>CM056382.1:6856140-8056140 GCA_029718625.1 Synaphobranchus kaupii | reverse complement strand
TTTTACTAAAAATATAACACTTACTTTGATTTCTTGTTACTTTGAACAAGTTTTCTATCTCAAATTTTGTTACGTCAATGAATAGTTTAAAAAGTGATAGTATTCAGCCAACTGGCGAAATTGTAAGAAAGTAAACAAAAACCCCAAGCATATACTGCAAAACAGCAGATTGCACAAGAGTATACTCAGGTGAGGAAAAGGTTAATAAATACCATGGAGGTTGGGAAAATCAGTCCAGTGTGAATAGAACTTAGGCATATATACAAGTATAATGTTTAAAGCAATTTTACAGAATGCACATTTTTTTCAAATAGGGCTAATAAAACCCACCTGTTACATACAAAAACGCATCCACAACATTAAGAAAAATGTACAATTTATGAAAATGTTACAATAAATAGTCATTACAGAACTGCTGCTGAACACGCAAGCAAATCAACTTCACTCATATAAAAATATGTTTTTAGTGCAACCTTGTGTGAATTGATACTTCACATCATCCAGACGGCTGATAAAGAAGAGAAATGACATTTATTACAAAGCCAATACACAAACTCCATATATTTACACTCTTGACCTGCTTAGTATGCTTATATGAATATAAGCAAAAAAGTAACAAAAAGGCACAAACGTCTGTTCATTTAAAAGTACCTTACTCAACAACAAATACAGAAAAAGTCCATCCTAAATTTTGGTCAGGCTCATATATTAGTTAACATAATTTCTGAAACTTTCAATAAAAACAAAACCTTGAAATAGCACACCAGGTTATAATAGACATGCTATACATAGATTTAATCTATATAATTTCTAGTAAATTAGCTTTTTAAAGACATGTTTTTGTATGCGTGTATGTTTTTATTCAAATCCCCTTTGTCATTCAGTTCACCTGTATACCATAGCTTCTTTTGAAGAATCTTATTCTTTACCCGTCTTTGTGCTTTTTGGGATCTCCCTGAGGTCCTGTTGACCTGACTGTCTCTCATCGCCACTTTTACAGCAGAATGTGTTATGGCCCAACGGAGTCTCAGGGGTCCCAAGTTTGTCCTTCTCAGAGCCAAGAGATTCCGGGGAAGTGGCCAAGATGTTTGTATGAGGACCGTCGCTCTCTGAGCCACTAGTGTTCTGAATCCTGACCTGCATGCCCTCTGAGGGATTCTGATTACGATGATGATGAGGAGGAGGACGGAGGTCGACGGTCTCAATGGCTTTCTCGAGGGCCTCCTCTGAAGCAATCCTCAAAGATGCAATGGCCATGGTGCACGTCTGAATGCTCTCCTCCTGCCTGCTGTCCTCATCCCCCACATCGATCACCTCATCCTGGTGAGAGCCATGTGCGCTGCAGGCTGCCTTCAGAGCTGCCAGGGAGGAAAAGTGCTTTTCCTGTGGCCTGGGTGGTCTGTCCGTGGCCTCAGCATTGGCCCCACCCTCCAGGAGATGGGATGGGGCATCACCTGGGGCGGAGTCCTCCGACTGGCCCTTCCGCAGGGGTAGCCGTGTGGGCTGGGTGGGGCCAATGTTAGAGTGGACCACCTGGATCCCACCAATGGGGATCATGGGGAGGGGCATTCGCACCTGCTGCTGGGAGTGCAAGGGGAGGTGGCTGAACAGCCCCCGCTGAGCCACCATTGGGGAATCCTGGCTACCCGTCACCTCCCCGGAGATCAGCAGTGCAGTCTTCCTCTTTTCCTGGAAACAGGAAGCAGGAAATAATGAGACTATTGCAGTGCACAGAGCTAGAGTTTGTTTTGCTAAAGTACTTTCTAAAGTAGTTTCTACTAAAGGAATTTGCTCATGTCATAGTGCATGGTGGGAGCATTTAAATGCATGCAAAGACAAATGTTGATTGATCCAGGCCATTGCTAGTTTATACTACATTTATCATTTGACCTGCCTATTCCGTTTTCTTAACCATTGTAGCCAAGTGTGTTTAACAGAAAAAATAGTTGTGCTTCTCCTTACAGAAAAATGGGTTAATAACATGATACAAACATATAATTAGTAACTCAGCAGCTTTCACTTTCAATTACCTGAAGCTCACCCAGGGTATATGAATTGTCATATAGTATTAAGATAAAAGGAACAATTAAGCAGTTTAGAGCTTTAAAATAATAATAATTACAGTGAAGTGGTATCCAAGCTGTTAATCAAAGCCCTGCCATGGAAGCAAGTGTGACTCTTGCTTACCTGGCTCAGTTGCCCTGTTTCAGGCAGCAGGTACTGGCCTAGATCCCAGGGGGCACTGCGTTGGTGTAAACCTCGTCTGGGGGACACAGTCCGGATCATGCCCCTGTGGCGGCTCCTGGGTGATAGCTCCCACTTTCCTGTGACGTCCCTCCCTGGGGACAGGGGCCTGCCAGCAGGTATAGATGAGAGGTGGCCCCTTGGAGACAGGTCCCGTTTCTTGGTCGTGATGTAGCGCAGGGGGGAGGCCTCACGCCGGGACAACATGCCTCCTCGCAGTGACAGATCCCTTTTCGGGGACAAGTATCTCCGGGAGGTGGGGGAGGACTCTCTGGTGGGAGAGCAGCAACAAACTGGAGACAAAAGGTGGGATGGGGGTACATCGAAGGAGGTGGAGCCACCGTCCTCCTCCATGGAGCTTTGCACATCCAAGTTTTTCCCATGCTCTTCATTTGACCGAGCTGGCTGCAGGTGCATCTGACCTTCGGAGCAGCAGGAATCACCTGCCAGCTGTGTGATCTGGATACTGGGCAGGGTGAGGAAGTAGCTGAAGAGAGGGGGCTTGGGGGCAGAGCCAGAGAATTCGGTAACAGGATCCCGGGAGGTGGGGAGAGATGTAACTGTGTTGGGGCGGGGGCTTGCGCTCCTGGAGTGGGTCCTTGGGGTGGAGTCGCCCTCATATTCGTCATCATCGTCATCTTCCTCCTCAATGTCATCCCCATCATCATCTGCGCCTTCTGAGTCATCAGCGTCTGAGAATTGGTGTTCTGCCACAATGTCCGGCATGCCTGTCTTCCCAGAACCCTTCTGGTCATAATCTGCATTGTCTGAAAGGAAACGGATGAACTATTACAACTTAAAGCTTTTTAATAAGATACTTGTTATTGAATACAAATGGAAAAACAGCCTAGTGCACTCCACTTTTCTTCAGTGCAGAGGTGCTGGTTGCAGCAAGAATAAATCTAAGAAGAAAAAACACTGGGCTTGTCCAATTTCTGAGGCATAAATAAATTAATGATGGCTCAGTGTAACCAGATCACACACTCAAAAACAAATATAGTATTTTAATTATCTCAATGCGGTGATAGGAAGCACAGTCCTTCTTCAGGTTCGCTCTTCCAGGTGCAGAAGTTAACAGGTGACGTAGATCTGCATGCCATAATGATCTGTAGTAGACTATCAAGTTGGCACAGTTGTTCTCCCAATTTATACAACTAAACAATAAAGGACAAAGACAATACATAACCATAGATATAAAAGCCATTAGTGAAAGCATATTAAACAAGACATTTATATAATTCATAGATTCCATTACAACACATATGGTCTATGTTATGGTCTATGTGAATACATCAATTATGTCACTCAATGGAAAGGACAAGCATGCTCAATAGAGAACCAAGTTGATCAATCACAATTCATTAGCCTACTAAGAAACAGAAAATATGTTATCAAAGAGGAAGGTCTTTCTCAAGTAAGAGTACTATAGGCAGTACAGACAAGGCCTACGTATAACAGACATTTATAAAAATGAACTGAAATCCAAATAGCATACACAACAATCAATTACCAATTAATAAATAAAAAAATATGTTTTAAGTGAGAATGGTCAAAAGCCACAAAAGACATTTAAATTATATTTTAATTTAAATGAGCACCACCAAGCCAAACTTAAGCTCTCTACACTATCAGGGATTTCCAGTACTTTGTTTTTTATATCTGAATGCAATACAGTTCTGTGGCTATGTTGGTCGACTGTATTTCAAAGTCGGCAGATTTGTTAAAACCTTCTCTCGAAGAGCCTAATTCATACTTTTCAAAATGGTAAGTGACCTATGACTGCTACATTAGGCTATAGAAGTCCCACTAGAGTAGCTTTAGACATAGGCTATAGATCTATTAATAACAAAAAACTGTTTCAAGTGAGAAGTTTGGCTTGATCAAAAACCACAAAAGACAGGAAATTCAAATGAGCACCACCAAGCCAAACTTCAGCTCTACACTATCAGGGATTTCCAGTACTCTGTTTTTTATATCTGATTCATCACTGGGTAGATTGATTCAAACCTTCTGTCAAAGAGCCTAATTTATACACTTCAAAATGGTAAGTGACCTACAACTGCTGTATTAGACTATGTAAGTCCCACTAGAGTAGGCTTAGACATAGGCTATAGATAGCAGCACAATAACTATTTCTGTACATGATGCTGATTATTTTACACAGAAGACTGTGTACACACTTGAAAACGAAATATCACCTGCTGCTGGAGTGCATAAATACAGTGGTTTTTCATTGTGACTTATACCATCATAGATTCTGCTCTTAATTTGCAGAGTATAATCATCCATACCAGAGTATAATCATCCATGTACATGTGGCCTAGGCTTATACCACCACAAATGAAAATCACTCATGTACACCTAAATAGCATGAAGTACAGTTGAAGTCGGAAGTTTACATACACTTAGGTTGAAGTCATTAAAACTTATTTTTAACCACTCCACAGATTTCATGTTAGCAAACTATAGTGTTGGCAAGTCAGTTAGGACATCTACTGTGCATGACACAAGTAATTTTTCCAACAATTGTTTACAGACAGATTATTTCACTTTTAATTCAATATATCACAATTCCAGTGGGTCAGAACTTTACATACACTAAGTTGACTGTGCCTTTTAAACAGCTTGGAAAATTCCAGAAAATTATGTCATGGCTTTAGAAACTTCTGATAGGCTAATTCACATTATTTTAGTCAATTGGAGGTGTACCTGTGAATGTATTTTAAGGCCTACCTTCAAACTCAGTGCCTCTGCTTGAAATCATGGGAAATCAAAAGAAATCAACCAAGACCTCAGAAAGAAAATTATGGACATCCACAAGTCTGGTTCACCCTTGGGAGCAATTTCCAAACGCCTGAAGGTACAACGTTCATCTGTACAAATAATAGTATGCAAGTATAAACACCATGGGACCACGCAGCCGTCATACCGCTCAGGAAGGAGATGTGTTCTGTCTCCTAGAGATGAATGTGCTTTGGTGCAAAAAGTGCAAATCAATCCCAGAACAACAGCAAAGGACCTTGTGAAGATGCTGGAGGGAACAGGTACAAAAGTATCTATATCCACAGTAAAACGAGTCCTATATCGACATAACCTGAAAGTCTGCTCAGCAAGGTGCAAGACACGAAGGATATTATGGAGGACCAGGGGCAACAGACGAGGGTTCTCTAAGTGTCCACACGTGACACCACAAAGACGGAATGTATTCCGTAGAGGAAAGGGAGAAAAAACAAGGATGAGAACAGAAGACAGTCCTCCCCTCTCACACAGAGAGATATAAGGAAGGAGACTGGAAAACGTAAAAAGCCTCCCCGACAAAAGGACGAGGAACTCGTAACTTCGAGTAAATAAACAAAATAACAAGCGATAGGCTTAAAGACTTCCAAAAGCGAAAAAGTAATAAAAGGAAACGAAATAACTGATAGTAACTCTAAAACTTAGGGCGAGCAGCACGCGTAGGCTTGAGTATAAGAAAAAAGAAAAGGATACAAGCTGATAGCTGGAAAAGCAGAACCTCTCTAGCTCAGTAGGTCACGAGCTAGACCGATGAGAGGAACTGACTAGAGTGGAAAATAAGGGAAAGAATAGGAGAGAGTATTAGAGTAAGCAGGGGAAAGAAGATCTAAAGATCTACCCTAAATTTCTAATTTTCTAAGGGACCTTCCTGCTTTTGCTTATTTGAAACAACAAGCCAAAACAGTCTCCCAGTCCTATACCTTACCGGCTACCAGAAATGCGAGATAACATGGAAGCGCCGGAACAGGAAGACGCAAGTTTAAATAGGTGGCGGGAAGGAAAACCCGTCACGGACAAGGAAACAGAAAAAAGATGTCCTGAAGGCGCTTAAAGGGGATGAGAAAGTCAAGGAGGAAAATAATCCTGCAGACCATGACACAAGGAAGAAGCCACTACTCCAAAACCGCCATAAAAAAGCCAGACTACAATTTGCAACTGCACATGGGAACAAAGATTTTACTTTTTGGAGAAATGTCTTCTGGTCTGAGGAAACAAAAATTGAACTGTTTGGCCATAATGACCATCGTTATGTTTGGAGGAAAATGGGTGAGGCTTGCAAGTCAAAGAACACCATCCCAACCGTGAAGCACGGGGGTGGCAGCATCATGTTGTGGGGGTGCTTTGCTGCAGGAGGGACTGGTGCACTTCATAAAATAGATGGCATCATGCAGAAGGAAAATTGTGTGGATATATTGAAGCAACATCTCAAGACATCAGCCAGGAAGTTAAAGCTTTGTCGCATCGCAAATGGCTCTTCCAAATGGACAATGACCCAAAACATACTTCCAAAGTTGTGGCAAAATGGCTTAAGGACAACAAAGTTAAGGTATTGGAGTGGCCATCACAAAGTCCTGACCTCAATCTAATTGAAAATTTGTGGGCAGAACTGAAAAAGCGTGTGCGAGCAAGGAGGCCTACAAACCTGACACAGTTACACCAGTTCTGTCAGGAGGAATGGGCTAAAATTCCAGCAACTTATTGTGAGAAGCTTGTGGAAGGCTACCCGAAACATTTTTAAGGCAATGCTACCAAATACTAACAGAGTGTATGTAAACGTCTGACCCACTGGGAATGTGATGAAAGAAATAAAAGCTGAAATAAATCATTCTCTCTATTATTCATTTAAATATTCATATTCATAGACATTTCACATTCTTAAAATAAAGTTGTGATCTTAACTGACCTAAGACAGGGAATGTTTACTAAGATTAAATGTCAGGAATTGTGAAAAACTGAGTTTAAATGGATTTGGCTCAGGTGTATGTAAACTTTCGACTTCAACTGTATATAAAACTATACACTGTATATACACAAAAAGGCAAGCCCCTCGTAACTCCAAAGCAGGGCAATGAAGCAAAGAGGTCTCCTTAGAGTGCCTACCTATACCTTACCGGCTTAGTGTCAAAGTGAGCGAATAACAACCAAGCACCAGAAGAAGGAAATCCTGGGCTTAAATAGAAGTAGGAAATATGAAACAGGTGCACTCACTAAGTGCCGGAAAGAAAGGAAACCCCAGCGTGGAACACAGAAAAATCTGATAGATTGCCCTGTCGAAAAGAAAAGAACAAACGACCGTAGAACTAAGGAAAGACAGGCACAAACCATGACAGATCCACCATTCTATCTACCAATATTATCAAATATATACTACCTATATCTCCAAATACCCCGAGGTGGAGATATAGGTAGTATAGGTAATACGTTATGATGTCATGAATAACATTTGAAAATAGAATGTTATAGTCATCTACGTCAGTGGTTCTCAAACTCGGTCCTGGGGGACCACTGTATCCTGGTTTTCATTCCAACCACAATTGCAATCCCAGAATTTTTACAAGCTGTCAATTGTTCTTAATTAGGTGTTTGTCATATTTAGAGGGATTATTTACCCTCTTAAGCCACATTATGCCAGCAATAGCTATACATTTCATGAATGATAAAAGTCCAATATTCTCATTTTGCCATATTGCAAATAATTACAAAAAGAGGGGCAAAAAAATTAATAAAATTTAACTCATCAACTCAAATGAGAGCTATTAGTGTCAACTTGCCATAAGGATTTGATTACCATTACAATGCTTAGCCATTAGAAATGGTTTGCCTTTAGAATAAAGCAATACGCCCAACATTCCACCAGATATGCATAGCCTATAAAGCAGAATAAGCTTTGCCATAAGAAATTAACCCGGCAATCCAGCGATATGCAATATCCAGCAATCCATCAGATATGCAATATGAAGCGGCAAGGTGAAACTTAATAGCAGCCACTTTACAATGCATGAGAGCTCCTGAGCCTTTGAGCACGATAAACGTTTGTTTTGTTAAAGCTATGAGACGTAGGCAGAAATCAAATGCCCAGAGTCTTCCTAAATTTAGCACATTTCGATTTGTTCCCCTCATCAAGTATTGTCTTAGGTTTTTTTATTCCCACATGTAGAGCTTCACTTTTTATTTGCCAGGTTCCCACCCACTTCTGAATTTACAGTGCATCTGGAAAGTATTCACAGCGCTTCACTTTTTCCACATTTTGTTCTGTTACAGCCTTATTCCAAAATTGATTAAATTCATTTTCCCTCAAAATTCTACACACAACACCCCATAATGACAATGTGAAAAAAGTTTTTTTGAGATTTTTGCAAATTTATTAAAAATAAAAAAATAAAATTTCTCATTTACATAAGTATTCATACCCTTTGCTTTAACGTATTTTTAAAGTATCATATTTCATATTTGGTCGCATATCCTTTACATGCTGTTACTTCCTGAAGTCTGTGACCATCAAAATCAAAAAACTGTCGATATCTTATTTTCAGGTACTGTTACAAGCGATACTATAACCTCTCTGCATTTGAATGGATCTCTATGGAAATTGGGGGGTGAGACTAGATTCAGCTGTAAATTACACTGGTACAGTATGGAACCCATGGCTGGCTAAATGGCTGTAAGTTATCAAGGGTCTGAGCTATCAAACGAGCTCCAAACCATCACTTTGTTGCTAGATATGGAGTAGATGTGGATGGATCACTGCAAGGGTTATTTCTCTGGACTCATTTTCCTATAGAACTCTATGGGAAAAAAGTCAGGAGAAACAACCCTTAAAGTGATCCATCCACATCTACTAAAAAAAAAACTTTATTAGAATGTTAGGTTCATTGACATTTCACATTACCACTTATCCATACTCCTAATGGGTCACTGTTGAGAATCTGTTGATATAATGCAAAATTGAAAGACACATACACTGAAATATGCAATTTATGTGTTCAATGAAACACACACTTTATTTAAAAAAATGTATAACATAGTGAGTGGATGAACTAAGTAAATGGATAACATTGCAACAAATAAAAACAAGATACAACCCATGGCAAATATCAGTTTAGATACCCGTAAAATTAATGCATTGGATTTATTTACAGTATAATCATTAATGTATTAGTACAGATACAGCAGACAAATCTATGGTCAAGCATAAATACCTTCAATATATTCAAAAATCAAGAAGATAACAGTAAGTGCATGCATGCCCTGATGGTCTGCAATGACCCTCCTTCTCTTCAGGGACTGTATCAGATGGCTAAATGTCCATCCTTTGCTGCAATACATAAATATGTAATCATTTACCATTTAATTAATCCATAACATATCATATAAAACCATTTCTGAGTAAAAGGATAATTAAAAGGCTGTATACTTGCAATAACATCATCTTACAGCAAACGCTTTATGCTTATGTCAGGAATATATAAAATAGCTATTCTGGACACAAGCATAATGTCCATCCATCGCTGTAATAGATAAATATATTATCAGTTGCCATTTCATTAATCCATAACATATAAAACCATTTCTAAGTCATTAAAGGGGTGTATAGTGAGAATGACATTTTACAGAAAACACTATGCTCCAGAATAACGTTAGCCTAGATAAAAAGCACAACAATAACACAATGTTAGACTACTTAGCATAATGTCCATTCATATAAAATATTGTTTTGAATGAACAGACCTAAATCATCAGTGACATTGGCTCAACTGAATGATGTCTTTTTGTCATATTTGTCTAAACAGGCTAATCTTGCTCAAGTCAAAAACGTGAGTCAGAAAATAAAACGTGAAGCTCACGTTACGTTAGGAAATGTTTGCTGTTTAGTTCTCTACTCCATTCATTTTCGACAGGACTGATCAACAACAACCTTCAAATTTATACATAACGTTATGTTAAAAAACTAGCTAGTTAGTACTTGCTATTGATAAGACTAATAGTTGAGTATAACATTTATAAAGCTAGCAAGACAGACAGCAGAGCTAACGTTTCAAATTAGGAAAACAAAAACGCAGAAAAGAAAATGGCTGTTCGCGCGGCGAGACGATGACAGCTCACTGTTAGACTAACGTTATTTGTTTTAGCTTTAGTTAGCTATTATTTAGTTATCAAAGTATACACTAAGATACGGAAAATATTCACATCTAACGTTATCACTTCACTTATTCATTGTATGACAGACCTTTTCACAATTTCACCTCGAAACGAGCTGGGGGAAGAACAACACAGTGGCATCATTTGAAGCTAGAGCCGAACGTTAGCTACCTTAGCGAATTTCAAGTGAAAATATGAGAAAGTCTGCGGTACAAAAACAGGATTTTATTCAAAATAAAATCATTTCTGAAGTAATATCTATGGTTAATTATTATCTTAAATATTTCTTACCTCAGGGGGTTTACTGGCTTTCCCTCAGTCGCAGTAAAGTCTTCAGATGATAGTCTTCTGTCCGGGGTGGTCCGCTCCGCCCGCGGTGAAGCAAATGGAGATTTACGAGGTTGACGTGCGGTTATATTTAACGGTCTACAAATAAATCCCCGCCCACTAAGCTCATGAACCAATTATATGCAATTGTAGCTTATTTTGTCATCTGTAACTAGCATTTTTCAAAAAGAAAATCAGTGATTGGACGACAGAGCTATTATACGTCAAAGCATCAGAACAATTGTACTGAAATTAGAACGCTCCGGCTTTAAAGGGTTAAGTGAGGGGTTCTAGCACGCAATATCTTAAAATGTTTTCGGCTGTATAGGCTATCCAACAATACAGAAACCTAGTCTGTGGAGCAGAAATAATTCTGGAAACCTGCCATCAGATACTCATTTACCTCACTAGCGGCAAACTCAGAGAGGGCAAGGTCACCAACGCCCAGATAGCCAATTGGATTCTCGCCACGGAAGGGCTTTCATTGCAAGTGAAAAAACAAGTGAAAAAACAAGCAAAAAAACAAGCAAAAACAATGCTGTAGCCCAAGGACTGGCCGCACTGCACGACTGTGCATCACTGCCACACCAACCCTCCGAGGAACGCCCACCAACTGATTTACCCGGGCTCGCAAACCACTAAAGTTTCTCAGGCGTACTTTGTCCGACCTTCCCAAAGGTCTACGTCGACGGGTCCGCCCACCGCAAGACGGGCACCCTGGGTGCTGGCGTAGGCTTAGTCTGTACAAACTGCGATCTGCCACCACAAAAATTCAAACTGGGCCCCAAATCCAGCCAGTATGCCGAACTGGCCGGCACACTGATAGCCCTCACACAAGCGGCAGAACACAACTACGAACACCTGGTTATTTGCACAGACTCGGATTACACAGTTCGTAGCTTCATTGATTACCTACCTCACTGGCTGGCAAATGACATGAAAAAGTCAGATGGTAAACCAGTAGCCCACACGGAACTGTTCATAGCCAATACAGCACCTCCTGGACACAACCAACCTCACGGTTTTCTGGAAGAAAATCCCAGGTCACTCCAAACTGGATGGCCCGGACAAAGCAGGCAATGATCGGGCCGACGCCTTGGCAAAAGAGGGAGTATCTACGGGTCAATCATGGGAGTTCGGCAATCCAGCCTCGCAGTTCTCGCAGCCTACAGACAACTCCTCCGTGACAATCGGCACCTCCGAACTCAGGAACACACAGCGGGAAGCCGACACCCCACCGTTCCCGCAACCCCCAGCTCAGGTGGATGTTGTGACCCGCAGCGGCGCCAAGGCGCCAGACCCTCACAATCCATCAAACTCCAACAGGATTACCCTGATCACACCAGAGGTCCATAATGACCTGGTGCAAGCACAAGAGAAGGACCAGGTCTTAACACACCTTATAAGAATTCTCCAGGACACTACCTCGGTGGCTGACAGTGGTGACCTCATAAATGACGCATACTTCCAGGCGCTCTGGAAACAGAAGGAAAGGCTGTCCCTTCGAGATGGTCTACTAACCTTTAAAGGGACAAACGACCAGCACTGCCGCTGGGTGGTTCCCCGCCAATGGAGAATCACCATGATGCAACACGGCCATGACGAGCCCTGCGGGGGACACCGAGGGGAACAGTCCACCATCAGCATGTTACGCCAAGTGGCATACTGGCCCAAGATGTGGACCGATGTGAAGGACTACGTGAACAGCTGCCTCACCTGCTGCAAGTTCCAACCCGTGTTGCCACGACACAGAGCCCCGCTCCAGTCAACCCCAACCACACAGCCATGGTCTCACATTCAGATTGACTGGATAGGCCCCATCATCCGATCCAGTAGGGGGAACCAATACGCTCTGACGGTAACAGACATGTTCACCAAATGGGTAGAGTGTCTCCCTGCACCACGGGACACCGCAGAGTCCACAGCCATCCTCCTCATGAATCATGTCCTTCACTCGTTGGGGTCTGCCACAGAGTGTGAATTCTGATCGTGGTACGCATCCACCATCATGGAACAAGTGTGGAAGACATTGGGAGTAAAAAGACAATTGCACGTAGCATATCGCCCCCAATCATCTGGGCAGGTAGAACGAGCCAACCAGACCGTCATCAACATGCTAAAAAAATATCTCAGCGCGAACCAGAGAGACTGGGACATCAAGTTGCCACTTATCCTTATGGCCATAAGAGCGACCCCCTCAAGAGCCACTCAAGTATCCCCATTTGAAATGATGACTGGCAGACAGATGGTCCTTCCGCTCCATCTCCTCTACACGCCCACCATGGGAAGTGCCCCAGAAGCGGTACAAACGACCAGTTACCTGGAGGAACTGGGCAGACACCTACAGAGCATCTTTGAATTTGCCAGGCAAAACATGAAAATGAAAGCGTTCGGGGTCAAAAGCTATTATGACAGAAAGGCCTGTGACCGGGAATATGAGGTGGGAGATGAAGCCTTCTACTACCACTTTTCACGGAATCAGAAACGATCTAAAAAGCTCCTCCCAAGTTGGCAAGGCCCCTACGCCATCACTGACAAACTATCCCCTGTCATATACCGCATCAAGGTTCCGACCCCCCGTAAGATGGCTTATAAGTGGGTCCACATCAACCAACTCAGACCCTACACCCGTCGCAACTCCAGACAGACACCAGAGATGCGTGAACCCTTGATGACAGATCTTCTCCCTCTATTACAGATGCCTACCATGCTTCTCCTGCTCCTCCTCACAACGCCTGGCTTTGGCCTCCAGACACCCAAAATCATCCAAGCCGGTCCTAAAGCAGGAATCCTCCTCAGGGACGACCCCAGGCTTCCTGGTAGCTGACGCCCAGACCATCACATATCAAATCTATGTCTCCCTCAACCCCCTTCAAGTGATACAAAGGTACAAAAAGGAACCGCAACACGTCTACCGGGAGGAAACCAGGACCCCCAGATATCTGCCATGTTGCATGACCTCGCGAATCAGCTCGCCGTTAATTCGTGAGGCCATAAAGAGGGAGTGTAGGACAATTATCATTCTGTTTGTCTCTCCCCAGTTCACTTCCTGAGTAGGGAACTCTTTGTATATACAGAAAACCCTAAAAATGTCCCTGTGTCTGTGTAACATTCCAACGCTATCTTTCACTTCCCTTCTGGAGCTCCAGGCATCGCAGATCACGGGCGAGGTGTGAACCCCGCTATTAATATAGCCTCTGATTGCGCCAGCACGGCGCCTAAAGAATCAATCACTGCCCTTATATGTTGCGTAGAACACTACTGACGCCTAGCAAGCGTTCCCAGTATCTCTAGGAGAATCCATTCATGCTCATGAATGGAGAAACTAGCCTCTCAGTAAATTTAATCAAAAATGCAGTTTCTGACGCCTAACGGAGCCAAATAAATAAATAAACCATGTCCAAGTCCTTATCGTATAGCACCGCATCTCCGAGGTTGCCAGCCCACGCCGCTAATGAATTATCAACCATCTCCCCCTAAACGAAGCCGGAAGTAATCGTGTTTGGTATGGTTAGCTCCATAAATTTATAACAAAAATCAAGAGACCAACTATATCCGTGTATTTCGGTAGAGTTGACAGTTATCTAACTTAATCATATTCCTGTACTAATTTCTTAAAATTAGTGTGACCCGCCCGAGACGGGCACTGTGACAAGGATGTGAAGGCAGATACTCCCAACAACCAATAGCAGCGTGGACCCTCCTCTAGCCAGTCAGGTATTTTAGGGGGGCGACCTCAGGGACTCGCTCTCTTTTTCCTTTTTCATCTACGACTTCACCTGGACTCCTGCATCTTTTTGGTTAATTCCCGCGACCCACGCCTCCAACAGAAAGACTGAGCATCCGAGTTTTCCATTTGGTTCAGAAACTGCATTAGTTGGGCATCCACTGGGCCTGGGAGATCCTTATTTTTCTCTTCATCTTTTCCTGGTTCGCGCTCAACTAGTAAGTAACCCCACCTTCCTCTCAATTACTCACTACTAGTCGAGTCGTAGGCTACCACTGCTTTTCCTGATATACCGTTCCTACATTATGTGTACCGCATTCCTTTGTTTAGTGTATGTGTTGTTTTAACGGCGATATATTGTAAAATTAATATCGTTATATTCCGGTGTCTGTATTTTGTTATATTATGTTGAATGCTAGTAGTGTAACACTGTTAGAGTCCCGGCGGATTCCCGCATTCCCGTATTAAAATTCATTAATTAAACTAAATGTTTGGACCTGTTTCCTCTCTCACGCTGACGGAGTGATCCGTCACATCGAGACATTTGAATGTTATAAGTGCCGAGGGGGAATTCCCTCACGGCATATCACGTGCTTAAGGTTGATAAAGGGTGACCTATAGTGACTTGAGTTCAGTATTCAGAGTACTGAGCTGCTAACAGGGCAACTGAAGGGATCCCTGAACAATAGTCCATAACTATTGTGTGGTAATTTAGAATAAATTAGTTAAATTAATTCTAATTTAATGGATAAACTCACTCTGAATTACCTACCATCAATCTGACATATCTGATGACATATCATGGTCATTTTATGATTTAGTACAGTACATTTGTTACATATAGCTCCTTTAATGAATTTTATTGGTTTTTAGTTTTGTAGCAGTCACTATCAAGATCGTTATAAGATTATATACGGCTATCTGATGTTATCGACTTTTACTACAACGCCACGTCAACACGCCAGCTATCCCCGTTGCCGGCTGGGACTTGTTTCCCAGCTACACCACAGAGGGAGGAGATGCCACCACTCACCCGCTCATCCTGTGCAAACTGCCATCACCTACAGAATAAGATCAAAGAGCTGGAGGGTCGGATCTCCGTACTGCACCAGATCCAGAGGGATCCATGCTCGCCACAAACGCAGAGGCCCCGACAGGAGACGTGCTGGATGAGTCCATCTCTTGGATTCCAGGATCCTCAGACGCCCCAGATCCACTTCAAAATCCTCTGGAGGAGAACACCACTCACCGCCTATGCGGTGGACCCCCTGGTGCCGCCAGCTCAACCCCCTTGCAGACCCAGCAATGGTCTCTTGTTTGTGGCAACAAACAAACTGGCAGTTGCTCCTCTATAAAGCTCCTTCCACACCACATTGCCCAAAAGAACAGATTTGACACCTTGGATATCGAGGAATTCCCTCCGCTTGAGAATCAGACTGACGATCCGCCTCCGTCTGTGCCCCCCAGGCGGTGGCGCCCTGTCCCTGCACATTCCCCTCCTCATGGGGGCCGCTGTCTGGGGCTGACGTCTGGGGAGCGTCGACCAGTATCCCAGCCAGTCCAGTGCCTCACCAATGCGACCTCAGTCGCCAATGCCATCTGTGATGATCATCGGGGACTCCATCATACGGCACGTAAGATCAAGAACAGCTCTGACTTTCTGTTTACTTGGCGCTAAGGTATGTGACATTATACTTGTGTTGCCAAACTTACTGGGTCGTCATCTGTCTGTTACAAAAATGATTGTACACGTCGGGACAAATGACATCCCACGGAGGGAAACAGAAATGTTGAAACAAAATTTTACCAGTCTCTTTTATCTGCTGGCAGACTGTAGTAAAGACATTGGGCGGGAGTGTAGTATAATGGTTAAGGAACTGGACTTGTAACCGAAAGGTTGCAGGTTCGATTCCCAGGTAGGACACTGCCGTTGTACCCTTGAGCAAGGTACTTAACCTGAATTGCTTCAGTATATATCCAGCTGTATAAATGGATAAATGTAATAAGAAGTTGTGTAAATCGCTCTGGATAAGAGCGTATGCTAAATGCCTATAATATATAATATATATAATATTTTTATCTCCGGTCCTATCCCCACTCTAAGACGTGGGGACGGATCATTCAGCAGACTGCTCAGCCTGCATTTGTGTCTAGAGTCACAATGCAGCCACTTCTTTTGTTTTATAGATAATTTTAATCTTTTTGGGAGCGTTATGCGCTTTTCGGGAAGGTCTGCACCTAAACCCCGTTCGGTCAAAGATACTAGTATCAAATATTTTCTACAAGGCCCTCTCGTCCTCCACAGCGTGACTCGCACACGTTTCAACAACAACTGCAGTAGCTTCAGTAGATTATGTACAAACGCAGACGCTATTCCAGATTTGATCAGTAGCAGAAGAAAAAGATCATCATCAACTCGGGTGGTAAACCGTTCTAATCTGCTACCTATATCATGTCGATCTCACACGTCCCCTAGGACTTCCTATACAAAGTAAAAACTGGTGCTACTCAACATTAGATCTCTGGCCAACTAATCTTTTCTAATTAATGATGTTATAACCTCACACAAACTGGACTTTATGTTTCTTACTGAAACCTGGTTAACAGAAGGCAACAGTGCATTTATTCTTAATGAGACAGCCCCTCCAAATTTCAATTCTCTGAATACATGTAGAGCCAGAAAAAAAGGAGGTGGAGTTGCAGTGCTATTCAAAGATACATTCCAATGTAAAGATATTCCACTTGGTAGCTTCTCATCTTTTGAATACCTCTGCTTTATACTGAAAGGTGCTGTCAAAATAATTTTTTTAACCATCTACAGACCCCCAAAGTACTGTGCTAGCTTTATTACTGAGCTCTCGGAACTACTGTCAGTTATTGCCATTGATTATGACTGTCTCATTATAACTGGAGACTTTAACATACACCTATATAATTCCAAGAACAATAGCGCAAATGAACTCTGCCCTATTTGACACATTTGAGCTCACACAACATGTAAAAGAGCCCACCCACAGGCAGGGGCACATTCTTGACTTGATTACTAAAGGCATCAACATTTCCAATATCACAGATGAGGACTTAGCACTCTCCGACTATTACTGTATTTTTTTTGAGATCCTGATCGCTCCAGATATTCAATCTAGATCAGTTTTAACAAACAAAAGATACATCACTGAGAATACTAGCACTCAGTTTATAGATGCCATAGCCAAATCTCCACCTATAAGTGCAGATTCCATTGATGTAATGCTAGAACATTTTACCTCAAAAATTCTGAATGTTATGGATGTTGTTACTCCACTAAAAACAAAGAGGATTTCTGGCAAACAAAAAGCACCTTGGAGAAACACCACTACAGTAAGATTCCTTAAAAAAGAGTGTCGGAAAGCTGAATGTAAATTTAAAAAAACTAAACTCTACATCCACCATGACATCTATAAACAAACACTTAACTTTCAACGCTGAACTAAGCAAGACTAGGCAATCACATCTCTCTCACATTATAAACGCAAACATCAACAATGCATGCACTCTATTTAACATGGCTGACAGAATTACTAACCCCCCTTGACAAATAGAACCTGAACTCCTCAACACAAATAAATGTAACAAATTCTTCAACGATAAAATTGAATGTATTAGATCCGGGATTTTAAACTCGCAGCCAGGTGATGGATTGACTTTCATCAAGAGAAAATGTTGTTCCACTATCACAATTTAACACAATTGACCTAAAAACACTAGATGAAATAGTTTGGCTTCTCAAACCATCAACTTGCTGCCTTGACTCTTTGCCAACTAACTTCTTTAAAAATATTTTCAGCTCTGTTGCAGTTGATTTACTATTGTTAATTGCTCACTTACATCAGGGTCCTTCCCTAACTCGCTAAAAATAGCTGCCATTAAACCACTCTTAAAAAAGAGAACACTAGATGCCTCGATGCTTAAAAACTATAGACCTGTCTCAAATCTTCCTTTTATGGCCAAAATTATTGAAAAGGTCGTTTTTAACCAACTAACCAGTTTCTTGAATGAAAATGAACACCTTGATGAATTCCAATCAGGATTTTGGTTCAGAAACCAAACATAGTACAGAGACTGCACTCATAAAAGTTTTAAACGATATACATGAAAACACTGACTCAGGGAAAGTAACAGTTCTTATACTACTAGACCTCAGTGCCGCATTCGACACGTTAGATCACAAAATACTTTTAAACAGACTAGAAACTTGGGCAGGACTATCTGGTACAGTCCTCAAATGGCTCAGGTCATACCTGGAGGGACGGAGCTACTTTGTTAAAATTGACAGATATCTATCCGACCAGGTGTCTCTGACTTGTGGAATTCCCTAAGGATCAATACTGGGGCCACTTCTATTTAATTTGTATATGCTCCCACTCTGAAAACTTTTACGAAGCTACAGCATTTCATATCACTGCTATCCTGATGATACGCAAATTTACCTAGCTCTTTCACCTGATGACTTTAGCCCAATTGACACACTCTGTAAATGCCTGGAACAAATAAAGAACTGGATGAGTCAGAACTTTCTTCAATTAAAAAAAACAAAAAAAAACAGAAGTAATTTTATTTGGCAGCAAAGAGAAACGCTTGGAAATAGCTACTTATCTTGAAGCTAGGGCCCTAAATGTTATGGCGGCGTGACGTGTGAGGTAGGAGGAGCCAAATGCAGCAAGGGGATTCATTAAGCCCTAAGGCCACTAAGGCGGGAAACAAGACAGGGACAAGCAGACAAGACAGGGAACACACGTACCAAAGCTACTAACCGGCTCACTGTCAGACACCAATGACTAGAAGCACAAATGCCAGGTTTCTCAGTAAGAAAACCAAATAAGGCTAATGGGACAAAGATCTGCGGTCCCATACCTCTACGAGCTAAGTAACTAAAGAGCCAGCAATAATAAACGCCCTGCCTCGGTAACGAGATGCATAAGAACAGGCGAGTAGCATAAATGGTACAAATAAAACACACAACCAACAAACCCTGCAAAATAATACGAGATGGTATACGAGGAGGCGAAAGGAACAAAGATCTAACATTCCAAGGCTACTCTCAGACTCGCAGTCACACACAAACATGTCCACAACATCGCCCAATCTTCCCTATAGGAAGGTAGGGGTGTCACGATACCGATTCGAAATCGAAAATCGATCGAAATGAGCGTTCGATTCCGAACTTCGAAATCATAAGCTGGTTCGCGATTCTCCAAGTTTTTTTTTTTCTCTCCACCCCCGCCCCCCGCGCGCTCTTCTTAGCCTTTCATGTGATGGGTAAAATGTAAAAAAAAGTAGCCTACTTGGCCATCTCTAATGTAAGCGTTTCCGACAAAATGAAACTTGACGCCTTCCACTGCATTTTGTTCGTCCACGCAGGCGTGCGTCCGAAGAAAAAAAACCAACAATATTTCAAAGAAGACACAGCTGCTAGTTAACGTTAGCTTACCGGTAGCCTGCATTACTTTTCGACACATGGCCACTGCCGGAGTCAGAGATGGAGAAACAGAACTGCAAAATCCTCCTGCTTCCCTCAAGTCACCGGTGTGGCAACAGTTTGCCTTCCCCGTGAGTTATATAAACAACGAACGCGTCATTGACAAAAAAAACGACAGTTTGTCGGCTATGCTACACGCGAGTACCATACGCCACCTCAGGCAACACGTCAAATATGGCAGGACACATTCGCAGGCATCACAAAGAAATAGATTTGACTGGGAAAAAAACATTGACACAGGCAACTCTTCCATTCTCATTTAGAGCCAAGCTTCCACAAAATTCAACTTGCGCTAAAGAAATAACTAGCGCAATAGGAGCGTTTGTAGCATCAGACATGCGACCCTATTCGATGGTGGAGAACGCTGGATTTAAGCATTTAATGCGGAATTAATTGCCTTGACGACAATGTAAATGTAAATGACCGTTGTCAGGGCATAAAACCAATGTGTAAATTGTTAATAGCGTGGTAAATGTTCAACTGTTTATTATTCTAGAGTCTAGTTTTGATAAAGCTCTTAGCTAACTGTTTAGGTGTGTTTAAATATTCTCATATTTTTGTTATTATAACAATAATATATAATTGTTATTATTCAAATAAAAGTTACTTATTGAGAAACAAGTATTTTTCTTTACAAACCAAGACTCGATAGTCTAACAATGGCATAGCCATTAGTTAGACTATAGTGCTGGAAAAAAAAATAGTGCTGGAAAAAAATCGAAAATCGAATCGAATCGTGACCTTAAAATCGAAAGTCAAATCGAATCGCGGATTTGGAGAATCGTGACACCCCTATAGGAAGGCATGTACCGAAGGACGAAACAGAACTACAGTTCTGAACAAAATCGTCAAAAGCTCCATGTACGGAGACAGGAACGAACAGGACAGGCTGCACTGGACATTAACACCTTTGCGCAGAAGGTGGCGCCGGCGGAAGCTTTTTGCTCAACTCAGACATTCGTTGCTACTGCAGCCGAACTATGATTGGAAATCACAAACTCTGTGTTTTAAATTTATTGGTAGACGGTTCGTGACGATTTCTGCCGAATACGTAGTTTCTAAGTGCCACTATTTCCCTGTAGCAAGTCCATTTATCAAGCAAACCCCACCTAGTCTATACCTACATATACGTGACATAGTGGACAATAGCGTCTATGTTTGAGTTCATACATATATTTATTCATCATATAAAATTAGAATAACGTCATAGCAACGAGATAAATCCAACAATAGCCTGATCGTATGCCAGAAAAGCCGTGAAAAGCCCTGCTCACTCAAATGCAAAATAAACTGTGAAAGTACTATCTCATTCTACCATGTATTCTACTAGCAATATATGCTACTAAATATGAAATAAATATACAATCCTACCATTGGTTTTACACATCGAGATGTTCCTTTCAAAATTCAGTTGTCATTTATTGTCTGGTACAATCGGTTTGAGAAATATACAACACTTTATACCGCTATTACACTATCTGAAACGTCGCCGCGTAATAAGCCCCATGCCCTGTAAGACTGTCTCATGCATTACAGTTCACTCTGGTTTAATTGTCGGCTTTTTTATCCAATAGAGTACATTATAACCGTCGCAACGGTATATGCCAAGTCTTTTTGGGTGCTTTGAGCAATTTACTACAGCCCAGCGTAACGGCAGTTTTCGTTTTAGCTGTCTAGTATTACGCAAGCGCTATACAATACGCATTATCCAGGGAAATTCCCCTTTTGCGATATGTAAGTATTTTTGCGTCTAAAATACCGTTGGTCTCGCTGGCTACATACGTACGTTCGTGTTTCCACTCGAGCACTGTCTTTCCAAGTTTGATAGCCCTGTTGTTATTTTCGCATTTTGAGTGCATTTCACATACTGTAGTGCAATCGTTAGCTAAATGTATTTTTGAACTAGGCTACCGATGTTCATTGAAGATAGAATATTTGGCAGCATTTTACAGATGGTGGAAAACTATTTTATGTTCATGTTATCATACATAGTATAGGCTATGATGTATGCCTCTTATGGCATGACAAGTGCTCATTCCAATTTACTGTTGCGCTGATATGTGGTAGATTAAGGTAAAAATTTCCTTGGAGTTATTATGAATAGGAAAACTTAAAAGATTAAAAGAATACAGAAAAATGCAATCCCAGGACAAAAGTATACATACTGTAGAGTACAGGGACAAGTGATGTTTTATTGAGGTACAAGAGTGAATGATTAGGCAACATATTTAGGTGTATGTAACACTGTGATATCAATGTTTTTTTATCTTAAGCCACCAGAGGGAGCAAATGTGTATGCGTTATAATTTATAATATAATATAATATTTTATGACATGTTTTGCATAGGGGTTTTGGACCCATAGATATCTACCCACCTATACTGCTGAAAATATATAATTCTCACTTGGAAATTATGCACAAGTGAGTTTTATGAGCCCAAACTGTTGATTTGTAGTTAAATATTTCATTAATTTTTTTTATTTGCAGCAGTGCACAATTTAGCCATTTGGATAGATTTGGAGACACTAATGGACAAGAGGATACACGGCTATATTTTGCATCATAGACCTTTAGTAGTTCTGCATATCATCCTCAGATTTTGCAAAACTTGTGGACATGGAGTTTATGATCCAGGAAATGTATATATATTACCGATTTCACTTATGTAGCTCTCAGCAAAATTAAAAAAAACTATTTAAAAAATTTTTCCCCCTAAGTTTCTTTGCATTTGTGGCACTTTATTTTGACTTAAATTATGAAAATAAACAAATCTAAGTTTGTATTGTAAATGGTACACCTGTCTTCTTTCATTTAAGCCATTTACCAAGTTTATGTGATGCTCACACCTGGAGTTATAAAGCCTTAAACAGAGCACCCCTAAATAGGTGAAATGTGCCATCTGCGCCAAGGGGTTAAGGATGGGAATCGTTAGATTTTATTGATACCGATGCCATTATCGATTCCGCTTATCGATCCGATTCTTTATCGATTCCTTTATCGATTCCTCAAATATTATTTGCTCCCAGGCTATAAAAAGACCAAATATTACTATTGGGTGGTCATCTAAAATGGATTCAATGACACAATATTTATAAAGTATAAAGCATTCGTTTTTCATTCATATTTCTTAGTCATATCATGGAAAATATTTATCTGCTATATTTATGCCTGCGCAGAGCATCCAATAAAAGTCTGAATTGTATAATTCTGTAAATTTAAATGGCATTATAAATGTCAATTGGCTTGATCAATACGAGTGCATAAAAATATCAGACGTCAAAGAAAATAAGAGACACAGGAAAATAATGAAAAAGGACGCGAGAAGAGAGGATAAATTATCAGTTTAACTGATAAAAAAAGATGGCTAAATATTGTTGTTTAACCGCTGCTCTGCGATTGGGATATTTAATAGTTTCATTTTCTAACGAAGATCGCAAACTTTACTTATGAGTTAGTTACGCTCCTAGGCGTGTCTCATAAAGCTGCACCGTAACGGTTTCTGTATCAGAACAGCATCCACTGTCACCATGCTCCCCTATCTCATTTAGCCTATAGGCAACATTTACATGGAAGAAAGATGAGACCTTTAACGTTACCTGAGGCAAGCTGGCTTCTCTTATTAGTTGAAGATTACAAAGATTGAAGATTATCATTTAGCTAATTTAGGTTAATTATTTGCTTTCCAAATCTAGGTTACTCATCTGTGCGTTGCCAAGCAGGCAATAGTTGTCAGATTAGTCTACCGCCAATCAAAACACTGTAGTTTTACACTTGTAGTTGGTTATAGAACACATTTTCTACGCGAACACATATTCTATTGATTTTTAAATGACAGTAGCAGTAGTATTAGTTTAAAAAAAATTATGTTTATATTTTTAGACGGGGTGCCAAACTCTGCCTGCCATCATGCGCTGACTGAATGAATAACGATGGCGCGCATGACGTGACGTTGTTTGGCTATGCGCAGCTGTCGGGAATACATGCTGGAATCGATAAGAGAATCAATAAGTTCGAAGGCGTACGATTCCGAGGAATCGGACAACTTGGAACCAGGAACCGGTTCTCGATTCCCACCCCTACCGGACATTTACCGGCTAAAAGACTAACGCGAGATTAGTAGAAAATAAACGCTCTACCTCTCCGTAAAGAGGAATGTAACGAGGCGTAAGGTACAAAGATTTAATGTTCCATGGCTACTTCCATAAGCTCGCAGTCACATGCAGAAAACATAAAGGGATAAACACCCGATCTCCCAGGAGAGAGAAACATTTTACAGGCGAGCCGACGGAGCAACGCCGTCCCATAACTTTAATAGCAAAATGACTAACACAAGCTTAGTAGAAAATAAATGCCCTAGCCTCTCGGTAAAGGGAAATGTAACGAGGCGAAAAGAACAGAGAGCTAACGTTCTAAGGCTACTTTCATAGACTCGCAGTCAAACGCAAACATGTCAACAAAATCGCCCAAGCTCCATATAAGGAGAGACATACCCAGAGAATGAACAGAACTACAGTTCCGAACAAAATCGTCCCGCAGGTAAAAAGGACGAAACAGGACAGCTGCACCGGACATTTACCGGTTAAAAGACTAACGCAAGCTTAATCGAAAATGCACGCCCTGCCTCTCAGAATAAAGGGGAATGTAATGAGGCGAAAAGAACAGAGAGCTAACATTCCAAGGCTACTTTCATAGACTCACAGTCAAACGCAAACATGTCAACAAAATCGCCCAAGCTCCATATGAGGAGAGACATACCCGGAGAACGAACAGAACTACAGTTCTGAACAAAATCGTCCCGCAGGTAAAAAGGACGAAACAGGACAGCTGCACCAGACATCTACCGGCTTAAAGACTAACGCGAGTTAAATAGAAAATAAACGCACTGCCTCTCAAAATAAGTAAAGCCCTACCTGTCAGTACGATAAAAACGCCCGGTCTCTTAGTAAGAAATGACTATACAAATACATCCACAAACAAACAAAGACTCCTCTCGCTTACACGGAAGAAAGCAGACAGAGAGAGGAGAGAGAGACAGAGAAGGCAAAAAGGTTTAGGCAATGGAAACAAGGAAAGACCAGGAAGCGGAGACAAACAAAAGCCAGGGGGGAAAACACTCTGGAGCAGAAATGGTCTCCTAAAAAACCTAGACCGAATCATACTGGATAAGCAATCAAAGGGAAAAATAATACCACACTCAAAACAGCACAAATAATGCCAGACAATACACCACAATACAAATCAACAAACAATCAATATCGAAGCCCAGAACGAAGGGAACATGGGCTTATATAGCTCACCGGCAAACACGTACACCTGTGAAGGCTGATGAGACTTCTCCGCGAAAAGACGAAACAGAGCCAAAACTCCACTAACAGTGCAGCGCCCACGTGTGGCGACCGAGGAACACGACCGCAAGGGAAAAAGGGTCATAAACCATGACACTATACACTAAGGACTTAGTAAGAAACCTAGGTGTATTAATAGATTCAGATCTTACGTTCACAAGCCATATTAGATCAATCAACAAAGCAGCTTTTTACCATCTCAAGAATATAGCCAGAATCAAAGGCCTACTATTCCAGCAAGATCTGGAAAAACTAGTTCATGCTTTTATCTCCAGTAGGCTAGATTACTGCAATGGTCTCCTAACTGGACCATTAAACAGTTACAACTTGTTCAAAATGCAGCTGCAAGAGTTTTAACCAGAACTAGGAAAACAAAACACATAACCCCCGCTCTGAAATCTTTACACTGGCTTCCCGTTCAATACAGAATTGATTTTAAAGTGCTTCTTATCATATTAAAAGCACTAAATGGTTTATATTTCTGAGCTGCTTACAAAATATAACCCTTGCCGATCACTTAGGTCTATGAGTACAGGGCTGTTGGTAAAACCTACACCACGAATCAAACATGGGGAATTAGTATTTAGCTTTTACGCTACTCACAAATGGAACAATCTCCCAGAAAACCTCTAAATCTAGATTAAAAACATTTTTTATTTTTTTGTGCCTATGATTAATTTGATGTTTTATCTCTGCAGTTTATCTTAACATAGCAATTTTACATTTTAAGTTGTTATTTTTATTTGTTTTACCTTCAATTTTATCTGTTTTTAGTCATTCATTTATATTTTCGTAATCTTCTTATCTCTTTCTATTTTATTTGTTTCTATGATTTATTATCTTAGTTTAGCAATTTTACATTTATCTGTCTCAGCTAATTTTTATTTGTTTTAATCTTTATCTGTTTATATTATTTATTATCTTAGCATAGCAATTTTACATTTATCTGTCCTAGCTAAATTTTTATCTGTTTTAATTTTTATCTGTTTCTACTTCTACTATTAGCTAGATTTTTATCTGTTTTAATTTTTATCTGTTTCTACTTCTACTATTGACTGCATTTTTATCTCACTGCTTTTTGCCCTTATATGTACTCTCATTTATTTTGCTGTGAAGCACTTTGAATGGCCCCTGGGTTTGAATTGTGCTATATAAATAAATATGCCTTGCCTTGCCTAAACTAAGACAGGGAATGTTTACTAGGATTAAATGTCAGGAATTGTGAAAAACTGAGTTTAAATGGATTTGGCTAAGGTGTATGTAAACTTTCGACTTCAACTGTATGTACGTGAGAGAATATATACTGTAATTGTAAGAGTGTGAACATATGTGAAAGTGAGAATATATTTATGTGGGAGGTCCAAAATGAATTATGGCCTAAACGGCCCCTCATATAGGTTAATCTAGGCATGCCTAGCAGCAGCAGGGCGTGGCAAAATGACAGCAATTTTCTTTTAACACAAGCCGTAAGCAAACGAAGAGCAGTGCATCAGCGTTCAAGCAGCACAGAGAACTGATTCTTGGCTTAAAAAGGGTGCTCCATTAGAGGTGTGTGCATGTGATTGGTTAAGTATGAGACGCATGGTTGCTAGCCGACCTACACAACTGGTGAACTCAATTATGTCAAAAGACCCAGTAGACCAAGGAAGACCACTGTAGTGGATGACCAGAGAATACTCTCTATGGTGAAGAAAATCCCCCTGACAACAGCCCAACAGATCAAAAGCACTCTCCTGGATGCAGGTGTAGATGTGTCATAAAGTCTACCACATGTAGAAGACTACACCAGCAGGACTACAGAGGGTACACTACAAGATGCAAACCAATGATAAGCCTGAAGAACAGAAAGGCGAGTTTGCTAAGAAGCATCTAAAAGAGCCCCAACAGTTCTGGAACAAAGTCTTGTGGACAGATGAGACAAAGATTAACATGTACCAGACTGATGGAAAGAGGAAAGTGTGGAGAAAAAAAGAAAATGCCCATGATCCAAAGCATACCACCTCATCCGTGAAACATAGTGGAGGGGGTGTTATGGCTTGGGCCTGTATGGCTGCCAGTGGAAAGGGCTCACTTGTCTTTATCGATGATATGACTGCAGACAGAAGTAGAAAAGTGAATTCTGAAGTCTACAGAAATATTTTATCTGCTCAGATAAAACCAAATGCCTCCAAACTCATTGGACGGAACTTCATCATGCATACTGCTAGAGCAACGAAGGGGTTTTTGACAGCCAAAAATGGGAAAATCCTTGACTGGCCGAGTCAATCACTGGATCTGAATCCAATTGAACATGCATTTTACATGCTGAAGAGGAGACTGAAGGCAAAAAGTCCCCAAAACAAGCAGAAACTGAAGATGGCTCCAGTACAGGCCTGACAGAGCATCACCAGGGAAGATACCCAGCGTCTGGTGATGTCTATGTGTCGCAGACTTCAAGCAGTCATTGCATGCAAAGGATATGCGACCAAATATTAAAAAAGATTACTTTATTCATCATTATGTTAAACTGTCCAATATGTTTTGACGCCTGAAAATGGGGGGGGGGAGGGGACTATGTACAAAAGGTTCTATAATTTCTAAGCGGTTCATTCGATATGGATGAAAATACCCTCAAAATAAAGCTGACATTCTGCACTTCAACCTCATTGTCATTGTATCCTTTCAAACTCACAGTGCTAGAGTACAGGACCAAAATAACAAGAAATATGTCACTGCCCAATGCATTATGGTGCTCACTGTACCTGTAGTGCCATTCATAAGTATTGGGACAAGTGCAAACAAAACCTTTATTTTTGCTCTATACTCAGTTTGGATTTGTGATCAAAAGAAGAAAGTACAAGTACAGAATGTGACATTTTATTTATGTGTATTTCTAAATGTATGTTTTACCATTTTAAAATAACAGCAACCAAAAAATGATGTTGGTTTCTTGACTTATATACCTTTTCTGTAGGATCCCACCATTTACAGAACCTTGCAATAATAATTAATAGAGATGTCCCGATACCACTTTTTCACTTCCGATATGATACCAATACCGCAAGCTTTGGCTATCTGCCGATACCGATATCATTCCGATACTTTGATTTACTCTTGAACAAATAATAATAATAAAATATATGGAAGCACTTTGCTCATGATGGCCAATTAGCCACCTAAAAACATCTCACTCAAATGGAGAACAAACAAATACTTCCCCAGTATATGGTCCACAACAACAGTTGGTTTTGAAAGACTGCCACCCTTTCAAACACTACAAAAAAAAACAGGTACTGCAGTACTTAAAGCGACCAACAGGTTTAAAGTTAAAACAATTTAAACAGCAGCATTCAGCATTGTAAAAAAAACAAATACAAAACTATAACTTAGTTTTATAATGGGGGAGTCAGGTTCGGAGAACCAGACGCGACAGAGAGGAATCTAACAAGTAAACCATGGAGTGGAATACCAGAAAAGCGGAACCGTGTCTGCAACAGGAAAGGAAAACACAAAGAAATAGGGAACAAAACTCCCGGCATAGCCAACAAAAAACAACCCAAATAATAGGGCAAGGCTCGAGATTTGAGCAGAGTACAGGTAGAAAATATCTCCGACTCTCAATAAGAGAGAGGATTAAATGGAGGTAAGTAAAACAGAAACAAAATGATAGCAACCCACAAAAATAGGGTGGAAAATACTCAAAGGCTTGAGTATAGATAGAAAAGAGGAAATATAATCTCTCACTCTCAATACCAGAGAGCAGAAACATAGAGAGATAAAAGAAAAGGAAACGGTAAAGCAAAACTGTCTCAACGAGAACAGAATAGGAGAACAGAAACGAAGGACAGAGAATGTAAACTTTCGACTTCAACTGTATGTACGTGAGAAACAAAATCCTAAGGAACACTAATGCATAAAAAGGCAAGTCCCGCGTTACTCCAAAGCAAGGCGATGAAGCAAAGTGGTCTCCTTAGAATGCCTAAGCCTATACCGTACCAGCAACGTGTTGTTGGAAAGACAACAATGAAGCACCGGAAAACGGAAAATCAGAGCTTTTATACCCGGCAGGTAACCTAGAACAGGTGTGAGAAATTATGCACCAAGACCCGGAAGGGATGACAGAAAATAAAGGCAACAGCGCCCTCGTACCGCTCCGAAGGAGAACGACCGCAGAAACAAAAAGAGGCTGCCAGAACCATGACAGTATTCGCCTGGCCACCAAACCCGAGCAGACAATGCAAAAAGCCATGTCTAAGCATTACACATAGGTAAAAGATAGATAGAAAATATATATTAATTTCAACTGAATTGACCACCAGGGCAACAACTGGGCTATCAGCCAACTATTTCCAATAGTTGCATGGGCTTCAGCCCATGTAAGCCTGTGCATTAAAGCATCCCTGACGTTCACATTTTCACGTCATACTGATAGGCTAATTATTTAAGTGAAGATAGCCTATGCGTGATTTGTTTTTTTCTATCAGCATGGCAGCCAACACACACATAATTTATAACATTTTTAATAGTGTGACGGTGTGTCCAGAAATGCTCCGTGTGTCCGTGATGATCCTTCAGCTTGACTGCCGCTTCACTGACAGGACAATGCGTTGATAATGACCAACTAACCAACTTAGTAGGCTACAGGTAGTCTTACCATGCAGCAATCGGCTACACGCTGCCGACCAGTTACCTCCTTCGCAGTAGGCAGTAGCCTAGTGGATCGAATGAGCTAACTCGACCTCAAATCCTCTATCGTTAGAATTTGTATTTATATTTAATAGCCTACATTATTTTAATTGCCATGTCCGGCCAGGCATTGCCTTCCCCTGCCTTACACACCCTCCGCCTATGATCTTTTGTTTAAATCTAGTGTATGACAAAGACTGCCATGTCAATATGTCATAACCTATTATGTAGAACCTGTCATTTCCTTTTGCTTATGACAGTGTCATGAATTCCCTGTCATGACAGCTGTCATAACACTTTTGCTTCAGCAAGTACAGGTAGCTAAATTTGCCAAGTGACATAAGCTGTCATGTCAACATACGACATATAAAAGTGATGACAGTGTTACTGTATGTCATTTGACATAAACTGACATCTGCTGTTATGTCATGTGTATGATAGTGTTATGTCAGCTTTATGTCGCAGGGTTCAAGTAAGTGTTACCAAGAATGGTTATCTCACCAGCCTCTTCCACCTCTGCATCCTCCACAGATGTCACTGGCACTCCGAGCTCCAAGCACTTCTTCATGTGGGCTTTGGACTTCATGTGCTTGGTCAGGTTCCCTGAAATAAAAGCAAAGAATATAAATGACTTGTGCCTAAATCCAGTATAAAATGTCTGAGAAAAAGTATGTTCAAAATTAACATTTTACTATTTTTTTATATGCAATGAAGATAAACATATTAAAAGTTCTAAAATTTAAATACTGCAAGTACTAATTCCTTTGCAAACAGTCTTTCTGTAATAATTATATTTCAAGTAGTCTTGTATGGCAGCAGTAGTAGTATTAAGCGATGGGAGGAGTTATATACATATATATAACTATATATGTTCTGAGCCCGTTTGACTCGCCGTGCGCCGGAAGTGGGAGGAGAGTTGCTGGTGGAGGTGTGTCAGTCCAGAGCGAGCAGCGAAACTGCAAATCTGGGGCTCTATTTCCCGGCCGGTGGCGAGCCATCACTAGCGAGGTGGCAATTTCGTCATGGATTTGCACGTGCCTGAGCTCGTTTGGTAATTTAGGGACTCGCCATGCACTGAAGTGGGTGGGAAGCCGCTGCTGGGGGGGTGTGTCTGTCAAGAAGGAACAGCCCAGTTCAATTGTACTGCAGCGGAATACTATTTTGGGCTAAATTACACTGTGATTCGCGCTGCCCGCCAGGTGAGACCAGAAATCACAGCGTACAGTGAGTTGATAATTTTGGGACTTTCCCCAATGCGTGCATGATCATAACCTATTCAAAAGCCAATCAACCGTTTTTGTGGATCATATGTGGTCCAATTTGACTTTGAAATAAATCCAGGAAAAAATTATACTTTGCATTTATTGCTCATTGTCTTTTTTATAATGTTAATTATTGTATTTCTTTCTGTTTTTAATTGTTTATGGCTGTTATTATACTGCACTGTGTTCCCAGGGGTACTGTATTCTTCCTTACACACGCCTGTAATGACAATAATGACAAACTTGGTGCATACATTCACTCTTATTGCACGTATAGCGATAAAAATGTACCTCTTAACTCAATTACATTCATTCAATTAAATCAATGCAAAATAGATAGCCTATCATCTTCCAATGCAGAATAAAGGTGACAAAAGTTGCTAATAAATGTGGCAAGGAAATGGGATATGTTTCATGGGGAAAATTGGAAATAGATAAATGATTAAACGCATGCTTAAGACCTAGAAAATAGGAAAAGTGTGATGTTAGAACACTGGTATGGACCCAAATGCAGGACTCGGAGGTAGAACGGAGTAAATTTATTAGAAGGAACAAAAGGGGCGAACGAACAGGGAATGATGAGGTGAAGGATTGGAAGCGGGGTTGGCAAACTAAGAGGGCTTGTAGGTGACGGGGCAGGAGCGAGCAGGAACAGGAAGCAGGCGGGACGGGCTGAAGCGAGGACAGAGAACAAATCGAGCAGGTTACTATCACGAGTAACAAACAGATAGATTGACCGGGTAAAGTCTAGTTGGGACAAGACAATACAATGAACTGGTGACGAGGCAGTGAAACAAGAAACGAGACGAACAGGGTAAACTGAAAAACACGATATGAACATGAGGAATGGGAAACGAGAGAAACGAAAGGAAAAGGTGGACTGGAGGGAAATGGCTGATCTCACAGTACCCCCCCCCCCCCCCTCAACGAACGCCTCCAGGCATGCCACCGGGCCGGATCTTCTGTGGTTGTGCCCGATGGAAGTCCCAAATAAGGGAGGGGTCGAGGATGAGCTGGCGGGAGATCCAGCTCCGATCTCCGGGCTCGTAGCCCTCCCAGTCCACCAGGGAGGGCTTATCTCACCATACCCCAGGGACATGTTGAATGCGGTTTTCCACTCGTCTCCCTCCCGGATCCGGACCAGATGTTAGGTGTTCTGGAGGTCCAACTTGGAGAAGACGGTGGCTCCATGGATGGGTTAAAATACAGAGTTGATTAATGGCAATGGGTACTTGTTACATACAGCGATGGAATTTAGACCATGGTAATCCATACAGGGTGAAGGGTGCCATCCTTCTTGGACATGAAGAACCCAGCCCCCACAGGAGAAGAGGAGGGGCGAATGATACCTGCAGCCAACAAATTGTGGATGTAAGTCTCCATAAAGGCCCTCTCCGGACGGGACAGGTTGTAGAGACGACTGGAAGGCAAGGTGGCCCCTGGGAGCAGATCAATACCACAGTCGTACGGCCTGTGAGGAGGCAAGGACAGAGCAGGAGACTCGTTAAATGCTTCCGCTAGATCGTGATAATGACAGATCAGGTGGCGGAGAACAAGGGAAAGGTTTGGCGCCTCCTGAAGGCAGTCGAGCAGACTGGAGACAGGTGGCGTGGCAGTGTGAACTCCAACTCTGGACTTTGGCTGTTTCCCAGTTGAGGTGAGGATTGTGGAGCTTTAGCCAAGGTTGCCTAAGGACCAAAGGAGACTGAGAAGAGTTGAGAATGTGAAATTGAATGATTTCCCGGTGGTTTCCAGACAGGAGTTGGAGCGGAACCGTGTAGTGGGTGACCCGAGTGATGAGTCTGTCATCCAGTGAGTAGGCCTGGTGAGTGGTTTGGTGGGTATGCCAGCACGGGAGACGAGTGAGGCGTCCAAAAAATTGGAGTCTGCTCCGGAGTCGATTAGAGTGGACAGGAAAGAGATTGACAATCCCAGCAGAGTGTGGCATCGAGCAGGAACCGAGACTGGACAGTAGCAGGGGCAGGAATAGGGCTCACCAGTACACCCAGCTTCACTGGTGAGACACCCCTTTTGGGCAAGTGGGACAAGCGGACAGCCGGTGACCAGGCTTACTGCAGTACAAACAGGACCTGGCTTGGAGCCTTTTTTGCCATTTTTCGGGCATGAGCCGGGTTCTCCCCAACTGCATGGGCTCCTCGTTGGGTGAATCCGGGACAGTGTAGGTGGAAGACCCCAGAGGTCGAGGTGAGAAGCCCCAAGCTTGAACGGGGAAGCTGGGTGGAAGGACCGTACTGACCCGTCCTCTCTCGTCCGGGACCGTATCTGATTGTTCAGGGATATAGCGAGTGAGATCAGGCCGTTCAAGGAGCTGGAGTCATCCCAGACCGCCAACTCGTCCTTAAGCCCCTCCCTCAAACCGTTCAAGAAGGCCCCCTGGAGGGCGGCGTCATTCCATCCGGACTCCGCGGCCACGGTGCGGAACTCCACTGCATATTCCGCAGCACTATGGGACCCCTGGCGGAGGTGGAGCAGGCGTTGGGCGGTGTCGCGACTACAGACCGGGTGGTCGAAAACATCTACGCCGAGAAGGTCGGGAAATGGATACTGGCGGGCAGCTGATTATCCCACACCACGGTAACCTAATCCCATGCGCTGCCTCCCACACAGGCCATCATGAAGGCGATCTTGCTCTGGTCTGAACCGTACGAACCGGGTTGTAGTTTGAACATAATATTGAAAAAGTTGAAAAAGAAAAAAAGAGCCAGTAAATTATAAATGGGAGAGTACAATAAATAATTTTAAAATTAATTTTATTGATTGATTGGAGGCTAAGGAAATTATTAAAAGCTTTTTATTTTTCACAGTCCAGATAACCTATTAGTGACTTTTATCGCCTTTAGCATTCTCGTTCTGCAAGCGGGAGGCCTCCCGACCACAACCGAATGGGCGTGTTCTGCTGTTGTTTTTCACTAAACCACGTGATGCGGGATAGCCCAACATTGTCAAAACGAGTACAATGCACACGGCTCTTAAAGGGATTGAATTAGGGATTGATTAGCTATGGTGCAGCTGAAGCACACCCACTATTAAATATTCAGCATAACCCAGCCCACTTTCAACCTGTGCAGCTGGGCGCTCCTCGCCTTTGGTCTGAAAATAGCGAAATTCTGTAGCCACGCCCAGTGCCCCATACGCTACGCCATTGATTATGATGGCTAGCTGCATGCCATGCGATTCCTGGAAAATAGAGCCCTTAATGGGTATTTAAAAGAAAAATGGCACCAACCTTTAGTCTTGAAAGCAAAATTGCAGAACTTGCAGACATACGGCCTGACGTCGGTGTGAGAGCGGATGTGCTTCTTCAGCATACTGGGTTTCTTACAGCGGATCCCACACTCTTCACAGATGTACTTCCCCCTGCCACGGCCCCTCACATAAATGTAGTCTTCATTTGATTTGTACCTTTAGAAAAGTGAAAAACATCACTTAGTACTTATAATTACAAGATATTATCAGCAGCAAAGGTGCATGTTACGAATGTACAAACTAAACAGAACAGGCTATCAGATAACATGAAGCAAGTATAGGAGAGTACTTGCTGGGTTGAAACATTATAACAGACGTACCCAGTTAAAAACTTAAAATGAAAATCATCAAATTAAATCCATTTCATACAAGGAAGTATTAGGGAATGTATAAGTAAGGCAATGTCTATAAATTTGGCATGCTTCTGCTTTAACAATTGAATAGTGACTGAAGCAAATCAGTGTAAATACTGTATCTTGCCTCATATAGGTGCAAACATCCAACCGTGGAATCAAGCCTGCAGCCTTCAGTTACAAACACAGTTCCTTAACCTCTATGCTACTTACCCTCCTTCAAAGATTTTGATCCGGGTTGGCTCAGCCTGCTTTTGGGAAAGCTCTTTCTCTCTATGGTCCTCCTTCACTCTTTCACGGCAGCTAATCCCCTTTGTTTTCTTCTCAGATTTAATTATGTCCAACTGCATAAGCCCTGGCTTCTCCTGAGATTACAAAAATAAAAATAAACATAACCACACTGACCTCACTAAAACCTAACACAAAAAATTTAAGGGGATTTCCACCGAAAAACAACATTCCTTATTTAACAGATCAAGGCGCAACTAATTAAGTCTCTCTTTGTGGCTGGCCGAAACAATTTCTGGACTGAGATATCTGCAGGTAAAGATATGTGATGCAAACCTCTACCCTTCCTCATTTTTGAAAAGCTACAGTCTGTGGCATCAAGTGGGCAGGTTAAGTTACATTTGGATATACCTCCCCGTGATCTTCCATGCTTTGTGAAAGAGACGTTGACCTAACTCACAGGCCGTGTCCGAATCTATTTTTCTAAGGTCTATGATCCGAATCAGCGCACTTGCCTACTATTGAGTATGGCAGTTGAGTATACTTTTTTTTAAAAAGCTTAAGTACGCACAAATTCTGAAAATGGAGTGTTCTTAATATCTCCGGGTGATAGACTTATTTCTGGGTTTTCACTGATAATAGTATGGAGTAAGCAGTACACAGCACGCTAGTACACAGGAGACAGGATGCAGTAGATAGGTCTCTGATTCGGACACAGCCATAGAGAGAGAGAGACGGAGAAACTGCTATTACAACTGTAAACAATATTAGCTTGCGAGCTAGCTCAAAGAGTTCTTTGGAGTACTTTGGCCCCCTAGTGGTGGGACGCATGCAATTTTTTATAGTGTTCATATTTCTCTCAAATTCTAAGTGAAAGTGTTAATAAAACATGGAACTTTCGACGCAAATTTGTTAAAAACAGTCACAGCCTGCGAACACATTAGTTTATATGCTTATCAGCTCTCAGGTTACACTGCAGGGCCATAAAGCAGCAGGGTGCTAATAGCCCAACCCACTGTTTACAACCTTCACCTTGCCGTAGTCACAGGCAATAAAATGCATATCACAAAAACTCTTGGTACCGTTTCAACGCGCTAAAAAATCAAGATCCGATTCAGGAACAATTGTATATTATTGAAAAGTTGTATAAATAAACATAAGGGGCTCTATTTTCAAACCAGCGCAAGGGGACGGTATAGTCAAACGCAAGCTTGTTGACAGCATCAACGTCTTAAAACTGGCGCTATGGCGTTTCTCAGCAATACCGCTAGGATCAACAAATTCTCAACATAACATCCTTTCGCTTGCGCTGCAGTGGGATGGGTGGCGCTGTCTGGGGCGTGTTCTAAAATACTTTCGGCTCAGTGACAATTTGAACCAACGAAAACCCATTGCGTTATGATCAGCTGGAACCACCTCTTAGCGGGAACGCAATAGACTCTGGCAATTTGGCAACTTATTCGTCGTATAGTTCTATGTAGTGTCTATAGGTGATGCCAACATTACACTTCCATTTAATGAACAAATAGCCTATAATTATTATTAATTAATTAATTTTAATTTAAACTACTAGAATAAAACATGACAGCTTACAAGAAACTTGCGATCATGTAGGCCAATAGCCTATAATATATAAATTACACATTGACACAGTTGAATCATAAGCCTACCATTTGAATCATAATTATGCCTACGTCACCTAATGTAGGCTAATTAATGCATTCGCCACCTCCTCCCGTGCCTTCCGAACTTCTGGGAGACGAGGTGGTGTGGATTGTGATCCATAAGTTACTACAGTCCTAGCCTGTACTTCTGTTGCAAGTATGTCTGATTCCTGTGCGGAAAATCGCTCTTGTCGTTGACAGTCCAGTGCGTTTGGGTTGCTCATTATGAAATTGCATGGAGCGATTGCGTTCCAACTGGCTTTTTTTAAAGCATGAGAACAACAATTTGATTGGCTACCATAGAGACACACCTTGGACATTTAAACCCAGCCTTTTAGCAATACCGCCATAAGGTGCGCCAAGATTGCCGTCATGAAATTACCAAATTTCTCGCAGACACGCCCTCAGAGCGATACCGCCAAGCGATTACTCTTGCGTTCACCATTGCGTTTGGTTTATTAAAATAGAGCCCTAGGTGTTTTTTTCCCATGCTCACTTCAGTATGCATACAACCGATGTACTTCCGCTTTTGTATAAATATATTTTATTTTCTACAAAATCTCTTGATAAACATGTTTAATCAAACAAATATGATACCTGGTTATGCAGTTATAACTGTTTTCTGAAGAATCCTGAAAGTGTTTTTGTAATCCATTGTCCAGCAAAATCTCCATTTCCACAGTGCGTACCCATCGCATTTGCGTTTGTACTACGTTAATACCGTTGCGGAAAAACATTACTAGACTGCTTCAGGAATGATCTAACGTGAAACACGTAGATTATCTTCTACGGGGTTTTCTGCCCTTTAAAACAAAGTAAAATATGACATGTTGGAGCGACTGGGAACGGCGCTGTATCCACACGTAACGACAGCCCATAGGGCAATCGTGGTGTGCGCAATGGCCACATGACACTGTCGTCAGGATAAGATCAAGTCTGTGGCCATTTTTACTGAGCTTATCCTGGAAGGGATGGACTGGATTGCTTACAAGTACGTTTTTAGCCTATCCAGATGATATTTAGCCACGTGTAGTGCTTTTGTTAGCTGTATGTATGTCATAGGCTAGCTTTTCTCTTTACGCGTACGTGGTTTGCTGTATGGTATAATTGTGCTGGTCATATGTCTTTGCTGCTTCAACGATTATGATTATTTTATACATTTATACGCGAACGTGGCAAGCAACGGTGGAAAGAAGAGCATTTATTTCACGGTTGCTCAGGTTTTGGAGGTGCTGCACCACAGTGATCCCGGAGGTGAAGAAGTCTGTCCTCAGGCAGATCAAGTCTGTCCTCAATGACTCTGTGGCATGACCCGTGCCTGAACATGTAAGTGTTTTTAAAAATATATAATACAAATTATTATTAATATTGTTATTATCATCATCATCATCATCATCATAATCATCAACAGTATGGAGCGCTATTATCTAGAGTATTTTTAGTTTGGTGATAAATGGATTCTCGCAGAAGTTCGCTAGTTAGCTTCTATGTTGTCACAGGCTGGAGAGGCTGGAGTTTTGTAACGTTCATTCAGAGTTTTTTTTGTGTAGCAACCAACACAAGGGCTAGTTGTTGAATTCATGCATGAAACTACATCCATTCTCAGTACTTTATTTCACGGTTCAGTTAAGACATTACAGTATGTCGGGTAAAGTGAGGACTAGGTAAAATGTGTATTATCTGAATCCAGCGGTTCCAACAGTCAATGCCCTTGTTAAATGTTCGGCACTCTGAATACTGAACACAAGCGATATTGCGTGCTAGAACCCCTCACTTAACCTACATTCAAAATAAGCTTTATGTGATTTAATTTAATAATAATTATTAAGAATTACAATCATCAATTAAATCGCCAAATTCGTTAATAGGTAAGTCGAACAGTAACCTGGTGGATCAACCAACAAGCCAAAACAAAGTCTAAATCAGGTCTTGAGATTAAGTAATTTTATTAAATGAAAACATTCAATTAGAATAATGACTGGGAATCATACATTCATGAAGGAATGTAGGTTGACTACTTGTAATTCACAAAAGGAAGACATTAAACCAGACATTAATTTGAATATACCAGAAAAGAGAGAGATAAGCCAAAAATTGCCAATATTATTTACCCTCCAGCTGAACAGCAACAAAATGAAATGCACAAGGAACCAAAAAGAATGACTTCTTCACCAAACAAACTCCAAAACAGACTAAATTCTTTCCTTCATTACACTAATAAAAATACCTCCACAGGAAGAACATCTCTGTCCTGATTGGGTTAAGGTGTGGGAGAGCGGGGGGGAGAGGGGCCATTGACAAAGACTGGCCTATCTTTGATGTCTGTGGGGGTAAGGGAGCCAGATAGAGATAGAGAGAAGGGGGGGGGGGGGGGTACTTATATGTATCTAAATATTAGATATCCTACAAGTATTATAATAATGTAATTTAGTTAGTGCAAGCTGCAAACTAATTCATAAATCCTAGTTAGCTACGATTTCTAATTATGTTTGCCAAATAAAGTGATGTATAATTCATTACTTTTGCTGTAAAAAGTCATGTTGAAGGCTTGTTATAGATAAACCTGTTATTCTGCTGGCTTATGGGGCTCTGATAAATCAAATTTTGAAGTACAGTGCCATTTTAAATGTAAAGAAGATTGGTTGGATAACATTGGGGTAAGTAATCCTTTTCTGAGAGGTATTTGGGCACTTTTGGGCACGCTTTGTAAGAGAATACCCTCATACACATAAACGCAAAACATGTGTAGATTAATTTTCTTCACATTTTGTATTACAAAAACTGTTTTAAAAGAAAAATAAAGTTTTCTGATGATTGACATGCCTATACAGAAAGATATGCACATGTTTTATATTTGGAGAGGTTTGGATACCTTTTGGGACACCTGGGCCCCGTTTTGGGAAAAATACCAATGGATAAGGAAAGCCTGTAGATATCTTTACCAAATTGTATACACAAGTGGACAACATATTATTGCACTAGTATAAGCAATTCTGGCTTGCTCCAGTACTTTGAAGTTGAGCTATTCAATGATAAACTATAAAAACACAAGGCATTTTGTACTTTTTTTTGTATTCTTATGTGTATTTTATATAAACTGTATGTGACCACTTTGACATAAATTTATTCTGTTGCAAATTTCTGAATGGTACAAGCCTCTTCTTTAATTCAAACTTTCAACCATGGATGTGCAGTGAATAGTTTTTGAGATATTGGCACTTAATTGACACTAGTAAAAACTAGACGAAAATGGGCCAAAGTAAATAGGATTAAAACATATTTTTTACTGTTTACATTTTACTGTGTTTATGTGATTATTTAAATGTAGGTCTGACCCGAATGTCATTTTATAGGCTTCGGATACTTGTCGAACGAATGTCAGAATATTCATTCTCATAAAAACACGTTAAAAAAACGCAATATTAATGCTGTTTCATCGTAGTATACCGGTTCATTATACATCCAGTGGGGGGAGCCATTGCATAGCCCAATTCGTGAACATTCTACAGCAAGTTTATTAAATAGGCTAATAAGTTGAACATTATTAGGACATTATTATTATTATTATTAAGCTGGTCTACCATTCATTGCCTATGCCAGGGTTCATACACAATTTGACCAATGGATTTCCATTACTTTTTCATGACTTCTCAATTACTTTAACCCTAATTTTCATGACTAAATATTCTGTGATGTCACTGGACATGGAAAAGTGAGGATACAATTTGTCAATGAAATTAACCATGAGAATTCCAAAGCACGTGCCTTGAATAACATGAATGACAGACAATAATTTGATCAAAGGAATAAACATCTATACATTTATTTCGGCTGATAACCATTCCATAACACCGTCACATATCAGTAAGAGCTTTAGTAGGCAGCAGCGTCTAGCTAGTGCACACATTGCATTCCCTTTTGTAGTGCATATTTTAACAAACATTGGCTAACAATACTGCGTTGGGATTTTGGGGTTTTCTTAGTTTATAATTTAATAGAAATGTGAATACTATAATTGGGACGTTGAGGACTTGCCACAATAGGGCCACTGTAAATAGTTAATCGTTGAAATTAGTGATGTGTATTAGCAAAGATTTTTAAAGTGATACTGCAGTCAAAAACCGACTTTTCCCATTAAAAACTGATGTTTTGGTTTAGATTATGATCACACACAACTGTTTTTGTCCGAAAATCTCATGTTTAGTCAAAATGGGTGTTTTCTGAGTTTCTGTGTAGGCTTACCAATACACTGGTTTCCGGGGGTTCGTGACGTCACGAGATCCTTAACATAAAAATGGGTGGAGTTGAGGTGATCCTAGGGTGGTCTCGGCTGGGCACGTGGTATAAAAGCAGAGACCAACGTTTTTTTTTTTGAGACTGAGACCCTTGCTAACTAGCTAGTTCAAGTTCAAATGCAAATTGCTTTGTATTACTGCTAACGTTAATATTACGACTTATATCGACACACCCTTTCACTCCTTGACCGTATGAATATTCGTAATATGACTACGTGGCATCATCATCATATGACCACACCTACTCATGAGTTCCAGTTCAAATTGAAGTGGTAAATAAGGCCTTAGAAAAGGTTCTGTAGTATCTCTTTAAACCATGCAAATCTGCCATGTCCGTAATTTGTAAAGTAAAAATTCCACCACAAATTACCTACCATATTTCATATGAGGTCATATGATAGTATTAGTCCCGTGTGAATCGGCATCTCAGTAATTTCAGGTGATATTTTTTTCTCCCGCAAGGATTTTTTGTTTTTTCCACGCCCTTTTCTGCATCTTTCTAGGTCAAGAATTAAGGAGAGAATTGTTAATGTGAATTATGCCATCCGCCATATTGAGATGGTAGGTTTGACAGGTTTGAATCACCACTATCTCTTCAGATGGTAAAATGAAAAAACACAGGGCCAAGTTACATTAAATCATATAGGAAATATTGGGTAGCACTGCTTTTGAATAGAGCCTGTTTAATTTGTGTGAGCTAACATAGCCAATATTGTTTGTTGTAACTTGGCCTCATTTTGATATCAATACTTTTAATGGCAGGCCTAGATTTTGTTAGTTTCAGTATTGACAGTGCTTTTTATGCGTGAGTTACTTGGCATTGAATACTTTTTGGTTGAGATATCATTTCTTTTTGAATTCCTAAATCACATGATGTCCCCAGGTAATACCCCAGGTAAAGTCCAGTGTGAATAGGGCATACAATTCTGGTAATTTCACTTTGCTTTTTGTGATTAATTGCCTGCTAACTTTGTCCCATCATTTACTTCTAGGTATTAAAACACAGCTATTGTCAGCACTTTAAAAATGAATTGTCAGTGAATTTTTATTAATCAGTTTGGGTCGCGAAAAGTATGGATTGATATCCTTGAGTCATCGCTGAAAAGTTTGTGCACCCCTGGACTATACAATGGATGACGACACCTTCTGAGAAATTTTACTTGAATTGGAGGTGCTAGGCTTCTGTTTTGAGCCCGAATACATGGCCGGATCCGGAACTGAACACGCTGCCAACTCGGGACTGCTTCAGCCAGGTAAACAAGTGGTGTACATGTGGTAACTGTACCACAATGCCAACTGAAATGTTTGCTGTAATGAGTGGGACTGGGCACAGTTTCATTTGTCATCTGTGGAGCAAGAAACAGATGAAGAGGGAAGAGTCTGTCTAACAAATGTTACACACCCTGATTTTGAACACCACATGCATAAGGATGTTTTGGACACATTCTTCAGATCCCCAAAAATGAACTGGCGAAAGACACACAACCCTAAGTTAACATAGTGGACTGGGAGGAGAAATGAGTAAGTGTTACAGACTTCTGGCTAGGCTAATATGTTTTCACTATACCAAAAGAAGATAAATGAAGGGCTGTGTTTTCCTAAATTAATGGCTGTAATTCCCCCGTTTTTCTGGACACTAATGGTGGTGATATTTTTTCAGTAGAACTGTAAAGTTAGTGGCTAGCTTGCCAGCGAGTAACGTAGCCTCTCTCGAAGAACCACTTCAGTACTAGTAGTAATGCCCAGCCCCTCCGGTTGAATTCAGTGGGAGTGGTAGCCTGTGACTGGCGTTGCATAAACTGTAAGCACTCGGCCATTGTAGTTCACAGTAAAGCAGGTACCTGGTACATGCGTAGTAGTTTGGGGCTATATCTCTGCTCTCACTACAGGTAGAGAGTTGGCTGAGAGCTCAGTCTAATCAGGAGGAGAGCTACTTTTCTAAAAATCAAACATAATTTTTCACTGGAATTCCCCTTTAAGTACATATAGATCAAATTAAATATAACTTCCTCAAGAAGTAAGATGTACAATAATGAACCTACATAAAATGGGCATTCTGCCAGTGATTATACTCAATAAAAATGATTTCTTTCATTTAAATATTGATGTTCCTTAGTTATTAAAAATGGCATTTTTTCCTGACCTGGTTTAAAATGTTCATGGGCAGACACAAAATAACACTTGTAAAAAGAATAATACATTTATTTAAAAAACAGTTATTTTCCTACCTGTTCAGATTTCGGCTTAAACAAGTAAGATGACACAACATTTCCCACTCCAGGTTGATACATGGCAGCTGTTGTATAAGTTTCTGTGTTCTTCTTCTGTTTGGAGCACAATAGTGCTAGAGCTGCTTTAGTGCTCAGGCTTGGTGGGTTTGGATTATAAGAGGTCACAGACCACGAGGCGTAGACAGAAGAGAGAGAAGCTGTATGAGCATTGTTTGGTTTGGTGTAATTCAGGAAGCACCAGCTCACGCTTGTAGATGTGCGAAGGCTCAATAACTGGGAGGCCTGTCGAATGTCTGTAAGCAAAAAGTTTTCCCCGACAGCAGCAGTGCCCTCAATAGCAGGACGCTCCACCTGGATTGTCTCTGGTGTCTTGTCATTGTTCACCTGTCTGACCTCTTCAGCATTATCTGTGGAGAGAGTTGAGGTCTGACCTTCTTTGCTGGGTTGTTCATCTACCTCCAGCTTCTCTGGAGACTCCCTACCTTCAGGACTGTCCAGAAGCATTGGCCGAGGAGGTGTGATATGGCCACTCCTGCATCCCTCTTCAGTATGAAGGGAAGATAACTTTGAGGGGATGCCATCCTTTTGAGGGCATGGCTTCTGCGACTCACCACCATCATTTGCCACAACAGAATTGCTAAGCTCCACAGCACTCAGTTCTTCTACAATCTGACCATACATTCTTTCCTCCTTTACTCTTTTCTGCTGCTTGATCTCTGTGAAGAACTCCAGGCTGCTGGCTGGTGACAGCATGCGCTTGCTGCCCCCCATGCTTAAGGCATCCGTGGTTGAGATAGTTCCGCACGTCAAGGACAGAGGGATTCCAGTGTTTATCTGGACTAACATGGGTTCTGATACTTTCCAGTGATGGTGTAAAGGCCCTCCTGACTGAGCTAATATCTGAGACAGACTCATTCCAGGTTTGGTGAGCACATTTTTAGAGTCATCTGATACATTGCACATGATCATACTGGAACTTGTTCCAACCTGGGCATGGGTAACTAACATCTGTGAAACACTAGTATACATCACACTACCATAGGAAGGTACATTAGTCTGAACTCTAACAGGAACCACTGTACCAAGCAGTGATGGCTGACTCAGCGGCAGCAGAAGTGGACTCATGGAGAATGCTGTTGATCGATCGCTAAGCTGGTAGGCAGAGGTTTTTGGAGTGTACAGGTAGCTCTGGTCTGATGCAAAGCTGACAGTTTTGGAATCCCCCTGCTCCTGAATCTGAGGCAGCTGAGGAGAATGGAGAGGTTTCTGGTGGGACTGCTGCACACCGGAGTGCTTGATTTGCAGTTTTTGTAGCTGATGTGAATGGAGAGGAGTGTGCTGCTTGTGTCTTTGTGTTGACTCTTCATGCCAAAAGATACCTGGCTGAAATGGAATGAACGGTGGCTGTGCAAGGCTACTGTGAAGGGAGGAGTACCATGCTACTTCTCCGCTGGGGATTTCATGTATTTTATGGTCTCTTCCTGAAGACTGCTGGTCAGGTGAGTGTGACAATCTTTGGACTAACAAATGACCATCCGGTTGGTTGTCCTCATTGATGCTAAGCTGCAATGGGGGGGTATGTAAACTAAGGACTGGCTGAATGTTTCTCTTGTGTCTCGTTACATTCGCAACCGATACACGATCTGTACCAAGCAGAGGCAATGGAGCATTCTGCCAAGCAGGATGTAATCGATGGAGACTAATGATCATTTGTTCAGATTGCTCTTGCTTAGTGTTTATGTCCAAGCTTTTGTCTTGCATGGCACTTTCAGTGTGTACATTTAAGGATGCCTGTCTTACCAGGTATCCCCGTCTCCGCTCCTTCATGGATGAAGCACTTGCATAGATTTCACCTTGTCTAGATGAGGAGGAAAGATTTCCGTAGTCAAACGACTTGCTCCGGATCTCTGGGATCTCTGTAGGCAAAGTGCAAGGTACCTGCTCTGAGGAGGAACGCCTCATCTCTCTCTGCTGATGCTGAGTCAGTTCTGGAACGGTCAGGAACTCAGATTGCTTGCTAAGGTCTTCCTGCTTCACTGGGGAAGCTGACTTGATGCTTTCCTCCCTGTCCAATGACACAGAGAGGCTTGAGGCATGAGACAGATTACTCTCTTGGCTGGGGCTCCTGGAGAGGCTGGTGCAGGTTGACTCAAAGCTAGATTCCCCAGAGGAGTGCTCAATTTCAGCCAGCCGCAGGCGTTTCTTTTTTGGGGGCAGCTTCTCTGCGGGAAGCTGAGAGAGTGTCTCACTTCTCTGTGGCCACTGGAATTCCTCCACATACTTCTCTGGCTCTTTAACCTGTACTTCTAGGCTCTTTTCTGGTTTATCAGGCTCCGTAGTCACTCTGATTTCTGGTACTTGGATGTTGGATTGACGGACCAGTCTGTGTGGAGTGTGGACTGTTTTGCTATCACTTTGCTGCTGCTCCATGCTTTCAGACCTCAAGATTGAACCCATGCTCTGCACCTCTTCAGTGTTCTCTGAGTCAGACTGCTCACAATAGGAAATAGATAGCTTGCCTTGTTGGTAACTGGAGTGGTCAACAGAGTCTGACTTTTCAAAAGAGCTAGGCCTGCTCAAAGAGTTTGTGTGCTGGATAACAGAGATGACGTTGCCTGTGGCCTTTCGGTCAGGATCTTGAATGAGCATCCTATCCTCCAAAGACATTCTGGTGCCAATGTCAATACTATCCAGGTGGCTGTATACACTGTGGAGGTGTCCTTTCCCGGTAGGAGTAGCCCTTAATGGTTCTTGATTCAGTAACTTTGAATCATAGTCCTCAGAGGATCCCAGCATTTCAGTTGAGCTGCTGTGGTCACTGCTGCAATGACTGGGGCTGTCATCCTCATCCCCAGCACTATTTTCCTTCCTGCGTTTCCTGGTGGCACTTTCCATAGCCTGCTTGTGATGCATCAGCTGTTGCTGAATTTCAGGGTAACCCTCCATTCCGACTTTAGAGCTGTATGAACTATAGCCTTTCAACTCTGGCAGAGGAGGACTATGTTCCCCTAGTTTTGCTACTCCAGATAGAAGAACAGTGGTTTTTAAGATGGTTTCCTGGGTGTCAGATTCTGCATGCCCTTCATGGGTGGAGAGTTCAAAAGCAGCTTGTCTTCTCAGCCTCCTCAGGCCTCCAGAAATTGGATAAAAAACTTCATCTGTGGTCATCCTCTCATCAAATGAGTGGCTACCTCGCAAACCTGGTGGAATGTCGAGATTAGCAATGGAGGACGTTGGCATTGAGTTGCTCCTTATTAGCGAGACTGTATCAGAGGGTGTCTCGAGGAGAACAGTTTTGACTTGGCAAGGTTTTGGGGGGTACTGTTTTTGGCGAAAGCATTCTATCCTCTGTGCCCCTATAAGGTTTCCTCTTAAAAATATGTTAGCATGTAGGTTCACATAGTCAACTATATTTTCATCTTTTGTGTAATGGTGAGCTATGTGATCATCACAAATATCACTCACGGCTAGTTTCTGCATGATGCCTGGCTTGTTTACATTAGTGTCTTTGTGGACTGCTGTTGCCATCCCCACTGTAATGGATTGCCTAGGTCTGGGGTTAGGTCTATAATACTTCCCAAACATGATTTCCTCATAGGATTTTGCATTTGTGATTGGTGGACTGACTTGCTGCTCAGCACTTTCAGAGCGGGAGAAGTAGCCAGAGTCTGTGCTGCCTTTGCTGTGGGGGCTCAGGAGGTTGAAAGATGATTCTGAGTCCTGCCCTTTTTTCTCATGTAGTCTCAGAGCAAGCCGCTGTTTTACAGTGTGGCATTCGTCTCCAACTCCTTCTCGGGGACTGACAGGAGATGCTTCGATTTCTGTAAACTTGGGACACTGCACAACTGGCACCAGGATCCCCTGTTTTGGGACAATCAAGAGAGGCACATTTGCCAAGCCTTTGGCTCGCTCTTCACCAAACACTGCTAGCTCACTGACATCTTTCCCTGTTGTGCTTCTGTCACCTTTAATGGGGTTATGGGGCAGGGGGCTGCTTCTGCCAAAGAGTGTCAAAACTTCACCTGTGTCCTCGTCAGTGTCTGTGCTCTGTTCTCCATCTGAATGCACCTCCCCTTCTCCCAGTGGAGATGGCTGATCTGTGTCTACATGTGTGGATGATAATTCAGAAAACGGTACCAGCCCTGCTTTGATAGCGTGAGCATGAGATTTTCTGTGTTTGTACAGATTGCTCTTGGTTTTAAAAGAAAAGCCGCAAGGAATGCATGGGTAGGGTCGTTCACCGGTATGTGAGCGAATGTGCTTCTTAAGCACGCTGGGTTTAGCACATGCCCTCCCACAGTAATGACAAATATACCTCCCGGGCTTCTTGGGCCTTTGCTCTTTCTTTTCTGTGTTGTCCAGCTGCTCTTTTCCAGACTGGGGGTACTTGCTGAAAGGGAAGTTGGGGGACTTCCTACGGGGGAACGCTTCCCCGCGACCATGGGAGTGTCTCTGGAACAAGTCATCTGACATGCGTGGCTGCGACTGGCCAGCAAAGACCCAGCCCTGTGTGTCCATGCCAGGTTGTAACCGTGGCTTTGTGCCCACTTTAAATGTCTCTTGTGCAGGCAGCTGAGGATAAGAATGTGGAGACTGGCAGGAAAAAGCACCGGAGAGAGGCTGATGGAACTCGCTTTCATGAGATGAATGACTAACTGTAGGAGACGGTGGTGTCCCAGGGCTACATCTTTCCAAAAGGCATGTTTGACTGCTGCTGTCGCTATGAGCATCTTCACATTTCAAGTGCTTTTCCCCCTGTGAATCAGCAAAACTGCTTCTTTTCGAGCTGGCAGTGGGCTCCGAGACCCACCTCCTCTGGTTTAGGTTCTCTCTAATCTCTTTGGTGCATTTTTGGCCAGCAGCAGATTCAAGTGGCTCCATCTTCCACTCTATTTGAAAAAAGATTATAAAAATCTATGTTTGGTAAACTGCTTTAAAACCAGAGGGCACGTCACATATTTGCCCACAAGGATGGTCCTTAAAGGTACAGTCCTCCCAATTTCTGAGATTATCCCACAAGATGTTCCTCTTAGTTTGTGTTTTCAAAGCTTTCTTTAATTGCGCAATCAGACCACTTTCTTTCTTCTTTTACTTTCCAAACACTTAAAGGGTGTTTCTTTCCTTTGATACTTTTTTGTTGAAATTAGAAAAATTAAAAGCTAATTTTACTGTTGCAAATCCATTCCTTTTTTCTTTTTGTCTTTTTTGACCAACGTCCAACTTTTTTTTTTTACCAACTTTTTAGAAAGGAATCAGCCTTCAATCCAATTACTTCATTACTGCAAAATCCACACGTTATCTGAAATAGAAAATTGAAAATAAATATTGGGAGAAATGTTGACTTAAACTTTACATAATGCACATAACTTATCAATGTGTGACCTTTCAACGACACATTCATAGCAGTTTATTCAAAAACTGAGATGACACACACACTGTTCAATTTCGAAAGTTGATGAAGCCATCATCATTTTAGGGGGTTTGATATACCAAGTTTAAATAATTTTAAAATAGCTTCAGTTAACTGTAAAATCCCAATGGGGTTTTGAAATACCAATGAAATTTGCCATGTCAGAGCAGGATATATGGTAACATATATCATAGTTTCCATATTCATGAGTAATGAATAGTTTGTTTTGTTGCTTCACTGTTCAATTGATTCTGTTTACACTATTAGCATATTATCCAGCTGTGAGGTGGTTGGGTCGGAGGACCAGACGCGACCGTGAAGGGATCACAAAGTACCCACGGACGTGGAGTACCAGTAATAAAGGGGAAAGGAATTAGAGCTCCGCGAACGGAGCAGAGAAAGATAAACAAAAAGGGAAATAACTCGTACAGCCAAAGGATAGAGACCCATAAAAGTGGGCGAAAAGCTCGCAGACTCAAGCAGAAAAGAAAAGGAGTGCCTCTAGCTCAATTACTACCAAAGAGCTCAAATAAAAGTCAAACGGAAATGAGGCGAAACCGAGGTACTATCTCAAACAGAGACAGGGTAAAGAAAACAGGAACAGAGGAACAGAGTGAGAAAGGAAAACGAAACTTCTTAAAAGAATGAGAACTTCTAACTCACTAAGGCAAGTCTCACGTATACTTTGAGCAATTAACCAAAGTGGTCGCCTGAATCCTAAACCGTCGTTACCTGGCTTAGCGTGGCAAGAATGACACAAAAGCAACGAAAGAGGAAATCGCTGTGCTTAATTAACCAGCAGACGCTAGCACAGGTGAAACGGATGAGTGCCAAGTAAGCGGAAAAACACGGCAGAGGCGCTGTCCCATGGCACCGAAAGAAAACGTCCACAGAGAAGGGACGGCAACCCGCAAAACCATGACACCAGCAATCAATTTTATTAAAAATATCAGCTTGTTTTTAGGCATAGTAGCTGAACTCCTCTTTAGTCTATTGTTATCTCAACAAAAAACATTTTCAACATACAAAAATTATAAGTTACTCACACATACAAAGCACTGTCTAAAAGTAATTCAAATATACGGCACGGCAACCCGCAAAACCATGACACCAGCAATCAATTTTATTAAAAATATCAGCTTGTTTTTAGGCATAGTAGCTGAACTCCTTTTTAGTCTATTGTTATCTCAACAAAAAACATTTTCAACATACAACAATGATAAGTTACTCACACATACAAAGCACTGTCTAAAAGTAATTCAAATATACTATTAAAAGTATATTTGACTTTATATTTGCTATTAAAAGTATTGATATGAAAATGAGGTCAACTTGCAACAAACAATATTGTCTATCTTATCTCACACAAATTAAACAAGCTCTATTCAAAAGCAATGCTCACCAATGTTTCCTAAATTATTTACTGTAACTTGGCCCCGTGATTTCATCTTACCATCTAAAGAGTCTCACTGGTTTGCCCAGTGAGACTCCTCGTTTCCCGTCAGCTTGGGACACTGATCTTTACTATGGCCCTTATGCCTACAGTATTGGTACCAGTGGCTCAGCGGTTTCACTCTCCCAGATTTATGGAGAGATGACCCATCTACCTGCATGGGCTCCTCTTGATCAACAGAGGAGAACAGTGGACAACTGGGTGGAGTGCCTACTGATAATGAGGGCTTATGCAACCAGGTGTTTTCTGCTCTCATGTTCACGTTCCCTGATATGATTATCGAGGCGTATGGCCGTATTAACCAGGTCATTGAACGTGGCAGGTGGTTCAAGCATAGCTAAGGCGTCCTGAATGGGTGTCATGGTTTATGACCCTTTTTCCCTTGCGGTCGTGTTCCTCGGTCGCCACACGTGGGCGCTGCTCCGTTGGTGGAGTTTTGGCTCCGTCCCTTCTTTGCACGGAGTAAGTAATCAGCGTTCACAGCTGGATGTAATGCCGGTGAGCTATTTAAGCCCATGTTCCTTTTGTTCTGGGCTTCGATATTAATTGTTCATTGTGATTGTTTGATTGTTTGTTCTGTGGTGTATTTTCTGGTATTAGTTGTGCTGTTTTGTGTACGGTTTATTTTGCCCTTTTAAAGTTTTAAACGTATGATTAGATCTAGGTTTTTAAGGAGACCATTTTGCTCCGTTGTGCTTTCATTGGAGTTTTGCGATACTGGCCTTTGTGCTGTGAGCTTCAGGTTGAATTCCTGTTTGGTGTGCTCATTTCAGTCTCCGCTTTCTGGTCTGTCCTTTGTTTGTCGTTTTTACCTAGATCTATTGCCTTTTACTACATTACATTATAGGCATTTAGCAGACGCTCTTATCCAGAGCGACTTACACAACTTTTTTTTACCATGTTTTACATATTATCCATTTATACAGCTGGATATATACTGAAGCAATTCAGGTTAAGTACCTTGCTCAAGGGTACAACGGCAGTGTCCTACCTGGGAATCGAACCTGAAACCTTTCGGTTACAAGGCCAGTTCCTTAACCATTATACCACACTGCTGCCCAGAGACAGGGGGCCCTATCTTGGCGATCTTGGCGCTTAGTCTAAGCGCATGGCGCTAAATCCATTTAGGGCGTGTCCAAGTCCACTTTTGCTATTTTAACGGCGTGTTTTTTTGGCGCTAAGCACGGCGCATGGCGCAACTGGGCTGAACCTAGTCGCTTCATTAATTATAGGTGTGTCTTGGGCGTGACATTCAATAAACCAATCAAAATGTCATATCCCATTCCCTTTAAAAGCCTGCTTTTCCACCTTGGCGGATTGCTTATGATGGCGAAACAGACATGCTCGTGCGTGTTTAGTGTGATCAAGGAATAGGCTAAATGGAGTATGATCAATATTATTCGGACTAACCATTAGCCTATGAGTTCCCGGTAATTCCAGACAGGGCTGTTATTTTACAAAATATGTGCGGTTAAATTTCGTTAAAAGGACCTGCAACAGCTGAGAATAAGCTATCAATGGCTTCAGTCTCACCTTAGAAAACGCCAAATTAGCCTGCTTGTTCAGCGAATTTCGTTTGATTATGCAATGAAAGTGTCAAACATCAATTCCAAGAGGCTGTTCTCATGGAGTTCTCGAAGTTCAAGCTTCATTCAAAGTTCATTAGGCTACCTGCATAATAGGCTAATATTGATTAATAACATACATACCGTTATTTTGCCTTAATGATGACACTAAATAGCCATACAATAAAGCTGTCAGGTTCGCAACCCATAAGTTCACGCATATTTCCCCTTGTTTAATAATGTCCTGTTTATGGAAATGTGACCAACCTGTTTTACTCGTAGCGTAATCCTTTAAATCCACTTTCCCAGGAAGACCGTTAAACGTGCGACTTACAGCAGGGGAAACAGAACATGCAGCTCACGTGCAGAGAATGGCATTAAAATTAATTGTGAATTAATTGTGTAACGTGCTGCAAATTTGTTTTAGTTTCTAATTAGACGCTTAGTTCTCTTTAAAATCGTTTTGTTCAGTTAAGGAATAACGGGTGAAATCAGCTGGGTTTTAAACGGTGAGAGTATGGAAACCTGGTCACTGTAATTTAAAAAAATATGAAGGACGAAGAATAGCTAAGGTTACAATTTAGTTAACATGGTGACATCTCCGTTTTTTAACCATAGGCTATCGAAAAAAACCTTATGCACAGCGAATTCGCTGTAGCCTAGGCTATTTGAAAAACAATAAATGCAATATTCACTGGACAAGGTTTTGAACTTTTTTCAGTCACAAACCATTCTATTTACTTACAGGCTGTATTCATAGATAAACAGAGCTGTATTGTAATGACATCTGAAGCGCATTTTCAGAACTTAAATGTCCGTCTATTGCCGTGCGCGAGTTTTCCATTGAATGACAATTCACGCATTAGGTGCAAAGACAATTCGCGCATTAGGCTTGATAGCTATAGGTGTTATCAGCTCCTTTTTAATGGATAGCCATTGTCCCGTACCATCGCACATCGCCTGGATGTTGATGGAGTGGGCTGAGAGCAATTGTTTTTGAGAGTGGCATTGTTTCCCTTCGCTGAGGGAAAGGTATGTGGACCTATGGAACCTTTTATTATTATGCATTTTTGATATAGCCTACACAATAATAATATTTCACATTGTGATCTAGATATTTTAGTCATGCCTGTGCACGCCCCTGTGTGGAACAGACAGGAGGGTATGCGCGTTGTGCACACGCCTATGTAGACGCACTTATATGCGCCGTTAAAATAGCATGTAAACAACTGCGACATGACTTTAGACCAGGTTTGTGGTGGTTCTAGCGCAAGCGCTTTCTGCTGGCTCAAGATAGCAATATGCCAAAAAGAATCCTGGCCACTCCTCATCTTAAGACCAACACGCCCAGTTCACTAATGATGGCGCAAGAGTTACGCCGTCAAACATGCTAGTTTGACGGTGTAAGCGTTAGGCGTTATTATGGACCTAGCGCCGGGTGTAAGATAGCAAAGACACTTGCGTTTGCGTTAGCGCCGCTTTGCGCCGGGTGTAAGATAGGGCCCAGGGTGTTTGTATCATACTGACTTTAGGGTTTTATTTATTCTTAGAGGCAGGTTGGTTATTTTCGATTAAGTTTGTGTTGGTCTTTTGTTACAGCTGTTCCTCGTCGTCCTTTTCACCTACGGGACGATTTTGTTTGGAACTGTAGTTCTGATCGTTCTCCGGGTGTGTCCCTCCTTATATGGAGCTTGGACGATGCTATGGACATGTTTGTGTTTGATTGCGCATTTATGAAAGTAACTATGGAATGGAACTCTGTTCCTCCGCCTCGTTACATTTCCCATTATTGAGAGGCTAGGGCGTGTGTTTTCAATTAAGCTTGCGTTAGTCATGTTTGCTAGTAAAGTTATGGGACGACGGTGCTCCGTCGGCTCGCCTGTAAAATGTTTCTCTCTCCTGGGAGATCGGGCGTTTACCCCTTTACGATCAATGCGGGACTCGCCTATGTGGATGTAGTTATTCGGACTCTTCCCCCCTGGCGCACTTGCCTATGTGGAAGTAGCTATTAGGACTCGTCCCCCCTGGCATATTTGCCTATGTAGATGTAGTTATTCGGACTCATCTCCCCTGGCTTTTCTGTTCCTGCTTCCTGGTCGTTGCATTTGACTGCGAGCCTATCAAACTACCCATGGAATGTTATATCTGTTCCTTCGCCTCATTACATTCCTCTTTATCAAGAGGCACGGCATTTATTTTCTATTTAACTCGTGTTAGTCTTTTAGCCGGTGATGTCCGGTGCTGCTGTCCTGTTCGTCCTTTTCACCTGCGGGACGCTTTTGTTTGGAACTGTAGTTCTGTTCGCTCCCCGTGTGTGTCCCTCCTTATATGGAGCTTGGACGATGCTATGGACATGTTTACGTTTGACTGCGAGCCCTCGATAGTAGCCTTGGAACTTTAGATCCCCGTTCCTTTCGCCTCTTGGTATACTAATTTCTATTTGTTTTCTGTGTTTGTTTGCTGTGTGTTTTGTTTGTGCCATTGTGCTACTCGCCTGTTTTTATGCGTCTCGTTATCGAGACAGGGTGTTTTATTTCTGGCTCTCTTTAGTTACTTAGCTTGTAGTAGTATGAAGTATCAGTTCTTTGTTCCCTTTCGCCTTGTTGGGTTTTCTTGTCGTTAAACCAGGCGTTTGTGCTTCTACTTTTTGGTGTGTAACAGTGAGCCAGTCTGTAGCTGTGGTGTGTGTGTTCCTTGTCTTGTCTCCTCCCTTATCTGCGGGGTTTCCCGCCTTAGTGGCCTTAGGGCTTAAAGAATCCCCTTGCTGCATTTGGCTCCTCCTACCTCACACGTCACGTCCCCTTACAATGGGATTGCACAATGCTTTCAGAAATTAAGATTTTAATGGACCGTCAGGCCAACCTGTCTCTCTGGCTAATGCTCAGAAGGAAATCGAAAAGACCGCTACCGTGTCAGTACCCTGACGCAAGCTAGTCAATCTCCTGGCTGCCTCCTCGCCTGAAACCTTGTGATCAAAAACCATCTGCATTTCTTTCATAAGCTGGATCAAACACCGGAACAGAGGCAGAAAAAATCATAAAGAATGTCCTGACGACGCTAACGAGAAAACCGAATGCAGAAACAGCAGAGGCTGCTAATAACCATGACAGGACCCCCCTTCTAAGGGACGGCTCCAGGCGATCCCTCAGCCTTGCTTCTACGAAAGTCTCTAATAAGTGCCGGGTCCAAGATGTTCCTGGAGGGGACCCAGCAGCGCTCCTCGGGGCCATAACCCTCCCAGTCCACCAAAAACTGGTACCCTCTGCCCACACGCCTCTCAGCCAAAATAATAATAATAATAATAATAATGCATGGCATTTATATAGCGCCTTTCTAGATACTCAAAGCGCTTTACAATGATGAGGGGGAAACTCGCCTCTACCACCACCAATGTGTAGCACCCACCTGGGTGATGCAACGGCAGCCATTTTGCGCCAGTATGCTCACCACACATCAGCTGAGGTGGAGAGGGAGAGAATATTTTTTTTAGCCAATTAAACTGGGGGATGATTAGGTGGCAGATTGAATGAGCCTGGGTTGGGAGTTTAGCCAGGACACCGGGGAAACCCCTACTCTTTACGATAAGTGTCATGGGATCTTTGATGACCACAGTGAGTCAGGACCTCGGTTTAACGTCTCATCCGAAAGACGGCATCTCCTACAGCACAGTGTCCCCATCACTGCACTGGGGCATTGAGGTTTATTTGACCAGAGGGAAGACTGCCCCCTACTGGCCCACCAACACCACTTCCAGCAGCAACTTAGTTTTCCCCAGAGGTCTCCCATCCAAGTACTAACAAAGCCCACAACCTGCTTAGCTTCAGCCATTCAGCAGGCACAGATTGCATAGTGGTATGGCTGCTGGCTGAACACCGAACGGTATAAACCGTACCTCCCTCCAATAACTGGGGGGGAGGTGGCGGTTTGTCGGCCGGGGCGAGAGTGCTAATGAGAACCGGTTTGAGGCGAGAGACCTGAAAGGTGGGATGGATATGCATGGAGGAAGGCAACTGGAGAAGCACAGTAACTGGGTTGAGTTTCCAAATTATTTTAAAAGGACCCACGAACCGAAGCGAGTTTACGAGATTCGACTTGCAGAGGTAGGTCCCGTGTGGAGAGCCACACTCGTTGCCCCACCCGGTAGGAAAAAGCCGGACGATGATGCCTGTCGGCCACCGCCTTCTGTTTGGCTGAAGCTTGCACTAGGGAGGAACGTAAAAACACCTCCAAACCGCTCGACACCTGTGAACGAAAGAAGGGGTCCTGTCATGATTTTGCGGCCTGCTCTGTCCTTTTTGTGGGCGTTGCCTCCCGGGGCCGCGAGAGGGCGTTCCTGTCACGTTTTCTCCCTCTCCGGGGCTAATTATTAGTTGCAGGTGCACGTCGGCTGCTTAAGCACCGCAACTCCCTTGCTTTGTGCTTTTGTTTCAACCTTGCCACGCTTAAGCCAGGTATCGGTATAGGCTTCAGAGACTAAGCCTATACCGATACCTGGCTTTCCTTTTTTTAAAAGAAACGCAGAACTTCCTTTTAGTTTGAGTGTAGATTTAGATCGTTAGGATCCTTTTCACCTTTTCTTTCACTCTTTTCTGAGCCTTCCCTTATTTGCCTACCTGTCCTCATTGAGGAGCACCTCTGTTTTCCTTTGTTCCTTATTGCCTCTTCGTTTAGCTCTTTTATTATTTATTAAGCTAGAGGCCTTTCGTTCCTTTGCTATTTTTCTGCTTGAGTCTGCGAGCCTGTATTTGCCCTCTGCTCTGTGTTTTATTTTGGTGTATTCGCCGGGAGTTATTTTCCTTCTTGTTTATTTTCTCTCTGTTCAGTTCGCGGAGCTCTATTCCCTTCCCCTTATTCTAGTGGTTATTCCACATCTTGTGTGTAACTTAGTGATCCCCTCACAGTCGTGTCTGGTCCTCCGACCCATCACTCTCACAAATTAATAATGTTATAGCCTACATAACATCTATGTCATTAGTTCTGTAACAGTACTAATTGAAATAATACTGAAATTGAAATAATTGCTAGCACCATAAATTATTGACACTGAAACTAATATACAACTAATGAGTAGTAGAAAAATATGACTAAACATAATACTATTTATTTGGATTATTTTTATTTGAATGGAAATCTGTATGGTCCTACAGAGCCTTGTGTTCACAAATAATATATTTTTTTATTATTTTACATTTTGAAATAACTTATACTATTTATTTTACTTACTTGGTTAAACTTTATCTGACCCACAAATATACAGTACATTACATGGGGCAAACATGTCTGGATAGGTTTGTAAGATTAAATATTTATTTACTAGGCCTTAATATTTCTAATTTTTATCTGTACTTATTTATTCATTTTTGTTTTCAAAACAAAGTGGCTAATGACGCAAACCAATCAAAGAGATAAGCCAGCTGCACCGTTCATGACGAGGTCTGTGGAAGCAGTGGGGTGGTGTGTCTCTTTCACTGTAGGCAGGGCCAAGGGATGTTATGACTTTGAAATGTTTTGACAACAAATGTGACCGTTGAGAAAGTTGCGTACTCCGGTTTTAAGTTTGGTTTAAAACAGGTCAGTCATTCCATAGTAATGCATTCTCAGACAGATACACAGAGTATACCTCTTTCTATTGACAGTGATAACTTACACCGGAATTGGGGTGTCATTCAGCATTTGAGTAAAAATAGTGTTTTGAAATACAATAATGGAGGATTCTAACTTTTGGTAGAATTTCAATGTATAGAGGTCACAGAAACTGTGTTTCAACATATTTTATAAAATAAATTTTATAGAATAAATATTAAAGAATAATAGTTCCCTTTAATGTATCTGAACAGTACTTGACAATGTACAAAAAAATAACTAACACTGAAATGGTTAGTTTTCTTTGTCCATGAACACATTTCTCAGTGATTCCAGTTTTATTATTTTATATTACAGACATTTTAGCAGATGATCTTATCTAGAGTGACTGACAAGGCTATGTGATTTACACGTATTAAGTTAATTATGAATCATGCACCGACAAGCCAAGTTACCTCTACAGTTTAAGGAGCATCTAAAGTTTAAGCCAAATGTTTTTCTACGGAAAGTGTCTAATTGTGCAGGTGCAAAATGCTTCTGAAGTTGTGAGTCACTGTTTACCACCATACCCACTCACTTCCTCAAAAGACACAAAAGAAGTAAAAATACCCTGTGGAAAGCTCTTAGAGTGACGTCCGCTGGCAGATGTGTGTGGGTAGCTGCATGTAGTAATTACCAATGGGGTGAACTCTGATGGAGCATTGGCATTTTACTTCCTCTGCTATCTGCATTTCTTTTTAGCTTGTTTCAAATAATAATTTAGAGATATTCACATACATTTTACTGTGTATTATACGCATAATTATAAGTATTAATAAATAAAAGAATGTCTCCAAATACAAATGAAGACATAAAATGTCTTTTTGATTGAGTAATACAGTCCCTATCATCATCATAATCATCATTTTTAGTATTAACATAGTATTTTTAGTATTAACATAGTAATGCATTCTCAGACAGATACACAGAGTATTATCTATGGGATTACATGCATTATCTATGAATCCCTCATTACCTCTGATCTTTTCACTTGTAAGTACAGGGCACCTGTAGTTACATTGCTTCATTACAGTAAGAAAAATAATTCTACTTTCTTTGAACATTCAAAAAACTCTGTTCTTAACCTTTTATTCAAACACCTGCGACACTGGTGTTCTTGAAATGCTTTTATGAATTTTAATAATTTAAATTATCTTTACTGCAAAAGACTGAATTAAATGCAAACAATAAAAATAAATCAGGTGGTTCCCTTATGCCTAAATGGGTGGTTCTTGTGAGTTTGCATGCTTGTTCATCTTATAACACAATCAGAAAATACAAGTGTCTGGAATGAGTCATGTAGTGATATAGTACAGTGCATATCAAGCTAAAATGCCTTGTGAATGAATGTATAAACCATTCTGAAACACTCTTCTGCCAAGAGATGGCTGATATATTTAATGTTGGGTCGAGCACATTCTGTGAACTTCACAAAAAGACAGAGACCCGGGGCCTCATTTATAAAACGTTCGAACACATTTGATCCTAAGTTTGATTGATTTGATCTTACACAAAAATTGACGCACAAATTGAGGTTTATAAAAGTTTGATAAGTTTCTTATGCGCACGCAAACTCCAGAGGATGTGTACAAACTTTTCCTTGTGGCTATTACATTACAGTCATTTAGCAGACGCTTTTATCCAAAGCGACGTACAATAAGTGCATACAGAGACGTCATCAAAGTCACTACAGAACAGACAAGAAAAAGCACATCCTTCCTATAATGTAGCAGCTATCCCTAGTAATGAACGTTGACTGTAGTTCACAGTAAGCTGTGGGTAAATCAGCTATACTACACTTCTATTCTAAATACTATTATAAACTATAACAAACAGACAGGAAAAACACAGGGACCTAGGGTCCTAGATTAGAATATCAGTCAAGGTGGAGTCTGAAGAGGTGTGTCTGGAGCTAGGGTGGAAAAGCTCCGCAGTCGGGACAAGCGAGAGCCGTTGACACGGAGGGGTGGGAAGTGCGATTCGCCCTGCTGTAGAAGAGCGAAGTGGTCGAGCAGGAATATAGTTCTGGATTAAGTCCTGCTATGCAGCTGTATTGCATTGGCGGATTAAAGGTAGTTATCCAATGGGGATAATTATTCTTTGTGGGTATAGAGGCAGGAAAAAGAAGAATAAGGTGGTGAGAAAATGTGAAAACAACCCAAGTTTGGGGCTTTATTGTGTAGATGTGTGGTGTTGTACATTAATTCTGTGTGGTTACATGAGGTCCGAATGCACAGAAGTTCTGCGCTGCTCGGTCCCCTAATAATAAATATAGCTGCAAGCAGTGATTCCCAGTGAACAAGCAGCATAAGAAGCATTTGTCAAACACAGAGACTCCAAAATGGTGGACAATTCAAGACAGAGTTTACCCAAAAAGCAATTATCTATGTTTCTAATCAGGGCTTTTGTCATTGTTGAACGTTTGAAATCTCTGCATGGGAACAGTGAATTTTTGGATCTCTATAGTGCCACCATATGGTTTCATGGGGCTAGGCCTTTGTAAATCACCCCACCAAGTTTCATAACTTTATGTCAAACAGTTTTATTATTAGCATTTAAATCATAAGCCACGCCCACTGCAAATTCATTGGATCATCATTCAGCCATTTTTTGACATAGGCCTAATAAAAGTAATGTGCATATGAAGGCACATGACATGAGTCAAACTACCAAGTTTTGTGCAAATTGGCCTAGGGTTCATTTTCTAGGAGGAGTAGCATTTTAAGTGTTTTTAAGACTATTCAAAATGTCATGTTCCCTTGATGGACATTTGTTCAGTGTGAGAGGAGGGATATCTAATGACATTAGTGTAGTGAGGTTTGGTCACTTTTATTCTGAATTAATTAAGTTCAAAACTCAATTAGAATTCTATACGTCAGCAGAGCCCAACTTAGTGAAATAATGTAGACACGACAATGGGTTGGAAAAATGACATATGTTTTATTGGCTACAACTATGAATACTGAATAATAGAAACAATAATAAAATAATAACATTCTATGACTATCTATTCGTGACAGGTTTCAGTCAGGTGGACGTGCACAGATCTCCATTTGGGTCCGGCCGCAAGGGAGACAGTAGAGGAACAGTTTGAAAAAACGTGTTCTCAAAACAGCTGTTGAGAATAAACCAGCTTGGGTTATTCTGTGGACGGTGGCAGGCCAACTCTGTCTCGGTGATCAGGCGAGATGCGGGTTGGAAAACGCAGAAGTCCGTCAGGGTTTCAGTGGTGCGTCTGGTATTGGTAAGACTGCGTCTTTCCCATCAGAGCCGTCCGGGTTCAGTGGTGCGTCTCGTACAGGTAAGACTGCGTCTTTCCCATCAGAGCCGTCCGGATTCAGTGGTGCGTCTGGTACGGGTAAGACTGCGTCTTTCCCATCAGAGCCGTCCGGGTTCAGTGGTGCGTCTGGTACGGGTAAGACTGCATCTTTCCCATCAGAGCAACGTTGGTAAAGTTCCATGGGTTTTTATGGTCAAAATTCCTTTGATCCCAATTGGTAGATGGCTTTAGGGCACCCATATTGGCTAATTTCCTTGGAACCATCAATGAAACACAAATCAGTGTGTGTGTGTGTGTGTGTGTGTGTGTGTTAAATTTGGGTCTCCCCTCTCTTCATCTCAGAGTCACATGAAGAAGGAAACAGACACTGCATTGTGCCTCAGTTGATCAGGAGTGTTAATTGTGAACGACTCCGCAGGGGACCCAGTCTCATGATCAGAAAGCCAGAGTCCCAAAATGTCCCTGTGTAACCATTACATTAGTCTCTAGGTCAAACAGTGCAGGGTCTATGATTGTTTAATTATTGCAAATTCAACTTACTATTATAGTGCCACCAAATTTGGTGAGGGTGATCCATTCTCAGTACACTGCCTGGCCAAAAAAAAGTCGCACACTCTAATATTTCCTTGGACCGCCTTTAGCTTTGATTACAGCGCGCTTTCGGTGTGGCATTGTTTTGACAACCTTAACATCACAAGATTTATTTCCGTCCAGAGTTGCATTCATTTTTGGCCAAGATCTTGTATTGATGACGGCAGAGTCTAACCACTCCATAAAGTCTTCTCCAGCACATCCCAAAGACTTTCAATGGGGTTAAGGTCAGGACTCTGGTGGTCAATTCATGTGTGAAAATGATTCCTCATGCTCCCTGAACCACTCTTTCACAATTTGAGCCCGATGAATCTTGGCATTGTCGTCCTGGAATATGCCCATTGATGAGATAACCTGGTCATTCAGGACATTCAGGTACTCAGCTGACATTTTATTGCTGCATAACGTTGTTGAGCCTAGACCTGACCAATTGAAGCAACCCCAGATCATAACACTGCCTCCAGAGGCTTGTACAGTGGGCACTATGACGGCAACGGCGACTTTTTTTTGGCCAGGCAGTATATATTCCAAGTGTCATAAGAATCAGCCAACTGGTTAAGGAAGAACATGAAAAAGTAATAGATGAGTAAATTTAAAACAAAATGGTGGCCAATTCAAGATGGCACTGACCCAACTGATAAGTTGTACATATCTATGTTCCTAATTAGGGTTTTTGTCACTGTAGCACTCTGCAAAGGAACAGTTATTTTTAGTGAGTCATAAAATTTTTATATTTGGATCTCACCACATGGCTTGATTGGGTTAAAAAAGTCCTGATGTGACTCTTAATAGACCTACCATGTTTCATAACTTTCTGCGAAACAGTTTTGGAATTATTCACATTTTTGTGATAAGCCACACCCACTACAAATTAATTGGCTCGTCATTCAGCCATCTTTTAACATATCAAAAATCTGTACATGTCTTTTATCTTAGGAGCGTGTTCGCCATGATTAGACGGACCTGTACACCAAACTTTGTGACTCTAGGTCAAACTGGGCATCTGCAGTGGGCATGTCAATGTCAAACCTTTGTTACGTACACTACAGTGCCACCAGATGTTCAATCTGTGTCATAATTTAAAGGATCCAAGAGTTTGGCCATCCCAACAGCCCTACCAAGTTCGATGATTCTAGGCCAAACCAGCTCACGGAAATGTTTGGTGAAAGGGGAGAAAAAAAAATTATGAAAAAGAATCCGAACAAAAACAATAGGGTAGCTTCGCTGCTCGGTCCCCTAGTAATAATAATCGATACCTTTATGATTTTAAAGCTTAAAATCTATTTGTAATTTACATAAACATCACGTCATAATGTTTGATATACAGAAACGCTATATAGATGAGTGTGAGCAACAAGAAGGCTTGTATTGATGGCTGTCAATGACAACTCAATTGAAATAAAATAATTGTAACAAATATTAGGCTATGTAATATTGAAAGTATAACATTAACATTGCTGGAAACTATTAAAATTGAAAGAAAAAGATATGAAAAGGCTATAGACATCAATTTAATATCACATGACAATGGTTACGTAGGGAGTATATAGCAAAAAACCCAACCATATAAGAATATTTGAGGGTGACAAGCTCGTTCATGTGCGCACAATTTTAGGTTGATTTCTGATTCTGATTATAAACAGGTAATGCGTAGGAACATTTATTTGTGCGTATGGACATTTTATAAATCGTTCGTAGGATCATTTTAGGAAATGATCGTATGCCCACATTTAGGATGAATTCCAAGATCAATTTATAAATGGTGCCCCAGGATGACTCATACAAATGATTTAAGGTATCAAGTTCATATATGAATATTTATATAGTCACACATGCACAAGTGCACACGCACACACACACAATGAATTCCTTCCTTGACTAGTGAATACCTCAATTACTGTACATTTGACTTCTTTACAATCCGTAAAGAAAAAGATGAGGAATAGTCTTGGAAATTAAAAATGTACTAAAGGCTCATATATTGAAGCAATACTTTTTGGCATTATAATAAACAAATAGTAGTCTTAAAATCAGCTTCAAAGCAGTGCTCAACCACAAAATCTATTCCTTCCCTTTCTTATCATTAGCATTCTCATACAGTACTTATCATGTATGCATGTTTGCATGTTGTGATGTGCTATACCTTGTCTGCGCCACTCTTTTTCATATAATGCAACAGCAGCAGTCTCTCATTCCCTAGTACACACGGTACTTCTTTTTCCGGTCTAGGGCAGAACTTGAATTATTTAGAGGCAGACTAATCGCTTCCGTTCAGTAATTACAGTTTTTATTCTAAGAACACTGTGCCTTAGAGTGGATGGGATGTTTTGATCAATTAAACTTTAGGGTGGTTAAGCGATGGCAGAGATCTCTTTCCACTCCCCATTTCTGAAAGGCTCCTTTATCCTTCCCTAGTCTGGGAGATTTCCCAAGATGCTACTTAAAAACAGAATAAAAAAGTACACAACAGCTTCTGTCTGTGATATTTGTAGAACTGAGATATAAATTGCAACACTGCTCTCCTTTGCGTAGAAGGTGACGCCGGCGGAACCTTTTTGCTTAACTGAGACATTCGTTGCTACTGCAGCCAAACTATCATTGGAAATCACAAACTGTGTTTTAAATTTATTGGTAGACGGTTTGTGACGATTTCTGCCGAATATGGAGTTTCTAAGTGTCACTATTTCCCCGTAGCAAACAAGCAACCCCCCACCTAGTCTATACCTACCCATGCGTGACATAGTGGACAATGTTTGAGTTCATAAATATATTTATTCATCATATAAAATTAGAATAACGTCATAGCAACGAGATAAACCCAACAATAGCCTGATCGTATGCCAGAAAAGCCGCGAAAAGTTTAGAGAGTAAGCTACACACCAGCAATGCCCCGCCAGCACCACAGCAGCGCATACACCAATGCAGCCTCCAAATGCATATAACGCGCACACAAATTCTGCTTTTTAGCTTCAGATGCAGATACCATACGCTAGCATTTCTTTTAGTTAGCTGCAGAGAGCATATAAGCTAAAGTTTTTGGTTGCAACATTATTTACTGTTTTATCAAGTCCTCTGTACTTGGTGTTTGGTGCAAAGGCTCAAAGGCAAAAGATTGTAGACCACCTCAGTTCTCTGTCTTTTAAAAGTAAAGGTGAAACCAGAAATCTTGGTGTCATTTTAGATACTGATCTAAATTTTAACAGCTATCAACAATGTGACAAGAACAGCTTTCTACCACCTTAAAAACATTTAAAAAATAAGAGCATTTTTTATCAAAATCGGATTCAGAGAAACTAGTTCATGCCTTCATTACTAGTAGATTAGACTACTGTAATGGTCTTTTTACTGGCCTTCCTAAAAAATGCTGCTGCAAGACTTCTCACAAGGACTAAAAAGACGGACCACATATCTCCAGTTCTTCGTTCTATACATTGGCTCCCCATTGACATGAGAATTGATTTCAAAATTCGACTCCTCGTATATAAATCTCTCGATGGCCTTGCATCACAGTACTTAAGACATGCTTGTCAGTTACGAACCAGCTAGAACTCTCAGGTCCTCAGGCAGCAGCTTCTTATTCATTCCTAAAACAAATTTGAAAGCTGGAGAAGCAGCTTTCTGATTTTATACACCAAGCAAGTGGAATGAGGACCTGCCTGAGGACCTGAGAAATGCCCCAACATTAAATTATTTTAAGACTAGGCTGAAAACATTTCTCTTCTCAATAGCCTATGACTAGTTTATGTCCTCCTTGCTGTCTGTAAGCCCATGTGTGTATATATAGTCGGAGATATACACTACTCACAAAAAGTTAGGGATATTCGGCTTTCGGGTGAAATTTCAGGATGAACCTAAAATGCACTATAACCTTTACAGGTGAAATTAATTTGACCTTCTCTAAACTTTTGAATGCACATGTCCAACTATTCAATGTTTCAGTACTTTTTGCAAAACTTGCTGTTCTCTAACAAGGAGCTGAACGGCAAAATTCACAACAGGTGTTTGATCCATGAATCGACCAATAAATTTCCTGGTTCAATTAGAATTGGTATTTAAACAGTCCTCTTCATCATGCTGTTCACATTTTGACATCATGAGACCAAGACGACACCTAACAATTGATCAGCAGTACCTCGCCATTGCGAGGCTTCAAACAGGATGTTCTCTGAGGGAAGTGGCCACTGAGCTTAGAGTGTCACAGAGTGTCATCAGCAGGTTGCAACAGAGATACAGAGAGATTGGAAGAGTCACAGAAAGGCATAGAAGTGGACGTCCTTTGGCCACATCCCACACTGATGACCGCTTCATTGTGAACAGTGCCCTGCGGAACCGGATGATGAATGCCACTCAACTCCAGGCACATTTAAGGGAGGTGAGAGGCACCCAAGTGTCACGTCAGACCATTCGAAACCGTTTACATCAGCGTGGTCTGCGTGCTAGACGACCTGCAAGGGTACCTGACCACACCACCAGGCACAGGCGTCATCGTCTTGCATGGGCCAGGGAGCATTTACGCTGGACGAGGGACCAGTGGGCCTCAGTGCTGTTCTCTGATGAAAGTCGATTCACGTTGAGCAGAAATGATGGCCGCCAACGATGTTGGAGACGTCAAGGAGAGCGCTATGCATCAGCCACTGTTGTCACCAGACGACCCTTTGGTGGTGGCGGTGTTACAGTGTGGGCAGGTGTGTCTAGTCAATACAGAACTGCCCTACACTTTGTGAATGGTACAGTGACAAGCCCATACTACCTGAATAACATCATTAATCCAGTCATTGTGCCCCTGCATGAACAACACAGGCCTAATTTCATCTTCATGGACGACAATGCTCCAGCTCATCGAGGTCGCATCATTAGGGAAAGGCTGCTGGAGACTGGGGTACCTCAAATGGAGTGGCCTGCACTTTCTCCAGACCTGAATCCCATAGAAAACCTATGGGATCAGCTGACTCACCGTGTAGAGGCTCGTAACTCTGTACCCCAGAACCTCAATGACCTGAGGGCCGCCCTTCAAGAAGAGTGGGATGCCATGCCTCAGCAGACAATAAGTCGACTTGTGAACAGCATGAGACGTCGTTGTCAAGCTGTAATTGATGTTCAAGGGCACATGACAAGTTATTGAGACATTGACATTTTTGTTGTGGTATACCCACCACTGTTGTTGGCTTTTGTTTCAATAAATTGTTTGAGATGAGGAAATCACCATTGCATGCTTCTACTTAAATGCCCTACTTTCATGATACGTATAATATCACTGTAGCGTGAACTTACATTTTCCATAAATTTCACCCGAAAGCCAAATATCCCTAACTTTTTGTGAGTAGTGTATGTGCTCTCAATTCTCTACTTATTTTAACTATCTACTTATTTTATCTATTCTTTGTTTTTTATCCTTTTGATAGTCTGAGATATATCCCAGGTAACAAGGAATGTTTGGGATCTTTAAAGAATGTTCCCTATACAGCCCTGTAATGTCATTGCAGAACATTACATTGGGAACATTCTGGGGTGAATAGGGGAATGTTACTCCAAGATAACCAAAGAACATTCAGAACCATCCCATAAATGTCACAGACATTGCAATGTGTTCCCTGGATGTCATAATGTTGAGTTCCCTTCAAGTCCTCAGAACATTCCTAAAACGTGATTGTGGAACTTCCCCTTCACATTCCACGAACACTACAGGAACATTCTATGTAACATAAGTGGAATATTCTAGGAATGTTAGTCGAAACGTTCCCTTTGGGTTTCTCTAACGCTTGGATTTAACATTCCCTTACTGCGAGACTGGAGTACATTGCTAACATTCCCCATACATTCTTGCCATGTCATTGCAAAACATTATTTTGGGAACATTCTGGGGTATATTGAGGAATGTTACTCCAAGATAACAAAATAACATTCCAGGAACATCCCATAAATGTAACAAACATTGCAATGCATTCCCTGGATGTCATAATGTTGAGTTCCCTTCAAGTCCTCAGAACATTCCTAAAACTTGATTGTGGAACTTCCCCTTCACATTCCACGAACACTACAGGAACATTCTATGTAACATTAGGGGAATATTCTAGGAATGTTAGTTGAAACGTTCCCTTTGGGTTTCTCTAACGCTTGGATTTAATGTTCCCTTACTGTGAGAACAGAGTACATTGCTAACATTCCCCATACATTCTTGCCATGTCATTACAAAGCGTTATTTTAGGAACATTCTGGGGTGTATATATAGGGGAATGTTACTCCAAGATAACAAAAGAACATTCCAGGAACATGCCATAAATGTAACAAACGTTGCAATGCATTCCCTGGATGTCATAATGTTGTGTTCCTCTCAAGTCTTCAGAACATTCCTTCAACTTGTTTGTGGAACTTCCCCTTCCCATTAGAGGAACATTCTATGTAACATTAGGGTAATATTCTAGGAATGTTAGTAGAAACATTCCCTTTGGGTTTCTCTAATGCTTGGATTTAACTTTCCCTTACTGTGAGATCGGAGTACATTGCTAACATTCCCCATACATTATTGCCACGTCATTACAAAATGTTATTTCGGAAACATTCTGCGTATATAGGGGAATGTTACTCCAAGATAACAGAAGAACATTCAAGGAACATCACATAAATGTCACAAATGTTGCAATGCGTTCCCTGGATGTCATAATGTTGTGTTCCTCTCAAATCCTCAGAACATTCCTTCAACTTGTTTGTGGAACTCCCCCTCACATTAGAGGAACATTCTATGTAACATTAGGGGAATATTCTAGGAATGTTAGTAGAAACGTTCCCTTTGGGTTTCTCTAATGCTTATATTTAACTTTCCCTTACTGTGAGACCAAAGTACATTGCTAACATTCCCCATACATTACTGCCACGTCGGGAACATTCTGGGGTATATTGGGGAATGTTACTCCAAGATAACAAAATAACATTCCAGGAACATCCCATAAATGTCACAAACATTGCAATATGTTACTTGGATGTCATAATGTTGAGTTCCTCTCAAGAACATTCCTAAAACTTGATTGTGGAACTATTATTATATCTCATGCCTGTTCTTCAGCTGCCGAGTAGATGGAGATATGTAGTCCCATTTAAATATATTTTTGCGGCATTTTGGCTTTATTGGACAGTAATCAATGAGAGACTAGAAAATCGGAGGGAGAGAGAGAATGGCCTTTGAGGTTTATCTTGAGTCGGATTTGAACCCATGTCGTGGAAAAAAGGAATTGCTGATGACGTGATTTACCTGGGTGAGCTACTAAAGCACCTTGTCCCTCTCAGGGAGCAATTTTCAGGCTAAAAACCATAAAATAAACGTCTCTTGCAGTCAGTGAAAAGACCTCTTAAAATGGTTCCAAAGTTAATTGAGAGTTCTTGTTTAGACCACGTTTCAACCAAAATGTTTCATGTAAAAAAACACGGCAACAAGCTGGAATCGAACTCACAATCCTTGAATCTGAAGATGAGAACTTACCCACTGAGCCATTGAGGCCACAATTTCACATGGGTGTTGTAGTGTTTAATCAATGATATCACAAACGAGCATGGACAGGCAAGTTGTTGACTCAAGTCCACACACATGCGCATAGCAGAAATTCATGCAACATTATTTTTGGGTAAAAACACATTTTAAGTGATACACTTCTTGCAGTGAAATTGTATGTACATGTAGGCCGGATTTCGCTTGCAAAGCAATGACATTTTGAGAAATGCATCCACATTAATCCATATTGTTTGTCTTTGAAGTTACAACTGAATCACATGTGAAAATGATGACATAAAATGTGCACATTTATATTGTAGATTTTAGCCAGTCTAAAAAGGTAGTATAGGTTGGTAGTGTGTTTTCGGAGTCCAGCCCTAGCATCACGTGACCGTGGTGTGATGGGCAGAGGCGCAAGCTCTTGACGAAAGCATCACAAGTTCGAGTCCCGGCATCGGCAGGATCTAAATGGAGTCTTGTATGGAGGTTTTTGTACCCTGGAGTGTCCTTAAACTCTCATTACGTTGCACTGTGTACGATAACCTGAAAGCTGTGGACTTACATTCAGCCTATATCTTCTCTGCTATGATTTCCAACCATGCTTTCCTATCAGTCATCACTAAATACTGTCTAATAAAGCCAAAATGTGAAAAAACACTCTCCCAAATACTGATGGTGAGACCCTGAGTTAGACATTGAAACCTTTTAAATGAGTGTCCCCCTAGTGTTTTATAGAATGTTCCTGGCATGTTCCTGAAACGTCATATTGAATGTTTGAAGAACACAAGAAGAAGGTTCCCAGAACATTCCCCCTACGTTACATGGGATGCACCTAGAATGTTGCACTGATGTTATATACAATGTTTGTAGAGCGAAAGAGGAAGGTACCCAGAACAATACCCTCATGTTACATAAAACGTTCCTCTGATGTTTTATGAAGTACTCCTAGAATGTTCCCCTGATGTTATAGAAAATGTTCGTAGAGCACAAGAGGAAGGTTCCCAGAATGTTACCCTCATGTTACATAGAATGTTCCCCTGATGTTTCATGGAATGCTCCTAGAATGCTCCCCTGATGTTATATAAACTGTTCATAGAGCACAAGAGGGAGGTTCGGAGAACGATACCCTCATGTTACATAGAACGTTGGCCTGATATTTTATGGAATGCCCAGAGAATGTTCCCCTCTGATGTTACATGGAATGCTCTTAGAATGTTCCCCTGATGTTATATAAACTGTTCATAGAGCGAAAGAGGAAGGTTCCCAGAACAATACCCTCATGTTACAGAAAACATTGCCCTGAAGATTTATGGAATGCCCAGAGAATGTTCCCCTCTGATGTTACATGGAATGATCTTAGAATGTTCCCCTGATGTTATATAAACTGTTTGTGGAGCACAAGAGGAAGGTTCCCAGACTGATACCCTCATGTTACATAGAATGTGTCTAGAAGCTAAGAGGAATGCTCCTAGAGTGTTTCTGGAATGTTAAAGGGACGTTCCTCAGAAATGTTGTGTGAAAGTTCTTAGAACCTGAAAACAACTCAACATTGCATCAACCAGGGAATGTTTAGAGCAACCTTAGTAACATACAGGGAACGTCCCTAGCACGGGATTTCGTTTGCTGGGAAGAGCCCATGTAGGCTTTGGTTGTAAAGTACCAATAGGGTTGTGTTTAGGAGTTAGGTTTTAGAAATCAAAGGTCCTTGAAGCTTTTTGAATATTTGAATATTACACCATTTAGGCTATTTTAATAGCGCACAAATAGAAAAATAAATAAACAACACTCAGAAATAAAGCTACAACAAGTATAGCTACAAGTTTTTTTTATTTTTTTTACAAAAGCACCGTGTGTGTTTTTACATAGGCTAACAACAGCAACGTAGACTATTTCAGCCCTAAATTCGATAGGTCACTGCGGAAATGTTGACTGTAGCCTACGGGACTTTGGCGAAACGTAACTAGATAAACTCATCAGGGTTAATCATAACACAGCGGTAGCTGCATATAGCCTACAGGCAGTGGAGGCTGCTGACCAACCACTGCCTGTGAAAATCGAACCCCTGCTTTACCTGTTGAGCTAGGCCATTTTTGGGTTGTTTAACACTGACCATGTAAACTGACCAGCTGTAGGCAGAAAAGAGCTGGTGGCCATTTAAAACAGGTTTATATTTCTTGACAACTCATCACTATGGCTGTACCATTTAAATTGAGCTGCCTTCTATCAAATGAATAACACCAGATAGAATACAATGACAAGTAGTTATGTACACACACATTTATTAGTAGCCAAATTATTTAATCACCTATGCATATTCAATAGATAAATACTCAAATCCACCTGCTGAAATAGCTTCGTTCAGATAATTTTGAATCGTCTTATGCCCTATTCACTGGAGTAGTATTACCTGGGGACCTCGTGTGATTTGTGGAGTTAGTCTGTGATCTTAATCCCAAGCGAATCTGCATTTCCGTAATTTGTATCAAAATTCCCCACCGTAAATTACCTACCATATTTCGCACAAAACAGGTCATCTGATAATAAGAGTCCTGTGTAAATCGGCATCTCAGTAATTTGGGGTGATATATTTTTTTCCCAGAAAGGATTCCTTGTTTTTTCCCAGCTTTTTTCTTAATCTTTCCGAGTTGACATTTATGGAGGCTGCGATGGAAATTATTATTGCTAATTCTGACATTTTGGGTGCGATTCTTATACCAAAAGAATTTAAATGTTACTGCTGAATTTAGGAATTCTAGCCAATTCGACTCTGTAGCCAGCTTCAACACACCAATTTGCATACGCTGTGCAAATGTGCAGAAAAACAGAGAATATGGAAGTAGCCTATAGAAATGTTACGTTTCATTCGTATCCGTTGATAATCCCTGGGATTTCATAAATACATTTGAGTGAAATACTGACTGTGTTTATCCCGTGCGAATGCGCCACATAAAACTCGTTGGGGGATAATTCCTAAATCATATGAGGTCACCAGGTAGCTTAATACCCTAGTCCAGTGCGAATAGGCCATTTGACATCCCGGAGAACACAGAGGGCGACCTGAACGTCATCATAGCGGGAAGGAAGCTCAGTCAGCTCCCCGCTCTGTTATCCCAATTTTTACTCTCGTTATTCCCTTAAATGCCAGCTCAGGACGACCCAAGAATCGCATTAATCAACCTCTCAGGAATGTCACGGTTTTCCGCACTAATGTTATTTTGTAATGCGTGCACCTTCATCAATAAAATGATCATTCTCAGACTCAATTCGCACGGTTACACTACTGTCATGCTCCTTCGATTTTACATTCATTTTAACAGACCTGAATTACGTGGCCTAAATAATGAATCATCTCTTCCTTTAAACAACACACATGGCCAGCAATACATGTGATTCCGTTAGCAAGCTGCCTGTAAGTAATCCACCTCGACGTAGGCTACTACGAGCATTTAATGTTAAAGCTCTGATTTACCGAGCCCACTCACTGGATAAGATTGATAGGAGGCTTCGGTCTCCCATCCGCCTTCACTTGCAATCTTTCTTCACAATCTTGAAAATAACATTACGTTAATCCCACAGAATCCGATCCAGGATGTTTACATTCACAGGTTCCATTTTCTTTCAAATGCAGCCAAATGAAATGGCAAAAGCTAACGTTATAAAAAGTGAGCTAGTTTAGGCAACGTTAGTTAAATCACTAACGTTAGCAATTAGCTAGCTATTAACACTACAACGCGATAAAAAATTAAACTATTTACAATACAAATCACCACTGACAACGCCACAACCATAAAAATTGAATAAATTTCTCACTCACTCCCTTTCTATCTCTCTACAGTAACGGTGAAGATGATTATATTGCTGGACAGCTGAACTTGTGTTCTGAATGGTTAGACATTATGTCAATCATCAGGATGAGAACACGCACAAAAACACTCATGATTGGAACTCTACTGAATACTTTAGCGAGGCACTGCTTCACGGGTGGGCTCAAAAACGTGTCATAATCCACAATTATCCAATCATGTTTTATTGGTCCCCCATTGATTTCCAATGGTCTAGTGAAGCAGTCAGACACTGTGCCTCACTGAAGTTCCCTTTAAAAGTCAAAGGGTGGCGCTATACAAGCACAGAACAATATAAGAAGATACAAGGCATATTTTTGAATCTAAGCACTTTTTTTTTAGCTTCACAAGGGAAAGTCGAAAGTGTGATTGTGTGATATGCATGTTCTTTTTCACCCATTTTTTTTGGTGAAGCACTGCTTCACCTGTTGTCTTAGAGAAACCTCCTCTGCCTGCAAGTAAGATATTTGGTTTCATTAACATATTTATAGCTACGAGAGATTTTGGAGAAAAAAAACGAGGTGTCTCCTAAACCGAAAGTGCACCTACTTTATCGCTAGTAGCCTACAGTAAGCAATGGAAAACGCCGAATGCTTAGGCTTATTTGTACAACATTAAAAAAAAAAAATTGTTTCTAGCTATAGCTATCTGAACATGATTTTCTTGTAAACGTATTGTATGCATTTTACAGTCTGTAAATGTGGCAAGACGAGGGTCGTAAGCGCTATGGGCTATTAATAGCACCATCTTATTTTATATTCCTGCGGGTATATATTTTCTTAAAGCTGTAGCCTAGTTTATCATTTAAAAACATTAATACTGTAATTGGGACGGATACGTCTACTACTATAGTATGGGGCGCCAATGTGGATCAGGTTAAAGCTTTTACCTTTTCAGAAGTTAGGGCTTCAAAAGTAGCCTAATTCAAAATTGGAGCGTGTTCCATCCAACTCGCGGCGCATGCTATGTCTTTCTACCGAGTCGCCTCAAAGATTTAGGTCGCACTCTGCACAGAATAGCTGAGCTGCATTTCTATACAGTCTATGGTTCTATGCTTCTTCTACTTGTCTCCTAGTACTGACCAAGGTGCCAAGACTGGGCTTTCGTTTTGAAGCTCACTTCCTGGTTGGGCTGGGAGCGGCAATTGTGCCGTTGCTCACTAGCGCCACTACGATTGGCTCCAGTATAGGTCTTTCACCATGTAAGTCAATGGCAGCAATGTGGTCAAAATACTCAGTCAATAAATTTTTCCCACAAAAAAATGTAATTGCAATAGGTGCCTTTCCTTCATCTAATGCCTCTGCATGTGCTGATTTTTTAAAAATATTGTGTCGTTTGGACAGGGTATTAACATTTGTTCAGGACCAATCAGAGGGACAGGTTGAGTCCTCTTCGGCTCCACGGAGCAGACACAGTTTGTCCAAACGGGCGGCGAAAAAGACATCCGGAGCCTCAATTCAGATTTTACGAGGCTGTGGAAAGGCAATGGGTGACGTCACAGTGGCTCTCTCCATATTATTATACAGTCTATGGTACTGACATCTTGAAGGCGACTAGTACAATATATATCGCCATCCGCTGGCCGAAAAACCATATTGCACCTGAAAATTTTAATTAAATTCATTCGGATATGATTTTATTTGCATTATTGCAATTATTGTAATTTTGGTGGTCGCGATTTCCCTTTGGCGGTTCGTGAAATCTTTTTGGCGGCCGCCAAAGAATCTACTATGTAGGAAAAACCCTGCCTATGATAAGACATGAACATTAAAATGACAATGATTTGAAGAACAACTGAGGAATAGTATAGCCGAGCAAACAGGCTATGAAGATGGTGGGTTTTTTAAATGGCTGCAATACGCACAACTTGCCATCTGATGAGCTCCCATGGGTTATTCACTTAGTTGTAAGCAGCCCATCTGCAAGCAGCAAAGAGAGAACTGGTGCTTGGCTTAAAAATGGCGCTCCATTAGAGGTGTGTGCATGCGATTGGTTGAGTATGAGTTTCCAGACAGAACTTGAACTTGTATATACAGTGAGCACCATAATTCATTGGAGTGTGACACATTTTTTGTTATTTTGGTTCTGTACTCTAGTGCTTTGAGTTTGAAAGGATACAATGACAATGAGGTTGAAGTGCAGACAGTCAGATTTAATTTGAGGGTATTTTAATCCATATCGGATGAACTGTTTAGAAATTATAGAACCCCGCATTTTCAGGCATCAAAAAATATTGGACGGTTTAACATAATGTAGAATAAAGTAATCATTTAAAAATATTTGGTCGCATATTCTTTGCATGCCATGACTTCCTGATGTCTGTGACCCAACAACGTCAAAATACTCTAGGGATCTTATTTTCTGGTACTCTTACAAGTGATACTATAACATCTGCATTTGAATGGATCTCTATGGGAATTGGGGGGTGGGACTAAATTTAGCTGTAAATTATGCTGGAAGTCATCAAGGGTCTAAGGCAGGGGTGTCCAATCTTACCCGAAAAGGGCCGGTGTGGGTGCAGGCTTTTGTTCTAGCCCAGCACTATGACACCTGATTCTACTCAAGGTCTTGATTGAAGAGCATGATTAGTCAATTAGTTGAATCAGGTGTTGTAGTGCTGGGCTAAAACAAAAACCTGCACCCACACTGGCCCTTTCCGGATAAGATTGGACACCCCTGGTCTAAGGCATCAAACGAGCCTCAAACCATCACTCTGCTACCAGATATGCAGTAGATATTAAAATCGCTCATAGCTCATTAATAATAGCTGCCAATGTTGATATTATTTTTGGTTAGGATCAATGCTATCGTCACTTCCAGGAACCTTTTGATGTTATTCACTGTTTAGTCTAAAAATAACTATAAACAGGCCCCAGGGTTTAGGACCAGACAGCTATATCCCACTGTTGCCCAGAGACCCTATCTGTTTGTTTACAAGTTTGATTATCAGCCCATTGTTCCTCTGCTTCCCAAGATAATTGTTTCCTTCTGGTGCACCTCTGGGGAATATAACATTACTCCAATACATTGGCTCTGAAATGGAACAGTGACTATAAGGTTAAAGTGTAGCCTTTCAGCTTTAATTTCAGGGATTTTACATCCATATCGGGTGAACTGTGTAGCAATTGTAGCCATTTTTTATACATAAACCCCCCCCCCCCCTCCCATTTTAGGAGACCAAAAGTAATTGGATAAATTAACATAAACTTAAATAAAGTCATCATATTTAATATTTGGTTGCATGTTCTTTGCATGCCATTACTTCCTGATGTCTGTGACCTAACAACATCAAAAGACTCCTGATATCCTATTTTCAGGTACTCTTAGAAGCGATACAATAACCTCTCTGCATATGAATGGATTTCTATGGAAATTGGGGGGTTGGAATTAGATTAAGATGTAAATTACATGGGAATAAGTCATCAAGGGTCTAAGGTATGAAACAAGCCTATAGAGAGAGATAAGGTATAAACCATCACTCTACTGCCAGATATGGATTAAAGCAATGTCCAAACATTATCCAGTTTAAAAAAATATATAAAGATATGATCCTCACAAAGTATAGGGATGAAGAAGGGCTTTGATCACCAGGTGCTGACATGGATTTATAGGAATATTGCTAGGTGTAGATGCGTATATGTGTATGTGTACATGTAGGTGGGTGTAGGTGTATGTATGTGTATGTACATGTACATGTGTGTGTATGTATATGTATGGGTATATGTATGTATGTATATGTATATATAACGATATGTTTATATATTTATATATCTTTTTTATAAGATAGTAAGGGTCTATGTATGTAGGGTGTAAAATATGATGGGAACTGTAAGTATTTTGTTATGGGTGTGAAAAGTATGTCAGGCTCTATACTTGGATAAATGGAGTTATTGATAACAATCCATTGAATTAAGGGGTAGGATTAAATAAGTCTATACTTCTTCCTACTCCTTTTCGCGCATGTAAATTGGGGCAAATTACATTAATTAGCTCATTTTTTTTCAAAATATGTTTGATATGTTTTCAACTAATAGTTTTTGTTGAATTTTACATGTTCAAAATAAAGACATCAATCAATCACTTTAATGGTTGTTTCTCCTCTTCTGGTTGTTTTTCCTATTGAAATCTATGGAAAAATAAGTCAGGAGAAACAACCCTTAAAGTGATCTATCATTATGGACTTTAACCTCAGTCACTGTTCCATTTCAAATCCAATGTGCTGGAGTACAGAGCCAAAACAACAAAAATTGTGTCACTTTTGGACTGCACTGTAACTGGTCAAATCTAAGACATTTCGCAAAATAAAAAGTTTTCTATATATAGCCTATACAGATTAACATGCTTTGTGAAGTAATTGCATTCACAACCAGTCAGCATGTTACTTGCATTACTAGGTAAATTCCTACTAAGCTTGTATTTCCAAACTGAACAAATACTGCACCTCTAACCACAACAATGTTTTGCTAGATTAAAGTTGTTGGAACTAAGATATTTGCAGAATACAAACTTTTTTATCTGAAGATTTAATGTTATTTACCGGTTTTATAAATCAGCTGTAAACTGTTGCTACAGTAACTAGCCTATTCATTTAAAGAGACAAATCTATGGCTTGTAGTAGATGATAAAAAATAAAAAAAAGATGAAACATTGCAGGTATAAACACCAAACTGCTTAGCTAACTCTGTGATAATATAACTAGGCCTATATAACGTTAGTTACCTATATTGCATTTGCATTAAAAACATGCTTGAGTGTCGATACGATCATATGACTTTGCCATCACGTAACGTTAGTGTTGTTGTAAGGAATTGCCACCAGACAAGACAAAACGTCAACAAGAACAAGAACTGGGCCGTGTCCGAATCAGCACTCTTCCACACTATTGAGTAGCCTTGGTGAGTAGATAGGACGAGAAAGTCATCAATTTTTCAAATTGCAGTATACTTGAAACACCCAGGTGACACACTTACTGTGCTCTTTGGGACCTGTAAAGCTGCAGAGATTTTTCCGTACCCTTCTCCAGATCTATGCCCTGACACAATCCTGTTTCTGAGGTCTGCAGATAATTCCTTTGACCCCATGGCTTGGAGTTTGCTCTGACATGCACTGTCAACTGTGGGACCTTATATAGGCAGGTGTTGGCAATCCCCAATCATGTCCAATCAATTGAATTTATCACAGGTGGACTCCAATTAAGTTGTAGAAACATCTCAAGCAGTATCAGTGGAAACAAAATGCACCTCAACTTTTGGGTGTCATATCAAAGGGTGTGCACACTTGTGTACATATGATATTTAACATTTTGATTTTTAATAAATTAGCAAAATGTCTAAAAACCTGTTTTCACTTTGTCATTATGGGCTATTTTGTGTAGAATTATGAGACAAAAAATGAACTCAATCTATTGTAGAATATGTCTGTAACGTAATAAAACGTGGAGAAGGTGAAAGGCTTGACTGTATATTAATTCTGAGAAACCCCAATGACCAAGCAGGGGTCTTCTTTTTAGTCTGATTTATTGTTTCTGCTTCACCAGTGTTACGTCCCTATGCTGGCTCGTGAGTGTGGCCCTTTAAATCTTTTGTGTGCTACCGAGTTTCACTCTGTTCACCTGACTCATGATTGGAAATTGCAGACACCTGTGCTGGATTTCCAAGTGCAAATATATATTCCAGGTGTTCTCTAGGTTGAGGTTGGGTTTTTGACTTTTCCTTTGTTGGTTTGGTTTCCCTTTTGTTTGTCCACATTTTATAACTTCATGCACGTTGCCAGCTTGCTGCCGTGCTGAAGTTTTACTTTGAATATTGGTGTGGCATTTTAAAGGCCGGTTTTAATTTGCTTTGTGGAAGTATATTTATTTTGTGTTTGAAATAGTTTGTGTTGCGGCCCCTTCGAGCCGGGGTCGTAACATAACGGGGGCTCATACTGTAAGGGGTCGTGACGTGTGAGATGGGAGGAGCCAAACGCAGCAAGGGGATTCATTAAGCCCTTAGGCCACTAAGGCGGAATACCCGCAGATAAGGGAGGAGACAAGACAAGGAACAACAAACACCACTACAGACGCTACTAACTGGCTAACTGTCAAACGCTAAGTAGAGCGCAAGGACAGGGATCTGAACAGCCAGACATAATACGCGTCCTGTCTCGGTAACGAGACACATAATAAAAACGGGCGAGTAGCGTAAAGGCACACATACAGACACTGCAAAATAATAAGATAGTTAAGAGGAGGCGAAAGGAACAGATCCAACGTTCCCAGGCTACTCTCAAACTCGCGGTCACACACAAACGTGTCCACAGCATCGCCCAATCTTCCCTATAGGAAGACATGCACCTAAAAAACGAAACGGAACAGCAGTTCCGTACAAAATCGTCAAAACTCCATGCAAGGAGAAAAGGCCCGAAAGGAACGAACAGGACAGGCAGTACCAGACATTTACCGGCTAGACCAACGTGAGATTAATTGAAAATAAGCGCCCTGCCTCTCTAAGATGAGGAAATGTAACGAGGCGAACAGGAACAGAGATTTAACGTTCCCATGGCGAGATAAATAGGCTCGCAGTCAAAAGTAGAAAGAAAAGGGGTAAACACCCGATCTCCCAGGAGAGAGAAACATTTTACAGGTGAGCCGACGGAACACCGTCGTCCCATAACTTAATGATCCATATAGACTAACGCAAGCTTGATATAAAACAACCGCCCTAGCCTCTCACTAATGGAAAATGTAACGAGGCGAATTGGAACAGAGAGCTAACGTTCCGAGGCTATTTTAAGAACACACGCAGTCACACACAAACACGTCCACAACATAGCCCAAGCTCCATAAACTAGGAGGCTAACACCCGGAGAACGAAAACAGAACAACAGTTCCAAACAAAATCGTCCCGCAGGTAGTTAGGGAGTATAGGACGGCTGCAACAAAAGACCAACGCAAAATAGCACGACAGCCTCAATATAAATAAAAACCCTGAGTCACAACAAAGGGGAACGTAGTCCACAAGAAGGAGACAACAGGGAAATATGTACCAAGGCTACTTACTGGCTCACAGTAACACGGAATTGAGTAGAAGCAAAACGCCAGGTCTCTCAGTAAGAACCCATAACCGGCGAAAATAGACCAGAGAAACTACTACTCTATACTTCTACAAGCTAAGAAACTAAATAGAAGCGAAACACCTGATCTCCCTATGGGAAGACATGTGCCGAAGGGCGAGCAGAACTACAGTTCTGAACAGCATCGCCCAAAACTCCATACACGGAGGAGAAGCACTAAAAGGGCAAAATAGAGCAGAGATTTACGGTCCCAAACTTCTACGAGATAATCAACTACCAAGCCAGTAAGAAATAAGCCCTGCCTCAACAGAGACGTTAAAAATAGGCGAATAGCCAAAACGGTACGAGAATTTCACAGCCAACAATAACACCACAGTACAAACAATTAACAATCAATGTCGAAGCCCCGAACGAAGGAAACGGTAGGCTTATATAACTCTCAGGGAACCACGAACAGGTGAAACGCTAAACAGAAACTCCCCCAACTCAGCAGGGCGGAGCAAGCATCCACCAAAAGGGCAGCGCCCTCGCGTGGCCACCGAGGAAAACGACCGCATAGGACAACAGGGTCCAAAACCATGACACATACGGGATCCGAATGATTAGTTTTCAGTCCGGGATATGGACTTTTTTTTTTTGTGGTTTTGTTAGTTCTGGTTTTCTGCATTGTGTTATTCCATGTGTGTATTACTTTTTTTTCGTTAGTGTTTTGCTTTACTGAACTTTTCATTATGGTGTTTCATTTGGGGGACCCTTCCTATTTCGATCCTATTCGTGTGCCTGAGGGCGCAACCCTTCCTATTTCGGTCCCATTCGTGTGCCTGAGGGCGCAACCCTTCCTATTTTGGTTCCCATTCATGTGCCTGAGCGCGCAACCCCTCCCCGCTGGTTAAGGTTTGTGTCTTAGTTTATTGTGAGTTTTCCTTGTTTTTTGTTTTTGTTTTGAGCAACCCTGGTAGGTAGGCACCGAGTGGCCAGTTCATCAAACTTGTTTGATTGTCCATTGGCCCACTACTTTATTATTTTGGCTTTTTTATTTTGAGGTAATCCTGGGTGGGGATTAAGTCCCTGTAGGGGGTACACATTTCAAGGCCTTTGGTCTCAGTCTTGTAGGCCAAAGGTTTTGAGTTCAGCATTTAAAGTGGCCTCGTGCCTGGCACACCTCAAAGAAGACAGCTAGGCATTAGGGTAGGTAGCTAGGAACCAGGGTGCTCTTTGTGTAAGAGTAGCATCTTGTTTTAGTATTTTAGTCTTTGCTCTTTGGGCCTGTGGCATTCAGTTTTTGTTTTGTGATTTTATCTGGCCAAATTTAGTTCGGTTTACAATGTCTAATCTGCTAATCTGCTTTTTATTAGACAGATTAGTCATTGTTTATGTGTGGGGGTGTTACGTCCCTATGCTAGGCTCATGAGTGTGGCCCTTTAAATCTTTTGTGTGCTAACGAGTTTCAGTCTGTTCACCTGACTCATGATTGGAAATTGCAGACACCTGTGCTGGATTTCCAAGTGCAAATATATATTGCTGGTGTTCTCTAGCTCGAGGTTGGGTTTTTGACTTTTCCTTTGTTGGTTTGGTTTGCCTTTTGTTTTACTTGTCCACATTTTATAACTTCATGCACGTTGCCAGCTTGCTGCTGTGCTGAGGTTTTACTTTGAATATTGCTGTGGCGTTTTGTCTTGGTTTTATTCCCCATTTTAAAGGCCGGTTTTAATTCGCTTTGTGGAAGTATATTTATTTTGTGTTTGAAATTGTTTGTGTTGCGGCCCCTTCGAGCCGGGGTCGTAACAGCAATTTGTATTTAGCCTCAACCAATCAGAAGAGAGGTATATCTCTCAATGACAACACCTGGTAGCCTGTAGGCATCTGCAACTTTGCTGGGAAGATAAAAATACAGCGGTAACCAAACAAACCTACTCTTGCTGTGCTTATATGATTGGACCACATTTGAAAGAGAACAGGAGCCGTTGGTCTGAGCATCAGACCATTGTTCACAATAATACTACACAAAAATGTTGGCCACTCACGCCTGCACTTCAGCTCTCATTCCAACCAGAAAGCAGTCTCCCTGTTCTTCCACTTTCTTGCCATCATGCAGGCAAGAAAAAAAGTCACACCAAGTAATCAGGAAAACTAAGTGCGATCATTTGGAGTGTCATTATTAAGCAGCTAAAAGTAGCACACTGAAAGAAAAGGCCCTTAGGCCAACAGGTCTGTCATTACCCGATTCTCTGCTCTCCACAGAAACGGAAACCATGGCAACGGATGAAAACCCCCATCAGGAGCACCTGTACAAATCTCGGCCTCGCTTGCCAACCATGTACCGGGCCTGATGACAGCCAAGATAATGTAAGCACAAAGGCAAACTGATCAAAGTCAGTGAGGGTTTCACTCCACTGAATCAATGTGCAATGGGTATTTCTCAATCAATGATGGACAAGTAGGTACCTATTCTCACCTATTTAGGGGATGCTCTATTTAAGGCTTTATAATTCCAGATGTGAGCATCACAGAAACCCGGAAAATGATAGACGGTCAGAAGATAGACAGTCGTGCCATTTCCAATTAATACTAACATAGATTATAGGATTTATTAGATTAGATTTATTTTTATAATTTAGGTCAAAATAAAGTGCAAAAATGCAAAGAAAACAGGAAATGGAAAACAGGTAAAAACTATACATTTCCTGTACACTCCTTGTCCACAAGTGTGAAACATTTGAGGGTGATATAGTGTCTCCAAATCTATCCAAAATGTTGCAAATCATAAAATAATCATATATTTCAGTACAAATCAACTGGTTTGCCTCATGAAACTCACTTTTGCATCATTTTCAAGTGGGAATTACTATCTTTTCATCAGGACAGGGGGATAGAAATCTATGGGCCCTATCTTACACCCGGAGCTAAGCGGCGCTAATCCAAAGGCAAGTGTCTTTGCTATCTTACACCCTGCACTGGTGTCATTATAGTGCCATGCACTCACGTTGCGTAACTACAGAGTAATCTTGCGCCCATAGCAAGTCAACTGGGTGGATTGAGGTGTGGCCAGGATCATTTTTGGCGTATTGCTATCTTGAGCCAGCAGAAAGCGCTTGCGCTAAAACCACCACAAACCTGGTATAAAGTCATGTTAGTCAAGCCGGAAAGTCTGCACACCCCTTTCACCTTCTCCACGTTTTATTACGTTACAGACATATTCTACAATAGATTGAGTTCATTTTTTGTCTCAAAATTCTACACAAAATAGCCCATGATGACAAAGTGAAAACAGGTTTTTAGACATTTGTGCTAATTTATTAAAAATCAAAATGTTAAATATCATATGTACACAAGTGTGCACACCCTTTGATATGACACCCAAAAGTGAGCTGAGGTGCATTTTGTTTCCACTGATACTGCTTGAGATGTTTCTACAACTTAATTGGAGTCCACCTGTGATAAATTCAATTGATTGGACATGATTGGGGATTGCCAACACCTATATAAGGTCCCACAGTTGACAGTGCATGTCAGAGCAAACTCCAAGCCATGGGGTCAAAGGAATTATCTGCAGACCTCAGAAACAGGATTGTGTCAAGGCATAGATCTGGAGAAGGGTACGGAAAAATCTCTGCAGCTTTACAGGTCACAAAGAGCACAGTGGCCACCATCATTCGTAAATGGAAGAAGTTTGGAACCACCAAGAATCTTCCTAGACCTGGCTGCCCGGCCAAACTGAGCAATCGGGGAAGACGGGCCTTGGCCAGGGAGGTGAGCAGGAACCAGAGGGTCACTCTGACAGAGCTCCAGCGTATCCTTGTGGAGATGGGAGAACCTTTCAGAAGATCAACCATCCAGGCAGCACTCCACCAATCAGGCCTTTATGGTAGAGTGGCCAGACGGAAGCCCCTCCTTAGTAAAAGGCACATCAGTTTGCAAAAAGGCACCTAGAGGACTTTCAAACCATGAGAATCAAGATTCTCTGGTCTGATGAAACCAAAATTGAACTTTTTGGCCTGAATACCAAGCATCACGTCTGGAGGAAACCAGGCACCGCTCATCACCTGGCTAATACCATCCCTACAGTGAAGCATGGCGGTGGCAGCATCATGATGTGGGGATGTTTTTCAGCAGCGGGAACAGGGTGACTAGTCCTGATAGAGGGAAAGATTAATGCAGCTAAGTACACCGAGATCCTTGAAGAAAACCTGCTCCAGAGCGCTCTGGACCTCAGACTGGGGCGAAGGTTTACCTTCCAACATGACAACGACCCGAAGCACACAGCCAAGAGAACAAAGGAGTGGCTTCGGAGAAAGTCTGTGCATGTCCTTGAGTGGCCCAGCCAGAGCCCAGACCTGAATCCAATTGAACATCTGTGGAAAGAGCTGAAAATGGCTGTGTACCGACGCTCCCCATCCAACCTGAAGGAGCTTGCAAGGATATGCCAAGAGGAATGGGCAAAAATGTCCAGAAACAAGCGTGCCAAGCTCGTAGCTTCTTTCCCAAGATGCCTTGAAGCTGTAATCGCTGCCAAAGGTGCAGTAACCAAGTATAAGGCTAAGGGTGTGTACAGATATGTAACCCCTAAATAACCTATTTTTGTCAGTAAAATAAAATTGCATATTTTCTAAAAACCTGTTTTCACTTCGTCATTATTGGCTATTGTGTGTAGATGTTTGAGGCAAAAAATGAACTCAATCTATTGTAGTATAAGTCTGTAACGTAATAAAACATGGAGAAGGTGAAAGGGGTGTGCAGACTTTCCGGCTTGACTGTATTTCTATGTTATTTTAACAGCATAATATAAGTGCGTCTACATAGGCATGTGCACAACGCGCGTACACCCTCCTGTCTGTTACACACAGGGGCGCACACAAGCATGCATAACAAGATATCAAGATCATATTGTGAAATAGGGATTCATATTTTTCCCAAAAATAAATATTTTCTCTCCCGCAATAGACACAAGTTGTCTGCAATCCCGGGGAAATGGGCTTGTTTTAAAGAATTAACCAGTAAAAACACGTTAGTATATTTCCATAAGCAGGACATTATAAAACAAGGGAAGTATGCATGAACCTATGGGTTCCCAACCGGACAGCTTTAGTGTATTTAGTGTCATCAGTAAGGCAAAATAACACTATTTATGTTACTATGAGAATGCACGTAATATGAATTTTGGATGAAGCTTCAACTTCGCCAGCTGAAATGCATTGTGATCTGACTGCTGTGAGAACATGGAATTGATGTTTGACAATGCTTCATTGTATAATCAAAAGCAATTCGTTAAACAAGCAGGCTAATTTGGCATTTTCTAAGGTGAGACGGAAGCCTTATTCTGTTAGCTTATTCTCAGCGGTTGAAGGTGCTTTTTAACTAAATTAAACCATATATTTTCTAAAATCATAGCAATGTCGGGAATTACCAGGAACCCGTGCCAGTATTAAACCCTAATGTTCAAGATTATTATTGTGTATATCAAAAAGCATTATAATGGTTAATCTGAATAATATTTATCATACTATTGATCCATATAGCCTATTCCTTGCTCGCACGCTTTAACTACACAAGCACGAGCATTTCTGTTTCGCCATCATATAAGCAATCCGCCAAGTTGGAAAAGCAGGCTTTTAAAGGGAATGGGATATGTTGGTTTATTGTATAAGACACACCTATAATTAATGAAGAGACTACGTTCAGCCCATTTGCACTAGGGGTGTGCAAAACTCATATTTGTCATGGTTGAATAATCAGTGGGTGGTATGAGCGAATAATCGATTATTCGGATGTGCTGCCGGGATCAGAAATGTAGACCGGTCAAGTGCGAAATGCAGTAGATCTTCCTGACGTGGTAAAACTGAAGCGACTGCACATAACTCTGAATGGAAGAGGCATCAAATAAGCAACAATATTGTTATTGCAGTCACTATTGTAGGCCTATGAATTGGCATTTCATTTTTCTGATCTTAAATAGTGAATGCTTAACACTTTATCGTTTCATCTTGCGGCTTCATAGGTTGCGTCGGCTTAACTGCTGTCTCCCTTCTTCGTCTTGGTAATTCGCTAAAGCCAGCTTGGATTTCTTTAACTCGATCCACGCTGGACACCTAGCGGTAGACGTATCTCTCACAATTACAGTATTCATATTTGTTTGAAATGATAAACTACAGCTTTAAGAAAACCCCCGTGAATAAAACGCACACAAGAAGCATTATATTAACCTCTTCTTACCGAGGGCAAAATATACCAATTTTCGCCTGTTTTCACTAGTGACCAACAAAGCTGTTTATCTCAAAAACTGTAAAGGCTACAAATATGGCTCATAGCTTTTATTAAAACAGAGAACTGCACTATTATGACTAAGTAGTCATAATTCATATACATACACTTCTTGCTATTTAACTACAACAATTTATGTACAGAAATTGTGAAAAAAAAAAAATTCTAAAAAACGGGTACCTACATTCACATTTCTGATTTTTTACCTGATGAGCTACAAGAGCTATGGAGGAAATAACTCCTCTTTGTGATTCCTCAATATTCTGACTATCTCTGCTAAAAACATGGTGTCAATATCTCAAACCATTCAAATTCTGCCTTTGGATTTTTTCAGGTGAACCATTTCGGTTACCATAGTTGGCACAAATTGTGCCAAATTGTGCAAAATGGCAAGGTTCCAGAAAAGTCTCAATATGATTTATTTTTTAAGTTTTACAATAAAATCTGATAATTGGCAATAAAAGTTCATTTTTACATGTGTTTTTGGTGTGTTTCATATTACACAACTAACTAGCCTACCCGTGGTCCCCAAAAAGCTCTCCAAACCCATGTAGCAGCACAGTTAATCTTGTATTCCACCAGAGCCTCATTAGCCAGAAATTAGTCCAGGTATAAAATCAAATGTCCACCCTAGATAAAATAAACCCCTGCATAATAATCAACAACAACAAACTCATCCTCATGTTATCTCTCCCTCATGTTATGTCACGCATAAATTGCTCATTTGTTAACCTGCACAGCCTGCTGCACTGCATACAGAACAATTTACTCAAGTGGAACAAAACAAACCCTTCAGATGCCATTTCATTCAAAAGAAAATCGGAACAGCTCGTCTCAGACACAAATAGATAGCTAGCTGCTATGTGTAATTTTGCTGGCTAGCTTGCCATTGTTACAATATAATAATGTTAGCTATATTAATTTAATTCAGAGGGATTCGTTTTATACATAACAGTGAATTTGCACTGGTATACCGGCAAAATAATCTGTTACCTTACATCACTACGTCACTGAGACCGCAAAACCATATGTGGGCTAGGACCTGCTGCACAGAGAAACTCCTGAATAACCTAGACATAACTAACCAAAAACTGTATGAAAGAGACTGTAAAGTAAAAAGATAAACAGCGCATTTACCTTATGAATTATGCTTTGCTAAACAGAATGTAGCGAGCTACGCTACAATGTAAAAACACTGCGCCATCTTGGTTTGATAATTACGCTTGGTTGCCTTCTCCTCTTACGCAGGGCTGCATTTACTTGTCTCAGACACAAATAGATAGCTAGCTGCTATGTGTAATTTTGCTGGCTAGCTTGCCATTGTTACAATATAGTAATGTTAGCTATATGCATTTAATTCAGAGGGATTCGTTTTATACATAACAGTGAATTCGCACTGGTATACCGGCAAAAAAATATGTTTGCTTACCACTCAGCATCACTGAGACAACATCGCAAAAACATCTTCGGGCTAGGACCTGCTGCACAGAGAAACGCCTGAATAACCTAGACATAACTAACCAAAAACTGTATGAAAGAGACTGTAAAGTAAAAAGTTGAACAGCCGCCGTTACCTAATGAATCATACTTTGCTAAACGGGATGTAGCTAGCTGCTACAAGCGAAAAACACTCTGCGCCATCTTGGTTTGAACATTACGCTTGTACGCCTCCTCCTCTTACGCGCAATTGTATTTCTGTGACAACCTAACCCATTGTGTTGAATGAGGGCTTGTCTGAAAGATAAGAGTCTTCGCTATTGGCTGGAATATTTGACAGACAGTTTAAAAACCCAATGGAAAGCAAATCACACTCACAGTGGAGGCGGGTAGATGCGCGTTTTTTCCACTTCAGATAGGCCTATGGTGCTATCAGTCAAAGAAATACACCCAATTGACGACGGTTTTGCATATAACTGTGCAAAAAAGTACAAAACCCCCTTGGCTAAAATATACTAAGCCACGGGATTGGTACTTCAGAAACTGGCTGAGTTTCACAACGCCAAACTGAACACAGCCGAACGACTCATAATGAAGTGCTGAAAAGCACAAGTCGGTTTAAAATGTGAAAAAAATCATGTACAGCCGTATGAAAGTTTTAAAGTATTTTTTCTTGAAGTCTAAAGGTATAACGATTTTTCAAACCAAAGTTTTGTGAAATACAATTAAGCAGAACAGTTTACCAGCACATTGTTTATGGTGTGACATCAAGCTGCAATACATGTTTGGGAATTAGGTTGTTGTTTCCAATGTAATTTACGAAGTTTTAACTCGACGTTTTGGGCTTAAAAACCACTTTCCCAGAAGGAATGGATATATCTTAAGGATATTTAATCAGAATATTGAGGTTATATATTATTAAATTAATGAAATGTATAATTTAATAATTTCCGTAACACTAGGGGGCGTTTGGCAGCAAGAGGTTAAATAGGCTATTTATTCAAGTATAGGCCTATTAACAATTAAATTGTGGCAATTCAGGCAACAATTTATAAAAAGTAACAATTGTATAATATAAAATACGTAGATCAACAAAATTACATATTTATATGAAATGAAAAAATAGCAAAATTTCAAAATACAAAGTATAATGTGCTTTAAACACATAGGCTATATCAAAACACACCAAAGCACATGAAATACGATAGCTGAAAATAACGAAATAACAAAATAGCGGCAATATGTGAGGGGGCTGGGTCGGAGGACCAGACGCGACTGTGAGGGGATCACAAAGTACTGCAGGAGTGGAGTACCACTAAAAGGGGACAGGAATTAGAACTCTGTGAACGGAGCAGAGAAAAATAAACAAGAAGGGAAAATAAATCCCGGCGTACAGCCAAAGAATAGCAACCCAGAAAATTGGGCGAAAAGCTTGCAGACTCAAGCAGAAAACAGGAGAAAAGGAAAGGCCTCTAGCTCAATAAACAAATAAGCGATAATAAAGAGGCGAGAATGAGAAAAGGTAACAAAGGTTACTGCCTCAGAGAGGACAGGGGAAAAACCAAGGCAAGGAACATAAAGTGCAAACGTGAAAAACTCCTAATAAGGAATATCTAACGTGCACCTACAGATCTCATGTTACTTTTTAGCAAAGCTTAAAAGTAAAGTGGTCGCCTGAACCTATACCTGTTACCGGCTTTACATGGCTAAGTAAGACACAAAAGCCACAAACCAGGAAGTCGCTGCGCTTAAATACCCAGCAGATGCTAGCACAGGTGAAACAAATGAGTGCAGGTAAGCAGAAAAACCCGGTAGGGACGCCGTCCCGCGGACCCGAAAGGAAACGTCCGCAGAACAGAAACAGCGAGCTGCAAAACCATGACAGGACCCCCCGCTAAGGATCGGCCCCAGATGGTCCCTCAGAACCACGCCTACAAAAGTCCTCTATAAGTCCAGGATCCAAAATATGCCTGGATGGGACCCAGCAGCATTCCTCAGGGCCATAGCCCTCCCAATCTACGAGGTACTGCTTCCCTCTGCTCACACATCTCTCAACCAGGATATGCTATACAGTATAAGCCGGGTTCCCCTCAATAAGCCGAGGAGGAGGCGGCGGTTTCTCGGTAGGTAGGAGCCAATGCGCTAACAAGCACCGGCTTAAGTCGGGAGACGTGGAACGTAGGGTGAATCCTCGTGGACCGGGGAAGCTGAAGGCGCACTGTAACAGGGTTTATCCTGCACATAATTTTGAACATTTCCACAAAGCACGGGGCGAGCTTGCGAAACTCCGCTCGCAAAGGAAGGTCCCGCATAGACAGCCAAACCCGTTTCCCTACACGGTAGGACGGAGCCGAGCAGCGGCGCCTATCGGTCAGTCCCTTCTGCCTAGCCAATACGCGCAGGAGAAATGCGGGAACTTTTTCCCCATACGACCCGACACCTACGGACAAAGGAACCGACGGATGGTACTTCTACGTTCCTTTCCAATTTGGGGAACAGAGGGGGTAGATACCTGAACTGAGCCTAGAACAGTGAGAACCCCATCGAGAGCCCCATTGAGTGTTATGCGCGTACTCTTGCCAAGCGAGGTGGAGACTCCATGAGGTCGGATTGGCCGCGGCCAGATAACGGAGCGTGCTTTCTACATGTTTGATACATGAGTTCGGTTTGTCCGGTGGTCTCCGGGTGAAACCCTGACGAGAGACTAATGGATGCCCCTAGCTGCGAACAAAAGGAACACCAAAACCGCGTGCCGAACTGGGGTCCCCGATCAGACACTATATCCTGGAGCAGACCGTCCACTCTGAACACATAGTCGACCACCAACTGTGCTGTTTCAGGAGCTGATGGGAACTTGGGCAGAGCGATAAAATGCGCCGCCTTGGAAAATCTGTCCACGACCACCAGAATCACAGTATTACCATCAGATGCAGACAAACCCGTGACAAAATCCAAGGCGACGTGGCTCCAAGGATGGCTAGGGATGGGTAAGGAGCGCAGAAGCCCCGAGGGTGCGAGTTGAGAATTCTTATTGTGGGCGCAGATCGCACACGCAGAAACAAACCCCCGAACATCCCTCTCCATGCCAGGCCACCAAAATCGCCTGGACAGAAAATCCATCGACCGATGGACGACTGGATAAACCATAATGCGGGAGGAATATCCCCACTGCAGTACCTGACTCTGTATCCTGGAAGGCACAAACAGGCAATTTTGTCCCCCACCCGGATCCGGGTCCAGACGCTAGGCTTCTAGCACAAGGGCTTCAATGTCCCACATAACCGGGGCTAGAACCCGCGCAGTGGGAACAATAGGCTCCGGTGGGCAGTCATCCTCGGACCGGTCAAAAATTTGAGAGAGGGCATCCGGTTTAACATTCTTGGAACCCGGACAATAGGTTTGCAGGAAGTAAAACCAGGCGAAGAACAAGGACCAGCAGGCCTGCCGCGAATTACGTTGCTTGGCGCCCTGAATGTACTCCAGATTTTTGTGGTCCGTCCACGCAGTGAAGGGGTGCTCGGCCCCCTTGAGCCAGTGACGCCACTCCTCCAGCGCCAATTTCACCGTGACGAGCTCCCGGTCCCCCACGTCATAATTCCTCTCGGCCGGTATAAGGCCACAAGAGAAATAGGCACACGGGTGAACTTTCTGATCCAGGGGAATAAAATGACCCCTACCCCCACCTCAGATGCATCTACCTCTACCACAAAGAGGAGGGAGGGGTTGGGAGTGATAAGGATGGGCTCAGAGCAGAATCTCCTCTTTAACTCTGTGAATGCAGCCTCAGCCATAGGGTTCCATTGGAAACGCGTGGGCGCTGTTTTCTTTGTGAGTGCCGTGATAGGTGCAACCACTGTGCTGAGCCTGAACGACATTACTAGATATTCGTGGTGTCTGCTGTGAGTGTTAAAAGCTGTTTGCCACTAGTCTCCCTCACGCACTAGATTATAAGTGTTACGGAGGTCGAGTTTAGTGAACACCGACACCCCATGGAGGCGCACGAATGCGGAATTCATGAGTGGCAGCGGATACCGGTTTTTAATAGTGATGTCTATAATCAATGCACGGCCTCACTCCCATCTTTTTTCTCCACAAAAAAGAAACCCGCACCAGCAGGCGAGGTGGAGGGTCTGATGAAGCCGTTGGACAGAGCTTCCTTAATATATTCTCTCATGGCTGCGCTTTCCGGGACCGATAAGGAGTATAGGGAACCCTGAGGAGGTACCATGCCTGGTACCATGCCCGGATGTAATGGCGCAGTCGTAGGGTCGATCCGGTGGCAAGGTAGTGGCTCGCTGTTTGCTAAATGCCTCAGCGAGGTCTGCATACTCGGTCAGCACGTTAGCTGGCAGGTGGAATTCAAGCGCTCCTATAACCTGGGTATGGGGAGCAGAGCCCATTCTCTCATGGCTGCGCTTTCCGTGACCCAATACACAATAGATCTTAGTTGCTTGGGCTTTTCTCACAGGTTTTTATTAAGGAACAACAGCATGTCCATGTGTGCTAGAAGGAGAGTGGTGCGGAGCCTGCTCACTAGAAGACCCGCAGCGGAAAAATTTCGCTCCAAGGGTACAGAAGTGGCAGGTATGGAAAGGTAGGCCTTAGCAATGACGGTCAGCCATAGCCTACTTTACATATTTTTCTTTTTTATGACAGCTCTTTGATAATTGCAAGTTAGCTATGCAAAGGACAATATGACCAATATTATGTTCAGTTAACATGCACTCATTCTAATATCCGTTTATGCTGTATTTTTCACAATAATCTATTGGCGGTGCTAGACATAAACCACCTTTTTTTTTTACAAACAAAGTTGTGCGGAAAAAAATTATTAAAAAAAATAAAACTGTGAATTTGCGTATCTTGTAGACATGCCTCCTTTTAATCAAATCTCCACCGTGCGCGTATATACTGGAGAGATGCTTAAAACAGCGGATAAGTCAAATGTCTGAATCAATAGCTTAAGCTACGTGGAATTTTGCGAGTAAGTCCCATTTGCACGCGCTTATCTCAACTCTGAATCTTAGTGTGCTCAGTTCCCAAAAGATTACTGAGTGTTGTTAAAAGGAAAGGTGAACACAGTGGTAAACATGCCCCTGTCCCAACTATTTTGTGATATGTCACAGGCATCAAATTTGGAATGAGTGTATAAAAAACAATAAAGTTGATTAGTTAAAACGTTAAATATCTTGTCTTTGTACTGTTTTCAATTGAATACAGGTCAAAAAGAATTTGTAAATCATTGCTTTATGTTTTTATTTACATTTTATACACTGTCCCAACATAGTACAGTATATACAGTAGACAACTATTTACACTTCCTCCACGTGTGAGATCACACATCTATGATTCTATGGTTCTACACCTGCAGCTGATTTTTTCAGCTAATTTTATGTACTTTCCATATAGTTATATAAAACAATCAATTGATATTGTTGTCTAGATAATGGTCTAGTTTGTAAATATAAAAGTTGTCCATTATCTGATGCTTACTCTTTAACTAGTTTAATATCAATGAAACCCATTTTTAAAAAGTCAGCTGCATTTTAATAGCCAATGTGCATTGTAGCCTAATTCGTAGCGTACTAAATCAATCCATCTCAGGCCATTTAACTGTCGGACACAAGAACACTGCTCCAACAAATGTGTAATTTTGCAGACTTTCAGGCTATAATATTGTGTGGATTGTTTCTAGCTTGTAATTTAATTGTCACAATTCTGTAAAAGTTAGGCCTATTTCAAAGGTTATTATCATGAAAATAAATAATTGTTTTCACGATAAATGTGCCATGAGAAAGTTGTGTTTAACGGGATGTATCATATACAACACAACGGCATATGCATTTGTATGAAAAATAGGCTTTTGGGTTATAACAATAGGCTAATTAAAGGGGCTATGTGTAAGATTTTTACATGCATGAATCGCTTTCAGTTGCCAATGTATGAACAGATTGTAATGTAACTTAAAAAATTAGACCTTCCCCGACTTTCTCCATTGTGTATAAGAGCCTATGGGCTGACTTTTATGTAAAAAATTTGGGTCAGATTTGTTGGGAAAATGAAGGATGCGACGTCAAAGCACGCTCCTGAGTGCCTTCCCAAACCGGATGTTTCATGTTTTTCAATGAGACAGCAGCTGAAAGCTCCACCTCTGCCAGTGTTGAAAAGCCTACCACATACCAAACCCGCTGACGGAACATTCTGCCAAAACATAAATTCTCTCAGCTCTTGCCGTAGCAGAGGAACAAACCAGATGTTTTTTTGGAAACAACGTAGACTTTTGTTGTTCCTCCTGTCTTATTTGGTATGGAAAGGTAGATTAATGAAACGACTCTACTTTTCTCATCAATGATTTTACAGTACCAAGCGCCTTTCTGAAACAATAAAACTACTGTATATCCGACAAATCACCATAGCAACGTTTATATGGTGTTTACCATCTGGTTCTGTAGATTACTGATGTGGTCATCCCCTGTGCTGCATTCACGTGCGGTATAACTTTTACCGTTGAAATGTGAACATCGGCTGGGAATTCCAGCCATGGAGAGACCTACATTTGTTGCTGGGGATCAAAACTGAACCCGAGCTGGTGTTCTTATTATTGGAAAGGAAATGTAACGTTACTGCAAAGCATGTGAAATATATTGTGATGTTCCTAGCTTGCTTGCTAATGTTGTAGCTAGCTTGCTTGCTAACGTTATCACTAGGAAAATACTGTCTGAGTGGAAAACGTTAGCTAGTTAAGTTACATCAATTCAAACCCGACTCCCGAGGCTGATCTGGCTGGTAATGTTAGTTGGGTAGCTTGCCGTTCACAAATTACGTTCAGCTTATGTTCCCGGATAATGCTAAAAACATCTGTTCTTTTAGAACCTGGTATTTTGTAACATACAGTACCAGTCAAAAGTTTGGACACACCTACTCATAGAAGGTTTTTTTCCGTTATTTTTACTGTTTTCCACATTTTTGAATAGTAAAGACATCAAAACAAGAGATAACACAAATTCAATTATGCAAAAACCAAAAAAGGGTTAAACAAATAAAAAAAAGTCCTATTTTAGATTCTTCAAAGTAGCCACCCTTTGCCTTGATAACGGCTTTGCACATTCTTGCCATTCTCTCAAACAACTTCTGTGGTAAACAGGTATTCCACAGGTAAAAAGGTGATTCCATCATGACTGTATAAAAGGATATCAAAAGACTCCTGATATCTTATTTCCAAGTTGTTACGACCCCGCTAGGAAAGGGGCAACATGAAAGACGGAGACCACGACCAAGCTTGTGAGGTTATATAAAGTAATATTTATTTATAATAAGAAATCAATATAAAATGAATGGATGCGTGTAGTCATATATACAAACGAATAAGGAGAAAATGGATGCGTGTAAGTGTATAGAGCGTGTGAGCTCAAAGTAACAAACAAACAGCAAATCAACGGAAAAACCACTGGCCAAACGCCAGGCTCTCGGGAGGAGGATCAGGAGGCCTCACAAGATAGAAACGGCGTCCTTTTATGCGGTCGCAAACAGGTGTGCCGCATTCCCCAGATTGGCATGGATACCCAGCGGCACCCGCAGGTATACACCAGCAGAGGCCGCTAGGGTCGCACCAGCGGCACACAAAAACCTATAAAAAAACATTAAACAACAAACATTAAACAACCTTTAATATTTATTCTTACATACGTCAAGCTAAAACCATAAAACAATCAGGCCTAACACGCGGTAGCTCTCCAAGGTACTAACCAGGCTGCCACACAACCGCCATCGCAGCATAATATTTCAAATTCTCTGTACAGAACATAATGGCGAAGCGTGTAAGAAGCAGGCAAAGCAAAGAAGGAAAAGGAGAAAGAGAGAGAGAAAACAAACGGAAAACTTCAAAGAAAAACCACCATCATACCACCACCCGCCGGCAGAGTACCAGCGCATCCCAAAAGACACCCCAAACTTCAGCAGCAGCTGCATGACCACTCCAGCTTCCACCGCGGCGCCACGGTAAAGTAAGAGCAGGAACACAGACACAGACAGGAGCAGGAGAGAAACAGGACACTGGTAAATATTAAACAGGAGCACGGGACAATGCGTCCGCCAAAACGTTGTCACGGCCCTTGATATGGCGCACATCTAACGAATAAGCTTGCAAAAACAAGCACCACCGCATTAAGCGTTGGTTTGGGCACTGCAGCGAAGTCAAAAAGGTAAGAGGGTTGTGATCAGTATAAACAACCAAGGGAACGGCATCATTCCCCACATAGACCTCAAAATGCTGCAGGGCCCATACCAACGCCAACGCCTCTTTCTCAATCGTCGAGTAATTAATTTGAAACTGATTAAACTTACGCGAGAAATAACCAACCGGACGGTCCACCCCCGATTCATCTCGTTGTAACAGCACCGCCCCTGCACCCACAGCACTAGCATCAACCTGAAGGGAAAAAGACCTTTCCATACAGGGAGCTGCCAAAACAGGTGCAGAACTCAACAAATGCTTTACCTCATCGAAGGCAGCCTGACATGAATCGCTCCAAATATAAAGAGCTTTTCCTTTTAGCAAGTTAGTCAGGGGAGCCACCACCGAGGAAAAGTTTGGACAAAACCCCCTATAAAAACCGGCCATGCTGAGAAAACGCATTAATTCCTTCTTACTAGTGGGTACAGGGTAGATAGAAATGGCAATAATTTTTGCATTCACGGGGCGAACTTCCCCACGTCCGACCACCTTGCCGAGGTAGGTGACCGTGGCCCTCGCAAACTCACACTACGCGAGGTTCACGGTCAACCCAGCCTCGGCAAGGCACCGAAACAATGCAGACATGCGAACGACATGCTGTTCCCAAGAGTCACTAAAAATAACCACATTGTCTAAATACGCCGCACAACCTTCCAAGCCCAAAATAACCTTGTTAATTAAACGTTGAAACGTAGAAGGGGCGTTTCGAAGCCCAAAACTCATGACCTGATAGGAAAACAGGCCGCCAGGTGTAACAAAGGCAGAAATCTCTGCCGCGCGAGGCGTTAGCGGGACCTGCCAGTATCCTCGCATCAAATCAAACTTACTAACAAAACTGGCAGCCCCAACCATATTGCAGTGTTTCCCCTACCGTTATCTTGGCCGGGCGGCCCACCCGGCCAAACTCACCTGCCGCCCGGCTTGAACAAGAGGGAAAATAAATAATTTTAATGAAAAAAATTTAAAAAAAAATATTATTCTTTTTTTTTTAATGTAGCTGCAATATTTCCCTTACCGCAGAATGCGGGAATGATCAAAATAGCATCGGGAAAAACCCTTGCCAAAACAGCTTCGGTTTCCCGTTAGGCCTAATTAAAATTTTCAATGGCAGCGCTATTATGAGGGTGTAATTATAGTTTCCGCCTCTACGCAAAATGGCGCACTTTCACCGCCCGGCCTAAAAAAAAACTAGGGGAAACACTGTATTGATACAATCCTCCATACGCGGTAGAGGGTAGGAGTCTGGTTTCGTCACAACATTAACTTTACGGTAGTCTGTACAAAATCGAAACGTACGGTCAGGCTTGGAAACGAGGAGGCAAGGCGATGCCCAGCTGGAAGAAGAAGGAACAGCAGTGTTGTTGGCAAGCATGTACGAAATCTCAGCGTCTAGACACTTTCGCTTTTCGGGAGATACTCAAAGCGCTGCCGAATAGGCTTCGAGTCGCCGACATCTATATCATGTTCAACCCATGTTGTACGCGACGGGGTATCCGAGAATAATGAAAGATGGCCTTTAATGAGCGCAGCCACATCAATACGCTGCGCGTCCAACAAATAAAACAATTGGTCATCAAGCGAAGCTAAATACTCAGAATTATTCAAACGGCCTTTAAATACAGACTCATCAGGCAACCTGATATCCTCTGGAGCCGCACTTGCAGACACATACCACGGAGGAAATTCAAAATCCCCCGAAACTGGTGTCTCCTTAACCTCTACCGGTGACACCAGGGCCACAGATTTAGGTGTCAAAGCGGACGTGTCTGTGACACTCGCGTCAGCTGCAGAGTGATAGGGCTTAAGTAAGTTAACATGGAATAATTGACTTCTCTTTTTTCGATCGGGTGTTAGAATCATATAATCACAGAGAAGATCTGGCACTCCACCACGTAAGGGCCAGCAAACCCCGCTTGAAATGAAGAACCCACTACTGGCAACAGAGCCAGCACACGATCACCTGGCAAGAAGGTACGGGTCTCAGTCCGACGATCAAACAGTTTTTTAATTTTTTTTCTGTGAACGAGAAAGATTCAATTTAGCAAATTTGCAGGTCTGATACAAACGTAAGCGGAAAGAATTAACATAATCCAACAGATTTTGTGGAGGGTCGGTTATCTGCCATCCTTCCCCCATTAACGCAAGGGGGCCCTTTGACACATGCCCGAACACCAAATCATTCGGACTAAAGCCCGTACTCTCCTGCACGACCTCACGAGCAGAGAGTAATAACCAAGGAAGCCCTTCCTGCCAATCTCGACCCATCTCTGTACAGTATGCTCGTAACATAGATTTTAAAGTGGAATGAAAACGCTCCAGAGCACCCTGACTCGTTATGAGACGTTATGCTTGACCCGGAGTGTCCTAAGAACCTGTTTAAATATTTTAGATGTAAAATTAGACCCTTGGTCACTCTGTACAACCGTAGGAATACCAAAAATAGACATGAACTCCGTAAGAGCTTTCCTAACAGACCGGGCAGTAATATTGCGCAGCGGATATGCGGCAGGATAACGAGTGGCCTGGCACATGACGGTTAACAGATATTTACACCCAGACTTAGAAACCGGCACTGGACCTACACAGTCAACAATCAGATGATCAAAAGAAGTAGCCATCGGAGGAATAGGGTGCAACGGGGCAGGTTTAATAGCCTGGTTGGGCTTACCCGTTAACTGACACACTTTACACGTCCGACAATACCTAGCCACATCTGACTTTAGCCGAGGCCAGAAAAACTGACGTAATATACGATTATAAGTTTTTCTAACACCAAAATGACCAGCCGTCTCGTTATGGGAAAGCTGCAAAACCAAGTCTCTAAACTTCACAGGAACTACAGTCTGCATAATTTCACTCCCAGGCATCAGATCACAATAACGCCATTTTCTGACTAGTAAGCCATCTAACAACTGATACGAAGCAGTAACAGAAACTTTCGGATCAGCAGTGTCAACACATTTAAATAGCTCAACCAACGAGGAATCGTCTCGCTGGGCATCTATTAGGTCCGCACGAGCGACAGAGGGCAATGAATAATCAAAGGGCTTTAACTCTACAATGGGAGAGGTACTAGATTCCAACTTAACCCTATTTACTTTGGCCCTTTTGAGGCAATGTTCTCCTGGTTTCTACTAGTTTTATTTAAATGTCAATATCTAAAAAAATATTCCCTGCAAAATCCATGGTTTTAAGTTTGAACTGAAGAAGAAGCTGTATCATTCAGAAATTTGCTACAGAATACATTTATTTCAGAATAGTCTCATACAGTATATATATAATAACCATAACATACGTCGCCTAATGTATTTAAATACGTTTAAAAAAGAACGTACGAAAGCGCGTGTGTATTCACACAAGTACAGCAACGAATTTCAGCTCTCAGTGCGAGGGATGGTCACTGCGGAAATGTCGACTGTACGGGACTTTGGCGAAATATAACAAGATAAACTCTTCAGGGTTCATGAGAAAACAGCTGTAGCTGAATATACTGGTAAGTACTTGGTTTCTTAAACATATTTATACGAGAGATTTTGGAGCAAAAAATGAGGTGTCTTCTAAACCGAAAGTGGATCAGGTACTGTATATAGTACAGTAAGCAAGGGAAAACGGCGAATACTCATTTGTACAACGTTTAAAAAAAATATTATTGTTTCTATACGTCAACATGATTTTCTTAGCGTGTATAAACGGTGCATTTGATGCATTTTACAGTCTGTGACTGTAGCCATTGGAAGGTCGTAAGTGCTGTGAGCTACTAATAGCACCCTCCTAATTTATTGCATGGCAGTGTAACTGGAGAAGCTGCGGTTTTCACAAGAGGCTACCCTTTAAAAAAATACTGCGTCAAAATTTTCGGGGTTTTCTTAAAGCTGTAGTTTATATTTTCAGATGAACATGAATACTGTAACTGAGTCGCATGCGTCTCAACCACTAGGGGTGAAGTCTATAGGGTTAACCTCTTCCTACCGAGGGCAAAATAGGCCAAATTTTGCCTGTTTTCACTAGTGACAAACAAAGGTGGTTATCTCAAAAACTATAGATGGTACAAATATGGTTCATGGCTTTTATTAAAGCAGACACCTGCAGTATTACGACTAAGCAGTGAGAACTCATAGAAATCCAGTTTTTGATACTTAACTACAACAATTTATGTACAGAAAATCTAAAAAACGGGTACCTACATTCAAGTTTAAGAATTTTTACCTGGGGAGCTACAAATGCAATCAAGGAAATTACTCCTCTATCTGATTCATCAATATGCTGCCTACCTCTGCTAACAATCTGGTGTCAATATCTCAAACCATTCAAATTTTACAGGGTTTTTTTCAGGTGAACCTTTTTCGTTATCCAAATGGTGCCAAATGGTGCCAAATGGTGCCAAATGTGCCAAAAATGGCAATGTTCCAGAAAGGTCTCAATATGATTTATTTTTTAGGTTTTTACAATAAAATGAGATAATTTGTCAATATTGGCAATAAAAGTTCATTTTTAGACGTGTTCTTGGTGTTCTACATATTACACAACTAACTACCCAAGGTTACAAAAAGCTGTCAAAACCCATGTAGCAGCACAGTGAATCTTGTGTATTTCACCAGAGCCCCATTAGCCAGAAATGAGTCCAGGAATGTGCAAACAGGTTTTCAAATGAATAATGGGAATAGTATGAAACTTCCCTACACATTAATGCTTGCCAGTCCTGTCCTTTATTCTGTTGCCACCTCCTATGACAGGGACGTTGGGGTTGGGTTTTAGGAGGCAAAACTTTATACATGACAAACATATATCAACTATATACAAGTGCACTATGGTGTACTACTAAAAGTGCAGTGGATAAAAAATCAAAAGTCCACTAGTTTCCTAGATAAAAAATAAAAACACCCCTGCTGTAACAAATAAAAAGATCCTTGCCTCTAATTGCTGAAGTTACCGTATTTACACAAAGAAAGTACAAAATGGCAGGGTCCAAAAAGCTAAAAAAAATGAACTAAAAACAAAAAAAGGTAAAGGATCAAAACATGGGGGTGGAGGTTGAGGAGAGATTATTTAACCATTCATACAGAAGCCATTTAGACTACACATTCCCTCAGGAGAGCAATCTGCATCATTACAAATCCCACTAACCCTGTCCATGGAATTGTCCACCATGTTGATATACCCATTAGTCCCCCTTATACAACAACAATCAACAATAATAATAATCAACAAGTACTCCCTCATGTTATCATGTTCTCTCCCTCATACCATGCATAAATTACCATTTTGTTTACCTGCACAGCCTTCTGTACTGCATACAGAACAATTTACTCAGGTGGAACAATGACTTTACTAAACACTTCCAGAAGCCATTTCACACTCAAAAAAATCGTTTTAGTAGCTCATCTCAGACACAAATAGATAGCTAGCTGCTTGTTACCTGTAATTTTGCTTGCATTACATTACATTACATTTATTTAGCAGACACTTTTATCCAAAGCGACGTACAGTAAGTGCGCACAGAGACATCAAGATCACTACAGAACAGACAAGGCAAAGCACATCCTTCGCATAATGTAGCAGCTATCCCTAGCAATGAACGTCGACTGTAGTTCACAGTAAGCTGTGGGCAAATCAGCAACACCACACTTCCATTCCTAATACTCGTATAAACTATAATAAACAGACAGGAAAACACAGGGATGCTTGCTAGCTTGCCACTGTAAAGGCAATACTATCTATATTAATTTAGCTGAGAGGGACCGATTTTATGCATAAGTATATAAGGTTAGTTAGCTTCACAGAAGAAACACAGGGATTCACGCATTGCAGCTAAATTTCCTTCGATGCTTACACCAAACATCTGTGTTGTTGGCAACGCCACGTAACACGTGCGAGTTTGTCAACACAGACAATACACCCTAAGTTTACTTCATAAATTATTTATCATACCGTTGGAATGTGCAATTTGTAATATTAATTGTATGAAAAACAATAAAATACAGTTGACAATGTAATTACGAACCCGCATGGCATTGCGTGAATTCACACTGGTATATCGAAAAATCGGTAATACCACCAGCCCTAACGACGTTACCTGCCATGGCGAAATTCAATGCGTTTATAGCATAACACTGTTAGTATGATAAAACAACTTACATGTCAGCAACATCATCTCGGTCATCAGTGGATTCAGCGTCACTGAGACAGGATGAGTCTCCCTCGGCAAAAACATCTTCTGGCTTATCCAGTTCGTCTAGCACTTGGTGCACGGATAAACGCCTCAAAAATCTCGACATAACTACACAAAAACTGTATCAAAAATACTCTAAAGTAAAAAATGTAACTGCGGGCCTTACCTAATTAATTGTGCTTTGCTAAACGGAATGTAGCGAGCTACGCTACAAGGTAAAAACACTGCGCCATTTTGGTTCGATAATTACGCGTGGGTCGCCACTTCCTCATACGCACGGCTCGATTTCCTTTTTTTACGACTGCTTTGTGTTGATTGTGGGCTCCTGTGAAAGATAAGAGTCTTGGCTTTTCGCTGGAATATTTGACAGACAGTTTTAAAACCCAATGGAAAGCAAATAATACTCAGAGTGGAGGCGGGTGGAAGACGGTTTTTCCCACTTCAGATAGGCCTATTGTGCTATCAGTCAAAGAAATACACCCAATTGACGACGGTTTTGCATAAATCTCTGCAAGCATGTTCAAAACTACTCTGGCTAACACATACTAAGCCATGGGATTGGTACTCCAGAAACTGGCTGAGTTTCACAACGCCAAAGTGAACACAGCCGAACGAGTCGTAATCAAGTGCAAAAAAGCACAAGTCGGTTTAAAATTGTAAAAAAATAATGTACAGCCGTATGAAAGTTTTAAAGTATTTTTTCTTGAAGCCTAAAGGTATAATGATTTTTCAAACCAAAGTTTTGTGAAATACAATTAAGCAGAACAGTTTACCAGCACATTGTTTATGGTGTGACATCAAGCTGCAATATATGTTTGAGAATTAGGTCCGAGTTTCCAACGTTATTTACGAAGTTTTATCCCGACGTTTTGGGCTTAAAAACCACTTTCCCAGAAGGAATGGATATATCTTAAGGATATTTAATCAAAATATTGAGGTGAGCAGTTTATTATATATTATTAAATTAATGAAATGTATAATGTAATAATTTCCGTCACGCCGGCGTGACCGCTAGGGGGCGTTTGGCATTAAGAGGTTAATACCAGGGTCAGAGATGACCGTGCAAGTCTGCTCCAGTTTAGGTTCTGGAATGCTTAAGTTCTTAAAGCGCTCCTTCGCACGAGTAACTGCACAAGCAGTGAACACCTCAGGGAAGCGACGCAAACAGTCATCAGCCCCCACAGTGGAGAACGAAACGTTACTGACCCTCAAAGGGGGCGGAACATCCTTCCACACCCAACTCCCAGCCAAATCATTACCCAAAATTACCTATACACCAACCACAGGCAACGTCGGTCGCACTGCCAACAGTACGTTCCCCTTCACCAGGTCAGACTGTAAAATGACCTTATGCAAAGGCACTCGGAGGGGAGACAGCCCTATCCCACGGACCAAGACACTGGTCCCTGAGTTTGTATTTTCAGAAAAGGGTAACACCGATCCCAGCACAAAAGACTGCGCAGCACCCGTGTCCCTAAGAACACGGACAGGGATGGGCGGCGAATCGCTATTCAAAGAAACCGTACCCATTGTAATGAAAGCATTCTCCTCATTAAACTCAGACACCAACGAGGGCTCCGGCAGGTTAACCTCTGAGTAGAAAGGAAAGACAGAATGAGCTACAGTTTCAACCAGCGAAATGGAACGTGGCATCTCTCTAGAGAATCTATCTCGGTCAGATGACTTTGAAGAGTTATATTTATGCACTGGACACTCTTTATTGAAATGCCCCTTGTTTTTACAGGCAAAACAAACACGGGTTTCATCACACCTTCCTTCAGTACCTTTAAGGATTTGCACTACCTTGGAAGAATGGTCATGATGTTGGTCACGCCAAGAAAAACTAGAAGAATGTGAACTGCTACTGCCAACTCGTGGAGAATTATGAGAATTACCTTTAGCCTTATACACTTGATATTGATGTTTTTGCGTCAAATTATAATTGTCAACCAGAACCGCAGCTTTCGCGGCTGTGGCCACACCCTGCTGCTGAGACAAATAAGCCGCAGCATGATTGGGAAGAGTATTCTTAAACTGCTCCAAAAGAATTAAATTCCACAAGCGGTCATAATCGTCAGCCGCATCAGAGGCATTACACCAACGCTTAAAGTGCAAACTCAACTCTCGCACGAATTCTGTCTGGCGGTCAGCTTTCCTCCAAGTTCTACATTTTTGGCGAAAGGCTTCGGCACTAGCTCATATGCTGTCAAGACGGCATCTTTAAGATCCGCATAAGTGAAAACTGACTGTTGCATAAGAACCGAATAAGCCTCTCGGGCCTTACCAGTGAGAACAGACTGTAACAAGAGAATCCGGTCCTTCTCTGACCAACCTCGAGACTCAGCTGTATGTTCAAACACCAAAAAAAACGTGTCTGGATCTTTTTCATCAAACGTGGGAACCAGACGTATATGACGCGAAATGTCAGTACTACAATCACCTGGTTCCAGTGCTGACGCATGTAATTTAGGCATTTTTTCCATCGCAGCCAATTTCGCTAAACGGAACTCATTATCGACTTTTTGAGTTTCAATAGCCAAACGGATTTCATTTTCGGCTTTTTGCATCTTTTCTTGCATAGCCAATTTCTTCTCCTCAAGAGCCAGTTTTTCTCTGTCAAAAGCCAATTGTTCCAAAGCCAATTTTTCTTTTAGGGCCAACTCCTTTTAAATGACAACTGCTAGTAATGACAAAGGAGCATCCCACCCTCAATGACCAACTCATCCAAACCTCTAGAGGTTTACACCAGTGGGTGTTCCTAAACTAGCTAACTCACTAGCTCCTACTGAGCCCCTAGTCTTCATGCAGCTAGTAAGGAAATTAGATATACACCAAATAACACCACCCGGAGGAGCCGTTTGGGATTCGACGTACAGTATATCTTGGTATCCGTTCACCGCACAGATTTAACACATAACCGGGTGCTCAGCGTACCTCAAAGTGAGTGCCACGCCGCTTCAGCCTAATCAGGATAAAAGACGTGCTCCAATGTGATTACTCAATGTAGTTTCTTACTCACTCTTCACCCAGCAGGATTCCCAAAAAGCCAAAAACACGGACTGTAAGAAGGGAGCTCCAAAACATTCCAATCCTCCTCTAGAGAGAAAAATAAACTCAAACTACAAATAAGCAATAAATAAACGTAACAGGTTAATCAAATGTAACACCAACTCACAAACTGGCCTTGTCTCCAACCCTACCGAAATTCCACAGTTCTCCCGCATACTCTGGAAACGGTAATCAAAATATCTATGAAAAGAGCCCCAGAGGCACAACAAATCTTGGCGCGAGTCCCCAATTTCATGTTACGACCCCGCTAGGAAAGGGGCAATATGAAAGACGGAGACCACGACCAAGCTTGTGAGGTTATATAAAGTAATATTTATTTATAATAAGAAATCAATATAAAATGAATGGATGCGTTTAGTCATATATACAAATGAATAAAGAGAAAATGGATGTGTAAGTGTATAGAGCGTGTGAGCTCAAAGTAACAAACAAACAGCAAATCAAGGGAAAAACCACTGGCCAAACGCCAGGCTCTCGGGAGGAGGATCAGGAGGCCTCACAAGATGGAAACGGCGTCCTTTTATGCGGTCGCAAACAGGTGTGCCGCATTCTCCAGATTGGCATGGATACCCAGCGGCACACCAGCAGAGGCCGCTAGGGTCGTCACACGGGTACTCTTAGAAGCGATACTATAACCTCTGCATTTGAATGGACCTCTATGGGAATTGAGGGGTGGGACTAGATTTAGCTTTAAATTACACTGGAACAGTGTGGAACACATGGTTGGCTAAATGGCTCTAAGTCATCAAGGGTCTGACGTATCAAACAAGCCTTAACCCATCACTCTGCTGCCAGAAATACAGTAGATATGGATGGATAACTTGAAGGGTTTCTTCTCCTGACTTATTTTTCCATAGAGTTCAATAGGAAACTTTATCAGGAGAAACAACCCTTCAAGTGATCCATCCATATCTACTGCATATCTGGCAGCCGAGTGATGGTTTAATGCTTGTTTGATACGTCAGACCCTTGATGACTTAGAGCCATTTAGCCAACCATGTGTTAATGGTTGCAAGTCAGCTGAGTAACTGAATGTACTGAATGACCAGGTTATCCCATCAATGGGCATATTCCAGGACGACAGTGCCAAGATTCATCAGGCTCAAATTGTGAAAGAGTGGTTCAGGGAGCATGAGGAATCATTTTCACACATGAATTGGCCACCAGAGTCCTGACCTTAACCCCATTGAAAGTCTTTGGGATGTGCTGGAGAAGACTTTTCGGAGTGGTTTGACTCTCCCATTGTCCATACAAGATCTCGGCCAAAAATTAATGCAACTCTGGACGGAAATAAATGTTGTGACGTTGCATAAGGTTGTCGAAACAATGCCACTACGAATGCGCGCCGTAATCAAAGCTAAAGGCAGTCCAACTAAATATTAGAGAGTGCTAATTTTTTTTTGGCCAGGCAGTGTACCAAACACCACAAAAAGTCCTCCTGGGTGTAAGCCGTGTTCAGTAAATCGGTTATAAAATAGTGGGGTTTCACAGAAAATATACAGGCTATTTGTCAATGTGAACCAGCTGTCATTTCCAATACGGAACGCTGACTAATCTGTCTGTGCGCAGGAAAAATATGAACATATCCACGCAGCAAAAACAAAACACAATACTATGAGGTTACATGCTTACAGTGGCGTAGCACATGCCTCTGCAGCCCCTTCGATGCAAGGGGGGCCCCCGGGCACGGAGGGCCCCATCCTAGTCTTATTTTTTTTAAATTATGGTAACATTTTATTTTAAGGTTCTGTTATTAAGAATTGAACTAATGCTTTACAAATATGAATTATATCTTACTAACTTATCTGTACTTAATTCATATGAATACATAATAAACTGTGGCTACTTTAGTTTTGGTGGTGCAGTTGTGTTTATGAATGCGTCATATACATGATTTCACACATATGAACTATTAACTAATGCTTTACAAATATGAGTTCTTATAATAAGTAATTAAACACTTTATAAATGGTTAATAGATCATTTACTAATCGTTTACAAAGTCTTTATAACGGAACCTTAAAATAAAGTGTTACCAACATTATTTTTAGGCTTTTAAAATTTTTTTTTATTGACTGAACATGGTGAGATTCGACTGTAGTGTTGATAGCCAAGCAGGGGCCCCCCTATTGTCTACAAGGCGAATAGAACCCCCCTCCCACCCTGAGTAGCCAATACCCAGGTGGGAAAATTAACACCAGCCACCAGCCAAATGCGGGTAAAACCTTTTATTGTGGCTCAAGCAGCCAAATGGCCAGTAACTAACCAGGTTGTGTTATGTTGTAAAAGGTATTGTGGCTACTAAAATGTTGAAAATGGCCAGTGATTTTTAGATGCACAATTTTTAGATCCACAAGCCACTCTTGTCACTCTGGGTGAAAAAGTTAATTTCATACCCTGAATACCTGACATCAGGGGGCCCCCTACCCGTCTATGACGGTACCACGGATTACATTGGATATAACCGGAGTAGAACTTACCCTTCTGGGGCTGACCAAAGTGAATGGGTGGGTATAACATTCAAAACATATCGCTGAAAAGGCTGTTACTTGCTTTTGTTAATTAGTTAGATCTAGTTAGCCAATCTAAAATGAAGAGAAAATATCTGAGCGGTGCTCAAAAAAGAGAACTAGTCTAAAACAAAATGCGGAGCTGAATAAAACTACGCTAACGTTAAGTTATTGTAGTTTAGTGGTGGCTAACACGGTTAGTTAGCCACCAGGGTGATTGCTGAATGTCTTTTGTGTTTGTGTATGTGTTCTGTGTTGTATTGAATTGGCTAGCTAAACATTGTACACAGAGCAGTATAAAGTGGCTTGCTGCCTGTGTTTTAGGGCAGACCATTTAATGTCATTATGTGTACTGCAACCCTGAGCTTGAAAATAAACCAGCATGAGTCTTGTTCAAGATCTGAAAGAAATTGTTACAATATCATCACTCTGGTCACTGCTAAATCAAGTCGGAGACTGAGTATGTGGTTTATTTTTCAAGATGACGAGTAAAAAGTCTCCCAGTGGTGCCCTCAAAACGCTGCAAAAAACATTATCTGAACAAGCTAATGCTAAAATACAACAAATAACGTCATTATTCTGACCAGTAAGAGGCAGTGAAGCTTCCATATCGACTGACTAAGCACAATAGCAGATAGCCAGTAGCTACCTTCACTGCAGTAGCTTTCAATCTCCCGACAGATTCAGGCTGTCCTCAGAGTTTCCAACGGTTAATCTCTTTCCGTAATACACTGAGGGTGGAATTTAAGAAGTACACGACTCTTATTGAGTATAAGGCTCAATTGGAACACAAGCTGGCAAAACAGTCTGCAAGTCGTACTTCTGCAATTCCCCATATAATGAAAGTTAAAGTGTTTTAGAAGTCACTTAATATAATATACAATGTATTTAGGATCTTTAAATACCTGTAATAAGTAACCCAAATATGCTTGTTAAAAGCATGTTTGCCAGAGACGGGCTTCAGGTTCAGAGTGGGCAGATTAATCAGCTGTCCATTAACAACTTCCTAATTTACATTGGCGCTGAGTTTCGGTATGCCTTGCACATAAATAAACTCACATGGCCTCTGTTTACTTACTCACTTTCTCGGCCAATGCATGCTTTAAAAAATGGAGACACTGAAAATGCTGCTACTGCTATGAACTGTAACGGCAATGGACATTGAAAAGGTTTTAAGATCAATTGATATGGTGACAGTGGACCACGACTTTGAAAAGGAAATGGATAAAATTAGCAACTTTGAGGATTCACAGCACCAGGGCTCTTGTATCAAAAACAAAAAGAAACTATAAAACGAGAATGAACAGGGCATCATTATGAGCACACAATAGAGGCATGCTTATTTTAGGAACTATCGACATATTAATGATTCCGAAAAGACTCAACCGTCAAAGAAGATTCCGTGCAAACGAAAGCACCAGAGAACAATGTACACGTGTCGTTTGCTGTGAAATCTTCTGTTTTGTACTCGGGTAAGTTTGAGTTTTTGCTATCTACGTATCTTTCTGTTAGCCTAACTTATCTGTCTGGTAGTCGTGGGCTGTGTCCAAAACAGAGCCCGATCTATTGTGTCCTGTGTACTATTACCGTGTAACATTAATGTAATGTTACTGCTTACTACATACTGACATACAGCAAGTTAATGCGAAAAATATCCTTAATCAGCGAAAACCTGGAAATAAGTATAGCATCCAGGGATTTAAAGTACACTACATTTAGAGAACATTTCACCACTTAACTTTCTCATCCAGTGTACTTAACATACACATATGCTCTAAAATGGTGTCGATTTGGGCACAGCCTTTGTTTTGCCTTTGCTGGCTAAGCTAACAGTTAGCTATATAGTTAGAAGCATGTCCAAACAATGTATCATTTGCAAGCATGTTCGTTGTGATAGACCAGTCTTTGTTTAACGCAAACCAAGCCTTTGTTGGCGGTTTAAAGTTAATGGTTACCTATCTAGCTAACCACGGGCTCTATTTTCAAACCAGCGCAAGGGGACGGTATAGTCAAACGCAAGCTTGTTGACAGCATCAACGTCTTAAAACTGGCGCTATGGCGTTTCTCAGCAATACCGCTAGGATCAACAAATTCTCAACATAACATCCTTTCGCTTGCGCTGCAGTGGGATGGGTGGCGCTGTCTGGGGCGTTTTCTAAAATACTTTCGGCTCAGTGACAATTTGAACCAACGAAAACCCATTGCGTTATGATCAGCTGGAACCACCTCTTAGCGGGAACGCAATAGACTCTGGCAATTTGGCAAATTATTCGTCATGTAGTTCTATGTAGTGTCTATAGGTGATGCCAACATTACACTTCCATTTAATGAACAAATAGCCTATAATTATTATTAATTAATTAATTAAAATTTAAACTACTAGAATAAAACAGGACAGCTTACAAGAAACTTGCGATCATGTAGGCCAATAGCCTATAATATATAAATTACACATTGACATAGTTGAATCATAAGCCTACCATTTGAATCATAATTATGCCTACATCACCTAATGTAGGCTGATTAATGCATTCGCCACCTCCTCCCGTGCCTTCCGAACATCTGGGAGACGAGGTGGTGTGGATTGTGATCCATAAATTACTACAGTCCTAGCCTGTACTTCTGTTGCAAGTATGTCTGATTCCTGTGCGGAAAATCGCTCTTGTCGTTGACGGTCCAGAGCGTTTGGGTTGCTCATTATGAAATTGCATGGAGCGATTGCGTTCCAACTGGCTTTTTTTTAAAGCATGAGAACAACAATTTGATTGGCTACCATAGAGACACACCTTGGACATTTAAACCCAGCCTTTTAGCAATACCGCCATAAGGTGCGCCAAGATTGCCATCATGAAATTACCTAATTTCTCGCCGACACGCCCTCAGAGCGATACCGCCAAGCGATTACTCTTGCGTTCACCATTGCGTTTGGTTTATTAAAATAGAGCCCCACATGTCCAAACAATGTATCATTTGCAAGCATGTTTGCCGTGGTATTCTTATATAATGTTATCTGTTATGTGAACGGATCGGAACCACTCGCAGATACCAAAATAATAGGAATAGGCTTTATTCATAGTTTACAGAAAAGGGGTCAATATCCAGCAAACAGAGCAATACAGGAAAGGCAGGTTTGTAGTCTGTTCCAGGCAGGGGTCAATGTCCAGCGGACAGGGCAATGCAGGATGAGCAAAAGCGAAGTCCAGGAACAGGCAGGGGTCAGAACCGGGCAATCCGTCAGAGCAGGGAATCAGGAGGGTGAAGGGTAGGAGCAGGGTTAGGACGGAGAAGGGCAGGAGGGCTGGAGCAGGGCTGGACAGGAACAGGCAGGACAGGAGCAGGCTGGACAGGCAGGAGAACAGGAACTGGACGGGTACACAGGACTGGACACAGGAACGAGGAGCAGGCAGGGAACAGGCAGGTATCAGATGCTGGAAACTAGTGAGACAAGCACGAATGCAGGGCACAAGACGATCTGGCACAGAGCACAGAAACAGAGGGGACTAAATACCAAACTAACGAAGAAACAACGAGGAACAGGTGAGACGAAACAAATGAGAAAACACAATTCAGGTGCGGGGAAGCGGAGACACAAAATGGAGGGAGAAAGGGAAATCACGGAACGGAGTACAAGATAGAAAATACAAATAAACAGAAAAACCAGAACAAGACTAGGACGTGGAGGCACGAGACGTGACAATTATCTATCTATCTATCTACCAGTATTTGTTTAACACAAAACAAGTATTTACTGACTAAGCTAACAGTTAGCCATCTAGCTAGGCACGTGTCCACACAATGTATCATTTGCAAGTATGTTTGTTGTGATATTAGTATCAGTCTATCTACCAGTCTTTGTTGAATGCAAACCAAGCCTTTGCTGACTAAGTTAACAGTTAACTATCTAGCTAACCGCATGTCCAAACAATGTACCATTTGCAAGCATGTTTGTCGTTATCTATCTATCTATCTATCTATATATCAAGCCTTTGTTAGCTAAGCTAATGGTTAGCTATCTAGCTAGCCACATGTCCAAACAATGTAACAAACATTGATGTAAACATAGGAATTCCATGAGCAAACCTGGGGGGTATTTCACATAGCAGAATTACTCAGTTTGCTGGAGAACTGCACTGAGTAAATCCTGGAATGTCTCCCAAATGTGGAACATAGACTGAAGTAATGAAAAGTGCTCTTCCGGATTTTACTCAGTATACTTATCCAGCTAACTCAGTAATCCTGCTTTGTGAAATACCCCCCAGATTTTCTCATGGTATTCTTATGTTTACATGAAAAACTATCTATCTAGGTAGGTGGTACGGTAGTGAGTAGCCTATGTGAAGTGCAATTGACAGCTATCTGAAACCAATTCATGTTTTTCCTTTCGAGATCAGCAAAAATAAGCTCTCTGCCCTTCTCCAATCCTACAAGGAGCATGGTGCAGTACCACCATGGACCACACCATTGTCCAGCCTGGCCGACAATATGGTGATGAGGCACAAGACATCACATGCCCCCCACCAAACTCCACAACAGCTCGGAACAAGACTCCCCGTTTGTAGATTCACTTCGACTGTATCTCCCCAGCTGCATTGGACATTATAGAGCTGGACATTGAACAGTGTGCTATTGCACATCTGACCGGAGCAGGAGCCTGCTATTGCACAACAGACTTCAGACTTAAAATAAACGATTATAGATTATTTGGTCACACTTTAAACAAAGTCTCCATATGAAGGCTTTATATAGCATATAGCATACACTACTCACAAAAAGTTAGGGATATTCGGCTTTCGGGTGAAATTTCAGGATGAACCTAAAATGCACTATAACCTTTACAGGTGAAATTAATTTGACCTTCTCTAAACTTTTGAATGCACATGTCCAACTATTCAATGTTTCAGTACTTTTTGCACAACTTGCTGTTCTCTAACAAGGAGCTGAACGGCAAAATTCACAACAGGTGTTTGATCCATGAATCGACCAATAAATTTCCTGGTTCAATTAGAATTGGCATTTAAACAGTCCTCTTCATCATGCTGTTCACATTTTGACATCATGAGACCAAGACGACACCTAACAATTGATCAACAGTACCTCGCCATTGCGAGGCTTCAAACAGGATGTTCTCAGAGGGAAGTGGCCACTGAGCTTAGAGTGTCACAGAGTGTCATCAGCAGGTTGCAACAGAGATACAGAGAGACTGGAAGAGTCACAGAAAGGCATAGAAGTGGACGTCCTTTGGCCACATCCCACACTGATGACCGCTTCATTGTGAACAGTGCCCTGCGGAACCGGATGATGAATGCCACTCAACTCCAGGCACATTTAAGGGAGGTGAGAGACACCCAAGTGTCACGTCAGACCATTCGAAACCGTTTACATCAGCGTGGTCTGCGTGCTAGACGACCTGCAAGGGTACCTGACCACACCACCAGGCACAGGCGTCATCGTCTTGCATGGGCCAGGGAGCATTTACGCTGGACGAGGGACCAGTGGGCCTCAGTGCTGTTCTCTGATGAAAGTCGATTCACGTTGAGCAGAAATGATGGCCGCCAACGATGTTGGAGACGTCAAGGAGAGCGCTATGCATCAGCCACTGTTGTCACCAGACGACCCTTTGGTGGTGGCGGTGTTGCAGTGTGGGCAGGTGTGTCTAGTCAATACAGAACTGCCCTACACTTTGTGAATGGTACAGTGACAAGCCCATACTACCTGAATAACATCATTAATCCAGTCATTGTGCCCCTGCATGAACAACACAGGCCTAATTTCATCTTCATGGACGACAATGCTCCAGCTCATCGAGGTCGCATCATTAGGGAAAGGCTGCTGGAGACTGGGGTACCTCAAATGGAGTGGCCTGCACTTTCTCCAGACCTGAATCCCATAGAAAACCTATGGGATCAGCTGACTCACCGTGTAGAGGCTCGTAACTCTGTACCCCAGAACCTCAATGACCTGAGGGCCGCCCTTCAAGAAGAGTGGGATGCCATGCCTCAGCAGACAATAAGTCGACTTGTGAACAGCATGAGACGTCGTTGTCAAGCTGTAATTGATGCTCAAGGGCACATGACAAGTTATTGAGACATTGACATTTTTGTTGTGGTATACCCACCACTGTTGTTGGCTTTTGTTTCAATACATTGTTTGAGATGAGGAAATCACCATTGCATGCTTCTACTTAAATGCCCTACTTTCATGATACGTATAATATCACTGTAGCGTGAACTTACATTTTCCATAAATTTCACCCGAAAGCCAAATATCCCTAACTTTTTGTGAGTAGTGGTATATAAAGCCTATGGAGACATAATGGCTCCATAAATCATATATAATCAAATGTCATGCTTCATAAAGGGTGACATAACCAACAATGTCACCTGGCTAATGGCTAAACATTATACTAAGTGACATAAAACATGCTTATGTAGGAGGCTAGGGTTAACTGTGACACATCTTATAATGAGGAAGTCAGGTCGGAGGACCAGATGCGACAGAAAGGAGTCTAAACGTAAATCACGGAGTGGAATACCAATAAAGCGGAACCGTGTCTGCAATAGGGAAGGAAAAACTAAAAGAAATAAAGACAACCCAAAAATAGGGCGAGGCTCGGAACTCGAGCAGAGTACAGGTAGAAAATACCTCAGACTCTCAATATAGAGAGAGGACTAAACGGATGTAAGTTAAACAGAAACAAAATAATAGCGACCCACAATAACAGGGCAAGAAACTTGAAGGCTTGAGTATAGATACAAAAGAGGGAATATAATCTCTCACTCTCAACACCAGAGAGTAGCAGAGAGATAAAAGAAAAGGAAACGGTAAAGTAAAAACTGTCTCAATGAGAACAGAACAGGAGAGCAGAAACAAGGGACAGAAAATGCAAAAGTGAAACTAAATCCTAAAGGAACACTAATGCACATAAAAGCAAGTCCCGCTCCAAGGCAAAGCAATGAAGCAAAGTGGTCTCCTTTAAATGCCTAAGCCTATACCTTACCGGCAACGTGAAGTTAGTAAGACAACAACGAAGCACCGGAAAATGGAAGCTCAGAGCTTTTATAGCCGGCAGGTAACCTAGGACAGGTGAAAAGAATAAGTGCCTGGAGGAAATGAAAACCCAGAACGGTCGACAGAAAAATAAAGCAAGAGCGCCCTTGTGCTGCTCCGAGGAGGAACGACCGCAAGTAACAAGGTGTTATGTCACCCTTTATGAAGCGTGACATTTGCTTATGTATGATTTATGAAGCCATGAGCATCGCGAACGAGTTCGCAGAGCAAGTTCTGTCAGAGAACCTCTCGCTGTAGCTGACTAGGGTCGGCTGTGTCACATACCAATCACATGCACACACCTCTAATGGAGCGCCCTTTTTAAGCCAAGAATTAGTTCTCTGTACTGCTTGAATGCTGATGCGCTGCTCTTTGTTGCTTACGGCTTGTGTTAAAAGAAATTTGCTATCATTCTGCCGCGCCCTGCTGCTGCTAGCCATGCCTAGACTAACCTAGGCTTGCCCTGCTTAAAATGTTTTGCACGGTTGTTTTTTGCGTGGACATTCTAGCTTGTGTGCTGTTGCAAGCTCTGCTGCGTGACTAGCGTCCTATGCTTTTGTTAAGGCGGAGGTCTACTTGGAGTTTACTAGAAGCGGATTCCAATGTCATGTAAAGCAAAGTTGACACCAAATTCAGGATGACCATTTAAGACATGCGGACCATTCGTGTAACCCGGTCTTTATTAATTATCCCTTTAGCTCGGTTTGCTTCAATGTGTTTTTTATTCAAAATTTGCCAACCGGTTGTTGCTATCATTTTGTTAGTCGCCAAATACGCCTGTCAGCATGCTAAAGTTTTACATGAGCCATCAGGAGCTACACCATCTGCTTTAAAACATTAATTGTATGTGTTTACATGGGCTACTGTGCTTTGCTGATGCCCTCCAGTAAAATGGGACTGGTAAAGTTACATTGTGGATGTTTTGGTCGATTAGCAAGGCTAACATTACTCGTTAGCTGATTTACTGTCAGGAGGTTCATAATTCGGGATATTTCGCTAGTTTATACTGCTGCTGTTTTGTCGTGTTAAATGTTAGGTATTTGTATCCCATTGGGAAACGTTATGCTGCACATTATTACCGAGTGATACTTCTGTTTAAGTAGCCTAGCTACTGCAAAATAGAACCCAGAAGCTAAACTGGAATTCTTAAGTTGGCATACACTGCCTGGCCAAAAAAAAAAGTTGCACACTCTAATATTTTGTTGGACCGCCTTTAGCTTTGATTACAGTGCGCATTCGTCGTGGCATTGTTTCGGGAACCTTATGCAATGTCACAACATTTATTTCCATCCAGAGTTGCATACATTTTTGGCCGAGATCTTGTATTGACGACAGGAGAGTCTAACCACTTCGTAAAGTCTTCTCCAGCACATCCCAAAGACTTTCAATGGGGTTAATGTCAGGACTCTGGTGGCCAATTCATGTGTGAAAATGATTCCTCATGCTCCCTGAACCACTCTTTCACAATTTTAGCCCGATGAATCTTGGCATTGTCGTCCTGGAATATGCCCATTGAAGGGATAACCTGGTCATTCAGTACATACAGGTACTCAGCTGACTTAATTTTATTGCTGCATAACGTTGCTGAGCCTAGACCTGACCAATTGAAGCAACCCCAGATCATAACACTGCCTCCAGAGGCTTGTACAGTGGGCACTATGCGTGACAGGTGCAACGGCGACTTTTATTTTGGCCAGGCAGTGTATTATCGCTCATGGTGGCTAGCGCAAATGCTTATGTAATGCTATGCATTCTCTGGCAGCCTACCTTGAACACAAATACGTTACCTTTTCCCGTCTAACCTCCGAGCCGTAGTTGGAGACACGGGGGAACCGAAGTTGCTATTCAATGGCTGTTATTTTCCAGTTTCAGGACTGAGCTGCGAGCTCACAGCTTTGGGGTAATGCCAAACTTATCAACATTACGGTCCCATGCAAATGGCGAGGACACAGGTTTTGTTCATGTGGCTCTTTATTTACACCAATGAACATTGTACATCTTACAGGTTAGGGGGAGAGACCTTAAAACCAGCCGCAAAACACGCTAACTAACTTTGTTTTTGACTGTTTGTTTTCCTTCCATTATGTCCAGAGTCTGCCCTCACTCACACGGACCAATCAGGATCTCTTAAGAGCTACACTACCCATGAACCCTTGTTAAAGCTGCCTATTTACTAGGGGTGTAACAGTTCTGAAACCGAGAGCGAAGCTGCGATACAAACGACCACGGTCTCGTGTCGTGGTTCTGGAAGACGGAATTGCGACACACCCCCTCCCCCAACCCCAACCCGCTGCCACCGCTGCAGGTGCAGCCTGTTGAGCTCTCATTATGTTACTAACGTAACAAAACTAATTTTTCATTCCACAATTAACACTATAACACAAGTAAATCACAAAATTATTATTCTATTTAAAGTTAGGGCAAGCTGCAGGGTTTTTCCTGGCAGCGAAATGGGTTCTGGCGGTACCAGCAACATTGTTTGTATTAGTTTTATGGTAAATACAGTTTTTGGAGTACAAAGAGCCCATGTAGGCTTTGGTTGTAAAGTACCAGAAGGGTTGTGTTTAGGAGTTAGTTTTTAGAAATTAAAGGTCCTTGAAGCTTTTTGAATATTTGAATATTACACCATTTAGGCTATTTTGATAGCGCACAAATGGAAAAATAAATAAACAACATTCTAAAACCAAAATAAAAAATAAGTGTAGCTACACGTTTAAAAAAAAAAAAAAACGTACAAAAACACAGTGTGTGTTTTTACATAACAACAGCAACGTAGACTATTTCAGCCCTAAATGCGATACTGGAAATGTCGACTGTACGGGACTTTGGCAAAACGTAGCTAAACTCTTCAGGGTTAATCATAACACAGCGGTAGCTGCATATAGCCTACAGGTAAGATTGATATTTGGTTTCATTAACATATTTATAGCTACAAGAGATTTTGGAGGAAAAAGATGAGGTCTTCTAAACCGAAAGTGCATCAGGTAGCCTACTGTATAGTAGCCTACAGTAAGGAATGGAAAACGCTGAATGCGTAGGCCTATTTGTACAACGTTTTTAAAAAATATTATTGTTTCTAGCTATATCTGAACATGATTTTCTTGTAAACGGTGCATTTTATGCATTTTACAGTCAGTGGCTGTGGCAAGACGAGGGTCGTATGCGCTTTGGGCTATTAAAAGCACCCTCTTATTTTATTGCACTGTAGTATCAATCCTGGGATTTTCTTAAAGCTGTAGCCTAGTTTATAATTTAAGAAAAATATGAATAGGCTACTGTAAGTGGGGTATTGGCCAAGTTGTATAGTGGATGCTCCATTAGTCACATAATATATCCGGGTAAGACTTTTGGGGGGGGGATTTGCTAACGATATCCAATGTGAGTGTTGCTATGACCACGACCCCTCATAAGCCTCTGTTCATGAACGATGCTGGCAATGGCTCGTCCAGCGGGTTCTGTGCAAAATTCTGTCATCTGTGCTGTTGACATTTGCTACTTGCTTAAAAAATATACAGTATATAATAATAATAATAAATAAAATATGGTGGTTGCTGGGTACTGTGGGATCTAAAAATTAGTATGTCCTTTTCGATCCCACTGTCATCAGGTTTCTCGTGCAGTGGTTAATGGGGATATCGATTCAGGACTTCCTGATCTTCAGGAAGCAACAGGTGCCCTGTTGTTACACATAGCTTTTCTCACTAGATAGTATAAGCCACACGGCCAGGCTGGCCAGGCTACACATAGCCTACTTAGACGTCACATTGTGTAGTATGGCTAATGTCTGATCCAAGAACACAGCCGTGTTCTGTCTCTGTGCTGGAGGGATATCGATATGGTCTTCCTGATCTTCAGGAAATGGCAGATGCTCTGCTGTACACATAGTCTACTGTCACATAATGTAGTATGGCCAATGTCTGGTCCAAGATCACAGCTGTGTTCTAGCTCCATGCTGGAGGGATATTTATATGGTCTTCCTGATCTCAGGAAGGTTGGGTACTGGATGATCTGCTGTTGGGGGTTTCTAGTCATCTCCTGTTTAGCAGGGGGAGATGCCCTTGCTCCGGAGCAGTACTGGTCGGCTAGCAATCACGCGTCACATACTCAACCAGTCACATGCACACACCTCTAATGGAACACCCTTTTTAAGCCAAGAATGAGTTCTCTCTGTAATGCTTGAATGCTGATGCGCTGCTCTTTGTTGCTTACGGCTTGTGTTAAAAGAAATTTGCTGCCACCCTCCACCACCCCAGCTTCCACCTATTGTTTGGATCTGCTTTAGTATGGGCGCTTTCTGGTCATCTCCTGTTTAGCGGGGGGAGATGCCCTTGCTCCGGAGCATTACTAACACAGATCCATTCACCGCCAAACTAAAATAATTATGCAGCACATTAATTCATTAAACATGTAATTTAAATACATGAGTTGTCAGAAATGAGCATCGTGAACAAGCTCACAGAGCAAGTTCTGTCGGAGAACCTCTCGCTGTAGCTGACTATGGTCGGCTAGCAATCACGCGTCATTGTCATGGTTTTTGACGATTTCATCCCTTACGGTCGTTTTCCTTGGTAGCCACACGAGGGCGCTGCCCTTTTAGTGGATGTTTGCTCTGCCCATTCTTTATTGCGGAGCTTCTCTCAGCATCCACACCTGTGCGTGGTTACCTCGGAGCTATTTAAGCCCATGTTTCCTTTGTTCGGGGCTTCTGTATTATTTTGCACTGTTTTGTATACTGTTTGGGTATTCAGTGTTTGTTGGGTGTGTGTTTTTTGTGCCATTATGCTACTCGCCTGTTCTTACGCTTCTCTTTACTGAGGTAGGGCGTTTATTTTTTCTGGCTCTTCTTTAGACACTTAGCTCGTAGAAGTATAGAACAGCAGTTCTCTGTTCTATTCGCCTTTCGATGGTCTCTCCGTACTGAGAGACTGGGCGTTCATGCTTCTACTTAGTTACTTAGCTCGTAGAAGTATAGGGCAGTAGTTCTTTGTTCCATTTGCCTTTTGTTTGGTTTTTTCTTACTGAGAAACCTGGCGTTCCTGCTTCTACTCATTTGCGTATGACAGTGAGCCGGTTAGTAGCTTCGGTAATTTAGTTCCCCGTTTTGCCTCTCCTTCTCGTGGACTACGTTTCCCCCTTGTTGAGAGTCAGGGCGTTTATTCCGTTTTTTCATGTGTTGCGTGTTGCTCTGGTGCCGGTATATGTAAGGACTCGGTAAAGACTGCTGTATTTCCGCCTTGTAGCGAGCAGTTCTCACTCCGTTTAGAGCGAGGGAGGTATTTTCGTGTATTGTCTCCTCTCTTTTACCCGCTCTAATTTCTGTCCCTTTGTTATTTTACCGCCTAGGCATTCGTTGACGCACGCTTCCTTCTCCTTCCCTTAATTACGGGGTTTCCCATCTTAGTGGCTTTTCGGAGCTTAAAGAATCCCCTTGCTGCGTTTGGTCCCTCAAACCTCACACGTCACGCCCCCCTTACAGTCATATACTCAACCAATCACATGCACACACCTCTAATGGAGTGCCCTTTTTAAGCCAAGAATGAGTTCTCTCTGTACTGCTTGTATGCTGATGCGCTGCTCTTTGTTGCTTACGGCTTGTGTTAAAAGAAATTTGCTGTCACCCTCCACCACCCCAGGTTCCATCTGTTGTTTGGATCTGCTTTAGTATGGCCGGTTTCTGGTCATCTCCTGTTTAGCGTGGGGAGATGCCCGTGCTCTGGAGGAGTACTACAGCAGATCCATTCACCGCCAAACTAAAATAATTATGCAGCATATTCATTCATTAAAAATGTAATTTAAATACATGAGTTGTCCTGACAGAAATTGTCATGTTTATGAAGGTTTATGAAGGCTTTTTATAGCAGGGTCCTGCTCCTTGTGTTCAACTTCCTGAAATTTTCGCATGTCACCCCCCTGCTGAGGTCACTCCACTGGCTGCCAGTCGCAAAGTTCAAAGTTCTGACCCTGGCCTACACTGCAGCTAATAGGACAGGCCCCTCCCACCTGTAGGACTTAATCCAGCACTATGTTCCTGCTCGACCACTTCGCTCTGCGACTCGCACTTCCCCCCCTCCGTGTCAAAGGCTCTCGCTCGTCCCGACTGCAGAGTTTTTCCACCTTAGCTCCTCAGTGGTGGAACGAACTCCCCATTCCTCTACGTTCTTCTCCAACACTGCTTGCATTCTGTCGCGGCCTGAAGACACACCTCTTCAGACTCCACCTTGATCACCAATCTAGGACCTTTTTCATACTATTTGTTCCCTGTGTTTTTTGTCTGTAACTGTTTGATGTTATAGTTTAGAATTTAATTCATAAACTATAAAAAACAAAAAATGTCCCTGTACTACTTCTGGACCATTTTTACCAGCACCTGTCACAATTACAGATCTTGCTGGACTCATGTATTTAAAGCACCAGTCCCTTCTGCACAGTTTTCCTGATGTAGCCACGGCATTTAAGATCTTTTTAACAATTCTTTTGATGGTGTCATCTGTAGAGATATTTTTTTCAAAACTGAAACTAATCAAGAACCACCTTAGAAGCAAGACAAATCAACCGCTAGGCTACTAGAAGTTTAGTAGTACAAGTACTACTTCATAGACAAGTAGTAAGACAGGAGAACAGGTCTACAGGAATATCTCAAATTTGAGTAGGCTGATTTAATTTGATTTAATTTATTTACCTTGACTGTATTGCGTTGTGACCCATTTGTGAAGGCAAATAGCCAGACAAAAGCCATGTTTCTACAATAAAGACAAAGATAAATTCTGCCACTCATGGTCTTTATTTTTGAAACGTGGCTTTTGTCTGGCTATTGGAACACATGGCTGCCTCCAACACTCAGGACTCTGATAAAGCCAAATGTCATGTTATTGCTGTGAGACAATTCAACCTTGTGTTCCTCCGTTGGTTCATAAAGAATGTGCTAATGTATGTGGTCCTTCTCTCAAAGCACTTTCAAAAGGAAGACTTGGACTTCTCCACTGTCCAAACCATTGTTCAAGCTGCCAAAGAGGCACTAAGAGAACTAACAGTCCAGCCTGATCTTGCAGATCAAGATTCTTTTAAGTTTAAAGGAGACAAACTGTTTGATTCATCATCTGTTAGGATCCTGTACTTTGTCTGTCTGTTTATTCTTTATTATTATTTTTCCTGATTTCTTTTCCCTCGCGATTGTCAGTCTGCGTTTCATGTTTTCTGAGATTCCACTCCCTGTCTTTGTCATTGCACTATTCGGGTGATTTTGGGAACATTCGGGTTTCCTCTGTATTTCGTATCTCGTTTTCTTCCTTCTGACTTTATTTATATTTGTATATAATACTAATGTACTAATCATACTAACTGTTAGATTAGTAATACTATACTAACTACTATACTAAACACTATAATAATACTAACCAGCTAACCTACTAACATTAGGGTTTTAGGGCCCTATCTTGGCAATCTTGGCGCTTAGTCTAAGCGCATGGCGTAAAGTCCATTTTGGGCGTGTCCAAGTCCACTTTTGCTATTTTAACGGCGTGTTTTTTTGGCGCTAAGCACGGCGCAAGGTGCAGCTGGGCTGAACCTAGTCGCTTCATTAATTATAGGTGTGTCTTGGGTGTGACATGCAATAAACCAATCAAAATGTCATATCCCATTCCCTTTAAAAGCCTGCTTTTCCACCTTGGCGGATTGCTTGATGGCGAAACAGACATGCTCGTGCGTGTTTAGTATGATCAATATTATTCGGATTAACCATTAGCCTATGAGTTCCCGGTAATTCCAGACAGGGCTGTTATTTTACTAAATATATGCGGTTAAATTTCGTTAAAAGGACCAGCAACAGCTGAGAATAAGCTATCAATGGCTTCAGTCTCACCTTAGAAAACGCCAAATTAGCCTGCTTGTTCAGCGAATTTCGTTTGATTATGCAATGAAAGTGTCAAACATCAATTCCAAGAGGCTGTTCTCATGGAGTTCTCGAAGTTCAAGCTTCATCCAAAGTTCATTAAGCTACCTGCATAGTAGGCTAATATTGATTAATAACATACATACTGTTATTTTGCCTTAATGATGACACTAAATAGCCTACAATAAAGCTGTCAGGTTCGCAACCCATATGTTCACGCATATTTCCCCTTGTTTAATAATGTCCTGTTTATGGAAATGTGACCAATCCTTTAAAACAATCCACTTTCCCAGGAAGACCGTGAAACGTGCGACTTACAGCAGGGGAAACAGAGAACATGCAGCGCACGTGCAGAGAATGACATTAAAATTAATTGTGAATTAATTGTGTAACATGCTGCAAATTTGTTTTAGTTTCTAATTAGACGCTTAGTTCTCTTTAAAATCGTTTTGTTCAGTTATGGAATAACGGGTGAAATCAGCTGGGTTTTAAACGGTGAGAGTATGGAAACCTGGTCACTGTAATTTAAAAAATATGAAGGACGAAGAATAGCTAAGGTTACAATTTAGTTAACAAACTAACAACATTTATCTCCGTTTTTTAACCATAGGCTATCGAAAAAAAACCTTATGCACAGCAAATCCGCTGTAGCCTAGGCTATTTGAAAAACAATAACTGGACAAGGTTTTGAACTTTTTTCAGTTACAAACCATTCTATTTACTTACAGGCTGTATTCATAGATAAACAGAGCTGTATTGTAATGACATCTGAAGCGCATTTTCAGAACTTAAATGTCCGTCTATTGCCGTGCGCGAGTTTTCCATTGAATGACAATTCACGTATTAGGTGTAAATGACAATTCGCGCATTAGGCTTGATATAGGCGTCATCAGCTGCTTTTTAATGGCTAGCCATTGTCCCGTACCATCGCACATCGCCTGGATGTTGATGGAGTGGGCTGAAAGCAATTTAATGTGCATGGCATTCCCCTTCGCTGAGGGAAAGGTAGGCTATGGACCCTTTTATTATTATGTATTTTTTGATATAGGCTACACAATAATACTATTTCACATTGTAATCTTGATATTTTAATCATGCTTGTGCACGCCCCTGTGTGTGCACACGCCTTTGTAGACGCACTTATACGCGCTGTTAAAATAACATGTATACAACTGCGACATGACTTTAGACCAGGTTAGTGGTGGTTCTAGCGCAAGCGCTTTCTGCTGCCTCAAGATAGCAATACGCCAAAAAGAATCCTGGCCACTCCTCATCTTAAGACCAACACGCCCAAATGGCGCAAGAGTACATGCTAGTTAAACGGCGTGAGCGTTAGGCGTTATAATGAACCTACCGCCGGGTGTAAGATAGCAAAGACACTTGCGTTTGGGTTAGCGCCGCTTTGCACCGGGTGTAAGATAGGGCCCTTAGAGTTCATTACTAATTACTAATTAATCTTGAGTTTCTACCTGCAGCTGTCATTTCCCTCCTCGTTATCCTATCCCTGTATCTATCTGATTTTGCATTCTCTGCACGTGTGTCCACTTTCATGTACCTCCCCTCTGAGCTGTGCACTTGTTTACCTGCTAACCCCAGGCTGTTTGTTATCATTGTGTCTATGTGTATTCCAGTCCGTGTCTTACGTTTCCCCCGTCATTGTATTATTGGTCCTTGTTAACCCTCATTGTTCTCACCTGTGTACTCTCACATTCCCCCTCTTCACACCTGATTCCTTTTGTGTAATCTTCTTCCTGTGTATTTAAACCTTGTTATTTCAGTCTGTCTTTGCGAGTTCCTTGTACCATATATTTTGCGACTGTGTTTCTTTCTGTGCCTCCGAGTATTTTCCCGAGTTGTTTGTTTATTCCTAGTATCTGTTTTCTAGTTTTTGTTTCCCTAGTATTTTGCCTGTTGTCGTTTAGTTTTGTATCCTGTCCGTTTTGTTCTCTTTTTGTTCCTCTTACGCCTCCCCGGTTTTGACCCCTGCCTGTGTTCTCGCGACCCTGCTTTTGGATCTTGTTTTTGTGCTTTTGCTGCGCCTTCCCGGTTTTGACCCCTGCCTGTTCCTTGACCACTCTTTGGACTGTGTTTTGTTTCGTTGCCTGTCTCCCCGGTTTTTCGACCCTGCTTGTTATACCACGGATTGCTGCCTGGCCTTTTATTAAACTTCGGTTTTTCATACTCCTGCCTGCGTTTGGGTCCTTCCCCCCACCTGCACCTAACATCATCAGCATTTCATAACATGAAGAGCAGGTGTGGTTGGTTGCTTGATAGACGAGATTGATAGACAATTTCCTGATGACACAATGCATCTTCTTCCCTGACTCACTGTTTTGGAACCAAAGAAAGCCTTAGCTTCCAAATGATCCTCTGAAAATTAAAAAAAAGGTCAGAATTCTGAAATTCTGAAAATCACTGAATAAAACAAACCTTACAAATCTGATGCTCATTTAAGAGCTTGGACCTCCTCTGAGAGAGTTTAACTTTAGCATGGCAGTAATAAAAATGGAAGGAAATGAAGAGGAGGAGGGAGAGGACAGGAAAAGACTAAGGAGGATGGAGAGGAGAGGGAGGCTGAGAACAAGGACAATGATGCATATAGTTTTAACAGAACAATTAGACCTAATACAGATTGAGAAAAGATCTGCAACAAAGGCTGGTACTTGCGCATATAACATGTTTAAGCTCAAGATCAAATCATTTTAAACAGTCTTTTGATTCGCGATAATGTCACTACGATTGGCTGTGTGGCCACGCGCATGGAAGTAGGTTTGTTCAGCCCCAGCTAATAAGAGGAGTTTGCCACCAAAAAAGAGTCAGGGAAATCAATCACTTTCTGACCTTACCCGTTTAGATTTGAACAAATTTGTGTATACATGTTAACCTATTTGATTAACCAGAATGACCAACCGTTCAGGCCCTCAAATTAACCCATATTGGACCTTCCACCATACCTAAAGACACAGATATCTTCTTCAAAAATAAATATAACAGTATGGTTCTCAAACACGGTTATCCACAATTTCAATACTTTTGGTCCAAAATAAATAAATATACAAATTTGGTATTTTTTTGTCCTTAAACCTTAACTTTAAAATTTCATGTTATAGGGAAGAAACTTCTTTACATCTCCTGTTTTCATGTTGTGCCCGGTATTGCTTTATTTGACATTTAAAGTTTGAATGAGCACATTCACTTATATTCCGTGTCACAACTTATGTTATTGCAAGAACAAGTGCGCTGGAATAGGCTACGTGCTTGTGTTGCCTATTAAATGTAATTGTTATTACAGTTATAGCTATATTTACGACAAAAAACTAGCCCTGGCTGTAATTCAAACAGGGGCCCTTCCATAATTGCACTCATGGAAGTCGGCATCCCTCCCTCCTCATCTGGTCTATCTAGGTATGAAATTTATTAGGGATGCACGATATGGATTTTTTTCTACCGATAACCAATAATTTCACATTTTTGTATTTTAAAAAGAAGTTCATAACCTGTAGTTTATGCACACCTGAGGGTAAGAAAGGCTAAGATGTAGTGAGCCAAGATGGATGATTTAATATTCCATAGCTCTGACCTAACCAAATCTAACTGACGTCACTATTGTTAACACAACAAAAACAAAGTACAGTTCTGACTCTTCAAATGTTCATTTATTTTTTCTAGTAAAGTACATCAAAAAACTTCACAAACATACTTTGGCTTTAATAGAGCATTTTGCCTAAGAATTCAAATTAAATGATTTGACATAATCTGTCAAATTAGACATGTCAATGTATTAAATACAGGTTATTAGTAGTAAAGTGCATCACTCAATACAAAAGTGAAGGGCTGTCTCTAGTAAACTTCCTGCAGTTTTCAAATGCCTGTTGAATAGGCACTACCGCACTTGCTTTTTTTTGTGCCAACGTTGGCTGCTAGTGCTTCGTATTCATTCAATCCATCTTCGTTGTGATGACGACCTTTCAGGTTACTTAAATAATTTTATATTTGTTGTTAAAACTCGTAGACTTTTTTAGGACTGCCCCCGACAAAAGATTTGCTTAGTCGACCTGTAGTCCAGTGGTTCCCAACCCTGGTCCTGGGGACCCCCTGTGTATGCTGGTTTTCGTTCCAACCACAATTGCAATCCCAGAATTTTAACAAGCTGTTATTTTTTCTTAATTAGGTGTTTTTATTGTATAGAGAGAACACTTTAAACTCTTTACTCTCTTAAGCCACATTATGTTAGCAATAGCTATGCATGCCATGAAGAAAAAAAAACCCATGTTCATTATGCCCATTGTGTTATATTGCAAACAATTACAAAGAAGAAGTAACAACTCAGGTGATTAGGCTCCTAATTAGGTAATTGAACGCAAGTTTAAGTTCCTTCATAATTTTTTCCTTAACACAATGCAGGTTTGGCTCGTTATCATTTGCTTTGTCTTTGAATTCTTCATTATTTACCAAACGGTTAGTTTTATTGGCCATGTGTCCACAATTTCACTAATTATGAGCCTATTGATTCACCTCAGTCTTTAATTTGATCAGTTAAAACATTTTTTACCTCCTTTTAATTGTTTACAATACAACACAATGTGAATCTTGGACTTTTAGTCTTCATGGCATGCATAGCTATTACTAACATAATGTGGCTTAAGAACGTAAATAATCCCTCTAAACATTAAAAACACCTAATTAAGAAAAATTAACAGCTTGTTAAAATTCTGGTATTGCAATTGTGGTTGGAACGAAAACCAGCACACACAGGGGGTCCCCAGGACCAGGGTTGGGAACCACTGCTGTAGTCGTTAGTTCAAACCCATAGTCGACTAACCGTCGCACATATATTAATTTCATTATTTAAATATGTATTTTTGAGCATCAGAAAATGGTTTGACTTCCATCTGATCTATAGTAAGTTTACTATATTACAGATAAATACAAAACCGTCATTATGAGCATTTAAAATATCAATTATAGCTACAAGCACAGGCTACGATTTGCTGGAATGCGCTGCCTTTAACGGCATCGGTTTGCTTATGGCCAGCTCTGTATTAATGGCATTGACAAAGCGGTAAATGAATGTGTCAGAACAACAAGCAATAGCCCATGACATTTAAAGTTGTTATTTTTATTTCCACTCTTTATAACAACACACAACTTAAAAATAGTGAATAACTAAATAAAAAAGCAGTCTTTTGTCTGGTGATACGAAAGAGCAAAAACGTATAATTTAACAACTTCATGGGAAAACTAGATGTAAAAAATATGTATATTAAAAAAAATTTTTTTTAATGCAAATAAATAGGCTATAAATTATATAAACAAACAAATAAATAAAAAACGCAGCAAACTGAAACACTTAAGAGAAATATCAACAACAGGCCAAACGAAAGATTCATTAGGCTATAATCTATATTAGCAACTAAAAGTGTATTTTAGCCTACTTGTGAGCAGCGAACCTCGTCACATTAGGCCTACTCACTGCTGTTTTAGTTTTTTTTGCTCTTTGTTGACGTTGCTCGGGAGAAGAGAGCTCCCGTTTTGCTGATAATGAAGCCGGCCTTTGAGAATATGCGCTGAATGATATAGGCGAATTGTTGCTTGCAGAGTTTACATTTAACTTTTTTGGGGTCATCATTTAGACGCTCAAAATGTTCGCATAGATTAGATTTTCTCTCAGACATTCTATACAACTGATCTATCCTTAATTAATAGACAATTAATAGTTTGTCACAAGGCGCACGTCCGGAATGAATAGTTCCACTCGAATAGTTTCACACTGCGACGATTCGACCAATTAAAATTTTGGTCGACCAAGTTCTTTTGATCAACTAATGGTTTAGTCGACTATTTGGGGCAGCCCTAGACCTTTTCCCTCCTCTCTGAACCCTTGCGGGTTCATCTCACTTAAAACATAGTTTTTTGTCATAAATTTCCATGGTTTTTACACCGGGAGGTGTACGTATTTCTATGTCGCCTAATCATGATAACTGCTGTAGCCTACGCATCCACTTGAGCTTTGCATAAACAAAACTGAAGGTTACTCCAAATGAACACATCTACTATGAGATAAATTCATATACACCCAGATGCACCAGAATAGTACACATAATTCAACATATGGTAAAGAAAATTACAAATAGCTTAACTCAGTACACATAAAACAAATGGAATAATGGCAGACAATAATTAATAAATAATTCACCAAATCAGTAATCCCATGACATTAATCACAAATCCTAAAATGAATTATTATAAGTCATAGCTAGCTAGCTAAATAGTTTACAATATCTTGACCTCTAACTTAGATTGATGCAGTCTTTCCCCTAACTTACATATTCCATTCTATTACACTTCAATTAGTTATGTGCATTCATTTTCAAAGCCTCATAATTTCATAATTCACCCGCCAAGAGATTTCAGACCGGTTGTATTTTGCTACGGGTAATTTGGGAATTGTTTCAGAACTTTTACTGTTATCTCCCCATTATTCTTACATCAACGAATAACACCAAAACAGCTTACTGCTTCAACCTTTTGTAACTGTTACAATTTATTGGAGGTCCATTGCTACAATTCTGCTTGTCACTGCGTGACGAGACATAGGGATTGTCTAAACAAAATTCACATTTTTTAAATCGCCGAAACCCCTTGCCAGTAACTGTTCAGTGCTTTACGGTCAGACATGGACTTTTCAAGTGCTACACGGTAAATGCATTGATACTATTTGAGCAGTTGTAAATTTTGTGAATCAGTCTATTGTATCTGAACCAGATCTGAACTTGCGATGACAACTGCCCTTTCGCCCCCTTTCAGCTGTAGTGTCAGTTGAAGTTGTATTCTTTACAGAAACGACCTGTAAACGCACCAGACATTGTCGTTTATGGAATTGTCGCCATTAAATTCTATGAAAAGATAATCGGCTTCCACTTGTTCTGGAAAACTTGGTTTTCGTAATCCACCGTCCTTTTACTAATTTTTCCACCGAACGAATTAGCTAGGTTGCTGCCGTTCATGCGGATACTAACTGCTCGCATGAACATACATGGTGGGTGGTTTTGGAATGTTCAATTAGCACCTTTGAGGCTAACTTTTTTCCCATGTTAAGTGAATGGCGCCGTGTAACCGGATATGGGGTTTTCTTAAAAAAAACTATACAACACACATACAAACAAAAAAAGTCTTAATCTTTATGCTATTTTTTATGTATCCCACCAAATGAACTAATATTTTCCATTTTTGGTTTGTGATGAGATATCGGTGTGATGAGTCACCCTGCCCAAAATTTTGGATATCCGCGCTATAATGGTGGAGAATGAGACGATCGAAAATCGTGTTTTAACATGCAAGTCCCTAACATGCAAACTGCCGCTGTATAATTACTGTATGACTTATGCTAGCCATCCAGCTAACATGAAAGATTATCATTGATCCTGCATACGGCAGTGCTGGCTAGCAAGCGACACTTAAGTAGTTAAATTTTTCATTTTAACTGAATAGAGATGAATGAAATGCCAGGCAGGTATAGCCAGCCAGTTGTATGTAAAATGTGGCTGTGGAGAAATTCTGTCCAAGGTTTTCACATGGTCAAATACTTATGTGTGAAAAGCATAACATCGTTTTTGTCGCAAATAAAAAAATGAGAAATTTTTGTTGAGGCGGGTTTCAAACATGAGTCTTCAGTGCCAGAGTCCACAACACTAACCACTAGGCTATAAAGCAGCTACATACTGATTGAAGTCAGATGGACAATATAGAGTGAAGTGGAATTGGATATTAGCGGTACCGGACCACGTCAGCTTACTGTCCTTTGAAGTATAAAGTATAAAGAAGTTGAAGTATAACTTAAACAGTTAACATTTAATATTGTTACAATTCTTAGCCTTTGCAATAAAAAGATATTCTTTCATGTGAATAGAACATTCTTATATGTGAAAAGCAAACATGTGCACATTGTTTTTGTGGAAAATTTATGTTACTGTAGGGAACTGGCGAAGCTCGAACGCCCGGTCTCCAGTGTGGTAGTCCGTTGCTGTAACCACCAAGCTATGGGCGCTTTCCCAGTTTGTGAGGTAGGTAGACAGCCTCTTAAAGGGGAATTCCACCGAAAAATTATGTTTGATCTGGAGAAAAGTAGCTCTCCTCCTGATTAAAATGAGCTCTACCTGTAGTGAGAGCAGAGATATAGCCCCAAACTACTGTGCATGTACCAGGTATCTGCTTTACTGTGAACTACAACTTACAGTTTATGTAAGTTGTAAACCCTTCATTTATCTACTTTTGGTATCATGAAAACATATTAGCTAGTCTAGCCAGAAGACTGCAACACTCATTTCTCCTCCCGGTCCTCAACCTGGGTAAACAAGTGGTGTAGCCGTGTGGTAACTACCGCAATGCCAAATTAAATGGAAATGTTGCTGCAATGAGTGGGACCGGGCACAGTTTTATGCTTAAGCAGTCCCGGATTTGCCGCGCATTCAGCTCCGGATGCAGCCGTGTATTCGGGCTCAAAACAGAATTCCACCTACGACAAAATCTAGTAATATATAAAAAATGGTGCAATTTGCAATGTGTGGCTTAGCTACTGCATGGCAACCAGATTTAAAAACCTGAATTTGCTCCTTTCTTTAATGCCAAGAAACCCGTGGCTAACAACAGCTAACCGCACTAGCCCAGAAAATTACATTGTTAAAATTGCTTCTGTAATCGAATGTTCAAAGTGAAACCGGTCGATTATGGTCAGCTCGCTAATGTCAGTCTTTTCATGGTCATGGATCGTAATGTAGTTGACATGGTTCCTTACCGGGGATTCAATAAGGCAGAGGAGATTGATACCGGAGGCCACTGAGTTGGATCATTTGTCCACTCTGTAATCGCATAAGGACAGCACTCGAGTCCTGTTTGGTTTATTTTGCCAAAATATATTGAGGAAATGTGTCCCTACTCAGAACAGTGACAGACATTGTCTTCCCCCTCGCTGCCTCTGCCAGTGCCAACTTACACGCCCACTTGACGCCTCTGTAGTTTTTCAAAAACGAAGAAGGGTAGAGGTGTACGTCATTATGACGTATACCTCTATCAAAATGTTATCTTTATCTGCAGATATCTCAGCCCAGAAATTATTTTGGCCAGCCACAAAGAGAGACTTAATTAGTTTGATCTGTTAAATAAGGTTAATGTTATTTTTCAGGGGAACTTAAGCATGTAGTGATAGTGTACTTTGAGATAAGACTAGTTTGATAAGATGTTCTCATTGGCAGATCAGATGTTGTTATCCAATGGGGAGAATTATTATTTGAGGGCTTGGAGCATTTTTGATGACAAAATTACCAGGAAGAAGAAGAAAATTGCAAAAAATAAAATAAAAATAAGTTTGGGGCTTTATTGTGTGGATATGTGAAGTTCTGCCTGTTTTAAATTCTGTGTGGTCACATGAAGTCAGAACGTAAAAAATGTTTTAAGGGCTGAGAGTCTGTGGTCATTGTGGTTATTTATGTAGGAAACCCAGAAAAGTGGCAAACTCTCTGTGCTGTATAGGTACGGGGCATGCCCCGCCAAGCCATAACTAATTTCTTTTTTTTTTTGCAAATTAAGGTTTAAGTACAAAAAACACCTAACTTACATATTTATTTATTTTGGACCAAAATTATTGAAATTGTTGATAACCTTGTTTGTACGTTTTCTGATAATAAGAGAACCATACTGTGATGTTTATTTTTGAAGATACCTGTTTTTAGGCAGGGTGGAGAATCCAATATGGGTCAACTTTGAGGGCCTCTGTATCCTGAATGGTTAGTCATTCTGGTTAGTCAAACCACATTAATCAAACCATTCTCTCATGTAGGTTAATGTATATGGTTCTTTCACCATGTAAGTCAATGGCAGAAATGTTGTCAAAATACTAAGTCAATACATTTTTTCCACAAGAAACTGTAGTCGCAATAGGTGCTTTTCCTTCGTCTAATGCCTCTCCATGTGCCGATCTTTTTAATTATTATGTCATTTGGACAGGGTATTACATTTGTTCAGTACCAATGTGAGGGACAGGTTGAGTCCTGGGGCCACTGCCAAAGATAGGTTCTATAGGGTTCTCACCGCCTTCACTCGGAGGGGCGAGACCAGAAGGGGGAGACAACAATCATTGGTCTAAAACGCGCCCTGGCGTCTTGGGACCTTTATACAGTCTATGCTTGGGACAGGGAGACACGCTGTATTGTTGAGTGGAAGTCGATGGAGAACATCCCTTAGTAGCCTACCGTGAACAAGCTGTTGTTTTGTGGATGCAGTTTGTAACTTAATAAATTGACTGCCTTGTCGCTCATCTTCAACATGTTTGTCATCACATATTCATTTTGGAGCGAGCTATGATGTGTATTAAAAAAAATACTGTTTCGTGAGATGAGAGACAGCAGGGGATGTTGCAGCTACAGTACAGGCCCAGCGGCTCGGAGCAAGTAGCCAAACTGGGTTAGTATCTGAAATCAATTGCTTCATACCTGTATAACCTTATTAATTTAGATATTCATTTAGCTATTCCACCCCCTCCCGTACGCAATCGCCTTACTCCCCCTGCCATGAACGTTACCATTGCTTAGCAATGCTGGGTTCGCTAGCTAGCAAGCTAACGACAGCTCACGGAGTTACGGCAAGTCGTTTTAACATTGAGCTAGCAAGCTAACGATAGCTTATGGCAAGCCCTTTTAACAATTATTCAACTTCCTAAAAGTCATCCTTGCTGGCTGGCCATATAAGTTGGCTAGCTACCGTGATTGCCTAGCTAACGTTACTAACGTTAGCCAGCTGCTCCAACTAGAACCCTAACTGGACATTTCTACGCCTGGATAATTTTTTTTCGGTCCCAAAAATTAAGAAAATGTGCAGGGAATAGAGCCAAAGTGTTAGCGGTATGTTTGTACTGACTCAATACGGGGATGTTTAGAATAAAACCAATAATTTATTGGAAAAGAATATGGAGTCTGCATTTGTAAATGTTTGTGATTAGGTTACAGGATGCAGATGAAAGTTAATGCCAGCTACGATGTAATGTAGGCTACTATGCTTTAGTTAGTGTGTGAACCCACTAACATACAATGCCGACTTTATCTGGGGCAGTTTTCAGAACGGGGTTTCATGCTGCCGGAAACCGTGACAGACTGCTCTACAGTCAAGTTAGTCGAGTCGAGTTAGCGGTTAGCCAAAAAGACGATGGTGGTTTGCTCATTTAAGAATATGGGGACAGCTTGCTACCTTTCTAGCGGCGCTAGGGACATTCATAATAAAAGTAGTCTTGTCAAAATGACATATGTGATTGATTGATATAGTTCATGGCAATAGCGTTACCCTATTTTCGTCTGTGTGCTGTAATGCAGTGCGTCTAGCTTGGCTACCGAGCTCAGCTGGTATGCTATCTAGCTAATCAAATTAGCTGATGTTAGCTGAATATAAATTGAAGATAACTGAATGAACGTTAATTATGTGACGAATACCACACATTCAATGCGAATAAATGACAGTAAAATCGAGGATGAAAATTAAATGTTATATTATAAAACATAAGCAACTTAAGGAAGTTTACCACAAGTTCGATTTGCAAATTGGTGGGTTTGGTCGGATTTGGTCAGGTCATGGGCTTCTCCCCCCTGAACTGTCAATCATACTGTGCCTGGACCATAAAGACCATATGCGGTTGACCCTGCTCCAAACAACGTCACTTCGGTCCACGGAGCAGACGCAGTTTGTACAAACGGGCGGCGAAAAAGTCTTCCGGAGACTCAATTCGGTTTTTACAAGGCCGTGGGAAGGCAATGGGTGACGTCACAGTGACTTTGTCCATATTTTTATACAGTCTATGGGGGAAACACTGGAAACAATCGACAGCACAACCCAGAGGGAGCAGGCTTCTTAATACCCTGAACACTGTCAGTGAGCAGGGACTTGAAGGATCCTTTTTCATTCCCTCATAAAGTGGGAAAGAGAAAGGACAATCCGACCACCAGGAGATATGCAGGTTCAAAAAACTAAAACAGGAGGCTGCAGGTTCAATTGCCATATATTCGACGCTCAGATACAGTATTTGCTATCATTGTAATACTAGAGATGCTTCAGTGCAAAGTTTGACAGCTAATTAACTAATTGGACTCGCTAAGCCAGACATACAGTGCTGCTAGAAAGTTTGTGAACCCTTAAGAATTTTCTGTATATCTGCATAAATTCGATCTAAAATGTGATCACATCTTCATCTAAGTCCTAAAACTTGATGAAGTGAACCGAGCTCAACAAAAAACACAAAAAACCTTATTCTTTTATAATTTATTTATTGAGCAAAATTATCCAACATTAAATGCTTTGTTGGAAAAAGTATGTGAACCCTTGGATCATACATATTTTTAAAGCATTATATGTAATATTTGGTCGCATATCTTTTGCATGCTGTTACTTCCTGAAGTCTGTGAACCATCAATATCAAAAGACTCTCGATATCTTATTTTCAGGTACTGTTACAAGCGATACTATAACCTCTCTGCATTTCAATGGATCTCTATGGGAATTGGGGGGTGAGACTAGATTCAGCTGTAAATTACACTGGTACAGTATGGTACACATGACTGGCTAAATGGCTGTAAGTCATCCAGGGTCTAAGGTATCAAACGACCCCCAAACCATTACTCTGCGGCCAGATATGGAGTAGATGTGGATGGATCACTTTAAGGGTTTCTTCTCCTGACTTTTTCCCCCATAGAGTTCTATAGGAAAATTAGTCAGGAGAAATTTACCCCCCGCCCCCTGGCAGGAAATGGTTTAGTCCTGCCGTCTCAAACCTGTGGCGGGTGGGCACTAACTTAGTAGCTAGTCGGCGAATTTCAAGTTAATACCGCAGTTCTGTGGTTAATACAAACAGTGTCATCTTGTGTCTTCCTAAAGTAAAAGTAGGGTTCCACAAATGGAAAGTGAGAAAAGAGTGGGCGACAGTACATCACCCAATGTTTCATAAAGGAAATCCGTGAGTGGTGCAAATTAATATGTTATCTAATTCCATAGTGAAATATGCGTGCTAGCCTACATAGAAAATTCTAGTCTTTCCATTTTGCTCTTTTAGCTGAAATTTATTAAAGGCTGGCTAGCGTTTAGCAAGCCATTCATAGGCCTATTAAATCAGTTGTCCCCGGTGCCAGGCCCAACAGATTCAACTTCAGGCTCAGAACCTCAGTCACTCCATCCTACTCCCAACTGAAGGAGGTGAGCAACATTATCTTGAATGACAAAACAGTTAAATATAATTCCACGTCTTTCACCTATTTTGCATTTGTTTAGTGGTTTGACTGACTCAGGATCTTTCATTTCGTCTGCTACAGGCTACATCCTTAAACAAATCACTATTTCAAATCACTGTCGTCCAACTGCACAATGATTATTTCTTTTAATACAGAATTTAAGATTTGTCTCCTCATCGGACCAGAAGTGATGGTTGCGTGCTTGCTGCAACATTTATTTATTTATTTGTTTTTACCGTAAATTAGCTGGCTAACTTCAACACCCGAAACACATTCCGAATCTGTAGGCTACATGCACAGACTGTGTCGCTGTAAACCGAATAATGTGTTGTTAAGCCTACATGCGTTTCATTTTTAGGTTATTATGCACGTGCAACCTATTTATTTATTTATTTTGCTTTTTGCATATTTTTGAGGATTTTACGGCGGGTTTTGCTTTTCAGAATAAGGTGTTTACATAGGCATTTAGGCTGTATCGTAACCGGAATACTTTTAATTTCCGAATAAGATCAATAATGATGTGCATGCAATGTTTCCCATACCATTAAGGCTATTTTATATTTTATATAATTATAGCCAAGCCTAGAGTTGTTCATAATCAGACAATCAAAAAGATTTACAAAAGAAAGAAAAATAAAATGTAGTGATATAACATGCAACAAAAAGACCATGTGAGAGGCCAGTGGTCTAACCCTAACCTCAGAATAAAAAATGTTTTTTTCTGATTCAACGTTTTCTATCTTTTTTCAGTATAAAAAAGCAGAAGCAGAGTTTAACTAATGGGCAAATTTTATTCATGTTCAACCTTTGGAGATTGAGCTGGGTAAGCTTTAGGTCATTGGTATGAAATGAGAGTATACACATATGCATAGGCCTACTGTAGTTTATTGTCAGGTACAGCCTACATAATACACTAGCAACGGCCAGATTCTTGGTGTGGTGGTGTGCCGCTATTGTTTACTGTTATGGGAAACACTGTTTTATTATCTCTCAAAAGTCACAGAAATGCATGAAATGAGCTCTTGTAAATTCAAAATCTTCTGTGAGTGTACCAGACTCCCTTTTTGATTGAGTGTAATTGACAACCAAAGTGATAGCCATTGTAATGCTACTGTCGAAAAAGACAGGCAATGTTAAGGTGACTGCCAGTGCTAAATGATAGTCCATGTAATGTCATTGTAACTTCAGTGTTAACATGACAGTCAATAAAATGTTAGTATTTAAAACCAATGGGTGGATTATTAGCTTCTGGAGGTATGGTTACAGTAATTGTGCAGGGGTGGCGGGGCCCATTGCGAGATCTTTTCTTGGGGCCCAAAATCCCTGGTCGCACCCCTGCCCATAAGAGCATGCTGGAGATAGATTTTTGGAGATTCAAGCTGCCAACTGGTACACATGTGAAGGAAATTAGCCCCAAACCAGGAGGATGCGGGTTCGATCCCCAGGCAGGGGGAAGTTAGCTAGTTCTCTTTCCTCACTTCACTGAGCTAAGGTCATGCATAAGTTCACTCAGAGAGAGTCCACCTCGACTAAAATACCTAAATAGGGCCATTCTATATTACTCGCTTCCTGTTTTTTTGTTGTTGTTTTTTTTGCTTGTTTTCTATTTAACTTGTGTTTTTGGTAATTTTTAGTTCAGAATGTATAGCTGACTGTGTGTACTACTCACGTTCATTACTAGGGATAGCTCCTACGCTATGCGTATATATATGCACTTACTGTACGTCGCTTTGGATAAAGTGTCTGCCAAATGATTGTAATGTAATGAGAGTGACAAGAGAGAGTGCATTGTGTGTGCTTGTTATGTTTTATGTGTGGTGTGTTTTAACCAAAGCACGCCAGTTTTCTGGGGCTTATATCAACACAGTGTGCCCTAGAATACTGGCATGCTTTGGTTGATACTTTGCGCAATACACAGTTGTACTTCGGTAGAAAGTAGTTTTCAAAGAAACCGTACACAACAAGGTCTGTGGATGTTTGTGAGTAACCGTGCCATTATATTTGGAAAGAGACGTTGCTCTTGATTTTTTTCTAATGTACATTTTTGGCGCTTTGACCCCCACAACTTTGGACCCATTGAGGTCCATTCCATCAGGATGTCTATTACGGTGAGCTGCAGCAGATATCTACAAAACTAGTGAGTTCTCAGCTGAACTAACTGTATAGATAGATAGCACTCCGGGTATGTAGAAACATATCAAAATTGAATCTTTGGGTGAACAGCCCCTTTAACTGTCATTACAGGTGTAGGTTACGTTAACATTTTTGTGAAGTAAAGAATTTGCGAATTTCCTGAATCACAACCAGGACTGCAAGTGAGTTTTTTGGGCATGTCTCCAAAACTTAGCTAGTCTGATTACGCTGCACAAAATGGAGAGAAACTTCGTTTTATTTGCAGAAAATAATTAAATTGTATGTGTATATGTTAATATATAGCCTAATGTTCTATATGTCATTTGAAAATAAAATACATTTTGTTCAACGGCAAAAATGTACAAGATTTTTTAACCTGGTGATTTTAGAGTAATATATTTTAGAGGTGCACAATACTGTGAAACCATGGCTAAGGTTATTATACCATCAAAATCTCATACCGGCCCATGCCTAGGCATATGGGCCTCTGGTAAACACAGGGCCAACACTAGAGGTAGATACAGTTCCTTGTGCCTAAGGATTGTTACAAGAATTTCACCCCAGCTGATTCAACAAACCCCCTGCTTCCTGGAACTAACCGGATGCACAAACTCTTCACCCCAAAAGGCTGCTCTTACAGTGTTTTCTGTCAAACATTCAAGCTGCACCTTTAAACAGTTTAAACTGCATTTATTAATCATTTTCAAAGTGACTTGCTCAAAGCAATGATGTCAATTGGCCCCCGGTAATCAAAAGGAATATTTCAGCTTGTTAAAGAATACAAAATCACCTTGGTTTGGCTGCATAAGTACAAAATCAATGTAGTAATGCAGACATCCACAGTGGATGGTAAACTCAGTTACTTCAGATCGTATCTCGAAGATTAACTTTTCCCTACAACTTTTCCCTACATACCCAGATCCCTGGGGCCTCGTTTATAATATGTTTTTCCGCTTTATTTGATCCTAAATTCAATAGATTTGATTTTATGTGAAAAGCGACACAAAAAAAACATTTATAAAACTTGAAACTGTGCAAACTCCAGAAGATGCGTACAAACTTTCCTTGTGGCTGTGCAGCTGTACTGCAGACTGAACAAATTTTTTTTCAGGCGAGAGAATATTTTGCAGATAGGCTAAATATTCCAATCCCTTCACATTTGCAGATAGGCTATTAGACCATGCACTTGTCAGATTTTTTTTTGTGATAAGCACTGTGAGATGCAATATTGTGGGCTGTTAACTAGGCTATTGCAGCCACACACATAGGTTTGGGGGGAGACAGGAAGACATGTCACCTAATATTTTCATGTGAATTGCTCCCTAGACTAGCTGTTTGAATCTTTGCCATGCAGACTCCAATACTGTAACCACAACCAGTACCGTAGGCAGGACCATGGATCCTGGAGATGAAATGTTAATTGAAACTGATTATGTCACTTTTGTTACTCCACAAAGGTAACATAATAAATAAATAAAGTCCTATTTCCTATTTGGGGGCCTTGGGGATGTAGGGTTTGGGAGTGTCACAACAGCTTTGGTACCCACTTGCGTTCTACAAACATCTCTGCATCCAGGTATCAGACAAAAACAACACTTACAGCACATCTCACAATGGAAATGACATGAAATGCCAATCCCTTTCCTGGTGTATTTCAAAAATGGTTAATCTGAGACAGAACCCCCTCCTGGTCTCCAGGCAGGTTCCCTAAGACAAAGGCACTCATCCACTGCTACCATTATAAAAGGAACTCACTGTCCCTTGAAACTCAGCATTACAAGGGGTGGATTATGAGTAATATCTCTGTGATAGATAGGGTTGCAAAATTTTCTAGGTAACTTTTTGGAGATTTTCCAGGGTAAATCACCATTCACTGTAACATCATCATGCTTAACAAAGCTAATACAAAACAAAAAGTTGAAGAAACCAATAAACAAAGAAAATGTGCTGAACAGGCCCAAGTCCTTTCTGGAGAGCAGGTTTCTGCGACATATGGTTCTATCACTGCCATTGCACAGCATGTTAACCTATATCAGGGGAAAGTTCTTATAAGTTTGGTTAAATTTTCCTGCAAGGAAGGGCTGTAGAGATGCCACCTGAGAGGCAGCCAAACTCTTTGAGCCCATTACAGATGATACCACACAAATTGAATCTCAGGAGGATTGTCCAGATTCTCCAGAGTCTCTTTCTGAAGATGAAGCTAGCTGTGCTGTGATTAAGATAAATACCTAAATACCTTAACCTAGGTCAAGTAAGTCAAGTTAAAATTATTGTTTAACCTTAATTTAGTCAGAAGATTAAGTTATTCCTAGTAGGAATACCTTCATCTTTTGACTAAAATAAAGTTAAATAAGGCCTATCTAATTTTCTGCCTTAGATGGAAGGAAATTACTAAATTATATTTTTGAATTTATGTTTCCTTATTTAATATGCTTTTGTTAAACAAACTGCAATTGAAAAAAAACATACAAATGTATGTGTTCACATTGTGGTAAACCAACATCATGTTTGTTTGACATTTCTTACTGTACCTTATGGCTATGGCTTTGTCCCTAACAATGTTTTGCAGAGTATTTGTAGTGACTATGGTTGGGTATCGAAAAACGTCGGTCCTACCGAGTATCGAATGCAAACATTGCAAAACTACTATTAAATGAAACACCAGTAACACATCGAATATGGTAAAGAATTTGATTGTCCAGTGCTGGGTCTTCCGACTGCTGACAACGATTGAATAACAGATATGGTTCTCACAAACAACTTTTGGTTTGAATATGTTATGGCAATGTACCGGATTGGACCCAAACGCAGGACTCAGAGACAGAGATTCAGTATAACTCCACTAGGGAGATATTTATTTAAAGGCAAGCAAACAAGTAGGCAGGATACAGGGTTAGGCAAAGTAAAGCGGGGCAGGTGACGGGTCAGGGCTGGCTGGGTCAGGCAGGAGACAGGCTGGACGGGCTAAATAAAATAAGAAGAGACAGGTTAAACAGGCAGGATCAAAACAGGAGATGGCCGGGGGTAATCTCAAATGGGGTAGAGAAAACAAACTGGCAACAGGGAATGCGTGAGGGGAAACTAAATAGTGTCAAAAACAGGTGAAGGAGCTAAGTGATTAATTAAGAGGAGTGCGGAATGTGAGTGAGCAAGGGAAACGATAGGCTGGGGCAAATCAAAGGTAAAAACCAGGAATTGACGGGGAGCCACGCCCAGCCTGCAACGAAAACACAAAACGTGAGAAACGGGGTGAACTGAAAAACATGACACGAAACACAAGAAATGGGAATACAGATGAAACGAAAGGGAGGTGGACTGGAGGGAAACGGCGGATGTAACAGGATGTTAAAGGAGAAGTTCGGTATTTAGCATGTTAAGCCCTGCTATAAGGTTATTTACGATCACATACAACGGTCCATATCAACAGTTTGCTACCTTCACTAAGGTCCCTCTGTGAAAGTTAGTGTAGCTGATTGCACCCATTCCGTAACTCCCTTTACTGTGGCAGCAAGTAGAACTAAGCTGAGGAATGAAAAAAGAGATGAACAGCACCTTGCTGTAACCACCGATAGTTTGGTGGCTGTAACCCGCTTTGTAGTAAAGGGGTTGCATCCTTTCAATACAGTTAAATTTCCAAAATGGATGTCCTGACAGTTTTGGAACTGCACTTTATTTTCTTCTGTTCCTATTCTATCATTTTACAAAATTACATGATTGAAATTGCACTTTATTTTCTTATGTTGCGCTTATTCTGTCACTTTAGAATGACATAATGTTTACAGAATAATAATAAAGCCTACTTATCAGTCATTTTATAATTACATACTTTTCACAGAATAATACTTATGTCATTTTACAATTACATAATGTTAATTGAATGAAAATGTTTACAAATAGTAAAGAAACCAGTTATGATCATTTATAGAAACATAGTAAAACATATAAAGCTTTCATATAAAGCAGGGCTGCCCAACCCTCTTCCTGGAGATCTACCGTCCTGTAGGTTTTTACTCCAAACCTAACAAAGCACACCTCATTCAACAGCTATAGAGAGCTTGTTGAGCTGCTCATTAGTAGAATCAGGTGTGCCAAATAAGGGTTGATATGAAAATCCACAGGACGGTAGATCTCCAGGAACAGGGTTAGGCAGCCCTGATATAAATCAGGAAAAGTATTGTGCAGGTATCGTATCGAATGAAGGGCATCGGTTTTGGTATCTGGCGACTGGCACTTCCCCCCCCCTCCGTGTCAAAGGCTCTAGCTCGTCCCGACTGCAGAGTTTTTCCACCTTAGCTCCTCAGTGGTGGAATGCACTTCCCATTCCCCTACGTTCTACTCCAACCCTGCCTGCATTCCATCGAGGCCTGAAGACACACCTCTTCAGACTCCACCTTGACTGATATTCTAATCTATGAATATCAGTTCCCTGTGTTTACTAGTTCCCTGTGTTTTCCTGTCTGTTTATTATAGTTTATAATAGTATTTAGAATAGAAGTGTAGTATTGCTGATTTACCCACAGCTTACTGTGAACTACAGTCAACGTTCATTACTAGGGATAGCTGCTACATTATGGGAAGGATGTGCTTTGTCTTGTCTGTTCTGTAGTGATCTTGATGATGTCTCTGTATGCACTTATTGTACGTCGCTTTGGATAAAAGCGTCTGCTAAATGAATGTAATGTAATGGTATCGGTATCGAAAAATTTCAAACGATACCCAACCCTAGTAGTGACCCCTCCAATAGGCCCAATACATTCAAAAAGCCAGTTGAAATCCCATGCTTTAGTCTGTGACTGTGTCATTGAATAATCACCCACCAGATACCAGATCTCATGCATGACCACCCCCCCCCCCCCCCCCCCCGCCAAGTGTAATGATGGAGGGGGGGCAAAAATGTGTCACATCCACCAGGGTGAAGGAGCCAATTTTGCATCAGAACACTCCCCACAAATATCTGAGGGTGAGAGGGAAGGGATTAATTAGACATACGATTAATTAAAATTATTGTTGACAGCATAAATTGCCTAAATTACCTATAAATTTCCAAAATTACCTCAGAATTTCTTAAAGAGGGAATTGTCCCGGAACTTTACAACCCTAGTGACAGTGACTGGCATCCTGTCCAGGGGATGTACTTCCACACCGAGACACTTCATGCCAAGGAAATCTGGGTAAGCCCTGACCCCATGACCCATTTAGCATCAGTTTTCTTCTCTTCTTCCGTTCCCTTCCACTGTTAAGTTAATGATCCTCATAGCACGGCATCCAAATGCTTCGTTTGCCTCTGTGAGACAGATGCATTCCACACAACAGCATGATGTAAAGCAGTCTAAATATAAAGGCCCATTGCATTGTCACTGGCAGCCGTTTGTGAGTCAACTTCGTTTTTGTGATCACTTGTCTATTCTGATAAAGCAATGATTACAGCTGTCAGAATCCAAAGTGACAGCATGGAAATGCCATTTTAAAGCCACCCTCCCTCAAGGAGAGAATTGCTGGCTGTGTCTCTACTTCATCAAAAACATTATGTAGACTGGTTAGCAAGTCAAACAAGATTTATTCCTCCTAATGCAACACCACTTGATATATAAACTGAAATGCACTAAAGAAAAGACTGTAGGATATCTAATATTTAGATATAAAGAAAGTACCCCCCCCCCCCCTTTTTCTCTCTATCTCTGTCGCTCTCTGTCTCTCTCCCACTCACTGACCCCTCTTCCCCCGCCCCCCCACACCTTAACCCAATCAGGACAGGGATGCCCTTTCTGTGGAGGTATTTCTATGGGCGCGGAAGCAAAGAAGCTGAGTTCGGTTTTTGGAGTTTCATCTGAGTCTTGTATCTGGGTGGTGTTTGCGGAGTGTGGAATTTTACATTTCATCCCTGGACTTTTTGAATGTTCTTCTGTCTGTTGGTTCTGGGACTTTGGTGTTAGGCATTCTGTGGATTACCTTGGGTGCACCCAACCACACTGTGTCCTAGCCCTAGCTGCGCCTTCCAGGAAATTCACCTTCAACATATTCCTCTGCTGTCTAAGATGTGGGCAAAATAGCACACTGCGGGTCTCCGAAGGTCCCGGGCAAAATGAGCATTTGCTAACCGGACTCCGACAGTACAGGACTAGAGATGGAAAAGCCCTGGAGGAGGATGTAGGAATGAGAATATCTCCCTCTTGTCATTGGAAACATGGTCAAGTGGGAGCGATTGACAGATACCCCCCCCCCCCCCCCCCCCTTCCGTATGTTAATGGCCTATGTCCCTCCGCTGCCATAAAGAAGCAGTCAGCTGTTTCTCTTGGAGGTAAAACAGGCAGTACTTCCAATCACCACCCTTGGATTACCCACAGGAACCACAGCCATTAAGTCCTTTTGGTTTCCAGCGGAATGTAGTGTTGTGTGAAGGTGTCGGTCTAAATGTGTAACTCTTTCTTTGTACCTGTTTCAACAAAGGCGCTGAACAGTATGTTCGTTAGGAAGTTCTCACTATGGACCTATGTATTTGCTGTAAGTGTATGCCATTACCACTATTTGTTGACAAATAATATAGCACTACCGATGGAATGGGTGATTGTTGGAGCCCAAGTCCAGAATATTCCTCTGACGACGAGATCCTAATGCCATTTTCACGAGTGGGACACTCAGTGATGGAACAGGAAACACATCTACCCCCATTAAGAAGCAGATCCAGACTGCAAGGAGCAGTTCAAACCCGACCGGATCGCAGGCCAGACGGCAAAGAATCCAACAGGGTAATGGAGCTCAAAAAGGAGTGCGGAAGACATGCTGGTCTGCATATAATAGTCACACAGTAGCTCCCCCCGGGGGGGAGACCGGCTCCAAAGGACTGTCTGTTGAGAAAAAAATCTGACACAACAGGGCTCCAACATCACCCTTAATCCAGCAAAACCATCCAGAGAACTTCCTCATTAGTGCTAGAAACAGGGCAAAAACAAAAAAAAAATGGAAGAGACTTCCGGTTAACACAACAAATAGACGCATCTCTTGATGGACACTGTGGGAGGCATGGAGATGTCTCTAATCCACTACACAACTGGAAACGAGCACAGACTGCTGGAGTCTATTCAAGGAACATGGACTGTGGTCTCAGGGCAGTAATCACAACGGGACTACTAAACTGACCATGGTCTAATTGTTTTAAAGATGGTTGGTGAACCATTTGGACTGTTGTTTTTGTTGTTAGCAGGTAACTGCATCTTCAATGTTCATATGTGTAATGTGATTCCTACTTGGTGACGTAAGAATAGGTTTTTAGCAGGTGCATGCACTTATTCTTACAAGAGAGGGAATGTAGGATATCTAATATTTAGATATAAAGAAAGTACCCTGTCTCTCTCCCACTCACTGACCCCTCTTCCCCCACCCCCCCACACCTTAATCCAATCAGGACAGGGATGCCCTTTCTGTGGAGGTATTTCTATGGGCGCGGAAGGAAAGAAGCTGAGTTCGGTTTTTGAGTTTCATCTGAGTCTTGTATCTGGGTGGTGTTTGCGGAGTGTGGAATTTTACATTTCATCCCTGGACTTTTTTAATGTTCTTCTGTCTGTTGGTTCTGGGACTTTGGTGTTAGGCATTCTGTGGATTACCTTGGGAGAAACAAGCTGTGGTCTGGTATTGTCTTTCATTAATTTCTTCTGTGACTGTAACTTGTCCATGTCTGTAGCATCGATTGTTTGTTAAGGTAGTTGAACCTACGTCTTTAGTTAAGGCACTGAATACTGGTTGTAACTTAATAAATATCATAATTTTAATCTGGTTGTCAGTTGTACATTTTGATAAAGGTTGATCCAACAGGCTGCTCTGCCTATCAATGAATTTGTCGATTTAATTGATAATTGATATCCTTGATTATCATTAACAAATTAAATCAAATAAATACATTTTAAGTGTTGGATAAGTGAGAGTTTTAAACGTTGATGCCACTTGTGTTCGGTATTCAGAGTGCTGAACATTAAAAACGAGGGCGTTGGCTGTTAAAACTGCTGGATTCAGAAAATACACTAATTTATTTTACTAAATCCTCACTTCCCCGACAAGACCTTAATTACATTTAAAAAGAGGGATAAAAATCAAGCCTTTCTGGCTGACATTTTACCTTGAGCAGCCGCCTGCTACTACATGTGTTTATGTGTCTGTGTGTGCATGCATGTACAGACGTGTCACACATGGGTTACTGTACATGTGAGTGTGTTCATGTTTTAACTTGTCAACAATTTATTCAAGAAAGTGCATATTTGTACATAAAATGGCAATAATGAATACATTTCGCTATCTTATATATTTTTTCATAAATATTTTTCATTATTTATATACTTAGTCTGAACCCTCCCCCCTGTGTAGATTTTGCTCCACACTGATACTTTGCCAGTTGCAGATGTTGTCTGCGGTGAAATATTCTTGCATAAACAGACTGTCTGCACACTATTTACAGCAGACGGAAGCGAAGTGCGAAAGCCTTCACGGCGCATAAACACTACCAGTTTAGACCACTGAGAGATTTTATGAAAAATGATCGAGAGGCTATTAAAAAAAAAATGTAGCCATCAAAAACTAAAGAGAGCAGGCCCGTTGTGAAACCCACCACTGCTTACTCAGAATGTTCCTCCCTGCGGTGGGTTTGGGTGCCAGTGCGAGTTAAGATGGAAGGAAACACCTGTCCTCACAAAGGGTTCAAGTCCTGTGCCAATGAATAGAGCAGTCCCTGGCTGCTCCCACGTTCCTGAGCCACAACCTCACTGTACTTAGCCTCCCTCTCAATCCTATGTCAGTATGGAGCCTCTTTCTCCCAATACACACATAGCTGACCTATTTCTGAGCATTTGTTCAAGTCACTTACAACTATTCCAAGGCTCAAAATGTGACTGTTTTAGTTGTATATGCAACCTATATTTGAACTGTGCGACCTGGAATTTTTTATTTGGAGCACCTATGCCACAGCAAATAATTGTCCTAGTATGACCAAAAGCATCCAGCTGCAGGTGTGGAGATCTGTAGTTTTAGACGCCGCAGTTTCATGCATTCACAGTTGAGAGAAACAGTTTAAGACGATGCGTGCACAGTTTTAGACCAACAGTTTTAGATGCATTTGTCACTTTTGTCTTTCCGTTTACTAGTACCATAGTATTGTTATACTATAGTATTGTATTGTTATAGTATTGTTAGTACTTTTAAAGGTTACTGCTAATATTTCATGTAGGCATATGATTTTGACTTTGTCTCGTTCCCTGTTTACTGTATCGTTGCATTGTTATACGCCAGCACTGCTGTAGGCCATGGAAATCATCGCATCTACGATCCAGTGGGCCAAATGCCATTTAGATAAAGTTTGGCCCTGCATAAAAGGCACATGAAAGGCAGAGAACTGTACGACCACAAGAGGATGTGGATCACTGCCTAACCGCATACAGAGGCAGGCTGTACTGACAGCGCACATACAGGAGGGCTGTGCTGACAGCGCATGTAGCTTGCTTACACACCTCGAAAAGGCAACGGCAAGCAGGAAAGCAGTTTTCAGGGAGAGGTGCTTCAGACCGAGACCGGCCAAGGGTTCGGGGCAGCTCAGTGAGAGGTTTAGACTTAGGAGGAACAGTTCCCAGGAGGAACAGTTCCCTGGAGGAACTGGTGAGGGTGTGATCCCACCCTCAGGCCATTCATATGCCCATGGCAGTCAGAGATGGCTGCTAAGAACCTCTCAACGTAGTCTCCACCAACCCTTCTTCCAAGAGGGACTGAAGAAACACTAACGTGAATGGGATGCCACACAGACCGGCTCAGACCCCTTAGTGTGGCACCAGCAGCTGAACCTGTTCCACGTCCCAGCATACAGTGCCCTTGTAGAAGGGGCTTTCAATGCCTGATGTGTCTCTAGCACGCTGGATATAGGCGCCGCAGCGCCCGCCGTCCAGGGGCTAAATTGTGCAGGCTGTAAATCCAAAGGTTTGGATGCCATAGCAGGCCCTGGCCCTGTGACAGCATATCCGTTCTGGTTGCGAGGCATCCCACTAGCAACTCCCTCATTTATGTCATCCAGATCTGATGGGGCCAATTTGGGGCTACAAACGGGACAAGTTCCTGATCCTTGCCAGAAGCACTGGCATGAGAGGAAAAGTAGGAAAGCATAAAGCAGAGCTGGACACCACCCTGGCTGGCCAAAGCTTCCATGCCCAAGGTCCCCACTGGACCCACCCTGGAGTACCATGGGGGAAAATGAGCATTCTTTGCTAATGCAAAAATGTCCCCTCTGGACAGCAGATAGGCTGCCACACAGGCATGTGGACTGCCCTCAGGGACATGCCTCATGCGTGGGCCCAGAGCGAGAGTTAGAATGTCTTGGAATGTAGGGTTGGAGACGAAACGCCACCCTGTTGGCTATTGTAGGAAACAACGGTGAAGCTGTCTGCATGAACAAGGATGTGCCTGCCTCGGACCACTGGGAGGAAATGGGTCAATGCACAAAGCACTGCCTTCCTTTCTAGAAGGTTGATGCGCATCCCTGCTCATGAGGGGCTTCACAACCCAATTCCTCATCACCCTCCTTACAAACTGATTGCCCAGGTGGGACGTCCTCCCCAGACGAGCCACCACCTCCCAAATTCTGCGCACCTTCTGACATACTTAATGCTGAAGTGCGCACAACACCAATAAGCCAAGGGCCTGAACAGTAGCCTACTACTGCAGGGCCACGAGCTTGTACATATGTTGTACAACGAAAATGTAAAACCAATTAAATTCAATATAGGTTACCATAGCCAGAAAAATATCAGTAAACTAACACTACCTATTAACCTTACCTGAAATGCACGTATGCGTCATTTGGTAGATTAATCGCAAAATACAAAGCAACCTGTTGCTTGTAGTTAAAATGCACCAGATAGCATAATCCTTTATAAGAAAGAGGCTCCTAAAGATTTTGAATGTTTGTTACAACAAAAATGTAATCCAATTAAATTCAATACAGGTTATTATAACCAGAAAGATATCAGTAGTAACACTGATATAATTCAAAAGGATAACGGCAGGGAGCTGCCTAAACAACCACAGTAAACAACCACTATACCCATTAACCTTATCGATATGTGCACATGCGTCAATCAGTAGATTAATCACAAAATCCAACGCAATGTGTTGTTCGGAGTAAAAATGCCTCAGGTAGCATAATCGTTTTTAACCTGATCCATATTTGCCCCCTAGTGGTAGACATATCTGTCTCAATTACAGTATTCATGTTTGTCTGAAATGATAAACTACAGCTTTAAGAAAACCCAGTAAATTTTGACACAGGATTGTTTAAAAAGGTAGCCACTTGCTAAAACCTCAGCCTCTGCAGTTGCACTGCAGAACAATAAAATAGGAGGGTGCCCAAAGCACTTACGACCCTCATCTCGCCACAGTCACAGACTGTAAAATGCACCGTTTATACACGCTAAGAAAATCATGTTCAGATATAGAAATAAAAATATTTTTTTAAAACATTGTAAAAATAAGCATTCGGCATTTCATTGATTCAGTTTCAATTTAGAAGACACCTAATTTTTTTCTCCAAAATCTCTTGTATAAATATGTTGAAACCAAGTAGCTTACATGTCCTGTATATGAAGCTACAAATGTTTTCTGATTAACCCTGAAGAGTTTATCTTGTTACATTTTGCCAAAGTCCTGAATGGTCGACATTTCCACAGCGACCACTTATCGCACTTACAGGCTGAAATACGTTGCTGTTGTTATGAAAAAACACGTTTTAAAAAAAATGTATGTAAATATTGTGGCACGTGGTTTTGTTAGAAATAATAATTTCTTGATTAGGGATTGTTTTTCTCAGAATAAATTTACTTCAATTAAAGGTTGGATTTTTCTAATTTTTTCAGTGTGAGATTAAGCTAATTCACCAAAAGGTGAATTTTTTATAACCCTTTTTACTCATATTTACCAGGCGTACCAATAATTATGGAGGGCACTCAGTAGTAAAACATAGAAAATGTAGGTAGTGTACCCTGTATCCCTTAGTGTCTCCAAATCTATCCAAAATGGCTAAATTGTGCACTGCTGTAAATCATAAAATAATCATATATTTAACTACAAATCTGTTTTGGCTCATAAAACTCACTTTTGCACCATTTTCAAGTGGGCATTACCATCTTTAACCTCTTGCTGCCAAACGCCCCCTAGCGGTAACGCGGGCGTTACGGAAATTATTAAATTATACATTTAATTAATTTAATAATATATAATAAACTGCTGTTTTTGAGATAAACAGCTTTGTTGGTCACTAGTAAAAACAGGCGAGAATTGGTATATTTTGCCCTTGGTATTAAGAGGTTAAAGCAGTATAGGGGATAGATATCTATGGGTCCAAATACCTGTCCAAAACCCGTCATGAAATGAATAAAATATTTTGTCCATTATAGAGCATATTCATACTCACTCCAAGGAAGATTTTGCATTCGTCTAGCACATATGCACAGTAAATTGGAATGAGTATTTTCCATGCCCTAAGTGACAAGTATAGCCCAGGTAGATATAAATACGCCATAGTCTATATTATGTAAGAAAAGATTACAATTCATAACAAAAAACTTTTTTGGGCGTCAAAAAATATTGGACAGTTTAACATAATGTAGAATAAAGTAATAATTTTTAATATTTGGTCGCATATCCTTTGCATGCCATGACTCTTCATATCTTATTTTCTGGTACTCCTACAAGCGATACTATAACCTCTCTGCATTTGAATGGATCTCTATGGGAATTGGGGGGTGGGACTAGATTTTGCTGTAAATTACACTGGAACAATATGGAACACATGGTTGGCTAGGATCATCAAGGGTCTGACCTATCAAACAAGCCTTAAACCATCACTCTGCTCAGATATGGATATGGATGACTTGAAGGGTTTCTTCTCCTGACTTATTTTTCTATAGAGTTCAATAGGAAAATTTGTCAGGAGAAACAACCCTTAGAGTGATCCATCCATATCTACTGCATATCTGGCAGCAAAGTGATGGTTTGAGGCTCGTTTGATACGCAAGACCCTTGATGACTTACAGCCATTTTACCAACCATGTATTCCATACTGTTCCAGCATAATTTACAGCTAAATCTAGTCCCACCCCCCAATTCCCATAGAAATCAATTCAAATGCAGAGATGTATCGCTCCTTGCTAAATTGAATCACTAAATTTAATGATTCTGAAGGCGTCGCTCGCTATATGCCTGACTGTGTGTTCTGCTTGCGTTTAACCTAAAGCCACACCCCCCTCCTTCTCTGTTATGCCGTCTGAGCGATCCTTCCCGGCGTTACGCAGACTGAAGACCTGGCTACGCAACAAGGGATGCAAACCTTTGACTTGATGACGATACGATACAATAACGATACTCTGAACAACGCTGCAATGCGATACAATTTCTCTTACGATACAATAAAATTAATCACGATACGATGCAATCCAATACAATTAGCTGCGATGTGACTAATGTGACCATTAGATTTGACAGATCCCCCTTCCCACAGACACTCAGAGGACATTCAAGTTACAAACACTTTGAAATGACTTTCAAAGTATAAAATATATTGCTTCATTTTTAAAACCTGTGAATGTGAACAATTTAATTAAATGTCAAAATAAATGCAAGTTTGCCATGTAAATTAACAATTCATCACAATTCAGCCATGTCACACCGATGCAGTTGTATCGTGACGTTTGCATCGCGATGCACCTATGCATCGATGTATCTTCACACGGGGGACATGCGTTTGAGAAATGTTTGAGAAAGCCTTATCTGTGCCCCCCAATGTTACATTGAAACTGGGCCAGACACTGGGCACTGCCTTTCTTCCCCAAACTATAGAAATATTAAAGAAACTGTAGCTAGTCACTTCCCGACTTTTACAATCAAACGCGAACGTGGCGTGACGTAGACGCAGAACATTGGCAGATGCTTTTATCCAAAGCGACGTACAATAAGCGCATACCAAGGGTCATTGAAGCACTACAAAACAGATCAGACAAAACACATCCTTCTCATAACGTAGCAGCTATCCATGTCCAAGCTATTACGGAATTTATATTACATACAGTACTGTGCAAAAGTCTTAGGCACATGTAAAGAAAATCCGTAAGGCGAAAATCCTTATAATTAAATTAAAAGTTTCTAAATATCAAACAATTGACTATAAAGAACAGTAAACAATAAAAAACAGAATCAAATCAATATTTGGTGTGACCACCCTTTCCCTTTAAAACAGCATCAACTCTCTTACACTGTTGCTCAGTTTTATAAGAAAATCAGCTGGTAGAATCAGCTTCTGTGATGTTGAGAACAGGCCTCTGTGGAGACCATACCATCTGTTGCAGAACTCCTTGTTCTTCTTTTCTCTGACGAAAGTTCAATTAAGTTTTTGGAAAATCAATGTTTGGAAATCTACACTTTGCTCTTTTCTACTAACACACTAATGCAGAAGACAAAAAATAAACATCTAAGAAAAAATCTACATAAAAAATCTAGGGTGCCTAAGACATTTGCACAGTACTATACATTCAATTCAACAAACATACCGGCTTCATGGCTTCACTTTTAAAAATTGACAATAGCCTCTGAACATGTCATACTTATGCAGGCAATGTATTGCAAACACTAATAATAATAATAATAATAATAAATATAGCTGCAAGCAGCGATGTCCGGGGACCGTGCGGCATTAGCGGCATTTGTCAAACGCAGAAACCGCAAAATGGTAGACAACTCTAGACAGGGTTGACCCAAAATACAAATATTTGTTTCTAATCAGGGCTTTTGCCATTGCTGATGGTATCTTAACCCGATCCAGTAAGGGCTTGCGTATTAAGTCTTTTAAGTACAAGTGAAACAGTGAACAGTTAATACTGTTAAATTGCTTAACATTTGCAATAAAAAGGTGTTTCTTAATGTGCAAAACAACATTGAAAGAAGCATAGCATTTGCACAATAGTTTTGCCAAACATTAACCTAGCCATCGGTACCAAGGCAGAATTGAACCGCTGACCACATACATGGAAAGCCAATACTGTATCCACTAGGCCAAAGCAGGTTAACAGAATTGAGGAGGCCAAATAAGACTTGTGTGTTGCGGTATCAGATAGTTTTGGCTTACTGACTTCATAATTCAAACAGATAACCGGTAATATTGTGAAATTTCCTAGCCTTTGCAATAAAAAGAACATTCTTACAATGACATGCACATTGTGTGCCTCAAAAAAAACTCGGGAACAGGTGGGGATCGAACCACCAACCTACTACACGGCAGTCAAATGCCTTAACAACTAAGCTACAGGAACTTTCACAGTTGGTATAGTAGGTAGACGGCCTGTTAAGCAGAGATAGTGTACTTGGCGGATGGCATACCTGCCATCCCAACATTTGTATTTCTTTAGTGCCACCACGCAGATTGATTGGGTTAAAACTGCAGGGCTCGAGTCTTGATCTAACTCTCAATCAACGCACCAAGTTTCAGAACTTTATATCAAATGGTTTTAGAAGTACTAGCATTTGTGCGATAAGCCACGCCCAATGCAAAATCCATTGGCTTCTCATTCGGCCAAATTTTGACATACGCCTTAGTAAAGTAATGCGTGCATGTAGGGAAGCGGTTTGAGTACCTTGAACAGGTTTGGTGCAAATTGGTCAAATTCTGTAGGAGGAGTAGCATTTTAAGTGTTTTACAAAAAATGCTAATTAGCGGAAAATTGAAGATGGCAGACTTCATGGTTTCGTGAGGCAAATTTGTTGGGCAGGAGTAGCGGGATGTATCCACCAACTTATGTGACTGTAGATCAAACGGGGCGTCGGCAGTCGTCAATGGTTTTGAGTGAATTTTTAAATATTTTCTTATATTTGGATCTCTATAGCGCCACCACATGGCTCGATTGGGTTGAAACTGGAGAGGTCAGGTCCAGATGTTACTCTTAAAAGACTTTCCAAGTTTCATAACTTTCTGTGAAATGGTTTTGGAATTATTAGAATTTTTGTGATAAGCCACGCCCACTGGATATTTATTGGCTCGTCATTCGGCCATCTTTTAAAATATCAAAATTCTGTATATAAGTTTTATGCTGCATGGTGTATGGAGTGTGTTTACCAGGTTTCATGTAAATTGGTCAACTTTTATAGGAGGAGTAGTATTTTAAGTGTTTTACAAGTAATGCTAATTAGCGGAAAATCCAATAGGGCTAACTTCATGGTTCCTTGAGGCAAATTTGTTCAGTACGAGCAGACGGACCTCTATCCCACATGTTGTGACTCTAGACAAAACGGGCCGTATGCAGTGGGCGTGTCAATGATTTTGAGTGAATTTTTTAATATTTTCGTTTATTTGGATCTATATAGCGCCACCACGTGGCTCGATTGGGTTGAAACTGTATAGGTCAATTCCACATGTTACTCTTAATAGATATACCAGGTTTCATAACTTTCTGTCAAATGATTTTGGAATTATCAGCATTTTTGTGATAAGTCACGCCCATTGAAAATTCATTGGCTCATCATTCGGCCATCTTTTAAAATATCAAAATTCTGAATATAACTTTTATAAAGCATGGTCAAAGGAGTTTGTGTACCTCGTTTCATGTAAATTGGCCAAATTTTGTAGGAGTAGCATTTTAAGTGTTTTACAAAAAATGCTAATTAGCGGAAAATCAAATATGGCTGACTTCATGGATCCTTGAGGTAAATTTGTTCAGCATGAGTAGAGGGACATGTACACCACATTTTGTGACTCTAGGTCAAACAGGGCATCGGCAGTGGGCGTGTCAATGTCACAATATTTACACATGCACTACAGCGCCACCAACTGGCCTATCGCCACGAAATTCGGTGTGAGCTTGTATGATGACAACTTCTAACTACTTGCCAGGTTTCATGCTAATCAGCCAAGCGGTTAAGGAAAAACTCAAAGAAGTAATAAATGAGTACATTTAAGCCAAAATGTCGGAAATTCAAGATGGCGCCCACCAAATTAGTAAAGTTCTGTGATCCATATCCGGCTCTTTGTCACTGTAGCAAGTTATACATCTCTGCAAAGGAACTGTGATTTTTAGTGAATTGTTTTATATTTTTTTATATTTGGAACTCTATAGCGCCACCACATGGATAGATTGGGATAAAACTGTACATGTCTAGTCCTAATGGCACTCTTAACAGACCTAGCAAGTTTCATAGCTCTCTGTCAAATCGTTTTGGAATTATTAGCATTTTTGTGATAAGCCACGCCCAGTGAAATTTCATTGGCTCGTCATTCGGCCATCTTTTAAAATATCAAAATTCTGAATATAAGTTTTATGCTGCATGGTGTATTGATGAGACATGGTCTAAGGAGTATGGAAACCCAGTTTCATCTCAATTGGTCAAATTTTGTAGGAGGAGTAGCATTTTAAGCGTTTTACAAAAAATGCTAATTAGCAAAAAATCCAATATGGCGGACTTTATGGGTCCTTGAGGCAAATTTGTTCAGAATGAGCAAATGGACAATGCATACCAAATTTTGTGACTCTAGGTGAAACGGGGCGTCGGCAGTGGGCGTGTCAATGTCAAAATTTTGTCACGTGCACTACAGCGCCACCAGGTGTTCAATCTGCGTCATAATATAGAGGATTCAAGAGTTTGGGAATCCCAACAAGCGTGCCAAGTCTGTTGATTCTAGGACAAACCAGCTCATGGGAATTTTAGGTGAAAGGGGAGGAAAAAAAAAAAAAAAAAGAATCTGAACAAAAATAGGGTACCTGCAGCTTCGCTGCACGGTCCCCTAATAAATATAGCTGCAAGCAGCGATTCCCGGGGTCCAAGCAGTATAAGAAACAGTTGGCACACATGGAGACACCCAGAAAGTATGTGGAGGAAAGGAGGGGAAGAGACGAATCGAAAAAAGGAGAGAACTACGAGGCGTGAACACATTTGGGACAGCTTATCTACTTCTCTGTCATAAAAGTTGTTGTTGACTATTGATTAAAGGGATAGTTCACCCATTTTGAAAAATGTATATATTGTTTTAATTACTTTTAAAATATTGTTTTACTTACTCCCGAAATAGTATGTAAGGTTGTAGTGATAGCTACAACGCTGAGACCGCAGCATCACTACAGCCTTACATACTATTTTTGGGGGCGAGTAAAACTATATAAAATTTTTCTAAATGGGTGAACTGCAGTAGCCCCTTTAAGTAGCCCTATCATAACTTTTGCTGATGCAGAGCCCTCAAATACTCCGATAGCTAATCACAGATCATAAACATTCATCAGCCTATTTAAAGGGGCACTATGCAGGATTTTTAGCCTTGCTGTGGTCCTGTATTTACATTCAAAAAGTCTCCTCCTCTTTCTAAACCCCACCCACTCCCCTCCTTTGAGGTAGAAATTGTATAGTAACTTACGGGCAAGAAACATGCAAAAAACGTCAAACGAAGATAAAATGAAAATAACATTTTTAGCAATGTGTATTGTTCTATATGGATGGTAAAAGTAATTGGGCAGTGGTATAACAATTAAATAAAAACTTTTTAAATCGTTTTGAAGTCCTCAGCTCCCCAACATTGACCCCTGCTTCATAATGCATGCATTCATATACTGAAGGCTACATCACTCTGGATAAAAAGTGCCTGCTAAGTATCTGGCTCAACGTTACTACAGTCCCCGACAAACGCAGTTGTAATTGGAGATTCTATGTTTGCAATGTAAATGTTGCCAGTGGTTTCAAGGATTTTAATGTGTACCCTACTGTTTTCCTGGTGCAAGAGTGGATGGCATAGACAACATCAACCTCCTGCGATCATTAAAAAAACATAATGTAATCATTAATGCAGGTAGAAATTACACCAGGTTGAGAAAATCTGTTTTAAAAGTTTTAAAGAACTATTTTATTTCATTTTAGGCCTATAACTGTATCAAACCCATTTGCAAGTGATTTCAGGACCGCTTCCTGTTTTAAACCGTGGCAGTGAGAAATTCAGCCAGCTCAGTGCCCTAAATGTCTGGCTGGAAAAATTATGTGCTTGTTCAGTGTCAAAATTAGCAGACCATATCTTGTCTATCATAGCTAGCTAAATACCATTATAAAGTAAATTACTTTTTCATGAAGATATTTGCATACAAATATTATTTATTTTCTGAAATACAATGTAATATTCCATTGTTATATTAATGTAATTCAAAAGGTACCTGACTTCAGCCACCTAGTTACCAAAGGTAGCTTGCTGCATAGCTAGAAGTAACATAGCCTACTGAAAACACTACACTAGATGTCCAACAGAAAACACTAACTCCGTGTTACTTTTCATTCCATTGCTAAACTTCAGCTGTGGCCATTGAGGAAAAGAAAATCCTAGGTTGACTCGCTTCTTGAACATGCCCTGCAGGCTTGTTGCTTCACTGTACCTCCTCTTCTTCACCTCCGCCATTGCAGTAGCTAGGTGGCAATGGCAACAAAGGCCTGATCCCACACCACAGGCTCTGTAGCCATCCCCACACAGAAAAGAGCGCCACGCCCCGAACACATCTTAGAATAATAAATACAGGCATCGGAGCAAGGTTTCAACAATAGTTTTTTTAACAGAGATTGCTAGTGCTCAGATATGACTGGTTATGCATGTATGGCAGTATGCATGTTTATTTTATAATATTTTTAAGTAAAACATCCTGCATGGGGTGGGAGAAAAATTTGATTGATGTAATAATCGCGATTATAGATTTTTTGATTCTGCATCGATGCGTAAATTTCAAACATCGATCTCTATTTTTCTGGGCTCCTTTCAGTTTTTTATGCCGACATTTGATGTGGTTTAAACCCAACAATAGATAGCGCACTGACAAAAAAACAGTTTGTTTCAGAAATAAAGTTTGAGATGCAGATACTTCCTTGTCAGCCTGAACTGTGTTTTTAACATGATAGCATGGCAGATTGACGGCAGCAATCAATGCACTCTAGATCAAGTTCTTGGAAAATTTCCACCCAACTGTGAGCGAGAAATGAACACAACTAAATCTATAGCATAATTAATCTCAAAAGTCGAAAGATTTGCGCCTATACAACGTGGTAGAAAACCAAGGCTTTTGTGATATGCTCAACGCAGTAGAGCCTAGATATGTCATTGTTTATTTTTTTTCCGAAAAGATGATACCCAAGCTTTACAACAATATGGTTGCGCTGGAATAAATCAATCAACGTGATGGAAGGGGTTGAAAAAAGTCAGGCAGACGCCATCGTCTATTTTTACCAGTCATTAAGTTTGTTTTAATGTTTACCCATTTTATATTGTATGTAGGCTATGTCGGTATTATAGCATTTTAATTCTAACTAATATAAATAGATTCATAATAAAAATTATTAGGTTGAAGTATGACATGAGCCTACTGTTTTCTTGCACTGTCCTTGCTCAGCTAGTGTTGCAAATAAAATTGGGGCCGATCAATTGCCTTTAAAATAAAGTGCAGAACATGTTTATTTTAAAGAACCATTTCAATTCTAGCTTGCTCTAACGATAGCTGAACAAAAAGCTAAATTTGTGACACGACAGAGTGATGCAACTCCGATTACTAGAAGAATCTAAGCTAGAATGAATTGGAAGATGTTTGTCAAGGCGTCTATCTAACCATGAAGGTATCAATCCAAATTGGCTTCAATACTGAAAATTGAATGTAACAGAAAATAGCATTTTGTGAAGAAATCTTCCTTACCAGTAACTGGATAAAAGGCTGCTTTCCATATGAAGTTATGCAGAAGTTTACAATGGACTGATTTTTTCAATTTCATGTTGGATACATTTGTTTTGATTTATGTCTATTACAAAAAATAATGTAGCCTATTGTAGGTTGTATTAGTTGTAGTATTTTTATTTTAATCATGAAGTATAACTGTTTAATGTTTTTGGAGGTATTATGCAGTGAAGTTGCAGAAAAAAATTGTGACCCATCAAATTAATTAGAAGATCTTGATGCATAGAGAATTGTTTGTTAATTGAATCACAGCCCCAATAATCAAAATCGAATTGAATTGTGATTACCACCCCTACTGCATAGTGCACCTTTAAAGTTGCAAAACAGCTTCTATGTTTCAAGTACAAGTATAGGCAAACATAACAATTTACTGTAATTCAAGAATCCCTAAAGTCACCTCATGTACTGTAGCTATACTTTGACAGCCTACGACATTCTATTGCCAGTTAATTGAATCTCATAGGGTCATTCAGAAATATTTCTGTAGATTAGTGAAACAAATTTTTCACTTTATATTATCCAAGTTATTGTTTCCCAATGGTCATATTATGGCAGTGTTATAAGGTCATATAAGGTCAGGGATTACATACACAGATGCATCTTCTTGGTTTTGGAATAGGACAGAATAATAATAATTGTATGTCGATAATGAATTATTACCTTCTTAAGGGCTGTGGAAATGTATGACATAAATAACACTCCAGACACTATGTGATTCAAAACTTGAATTAAAAAAAAAATATTTCCCTCTCTTTCTTTTGAATCACATAGGAGTGTACTCAAATGCATAAACAGAATGGTAAGGTTAATTCACAAATGACACATTTAGATATAAGTACCCCCCCCCCCCCCTTCTCTCTATCTCTGTCGCTCTCTGTCTCTCTCACTCTCACCCCATCAACATCAACATCAAAGATAAGCCAGTCCCCCCCCCCCCCATACCTTAACCCAATCAGGACAGGGATGGTCTTCCTGTGGAGGTATTTTATGAGTGTACCGCAGAAAAAGAAGTTAGTCAGTTTGGAGTTTTTTTTTGGTGAAGAAGTCATTCTTTTTGGTTCCTCGTGCGTTTCCTTTTGTTCCTGTTCAGCTGGAGGGTAAATAATATTGGCAATTTTTGGCTTATCTCTCGTCTACTGGTATATTCAAATTAATGTCTGGTTTAATGTCTTCCCTTGGTAAATTATAAGTAGTCAGCCTACATTCCTTAGTGAATGTATGATTTAAAGTCATTATTCTAATTGACTGTTTTTCATTTAATAAAATTATTTAATCTCAAGACCTGATTTAGACTTTGTTTTGGGTTGTTGGTTGATCCACCAGGTTATTGTTCGACTTACCTATCAAAGAATTTGGCGATTTAATTGATGATTGTCATTTTTAATAATAATTATTAAATAAAATAACGTAAAACCTATTTTGAATGTAGGTTAAGTGAGGGGTTCTAGCACGCAATATCGCTTATGTTCAGTATTCAGAGTGCTGAACGTTTTAACAAGGGCATTGACTGTTGGAACCGCTGGATTCAGAAAATACACATTTTACCTAATCCTCACTTACCCGACATACTTGGAGGTCCCACCGAGATAGGTTGTCCTATAGCATACTAAATTGTACTATTGAGTAAACTGCGGTAAACTCTGAGACAAGCTCAAATCTTTTTCTAATTGACTGGTCTTAGATTGATTGATTTTATTTTGAAAAAAAATAAATAAATATATATATTATTGTGGCATACCAGACAAAGAGAGAGATGCCTCATTTACCCTCCACTGCTGGCCTACCAGCATTCCCTGGCCAGTCAAGGTTGGATCAGCAGTGGTATCTCATGATATCAGAACGGCAATGTCAACGGCAAGTCTGCCCTATTCAGGTGATTATTTGGACTGGCAATCCCGTGCATGGTAAATCCTGTCCGTAAGGTTCCTCTGAATGGACTAAGTGCTTATAACATGGAGTGTTCCCCTCTTCACATGTTGCTGTGAGTGATAAGGCCTAAACCCTCAAGTCCCACAGTCTTCTCCTGCCACTCCCTGAAGGACCCCCAGAGGCACAAGTGCAACCGGACCCATGCCCTGCCGCTGGAAGCTAGCCTAAGCGACTGCCATCAGCAGTCCACCCAACTGGACCCGAGCTCAAGGAGCCAAAACGGATTCCGACAGGGAAAGAGGTGCTTCCCCGCCCGTCAGAAGAGAGGTCTTGACTGCACTTTGCCACCTGTGGATTGTCCAGCTGCCTGTCACAGGAGACAGAGCCCTCCGCACGCTGTGCAGAATTGGTAGAGACACTGTGGGATTAGGCTGCCTTTCACTCACGCAGTTACAACATTAATGGGAAAAAGCACAGCATGTTACCCAAGGAAGTCCAGGGAACCTCTTCCCTTGCCAGTCCAGATACCCTGACACTGGAGAAGGAAGAGACTGAACCAAGGTGCCATGACAGCAGTGACACACAAAAAAAATGTCTGCACCACACCGGATCATCACAATGGGACTATTAAACTGGACATGGACTAATTGTTTTAAAGATGGTTAGTGAACCATTAGGACAGTTGTTTTCATGCAGCTATCATTGTACAATGATATATATAATGTCCAAATGTGTGGTTGTTATGATGATGGAACGATAGGCTCTTAGCAGCTGCATGCACCTATCGATCCAAGAGAGGGAATGACGGGATGTTGCCTAATGTCTTTTGCTCTTTCTCTCTCTCTCTCTGTCTCGGCCTCTCTCTGTCTCCCCCCATCCCTACCACCATCTTTTAACCTAATACCATGCCCATGTTGTGTTTAAGTCCCTTTTATAGAGTGTAGGTGCCCCGCCAAATACTGTTCCTGGACACTTATGGACAAGTCTGCCCTATTCATGTGATTATTTAGACTGCCAATCCCGTGGACGGTAAACCCTTTCTGTAAGGTTCCCCTGCATGGACTGACAGCAGTCATAACATAACATAGCAGCGCTATCATTAATTGTTCCGCTCTTCACATGTTGCTGTGAGTGATAATGCCAAAGCCCTCAACTCCCACAGTCTTCTCCTGCCATTCCCTAAAGGACACCCACAGACACAAGTGCAAACAAGTGCAACCGGTCCCACACCCTGCCACGGGAAGCTAACTTAAGCAACTGCCATCAGCAGTCCACCCAATTGGATCCAGGCTAAAGGAGCTAAAATTGATTCCGACAGGGAAAGAGGCACTTCCCCGCCCATCAGAAGAGAGGTCCTGACTGCTCTTTGCCACCTGTGGATCGTCCAGCTTCCTGTCACAGGAGACAGAGCCCCCGCATGCCGTGCAGAACTGGTAGAGACACTGTGGAGTAGGTTGCATTTCACTCACACAATTGCAACATTAATGGAAAAAGCACTGCATGTTACCCAAAGTCCAGGGAACCTCTTGTCCCTTGCCAGTCTAGATACTTGGACACTGGAGAAGGAAGAGACTGAACCAGGGTGTCATAACAGCAGCGACACAAAAGAGTGTCTAATAGAGATATGACTCCGCACCACACTGGATCCACGCAGAGAGGACCAGGACCGGGATTCGAACCCAGAATCTTGCGAGGCGACAGTGCTAACCACAGCACCACCTTGCCACCGCTCTTGCAAAATCTCCCTCCCTCCCTTTCTTTTCTCATGTCGCTGGATCACATGCTCAGTGGCGTAATTTCAGCAAACAGTAGGGTATGGCAAGTAAGCTGGGGGGTGAAATGCCCGAGCGATTTTTAAAAAACGCCTTTTAAATAGTGGATTTTTGTGCCTTCTAAAAAAAGATTATTCTAAAAATTATATATCATTAGTTGTAAACTAATCGCGATTACCATTTAGATATCTAATGTGGTAAAACATACTAAACAATGTATGATTAGCTAGGTTGACAAACATTCTTGAAATGAGCAAAAAACAAGTTCATTTTGGAGACATTAGTCTCTGCTCTATGCACTTGCTAGCTGGGTAGCATATGTAGGCGTAGCTCATTTTTCCTATTCCCTTCTTGCAGCAATAAAAAACAATTCCCACATTAGACTAATGTTACTTAATTATACACTTAATTTTTTTTAAGCAAGATTTTCAGGACTCATCTGTAAAGTTTTGCTGTCTGCTAGCTAGCTAGCTGCTGGTCAACTAACAGTTCGCTAGCATTAGCAGTTAATGTGCTGGCAAAAGTGATTTGCAGGAACCAAACGGCAATTCTGAGCGAATGAGCAAAATATTTCAACAGTAGTAGCATAATGGGTAAGCCTTAACCTTTGTGATAATGGGTAAGCCTTAAGCTTATTGCTAGTGTTTTGCCTGACTTTAACTGGGACCGGGGATAGGGAAGGTGCGATCTCCCTCACCAGGCAGAGTAGCAGGACAGCAGAGAAGCGGCGCCCGAATCGCCTTTGAAACCGAGGCTAGGGTATGGCAAGAGCCATACTATGCCATACCCAAATGACGCCACTGCTGAATTATTATTAGATATTATTCTGTTTCTATTTAAATACTGGGTTGGGTAACGTTACTAACGCTAGTTGAGTTAGTGAACACATGATAACCAAACATTAACGTTATGCATTATCGCGTTAGCCATCATACACGTAGCTAACACTTTTAACATCGGTTAGACCATCATCCCACATTTGGTTTCTAGCTAACGTTAGTTGGAACACAAGCCAACAGTGACCCTGGTAACTAAATAAAGTTAATGTGCGTGTGGGTAAGAGAGAAAGATAGGGGGCGGGGTGGAGTAGTTACGTTTTACACATGGCGACTCGCCTTCTTCAGACCTGGGGCTATAGCCCAATAGCCAGGGCCTAGGCACGCCGATGCAGTTAATAAAACATTTATAAAAATATGTTCCTCATAAACTGTAGCATGCAATAACAGTGAGGCATTGATAGTAATTCAACAGAAACTATGAACGGACGGACAGTAGTAAACTGCTAGTAGTAAACTGCGTCATACAATTAGCAAGCACACTTTTAGCATGCTAGCAAGCGTCGCTTTCATCAGTGCAGTTTGTTTTTAAATCATCATTTACATGAACCAAAACATATATCTTTTAACATCCGTCTTTTGACATATCAAAATTCTGTATATAACTTTTATGAAACTTGCTCTAAGGAGTGTGTCCACCAAAGTTTGTGCAAATCGGTCAAAGTTTGTAGCAGTTTTAGCATTTTAAGTGTTTTACATAAAATGCTAATTAGCGGAAAATCCAATATGGTGCACTTCATGGGTGCTTGAGGCAAATTTCTTCGTCATGAGCAGAGGGACCTCACCAAATCTTGTGACGCTAGGCCAAACGGGGCTTCGGCAGTGGGCGTGTAAATGTCAAAATATTGTCACGTGCACCATAGCGCCACCAAGTGGCCTATCACCACCAGATTCGGTGAGGGCTTGTCGGATGATACCGTCTAACTCTGTGCTAAGGTTCATATGAATCAGCCACGCGGTTAAGGAAAAACACAAAAAAGTAATAGATGAGTAAATTTAAAACTAAATGGCGGCCAATTCAAGATGGCGCCAACACATGTAGGACATATCTATGTTCCAGTGTAGCAAGTTTGAAATCTCTGCAAAGGAACAGTAATTTTTAGTGAATTCTTAAATATGTTTTTATATTTGGATATCTATAGTGCCACCATGTGGATTGATTGCGTTAAAACTGCACGGCTGGAATCTTGATGTGACTCTTAAAAGACCTACCAAGGTTCATAACTTTCTGTTAAACGGTTTTGGAATTATTTGCATTTTTGTGATAAGCCCGTCATTCGCCCATATTTTAACATATCAAAATTCTGTATATAACTTTTATGGAGTATGATCTATAGAGGGTGTATACCAAGTTTTGTGCAGATCGGTCTCAAGTTTTTTAGCAGTTTTAGCATTTTAAGTGTTTTACAAAAAATGCTAATTAGCGGAAAATCCAATATGGCAGACTTTATGGGTCCTTGAGGCAAATTTGCTCGTCATGAGCAGAGGGACCTGTACACCAAATTTTGTGACTCTAGGTCAAACGGGGTGTAAGCAGTGGGTGTGTCAATGTCAAAATGCACTACAGCGCCACAATTTAAAGTATCCAAGAGTTCAGCAATCCCAACAAGCCTACCAAGTTTGGTGACTCTACGCCAAACCAGCTCACTGGAATTTTAGGTGAAAGGGGAGAAAAATAATAATAATGAAAAAAAAAAAAAGAATCCTAGCAATTATAATAGGGTACCAGCAGTTATGCTGCTTGGTCCCCTAATAATCTGAGGACTTTCTTTGGCAGTAGTATTGTCTACTCTTCTGATATGCAAAGATTACTCTGAAATATGCCCATGTAGCCCATGTTGTTGTCCAATGGCATATGGGTCAATGACATGACATGCATATTTTTGAGTGCATTATTTCCTTTTAAAATAATTTAATCAATTCATGACATGTATCACTTTATTCTATAAAACTTATTTAGTTTGAATACATTTTCAGTACATTCAAATAATATATATTATTTTATGTTTTGGCATCTCAACCCCCTGAAATGTCTGGTGGCGCAACCGTCCGTGCAAATGAACAGACTAAGAAAACTATTAAAAATGGTATTTTAATGATAATAAATTCAAAATAAAATACTATGGCATGATTTTATGTTTGAAACCTTACAATTAAACCAAATTTTACAAATACCAATAGTTTTAAAGCTGTTGAGATTGAAAACTTGTCTAGCAATTTGTAGGTTCTCAAATGTCAGGGTGGCACAACCATAAACATGGGACTATTATGAAGTGAAGAGGTAATAACAGTAAATAGGATATTGCATCATCAAAAGGACCCCAAGTGACCTTTATGGCTGAGTGAAAAAGTTTGTTGATCTCTCTCAAATATTGATAAAAATAGCTACTTTCAACTTGTAGGTAGGCTGGTACACTTTCCATGTCAGGTGGTACAACCAATGTAAAACTATGAAAATGTTATTTTATCATAAAACTCTTTATTCTATTCTAAAAATTATCTGTATGAATTTGATAGCAATGGCAAAAGCTAATACAGGCGTCCAAGTAGAAGCCTGTTTAAGTTGAAATTAGTTGCAAAAGTCAGGTGGCACAACCAGTAAGTCAGGTGGTGCAACTGCAAGGAATGTCACTTTATGAAATAAATTATGTTATTTAAAGCTCTAAGATTATCTATTACCTTTCTAAAATGTTTATTAGTTTTAAGTTAATGATGTTATACACTTTCAAATCTTTTTCATGATTTATAATTCTAGATTTACAGTTTCTGAACTCTGAGTTTGCATGTTATTGAACTTTTCACTGTATAATGTGATGTATATTTATGCATTGTCCTGTGTGGTATGACATGATAAGGTTTAGAACAGGCCTTCCCTACAGAAAGACGGTAGACAATATAAGTTTGAACACAAACTTCAAGTTTGCTTGAAAAAGCAAAGGACAGAGAACACTATATTTTGGTAATAGAAATTAGGCATTACACAACAAACAATAGACATTGTTAGCAATGGCATGTATTAGTAAGAGCATGTTGAACTGAAATAGGCTATATGAACTGAAAGCTGAATGGAACTGGATAAATACAAGTTCTATTAAAAACCATGAACGAGTAGAAAACACACAAGCTTTACCCATTCAATTATTCCTATTGACTTTAAAACAGTTTTTTTAAGTGGAATACCATTGATTGTATGAAATCTTTCAAAATGGACAAAAAGGTGGTTGCTAAGGTCTTTCTAGGTGGTTTTTAAGTGGAAAATACCATTAATTGTATGAAATCTTTCATTACAGTGTATCTAATCAATCTATTGCACTGTAGCCTATTCCAGTTGCTATGTACCGAATGTGATCTCATGTAATGTACCTGTGTTTTGTCAATTTACTACTTTTACTTCAGCAGAGACTGTTGACTAAAACACTTTTTTGTATTTGAAATAAAAATGCAATTATTCGGCATATTTCCTGTCATTACTAATGTTGTCAGGTGGCACAACTGATAATCGTCAGGTAAAATATTAATTTAAACCAATAAATAATAGGTTAAAGTGAACAAATGGTTGATAACTATGATGTGAATAGCTATTGTATTGAATGCATTCATTTGTATATTTGTATAATTATTTTTCCGTCTTTAATTGTAAAATCAGATGCTAAAGATACTAAATACCTGGCCACTAGAATGCAATAATCTTAAATTATTGTAAATACAAAACACAACCACAAAATAATAATGTGTTAGGCACTCATTGTAGACACTCTAAGGCATGGATATTCAAATCGGGACCTTGAATCCAAATCTGGCCCTGGTTTTCTTTCTCCCAGGTAATTAACTGAACAATTACTGCTATTGATTGGCAAGACTGTCTTCACACCTGACTCCTAGGTAAAGGGAGAGTGGAAAACCAGCAGTTCTCAGACCTTGAGGACCATGATTTGAATACCAGGGCTCTAAGGGATACTTGCCAAAGATTTCACTTAGAATAAATAGTAGGAAAATATATATATTTTTACAAATATTTGGTTGCGCCACCTGACATTTTTTGCACCGTGAAGTTAAAAATACAGTCAGAAAATGAATTTAAACACATTGTTCCAGACTCAAAAATATGCATTACATCCATTTTGAAAAGGCTTTTTAAAAATACCTTTTTAGAAGCTTTATTTGTCATTGACCCATGTGTCTATATTTTTATCATGGGCAATTCTGCGGTAACGGAATTACAATTTTGGCCTTAATTTTACTTGCTGTGGATAAGTTTTAAAGCCTAACTGATTATAAAAAGCTTTATAACTTCAGATGATACCCCTGCTATCATATCAAAATAAAAAATTGGAAACTTCCTGCATGTGGAAGGAAAAATTAAAAAATAACAATTTTCTGCCATAATTCGGTTACCAACGGTTTCCACATGCAGGAAGTTTCCAATTTTTTATTTTGATATGATAGCCAGGGTAACATGTGAAGTTATAAAGATTTTTATAATCAGTTAGGCTTTAAGACTTATCCACAGCAAGTAAAATTAAGGCCAAAATTTCTGTAAATTGTAATTCCGTTACCGCGGAATTGGCCGCATGTCATGATGTAGAATGATATAACCATGCCTATTCGTTTTGGCGGTGAAATTTAACTAGTGTTAGCTAGTTTTGGCAGTAAAATTTGAACGTCAGTCAGCTAGTAGCTATAGTCAGGATTAGGAAGATAGCAAAAAGAGAAGTCCAAGCTTCAACTAAGAAAATTAAAATGCCTTGTAAATGCAGAAGTGGATCTCAGTTGAGAAAACGGACCAGCAGAAAAGGTTGCTGAATTTGGATGCCTTTTTTAAAAAAAAGCAGTCGCTAAAAAAGTGGTAGCCTATAGGGCAGGAGAGACTTAATGGACTGGCTAGCCCGAGAGCTGAACTTGGAGACTGTGGATTTACACAACGCATGGCTCAGGTGGGTGTGGGTGTGTTTAGTACATCTTTTTGATTTTGAAAACTGCGGACAAGAAATGGGTTGTAGCTTTGTTACATTTTTATGATGCCCACATTATAGAAATCTTGGGTAAATGCGTTTTTCGCCCTCTTGGTTTCAGATATTAGGGGATATTGACCTTGCATTTCCCTTGTAGCTTTTGAGTGTTTGAGGAGAGAGAACGTGTCAAGGCAGTAACATGGGGATTTTCTATAAGATGATTATTAGCTAAAGTTAGTATGATTAAATGTTATGTAGCTTTTTGGCTCTAGCAATACCAGTGATTGAGTCAGGAAATCTGTAAATGAATAACATATGCATATTGTATAGGTCTGACGTTACATAGGCTACCTTCGCCTACATTCTGAGCTGCCACTCCAACCAGTGAAATTACAGAGAATCCATGCAAAAAATTTTTTTACATACTAAAGTAATCTGAAGAAACTAATCCTGTCCGAAAAGGGACATAGCCTATACATAATTTTATCTATTATGACACTATAACAATGATGCAATGTTATGTAGCTAGAAGAATTTATTAGTAGTAGGCTAACGTTACATTTTTAATACTGAAATATTGATGGAAAAACACACCCCTTCGTGTTGTTCTCCCTTCAAAACTCAATAGAATTCACTGCTTTAAAAGCTGTTCTGCAAAATCCCCCCTCCCCAGGTTAGAACTGACCACATTTGGCATCTGCACGAAGGCGTTAAGGAATCCAATTAGTTGATCAGCTGATTGACATTTGCACCAAGTTTTATTACACTGCAAGTAAAGTGTGGAATATGTGGGATTTTAACGTATAACCTGGTGTCAGGCTCATTTATGTAACGTATATAGCAGTGGCTGGAATCCTTTCTCTAGACCACTGTATGAAGGAAACTAAATGCACCCTTCCTTTCAGTCTCTGCTCACTGACAGGGTTCAGGTCAGTCAGGAGAACTTACTTTTGACTGTTTTGTCAATTGATTCTTGTGGAATCAATTGACATATTGATTGACTGCAGTAGTCTCAACGGTGTTGTGGCAGTTCTGACCACATAGCTCTGCTGCATATTAAAACAAATATAAAGCTAGTGGAGCCCAATTAAGAGCCAGGGTATAAACTTCAGAACCCGGGGCTCTGACATACATAATCATTTTATCATTCCCATTCTTTACTTTGTCTATGAGTTCATTATTTTCATGTATGTAGGCTACACTAACCATTAGGCTATTCAGTGCCAAAATTCAGTGTAGCAGAATATATAAGCACAGGGTATGTGTACACTATACAACTGTAATTGCCATTTTGTATGAATAGCAAGTGGATAAAATAATCAAATAAAAATAACTGTAGCTATGAGCTTATTTCAAGGTCGTAGCGAGAGGCACTGTCCTTACTAGCGGGTGGGCAGACGGTAAGCACTACAGGAAGAACTTGCAACTGTAAGCCAAAAGGGTGACAGCACGCGCAAACCGCAGTCAAAACCTGCGGTGTGTCCGAATAGTATCACTGACTACAACGTGAATACTGCACACCATAAAGCCATTCCCCATGCAACAACCCCTTTCCCCTGCGAGGCGATGAATACAGTGTTATTTTAACACGCAGGAAGCTGGTGACAAAGTGACTGAAACGGGTGGGTGCGAGGGAGGTGGGGCTGTTTCATTTACTGTGGGAATTCGCACCACGTTGTAAACAGACGGAAGAACAGGTCAACTGGTGCCGTCGACACAGATTCTCGAAACATTACCGCGTCACAACGACACTTCCTCAGCTGTCGGGGAGAAAATGCTCACAGCTGAAGGTTATGTTGCAGTTTCAGTCTCTTCGCCTCTAATGGAAACACATAGCCTACCAGAGTCCTGTTAACAACCCATCACAACCGAAAGCAAATGTGCCTATGACAGCCACCGCAGCACGGTGACTGTGCTGCCGTCTGCTGATCATGAGAATGAACAATTTCCTGAATAAAATAAACTAAAGAACCGTACATCGACGCAGCTTACACAGGGCTCAATATAGCTTCTCTCACATCACATCCATGGGTGCTGCTCAAATACCGACTATTTCGTTATATGAAAAGAAAACTAGGCTACATACTTTCTACAGTGAAATTCTCCTTACCGACAAAAACGAAACGAGAAAAACCGTCCGTCTACAAACCTGGTTTTCATCAGCTCCACTGCTCCATTTCTATCTTCATTCGTAGCATTCCTCTTGTCAGAAATTCCTGTTGCCCATTCTTTGAGGTCATGAATTAAGCCAAACAGCAGGCGAAACTCCCATCAATCACAAGTCGCTCACCGATAGCACGTAGTCTATGTTAGGAGACCTACTGATGTAAGCTAGTCGCCAGAGAAAATACCCAGTCGTGACGCATATCCAGGAACTAAAATTGCACCGGGGCCCCTCAAAGGGACTACATGACAGCCTACATTCAAAGACAGCTTTGGCGACCGGGCAGTCGATTCACTGTGCTCTTTGGCGGGATTCTACCAACTAATGTCAGTGTCACTGAAGGGATAGCCTACCACAACCACAGAGGGGTTGAATGAAAGAGGAAAGGCGGGTCCGTGGATTATTATGGCTGTGTCCGAATCAGAGCCCTATGTACTGCGCCCTGTCTCCTGCGTAGGCTACAGTGCACTGGCAGAAGTGTGCTGTTTATTGTGCACTTTAACCGCGACCTGCAGTACGCAAACAAATATATTCAATATTATTTTCCAACTGTACTGTAGAAGTATCATAAGTAGTCCCACTCCTGCGCGGCCATGTCACGTGTTGTTTCTGTTGTATTTGAAGGAAAACGTCAGCGAAGCTGCGCCTCATTTTTTAAAATGAAGCTTTATGTAATTCACAAAAAAATTATTTTAATACATTTTCAGCAGTGTACTTGACATAATATGAGAATTGGCCGTTTCACACATTTTGAGAAATGTATTTCAAATATATTTTCAATACATTTACAATGCATGTTAAAAATGTATTGCGAATGTATTTCAAATGTATGCAAGATTTGAAATACATTCATAAATACATAAAAATGTATTTTAATAAATATATGAAACGGCCAATTCTCATGTATCTAAAATGCATTGTGAAAATATGTATTTCTGAAATGTATTTGACATACATGAAATGTATTTTCAGGCTGTCAGATGTGAATGAAACAAAAATAATTATGATTTGAACAAATGTATTCAGCAACATCAATGCATTTATGCATTTAATTTTTTTCCACATTAGAAACAGAAATACATCTTAAAAACTACGTCTCACTTCAGTTGTGTGAATTATGCGGATTTTTAAAAATACAGTATATATATTTGGAATGACATCAATTTCTTTGGTATGAATTTACCCAGTGAACATTGCAAAATGATGGGTATACTTAAAAAGTGGAACTGATATCCAAAACAATAGCAAGGGCCCATATACATCAAGGAAAATACATACTGGAATGGCAATGTGATGAGAAAGTAAACAAACTGTTCTGGGTTTAGAAGTTCATACTTGACTGAAGACGGAGTGCTCAACGTAGGCAAAAAAAAGTCCTTTGAATGAGGCAGAGCACAGGCATGTACACAGGCACAATCTATCTGGAACACCGAGGGAGTTTCACAGTGGTATAGTGACCATTTCCGCTTGAGGATTCAGAAGTTCCTCTGGATTGGAATAATCATCCCTGGAGACAGGAAAGCATGACGCATGCATTAGAAGTTATATTGAATAGATTTACACATTGCTTGGACAGGATTAGAAAGGTAAGAAGACTCAGTCAGCAATTTGTCAATGCCTAAAGATAAACCATATGGTTATTGATCATTTTCAGATGAGAGAGTGAAATGTTAAATGAAAACTTTTCCCACTGTACGAGGATCTTCATAAAAATATGGAGGAATATCTGTCACATAAGGTAAACGGGACTTACCAGGAATTCTCGAATGAGAGCATCCTGTTTTTCGCTCGTGTATAGGATTCGGCACTGTATTGCGACCTCCCTCCTCTTTTTCACCATGGTTCTGTCCTGTAAAGTGGCAAGTATGTTTTGTTAATAAAATGCACCTCAAAACCACAAGGAACACATGGCAGAGGAGCATTTCATGAGTGGCATATGAGATGTTGTGTAGATTGATAAAAACATTCTGTAGGATATCTAATATTTAGATATATATAAGTCAAGTACCCCCCCCCCCCCCCCCCCCCCCCCCCCTTCTCTCTATCTCTGTCGCTCTCTGTCTCTCTCTTACACATTAACCCCCACCAACATCAAAGATAAGCCAGTCTTTGTCATAAATGACCCCCCCCCCCCCCTCCCCACACCTTAACCCAATCAGGGCATGGATCCCCTCCCTGTCAAGGTATTTTATGAGTGTACTGCAGAAAAAGAATTTAGTCAGTTCTGGAGTTTTTTTGGGGAAGTTCATCCTTTTTGGTTCCTTGTGCGTTTCCTTTTGTTCCTGTTCAGCTGGAGGGTAAATAATATTGGCAATTTTTGGCTTATCTCTCTTTTACTGGTATATTCAAATGAATGTCTGGTTTAATGTCTTCCTTTTGTGAATTATAAGTAGTCAGCCTACATTCCTTCGTGAATGTATGATTCCCAGTCATTATTCTAATTGAATGTTTTCATTTAATAAAATTACTTAATCTCAAGACCTGATTTAGACTCTGTTTTGGCTTGTTGGTTGATCCACCAGGTTACTGTTCGACTTACCTATCAAAGAATTTGGTGATTTAATTGATGATTGTCATTTTTAATAATAATTATTAACTTAAATCACGTAAAGCTTATTTTGAATGTAGGTTAAGTGAGGGGTTCTAGCACGCAATATCGCTTGTGTTCAGTATTCAGAGTGCTGAACGTTTTAACAAGGGCATTGACTGTTGGAACGGCTGGATTCAGAAAATACACATTTTACCTATAATACCCGACAATTCATACATTTTATAGTAGAACTCGATACCTTCTTGCTGTGAGGCGACAGTGCTAACCACTGCACCACCGTGCCACCCAAAATAAGATAATAATAGTAATAAATGAGTTGATAATGATAATAGTAGAAATGATAAAAAATTTTATAAAAATAAAATAAAGATAAATAAAATAATAATAGTAATAAAATAAATTGATAATGATAAAAACAATCCTAAAATATAAAAAGGTGGAATTAATTGAAATCAAAATCATAAAAATGGGTTTTGAGCTGTTTCTTAAAACTATCAACAGAGGTTGCTTGTCTTATTTGTAATGGGAGTTTGTTCCAAACCTTCAGTGCATAAGAACAGAAAGCTGCTTCACCATACTTTTTGTAATTCACTTTTGGGGCATTGAGCAAGCCAGCACTAGACGATCTAAGGGAACGGTTTGGAACATACTTAGATAAGCAATTACAGAGGTATGAAGGTGCTAAACCATTTAGGGCCTTATAAACAAGTAAAATAATTTAAAAATCAATCTTCAACGTTACAGGGAGCCAGTGCAATGAGGCTAGAACTGGTGTAATATGTTATTTTTCCTGGTTTTTGTTAAAATTCTGGCTGCTGCATTTTGTACAAGTTGCAGCCCATAAATAGTTTTTTTTTAGATAATCCAGTAGAGTGCATTGCAATAATCTAAACGAGAGAATACAAAGGCATGACATCTTCCAGTGAGAGGTAGGTCTAACTATTGCAATATTTCTTAAATGAAAAAAGGCAATCTTTGTAACATTGTTGATATGCGATTTAAAATCGAACTCAGAGTCAAGAATAACACCCAGGTTTTTTACTTCAGGCTTATTTTGTAGAGCCAGACTTCCAAATTTGCTTAATATCTTTTTTCTCTGTGCATTTGTACCAATTATAAGAATTTCTGTTTTATCTTGATTTAGTTTGAGGAAATTTTTACTCATCCACTGTGTAATGCTGGATAGGCAATTTATCAAGAGATTTAGGGCATCAGTATCATCTGGCGCTACAGATAAATATAACTGAGTATCATCAGCATAACAGTGAAAATTCACTCCATGATCACAAATAATTTTTCCAAGTGGCAGCATATACAGACAAAACAGTAAAGGATCAAGAATAGAACCCTGTGGAATCCCAGACAAAATGTAATTCTTGTCTGAAACAAAACTAGTTATGGGTTGTGCCTGAGAGACCAATCCAAGATCACTCAGATCAAGAAGTACAAGAATAAACATTTTTATTATCGGCGCCCACTCTAAAATTTTTCATGAATGTTGTTGTCCTGTAAGAACACATCCAACTGTTTAAAGACTGCCTTTTCCAATATCTTAAAGGGATAGTACCAAACGCACTTAAACACTCCACAGTGCGCCCAAAGCAAATAAAATATGACGACGGAGCAATACTTTACGTTACCTACGAATGTAGTGCCGGCACTGGTCGACTACAACAACAAAGAAGAGCAACAAGTTGCAATGGCCACGTTCGCTACACCGCCGTACTTCCACAGAGAATATAGGTCAGCACAAAGTAAAGGATTCAACGATAGTTTGACTTAAAAAATGATGGTGTAAACACTCAAAATAACCCCGATAGACTGTCGTCATATTATATTTGCTTTGGGTGCACTGTGGAGTGTTTAAGTGCATTTGGTAGTGGATGCTACCAGTAACCTTAGAGTTGCGCTAGCATTAGCAACGTGTGTACGTCCAAAAGAAGGGACAGCATGGAATTAGCTGAAAATGGTTTCCATCAATCAACATCAATCATGGGTAAGTCGTAATTGAGACATTATGTCCAAAATTCCGAACTATCCCTTTAAGGCCAGTTTATAGTTTACAGTGTGTCGCTCGACTGAAATCACAGAACTTTCATAAACATTCTATTGTCGCGCTACATACACTGTGGTCTTTGTCGTTCGCAAAAAGTATAAACGCACTCCAGCGACAGTTTACACTCAGGGGACAATGGAGGAAGAAGCAGCTTTAATAGGCTAGCCTACATCTCATTACGTCTTCTGCTTTAGCCTACCTCTTTTTTTGTCGGAGGCCTCTGAAATAAAGTTTATAAATGTCAGTTTCGAGGGCACCGTAGCCTATTGTTTGAAATATCATTCTGCGTCTTTCATACACTTGTAGGCTATGTGGGTTTTGAACAAGGTAGCAAATAAAACGTTTGTAATTAAACCTCAACATTTCACATACTGTGAAAGCAAATAACTTTGTAATGCATTCGCAGGCACCTACAATGCTACAAATGTGTAGTCAAGCTGCAAATGTGTCTTTGTAACCATTCACAATAGCCTACAGACTAATAGGCTATTGGTAGGCTAACTTGTAGCATTGGAAGCGAGCTACTTCTTGTTTTGGATTGTAACGTTTTCTCAACCTCTAGCAAAGCATCAATCGGTGAAATTACATCGTTTTTATTATTAGGCTATTCATAATAATATTAAATTGTGCTCATTTATAATGATATTCACGCACTTTCTAGGTAGGTAAGCTGGGTAGGTAAGCCTACCCTAAGGCTGCACGCACAAAGTTTTCAAACAAAGAAATCTGTCCATTAACAGTTACACTCATTAGGGACTTTTGCAGAGATAAGGCTGAGGGATCATCTGGGGTCGTCCCATAGAGGGGCGGTCCTGTCATGGGATTTCAGCCCCTTTTCTTTCTGTGGTTGTTCTCTCTCGGAGCCACGTGAGGGCGCTCTTGCCTCACCTTTCTACCATCCGCTCCGGGTTTTTATTCTCTCACACGCTGATTCCTCACACTTGTCCTGAGTTACCTGCCAGCTATAAAAGCAGTTTCCGTTTTCCGATGCTTCGGTGTTTTCTTACAACTACACATTGCCTGTACGGTATAGGCTTAGGCATTTAAAGGAGACCAATTTGCTTCTTTGCCTTGCTTTGGAGTAACTTGCCTTTTTATGCATTAGTGTTCCTTTAGGATTTTGTGTCACTTTTGCATTCTGTCCCTCGTTTCTGTTCTCGATGAGACAGTTTTGGCTTTACCATTTCCTTTTCTTTTATCTCTCTATGTTACTGCTCTCTAGTTTGGAGAGTGAGAGATTATATTTCCTTTTTTCTATCTATACTCAAGCCTTCCAGTATTTTTCGGCCTATTATTGTGGGTAGCTATCATTTTGGTTTCTGTTTACTCATCTCCGTTTAGTCCTCTCTCTTATTGAGAGTCGGAGGCATTCCCTACCTGTACTCTGCTCGAGTCTCGAGCCTCGCCCTATTTTTTGGGTTGTTTTTTGTTCGCTACGCTGGGAGTTTTGTTCCCTATTTCTTTGTGTTTTCCTTTCCTGTTGCGGATACGGTTCCACTTTTCTGAGATTCCACTTTGTGGTTTACTTTTAGATTCCTCTCTGTCGCGTCTGGTCCTCCGAACCCAACTTCCCCCTTACAAAAGGTAGCTTTTATGTAGTTATGCTACGTCATTTTTTAATTTTACCAAGTAAAATAATGAATTTATTTAATTATTTATTTATTTTATTTTGTTTGGTACAAATATTGATTCAAATAATTCTCAAATAATGATTTTGTGCAAAACCCTCATTGACCCCCATACAAATGAATTTTTTTTTGCCCGTCCCAACTTTTTTGGAACGTGTTACAAAATTCAGTAAAGTTGAATTCAGAATTCAGAATTAGTGTATATTTACAAAAATCAATAAAGTTGATGAGGTAAAACATTAAATACTCTCCCAACTTTTTTGGAATGTGTTGCAGGCATCAAATTCGGAATTAGTGTATATTTACAAAAATCAATAAAGTTGATGAGGTAAAACATTAAATACTCTCCCAACTTTTTTGGAATTGGGGTTTGTATAATAAACTCCATAATTTGTTGTAGTTATATCTAAAAATACATTTTAATTATTTAATACACTGGAATAGTGCATCTGATGTTTTTATGCCTCTGTGAGCTTTCTATTAACTAGCCAGCTAACTTGCTAGCAAGCTAACGCAGTGATTGTAATGAACAACCGTAAACACTGATCTCACGTGACATCATCCTGCCTTTGTTGCCTTTTGAGGTACCTTCAGAGGGAGCAAGACTGCAAGGCAGTAAGGCAGCTGCCTTCCGTTTGAGACACAGACAAGGGCTGTGTCCGAATATGACCCCTTAACCCCTTTGAGGGCGCATATTTGAGTCAACTTCATCAAAAAGCTTTTGAATGGGCGACTTTTTCTCTCAAATGGGGGCACTTAAAATACCAGGATGAAATCCTTATTTCTAGGGTTTTGTTGAGGAAATTCAGGCGCTGTGTCAGAGTAGGAGGAAAGCAGGACCCAATAGCAGGCGGAAAGTACAAAAAATGTTTAATAAAAGGGCAAGGCAGCAATCCATAGTTCAACAGGCAGGGTTGAAAACCAGGGAGACAGGGCAAAAACAGAGTCCAAAGAGAAGTCACAGAACAATGCAGGGGTCGGAACCGGGAAAGCACTGCAGAGGCACAAAAACAGAATCCAAAAACAGGGTCACGACAACACAGACAGGAGTTGAAACCAGGGAGGCGTAAAGAGGAACAAAAAGAAAACTAAACGAAGAACAGACTACAAAAATAAAATAACAACAGGGGAAGGACGAGGGATAACAAAAACTCAGAAACAGATCATCAAAAACCAAATACAACTAGGGAAGGTACTCGGAAGACTAGTATATAACACAGCATCAAACCAACAGTGAGGAACTCGCAAAGACAGACTGAAATAACAGGGTTATATACACAGAGGGAGACAGACATAATGGGAATCAGGTGTGCAAAGGTGGGGAGGGGAGATTGCTCACAGGTGAGAACAATGAGGGTTAACAAGGACCAATAATACAATAACGGGAAACGTAAGACATGGACTGGAATGCACATAGACACAATGATAACAAACGGCCTGGGGTTTAGCAGGTAGACACATGCACAGCTCGGATGGGAGGAACGCGGAAGTGGACATGTGCAGAGAATGAGAAATCACAGATAGATGCAGGGATAGGATAACGAGGAGGGAAATGACAGCTGCAGGTAGAAACTCAAGATGAATTAGTAATTAGTAATGTTTGTAGCGAACTCTAAAACCCTAATGTTAGTAGGTTAGCTGGTTAGTATTATATACACATTAGTTTGTTAGCAGGTTAGTATTAAATTTAATCTAACAGTTAGTATGATTTATTTATTTATTTATTTATTTATTTCGGCATGCATATAGTCACACTTCATCACAATTTCTGTAATATGCCCTGAACAAACACAGTACCTGCCGAAAAGGGATACGGGAAAAAGCAGCCTGCTTATCAAAAGTCCCGCCCCAATTCCCAACTCAAATTTAAATGTTCACATTATACATTTGTTTAAAACAGATTTTTTCTTATCACAACAGCATAGCTGAATTTTCTTTATAACAAAACAGACCGAGAAAGAAAAAATAAGCTAAAATAAAATAAACCAAATATTAAAGTCCAAATAAGTCGGATTTAAATGTACATGTCATACATTAGTCAAAACAATTTGTTTCATTTCAACAGCAAACAGTCCAGAATATTGTTCAGTACAATGTTTTTTGCACATCGTGACATTGTTTTCATTTCTTGATAACCCACCATTGTTTATACTTGGTAGTTTTCTACCATCTTATTTTTTATCCTACTCTTGAAGACCTTCAAATTCGTAGACGATTTAATCTCATCATGTAAACTGTTCCAAAGCTTAACCCCCACAATAGATACAGAATGACCTCTGAGTGTTGACTTTATCGATTTTTGTTTATAAATCATGTTTCCTCTCAAGCTGTGTATGTTATCTCTCTTTAAAAACAAATCCTGTATATTTACTGGTAAAAGACTTTTGGAGGCTAAAAATAATATTTGTAAGGTATTATACTTAATTATGTCATGCCACTTGAGAAACTTTGCCTTAGTGAACAAATCATTAGTGTTATCTCTATATGGGACACAATATACAACTCTCAGTGCCCTTTTTTGGAGTTTAAACAGTGGCTCTGTAGTGTCTTTATAAGTGTGACCCCACACTTCGACACAGTAATGAAGGTGGGGTGTTATGAGTGCCGAGTAAATTGTCTTAAGTGAATGTTGATTGAGTAATTTCTGCATTTTCCACAAAATAGACACGCTTTTGGCCAACTTACATTGAACTAGCTTCACATGTGGTTTCCATGTCAGGAGGCAATCTACCGTAACCCCCAGAATCTTGTGTTCGTTCACTCGTTCAATGTTGGTACCATTGACCTTTAACCCTATTTACTTTGGTCCATTTGGCCCAATTTTCGTCTAGTTTTTACTAGTGTCAATTAAGTGCCAATATCTCAAAAACTATTCACTGTACATCCATGGTTGAAAGTTTCAATGAAAGAAGAGGCTTGTACCATTCAGAAATTTGCATCAGAATAAATTTATGTAAAAATGGTCACATACAGTTTATACATAATACACATAAAAAAACAAAAAAAAGTACAAAACGCCTTGTGTTTTTACAGTTTAGCACTGACTATTTCAACTTCAAAGTACTGGAGCAAGCCAGAATTCCTTACACTAGTGCACTGATATGTTGTCCACAAGTGTATAGAATTTGGTAAAGATATCTACAGGCTTTCCTTATCCATTGGTAATTTTTCCAAAACTGTGCCCAGTGTCCCAATATTTATCCAAACCTCTCCAAATATAAAACATGTGCATATCTTTCTGTCCAGGCATGTCAATCATCAGAAAACTTTATCTTTCTATTGAAACAGTTTTTGTAATACAAAATGTAAAGAAAATAAACCTACACATGTTTTGTATATATGTGTATGAGAGTATGCTCTTACAAATTGTGCCGAAATTGTGCCCAAAAGTGCCCAAATACCTCTCCGAACAGGATTACTTGCCCTAATGTTATCCAACCAATCTGCTTTACATTTAAAATGGCACTGTACTTCAAAATTAGATTTACCAGAGCCCCATAAGCCAGCAGAATAACAGGTTTATCTATAACAAGCCTTCAACTTGACTTTTTACAGCAAAAGTAATGAATTATACATCACTATTTGGCAAACCTGTCTGTTACCACCTCCTACGACAGAGGTGTCAGGTGGGGGAGGGGTGTCTTCACTGTCCTCCCTGAAAAAGACAGATTCAAGTACATTACTAAGTAGAATCACTAAAAAATGAGAACACAAATTATCTCAAAAAAACATATGGCAAGTATTAGAATTAAGTGGAAAAATTTTTTTATTTTATAAAAAAAATAATATATATATATATATATATATACACACACATATATATATAATATATATATACGTATATACATTAAAAAATCTTACATCCACAGTACGTCTGATATTAGCTCCAACATAATTAGCAATCGTAGCTAACTAGGATTTATGAATTAGTTTGTCAGCTTGCACAAACTAAATTACATTATTATAATACTGTAATATCTTGACTGAACCGTGAAATAAAGTACTGAGAATGGATGTCGTTTCATGCGTAAATTCAACAACTAGCCCTTGTGTTGGTTTCTGCACAAAGAAACAGGGAATGAACGCTAGAAAACAAACAAACAAACAGCAGGCGCTCCTTACCAGCCTGTGAAACCATAGCTAACTAGCGAACTCCTGCGAGAATCCATTTATCACCAAACTAAATATACTCTAGATAATAGCGCTCCATACTGTTGATGATTATGATGATGATGATAATAACAATAATAATAATAATAATTTGTATTATATATTTTTAAAAACACTTACATGTCCAGGCACGGGTCCCATGCCGGAGTCATTGCTCTGCCAGAACACAGACTTCTTCACCTCTGGGAAACTTCGGTGGAACACCTCCAAAACCTGAGCAACCGTGAAATAAGCACTCTTCTTTCCACCGTTGATTGCCACGTTCGCGTATAAATGTATAAAATAATCGTAAACTTTGAAGCAGCAAAGACATCACCAGCGCAATTGCACCATACAACAAACCTCCGTATGCGTACAGAGAAAATACGTCACAGGACAGTTTTTCAGCTCACAAAAAAGCTACACATTGCTAAATATCATCTGGATATACTAAAAACAGCAATCCAGGCCATCCCTTCCAGATAAACTCAGTAAAAATGGCCACAGGCGTCATCTGATGCTGTCGACAGTCAGGAGCGCACAGCCGATTGCGCAATGGGCTGTCGTTACGCGTGGATACAGCGCCGTTCCCAGTCGCTGGAATATGACATCTTTTACTTCATTTAAAGGGGTAGGAAACCCCGTCGAAGATAATCCACGTGTTTTACGTTAGATCATTCCTGAAGCAGTCTAGTAATGGTTTTACGCAACGTAGTACAAAGGTCAATGCGATGGGTACGCACTAGGGGTGTGAATCTTTGGCTTCACAGCGATTCGATTCGATTACGACTCAGTTGTTGGCGATTCGATTCAAGGACACTTTTTTTTTTTTTGGAACGATTCGATTCGATTCGATTCTGTAAACCACGATTCGATTCAGTAACTTTTAACCAAAATTCTATATCCATGAAATAAACATGCAATAATGCGAGTGAGACTATCTGTATTCTTCTGAAAGGTGAAAAAATAAACAGACAACAGAATTACTTATTAAACATATTTATCCTATAAAAAAAGTAGTCCTGCATAATATTTTATGCTGAATACAAAAATGTAATTAAACATGGCTCAGTTATTTTGAACATTTTTCAATAGGCTACATGCTGGCAGGGGAGAGAGTGGGTGGGTGAGTGAGTGAGTGACTTAAGAGTCAGTGAGCGAGAGAGAGAGCGGTACTTCCTTGCAGGCTGACTAGCTCAGTGTTTCCCCTACCATTATCTTGGCCGGGCGGGACAAGAGGGAAAATAAATAATTTTAATGAAAAAAAAAAATAATTTATATTATTCTTTTTTTAAAATATATATATAATCTTTTTATTTTTTATTTTTTATGTAGCTGCAATATTTCCCTTACCGCAGAATGCGGGAATGATCAAAATAGCATCTGGAAAAACCCTTGCCAAAACAGCTTCGGTTGTTTTCAATGGCAGCGCTGATATTATGAGGGTGTAATTATAGTTTCCGCCTCTACGCAAAATGGCGCACTTTCACCGCCCGGCCTGAAAAAAGATCTAGGGGAAACACTGTAGCTGATGACAGAGTTACGGATTACTGCATTTCACAAAAAAATGTGTAAACTAAGTCTTAAAACAATAATCATAATTAAGAATCGCGATTCATTAGATTTAAAGCATTTATATCGATTATTGGTGAAGCCAAAGCGATTCATTCTATTTATTTATTTTAGCAGATCGATTTAGTTGCATCGGTAGGACTGACCATCGATTCATCGATGAATCGCATGAATCGTTACACCCCTAGTACGCACCATGGAAATCGAGAGTTTGCTGGAGAATGGATTAATGGATTACGAAAAAGCGTTCAGGATTCTTCAGAAAACAGTTATAACTACATAACCAGGTAAAATATTTGGTTGATTAAACATGTTTACGAAAAGCTTTTGTAGAAAATTAAATATATTTATACAAAACCGGAAGCACATCGGTTGTATGCATAGTGAAGTGAGCACAGGGAAAAAACACATAATGTTTATTTATACAAATTTTCAATAACATACAATTGTTCCTAAATCGGATCTTGATTTTTTAGCGTGTTGAAATGGTACCAAGAGCTTTTGTGATATGCATTTTATTGCCTGTGACTGCGGCGAGGTGAAGGCTGTAAACAAATAAAAAAAGTGGGTTGGGCTATTAGCACCCTGCTGCTTTATGGCTCTGTAGTGTAACCTGAGAGCTGATAAGCATATAAACGAATGTGTTCGCAGGCTGTGACTGTTTTTAACAATTTTGCGTCGAAAGTTCCGTGTTTTATTAACGTTATAATTTAGAATTTAAGAGAAATATGAACACTATAAAAAATTGGGACGGATACGTCCCACCACTAGGGGGCCAAAGCCTATAGAGTTAAGTTTATGTTTTCCTTCAGGCCTCTTTTCCCGAATAATATGAATTTTGTCTTTGAAAGGTTTAGTGATAATTTATTAATATTAAACCACGTGTGAAGCTTTGACATTTCGTTGTTAACTAATTTGACCATTTGATTAAGATCAATTCCAGAGCAGAGGATGTTTGTGTCGTCCGCGAATAAAATTAGTTTTAGGACGTTAGATACTTTGACTATGTCATTAATATATAGTATAAATAATTTTGGTCCTAAGACTGAACCCTGCGTGACCCCACAGGTGATGTCCAGGCATGTTGATATGTTGTCCCCTATCTGAACACATTGAACTCTATTTGATAGGTAACTCTTTATCCATTGTAATGTGATTCCTCTAACTCCATATCTGTAGAATTTTTCAATCAATATGCTGTGGTTTATTGTGTCAAAAGCTTTTTTCAGGTCAATGAAGATGCCTATAGTGTATAATTTCCGGTCTAACTTTAACCTTGATAAATTCTATCTGTTAGGATTCTGTTAGGGCCAGTGCTGTTGAATGTTTTTTTCTGAACCCGTATTGGCTGTCACATAGCAGTTTGTGCTTATCAATGAACTTATCTAATCTGACATTAAAGAGCTTTTCAATAATTTTTGAGCACTGTGGTAAAATTGAAACAGGACGATAATTTGAAAACTCATGTTTGTCTCCACTTTTGTACAGAGGAAGAACTCTTGCTATCTTCATTTTATCTGGAAACACGCCATTACAGAACGATAAGTTACATATATATGTTAGCGGAGGTATGATCGCTTTTGATATACTTTTTAACAACGTCATGTCTATCTGGTCTACGTCAGTGGATGTCTTAGCTGTGCAATCTCTCAGTATTGCTTTGATTTCAGTTTGTGTGACCGGATCTAGAAATAATGACTCTTTTTTTATCTCACCGCCCCTATCAAAGTGATCCCACTGCAGGAGTGAGGATGGAATGGCCTTGGCTAGCTCCGGACCAACACTAACAAAGTATTTGTTGAAACTATCTACTATCACCTTATTATCTTCTTCCCTCCTGTTGTTTATATTGAAATGATCCGAGAATGTCCTCTTAGCCTTTCGCCCAGAGACAGAATTTATTATTTTCCAGAGATTTCTGGTGTAGTTTCTATTTTCTGTTAGTAACTTGTCATAATAATATTTTTTATGTTTCCTCAGCAAATATGTCACTCTGTTTCTGAAACGTTTGTACTTTGCATATGATTGTACACTCCTTTCCTTTATAAAATGTTTATATAAGCTGTTTTTTTTCCTGCAGGCGTTCTCGATGGTCTTAGTAAACCAAGGCCTTTTTTCTTTGACTTTATTGTCTTTGTTCCAAGTTTTGACTACCGGGCAGTGTTTGTCATATAGTGAATTTATTGTGTTTAACTTGATTGTGCGAGCCCCTAGTGGTAGAGACGCAGGCGTCTACATTTTAAAAACATCACATATGCGTTTCTAGTTCCACGAGAATACGGATTTCATAACCATAAACCACATATCATCATAATTAGTACTTAATATCCTATCAGCGTGCGAGATATCACGTTCCTATCTGCCACTATTAGCTTGTAATTCATGAAAGTAGCATGCTATGCTGCTACACTGTTATCTACAATGGACCCGACCACATGTAAGATAGCAGCCATTTAAACATATTTGAGAGTTAATTAAAGTTTTTATTATATCACCAAAAAATCGTTTACTATCACAGCCGCAAGAAACACCTTCCAAGATCCTGAATACACAAAAGCAAAACTGTCAACATGCCTACTCACTCCACAGGAAAAAAAACGAGTGGTATTTGTTTGTCACCACATGACTTTCGTTTGCTATAAAAAGCTCCGGTAAAATATGAAATTAAGTCGTAACTTTACCTTTGGTTATGAAGATTAAGATGTCCCCTGCAAGAATCTGAGGTAATTTTTTGCCTTGGTTGACCCGTTTTTAAGATTCAATCCTTGTTTCAACATGTGTCCATGCTCCAAAATAGCCGTGCGTAAATGATCACATTCAAAAGAAGCGCAAGTAAATCCTTCAGACAAACTTGATTTTAATTGACACTTTTATCATCCAATAGAGCACATCCTAAGCTTTCTAAAATGGTATGGCATTCCCGTAGGTAGATTTAACCAGCTGATCGCTATCCACGCGTAACACAGGACTAGGTTGCACACATTCGGAAGCCATTTTGGATCACAATTCGGCCTGCTTCATGCGCGCAGTGCGCGTAATCATTATTACACGGAGATTCGAATAATTTTTTTTAAAAACAACACAGCCATTTTCGAACTTGTAATTTTTATTATATATATATATATATGATGGCGAAAAATATATGCCCCTGTCGGATGTAGCGGAGGAGATTTTTAGAAGTGAGTCGGAGGGAGGAGTGAAAGTGGCTCTGACGCTGAAAGCAAAGACTGTTGTCGAAGATGCTTTTGCCCAGGGCGAAGATGTGGCTGTTGACATGTAAGTATTAACTGTATTAAATTAAGTGATAACTTTATTTGTGCATAGGTTTAATTTTAGTCACAGTAGCCATGTAAAATATAGCATTTATTATCTAATTTCTTGTGGCTAAATGGCATAAGTCATATCGTGTATTGTATAATTATATACGAGGGATAGCTGCTACATTATGGGAAGGATGTGCCTTGTCTTGTCTGTTCTGTAGTGATCTTGATGACGTCTCTGTATGCACTTATTGTACGTCGCTTTGGATAAAAGCGTCTGCTAAATGAATGTAATGTAATGTATAATTAGGCCTGTTGATACATAGCTTAGCCATGCATTAGCATGCATCGTATCTTTAGCACACCAGCATAAATGGGCCATAAACTAACCTATGACATTGTTGCTGGTTGTCAATGGTAATACATTTTTCAATTACATTTTTTTTAGTTATATAGCGCTTTTCACAGGACTGTCACAAAGACGCTTTACAGAACACAAAGGGGAAATAGGAAATGCCAGCTCTAAGCCCCCAGATAGCAGAGGTAAAAACTCTCTAGTAGGGAGAGAAAACCCTCATACAGTGTCACTGGTTGGAATTGATTTTTGTGATATTTATAAGACTTAAGAACTTAATTTAGAAAAGAATTACAAAAAGTAATTATTTTTGTAATTCTTAAAGGGGAAAATGTATATTGTAAGAAGGGTAGGTCAAATAAGCTAAGGCTTCTTCCTACACCTTTTCAGTCAAATTACTTATTTAATTATATCTTTGTACACACATCTTTGTAAAGAAAATGTTAATAACCGAATTAAACTAAACTAACTTAATTTAGGGTACATTTTAATCACAGTCTCTATGTCAAATGTAGCATTTATTAAATTTTTTTGGAAAAGCCTAGCATTTTCATTTTTGATTTGCAACATAGTACATTATGTGGCTCTTATTGTACACTTTATTTTGATTTATTTTAAATAATTCAGGGTAGAAGATGCTTCTGCTCTGGACAGTCCTGGACCCTCTGCTCCTGCTCCTGCTCCTGCACCTGCTCCTCACCCCCGCACGACTCACGTCAAGGAGGCCCTGCTCTCGTTCACCGCGAGGAGCTAAAACAAGACCAAGCGAGCCAGAGCCCGAGTCTGAGGACGGATGGCACGACATGGCGGATGAGGATGAAGAGCCTCATCAGTTCCCCTTCTGCCCCCGGAGGACCCCAGAAGTGCAGCTGGACCTTCAGCAAGACTACAGCCCCCTGGATCTCTTTCGGCTGTTCTTTAGCACAGATGTCCTCAAGCTCCTCTGTGACTACACAAATGGCAACACAGCCCGCAAACATGCTCAGGGACTGCATACGCCATGGTCTGATGTGGATGCTGAGGACATGCTAAAATATCTGTCCATCGTCCTGTACCTGGGTCTTGCCCCTCGTCCACGTCATAGGAGGTGGTAACAGCACACTATATCCTCTCCAGTCAACGCTGCAACATACATTTTCTATTCAAAATTGTGCTGGCTAGTGGGGCTCCGGTGGAAAAATAAATTTTTGGAACCACAAACTGAACTAGAGCTAATAAATGTATCACCCTCTGAATGTGAAGTGATTGTAATTATCTCCTACTACCACAAAGGACATAATAAAATGCTTCATTTGGATAAAAAAGCATTGTATTCATTTTCGGATAGGTTTTTGGACCCTTATATATCCAAACCCAAATTATTTGGAAAAAGGTGAAAATTCCCTCATGTAGTTGATACAAACATGTTTTTCTATGAGCCAGAATACTTTATCTGTTGAAAAAAACTGATTATCTCTTGATTTACTGTGATGCACATTTTATCCATTTGGATAGATTTGGAGACCCTAAGGGACACCAGGATACACAGTTTACAAATCAGCTTATAGAACCTGAGTAGATTCACATATCCCTCTAAAATTCTGTACACATGTTGACAAGTGGTGTGTGCACCAGGAAATGGAAAGTATGACCTGTTTTACATCTTTGCCTTTCAGAGGTTCACTGTAAACTAAGAATTACAACCTCGTTTTTTTTTTTTTTGCAAAAAGTTTGTGCATTTACAGCCCATAATGTATGTAAAGATTATGAAATGTAATTATTTTAAGCTAAGACACACAAAGGTACAGGGTTCTTCTTCAATTTAAGCAATAAAACAAGTGTGTGTGGTGAGCATAACTGTAGTTATAAAGGCTTAAACAGAACAGTGAAAACAGGCGAAAATTGGCCTGTGCACTAACAGGTTAAGAAGGTCTCATACGCTTTGTTTGTGTCCCTTTCAGTCAATACATCATTCCACTTTTGTTTCATCATATCTTGTTCAAGATCTTTGAGTCTCTTTTCGTTTCTAATTCTTTTTAAGTTTTTTGGCACTGGTTTCTGATCTATGTGTGTTTCCAGTCACAGATAGCAAAGACTGGAAGGTGATCAGAGATATCATTTATCATAATACCACTTGTTATTACAGTGTCCAGTATATTTGTATAGATATTGTCAATTAGTGTGGCACTATGTTTAGTGATTCTGCTTGGCTGGGTGATTAGTGGTCGCATTCCGCACGTATACATTGTGTTAACAAAGTCCTCAATCAACTTGTTATCATTAGGATTTAAAATGTCTACGTTAAAGTCACCACATATGAAAACATTTCTCTGATTCATTTTTGCTAATATTTCTCCCAGGCAATTGCTGAATAAGTCTATTTTTGAACTGGGAGCTCTGTAAACGTTGCATATAACAGTTTTTTTACCTTTTGGCATTGAAAATTCAATTGTTACACACTCCATTACATTTTCAACGACAATTGACATGCTTTCCAGTATCTCAAAATTTATGCTCTCATCAATAAACAGGGCAACCCCTCCACCGGATTTGTTAATTCTGCTCTTACACACAAAATTATACCCTTCCAGGTGGAAGTCCATGCATTTCTCATCGTTAATCCAAGTTTCCGACACTGCAATGATGTTGAATGGTTTAGCAAATGTACATAGATACTCCTGTATCTGTTCAAAGTTGGCGTATAGACTCCTGCTATTGAAGTGGATTATTGACAGCTTTCCATCCATGCTAATGTTCTCGTTGAACTGGTCTTCCAAGTAATATCCACATTTGTTTATTCCATTATAATAAAAGTGTCTGTCTGGATCAACTTCTTCATTCGGGTCTTTTGATCTTAGGTTCTGGTTAGATGTCATACTCACATTTTCATAATCAGCAATTATATCCATCAATTCAGTCATTTTAATCCTTGAAGCTTTACTTTTTGGTTGAACTGAGTTCATGGCGTTTTCACGTAGTTTTCACGTACCTTAGATTAGTACATTAGTATTTTATAAAAATATTTTAAAAGCCAGAAGGAAGAAAACGAGATACGAAATACAGAGGAAACCCGAATGTTCCTAAAATCACCCGAATAGTGCAACGACGACAGGGAGTGACAGTAATACAAAACATGGAACAGTGAAAGCACAAAATAATCAGAATAAATAAACACGGTAACATACTAAACACAATACACAAACTCAGAAAAATAAGCAAAAGAAATCAGGAAACATAAATACACAGAATAAACAGACAGAGCAGGTACAGGATCCTGACACGCTGAACGGTGTACTCATCCGACAATTTCCGTACATGGAAGTAAAAACGTACAAAACATAGAGTGTTTATCTATGGTACAAGAGTGGGTCATATTACAAACTACTCTCTTTTTATTTTTGTTAATTCTCTCTTCATTCATAATCTACACTTTGTAACCATCGTCCAATATAAACTGATTGATATTCTCAATAAAAATAAAATTATTTTAAAAATATTACAAACTACTTCTTCACTAGTTTGGAAAGAGTTTTGCGGGGCTGTGTCCGAAATTTTCTCTAAATATAGTATACTTTAAACCCCGGTATGATACACCTACTTCGGGGTTTCACCGAGTACATTCAGGAGCACACTTTTCAAGAAGTACACGAACATTTTGGTCACATACATATGACATGAAAAAATTAGGCACAGCTATGCTGACATTTTCCTTCAAATACAATAAAAACAATATGTGACATGCCACTGGTTAAAACGAACACTGTGACAAGCCTAGCTTGTAACCTTAACAAGCTAGAAGTTGTCCCATGTTAACTATGGTGATTGAAGGCATCTTAAATAATCTTTTACATGAGTTTATGGTTGCAGAATCTAAAAAACCACGGAATTGTAACATTTTTACCGTGGATTTCTGGGGGGCCTGACTTTTACCCGTGACTGCACTTTGAAAGTAGCCCAATTTAGCTGTAAAACCGTGGACATGGAAAACCTGGTGGGACGTCTAACGATCTGCTTACGCCACTTCCACAGTACGGTTGGAAAATAGTACGGCGTGCTAAACAGTGCACATTAAACAGCACACTTCTGCCAGTGCACTGTACGCAGAGCGGGCAGTAGATAGGGCTCTGATTCTGACACAGCCCAAGATTTCTTTCGCACACTGCTTGCAAAGTGAGGGGACAGGGCACATAGTAGACAGGGGTCTAAGTGGACAGGGGGCAGCGAACAGGTATCGTATTCGGTCACGGCCAAATCTCTGGATTGCTCCCCCTATTTCTGGTTCCGTTGGCATTGTGATGTCGCCCCATGTGTCACATGATTGTGTAGCCTGATTATTAGGTGTGGTTGTGAAACCACACCTTTTGTTATTCACCATACTTATTCTTATTCCGCCACTTTTTGAGAACCTATCTCCACCAACACCATTCACACCATCGACACCATTCATACCTCATATTATACCTTTATACACCCTCCAGGTTGCTATTACTTTTTCAGATAATTGACCTTTTATCGCCAAAAAAAATTAATGGGAGTCAATGGGCACATTTTGAAAACCGATGCAATATAATGTGGATGCTGTAACGTATTACACTGCTTATGACCTCACAATGCCTTCCTCTACAACATTGTTATGACCCAATAATACTATCCCAGATGATTTAAGAAGTAACTGAGTAGCTCACGGTGAGAATGCTGTGTGAGCACTGGGCTGATTTTTGAATCACTTAACATTCTGCTCTATGTGAGCGCTGAGCAACTGTCAACAACCGTCTGAGTTTGGAAAAATGGCGACGAGAAATTCCATAGCTAACGACGTAGCCTACTTCCGTCTCTGATCCAAATCCAAAAGTGCTCTGAGCCCCTCAGTTCGTCTAATTAATGCCTTACCTTTTTGTGCTTTCATCACAATTCCGTCTTTGTATTACTTCCAGGTTCTTTAGACTACTTAACACAAAATACATCACCATATTTTAACACTTTCACATTCTTTTGATCCCATTATACGTAATTACCAGTTCATACCATTTCCACCTTTTATTGCAATAGAATGTGGATGCTGTAACGTATTACACTGCTTATGACCTCACAATTCCTTCCTCTGCAACACTGTTATGACCTAACAATACTATCCCAGATGATTTGACATTACCTTTTTGTGCTTTTATCACAATTCATTACTTCTTTGTATCACTTCCAGGTTCTTTAGACTACTTACCACGAAATAGGCTACATCACCTTCACTAGATCCCTTTATACCGCATTACCAGTTCATACCATTTCCACCTTTTATTTTCCACCTCACACTATACCATATTACCATCTTTCTATGCCATTTCCAGCAATTGATAACACTGTGAAGCAACCACACCTACAATTTCTTTAGGAATTGTTAATCTAGTTATCTTCTTCTTATTTTCATTTGGGGGGGGGGGGGCTATTGAGACAGCGGTGCAGAGGGCTATACGTTCTGAGCCCGATCCAGGTGGGGGTCCGCCCCATTGCCTGTTTGTACCTTCTCGGTTGAGGTTGCGAGTTCTCCAGTGGGGTCACACCTCTCAATTGGTGGCTCATCCGGGTGTTCACCGGACGAAAGATTTTATTTCTCGCCGGTTTTGGTGGCCCAAACTTGAGAGCGATGTGCCGGATTTTGTCGCCGCGTGTACTTGCACCCGTAACAAGGGTTTGCGGCTTTCCCCACCGGGCCCCTTACGTCCACTTCCCGTTCCCAGTCGTGTTCATCCCACCTCCCACGTCTCTCGCCTTAAACCGGTGCTCATTAGTGCTTTCGCCCCGGTTGACAAGCCGCCATCTCCCCCCCGGTTCTTGGAGGGAGGTGCGGTCTATGCCGTTCGGCATATCTTGGCCAAGAGACGTGTAGGCAGAGGCTACCAGTTTCTCGTGGACTGGGAGGGGTGTGGTCCTGAGAAGCGCTGCTGGGTTTCCTCCAGGAACATCTTGGACCCGGTACTTATTAGGGACTTCCATAGAAGCAGGGCTGAGGGATCGCCTGGGGCCATCCCTTAGAAGGGGGGTCCTGTCATGGGTATTTGCAGCCCCTGCTGTTTCTGCAGTCGTCTTTCTTTTTGGCGTCGTCGGGACGCTCTAGCTGATTTTTTCCGCCTCCGTTCGTGTTTTGCCCGACAATTATTCTCTGCACCTGTTTTGTTTCACTACCTCTTGTTACACCTAATTATTTAGTGCATGAGTGAGACGTGAGGAAACATGGAACGTGGGGTGGATCTTAAGGGAAGCAGGGAGTGATAACTTAACAGATGCAGGGTTGATGATAGCGAGAATCTTGAAGGGGCCAATGAAACGGGGTTGCAATTTGTGGGAAGTGGATTGAAAGGGAATGTCCTTGGTGGAGAGCCAGACGGAATCACCTGGTTTGTAAGCAGGGGCTGGAGTGCAGTGGCAATCTGTGAAGCATTGGTTACGGTCTGCCGTACGTAAAAGTGCGGCCCTGACGTCCTTCCAGATCTTAATGCAACGTCTCATGTGGGTGGCGATGGAGGGAACAGCGATCTCGGCTTCCTGGTCGGGAAACAGTGGAGGTTGGTAGCCAAGGGCAATCTCAAATGGAGACTTTCCGGTGGTGGCGCAGGGTAGAGCGTTGTGCGCATATTCCACCCAGGTGAGCATCTTGCTCCATGAAACCGGGTTCTGGGCTGAAATGCAATGTAGAGCGGCTCCCAAATCCTGGTTGGCCCTCTCGGTTTGCCCATTGGACTGGGGGTGGTAGCCAGATGAGAGGCTAGCAGTGGCACCTAGGGCCAGGCAGAAAGCTTTCCACACCTGGGAGATGAATTGTGGACCTCGGTCGGATACGATGTCCGCGGGGATTCCATGGATGCGGAACACCTCCTCAACTAAAACATCAGCGGTCTCTTGGGCGGTGGGTAGTCTGGGCAGGGGGATGAAGTGGGCCGCCTTGCTGAACCTGTCCACCACAGTGAGGATGGTGGTGTTACCTTCAGACGGGGGAAGTCCGGTCACGAAATCCACCCCGATGTGGCTCCAGGGTCGGCTGGGCACAGGCAGAGGTTGGAGCAGTCCAGCTGGAGCCTGGTGGGAGGCCTTGCTTTTGGCGCAGGTGGTGCAAGTCTTGATGAAGTGTCTGGTGTCAAGGATCATGGAGTTCCACCAGAACTTACGCTTCAGCACCACCAAGCTGCGGGTAAAGCCGGGATGGCAGGACAGGAGAGATGAATGAGCCCACTGAAGCACCTGTGTCTCAGCAGCTGGGGGGACATAAAGGCGTGTGCCGGGGTTGGACCTGGGATCGGGCTCCTCACATAGAGCCCTCTGGATCACCGCCTCAATCTTCCAAGTTACAGAAGCGACGGTGCAGGAAACCGGGCTGCAAAAGCTGCAAAAGCTTGTTCGCCACGTTACTTCCTGCTTCTCGTCAGGAAGCAGATACAAGCTAGGCTACTATGAAGCGAATCAACATGCATTATAGCCTGCATTCATTTCACTACAGAAAACTAAACTAAACCTAGCTGTCCGATACCAAAACATTTCCCGCAGGTAACGTTCTACACTACCGGAAAAAAAACTTCTCGGTTCCCCATGTCATAATTCCTATCCGCCGGTGAAAGCTTCTTGGAGAAGAAGGCGCATGGGTGCAGCCAATTGTCAGAGGAAGAAACTTGCGAAAGTACGGCTCCCACCCCAGTGTCGGACGCATCCGTCTCCACAACAAACTGGCGGGTGGGGTCGGGGTGCACCAGGATAGGAGCGGAGGAAAACAATTTCTTGATTTTGATGAATGATCCCTCCGCTTCGGGACCCCAACGGAATGGCATGGCAGTGGATGTGAGCTTGGTGAGAGGGGAGACAACTTGGCTATACGACCTGATGAATCTCCTGTAGAAATTGGCGAATCCCAAGAAGCGTTGTAGGTGTTTCCGAGAGGAAGGCCTGGGCCAGCCAGTGACCGCCTGAACTTTCTTGGGATCCGCCCTGATCTGTCCCTTCTCCACAATGAAGCCCAGGAACTCGACAGTGTCGGCGTGGAAGACGCACTTCTCCGCCTTGACAAACAGTTTGTTCTCCAACAGTCTCTGGTCCGGCGTTGTCTGGCACGGTTGTCCAAACGAATGGCGGCACGGATGAGTGGGTAAAACTGGGTGATGGGTTCGAGACGCGCCAACTCGTCCTGGAGTGCCTCACTCAGACTGGCCAGGAACAGGTTCGCTAGAGCCGCATCATTCCAGTTGGTCGCGGCTGCGAGGGTGCGGAAGTCGATCGGATGATCCGCCGCGGTCTTCCGGCCTTGATGAAGGGCGATCAGGTGCTGGGAAGGCTCTTGGTCACAAGAAGCGTGCTGGAAGACTTTACGGATCTCTTTGGCGAAGGCCGGGTACCGGGGAGGGAATGAACCCCCGGACCACACAGCTGTAACCCAGTCCAATGCTCTCCCCTTGAGTAGCCCCATCACGTAGCCAATCTGGTGGTCGTCATTGTTATAAGTCTGTGGTTGCTGCCGGAACACAAAGTCGCACTGGAGCAGGAACGCCTTGCATCTCTCCGGTTCTCCGCCGAACCTCTCCGGGGGGGTTGTTGTGGCTCCCGGAATTGCCAGGTTCCCATGGGGTTGGCAGGTGGAGGTGCAGGTGGTTTAGCCGGTTGTTCCAAGGGGCGTGACTGAAAAGTGACAGCGAGTCTCCTCATCTCCGCACACAGCTCTCGAATCTCCTGATGAAGTTCGGAGATCCCTTGAGAGTGTTGCAGAACCAGGGCGCCTTGTTGCTGGAGGGCGTGGAACATGGCCATTGAGTCAGCGGGGTCCATGCTGGCGAAATTGTTCTGAGACGGGTTCGTGAGGGTAGGACCCGAAATGCACGACTCAGAAACAGTGACTGATGATAAAGTCCCATCAGGGCTTTATTATAGGAATGTCCAAAGAGCGTAGTCAGAAAACAAGCAAAGTTCATACACAGAAAATCCAGCCAAAAAACCAAAGTACAGTACCGAGGGAGAAGGCAGTCTCGGAATCGGTACACCATGCAAATAGTCCAGTAACCAGAGTAGCTGTCAGCAGGGCAGTACGGTAGGCAGGCTTGGGGTCAAAGATGGTGCAAGAGTCAAGACCGGAGTCCGCTCCGCGGGGCAAAAGTACAAAGAGAGCAGGCAAAAACTCGTGGTACAGGCAGGCAAGTGGTCAGCAAAACAGAAGTCAAAAACAATGGTCGATAAACAGACTTGGATCGTAAACAAAAAGGCAGGCTTAGAATAACGCTCAAAAGTGCACTGACAAACAGGAGGCAACAATTTCGCGAAGACAAGACATGAACACTGAGCTTAAATGCAGGTGTAGACAGGTGCAGACACTTAGCTTGAGAGCAGCATGCGAATGGAAATCAGGTGTGGAAGGCTGACGAGGTAACAAGATAATTAGTAATCGTTAGTAATAAACCTATCCTGACCTAGCGTTAGTAAATTAGTAAATGACATGCACGAGAAACATAAGGTAAACATGAACACATGGTTAGAGAGTTAGTATTATCCAATCCTGATATAATGTTAGTAGATTAGTAAATAGACACGGGAGAATGAAACAATTAGGGAAGCGTGAGCGACAGCAAGAGAGAGAGAGAAACAGCATGAATGCAAGGCTGCGGAAAAACATGGAAATGTGTGTGCTAACAATGAACGGGAAACGTAACATGAATCAAATATAAAACGTGACATGACAAGACTAGAAAATAAATCGTAACAATAATCAAACATGAAACGTGACATGACATGAAAATTAAACGTAACAAGAATTAAACATAAAACGTGGCGTGACTAGACTAAACACAATACGTGACATTAACAAGAAATCTAAGACAAGAAAATAAAATAAAACGTGACATGACAGCTGGAATCGTGACAGTGAGGTTCTTTTGTTAGTTATTCTTGCTGTTTATCGAGATCGCCTCAGTTTTTGGAGGTTTCTTTGTTTTGCCTTGTGCTAGAAGGAAAGTTTTGCTCCCGATCCTGTGTTATCCCAGTCCTGCTGCGGCTATTTCTGCGTTTTGTGGCGTATCTCTCTTGATACGCTTTTAGAAATCCTTGTCAGTCGCGTTTGGTTCTCCGAACCTTACACTCCCCCTTACAAAACCATTGTAGCCTAACCACATTCACATCAATGTAGCTAGCAAATTGGGATGGAAGGTATGCCATCCGCCAAGTTACGGCTTGGTGGGGCATGCCCCATACCTATACAGCACAGAGAGTTTGGCACTTTTCAGGGTTTCCTACAGAAGTAACCACAATGGCCATAGACTCTCAGCCCTTAAAAACATTAACTTCTGTATGTTCTGACCTCATGTAACCACACAGCATTCAGATACAACTTCACACATCCACACAATAAAGCCCCAAACTTGGGTTATTTTGCCGTTTTTCTCCTTCCTCTTCTTCTTCTTCTTCTTCTTCGTCTTCTTCTTCTTCTTCTTCTTCTTCTTCTTCTTCCCATTTTCCTGCCAAACTGCCTGCCTCCGTCACAATGTTATCCAATGGGGAGAATTATTATTTGAGGGTATGGTCCGTATACCTGCTCATCAAGCTTATCGTCCAATAAAAACGCTTCATACTAATGTTTTTTAATGTTAATGTAGCTAATGGCTTCATGCTTTCCAAGAAGCCATGGTGGCCTTGTGGTTAGAAATGCAGTCTCTCATGCAGTGGATTGTGGGTTTGAGCCCAGCAGGGCACATGTGTATTTTCCACAAAAACAATGTGCAACTGTGAAGTACTTTTCATTTCTTAGACTGTTATTATTTTCACATTGACACATTAACATATTTTTATTGCAAAGGCAAAAGAGGTTTCCAATATTAACTGTTCAATATTTCACTAATATTTCACTTGTACTATATCACACCCTCCCCAAACCGGACGCTCGCTCTTGTCTGTTTTGGGGAGGGTGTTACGCTCTGCTCTTGCGGTCATGACTGACTGACTGTGGAAACCCCTTGCCTCGGGCAACATTTCTTTATTCATAAATTTCTTCACTTCAGCTCTGTTCACTTTATCCTTTTCACACAAAACACAAGGTCACCATAAAATTAACTACTAGGAAAATTAAGAATTTACGATAATAGCCTACATTAAGAATTGAGGATAGCCTCTTTTAAGCTGCAAACCTTTAAGGGATCGGATTTATAAACCGCCAATTCCCCAAATATATCTGATTCATGGTTAGTCACTTAAAAAAATAATAATAAATAGCCTCCGAATGTGGCTCTAGTCTACGCTACTCTGCTGATAATGTAGCTTACTGCAAACACTTTCAATTATTATAATAATAATAAGAAGAATAATAATCTCTGGTATGTACTTTCTTAGTAGTATCTATTGTTTTCTTTCTGGCTAAGATTCCTGGGAAATATGCGTTCTCCAATTAAGCTTGTTCGCCACGTTACTTCCTGCTTCTCGTCAGGAAGCAGATACAAGCTAGGCTACTATGAAGCGAATCAACATGCATTATAGCCTGCATTCATTTCACTACAGAAAACTAAACTAAACCTAGCTGTCCGATACCAAAACATTTCCCGCAGGTAACGTTCTACACTACCGGAAAAAAAACTCACTAGCTCGCTCGCTAGTTCGTAGCCCACACATGGAAGGTTGGAGTTACGCATCCGGCAATCCAGTGTTGAATAGCTTAACGTTAAATGTATTTCATAGAATACTAATAGCCCTATTTTAAAACTGTATTTCCATATTTTACTGATGCAAACTATTTAGGCTGTACTAGCTATTTAGGCTGTATGTCTTTCAGCTAGAATGTGTTTGCGTCTAGCCCATTGTGCATGCATGTCTCCATATAGACTTGGTTCATTAATTTACATGCTTCTTCATGATCCATAGCTCAGGTGGTGCTGTTCATTGTATTTCATTACACATTAAATACTGCTCATCTACAAATGCTTTTAATGTAATTGTGTGCTGTCTGTAATAGGATAACTGTTCTCATTCTTGCCTGCATACATTTCTTTGGAACGCATGTCACCGTGTTTATCTTCATGCATTATTCATCATTAGTTAGCTATAAAAAATAAGTGATATCAGATCAAAAACGTCTACGACGTAAAAAAGTTACTCACACATAGCCTACATAGCGCTGTCTATAAGTTCTTAATTCCAACTTGCAAAAACTAGGCCTGCCTTTAAAAGTCTTGATATCAAAATGTGGCCAAGTTACAACTAACAATATTGCCTATTGTAGCTCACACTAAATAAACTCTATTCCAAAGCAATGCTATCCAAACTTTCCTAAATTATTTAATGCAACTTGGCCCTGTGTTTCTTCATCTTACCATCTCAAGAGAATGTGGTCAATGAAACTGTATGTGCCACATCAAACTGCAAAATAAAAATAATTTATAGTGGAAATACTCTCAGATGTGTTGCACTTAGAAATTAAACAGAAAAATTACTACACTATAGGGCATGTTTGAACAATTGTCTGCATCCACTGCTTTGGGTCTATGAAAAGCACAGAATGAATAAAATGTATTATTATTATTATTATTATTATTATTATGTATTTATTGATTTATTTATTTGGATTTCTATCAAAACCTGTGTGGTCCTATAGAGCATAGATATCCTTGTGTTCACAAAATTCTGTTTGCAAATATCATAAATACTATTATGTTAAGAAAATTGGTACTATTACTTATTTGCCACCATCTGACCCACAAACATGTCTGGATACGTTTGTAAAAATGCTTTATGTACGCTATTTTCTAGGTAAAAATATTACTCATTTATTTATTCATCACCCCTTTCTCTATTGCACATGATGTTTCTTCATATAAATGTCTGTTTGTGAATTTTAAAGAATGCTGTAGCAGCAGTTAACATTTTAAAACCTGTACATTTTCTAAAGTAAACTTGCCAACAAAGTACAACCATATCCTTTCTGGAGTGTAATTATTCATCAACTGTTAAAAACATTCATTGAAATCATATGTTGTTCCATGAGGCACAATCTCTTCACATGCAAAGATGAAGAAACACAGGGCCAAGTTGCATTAAATAATTTAGGAAAGTTTGGATAGCATTGCTTTGGAATAGAGATAGTTTATTTAGTGTGAGCTATGATAGGCAACATTGTTAGTTGTAACTTGACCACATTTTGATATCAAGACTTTTAAAGGCAGTTTTTGCAAGTTGGAATTAAGAACTTATGGACAGCGCTATGTAGGCTATGCATGAGTAATTAGGCTTTTTTTTTTACGTCGTAGACGTTTTTGATCTGTAGATAATTACTGCAAAAGATGTTGTCTCCTGAAAATGCGTTCTGGACCGATGGCTTAGCTCAATCGACGCTGAAAAGTAGTAGGAATCTTTTATGTTAATTATGAAAGTAAAAAAAAAAATGCCTTCATTCTGAAATGGTGATGGCGATCTGTCCATTCAACGAGCCCCGATTTGGCCAGATTTCAGATTAAGCTTTCTCAGAATTTATCTACATATAAATAATTCTATTTTATTTTATTTCCTAATGTTATTATATGTCCAAAATTTTGTAAGATGACTGTATATTCCCTCAAAACTATTCTCCAAACAGGATTTTGTTATCAACTCCCATCATTATTCCACTGTGCCCCCTGAGTTTTTTAGGTGCAGGTCGCCGTTGTTCTGAAACAGTAGCGGAACAAATGACAGTTTACAAGCCACCACAGTTAAGGCTACCTGTAGGCCTATGTAATTTATCCCCTGCCAAACCAAAAATAAAACTTTAAAAATGACATTTCAGCCATAATTTTACAAACAGACATATGATTTGTCCTGCGCTAGTAACGAGCGGAAAACCGCGTGGAAACCGCGGCATTAAAACTATGATTGAGAAAGAATAATGTAATTTAGCCTACATCTATTTATGTGAATGGGCTGTCTTTTACCAATGCAATTCATGTTTTAGGCTATTATAAGCTACTATTTTTATCATTTACCATGTGCTATATACAGTGCCCTCCACTATTATTGCAACCCCTGATAAAGATGAGTACAAATGGTATAAATCATTCACCGTTTGGTGAATTAGCTTAATGTCACACTGAAAAAATGAGTAATACTTTAATTGTAGTAAATTCTTTATGAGAAAAAAAAATCCCTCATCAAGAAATAATTATTTTTAACAAAACCATGTGTGCCACAATTATTGGCACCCCTGCATTTCTATATAGAATAAATCATTTTTTATATTTGGTTGCATATCCTTTGCATGCCATGACTTCCTAATGTCTTCCAACAACATGAAAGGACTCTTGATATCTTATTTTCTGTTTCTGGTACTCTTACAGGCGATACTATAATGTCTCTGCATTTGAATGGATCTCTATGGGAATTGGGGGATGGGACTAGATTTAGCTGTAAATTATGCTGGAACAGTATGGAACACATGGCTAAATGACAAAGTCAACAAGGGTCTGATGTATCAAACAAGCCTTAAACCACTCTGATGCCAGATATGCAGTAGATATGGATGGATAACTTCAAGGGTTTTTACTGAGATTGGTTTTTGTGGCTAACTGTTAAGGTTTGTGTCTTGGTTTAGAGTGAGTGTCCCTTGGTGTTTTTTGTTTTCAGCTACCCTAGTAGGTAGGCAACGAGTGGGCCAGTTGATCACTTGTTTGGTTTCCCTGCTGCCTACTACTTTATTATTTTGCCTTTTTTATTTTTTGAGGTAATCCTGGGTGGGAATTTTGTCCCTGTCGGGGGTACGCATTTCGAGGTCTTTGGTCTCAGTCTTTAGGCCAAATTTCCTTGAGTTTTAGCGTTTAAAGACGCCTCTTGCCCGGCCCGGTTTTGGGTAGGTAGCCAGGAACCAGGGTGCTGTGTATTTTGCTCCAGGGTGCTTAGCCAGGCATCAGTTAGTCCCGCCCCCCCATCCCTTCTACGAGTCACTAGGGAACCTTTATTGCAGCTTCCCCCCAGATTCTATGGGGAGTCTGACAGAAGCTGAGGGTTTTTTCCCAGCATTTGGGTTTCCTTGTATATATTGATTTATCTCGGTTACTGCTCTCTTTGGGAACTTCTGCAAGGATTTACCTGAGGGATCGTCTGGGTCGTCCCTTAGAAGGGAGGTCCTGTCATGGTTTTTGACGATTTCTTCCCTTGCGGTCGTTTCCCTCGGTAGCCACGCTAGGGCGCTGCCCTTTTAGTGGATGTTTGCTCCGGCCCGTCTTTTTTGCGGAGCTTCTCTCAGCATCCACACCTGTGCGTGGTTACCTCTGAGCTACTTAAGCTCCCGTTTCCTTCGTTCGGGGCTTCTGTATTGTTGCATATTATTTTTGCCTTTGTTTGCCTTAGCCAGTATGGTTAGATCTAGGCTCTGTAGGAGACCTCTTTGCTCCAATGGGTTTTATTGGAGTAATGCGGGACTTGCCTTTGTGCATGTAGCTATTAGGACTCTTCTTCCTTGGCTCTTTTCTGTCACCGCTTCCTGGTTTTTCCTTTTCTTTCTTTGCCTAGACCTGTTGCCTTTTTCTGTCTCTCGATCCTCTCTCTGTCTGCTTTCTTACTTGAAAGCGAGAGGAGTCTTTCTTTGTTTGTGGTTATATTTATATAGTCATATTTCTTACTGAGAGGCAGGGCGTTCATCATACTGAGAGGCAGGGCGTTTATCCATACTGAGAGGCAGGGCGTGTATTTTTTACAAGGCTTGCGTTAGTCATTGAGCCGGCAAATATCCAGAACAGCTGTTCTGTTCGCCTTTCAGTACCTTTCTCCTTACAGGGAGACCGGGCGATTTTGTTTGGATCTGTAGTTCTGTTCACCTTCTGGTACGTCTCTTCTTACAGGGAGACTCGCGATTTTGTTCAGAACAGTAGTTCTGTTCGCCTTTCGGGACCTTTCTCCTTACAGGGAGACTGGGCGATTTTGTTCGGAACTGTAGTTCTGTTCGCCTTCTGGTATGTCTCTCCTTACAGGGAGACCGGGCAATTTCATTGACGTTTGCATGTGACTGCGAGCCTATGAAAGTAGCCATGGAACGTTAGATCTCTGTTTCTTTCACCTTCTCGTACCTTCCCCCTTATTGAGATGTAGGACCATTATTTTCAGATTCAGATTCAGAAAACTTTATTGTCTGTCATAGCATGACAGAAAATCATCTTGGACGTGGCTCAATATACAGTACATATATAACTTAAACAGAATAAAAAACAAGTGCAATGTGACAGTGCATATATGACAGAGTTCATTGTCCATTGTTTCACCATTTGTTTAAATTGTTTATGGCAGTGGGAATGAAGGAGTTCTGGTAAATGTTTTTTTTTGCCAGGGGGACTTTATTGCGGCGACCTGATGGTAGTAACTGGAAAGACTTGTGCAGGGGGTGAGAGGGATCCTCTGTAATGAGGTTGGCTTTCCTTTTGACAGCTTGGATGTGGAGCACTGATAGTTGAGTTTGGGTTGTGCCTGTTATTTTACTTGCTTGGTTAATGATTCGGGAGAGCTTTGATTTATTCTTGACAGAGATAGAGTTGAACCAGGATGTGATGTTGAAAGTGAGTCCAGTTTTAATGAGTGATTTGTACACAGCTGTTAAAATGTCCTTCCTGACATCGAAGCTTCTGAGTTTCCTCAGCAGGAACAGGCATTGTTGGGCCTTCCTGTACACAGAGTCAGCGTGTTGGGAGAAAGACAGGAGGCTGTCTATCTCCATGCCCAGGTACTTGAAGGTCCCTACCTGCTCCACTACCTGTCCATTCAGCCTCAAGGGTTCAAAGAGGGGGTGGGGGAATCAGATGTTCGCCTCCCCCCACAGCACAGCTCCTTGGTCTTGGAGATGTTAAGCTCCAAGGAGCTCTCCTCGATCCAGGATGTCAGGGTGTCTACTTGCTGGTGGTATGCAGTTCTTGTCCCTCAGGTGGGCCATGTCGTCTGCATATTTAAAAAGTGTGATGTCGTTGCCATTGCAAGTTATATTGTTTGTGTATATGGAAAATAGTATGGGGGATAAAACACAGCCCTGGGGGACTCCAATGTTTAAAATCATGTTTTTGGATTTAAAACCATTGACCACCACATGCTGAGGCCGGTCCTGCAAGAAGTCCTTTATCCATTGGATCAGTGTCGGGCTGACCTGTAGTCCTAGGAGGCGGTTGCAGAGGGTGTGTGAGTGTACTGTATTAAAAGCAGAAGAAAAGTCCATAAATAAAATCCTTGTGTGGGAGTGTTGTTTTCGCATGTCTTGTGTTTGGCACACTGCTGGTAGAGGTTAGGACACGGAGACTGCTTCCCTTCTATTCCTGCAGCAAGCAGTATGCTCCGTATAGAGTTAGGGAGTTATTTTTCGCTTGTCGCTTTCTCCCTTTGCTTAGTTCTAATTTATGTTCCTTTGTTTGTGTTACCTCAGAGGCAGCTCCTTCTCTCATTTCACGTTAGCATCTCGTTGTTAGCTCATTGTGTTTACTGAGCTCGAGATTCTTTGCTCTCATGTGACGTTCGCCCGGTTATACGGGTCGATTTCTGTTACATCCCCTTTTTCCTAGTTCCCTTATTATTTCCCTCCAGTCGAGAGTGGGAACTAGGTTATTTGAGTTGTCATTTAAATTCCCTCAAATACGGGGTCTCTCCGTCACAGTAGCTCATAGAGCTTAAAGAATCCCCTCGCTGCGTGTGGTCCCTTCGAACCTCACACTTTGAACCTCACCAATATTGTTGATATCTTGCAGGTACTGTGATTGCCTACAGCCTTTGTAAAATTAGCTAAAATTGAGCTAGCGTATTTTGTCTGTATTAGTGAGGGAGGTAGCGAGAGAGAGGAGAGAGAGAGAGTGGAACAAAGCAGCCACTGTGAGTGCTGTCCAGAGTAGAAATGAGCTTTTGGCTACTAGTGAAATAAAATTGCTGGGGCGTGGTTTGATACCTGGAGCTCAGCCCCTATATTATTATCTTATCATGCCCAGATTGTGGCATTTTTAGAATTTCCAAAGGGGGCAGGGTCTAGCGAAACCAGCGTGTTTTGTTACCCTTTAAATGTAACAGCGAATTACATTTAATCTCCAGCAAATAGTTTCATATTATCCTACTAGAATTCAGTATTAGAATGATTATTTAAGGCCAGTTAATGATAACTAGCTACATGTTTATTTGTTTATTTGTTTATTTCGGCATGTGTATAGTCACATTGCATCACATTTCTGAAATATGCATTTAACAAATACATTTCCTGCCGAAAAGGGATACGGGAAAAAAGCAGCCTGCTTATCAAGTCCCGCCCCACTTCCCTCACGATTTTAAATGTTCATATTATACATTTGATTAAAACAGATATTTTTAGTATCACAACAGCATAGCTGAATTTTCTTTATAGCGAAACTGATCAAGAAAGAAAGAAAAAAAAATAAAATAAAATAAAATACTCTAAAGTAAAACAAACCAGATTATTAAAGTCCAAATAAGTAGGTTTAAATGTACATGTCATACATTGGTCAAAACAATTTGTTTCATTTCAACGTCAGACATTCCCAAATATTGTTCAGCTAATGTCCAAATTAAAAGTGTCCGTTTCTACGTTTTTATGATGTTCTGTTGTCCCCTGTAAATTCCGTGCATTATGCCTGTGTAGGTATGATTGCCAGATCTCGGAGTTCATTACCCCTCACTATTTTCTGCACTGTCCTCCGGAGGCTTGGTGGTTTCTGCCTGCATTATGGCTATTTTTCCCTTGATTTTGGTGATGTCCGATCTCAAATTTCTCAGTATGGTCAGTAATTCCCTGTTTCCAGAGACGTCAAACCCCTTTTTTCTCAGCTGTCGGTGCATCAAGTACTGGCCAAATCCTAGGCCGATTAGTCCCACCATCATGAATCCAAACAGGTACACATCTTCCACATCTTCTATATCTAGTACTGCCAGACACACTACACGCCATTTGTCCCACCCATCCATGGTGTACCCTGCCAGAAAGGTCCCATCTGGACATGACGGCTCGCCAGTGCCCTCACGCCTTGTCGAGAATATTTTGTCAATAGCGTTAAATGACCAGTTTAGAAGCTCCATCCTGAGAGTTTGTGCGACCAATGTCTGTTGTCTTTTGTTGCAAGGTCCAGGATCCTGTGTAAACCGCTTGCTATGGTTTTATTTATTTATTTTTTTATTTTTATTTTTTTGTACATCATGACATTGTTTTCATTTCATGATAACCCCCTATTTTTTAAACTTGATAATTTTCTACCATCTTGCATCTTATCTTACACTTGAAGGTCTTTAAATTTGTAGACATTTTAATCTCATCATGTAAACTGTTCCAAAGCTTAACCCCCACAATGGATAATGAATGACCTCTGAGTGTTGACTTTATAGATTTTTGTTTATAAATCATATTTCCTCTTAGGTTATGTATGTCATCTCTCTTTAGAAACAGTTTCTGTATATTTACGGGTAAGAGATTTTTGGAGGCTAAGAATAATATTTGTACAGTATTATATTTAATTATATCCTGCCACTTGAGAAACTTTGCCTTAATAAACAAATCATTTGTGTGGTCTCTATATGGGACACTATATACAACTCTCATTGCCCTTTTTTGGAGTTTGAACAGTGGCTCTATAGTGTCTTTATAAGTGTGTCCCCACACTTCAACACAGTAGTGTAGGTGAGGTGTTATGAGTGCCGAGTAAATTGTCTTAAGTGAATGTTGATTGAGTAGTTTCTGCATTTTCCACAAAATAGACACGCTTTTGGCCAATTTACATTGAACTAGCTTCACATGTGGTTTCCATGTCAGGAGGCTATCTACCGTAACCCCCAGAATCTTGTGTTCGTTCACTCGTTCAATGTTGATACCATTGACCTTTAAGTTTATGTTTTCCTTCAGGCCTCTTTTCCCAAATAATATGAATTTTGTCTTTGAAAGGTTTAACCTCTTCCTACCGAGGGCAAAATAGGCCAAATTTTGCCTGTTTTCACTAGTGACAAACAAAGGTGGTTATCTCAAAAACTATAAATGGTACAAATATGGTTCATGGCTTTTATTAAAGCAGACACCTGCAGTATTACGACTAAGCAGTGAGAACTCATAGAAATCCAGTTTTTGATACTTAACTACAACAATTTATGTACAGAAAATATAAAAAAACTAAAAAACGGGTACCTACATTCAAGTTTAAGAATTTTTACCTGGGGAGCTACAAATGCAATCAAGGAAATGACTCCTCTATCTGATTCATCAATATGCTGCCTACCTCTGGTAACAATCTGGTGTCAATATCTCAAACCATTCAAATTTTACAGGGTTTTTTTCAGGTGAACCTTTTTCGTTATCCAAATGGTGCCAAATGGTGCCAAATGTGCCAAAAATGGCAATGTTCCAGAAAGGTCTCAATATCATTTATTTTTTAGGTTTTTACAATAAAATGAGATAATTTGTCAATATTGGCAATAAAAGTTCATTTTTAGACGTGTTCTTGGTGTTCTGCATATTACACAACTAACTAACCAAGGTTACAAAAAGCTGTCAAAACCCATGTAGCAGCACAGTGAATCTTGTGTATTTCACCAGAGCCCCATTAGCCAGAAATGAGTCCAGGAATGTGCAAACAGGTTTTCAAATGAATAATGGGAATAGTATGAAACTTCCCTACACATTAATGCTTGCCAGTCCTGTCCTTTATTCTGTTGGCACCTCCTATGACAGGGACGTTGGGGTTGGGTTTTAGGAGGCAAAACTTTATACATGACAAACATATATCAACTATATACAAGTGCACTAAGGTGTACTACTAAAAGTGCAGTGGATAAAAAATCAAAAGTCCACCAGTTTCCTAGATAAAAAATAAAAACACCCCTGCTGTAACAAATAAAAAGATCCTTGCCTCTAATTGCTGAAGTTACCGTATTTACACAAAGAAAGTACAAAATGGCAGGGTCCAAAAAGCTAAAAAAAATGAACTAAAAACAAAAAAAGGTAAAGGATCAAAACATGGGGGTGGAGGTTGAGGAGAGATTATTTAACCATTCATACAGAAGCCATTTAGACTACACATTCCCTCAGGAGAGCAATCTGCATCATTACAAATCCCACTAACCCTGTCCATGGAATTGTCCACCATGTTGATATACCCATTAGTCCCCCTTATACAACAACAATCAACAATAATAATAATCAACAAGTACTCCCTCATGTTATCATGTTCTCTCCCTCATACCATGCATAAATTACCATTTTGTTTACCTGCACAGCCTTCTGTACTGCATACAGAACAATTTACTCAGGTGGAACAATGACTTTACTAAACACTTCCAGAAGCCATTTCACACTCAAAAAAATCGTTTTAGTAGCTCATCTCAGACACAAATAGATAGCTAGCTGCTTGTTACCTGTAATTTTGCTTGCATTACATTACATTACATTTATTTAGCAGACGCTTTTATCCAAAGCGACGTACAGTAAGTGCGCACAGAGACATCAAGATCACTACAGAACAGACAAGGCAAAGCACATCCTTCGCATAATGTAGCAGCTATCCCTAGCAGTGAACGTCGACTGTAGTTCACAGTAAGCTGTGGGCAAATCAGCAACACCACACTTCCATTCCTAATACTCGTATAAACTATAATAAACAGACAGGAAAACACAGGGATGCTTGCTAGCTTGCCACTGTAAAGGCAATACTATCTATATTAATTTAGCTGAGAGGGACCGATTTTATGCATAAGTATATAAGGTTAGTTAGCTTCACAGAAGAAACACAGGGATTCACGCATTGCAGCTAAATCTCCTTCGATGCTTACACCACACATCTGTGTTGTTGGCAACGCCACGTAACACGTGCGAGTTTGTCAACACAGACAATACACCCTAAGTTTACTTCATAAATTATTTATCATACCGTTGGAATGTGCAATTTGTAATATTAATTGTATGAAAAACAATAAAATACAGTTGACAATGTAATTACGAACCCGCATGGCATTGCGTGAATTCACACTGGTATATCGAAAAATCGGTAATACCACCAGCCCTAACGACGTTACCTGCCATGGCGAAATTCAATGCGTTTATAGCATAACACTGTTAGTATGATAAAACAACTTACATGTCAGCAACATCATCTCGGTCATCAGTGGATTCAGCGTCACTGAGACAGGATGAGTCTCCCTCGGCAAAAACATCTTCTGGCTTATCCAGTTCGTCTAGCACTTGGTGCACGGATAAACGCCTCAAAAATCTCGACATAACTACACAAAAACTGTATCAAAAATACTCTAAAGTAAAAAATGTAACTGCGGGCCTTACCTAATTAATTGTGCTTTGCTAAACGGAATGTAGCGAGCTACGCTACAAGGTAAAAACACTGCGCCATCTTGGCTCGATAATTACGCGTGAGTGCCACTTCCTCATACGCAGTGCTGTTATCGCCTTCATTTACGAAGGAAATGTGTTTAAGGAGGGCTCTTTTGAAAGATAAGAGTCTTGGCTATTGGCTGGAATATTTGACAGACAGTTTTAAAACCCAATGGAAAGCAAATAATACTCGGAGTGGAGGCAGGTTGAAGACAGTTTTTCCCACTTCAGATAGGCCTATTGTGCTATCAGTCAAAGAAATACACCCAATTGACGACGGTTTTGCATAATTCTCTGCAAGCATGTTCAAAACCACTCTGGCTAACATATACTAAGCCGTTGGATTGGTACTCCAGAAACTGGCTGAGTTTCACAACGCCAAAGTGAACACAGCCGAACGAGTCGTAATCAAGTGCAAAAAAGCACAAGTCGGTTTAAAATTGGAAAAAAATCATGTACAGCCTTATGAAAGTTTTAAAGTATTTTTTCTTGAAGCCTAAAGGTATAATGATTTTTTAAAACAAAGTTTTGTGAAATACAATTAAGCAGAACAGTTTACCAGCACATTGTTTATGGTGTGACATCAAGCTGCAATACATGTTTGAGAATTAGGTCAGAGTTTCCAACGTTATTTACAAAGTTTTATCTCGACGTTTTGGGCTTAAAAACCACTTTCCCAGAAGGAATGGATATATCATAAGGATATTTAATCAAAATATTGAGGTAAGCAGTTTATTATATATTATTAAATTAATGAAATGTATAATTTAATAATTTCCGTCACGCCCGCGTTACCGCTAGGGGGCGTTTGGCATTAAGAGGTTAATGATAGTTTATTACTATTAAACCACGTGTGAAGCTTTGACATTTCATTGTTAACTGATGTGACCATTTGATTAAGATCGATTCCAGAACATAGGATGTTTGTGTCGTCCGCGAATAAAATTAATTTTAAAACGTCAGATACTTTGACTATGTCATTAATATATAGTAAAAATAATTTTGGTCCTAAGACTGAACCCTGTGTGACCCCACAGGTGATATCCAGGCATGATGATATGTTGTCCCCTATCTGAACAAATTGAACTCTATTTGATAGGTAACTCTTTATCCATTGTAATGCGATTCCTCTAACTCCATATCTGTACAATTTTTCCATCAATATGTTGTGGTTTATCGTGTCAAAAGCTTTTTTCAAGTTAATGAAGATGCCTATGGTGAATAGTTTCCGGTCTAGCGCGTCTTTGATAAATTCTATGGATTCTGTTAGGGCCAGTGCTGTTGAATGTTTTTTCCTGAACCCGTATTGGTTGTCACATAACAGTTTGTGTTTATCAATGAAATTATCTAATCTGACATTAAAGAGCTTTTCAATAATTTTTGAGCACTGTGGTAAAATTGAAACAGGACGATAATTTGAAAACTCCTGTTTGTCTCCACTTTTGTATAAAGGAAGAACTTTTGCTATCTTCATTTTATCTGGAAACACGCCATTACAGAACGATAAGTTACATATATGTGTTAGTGGAGGTATGATCGCCTTTGATATCCTTTTTAACAATGTCATGTCTATCTGATCTACGTCAGTGGATGTCTTAGCTGTGCAGTCTCTCAGTATTGCTTTAATTTCATTTTGTGTAACAGGATATAAAAATAATGACTCTTGTTTTGTCTCACTGCCCCTATCAAAGTGATCCCACTGCAGGAGTGAGGAAGGAATGGCCTTGGCTAGCTCCGGACCAACACTAACAAAGTATTTGTTGAAATTGTCTATTGTCGACTTTTTTTCTTCTTCCCTCTTGTTGTTTATATTGAAATGATCCGAGAATGTCCTCTTGGCCTTACGCCCAGAGACGGAATTAATTATTTTCCAGAGGTTTCTGGTGTAATTTCTATTTTCTGATAGTAACTTATCATAATAATCTTTTTTGTGTTTCCTCAACAGATCAGTCACTCTGTTTCTGCAACGTTTGTACTTTGCATATGATTGTTCACTCCTTTCCTTTAAAAACTGTTTATATAAGCTGTTTTTTTTTCTGCAGGCGTTTTCTATGTTCTTGGTAATCCATGGCCTTATTTCTTTGATTTTTTTGCCTTTTCTCGAATTTTTGACAGGATAATCAGCTTCTTGCAGTTCAGCGAGTATCCTGCAAATGATCCAGTGCAAGCTTATTGTAAGGGGTCGGGTTCGGAGGACCAGACGCAACTGAAAGGGGATCTGAAAGTTGTCCCACAAAGTGTGAGAAACAACCACTAAAAGGGCGAAGGGAGTCCGTGAACAGAGCAGAGAGAAATAAACAGAACGGGAAAATAACTCCCGGCAAACAGCCAAAATATAGTAACCCAGATAAGTGGGCGAGAATGTAACCCAGATAAGTGGGCGTAGATTTTGAGCAGAGAAAATAAACAATAAGGGAAAAGAATCCCGGCATAAGCGAAACAAATAACAACCCAAAAAACACGGCGAAGCTTGTAGACTCGAGCAGAGAAAAGCAAAGAAAAGAAAAGAAATGCCTCTAGCCAGGGCCGGAGTGGGACTCATTTTCAGCCCGGGAGTTTCATGTCTCAGAGCAGCCCACTTTGGACCGGGGGGGCTGTTCCACAATGAAAAATAGACAATTTTAGCTCTTTTGATAACCTTTTTATGATACATTTTTTTAAATATAGAACAATTAAAAGATAAGTATATACAAGAGATAACTAGTAAAATAGGTGTGTATAGTGGTGATATTAGAACTAACTGTCTGGACTTTAGAGATTTTGCACACACTGTGGTACAGCTCTACCTGTGCTGTCCACAGCAGGGATCCTTCTGGGCTCATGGCTTGATCCTGGTGCTGCCTCATTAATGTGGCCTAACAGCAGACTCTGCTCTGCCACTTAAAACATAATAATAATAATAATAATAATAATAATAATAATAATAATAATAATAATAATAATAATAATAAAGAATAATAATTCAGAATAATACCTTTCATCACCTAATACTAATGTAACTTCAATAACTCGGCTAATGCTGTGTAAATAAAGTATATTGTGCTAAAATTAGGCATTTAATGTTTGGGAAATTAATAAAGCCATATTTTTCAGGTGTACTCAATATGAAATTGTTATTGAATCATGTACAATATATATGACTCACTGGAATAATGTTAACAGTGACTATTAATAAAAACTGCTGCAACTATTGTTTTTGAACGTTATGAAGTGACCGTTATCATAAGGCCTTTAATTGCTGTTTTAGTCATCCTTTTTCTAATTTAGTAAATAACACTCTTAACTTGGCAGATGTTCACGTTTGTGACAATGGCCAGAAAGATATAAAACATCCATTCATGATAATTAATTAACGTTAACTCTCTGAATGTAACGTTTAAATCTCCAGTAAGTTAGCAGACGGCAACCGGGGCGGGGCGGGTTGGCAGCCCAAACCGCAATCTCTGAGAGGAGGAGACCCAATCAAGCTATAGATCGTCTCATGAAAAAATACCCCCAGGGGTGCCCGAGAGGGGGGGAGGATGAGCACCCCAATCTGACGTACCAAAGGCTAACGGACAACTGACTACGAGTATGAAATGCAGTTATGGAAAGATCTAAAAGAACAGCCGAGGCCTGAAGGTTCATCAGACCCGGATGAAGTGTTTGGAGGGAGAGGGAGTGTCACATCGCACAGGTATCTTTCCTGGTGAGACGCAGGAGGAGCCAGGCCCGGAAGCACCCCATAGAGCCCATAGAGCCTCCAGGTGGGCACAACCAGTCCCTCAGAACAGACCTCCGGAGAAGGTTCGAGTCATATGGCCACAGACCTGCAAGACGACAGTCTGGTATAAGTTCGACGAGGATGCCGACAAGGTGCTAGAAGCAACGGCGAAGGGAGACGTGGATCGAAGGCTGCAGACGATGACGACAATCATCATCAATTATCAAGCTAATTTTGCATTAGCTTGATACCTGTTTCCAATTTTTATAATGTGTGAAAATGTTAGCAAACGTTACACACACGTTGTTTTGTTTGTTCCAACTTGAGATCGTCTAACGGATGACCGTAATCTCACAATTCTGTGCGGTTATTTTAAATGACTGTAAAAATATATATATATTTATTTAAATCTTCGACTCAATCCACATTTGGAGCAGGAAAAGAGTTCCATTCAATAATGCATCATACGAATGAGCAAAATCACACGTTTTTCTGTCGATACTAATTTATATTCAATTATTAATGACACCTCAAAAATATTTGATGTGTTCCCCATCAATGTATGTACAACGTTGGAGCCTACTAACCTTGCGTGCAACGTTCTGCTATTTTTGTTACTCAAAATTTCAATAGTCTTGGTCAATAGTCCTAATGAATCATATATGTTATTGGCTTGTATTGGAAACGGGACTCAATACCGTTTACTTTTCAAAATTATATGCAGGAGCCATTTGGTAAATTTTTAGTCATGCAATGTGGGCATTTTTATCTCTTTATTTGAATTTCCTTGGAATAAGTTAATTACTACAGTGTTAATTGATAAGTCAGTTAATTATAATATGAGACCGATAACATATCTTCTTCTAACTGTGTGCTGCCTTTCTTTAATATTTGCCATATTTCCAAATTTATTTCATTTTTAAGTTTAGCATTTTACCTAAATGACGTTACACTGCCACCCAGTGGTTCTTTTTGGTACCTAAAATGTATCGACTGAAGCAGTTATTTAATTTCTCACTGCTACTGTACAGTTCAGTTGACTGCAGCTGCGCTGCTTTCCTATGTTTCCTAAGCCTTAGAAATATTTGTTTTAAATTAAAGTAATGAACTGTTATTGAACCATTAATATGATCTTAAAATTAGTTGGTTATTGTTCGTGTTTTCCATGCAAATTTTTATTATGAGAATTCGGTGTAGCCTACTGTGTGTATAAACTAGCTTGTTAGCAAATAGGCCTATATATTTTGCATTAGCTTGATACAGACTTTGTGTAATTGCAACTGCAGGCCATATTGACAGCATGTTTTCACAAGCCTCGTCTTGTCTGTCTAGCTTTGGAGCGAAACACATTCAAAGCGTAGAATAGGTTTCATGCGGTTTTTCGTAGGCCTATCTTACGTTATACACACGCGTGCATAGCCTACACATATTACACATTATCCCCTACGAGTAATCCCCTGATCAATGTCATGTGTGGATGTGCATGTTTTTGTTCTATTATTTGCACCTGTTTTTATTTCCTTGTTTTAGATAGTTTTTAATCGTTCATTTCAAATGTTAAATGTTAGTTTTATTAAATTGTACAAATATAAATTTGTACGTATACACACACACACACACATACATTAGCGTGCACGCGCGCACACGCACACACAAACACACGCATACATATAAAATAACTCGTTAAAAAAAAAACTTAGCTAAACAGAACATTATTGCATTGTGTTATATTATTATATTGTATTTAATATGATCATTGTTATTAGGAACCTAAAAAATATAAATATTGAATTTATGTTGATGTGTTCTGTGAATTATTGTCAATATTGTAATTATTCTTCTTAATTATTTTTCTTCTTCTTCTTCTTCTTCTTCTTCTTCTTCTTCTTCTTCTTCTTCTTCTTCTTCTTCTTCTTCTTCTTCTTCTTCTTCTTCTTCTTCTTCTTCTTCTTCTTATTATTATTATTAGTAGTAGTAGTAGTAGTAGTAGTAGTAGGCTAGTTTTAGTAGTAGCCTATTAGGCTACCATTGTTCTTGTTTGGTGGTAAAACAAAAAAAATGTGAAAAGCGTGACAGCTGTTGGCTGATAACGGCTGGAAGCTATAGGCTGGCTGATAAAGGCTGGAAGCTATAGGCTGTCGTCAGTCCTAAATTTATGCTTTCGTGCGTTTGGGAATAGGCCGAACTCAGATCAGGAACACATTTCCTTCCTTCAGAGAAAAACCAAAAGGCAACTCTCCCGGAACATTCTTATTAGGTTAGGAGAACATTCCCACAAACTATGCAATGTTCTGTTAATGTTAAAGGAACGTTCTGGGAACCAAACATAATACCAGATGGGAACGTTCCAGATACGTTAAGAAAACTTTCCTGGAAAACTGCAAGGGAATGTTATATTTACAACCGTATAGGAACGTACCCCTAACCTTGAAAAAACCTTCCCGGAATGTTCTTATTAAGTTAGGAGAACGTTCCCATAACTCTGTAATGTTCTAGTAACGTTAAAGGAATGTTCTGGGAACCACATATAATACCTGATGGGAACGTTCCAATTACGTTAAGAAAACTTTCCTGGAAAACGGCAAGGGGACGTTAATTTAAGCCATTTGGGAACGTACCCCTAACCTTAAAAAAACCTTCCCGGAACGTTCCCAGAACCAAAAATTGTTTGCTGGGTATGCAGTTCTAGGATGTTGAGCAACTAACGTAAGTGCTTGGAAGAACACCATTAGGAAATGAATTGCTTGTGTGCTGGTATGCAATATACTTTGCCCTGGTAAATATCCGTGTCAGGCTCTTCCAGTTTTAAAGGCATATTGAACTTTGTTAGAACCAGTACCATGGCCCCCCGGAGAGAATTTTAGCAAAAATCATCCCTAAAATAAAAAAAACTTGATAAAAATGAGACTTAGAATTTTCCTCTTGGTGATGTCTTAGAATGAAAGAACAATTAAAGGCTATAGATACATAATTTCACCCCCTCGAGCATCTCATATTGGATTGCATCTCATAACACAGCCGGAAATAGAAGCACACAACCCTCAACTGGTTGCCAGATTGTTTCATCTGCATTTTGTGTACATAACGTTACTTCATGTGAAGAGTGGAGTCAGAGACAGAATGAGGCTCAGTGAACAATCGCGATGACATTTTTAAGCGGTGCAGCCGCTTCTATACGTGACATGTGTGTCCGTCCGTCCGTCCGTTCGTAGCATGAGATTTAAACCAATCAGGAGTCGCCTAGGCATCACATGCCCGCGAATACAATAGTAGCTTGAGAAAAGCATGCCCAGCTTCAGACAGCTCTATCTCAAAAAATATACGTCATGTCGTGGTTTCCAAGCGACAAGAATTCTAAGTTTTCAGTTTTCAGTCCCAATTTCTTTCTAAGTTATTCAATAAAGAGGATGAGGAAGAATCTTCCAGAATAATCAGAATTTATTACACAGAAGCTCATAAAGCCGAAACAGCTCTGCAGAGGTGTTCAAATTCTAATACTGTTACAGCTTTCTTTATACAGTTTCTTATCACAAAGTCCATCCCAATTCCCAGCAACCCATCCCAATTCTCCGCCCTGCAGGTGTGTCATCTCCTCACGCCACAATGGTTTCTCGGCCTAGCATCTTCTAGGATCCTCCTGATTGGTTGCCACCAATTCTGCTGAGTTTGGGAAAATATGGTGGTTTCCACCTCTATCTCCTCCTCTTGGACCATTCCCAATCTCACCTTTGCCCCCAACGTTCTTGGACTGGCAAACAACTGTGGCGCAACTGTCTGTTTCTCAAAAAATAAAAAGTGTTTATATGTCATCCTGACTATTCGTGCTTGTCCTGCCAACTACTTGGGCCTAAAATAACTCTATCACAGTCTATGAAAGTGCTATTTTTACTCAATGTGCCTAGGCTCATACATTGTGCTTTATATACTTGAATATATTCAACACATGTCCATGTTGTCACAGGTAATACTGTTCCCAGGTGACCAATGGAATATTTCCAACAAATCCCCCCTTTGAGGCTTGATAAGCCTCACAATCACCATTCCATTATACATGTTAATTATGCAGTCCTGCGGGGGAGGGAGATAACATCCTCCTCTCTTGTCCCCTCTAATATCTTTCTCATTATATCGCCTAACTCGCTATTCCTTCTGTCAACATGCTCAATGCATGGCTAGCAGTCATAACCTTATGCATAGCATATGACCCTCGCTCACATGCAGGTATCTGTTCCTTCACTGCGCAGTCCAGTAAATGTGTGCATCGTAACATTATGTGACAGCACATACAGTCAAGCCGGAAAGTCTCCCCACCCCTTTCACCTTCTCCACGTTTTATTACGTTACAGACTTATACTACAATAGATTGAGTTCATTTTTTGCCTCAAACATCTACACACAATAGCCAATAATGACGAAGTGAAAACAGGTTTTTAGAAAATATGCAATTTTATTTTACTGACAAAAATAGGTTATTTAGGGGTTACATATCTGTACACACCCTTAGCCTAATACTTGGTTGCTGCACCTTTGGCAGCGATTACAGCTTCAAGGCATCCTGGGAAAGAATCTACGAGCTTGGCACACTTGTTTCTGGACATTTTTGCCCATTCCTCTTGGCATATCCTTGCAAGCTCCGTCAGGTTGGATGGGGAGCGTCGGTACACAGCCATTTTCAGCTCTTTCCACAGATGTTCAATTGGATTCAGGTCTGGGCTCTGGCTGGGCCACTCAAGGACATGCATAGACTTTCTCCGAAGCCACTCCTTTGTTCTCTTGGCTGTGTGCTTCAGGTCGTTGTCATGTTGGAAGGTAAACCTTCGCCCCAGTCTGAGGTCCAGAGCGCTCTGGAGCAGGTTTTCTTCAAGGATCTCGGTGTATTTAGCTGCATTCATCTGTCCCTCTATCAGGACTAGTCGCCCCGTTCCCGCTGCTGAAAAACATCCCCACATCATGATGCTGCCACCGCCATGCTTCACTGTAGGGATGGTATTAACCAGGTGATGAGCGGTGCCTGGTTTCCTCCAGATGTGACGCTTGGTATTCAGGCCAAAAAGTTCCATTTTGGTTTCATCAGACCAGAGAATCTTGAGTCCTCTAGGTGCCTTTTTGGCAAACTCCAAGCGGCCTGTGATGTGCCTTTTACTAAGGAGGGGCTTCCGTCTGGCCACTACCATAAAGGCCTGATTGGTGGAGTGCTGCCTGGATGGTTGATCTTCTGAAAGGTTCTCCCATCTCCACAAGGATACGCTGGAGCTCTGTCAGAGTGACCCTCGGGTTCCTGCTCACCTCCCTGGCCAAGGCCCGTCTTCCCCGATTGCTCAGTTTGGCCGGGCGGCCAGGTCTAGGAAGATTCTTGGTGGTTCCAAACTTCTTCCATTTACGAATGATAGTGGCCACTGTGCTCTTTGGGACCTGTAAAGCTGCAGAGATTTTTCCGTACCCTTCTCCAGATCTATGCCTTGACACAATCCTGTTTCTGAGGTCTGCAGATAATTCCTTTGACCCCATGGCTTGGAGTTTGCTCTGACATGCACTGTCAACTGTGGGACCTTATATAGGCAGGTGTTGGCAATCCCCAATCATGTCCAATCAATTGAATTTATCACAGGTGGACTCCAATTAAGTTGTAGAAACATCTCAAGCAGTATCAGTGGAAACAAAATGCACCTCAGCTCACTTTTGGGTGTCATATCAATGGGTGTGCACACTTGTGTACATATATTTTACATTTTGATTTTTTATAAATTAGACAAATGTCTAAAAACCTGTTTTCACTTTGTCATTATGGGCTATTTTGTGTAGAATTTTGAGACAAAAAATTTACTCATTCTATTGTAGAATATGTCTGTAACGTAATAAAACGTGGAGAAGGTGAAAGGGGTGGGGAGACTTTCCGGCTTGACTGTATGTATAATATGTTTGAGGTATACGTGTGGTTAGTTAGTCTTGCCAGGATGCCAGCCAGCTGGTCAGCCAAGGCGCCCGCACTCAGTCACAAAGACAGTAGTACCACTCTGCCTTCCGTTTCTCTCTGATGCAGTCACTGTCCTTGGCTGCCCCTCCAGCACAGCACCCACAGCTTCTGAAAGAATATAGAATAATTTGATTAACAGACTGATTATATTTTATTAATCATCATAAGCGGAAGTGTACTTGTACTTTCCGGTGTCCCAAGTTTTATCCAGGGCGCACAAACCCGGAGAGCTTGCCCAAAGCTCATCACCGGAATTTGCCAAATACATAATGGAATAGCGCAATGGTAAGCAGTCTGCCATTTTGAACATTGGCCTTGGCCACTTACGTCTACAGCTAGGTGCAGCAGGTATCTGTACTGTGGCTTTAAAACAAAGCTGTACCTCTTTACATGTGATCACTCCAAGGCGAAATGTTTGTGTTCTTCTACTGTGTTTGCATATGTCAAGGAGATAGGGCTTCTTACCCCAGTGGCATTCTAAGGCTATTTGTACCATCTGTGGGTCATCTATAATCCAATCAGCTTTATGAAATTCAGAATGCGCTGCATATATTGGTACTAGAAATTGATCACAATAGGGCATTACAGTAGTACACCTGCAGTCAAATGGGCATGCCTCTCCATGTGTGCTTTATTTTATTCATTTTTTCTTGTACACCTCTGAGGTGACCCATCCGCCATATGTTTTCACACGGCCGGATATTCTGGTTCCAAATCGCATCGGTGCATGTGTATTATAAAAAGTGCAGACTGCAGGTCTAGTTGTGAACAAAATATCAGAACCTAACATAACACTGAGAAACACTTCTTTTGTGTTGATAGAGATCTTGTTATGGCAGTGGTCGATGACAAACACTTTGGCCACCAAAATAATAATGACTTTGTCGCAACTAAATGGGCTTTTTTACATCCTTTTGTCCTATGAACACACTCATTTAATTCATCTTCAGTCATGTCTGGGGCAGGTTTCCAGATGCATCTAAACTAAGTATATATTCTGCTATATAGCGCAGTTTCCTAATTTATCTACTTCTAACTACAGCTTTCTGTTTGCCTGCTCCAGAAGTGGCTAAAAATCCCTGAGATACACAACCAAAAAACCTCCCACTCTTGTCTAGGAAGGAGAAAAAGATTGCACCTCGTTATGTTCTACCCATAGTAGTCAGGTTGTTCATATGTCGGGGTTTGCAGATTTTCATATTTTGTCAGCTGGACTGTGGTCACTTCAGTGTTCACTTTCTGGTGTTTTACGAGCCCCAGATGATACTCTTCCGCTGCCTCGCTCACTTTCATAACCAGCGGATATGCTCCCACAATTCTGGTGAGAAAAGATCTCAAAACAGGTAACAAACAACACAGCAGTATTGCCACACATATCAGTGTTACCAGAATTATGGCACCTGCCTTTGCAAACCACGCTCCCCATTTTCCGAGGTAATTGTGCAACCAGTCCCAGATCTCATGTCCAAATCCTGCATTGTCTGTCACTTCCTGTCTCAGTCCCTTCAGTTTCATCATAGCCTTTGTGAATGTTCCATTAGGTGAAGTATTATTTGGGATGAAAGTACAACAGTGGTCCCCGAAAAGAACGCACACTCCACCTCTCTCTGACAGTAACCAGTCCAATGCCTGTCTGTTCTGTCCAGTCATCCTGCTTGTAGCAGATAGCTGCTCTCCTAATGCAGTCAATGCATCTTCCGTATAGTTAATAAATCTCTGCTTGTTGTAATATATGTTATTTATCCACTCCGTGTTTTTTGTAGGGCTTACCCACAGAAGAACTGACTCAAATCCTGCTGCAATCTCATTTCTGGCCTTGTACTCATTTGGAATTCCCCTGGGCTGTCCTATGACATCTATCCATACTCTTGGGTCAGGCTCATAACTTCTCTTTACTCTCTGGGCTGTTTTAGGGAATATTACCACTACTGGGTCCATTAGCATTATTCTAGCACATGTCCCTGTCCAATTGCACGGCAACACATTATATATTCCTCCTCAGCACATCCAGAACATATCTGCTACTTTCCGATCCGCATGTATTATATGGTTACAATTTGGTAGTACTGCGGTAACGTTCAACTCTGGTTTATATTGCGCTAATTGTGTTGGGTCCCTAGCATTACATGTCCATGTTAAGTGACATTTCCCTTCAAATTGGCCCATTGGTACGGTTCCATTTTCTACCTTATAACACTCATAAGAGGTATTCAACAATTTAACACGCTTTAGATTTATCTGGGCTCTGTTTTTCCCTAGGAACAGGCCCCACATACTACACTCTGTTTGCCAGCAGCCATACCAGTATGCAATCTGTGCCTGCTGAATGGCTGAAGCTAAGCAGGTTGTGGGCTTGGGTTAGTACTTGGATGGGAGACCTCTGGGGAAAACTAAGTTGCTGCTGGAAGTGGTGTTGGTGGGCCAGTAGGGGGCAGTCTTCCCTCTGGTCAAATATGCCCCAGTGATGGGGACACTGTGCTGTAGGAGATGCCGTCTTTCGGATGAGACGTTAAACCGAGGTCCTGACTCACTGTGGTCATTAAAGATCCCATGACACTTATCGTAAAGAGTAGGGGTTTACCCGGTGTCCTGGCTAAACTCCCAACCCAGGCTCATTCAATCTGCCACCTAATCATCCCCCAGTTTAATTGGCTAAAAAAATTATTCTCTCCCTCTCCACCTCAGCTGATGTGTGGTGAGCATACTGGCGCAAAATAGCTGCCGTTGCATCACCCAGGTGGGTGCTACACATTGGTGGTGGTAGAGGTGAGTTTCCCCCTCATCATTGTAAAGCGCTTTGAGTATCTAGAAAGGCGCTATATAAATGCCATGCATTATTATTATTATTATTATTATTATTATTATTATGGGGGTTATGTCCCCGTGAGGATCCTAACCTATCTAAGCATTGTATGGGACACTGCGATATTTTATATGCATTCATTATGTTGCGGTGATACTGCGCACACCACACATAATTATACGGGTTAGGGAGCGCCGTATATATGGGTCGTGCTTCAGCACATACTACACAATTTTCTGTAGTCTGCAACTTTGCTGTATAGTATGCCCATTTCCACCACCTGTATTCTTTCGCTTGCTTTAGAGAGTGGAGTCTAGCAGGATCTACTGATTCAAGTTCTCTTTTCTGGACCTTTTTTGATGGTTCTACCGCCACCTGATCTTCTGACATTATAAACATTATAAAAGATCCTACTAACACTACCTGTGTTCATCCTCTATGTCTGTTAGTAACCCTAACATGCACACTAATCCTAACCCTGTCATTACAAATACTATTCCAAATATGGGCCATCTTGTTCTGGTTTTTACCGGATTTTCATCAGGTTCACTCTTGTTTTCGGGTTTCATTGTCTCATTTATACTTGTCATATCACCACTACCTTCTTCTCTTAGTTCTAATAGTGCAGGACTTTTAGTCAGAGTCATCTGTGTCAATTTCATCTCTGGGGGTAACAGGTCTGTCGGTTTCGTCTCTGGGCCTACTGTCTCCGTCTGTGGGGTAGAGGTCTCCCAATTCCAGGGTGACCAGGTCTCTAAAGTCCAGTTGGCCAAACCCAGTATCTCTATCAGCTGTGTCAAATTCAGTCCGTTCAAATCCAGCCTCCCTACCCCCAACTCCTCCTTCATTCCTCCATCAGCTCTGTCCAATTCAGACTGCTCAAGTCTAGCTCCCCTCCCACTACCATTTCCTCGGAATGCACTGTCGGGGCCCCTATCAGCAGCAGAGCTGCTAGCCAGTTGAGGTACAGTAGAAATCCCACTAGGCCCAGGCTGTTCATCCCTGTCCCGCATTTCCCTATCCTCGCTCTGTTGTATGTTGGATTCTGCCCCCTCCTGATCCGGGGGTTGCCTATCATCACTAGAGACCTGTCTCAAAGATGTAAAGGCCTGGATGACCCAAAATTTCCTCTTATTGAACTCAGATAAGACTGAGATATTAGTATTAGGTCCCAAATCCCTTCGAGATAAATTCTTACAGCTTCCCTTAAATTTAGATTGCTTCTCTGTCTCCCCTAACAAGGTTGTTAAAAACCTTGGTGTAATTATTGATTCAGATCTCTCCTTTCAGCCCCATATTAACAATATCACAAGAATGGCCTTCTTCCACCTGAGGAATATATCTAAATTAAGGAAGGTGTTGTCCCTGGAGGATGCTGAAAAAATGGTTCATGCCTTTGTAACCTCTCGACTAGACTACTGCAATGCATTATTGTCTGGTTGCACTGGCTCAGCCCTGAATCGCCTCCAACTTGTACAGAATGCAGCCGCTAGGGTTCTTACTAGAACCAAGAAATGGGAGCACATCAGCCCGGTGCTCAAAACTCTTCATTGGCTGCCTGTCAAATTCAGAATTGACTACAAGATTTTACTTCTAGCGTTTAAAGCTTTAAATGGCATGGCCCCTGAATATCTGAGTGACTTACTCATTCCTTACTGTCCTCCTAGATTACTTCGCTCTCAAAATGCTGGCTATTTGAAAATTCCTATTATATCTAAAATTACAATGGGTGGCAGAGCCTTCTCTTACAGAGCCCCTTTTTTATGGAATAATCTTCCCATGTATGTACGGGCTGCAGACACACTTTCTGTCTTTAAGTGTAGGCTAAAAACGTACCTCTTTAGTCAATCCTATAGTTAAGGATGTCGGGGGGGGGGGGGGGGGGGGGCTAACCTTCTCTTTTCCTCTCTCACCCTGAGCTGCAGATTACTCCGGCCCGTCCCCCTCTCACCCTGAGTTTGCAGACTGCTCCAGTTATGCCCCTCACCCTGAGTTTGCAGACTGCTTCGGACCCGTCCCCCCTTTGGTTTGGTTTATCCTCCCGACTTCACGCAACCGGAGTCCCAGATGCATCACCCCGCCCCCTTTGAACTGATGATTGAACTGATGATTGAACTGATTATTGAACTGACTATTACCATTCAGTCCACCTTTAGTCTAAACCGGGCCGGCCAGCGAAGGATGGGCACCCCCTCTCTAGCCAGGTTCCTTCCGAGATTTCTTCCCACTGGGGAGTTTTTTCTCGCCACTGCTCAGTGTTTTTTTCTCCCCTACCGGGGAGTTTTTTACCTCATTTTGCTGGTTGGGGGCTATGGCCTGGTTTTTTTTTTGCTCAATTTTCCTTCTGTCTCCCTGTGCAGCGTCTTTGTGACAGTTCTCTGTAAAAAGCGCTATACAAATAAAATTGAATTGAATTGAATTGAATCACCTTCCTGAGCCTCACCTTGCTCATCTTCCTGTTCTCCTCCTACGGCTCTTGTACATTGGTTTAAATGATACCACAAGTTACTGCCCTCTACTTGCTGTTGGTGACGTTCTGGTGATCCGGAATGGACCCTCTCTCCTTTGCTCGTTCCACCGTCTCCGGAATTTCCTGACGTAGACCAGTTCACCAGGCCTCAAGTGGTGCCCTTCTTCTGGATTGTCTTGTTCGTTAGCTCTTTCCTGTTCGAATATAGTCTGATCTATAGTGGTTAGTTGTTTCATATACTCTCTTAGCTCTAATTCTAATACCTCTAAGGTTGGACCCCCTGAGGGCCCCCTTATCCTGGGTACTGGCATTGTTCTTCCTGTTAACATCTCATGTGGGCTAAGATGAGTAATTCTGTTCTGCTGCATCCTGTATTTCATTAATGCCAATGGTAATGCATCAATCCAATTTAACCCTGTGTCTCGACTGATCTTGTTTATTTTAGCCTTCAATGTTCCATTGATGCGTTCTACCATTCCCTGTGACTGGGGATGATATACACATCCAACTCTCTGTCTTATTCTCAAAGCTTGCATTACCTGCTTTATAACATTGCCCACAAATGCAGGTCCATTGTCTGAGCTTATTATCACAGGTATGCCAAATCTAGGGATCACTTCATTAACCAGAAATTTCACTACTGTCCCCATTCCCTGGTCTTTTGATGGCACTGCTTCCACCCATCTGCTGAATCTGTCTATTATTACCAACATATATCTTTTTCCTCTCACTTTCTTTAACATATCTACATAATCCATCACCAAATGCTTAAACGGTCCTTCTGGAACTGGTATGTGCCCTATTGGTGCTGTATATTGTTCTGTGCACATACTTCACATAAGCTTAGCTGGTAATCTACTGAGTTCTGTAAATATGGAGACCAAAATCCTTCTCTTTTTATTGATCTCATCACTTCACCTCACGCAAAATGATCCACCCCATGGGCTTCACTTATTAGTAGGGTTAGTAAGGGAGTTGGGGCTATTAATAGCCCTTCTGCACTTCTCCAGAAACCATCCTGTCCCTCCTTAGCCCCCCTTCTTTCCCACTCAGCTCTCTCATTTTCAGCAGCAGCCTGCTGCATGTCTTTGACATCCTCCAGAGTTGGTATTGAATGCACTGCTACCTGTGCTGGTGCAATAATAGCAATTTAACATCCTGACGCTTGTTTGGCTATTTCATCTACTTTATTGTTTCCTTTGATTACAAAATCATTACCTTTTTTATGCGCCTGACATTTATTATAGCCAATTTGTCTCTGCTTCCAACGTCACCCATTCTGTCCCTCTTTTTTCTATTACCGCATATCCCGCATGATTTCCCTCATGATCCATATAACAGGATCCATCTACGAAAAGTATTCTTTTTCCCTCATCTTCTAATGGTTCTGCTTGTAAATCAGCCCTGAGTTTCATGAACTCCTTACTTTCTGGGACACATTCATGAGGTGTTCCTTCATGTACCAATGGTATGTATTCTGCTGGATTTACCGTATCACATCTCGCTATTGTAATGTCTGGATACACAGTCAACATATAGTCATTATGAATTCTTGCTGGAGTTAGTACAAATTTACCTTGTTCGATCATTTCTGCCACTTTATGATGAGTATATATCGTTATTGGATAGCCCAATGTTACTGCTACCGCTTTCTCATAGGCCCACCATACTCCTGCTAAATCCTGATAGCAGGGTGGATACCCTAATGCCACCTCATCTAACTTAGTACTGTAATAAGCTATAGGTTGTTTCTTTCTTTTACATTATAGGCATTTAGCAGACGCTCTTATCCAGAGCGACTTACACAACTTTTTAGCATATTTTTTTACATATTATCCAGCTGGATATATACTGAAGCGATTCAGGTTAAGTACCTTGCTCAAGGGTACAACGGCAGTGTCCTACCTGGGAATCGAACCTGCAACCTTGCGGTTACAAGGCCAGTTCCTTAACCATTATACTACACTGCCGCCCTGCCGCCCTTTCTTCCTTTACAGGTTTCCTGTACTAACATTGCTGTGGCAAATCCTCCTGTCCTTGTTGACACATACATTTCAAATGGTCTTTCATAATTCGGTAAAGCAAGAGCTGGAGCTTGCGTTAGCTCCTTCTTAATGTTTCAAATGCTGTATCTGCATCCACATCCCACTTCAATCTGTTTCTTAAGTTATCCTGTCCTGCTTCTTTCATTATTTTTCTCAATGGATGTGTTGTCTCTGCATATCCTTCTATCCAATCTGTACTAAATCCTGTCATTCCTAAAAATGTCATAATCTGTCCTACTGTTTCTGGCTTTGGTACATTACATTACATTACATTTATTTAGCAGACGCTTTTATCCAAAGCGACGTACAGTAAGTGCGTACAGAGACATCATCATCATTACAGAACAGACGAGGCAAAGCACATCCTTTGCATAATGTAGCAGCTATCCGTAGCAATGAACGTTGACTGTAGTCCACAGTAAGCTGTGGGCAAATCAGCAACACCACACTTCCATTCCAAATACTATTATAAACTACTATTATAGACCATTCCAAATACTATTATAAACTATGCTATTATAAACCATTCCAAATACTATTATAAACTATACTATGATAAAACATTCCAAATACTATTATAAACTATAATAAACAGACAGGAAAACACAGGGAACAGGGAACTGATATTCCGAGGTGAGGATATCAGTCAAGGTGGAGTCTGAAGAGGTGTGTCTTCAGGCCTCGACGGAATGCAGGCAGGGTTGGAGTAGAACGTAGGGGAATGGGAAGTTCATTCCACCACTGAGGTGCTAATGTGGAAAAACTCCGCAGTCGGGACAAGCGAGAGCCTTTGACACGGAGGGGGGGAAGTGCCAGTCGCCCTGCTGTAGAAGAGCGAAGTGGTCGAGCAGGAACATAGTTCTGGATTAAGTCCTGCAGGTAGGCGGGGCCTGTCCTATTGGCTGCAGTGTAGGCCAGGGTCAGAACTTTGAACCTGATCCTGGTACAGCTGCTATAGCTTCCACTTGCTTATCTACTATACTTTTGCATCCAAATGCTATCTTTCTTCCTAGATATTCTACTTCTGTTTGGCAGTATTGTAGCTTCTTTCTGGACACCTTGTGCCCTCCTTGCGCCAGTCTTTCTAAGAGCTTTAAACTGTCTATTTCACACTGCTCACGTGATGTGGAGCATACTAATAAGTCATCCACATATTGTAGAACAACACTGTTTAGTTCTAATCCCTGTAAATCTGCTCTTAGTACTTGATTAAAAACATGTGGGCTATGTTTAAACCCCTGCGGCATCCTAGTATAAGTATATTGTTGTCCTGCATAAGTAAAGGCAAATAACTCCTGACTTTCCTTTGCCAATGGCACGCTGAAAAACGCTGAATACAGATCTATCACAGTAAACCATTTAGCTGTAGCCGGAATATTAGTTAATAATATTAGCAGCGTGTGTGGGTTTGGTACCTCCGCTAGCATATTTTGCACCGCGTCATTTACCGCTCTTAAGTCATGCACTAATCTCCATTTTACTCCATCTGCCTTTCGTACGGGTAGTAATGGTGTATTACACAAGCTTTTAGTTTTTAAGCTCAGTATTCCTGCTTCTAATAAGCCTTCTATGGTTTCTTTAATTCCCTCTACTGCCTCCTTTTTTAAGGGATATTGGGGTCTGTACAGACACCTACACCCTACTTTCAGTTTTATCTCAATTGGATTAGCTGATTTTACTCTTCCCACATCTGTGTCATGTTGTGACCATAATTGATCTGGCAGTGTGTCTAGCTTTTCTTCTTTCTGCTCCTGAACCCATTGTTTGGATCCTTTCACTGGGATTTTCACCTCTTCTGGTATTCCTCTCATATGCGTGTCAGTTACTATCTTCATCATTGTTTCATCTTCTGACATCCAGATTCGCAAGTTTTCTGTTCTCCAGTTGCAGAGCTGATTTTCCACATATGCTGCTGCAGACTCCCCCTCTTTTATGGGCACTCCCTTCAGCATTGCTGTGCTTGGCCTTGTGGGGTAGGCCTTCCTTAGGGAGTCCCATATTTTCTGCCTGTATTGGTCAAACTTTCTCCCATCTACAGCAGATTTTTCCACTCCTGTATACCCAGCCTGGTCTATTATGTCCAGCATTTTTTCCTTCCCCACTACCTTAGTGAGGACGGCCTTCACATCTCCCAGCGCCATTGTTTTTCCCGTCATTTCCTCCTCCAGCTTCCTTATCCAAATGGCCGCTCCATCCTGTATTTCCGGCAAGGTTGTGATCAGATTTTGGAGGTCCTGAGAGCCCCAGGGAATATATTGTGGGTGTCCTCCTTTACTCAATAGTGGGGCCATTAGCCTAGGTTCACTATATTTTACTGGCGCTCTTCTTTCTCTTGTGCTTCTGCGCAGTTTGCCCTCCTCTTTTTCCTCACTTTCCCATCGACTCCTCTCTCCCTCCTCACTTCCTGTTTCATATTCCTCCCCTTCTTCTTCCTCATTCTTTCCCTGCATCTCTTCCTCTTCTTCATCTTCACTAGATGTGTGTATTCTCTCTTGTCTTGCTTCTTCCTCACCTTCCCTGCTATATGATGACTCTACAAATTCTACACCTACCCCACCAGACAGTCTGAATGGGGGTCTCGACGGGACATAATGTTGTACTTCCTTGTTCCTTTCCTCATCCTCATCATCCCACTCTTCCCACTCTCTCTTTCTCGCTGCTTTTCTCCTTTCCTCATCCTCATCTTCATCATTTACTCCCCCTGCTAGTAACAGTGGTTCCCAATCCTCCCACTTCTCTCCATGTTCCTTTCTATCTGCTTTTCTTTGTTCCTCCCATCGCCTCCTTAACTCCATTTGCATTCTCCTCCTTTTTCTTATCTCCCTCTCTTTCTCCGAGTTTGAAGTCTGAGGCTGCTCCTTTGTTTAGTGCTGCTGCTCTAGCCCTCACTGATTTCCTACCTCCTGGTAGCTCTATTTCACTTAACTTTTCTTCTAATTTTCTCCTCCGTCTTTTATCCTCTTGCTCTATTGGCTTTTCTCTAGGTTCAAAATTGGCTTCCCTAAGGTCCAGCTCTCTCATATGCTTTGTCATATCCTCATATTCCTTTTTCATCTTATGTTCTCTTTTTGCTGCTTCGTCTTCCATTCTCAACCACATTTTCTGCCTATTCACTTCCGTTTGCTCTACTGCTTTCTGTTTCTCACATATTTCCTCTTGCTGGTCTCGCACCCAACATTCCATACCTTCTTCCCTCTCTCCTATTTGTCCCTCCCTTTCTTTCACTACCCTTTCCCTTTCTATTACTTCCTGCATTTGCTTCATCATTACGTCTGTTCTTTTCTTTTCTTCCTCTCTTTTTTGTTTTTCTTTCTCTACTTTTGCTTGTTTTTCTTCTTCTGTCGGTGTTAGTATCAGCAACCCATCTACACTCACTATTCCTTTTTGTCATGGTTTTGGACCCTGTTGTCCCATGCGGTCGTTTTCCTTGGTGGCCACGTGAGGGCGCTGCCCTGTTGGTAGATGCTTGCTCCGCCCTGCTGAGTTGGGGGAGTTTCTGGTTAAGCTTTTACACCTGTTGCGTGGTCACCTGAGTTATATAAGCCTACCGTTCCCTTCGTTCGGGGCTTCGACATTAATTGTTTATTGTTATGTACTGTGGTGTTATTGTTGGCTGTGAGTTCTCGTACCATTTTGGCTACTCGCCTATTTTTAGCGTCTCTTTTTAGAGGCAGGGCTTATTTCTTACTGGCTTGGTTGTTGATTATCTCGTAGAAGTTTGGGACCGTAAATCTCTGTTCCATTTCGCCTCGTCTCCTTCATTAGTTTTCTGAGAGGCTGTTGTGCTATGTTGCGTAGGTCTTTTGGTAGCAGCCATCCTGTACGCCCTTTTTACCTGCGAGACGATTGTTGTGAACTGTTGTTCTGTTTCGTTCTCCGGGTGTTTGTCTCTTTATATGGAGCTTGGGCGTTGTTGTGGACGTGTTTGTGTGTGACTGCGTGTGTCTAATTATAGCATCGGAACGTTAGCTCTCTGTTCCATTTCGCCTCGTTTCTTATTTATTCTCTGAGAGACCTGGCGTTTTGCTTCTACTCAATTCCGTGTTACTGTGAGCCAGTAAGTAGCCTTGGTACGTTTTCCCTGTTTAGTCTCCTTCTCGTGGACTACGTTCCCCGTTGTTGTGATTCAGGGTTTTATTTATATTGAGGCTTCGTGCTATTATGTTTGCGTAAGTCTTTTGTTGCAGCTGTCCTGTTCGCCTTTTTGCCTTTGAGACGATTTTGTTGCGAACTGTTGTTCGGTTTCGTTCTCCGGGTGTGTTGTCTCCTTATGTGGAGCTTGGGCGATGCTGTGGACGTGCTTGTGTTTGACTGCGTGTTTTTAATAGCCTCGGAACGCTAGCTCTCTGTTCCATTTCGCCTCGTTACATTTTTCCATTTGTGAGAGGCTAGGGCGGTTGTTTTATATCTAGCTTGCGTTAGTCTGTGGATAGGAAAGTTATGGGACGACGGTTCTTCGTCGGCTCACCTGTAAAATGTTTCTCTCTCTTGGGAGATCGGGTGTTTACCCTCTTGGTTTTATGCATTGGACTGCTAGCCTTTTTATATCGCCATGGAACATTAAATCTCTGTTCCTTTGCCTCATTACATTCCTGCTGTCTGAGAGGTTAGGGCGTGGCTCTGTTTTTAAGCTTGGTCATTTTTGCTGGTAAGGTTATGGGACTGCGGTTCTCCGTCGGCTCGCCTGTAAAATGTTTCTTCCCCCTGGGAGATCGGGCGTTTACCCTCCTTTAGGTTCCGCATATGACTGTTAGTTCTAGCTTATGTATTAGCCACTTAACATATCTGTTCTTTTGCCTCCTCTTATTAAATTATTTCATTCTTTATTTGTGTATGGTATTTATTTGTGCCTTTTCGCTACTCGCCCGTTTATTGTGTCTCGTTACCGAGACAGGGCGTGTATTATGTCTGGCTGTTCAGATTCCTGTCCTAGCGCTCTACCTTGCGTTGTGACAGTTAGCCGGTTAGTAGCGTCTGTAATGGTGTTCGTTGTCTTGTCTCCTCCCTTATCTGCGGGTATCCCGCCTTAGTGGCCTAAGGGCTTTATGAATCCCCTTGCTGCGTTTGGCTCCTCCTTCCTCACACGTCACGCCCCATTACACTTTTATCACTGGATAAATACCTTTTTCCTACTTTTGTTGATTGTCTATTCTTGTGTATGGCAGTGGCTTCTTTTCATTCGGGTCCTCCAAGGGTGGCTTGGCCTGGGGTTTAGCCTTTCCTTCCTTTCCTCGGTAGACTCAGCACAGCTCCTCTCCTGCATCTTTAAACATTTTTAAAATTTCCATTTCCTTTTCCCTCTTGTCAGCTCTCTTTTTTGACTTATTTTTTTGCTTTGTAATTTGTTATTATCCCTATCATTTCTTCGCACGTTGCGAGGTCAAAGGTCCCTTGTTTAGGCCAACTGGTTATTCCTTTTTTAGTTCTTTTTTCCCATTTAGCTGATACCTTTTCAATTTCTGTTTTCAGCACTGGGAATTTCTTTCCCAGCCTGTCTACGGGCGTACCCATTGCTGTCATTTTATTTCTTCTTGTCCTTAATTTTATTTTATTACTGCTCCAAAAAACTTTTTAATCTTAATTTCTGTTAAAAACTTTTAATTAATTTAATTTCTAATTCTAACCTTAATTTCTTTTAATTATCTTGGAGTACTATCCTGCACAGCGAAATTCGTGCCAAGTTTGCCTACTTATTTTAAATTCAACACATGGATTTAAAGTTCGCACTATCCACTGTTCTTTTACTGCACACTCGCAATTTGGCAATTCTCCGTCTGTGCCTGTTTCAAATCGCATAGAATGCTTTTCACAAAATAAACCAATTTTTCTTTCAATTAACCAGTGCGTATTTCTTATTTTTTACTATTTATTTTATTACTCCGTTTTCACTCGCACTATCCTAAAATAATTTGTCTCCCGAATTATTTCCCACTCCTCCTGAGTTAGGTACAATATTTCATTTTTTCCTCTCCGCTTTGTTTCATAAACCCACTTTGACTGGGATTGTTCAGCACTTACCGAATTTTCTATAATATCATCCGCACACTCAAAATGTTTTTCTAATAGGGTGCCATACGTTCGCTCAGATAACAGATGAATTATCATATCATGCTATTAATTCTAATCCTAATTTTTCCCTAGTACTTTTATTCTTACTTGCTTTATTTTATTCTAATTATTTTCCTCTTCTTTATAACTCTCTGTTATTTGTAATTCCTGAACTAACCTTCCTTGTAGCATAGCCTTTAATTTTTCTTCATGCCACTCACTCTCTGTACTTCTATATGCAATTTCTATTTTCCCTTCAGTTGTTCTCCTCTCAATCATATACTTATTTTGTTTCTCAGATCCGTATCCCTTTCCGTGTATATGTCTCTCAGTAATTTTACCTCCTTCGTGAAACGTTAGAATGCTGTAATGCATAATATGTTTCAACACACTTTTCTCGTAGCTTGCATTCACTCACCTTTTAACCCTATCAACGCTGCACACTTTTATCTATATTAGTCTTTCTAAACACCTAATGGCAAAACCTTTTGTGTTACTTACACCGTGCGAGTCGTACCCCTAGATTCCACATATCCCAACCCCGTCCTTCCTCGGACCCTTCTTACGTGATTAATATCCCCTAACTGTACGCTATACGTTGAATCCAAGTTTGCAACTCCAACAGTCCAAACTTCTTGCGCTCGGATACACCTGCAGTTAGTGTTTATATAGCAACCTCTGCCCAGGCACCATCACTCACACACAGTCACTCTTTATCTGTTGCATGCGCTTTAATCCTTCTGATTACTGCTGTCCTCTTTTATAATTTTATTAATTTTCCTTTATTACTTTTTTAAACACAGGATCTTTAAATTGGCAAGGTCACTGGTCACGGGTTTTACAGAGCAAGGAAGGGGAGAGAGAGAGCCTTATTTCCACACTATATCTACATCTATTCTCAGCAAGGTTTTTTCAAGCGATATAGCATTAATTTCGCTTACCTTGTTTTCTCTCAGTCAGCCGGCTGGAAATGACCGTCTCTGCCCCCCGTCCCGTCTGGACCGCAACCGCTCCTTCCGCTTGGTCAGCAAGGGCTCGGACCTTCTTCCAATCCTGTTCGTGACGCTAAGTTTGTCGTGGTTTCCAAGTGACAAGATGAGGCAGAATCTTCCAGAATAATCAGACTTTATTACACAGAAGCTCATAAAGCCGAAACAGCTCTGCAGAGGTGTTCAAATTCTAATACTGTTACAGCTTTCTTTATACAGTTTCTTATCACAAAGTCCATCCCAATTCCCAGCAACCCATCCCAATTCTCCGCACTGCAGGTGTGTCACCTCCTCACGTCACAATGGTTTCTCGGCCTAGCATCTTCTAGCATCCTCCTGATTGGTTGCCACCAATTCTGCTGAGTTTGGGAAACTATGGTGGTTTCCACCTCTATCTCCTCCTCTTGGACCATTCCCAATCTCACCTTTGCCCCCAAACTTTCTTGGACTGGCAAACAACTGTGGCACAGCTGTCTGTTTCTCAAAAAATAAAAAGTGTTTGTATGTCATCCTGACTTGCTAACTATTCATGCTTGTCCTGCCAACTACTTGGGCCTAAAATAACTCTATCACAGTCTATGAAAGTGCTCTTTTTACTCAGTGTGCCTAGGCTCATCCTAGGCTCATACATTGTGCTTTATATACTTGAATATATTCAATACATGTCCATGTTGTCACAGGTAATACAGTTCCCAGATGACCAATGGAATATTTCCAACAGTCACAGCTTAGATATTCACACCGTAGGAATCCTGGGAACCAGATGCACATCTGTATATAATATGTCTTGTGTAGGGTTTGAAATTGAAATGACCAGCTGCCGCTAGAGTGGAGTTTTGAACATTCCACCATTTGTGTGAATGGGGAGCATGGTTTTCAAACAACACTGAATATTTTACAAACTAAAAATGTCACAGCTTAGATATTTACACCGTAGGAATCCTGGGAACCACATGAACATTTTGATAGATATTATGTCTGTGTACCTTAAAAACTGTAGTCGTCGTCACAAGTTAGAAAATGGGTTTGAAATTGAAATTACCAGCTGCTGCTAGAGTGGAGTTTTGAACATTCCATCATTTGTGTGAATGGGGAGCATGGTTTTCAAACAACACTGAATATTTTACAAACTAAAAATGTCACAGCTTAGATATTTACACCGTAGGAATCCTGGGAACCACATGAACATTTTGATACATATTATGTCTGTGTACCTTAAAAACTGTAGTCGTCGTCACAAGTTAGAAAATGGGTTTGAAATTGAAATTACCAGCTGCTGCTAGAGTGGAGTTTTGAACATTCCACCATTTGTGTGAATGGGGAGCATGGTTTTCAAACAACACTGAATATTTTACAAACTAAAAATGTCACAGCTTAGATATTTACACCATAGGAATTCTGGGAACCACATGAACATTTTGATACATATTATGTCTGTGTACCTTAAAAACTGTAGTCGTCGTCACAAGTTAGAAAATGGGTTCGAAATTGAAATTACCAACTGCCGCTAGAGTGGAGTTTTGAACATTCCACCTGTTTGCAAGGTGAGTCGCCGTTGCAACCCCCCGAAGCAAAATCAATACAAAATCTACCACCAGTGTTCTGCTGGACCCATTCAGTTATGGAACGGCCCAACAATCCATGCACCCTCTTGTTGAGTTTGGAATTCCATAGACCGGTTTCTCACCAACGTCACAGTAGAGGTGCGCACGCAACACTGGGGCAGAATATTCAATATTGCAAAAGAAATTAACATCAACTTGTAATTGCAGAAGCTGAAATGGATGATGAAGGACACTTGTTTAACTTCGAATATCTCAGTTACATCAACAGTGAGATAGCTAAGCAGTTTGGTGTAAACATGTGTAATATTTATTCAATTTAGTAAGTGTCCAGGAAGTATATTATGCTGGCTCCCATCTCATCATATAAGTTTGGCACTCAATTAATTAAAGACAGCTTCGACCATAGGCTAGAGCTGCAGTTTTGAAGCAAACGGTGTAGGTGGCTAACCATGACCGAAAACATACTGTGAGACTATTTTGACCCAATATCAAATAACGTTATAATTTAATACGAAGTTATGCAAGTGACAGTGGCGAGAATTAACAAGCTTGCTAACAATGTAGAAATGGACGCCTACCATTTTAGCGAGTTGGCCATGAGATATAAAAAGTAAATATGTTCATGTCGTCAAGACACAGGTCGATATTTATCACCGAGCAGCTGTTATTGCTAGTTACCTGTAGATATCTCGGGTTTGGCAGCAGGCGCTGTGCATTTATAACTTTAGTGTGCTATCTAATTGGGTGGACTAACCGTAACATTAGTTTTCCAGCGTAGGTGAGCTGAGGTGGGTCTTAGTCACTTTTTTTTTTGGAATACCCTGTGATTTGTGAACCTGGGGCATGTGGTCCTGGGTTGCCAGACTGTGGGATTTTCCCCTAAATTTAGGGGATTTTAACAATTCATGGGGAAATTTTTAAAGAAAAAATGTATGGGAGTCAATGATAGATGGGGGATTTTAAAAGGAGGTATGGGAGGAAATTGTGAGAAAATTGTATGGGACTCAATTGAAGATGGGGGATTTTCTGAATTTTTTGGGGGGTAAATTAATTCAGGCATCTGGCAACACTGATGTGGTCTGTCTGTGTCTATACCATAGACTGTATAAAAGCGTTAGCTAGCCACTGTAACGCTCTCTTGGTTGCATCTCACAGGAACATTAGTCGCTCACACGCTTTGCTAACTGCTAGACTGCCAATGTTAATTTTGTTAAATCTAAAGAATTAACCAGCTTAGAGTTAGCCAACGTATTTCCCGAAAAAGCAAGTTTACACCAGTGAACACTTGGATAAAACAAATAAGATGGATAACGTTAAGAAACGTAGCTAGATAGCGCCCATTATCGTGCACGCAACCATATTGGAACTTCCTCGACAGCTGATTTGCCAATGCGGTAAAAAAAAAAAAATATATAGCCTATATATACATATTTGCTTTGTCTATAGCACATTCACAATATTAGCAAAATGTGTGTTGTTTTTTTAAACTCTAGTTCATTGTAATCGGCACAATTATGTTCATTGTGGGCGGCAGTGTAGTATAATGGTTAAGGAACTGGCCTTGTAACCAAAAGGTTGCAGGTTCGATTCCCAGGTAGGATACTGCCGTTGTACCCTTGAGCAAGGTACATAACCTGAATTGCTTCAGTATATATCCAGCTGTATAAATGGATAATATGTAAAAACATGATAAAAAAAATAAAATAAAAAAAAGTTGTGTAAGTCGCTCTGGATAAGAGCGTCTGCTAAAAATGCCTATAATGTAATGTAATCAACTCAACTAGCAAGCACCAACATCAAGAAGTGCCATTTTTTATATGTCCACTCGAGGCCGCGGTAGGTGAAGAAATAAATCCAATGAGATGGACTGCCATGTGTAAATAATCCAGTTAATAGCCAGCCATTTTACCAACATATTGGGAATTCAAAAGGTATCTTTCTTGATTCAATAAACTAATAATTGATTATTAAAACAACAAAAATCATGAGCTTCTTTTATGCACTGCAACAGCCGCTAATCGGCTCCCCTTTTTTGGCAGTAGCCTACTAGCCTACTGTCTCATCTAAAAGTAAAAAAAAAAAAAAGACTACCGGTCACTTCTAACTTGTTAATTGGCTTAAAAGTTATCTTATCTAATAAATATAATATGTTCAATAGTAACGTTATGTGCCCGAATAGTATCAGTATCGTAGCTTTGTTGTTCACAAAAGTTTCTGTTTTCCGCCCGATAACAGGGTTCGGTAGGCTGCGCTAGCTAGCTAACCAAGAAAACAGTGGTAGTAGGCTAGCTACTAGTGCCATTTCTGTTCTGGCTAAAACTAAAAGTAGGTTAACGATAGGCTTTAGTTAAACATTAAGTTATCAACACATCATCACAATTTACTGACACAATAGTTGTCAGCTGCACCACTTTTGTGTGTGTTAAGTAACGTTAGCTAGCTAGACAGGCTATGTCGACTCCTATCTGGCCAAACACAATAAAATATTAACGGCGTAACACAGAAGTTACACTAGGCTAACGTTAGCTATATCAATTGCAAGCAGACTAGACAATTTTTAAAAATTTGTTAATGTGGTGTATCCTATCTGTCCAAGTTATTGAGTTGGACTAACGTTAAAAATTAAGTTGTCAACTTGCCGCTGATCAAAAATTGACAGTTTATGACGGTTAGCTTGCAGGCATTTATAAGGTAAATAGGCTGTAGCCTAATAAGACTAACACTAGCTATAATTTGTATAACTGTGCCAAGATGAAAGTGAAATAAAAGAACCAGAAACAAAATTATATGCACTTGGTCCGTTAAATCGTTGATGATCAAGTTCACCGCATTGTGATAGCCTGCCAAGGTGATACTTTTTGCCCCAGGGTTGCGCACACATCCTCTTTTGTTTACAAACAAGAAATGGGTCTATTGTTATTCTTCAAGTAATAACTGTAATCTTTCCTGTTTGTTATCAGAGTACTAACAGTCATATTTCCTGTTTCTTCTGAAATACCAATTGCTATCCTTTTATCTCTATCTCTCTTTTACATGTTTGTTAAATGCAATGTCTGTAAGTATACTAATTAATAAGAAGCATAATGTAAAAATATCACCAAACCAGAGGCCATTGTTTTTGTACATGTAAACAACACACACATTTTCTATTGCATTTTTTAATATGATTGCACCGCTTACTTCACCACCTGGGTGTGATTTTTAAAGTTCAACTGAAAATTTGCCAGATGGAGAGAGACAGTTAAACCCGTTAAGTGCGTCCTTCGCTCTGAGCGAAGCTGAGCCGCTCAGTTACTTAACGTGCCCAATTTCTCCCAGCCTCACTCCGAAGCTTCTAACGTGCATTTTGGTAAGTTAATAGCTAATTGTCTGATATTTCCCTAGCTAAACGTATTATGTCCAATTTTAATTGTATGCTTAACGTTACTTTAAGATGTTTTACCCAATTTTAGTCAAATGGATTTTCATAATGTTACCATTGACATTACCGTTAGCTAGCTGGTTCTGAGGTAAATTAGCTAGCTAACTGTTAGCTAACGTTAGTAGCGTAGTTGCGCCTAATCTCGCCACTTTTTCACAACTCCTGCCTTTAAAAACACAGTTTAAAGAAAGCAAAGGCACAGGTAGAGTCACCGTGTGCCCTGTTTTCAAATGTCACTTACTGACCATCAAACGCGATTACTATATTTATGCTAGTTTATTTGTATTTTAAAATGGACTCGGATAGACCGTCTGTGCCGCTTCCGTATTGATTACGACTGTGGTCCCAATCTCGCCACGTAATTACTTCAACGAAAATACGCCGTTTTATACCACAGAAAAAAAAATTACGAAAGAACTAGACTAAATATATTTCGTTTGAACTATTACTTGTGTATATCCAGTTTTATAATTATATTCCAATATTTTTATGTAGAACTATTATGATTGGGGTAGGGGGGTAGACCTACTTGGAAGGAAGTACCTGTCATCTTTTTATTACCACCACCAGCGTCATTGTTACCATCTAGTAGCAATCAGGACCACTATAATTTAGATGCAACACTAAATACGAATATATTAAATGTTGAACCTATAACTGTATGATAATGAGCAACGTAGTCTTCATTATACAGCAATGCTACATGGGCCAAGTAAGAATGTAAATTCATGAAGTGATGGCAAAATAGATACAGAAGGCATGTGTCAATCCATGAGCACAAACTAATATTTATTTCATTGAGCTAAAGGAGGTCATCCTGAAACTAATTTGAGTTTAACTCAAATTAGTTTCAGGATAAAGTATAAATATTGTTAAATATGGTTAAGCTTAAAACAGTGGTTCTCAACCTCGGTCCTGGGGGCGCCTTGTGTTTCCTGGTTTTCTTTGCAATCCCAGAATTAACAAACTGTGAATTGTTATTGACTAGGTGCATTTCATGTTTAGAGGGATTATTTACCCTCTTAAGCAACATATGGGCTCTATTTTCAAACCGGCGCAAACCAGCGCAAGGGGACGGTGGGCTCTATTTTCAAACCGGCGCAAACCAGCGCAAGGGGATGGTATAGTCAAACGCAAGCTTGTTGACAGCATCAACGTCTTAAAACTGGCGCTATGGCGTTTCTCAGCAATACCGCTAGGATCAACAAATTCTCAATATAACATCCTTTCGCTTGCGCTGCAGTGGGATGGGTGGCGCTGTCTGGGGCGTGTTCTAAAATACTTTCGGCTCAGTGACAATTTGAACCAATTGCGTTATGATCAGCTGGAACCACCTCTTAGCGGCAACGCAATAGACTCTGGCAATTTGGCAATTAGTCATGTAGTTCTATGTAGTGTCTATAGGTGATGCCAACATTACACTTCCATTTAATTAACAAATAGCCTATAATTATTATTAATTAATTAATTTTAATTTAAACTACTAGAATAAAACAGGACAGCTTACAAGAAACTTGCGATCATGTAGGCCAATAGCCTATAATATATAAATTACACATTGACACAGTTGAATCATAAGCCTACCATTTGAATCATAATTATGCCTACATCACCTAATGTAGGCTAATTATTGCATTCGCCACCTCCTCCCATGCCTTCCGAACTTCTGGGAGACGAGGTGGTGTGGATTGTGATCCATAAATTACTACAGTCCTAGCCTGTACTTCTGTTGCAAGTATGTCTGATTCCTGTGCGGAAAATCGCTCTTGTCGTTGACGGTCGAGTGCGTTTGGGTTGCTCATTATGAAATTGCATGGAGCGATTGCGTTCCAACTGGCTTTTTTAAAGCATGAGAACAACAATTTGATTGGCTACCATAGAGACACACCTTGGACATTTAAACCCAGCCTTTTAGCAATACCGCCATCAGATGCGCCAAGATTGCCGTCATGAAATTACCAAATTTCTCGCCGACACGCCCTCAGAGCGATACCACCAAGCGCTTACTCTTGTGTTCACCATTGCGTTTGGTTTATTAAAATAGTTCGCAATAGCTATGCATGCCATGAAGAAAAAGGCTAATATTCACATTGTGCTATATTACAAACATCTACAAAAAGAGAGGTAAAAAAAAAAGTTTAACTGATCAAATTAAATACTGAGGTGAATCAATAGGCTCTTAATTTGTGAAATTGTGAACATCTAAAACTAACCATGTGGTAATGAAGAATTCAAAGACAATGCAAATGATAACAAGCCAAACCTTCATTTTGTTTAGTAAGTTTATGGAAAAAATTATGAAGGCATCTAAACACATATTCAACTACCTAATTAGGAGCCTATTGATTCACCTCAGTCTTTAATTTCATGGCATGCATAGTTATTTCTGACCATGTGGCTAAAATCAAACAATGACGGTAAATAATCCCTCTAAACATGAAATGCACCTAATTAAGTAAAATTTGTTAGAATTCTGGGATTACAATTGTGCTTGGAACAAAAACCAGCATACACAGAGTGTATGAAATACACCAGCCACCAGTCAAATGCTGGTAAAACTTTGATTGTGGCTGGTAAGATTTTTACTCGAGCAGCCACTTTGGCTGGTAATGAATCAGGTTGTGTTATATTGTAAAAGGTAATGTGGCTGGTAAAATGTTCAAAATGGCTGGTGATTTTTATACTCCACAAGCCACTCTGGTCAGTGGGTGAAAAAGTTAATTTCATACCCTGCTGGGGGCCCCCTGAACCGAGGTTGAGAACCACTGGGTTCAAATATGAGAATGAGAGAAAGATAAGATGGTAGTCTACTGATAAACCTTTTACAGTAATTTCTGATTGATTGGTTATGCCTACTCCCATGCAGTAGGGGGAGATTTGCGGTACTTTTCCTCATTAATGGAGGTATGTCACAGGCCGACAACACGGCTTCCTACAACACCTTTACTGTTGTAACCGAGAAACAGGGTACCGGAAATGCCACAGTAGCGTGGTGCATACAACCCCACTATCTTAACAGTTCGGGCATGAGCCCGAGTTACGTGAACTCCTGTGAGGTTATGTTTAGGGGTTGTGGGTGGGGTACGGGAATCACAAACTCACAAAAATCAGGGGGTCTTTGAATTCGGCATATATTTTGGTTATGACTTTGTAGTACATTCCGGTTCGTGTGCTCCCTTCAAACCACGTCTTTACCCAGAGGTGTGAGCATGGACGCCTAGCCAATCCTAGCGCTTGGATGCTACGCAGGGCGTGTCTTGCCAAGAAAAGCAGTGGGACGCGTGACGTCATATCCTACTACCCTCACACGTGATGTTTTCGGCCTATCACAGCCCTAGCTTATGCATACTAATGAGATACCATTCTGCTGTTGTAACCGAGAAACAGGGTACCACACATAGCTCCATTAATGACAACAATTGATGAGGAAATGGAACACCCTGCCAATCTCGTGATTTCTCTCCCCCTTTCAGGTATGATATAATCTGTAATACTATTAAATTAATAATAATTAATAATTAATGCAGTCAAAACGGAATGGTACACCTTTTGTGAATGTTATTACGTTAACCAAGTAGATGTAAAATATTCTTGTGAAGTTAGCTTTCTGTCCAAAAGACTCACTGGTTCCCCTCTTCTTTGCCACAGCCAAGGCAAAAAACAAGTGGCCTTGGTGTGTGTAAACCCCTGTCCTGCACTGTTGCATGACCAACACCTTCTCATCTGCCTCTGATAATTTTTTAGGACAGCCCATGGTGAATGTGGCCTTGGCTTTACCCTGTCATCAAGGGTCTTCCATGGGACATTAAACTTGCCACCACCTTCATCGCTCCCTGACATGTTGCCATAGCTCCTACCTACCATATCCTCATCCCTCTACTTCCTTGCCTGACGGTGGCTGACTGACATAGCTGGCCTGACTAATCTATATCGAGAAAGAATATATGTTTTGCTTAACCTTTTTCATATTCCTAATTCTTACCCTCCCTCCAGTGTTTTCATGTATTTTCATGCTTTTAATGCACAGGAGTTTGGTAATGGACTGACATTGTACTAAATGTTTAATTTTAATTGTTTGAGAGCAATTGTAGGGTGAAGTCCGAAAAAGTGGGACATTTTTTAGTAGACTGTCTAGAACACCACCTAAATACTGTTTACAAACTAGTGGTGTTTTAATGAATTGTTTTGGGTCCATAATATGTCTTTCATGAAATTGTGCCAAAGTATATATTTTTTAGGAATCCAGCCTCCGATCCCCAACATTGAAACATTTATTTAAATGGCACATGAACCAGCTGGACAGAAACTTTTACTTTTACAAACATTTTTATTTTATATTTAGTGCTGTATTCAAACCTTAGGCTATGTTTTTGTGTTTAACCTTCATGTTGCCCTCGGTTCAAAAATGACCCTTCTCTTTGTTTAACTCTAAACTAAAAAAAATAAATAAAAAATAAAAATTACCTACCATTAGAAAAAGTTAAACATTGGCATTTTCTTTGTGTTTTTAAAGAAGCGGTACACCATCCAAGTACAACATTGTCTTAAGTCCTTTTAACCCTGCAGTTATATGTAGGATATCTAATATTTAGATACATATAAGTAAAGTACACCCCCCCCCCCCCTTCTCTCTATCTCTGTCGCTCTCTGTCTCTCTCTCTTGCTCCCTTACCCCCACAGACATCAAAGATAGGCCAGTCTTTGTCAATGACCCCTCTCCCCACACCTTAACCCAATCAGGACAGAGATGTTCTTCCTGTGGAGGTATTTTTATTAGTGTAATGAAGGAAAGAATTTGGTCAGTTTGGAGTTTGTTGGTGAAGAAGTCATTCTTTTTGGTTCCTCGTGCGTTTCCTTTTGTTCCTGTTCAGCTGGAGGGTAAATAATTTGGCTATTTTTGGCTTATCTCTCTCTTTACTGGTATTTCCTAATTAATGTCTGGTTTAATGCCTTCACTTTTGTGAATTATAAGTAGTCAGCCTACATTCCTTAGTGAATGTATGATTTAAATTCATTATTCCAATTGACTGTTTTCGCTTAATAAAATTACTTAATCTCAAGACCTGATTTAGACTTTGTTTTGGCTTGTTGGTTGATCCACCAGGTTACTGTTCGACTTACCTATTAACGAATTTGGCGATTTAATTGATGATTGTAATTTTTAATAATAATTATTAAATTAAATCACGTAAAACTTATTTTGAATGTAGGTTAAGTGAGGGGTTCTAGCATGCAATATCGCTTGTGTTCAGTATTCAGAGTGCCGAACGTTTTAACAAGGGTATTGACTGTTGGAACCGCTGGATTCAGATAATACACATTTTACCTAGTCCTCACTTACCCGACATATATGACATCAGAAGTCATAATCAAAATTAAGTGCCGCCCACACATCTATTACAGCAAAAAAGAAAAAATCAATTATGTCTGTTTTTTAGTAAAAATGAGTGGTGTAGACTGAAGAAATACAGTCTGTCCGAACTATGAAGTAGGGAATCACAATTATTCACTGATTTATTTATGAATGACAGGTTGCTCTTCTAAAAATAGTTTCAGGGTTTAAAATTCAATGAAGAAGCTGTATCACAAGGGTGGGTCATTTCTCACCCTGTGGACACGGGGTGCATACATAATATGAATACAACACGGGTTAAACTTTATGTCCTTATCATTTATATTTATGTCTTATGTCCCTCCAGTTTGGGTTTTTAATTTGCTGTGAAGCATTTTGTAATTGTTTTTATAAGTTCTATGTAAATAAATTTTATTATTATTTTACTTGATGTACTTTTTCTTTCTACCAAGCTCATCTTCTCCAGTTAATTTCTCAATTCATGGATGATTGTTGTGGAGAGATTCTGAGAGCTACTTTCCCTATTTAAAGATGATCATATTCCCCAAATGTTTGTATTAAATAATGACTTAATTCAATACCAAGTTTGTGAACACTGTCTAGTAGATAAATTTCACATTGCATTACATCATTAATCCTTGTTTTACAACAAACATTTTTTAAAGTAAATATCTTTCACATTTGATTACAAAGAACCTATTTTTTTCCAAAATGCATTTTTCATATGAATGAAATTGAAATGTTTTATAGGTTGTTAATAAATCTGTGGGTTTAGTACCCTTATTATTTTCAAGTGACAGATCTTGTCAGAGCCAGGGCATCTCTTGTGTATATTCAAATGAGCCTGCACTGAAGGTTTAACCCTGCCCATTACCAAGTACCCCTGTCGCAATAGCTAAAAGCCAGATTAAGTCATTGACTGTTTATATTTAAAGAGCACAATACCTAGAATCTTATTTGTCCCATTTTAACTGATGTCCCACTTTTTCTGACTTCACCCTATAAGGTTACGGAGAGTATTTATTCTTGAATGGTAACAAAATATTCTTGACATCGGAATCATGCAGAATTGATTAATTAACCAAATAACCAATACATAATATGTGATTTTAATCAATCACTTAATAAATTATTATTGTATTCCATTTATTAGTTTGTGATTTGCTCATTAAAATGTCATGGCAACAACATAAACAAATTCATCACGACCCAACAATATAGCGCTATGATGAGACAGAAGCGCTTCTAACGAGATTCGACAAGGAGACATTTCCAAAACGTGAAAATGTAGCCTACTTGCCCAATGAACGAGTAGGGTGTATCTGCAGAACTGCAGAAGGGGCTTACAGCTTGCTGGGCGGGGCTTGAGGGGCTTACAGCTTGCTGGGCGGGGCTTGAGGGGCTTACAGCTTGCTGGGCGGGGCTAAGCACTAGTGCGCATGCGGATGGACCGAATTTGTGTTGCCAGAACTTAAGCAGACGAGCAGACACTAGTTTGTATGAGAGAGTCTCTCTAGCTCTGGTTTAAACTTTCATTCAGTTGAAGAAAAACTAAATATGGCTTCCAGTGAAAAAGTAAGTACCTTAAGGGGCACCTTCGCTATTTTGGACATTAGGGCCTATTTTCGGTCTGTCATTTGCTTCAGTGTTGAGCTAACGTTAGCTAACTTTAGCTAGCTTGTTAGCATGTGCGCTAGCTAGCTAACGCACGTTAGCTAATATTCCCTGTAAACACCCAACCCACCCCAACTATGTGAATGTGAAGTTGCCATCATTTTGAGGACGTTTTGAGGAAGACTACTTATTAATGTTGAACTAATGTTAAAGCTATGTTAAACACTAACCATTTTCACAAGGTGGTCAACTTCACATTCTCTATAATGTCCACCGCAATACACATTGTCAACGTCGTTGTAAAAAACACATACGTTGGAATTTGTTGCTTATTCAATCATCAAAGCCACCTTGAAAATATGTGTAATGCTAAAATGAATCCCGGTGCATAGTGCACACAACTGCGTTTTATAAGCTTGAGCAACATTCCTCTATTTTAGTCCAAAATGAGAAACATGACTTGATGCTCATATAGCATAGTGAAAACAGCAGAATCAGTTAGAGGCCGCTTATTGTTACATTTGTGACCGCAGCTGGTGTTTTGGTCCTTAAGTCAATAGGTCATTTTTCAGTTTTACAGATTATGAAAATGCAGATCCTAAGCTTTCAAATGATGTGTCGTGCATTGAAATCTGAATATAGTGGAAGAAGATATGCTTATTTGAATGTTGGGACACCTGACCTTGACATTTTGAAAGTAATTGTCTTCTTTTTTTCCAGGACCACATAACAATACAGAGAGGCCGTTCACTTCCACCACTAGTGAAGTGCACATCCTGTTGCAGCAGCTATCACTGCCCGTTTTGTGGGCCTTCCGTTTTCCGCAAAGTACCTGGATTCGAATTGAATCTTTGCATCTCCATGAGTTCCTTATCAAAACAATAAGAAACACAAAATAAACGCTTATCAAACCCAGTGGCGTAGCGGAGGCCCCCGCACCCCCCGCGGTGCGGGGGAGCCCCGGAGCTTAGGAGGCCCCGCCCCCACTAGATTTTTTTTTCTTTACATTGTAGGCTATCCTCTTAAGCTGATGATACACGGGCAATATTTTCAGGCAATATTGCCAGCAATGGGCAATGGGTATGGGCCACTGTAGCAATGGGCAATAACTGAAAAAAGATTTTTTGCGGATCCTGTTTTTAACCTCTGTTTCAAACCTTTACCGTCATCTCACCACAAAGGTATATATGTGCCCGGAACGGCAAGAACCACAGCTTTCCGCCAATGTAATTCAATCGACCGTATCTCTAAATTTTACGGAAGCATTCATGGATGTATTCACCAGTAAAGCAGGTGGTCTGATTACGTCTGCTGAGTAAAGTTAGCTAGCTAGTTAAAAGTCACTCGGTTCGTCAGTACGGCGGTGTGTGAGTAATAATACCAATTATTTACAATCAAAAGTCAAGAATACCATAACTTATGAAAAGTTGGTCTTTATTTCAATATTACACTAATACATCAATATAACTTACCTGAGTAATAAATAAATAAAGTTATAAGAGATCAGCATTGGATTGATTGGATGGTAGCAAAATATTGCTTGCCTCGATCAAACTTGTTCAGATATTGATTTGTCAATAGGAAAATTTCCAGCAATCATTGCCTGAAAATATTGCCCGTGTATCATCAACTTTAGATTTCGTAACGGGAACAGGGCGCAGAGGGAGGGGCCCCTTCCCTTCCATGTTGCTAGGCACCCCGTCATGTGTATCGTTCTAATAATGATTTGCTCACCTGCGATAGGGCTAGCCGGCTGATAACTAATGCTCATTGGCAGGCTGGGCAGCGTTCAAAACAAAGCGGGAAGCATTGTTAATTTAACGTTCATTAGTTGCGTTGCCGGTAAAAATAAAAAATGAAGCGCAAATACCCAAGCGGTGCTCAGAAGAACAAAATGAAAGCGAAAGCCAAACTGGAGAGGGCAAAGTTGCCAAAAATAACGTCATTGTTCCAGCAGGCAGCAAAAGTTTCTGCAGATGCATCGGCAGTAAGCTCCCCACCCGGCCCGGCCACCACTAGTAACAGCTCCGAGTCCAGACAGCCCAGCAGTCCCGTTACAGCCGAGCCAGCTAGCCGTGCTTCACGCTTAGAGACAGGTTAGAATAATAGAAAGTTTTATTAGCCATAACCAGTACGAGTAGGCTACAGGTTACATTGGAACTGGAATCTAATCTGTTCCTTTTTTCAGGTCAACAAGAAGTCAGCTGTGCCCCCTCCAAGGCCAGTTCCGACATAGCTCAGCCAGCTAGCCGTGCCCCCACAGGCCCCAGCAGTAGCCAGTCCGAAACAGCAGCTCCCGCCCACCCCAGGGACACGTTGGCCAGCGACAACTCTGTGACTGAATACCCTACTGATAGGGGGAAATTCCCTGTAGATCTAGAAGACGACAATGTTAAACGGTACATTCTCAATAACGGGCCATGCAAACCTGAAGGGCCATTCAAAAGGGATGGGAAGGGTAGGTGCTTTTCAAAAGAGTTCTATAACAAAACATCTAAAAGGGGATGTAGGATTCCGCGCAAGTGGCTATGTTACTCACCATCTATGGACCGGGCGTACTGTGAGCAGTACTGGCTGTTCGGTGACAGACGGTCTGCCCATCACCTCCACCAAGCGTGGAGAATAGGAATAAATGATTGGCAGGGTCTCTCTAAAAAGATTAAAGAACACGAATTCTCTCGCTCTCATTTGGCAGCATGTGTCGTTTATGATACGTGGAAACATAATCTGACAATTGACTCGCAAATATCATCTGAGTTTAAGAGAGGTGGGGTTTTGGACCGAGGTCCTAACCAGAATAACTGATGTTACACTAACACTGGCGTCTCGCAACTCTGCTTTCCGGGGTCACCGAGAGAAAATAGGTGATATAGATAATGGTAATTTCTTATCTACCATAGAACTTATGATCCAGTTCTGCAAAGGCTTATTGAAAGCAAAAGGAAGGTGCACTACCTAAGTCCTCAAACTCAAAACGAAATAATTGCATTACTATCGAAAAAAGTGCAGGACACAATCATTACAGACAAAGAATGCAGAATTCTATTCGGTTATAATGGATACTACCCAGGACATTTCAAAAGTAGACCAACTGAGCCAAGTGTTCAGATATGTTACCATATCAAATGATGAAAATGGAAACCCTACAGAGGTGAAAATAAACGAAAGTTTTTTGGGCTTCCATGCCGTCACAGACCAAAGTGCCGCAGGTCTCGAGTGTAAAGGGGCGTGACGTGTGAGGAAGGAGGAGCCAAACGCAGCAAGGGGATTCATTAAGCCCTTAGGCCACTAAGGCAGGATACCCGCAGATAAGGGAGGAGACAAGACAAGGAACAACAAACACCATTACAGACGCTACTAACCGGCTAACTGTCAAACGCTAAGTAGAGCGTAAGGACAGGGATCAGAACAGCCAGAAATAAAACGCGCCCTGTCTCGGTAACGAGACACATAATAACGGGCGAGTAGCGAAAAGACAAACATAAAACAGTTAGAAACACTACAAAATAATACAATATCGTAATAGCGGAGGCGAAAGGAACAGATCCAACGTTCCCAGGCTATTCTCAAACTCGCGGTCACACACAAACGTGTCCACAGCATCGCCCAATCTTCCCTACAGGAAGACATGCGCCAAAAGACGAAACAGAACATGAGTTCCAAACAAAATCGTCAAAACTCCATGAAAGGAGAAAGGCACCGAAAAGGAACGAACAGGACAGGCAGCACCGGACATTTACCGGCTAGACCAACGCGAGATTAAATGAAAATAAACGCCCTGCCTCTCTATGAGGAAATGTAACGAGGCGAACAGGAAACAGAGATTAACGTTCCATGGCGATATTAATAGGCTCGCAGTCAAATGCAGAAAACAAAGAGGGTAAACACCCGATCTCCCAGGAGAGAGAAACATTTTACAGGTGAGCCGACGGAGTAATGACATAATCCTGGTAGGCATTGTGCAGGGTGTAAGGGCAGGGAGATTGAGGGAGTGCCCCTCATCTTCCACCCAGGTATCCTTACACATAAATGTATAAAAGGGAATGATGAGGCCTAAAAACAATATATGACCACTATATTTGATTATACACGATGTATTGTATATATGTATATGTATGATTGCATCTAAGTATATATATATATATATATATATATATATATATATATATATATATATATATATATATATATAATATATATATATATATATATAATGTATCACTACAGACCACAAGTCCAGAGTAAGGGCCCTGTTCTGACTTTATGTAAGCATGATATTCTGTGCCGGGCATCGCCTTGACCGGCTTATGACACGCTTACATAAAGATGGTATTCTGTATAGGGGGGTTTGGGCTAGTCGCAAAACAAGTCTAAACCAGAACCAACACACACACACACACACCAATATACTCACACATATGCCTCTCACCAGCAAAGACACATGGGCAGACCTACACACATTGGAATCAGGGGCCCAGCCACATTTTTAATTGTTATTGGAAGGATCTGAGTGAGAGAAGACTCCCACATCCTACCAGGAAGATCCGGCTAGCTTATCAAGCTGAAGTGTCAAAAACACATATATTCACGCAGTTGTGCTCATTAAAATTAAAATATGGCCTTCAGTTTCCTAGCCTGGGCCCATCCTAATCTAGATCGTGTCAAAATGAGATATAGTCACAAGTATGCGCTCATCTTCGGACAAAGGACCATTCAGAGGCAATTATAGGTATTTTTCTGCTTCATGGTAGAAGGACATAAACACACACATAGGAAAAGAACACACACACTTCTTTAAGTAAGTTTAGGGCTGCAGATCTCTCAAGGCTAAGAGGCCCAGCTTGGGTTTTGTCTGGAATGTTCAAGGACGAGAGGAAAAGGTTAAAATGAGTGTATGCGAACATTCGAGAATTATATTAGAGAAAATGTTGGCTTATATTTCTTAAACATATTCACACGTACACAAAGGTCTGTGGAAATAAAACTTATAGTTTGTCTCGAGTGTGTCAGATTGATGGGAGTAATAAGTATTAAATTATATCTGTGAGGGCAACAGAGCTATTCAGTGTGTCTTCACAGTAATCGACGGCCTGATGTTCTTTTCACAAACTTATTATTGATGCCACTGTGAGCTGTATGTAAATGTGACAACTACAACACAACACAAGTATTATAAATATTATATCTTGAGAACACTGTTAGATAAATATTTAAAGGTAAATGTTGTATGATAAGTATATTATAGCAAAGGTTTTCAAAATTGGTGGATGAAAATTAACTACAATAGTATCTGGTCCACAGTGGGTCTTTTCAATTTCATTTTACTGTTCACATAGGCAGTAGAAATATTTCCCTAAAACTAATGTTAAGGAATTCATTAAGTGCTTTCTGGCAGTGAAGGAGAAAACTAGTGTTTTGTACAACTTAGAGGAAATAATTGTGTAAAGTAACCAGTGCTTTCTAGATTTGTGTAAAAGTATTGAAATGACATTGATTAAAGGGGAAATGTGGTGAGCTGTATTGTAAAACTGTGTTGCTAGTAAAGGAATTCTGTAAGAATTATCTATTGTACAATTACATTACACATTCTAGAGAGATTTGTTTGTTCCATAACCTGAAACTCAGCTGTTATTTGTATCACACAAACTGTTGTTAATGCTTACTAATATTGTGTTCCATATTTCGCATGTTAAATGTAAGGAGAAATGAACTACAATCAATAGTCTCTGTATTACATGTGTCATATGCATTTAGTTCATTTTTGGTTTCTGACTGTATTTATTTCTGTTACTTTATTGTACTTTTATTGTTTTAACCTAGTAGATCATTATAATGATCACTTATTGAACTAGAATGGTCAAACCATGGCCAGGCCATTTCCTGTATATTTAAATCATAGCATTTCATCAAACTACAGTATAAATAAATGCCATAAGTAATGCATAATTAAAATGTTGTGCCATGAAAAGAAAAAGGGCCTGGTGTAGGATTTCAGAGGATGGGACCTGCCCCTGCGAGGATGCAAAGTTCCGCCCCAAGTAGGTAGAGTTAAGGACAGGATATAAGGCCTAGTAAGTCAAAATGAGGGGGGCTTTTTTACGATTGCTGAGATTGAATATGTGTTGGTCTGCGCAGACCAGCCCGGGGTTTTTGTATGTTATGCAATATATGTCTATATAATGTATGTTTATATGCAATAAACCTGATTGCATCAGACTCTGAAGATCATGGTTGTTTTTTTTCTTGAAGAAACACTCAACTGTGTGGGAGAAACTCCCCAGTCCATCTGGCCCGGACTGGGGTCTTATATTTTCTTCGATATTAGTGCTAACTGACTATTAGTGCTAACTGACTACAGCATAAGAAAATGAATGGGGTTGCTTGTCAACACATCGAGGTTACCAAAGAACAGTGGGGGAAAAAGCTTGCAAAAACAGTGACAGCTAACGTTAGCTAGAGAGGTTGCTAGCTAGATATACTAGCTTAGCTGTTGGATGTTCTAACGTTAACGTTACGTTATCTAAAGCTTGATGTTAACGTTAGCCAAGTTACGTGCCCCAAAGCATATTCTGGCCATCAGTTTCATTTACTTTGTGGCCCAAGTGCCCAGTGTAATTTTTTACATGTCTACCCCTGCTTCTGCACACATTCTGAAGTCAACTTTTTTCCTTAATTGAAACAGGTTCAAGTCAGTATTATGACTGCACTCTTTCTGCTGCTCATCAAATTGGAGGTAAATAAGTTACGTCTTGCATGTACAGGGTTCAGCAATGCATATTGGTGAGGGCCTGGGTAAAAGCTGGAATGGAACAGCGGAAGGAAGCTCGGAATGGCCAATCGTGCTTTGTGCCAAAAAGGACCTCAGTTCAAATGCCTGCAGCACTTGCTGTGGAATGCACATCAATATAATTTTAACAGTTTCTGAATGGGCATCATATGTACTTTCATTTGAGCATAGAATTTATATCATGAAATATAAATTTGAAATATCTGAAAAATTGATCAAAACTAATAGCATTATCAAACATATTTCAGAGCCCCTCATCACCCTTTTGGATTAAGACATCAAGATAAGGATTTCACCTTTTGAAAGTGCAGTCTTTTGTTTAAAATGAGTATATTCAATCCTTGATGACTCGATAAGTGGATCAAAATTATATTTTGATGGAAAAGGCCTTTTGGAGAGGATAAGGATATATTTCAATATCAAGCCCCAAAAATCTCATTCTGCATTAACACATCAAGGCATGATGTATACCAAACGAAAGCTTTGGATCTGCCCTTCGAGTAAGTCTATATGATGATATGGGTTCATGCAGAAATTGTGCATTATTTGGACTGCAATCAAGTCTGACCATTACATCTACCATAAGTCAGTTATCATTCAGAGCCTCTTATAACCTTAACAGAATAAGACATCAAGATGAGATTTTCACCTTTAGAAAGTGCAGAGCTCTCCGTTTAAGATGGGTATCCAGTTCTTGATGACTCAATGATACATTGATCAATGATAAGTCAATCAAAATCATGTTTCAATGACATCAGTCTGTTAAGATGAAATGGTGTCTACAAATCATATTCCGCATTCACACATCAAGGCCTGGTGTATACCAAATGAAAGCTCTTGATCTGCCCTTCGTATATGTATATGATGTTATGGGTTTGTATAGAAAATATCTATTATTTAATGACTGAAGACTTATATGTCCACTTGGTGATGTGTGTGTCCTAATTCCACTCCAAATCCCAAAAGACTGTGTTCCTATTTACCCACAAAGTATTATACATGAAATTAAACAGCACAAATTTCTCTTTAAAAAGAGCCTAATCAAACTCTGGGGTCTAACTGGCTCTAATAGTGAATCCAGTTTCAATCTACAGATATTTAGAGAAAATAATGGTCCAGTATGACTCCAGTCATGAAATAATATATTTTATTTGTGAAAACCGTAACATAATATGCATGTACTCGAAGGGCAGATCCAGAGCTATCATTTGGTATACACCATACCTTGATGTCTGAATGCGGAATGTGATTTTTTGGGCTTGGAGAGGAAATTGACACCATTTCATTCCAACAGACTGATGTCATTAAAACATGATTTTGATCGACTTATCATTGAGTCATCAAGAACTGGAGATACCCATCTTAAACGGAGAGCTCTGCACTTTCTAAAGGTGAAAATCTCATCTTGATGTCTTATTCCGTTTTGGTTAAGAGGCTCTGAATGGTAACTGACTTATGGTAGATGTAATGGCCAAACTTGATTGCAGTCCAAATATTGCAGAATTTCTGCATGAACCCATAACATCATGTACAGTTCCTCGAAGGGCGGATCCAGAGCTTTCATTTGGTGTGTGAATGCAGAATGGTGTGTGAATGCAGACCTTGATGTGTGAATGCAGAATGTGATTTTTAGGGCTTGATATTCAAATATATTCATATCATCTCTAACAGGTTTTTCCCATTAAAATATAATTTTGACCAACTTATAATTGAGTCATCAAGGACTGAATATACTAATTTTAAAGAAGAAAATCTGCACTTTCAAAAGGTGAAATCCTTATCTTGATGTCTTATTCTGAAAGGGTGATGAGGGGCTCTGAAACATCTCTGCTAATGCTATTAGTTTTGATCAATTTCTCATATATTTCAAATTTATATTTCATGGAAATTCCATGCTCAAATGAAAGTACATATGATGCCCATTCAGAAACTGTTAAGATTGTATTGATGCACATTCCACAGCGAGTGCTGCAAGCATTTGAACAGAGGTATTTTTTGGCACAGATCACTCATGGCCATTCCGAGCTTCCTTCCGCAGTTCCATTCCGGCTTTTACCCAGGCACTATTGGTGATCTTTTTTTCATGGCTGTATTCAAATTAAAAGTTCCTGCAGTGCAAGGTGAGTCGTCTCCAGTCTTATATCTCTTTATCAGCATTGCAACAGTTAAAATGGCTCTTTCACATTGTACTGTGAACTTCTCCATTTTTTAAAAACAGGTTCAAGTCAGTCTTATCGCTGCTCTTCATTGAGGTCTGCTGCACACCAATCTGGAGGTAATTATGTTATGTCTTGCATATTCAGGGTTCAGAATCACATATTGGTGCAATCTTATTTTAAAGGGGCACTTCACCCAAACATTTAATTCTGATATGTTTCTACATACCCGGAGTGCTATCTATCCATCCAGGTAGTTTTCTGCGAACTCACTAGTTTTGTAGATTTCCGCTGCAGCTCACTGTGGTATCACCCTTATAGAATGGACCTCAACGGGTGTAAAGTTTGTGGCCTCAAAGCGCCAAAAATTTAGTCGAAAAAAATCAACAGCAACGTCTCTTTCCAAATATAATGACATGGTTACTCACAAACAGCTAATAATAATAAACTTTATTTATATAGCACCTTTCATACAACAAGTAGCAGCCCAAAGTGCTTCACAGTTGGGAAATAATAATAAACATTTAAAATAGGAAAATATTGGATAAAACAATATAACATTATATAACATTAATATAACAATAAAACACAATGAAATAAAAGACAATATAACGGAATAAAACAAATCTGAAGAAAAAATAAAATAAATGAATAAATAAATAAAATAAAAATAATAAAATAAAATCTTGATTTGGGAAAAAAAAACTATATAAAATATAAAAATAATAATAATAAAATGGGATAAAACAAAATGCAATAAAACACAATGAAATACAAGACAATATAGATGTATATTTATAAAACAAGTAAAAGCAAAAGACAAGTAAAAACTAAAATAGGATACAATCAAGTAAAAGCCATCCTAAAGAAGTACGTTTTCAGAAGGCTTTTAAAAAGTGCTACATTTGGTGCCTCTCTGATCTGTCTGGGCAAGCTATTCCATAGTGTGGGGGCATAGAAATAAAAAGAAGCTTCCCCACTTCTTTTATAATTTACTTTTGGAATGCATAACAAGTTATCACCAGAAGATCTGAGGGCACATATGGGCTGATATCTATTCAGCAGGTCAGATATGTAAAGTGGTGCTAAACCAGTCAGAGCTTTAAAAACAAGTAAAATAATTTTAAAATCAATTCTAAATTCTAAAAGCTACAGACCTTGTTGTGCACAGTTGGATATACACAGTATGTGGGCGGCAGTGTAGTATAATGGTTAAGGAACTGGCCTTGTAACCAAAAGGTTGCAGGTTCGATTCCCAGGTAGGACACTGCCGTTGTACCCTTGAGCAAGGTACTTAACCTGAATCGCTTCAGTATATATCCAGCTGTATAAATGGATAATATGTAAAAAAAAAAAATGCTAAAAAGTTGTGTAAATCGCTCTGGATAAGAGCGTCTGCTAAATGCCTGTAATGTTATGTAATGTATGCATGGGCGTAATGGGGGACGTGTCCCCCCCAATGTTTGGAAAGAGTCGAATTGTCCCCCCCAACCATAACTGATCCCTCTCCCATGAAAAGCTTACATTCAATAAAGGCAGCTTTTTCCCCCCCAAAGTCAGAGTTTCAAAACTTCCTTTCAGTTTCAAAATTCTTTTTTCAGATTGTCATTTGCAGTTTCAAATCTGGAGAACAAAATTGTGACCCGGGAGAACAGTGTCAGAAATCCCATGATTCATAGCTTTGCAGACGTAATGGCAAATCTTTGTAAAAATGGGTGTTGTAGTTTTTTTTTACAGTTTCAAAACGGTTTGAATCCCCAGGCATACAGAATTAAGCATTGGATTGTTTATTTGTTTATTAAAACATTAAAATATATCATTAGGGATGGAGCCGTTGAGGATACTCAACATATTTGTTACGTGCTCACTATAATCAAACCGCCCTTAATCTCGACACTTTTTCAGAACGTAAAAACACCTTTTAAAAGACAGCAAAGGAACAGCTAGAATCAGTAACCTACGTCCCGTTTTGAAATGTCACTTACTGGCTATCAAAATCATTATTGTATTTATTCTAGTTGTGTTGTTTGTATTTTTAAACTGTACCGACCGTCCGTTCTCCCTCCGTATTGCTGCGTAATCAATTCCGTTAATCTCGCAATTCCATGAGCCCAAACTTGCAACTCAGTTAATAAAACAAAAATGTGACGTTTTACACAGCAGAATTTTTTTTTTTAACTATAGGCTTGTCGCGGTGATCGGTTTAACCATTGGTATACTAAAAGCATATTAAAAGCTGTTGAAATGCAGCCATGTCCCGACTTTTTTTAATTTTCTTGAATTAAAAGCTTTTCAGGTGTTCTAGAACTTTGTTGTTACTGCTAGCTCAGAAATGCATCTTGTTGGACTGTTCATTTTACTTTTTTCATTTCGAGTGTTTTCTCAATAAATCATTAGGCTATAATCCTTAAGTCTTCTCCTTGAATTTTATAAAGCATAATAATAATAATAGTAATGATAATAATGTTACTATATATAATCATTTATGTATTCAAGTTCATATAGTAAAATAAATAAAATAAAATAAATTACATTTTTACAACAAAAAAGTACAATATGAAATCACAACAGGCAGAAAGGGCTGTTATTGTGGAAATAGTTTCCATTCAAATGTATAATGAAATGGTTTGATGTTTTTATAAAACTGCCTTTTCATTCTGAGTTGATTATATATTGTACCTCAGATTTTTTCCAGTTCTTATCCAAAATTATTGTTCAGTGTCCCCTAGTTAGGGGGTGGGGGGTTCAAATAGGTTAAAAAAAACTACCTTTAACAAAACAAAACAATAGATAAATAAATATAAAGTACAGAATATAGTTCTTATAAAAAGTTTTGAAAGAAAAAAAAGACAGTGAGGGGGTGAATACTCATAAATTGCAATAACAATTAATTTTAGACTAGAAAAGATCACATTTCCTATATGTAACACTTCCGATAAAGCCACACCCACTTCCGGGTTCTAATCCGCATACAGATACGGATACAGATATTGTTAATGGTTGAACAAATACAGATACATATAGTGGCATCGCTGTACACCCCTACTAGCTAGCTAGCTAATACAGTCCCGGCCAAAAGTCTTGTCGCATGAGTGGACAAAAGTGACAATTGCTAATTACCCAACTCTTAATTAGCTAATACAGTTAGGAAACAACACAAATTAATCATAAGTGTCTAAAGTTTATTTAGATACTAGCAAAACAAAAATTTCATAGATGCTTATAAGGTTAATTGCTTGATAATGATGAACAAGCCAGTTTCTACCTGGACAAAAGTCTTGTCGCAAATCAAATTATAATCAATAAATTTTATCTTTCTCAAAAAGTTAATAAAATACCAAATGAAAAATCAGTCTAGTATTTCATCATGGACTATAAGTTAAGAAATTTATATCTTGTATGGGTTCCTTTGGCCTGCAGAACAGTTGCCATCCGGTTTGGCAGAGAGTCGTAGAGCTTGTTGATTAAGTCGTCGGGGATGGCATGGAAGGCCACCTTGCAGGCATCCCAAAGCTCCTCCAAGTTCTTCGGCTTGGTCCTCCAAGCTTCCTCCTTCATTCTTCCCCAGATATGCTCAATAATATTCATATTTGGAGACTGTGCTGGCCATCCCTGAAGGACCTTGATCTTCTTCCCCCTGAGAAACTTCATAGTGGAACCTGAGGTATGGCAAGGAGCTCCATCCTGTTGAAAAATCTGACCCCTCTTGTAGTTGGGAATGTACTGGGAGGCAAGAATCTGTTGATATTTGGCACTGTCAATGTTACCATCCTTACAGATCTCCCCGGCACCTCCGTATTGGATGTAACCCCAAACCATAATCTTTCCACCTCCAAATTTGACTGTCTTCTGGGTGAACTGTGGGTCCAGACGGGCCCCAGAGGGTCGTCGACAATATTGGCGGCGCTTGGGATGGAGCTCAACTGACGATTCATCTGAAAAATCTATTTTTTGCCACTTTTCTGCTGTCCAACCATCCGTCAGGCTGTGGGCCTTGGCGTACGCAACACGGTTTCTTAGCTGTCTCTTGTTTAGCGCTGGTTTCTAGGCAGGAATACGACCGTGGAGACCATTGCGAGCAAGAATCCGACGTACAGTTCTTGACGAAACAGGCGTTGCTGGCGTCCACTCCTCCCTGGGGCTGGCTTTTGACCATCGGACCAGTAAGCTGTCGTCTCGAGCAGTTGTCTTGCGCGGTCTGCCCGACCTGGGTCTGTCATGGACGTCGCCAGTCTCTTGGTAGCGCTTGCGAATCCTCTCCACCTGCCGTTTAGACACATTGAAGATGTCTGAAACTTCAGCAGGAGACTTGGACTTGAGATTCTTGATGATCAGCACTTTGGTTTCTGGTTTGATCTTGGGCATGTTGACAGAAGCAATGTTGAGCATGAACTTGGCTTAAAGTGTCAAATTTCTGCTTTTCTAGCTCAAAGTTACCTACAGCTGACTAATCAAGCCCCTTGTTTGTTTCTTCCTTATTCACTGTGGCCTAGAAATTGGAGTTGGCCATTGCGACAAGACTTTTGTCCGGCCAAAACTGGCCTGTTGATCATTATCAAGCTGTAACATTTAGTAACAATTTTGAAATGTCATTTTGCTAGTATCTAAATAAACTTTAGACACTTATGATTAATTTGTGTTGTTTCCTAACTGTATTAGCTAATTAAGAGTTGGGTAATTAGCAATTGTCACTTTTGTCCACTCATGCGACAAGACTTTTGTCCGGGACTGTATTATCTCTAGGCTATCTAATATGTTTGGGCCACCAAAAATCCCATCTGGGCCACTAAATTCATTGGCCTGATGGTCCGGGTGGCCAGTGGGAAAAAAATCTTAGTGTCTAACCCTGCATTCCATTGGACAACAACATAGGCCACACAAGCATATTTCCGAGCAATCTTTGCATATCAGAAAAGGCAATACTACTGCCAAAGAAAGTAGTCTACCACAGTTATTATTAATAGTGTTTTCAATAAATTTTCTGCACAAGTATGACATGTTCGGAGGCTGTTGTAAATATTTTTAAAGTAGCCATGAAGCTGATATGAGGGTATACAATACAAATTCAATAATTATAGCTTGGACATGTAAGACATGTACTGTAAGTTCTCTATTTTCTCGCGCCACATTCGCGTTTGGTAACCCGAAAGTCGGGAAGTAAAAGTGACTACAGTTTATCTTTAATATTTCTTTAGTTTGGGGGAGAAGGGCAGTGCCCTGCCTATGTCCGATGTTTCAATGTAACATTGCCGGAGACAAATAAGGCTTTCTTACACATTGGGGGGGACACGTCCCCCGTTGTAGTGACGCCTATGTTGCGTAGCCAGGTTTTCAGTCTGCGTAACGGCGAGAAGGATCGCTCAGACGCCGCAACAGAGAGAGAGGAGAAGGGGCGGGGGCTAAGCTACTGTAACGCTAGCGGGCCACACAGTCAGTATTGCTTTTATTCAAAAAAATATATTGACAATGTATTTGTCATTTCATTTAATTTTCCATGAGCCATGTTGTGTTTTTGTCTGTCTGAGACAGGTGGAACAGGGGGAAGCTGAATTGAACATTGGACGGCCAGTCTTGAGGGACACATCATCTGTGAGGTTATCCAGCCAACTTTCCTGACAGGGCTTGCTGCTGTATTTTCCACATTCTACAGCTTCAATGTTTAATACCAAGAAGAGGCTGCATGCACACTTGAATTCTTTCAAAGGTTAGATACTTGCAGGCAAAATTACCCAGTGTTTCTGTTGTTTCTCTTTTTACTTGCATTTAAATATGAACTAGTTAGAACACACACAGCTAATTTACTGTAGCCACAGGTGCTCGGCAGAATCTAAATCAAAAGCAAAAAACTTCATGTAGCTAATGAAAAATGCTCCTTTTTAATGACCAAAAATGTTTCAACCCAGATGGGTCTTCCTCAGGATGTGAATAACATAAACCACGTGTGACTAATATAGGTCATTACAAGACACGTGACCAAATACCAGAAAGGGTAAGATAAAGGGTGATCTCTCTTGACAGATGTTCACATAAATATGAACTATATCTGTCAGCGCACATGTAAAAGCTGGCGTTACCTAAATTAAAGCAGAGACGAGAACTTCCTGTCGGAAGCTGATTGGCCTGACTAATAACGGTTTGGCGGTGCACATGTAAACAGAATCAATGGGAAACACCACATGGGTACTGATGTACCGATAGATGACACAATTTAACTTAGGCTAATTGTAGCCCAGTTGCAGAAAATTTGCCTACTATTTGCAGCCTACGAGGCGGCGTAGGCTACGTTTGCTATCCAGTAGTCACTGAGGTAAAGAAAGTAGCTACATTCTGCTTAATTTACTTAAAAATACAGACAGTAATTAATTAGTTATTTACTTCACTTATTTTCTTGAACGTTTTGGACTCTTAACTATTGCTCCATAACCGGCTAATTCAAAGCGGATCGCCGGGTTATTTCTTGAACTTCTATATCAATTTTATAAGTTTAATGTGAGTCTTGAAGCTTACCGCACTAGAACTGTGCCTCCCGGTTCCCTTGTTTCCAGACGCGCTGATCTACGTACTAAGTGGTGGTTAATTCCAGCTGCAGGTCTATACTGTATGCTGGAAGGTTCGAAATTGATCAGATTCGCTGATAGATTAAAGTCTGATATGAATAAAGGGACGCCATCCTCATTATCTTCAGGTTCTTCTGAGTTCGGCGATGTATAATTTAGCTATGAAAATCGAAAACATTGCATATAATATTGCAGTCAAAAGTTTCTGAAATTGTACCTTCAGCCACACCGTGGCCACGCACAGTAGTATTCGCAGATAGCATCGTCCCCCCGTCAACAATCGCGGATAGCACCATCTCACCACCCCGCCTACAAATACAACCTGGGGGAAAAACTTGTATACAGTGTTTTTGATTTTCATAGCTAAATTATACATCGCCGAACTCGGAAGAACCTGAACGTAATGAGGATGGCATCCCTTTAGTCATATCAGACTATTATCTATCAGCGAATCTGATCAATTTCGAACCAGTACACAGTATAGACCTGCAGCTGGAATTAACCATCACTTACGTAGATCAGCGCGACGCAGCGTGTCTGGAAAAAGGGAACCGGCAGGCGCAGTTGTAGTGTGGTAAGCTTCAAGACTCACATTAAACATATAAAATCGCTATAGAAGTTTCCCATCCATAGGTTGTGTAGTTATTAGCCAGTAGCAAACAAGCTGTGGGCCATGTTTGAAAGATTAAACTTTTGCCATAACCTGTCGGCAGACAAAATATGTCTTGCTTGTCCAGTAAATATTTCAAACAAAGGCGTTACAGTGGTTTGAAACTTTGAATAGAATGTATCCTACTAATTTGTGAAATAATCCTGTTCAAAAGATCGTCTGTAATCTCCATTGCATTCTCGTTCGAAGAGTTGCCTATCGGACTAGAAACTAGTGTTGTGTCGTTCGCGAACGATTCGTTCAAAAGAACGAATCTTTTGGGTGAACGAACTGAACTGAATCACTTACTGAAAAGATCCGTTCATTTCTCAGTTCAGTTCAGTTCACGAACGGATCTGATCAGCAGCGAGCGTGCACCGTGCAGGGAGGGGGAGGGACTGCCGCGAGCGAACGTGATTTGTCCCTTGCGAACCAGGGGCCGGTTGCACCAGCTATACGTAAGTTCAAACGTAGGCTAGTTATAACGTAAGTGTTTACTAAATTAAGGTTTACACATTACTAAATAAAAATGGGTTGCACCACACAAACTAGTTTGTACGTTGAGCTTAGTAGCTACTAAATATTTACACCTACCCCTAGGTATAAAAAAAATACACAAACTGTAACCGTCTGTTCATCTAATTGGCTACCTCCGCCGTTTCTTCAGCAAACACTGTAAAAATAGTTGACGCGTGGAAAACGTTCAGTTTCAAAACAAAGTTCTTTATAGTTCAAAAGAGAGGCAAACAGAACAGTCCCGTAACTTAGGCTAAGTTTCCATATATTTTCAAAGCACATAATGGCTGTAACATAAATAAATAGGCTAAACAAACAAATAAGGATATTTTGAATTTTATTCGTAAAAACATAAACATGCACACATTGTAATTCTGTTCAATGTTCTATTTTTTTCCCATGGAATGCAAAATAAGTAGCCTGTTAAACTCAATGCAAGTTGATTTCCGTGTTTACATTGTAGCTTATTGATTGATTGGTTATGGATTTGTTATCGTCATGATAAAGCGACAATGTTTACCTTAGTATTGAACTAAGCATGGGCCGCGGAACGGTAGGGGCCACCCGTGCCATGGCCCGACCTACTTTTGGAGGATTGACGTCACACCAGCTAGCTAGACAGCACGCAAAAACACTAATCAGCCCAACACTAGAGCGTCTTGAGACTATCGAAACACTAAAATATCTTTGCTGTAATGCTAGTGATGTAATTACGTAAAACAGCACGTTATGCTTCGATTGACCAATCGCTGCATGTTACATTGCTACGCGCGCATAACTGCTAGTGAGACAAGCTAGCAAAGAAAATTGCAGAGCGCCATCAGAATTCTAAAACGAAATGAAATGAAACGCAACAAACCAATTACATATTTTTTAAAAACAAAATTCATCATTATATGCGAACGATTTCACCTTTGATCGCTTGCGTTCACAGTTACAAATGTTGCCAGACACTGTTAAAGAGGCAAACAAACCCGCAACTGTAACAACAGTGAGATCGGTCTCCGACGCAATGAATGCGGTCCCTGTGTCAAAAATGTTACTTTGTGAAGTACACAAACTCCTTAAACTGTATTTCACAATACCCGTAACTACAGCAACAGCAGAGAGAAGCTTTTATGCACTTCGACGTGTCAAAACTTACCTTCGGTCTACAATGACACAGAGGAGACTGAATGACCTACTGGGCGCCCACACCCACAGAGAGATCCTCGCACGAACAGACATTAAGGCGATTGCAGCGGACTTTGCAAAGCAAAATGATCGACGCAGGCAATTCTTTGGGAAGTATGGAAACTAATAAGGACTGAATAAGGACTGAACATGGGCCTACACTAAGAGCAGCCACACAAGACAGTGTTTATTTTATTCCATTTTTTTTTATTTCAATGAAATGTCCTGCAAAATGGTCAGCAGACATTCGAGAAGTTTGAGTATTAATAATAAGGAAGGACTGACGAACATTGCCAAATTGATTTTCAGCTGCAGCCACAAAAGTGAGTGTTATGAGTTTATATTTCTTAAATAAAAAGTTATCTATATTTGCAAATGTAAGTGTATACTGTGTTTCATTCATTCAGTTAGCGCACGTAGCCTGCGTTTTTTGTTTAGGGGGCGCGGGTGCGCGTAGGTTTTTTTTTTTAGTTGTGACGGTGATGTTTGGCCCGACCTACCACAAATGTGTTCCGCGGCCCATGGAACTAAGCATTACTTAGTTTTCACTAGCTAAGACATTACTTACGTATTGGTGGTGCAACCGAATTTAGTAAAGCGATAGTTTGAAACTAACTAGTAGCAACTAAGGACCTAGTAAATACTTTACGCGCAAACTTAGTCACAAACTTACGTATGACCGGTGCAACCCAGCCCAGTTCTGCTGTGCTGAACGAATCATTCGCATTTGCTTCTTCCTATTCCATTTCGGACGTATTGTTCTAAGTATTGTATAGCCGAAATGAGTACCGTGTTTGCGTGTTGTATACTAGAAAGTTTTTTTTTCTTTTTTTTCTCTAATTTGTTTCCTAAATTGTTCGAAATAAAGTTTATATTAAAAAAAAAAATTATAAAAAAAATTCGCGGGCGGGCGCCGAGCGAGGCAGCGAGCGTGCAGAGTGGACTGACGTGATCCTGAGTGATAATCAGCGGCTCAAACTGCCAGAATCAGGCCCAGCAAGTTAAGACTTAAAAGTCATTGAAAACCAGCGTTCACCTCCAATATTGATATTCAACGAGGAAACTTTTAAAATATCAAGATTTGTAAACGGAGTTTGGCGCATTTGTCAAAGCGACAGCACTTCCGCATGAACTGTTCGGCCGTCAGTTCACTGAGTGAACGAACTGTGACGCAACGGTGCAAGTTCAGTGATCCGTTCACTGAAGCTACTAGACACAGTGAGTTAACGTGGCGTGATCCTGAGTGATAATCAGCGGCTCAAACTGCCAGAATCAGGCCCAGCAAGTTAAGACTTAAAAGTCATTGAAAACCAGCGTTCACCTCCAATATTGATATTCAACGAGGAAACTTTTAAAATATCAAGATTTGTAAACGGAGTTTGGCGCATTTGTCAAAGCGACAGCACTTCCGCATGAACTGTTCGGCCGTCAGTTCACTGAGTGAACGAACTGTGACGCAACGGTGCAAGTTCGTTCACTCAGTGAACTGACGGCCGAACAGTTCACTGAGTGAACGAACTGTGACGCAACGGTGCAAGTTCAGTGATCCGTTCACTGAAGCTACTAGACACAGTGAGTTAACGTGACGTGATCCTGAGTGATATTCAGCGGCTCAAACTGCCAGAATCAGGCCCAGCCAGTTAAGACTTAAAAGTCATTGAAAACCAGCGTTCACCTCCAATATTGATATTCAACGAGGAAACTTTTAAAATATCAAGATTTGTAAACGGAGTTTGGCGCATTTGTCAAAGCGACAGCACTTCCGCATGAACTGTTCGGCCGTCAGTTCACTGAGTGAGTCGGACTACGCAGTACGCAGTCGGAGCTCCGCCCAAGCACTGAACGATTCGGTGAACGAATCTTTTGAACGAATCTTTTTAATGAACTGATTCTAGTGATTCGTGTCACTGAAGTGAACTGTTTTGCCCATCACTAACTCACAGCGACAGAATTTTGCCACTGTTGGCCCCCCATATCTGGCTGCCGTGTGAAAAGCGGCAGCTGGCGACACCTCGTGTTTCGGAGGAGAAACATGACTAATAGGCTGCAGAGATCACAGCCACAATCGTGCTATTTGTCGCTACAATCCACCGAACTATAACTGCAATCATGCAGTTATAGTTCGGTGGATTGTAGCGACAAATAGCACGATTTGACATTCCCAATTTGGAGAAAAAAGTTAAAAGACAAAAACGAAACAAAAAAAACTACAATGTAACATAACCATCTAATCTAGTATTTACGCCATTAATGAATATTCAAAAAAAGAATTTACAAGTAGGCCTGTCTTACATTCCCAGTAGGCCTATAGCTACTGCGTTTCATGCATGTACCAGGCTAGCTACGTGTGGCCTACTTTTACAGTATCCTGTCCGTTCATATGATGGTTGACACAGTTTGAGGTAGTTTGATCGATCCTAGTTTATTTTGGAACGTACAGACACAACCATGAAGGAAATGTTGGAAATACTCCAGTGCAGCTAACAGTCCATCCACAGCTTGTAATTCCAGCTCTGCTGTCACATTTTATATTGACGGGAGCCTATAGTGGTATAGCCTAATTTTCCTTTTAAATGTAGCCTACATATACAATGTAAGTTGTTATAAAAGTAGCATTGCTGACCAGTTTCATCATATTGCATTTATGTTTGTTCCAATCACCTGAATCTGCTAATTAGCACAATAGGCTACTTCAGCCAGGAGATAGAACTAATTAGTGAAATCAGCTGGCTGGGTTCATGGGTGGAAGAGATGGCAGTACATTTACTTTCTGACCCCTGGATTTTACACCTCTGATTAAAAATAGGCTATATTAAACATACCTCTGTACAAGCATCCCTTTGAGCCAGTCATCTTTTTATATGACTCAATGGGACAAATAGTACGGTATCCTACACCGCACCGCCATTTAATAGAGTCCAAAAATAGTTACTACAACCATTGCATAACAAAGCTACCGATTGCGGCAGACACGATCTTTAACTGCGTAATTTTGCTACCTTTCCATATTGGAAACTGACGTCACAGAGAATATCACAAACATACAGAAACCAAAATGGTTGAAATGTTGAAAATGCTCCGGTAGCCTACAGCTCAAACTTAAATCTTAAATCCAGGAAAGCTCTACCTTAAATCTTATATCAAACTTCAACTCTTGAAAATCTTCAATCTTAAAATTAAGCAAGTTTCCACGTTAGCCTCTTGAACTTGCTTCCCTTCCCTTCCCTTGCAATCAACAGAAAGATCCACAAAAATGCAACAAAAAAAAGTTGCATAGTGTTTGATAAAATAAAAAAAACAAACCTTCAGTAATTGCAGTAATACACAGTCAAACGGAGTTAAAAATAGAAAATATAAATTCAGAGCCTTACAGCTTCTAATTCTAGTTCTGCTGTCGATTACCCATAATTATCTCATACATAATTAGCTATTTCGGCCAATGGTTGGTCTTTTCTCAATTTATGCACGAATACAACAGAACTATATTTACACTGTTACACATGGTTGACAATAGATATTGCGAAAAAGGACAAGGTGTCAAAAAAGCATGCAACTAACTTGCTACGGAAATCTTAGAACATTAATATTCTGTTGCATCAATTACATGTTAATAGTAATTGACTCATTGTAATTTCATCCTTTTAACAATAGGCCTACCCATAATTCTGAATTATTTTCTGATCTGTGTCAGTGATACACACCTAGAAAATACAAAAAAGCTATATCTAGAAGATATGAAGTCATTATAATGTTATTTTTCAATGTCCCTTAAATGAGCAAAAACACAATCAACACAGGCCTGTCTGGCACACTGTCAAACTGTAACATGATGCTTCAATCTCTCTCTCTTCCAGAACTTGACTCTGCTCACCAGAGCCCCAAATACATTTCTGTAGCCCCAACCCATCTGAGCCACCATTTTATCACCCTTTACTCAAGTAAGTGAAGGCCACATACAGCCTCAGTGCAAAAACACAATCAACACAGGCCTGTTTGGCACACTGTCACGACTGGACATACACACACTGTAACATGATGCTCTCTCTCTCAGAACGTGACCGTGCTCACCAGAGCCCTCTGAGCCACCTTTTTATCACCCTTTACGCAAGTAAGTGAAGGCCACATACAGCCTCAGTGCAAAAACACAATTAACAGAGGCCTGTTTGGCACACTGTCACGACTGGACATACACACACTGTAACATGATGCTCTCTCTCTCTCAGAACGTGACCGTGCTCACCAGAGCCCTCTGAGCCACCTTTTTATCACCCTTTACGTAAGTAAGTGAAGGCCACATACAGCCTCAGTGCAAAAACACAATCAACACAGGCCTGTTTGGCACACTGTCACGACTGGACATACACACACTGTAACATGATGCTCTCTCTCTCTCAGAACGTGACCGTGCTCACCAGAGCCCTCTGAGCCACCTTTTTATCACCCTTTACGCAAGTAAGTGAAGGCCACATACAGCCTCAGTGCAAAAACACAATTAACACAGGCCTGTTTGGCACACTGTCACGACTGGACATACACACACTGTAACATGATGCTCTCTCTCTCTCAGAACGTGACCGTGCTCACCAGAGCCCTCTGAGCCACCTTTTTATCACCCTTTACGCAAGTAAGTGAAGGCCACATACAGCCTCAGTGCAAAAACACAATCAACACAGGCCTGTTTGGCACACTGTCACGACTGGACATAAACACACTGTAACATGATGCTCTCTCTCTCTCAGAACGTGACCGTGCTCACCAGAGCCCTCTGAGCCACCTTTTTATCACCCTTTACGCAAGTAAGTGAAGGCATACAGCCTCAGTGCAAAAACACAATTAACACAGGCCTGTTTGGCACACTGTCACGACTGGACATACACACACTGTAACATGATGCTCTCTCTCTCTCAGAACGTGACCGTGCTCACCAGAGCCCTCTGAGCCACCTTTTTATCACCCTTTACGCAAGTAAGTGAAGGCCACATACAGCCTCAGTGCAAAAACACAATCAACACAGGCCTGTTTGGCACACTGTCACGACTGGACATACACACACTGTAACATGATGCTCTCTCTCTCTCAGAACGTGACCGTGCTCACCAGAGCCCTCTGAGCCACCTTTTTATCACCCTTTACGCAAGTAAGTGAAGGCCACATACATCAGTGCAAAAACACAATCAACACAGGCCTGTTTGGCACACTGTCACGACTGGACATACACACACTGTAACATGATGCTCTCTCTCTCTCAGAACGTGACCGTGCTCACCAGAGCCCTGACTCATCCCTTCTACCCCAACCTGACCACGCTCTTCCATTTCTAGAGTAAGTGAAGTCACCATACACAATAAATAATATGAACCATACCAAACTAAAATGTCAAATTTCGGTGCAACCAATTAGCTGGATTTCTCACAGACAAAATAATATTTCTATAAAATAATGTTACATGAATGCTTATCTTAACTGTTTCTTAGTACAGGAAACATTTAATAACAATCCGAGACATTGGCTGTCATGGTGTGTGAAATGACATTGGAATGACCCCTTTCACAAGCTGTGTCTTCAGTTAAACATGGGTTAAACATGGGCCATTGGTGTAAAAAAGGTTATTTTCACCCATTAATAAGTAACACTTGCATGTTTCAAATAAACTTTCAAATAATGTTTTTATTTAACATTACAGATGTATCCTACTGCAGACGTTTTTTTTCCACATTTCTGGGTGACATCATCATGCTCACGTCCATAGAGATTGAAAGATGGCAACAATGATGATGCGTAGCCATCATAGTAGCTATGCCTTAGGCTAGGGCTGCCCAACCTTGTTCCTGGAGATCTACCATACCGGTTTTCACTCCAACCCTAACAAAGCACACCTCATTCAACAGCTAGAGATCTCATTAAGCTGCAAATTAGTAGAATCAGATGTGCCAAATTAGGGTTGAAATGAAAACCTACAGGATGGTAGATCTCCAGAAACAGGATTGGGCAGCCCTGCCTTAAGCTGTATGAATTTTCCCAAAATAATGATGCCCCATTGCAAGATATTTAGCCTAAATTGTGTGTGCTTCAGTAGGTTACTATCACACATAGGACACAGCATCCTGCCTGAATACTAGATTGCCTACAACGGATAACAAAACGCCAGTTCCTTTTTGAGGTTTATATCCTACAGACATATTCTGCAATTTAAGATGAGGAAGCAGCATTTATTTGCTTGCACATTGCTTAATGCCTCAACGCGAACTGCAATGTCAGGTACATTTTTATACTGTACATGCAGCTGGGTCTACTTGTACTTGAAACTTATTTTGCAGCTTTAAATTGGTTGACCATGCGTAAGATCTGTGATTGGGACTCATTGTGGGCTCGGCGTCAGTCAAAGTTGGGATAGGGCAACTTCATCAATAGTCGACAGCGATTTTGATGATGGAGAAGCAGATTAGCTGTCCCAGAGTGCATCCCAAGACTGAAAAAATGTACCCTCCTTTCCTCCACTACCACCTCGGGTGCGTCCTAATATTCTTCACTCCTCTCATCCTTACCTCCACTCCCCCACTACTACTCGTCTCCTACCCGGAAATATGCAAAGCTGCCTGAACGTTTTGAGTTCAAGTAGTTGCGTACAGTATACAATGTACCTGATGTTGCGGTTTATGTAGAGACATTTAATTTGTAACCTTTTGTAATTAATATGTAGCCTAATCAGCAACATTAGAGTCTGAAACAAAGATCGGTTTCCGGGGCATGGAGGGGGAGGAGGTGGTAGTGGTGGAAAGGAGGATGCATTTTTTGAGTATTGGGACATACCCAGTGACACATGACCATGGTGGTCTATACAAAAGCGGATGTCTTCTTTTGTTTTATAGGGGGTTATCCTATGTTATCCTCAGTTCTCAACCCTGATGTTTCCCTAAAACTTTCCACACATTACTCAGTCAACTATGCAAAAGCTGATGTGATGATCTTATTTCAAAGATTACAGGCTTGGCTATTGGCTTGATAAATTGACAAATTTTAAATACAATGGGAGCATACCAAGCCGGTTTTGCATAAAACTGTGCAAGCAAGTTTAAAAATCCCTTTGTTAAAAACATACTAAGGCAGTGGTTCCCAAACCTCTCCTTGGGTACCCCCAGTCGGATCCAGGTATCTGATGTGTTCCACCTCAAACACACCTGATGCAGCTAAGGGCTTGAGTAGATGCATCAGGTATGCTTGAGGTGGAATACATCAGATACCTGGATCTGGCAGGGGGTACCCAAGGAGAGGTTTGGGAATCACTGTCCTAAGAGGTTGCCATACCATCAACTGGCTAGTTTTATGTAATGCCAAACTCAACACAAAATACTAGCAACAAGTGATGAAAAGCACAAGTCCATGTAGTTGAAAAATCATATACAGCCATATAGAAAGTTATGACATTTTCTTTTCTTAAAGCACGAAGATTAAGATTTTTCAAACCAAAGTTAAGATGTAATATAATCAAGAGGAACAGTTTACAAGCAGATTGTTTATGGTGTTTACAGTATGTTTGGTAATTATATAGGCATTTCAAAAGACATTAACAAAGTTATAACTTGACATTTTGGGTTTAACAACCACATTCCCAGAAAGAATGGATGTGATCATATTATAAAATGAATGAAATCAAACTTTTGCAATGTCCATGTTACCACTAGGGAGTGTTTGGTAGGAAGAGGTTAAAACAAGCCGTCGGAGGAGTTTGTAGGTTTATCTTAGGTTTATTTTATCAGATAACTCAGCGGGGCATGTACTTCGCTTGCAGCATACCATAATTTTGCCACTATGTGGATTTTGAGAAATAGACAGTAGAGAAAGTCAATTATAAGGTCCTTTATGTGTTTAAATATTTTTTTTGTAGTGTAGTCACGGTTTAGTTAATGTAAATTGCAGCATTACCGACCACTTGTTTACTTGCTTTGTGTTTCTAGGTCTAGTAAATTGCTAGTGTTTTGTGTTGCTAATCGCAAATAGATTCACCTGAGTGAATAAATAGCGTGTTTTGCATTCCTAGTTCAGAGTGCAAGCAGACCTGCGTTATCAATCTACCGTCGGATAGGCTTAAGTATGGTCTTTTTCATTTGGTTCAGCTGTGCGTTAGCTGATTGAACTGTTTGTAGTGTAGTCACGGTTTAGTTAATGTAAATTGCAGCATTACCGACCACTTGTTTACTTGCTTTGTGTTTCTAGGTCTAGTAAATTGCTAGTGTTTTGTGTTGCTAATCGCAAATAGATTCACCTGAGTGAATAAATAGCGTGTTTTGCATTCCTAGTTCAGAGTGCAAGCAGACCTGCGTTATCAATCTACCGTCGGATAGGCTTAAGTATGGTCTTTTTCATTTGGTTCAGCTGTGCGTTAGCTGATTGAACTGTTTGTAGTGTAGCCTAGTCACGGTTTAGTTAATGTAAATTGCAGCATTACCGACCACTTGTTTACTTGCTTTGTGTTTCTAGGTCTAGTAAATTGCTAGTGTTTTGTGTTGCTAATCGCAAATAGATTCACCTGAGTGAATAAATAGCGTGTTTTGCATTCCTAGTTCAGAGTGCAAGCAGACCTGCGTTATCAATCTACCGTCGGATAGGCTTAAGTACCCAGGTAGCAGGATGACTCGGGCCGATTCCGGCTGAGTGTCGGCACTGTCGGCTGAGTGTCGGCTACGGCGACAGTTATCTGGGCCGATTCCGGCCGACATTCGGCAGCGTGCGTCGTCTGATAAGCTGCGGCCAGGCTGTGGCTAGCCACACTCGGGCCGATTCTGGTTTGGGGTGTTTGGCCCAGAACTGGCAAACGTGAATCGGGCCGATTCTGGTTATTGCTCGGCATGGTGTGAAAACTGGCAACAGTTAAAAATAAAACAATTTCTGGTTAAACATGTATATGTGCTTTTCTATGTTTGAAGCATCTTTCCATCAATCAGCAGCCAAGTGATCTTACAGTTATGTAGCCTACCCTAGCTATTGAATGTATTTATTTAAGAAAATAAGAGTGTTTAGCCTGCAAACAGCCACCAGTTATTTTCTTCTTTTGAGAAATATTGATTCAAATTTACAAAGGACTGCATATGCGCGCTCCTGCTAAAGGTGTTCACACACTCATCCTGTAGCAGCACAACTTCAGTCACACTTGGTCATGAGGTAAAAACATAAATGACAGTTAGTGTCATTCTGAGCCACCGATCGCAAGAATAACTGAAATGGAATAAACCGCACGTGAAACAGTCTCTCATCACTCTTGACAGAAGCGCACAGTTGGGTAAGTATCCGATGACTATAAGTTTCTTATCCTATTTAACGTTAGTAAAACTAATTTTTAGTGTTCAATTTTATTAATTTAAGATGTATATAATGTTAACTAAACAGTTTATATTCTGGTTGTCTGTTGATATTCACAAAATTCTGAAAAAAACATTAACGTTATCTCTCTTTCAGAACTTGTCCTGATCTCCTGGTTCTGAGGTAAATTAACGGAAGCGACATCAGCTTATAGTTAACATTAAGATGTATAAATTGCTAATAAAGTTAACGGTAAAGTGGCTATAAGGGTAACGTTAGTGGAATATAACGTTATTCCAAGACAACTATTCATTATCGTCACCACTAATTTCTTTAGTAGATCGGTTGTTACAGTCAGTGTCTAGCTCTAGGCTAACGCTACAAACGTAGCTATAGCTAACGTTAAGTTACTTTAACTCAACACGTTACAGGCTACAGTGACCTATCAAAGCTTGTGGATGTTTGCTAAGTTATATTATTGCTTACAAAGTTACTGGCTTTGTGGCGATTTTAGCTAACGTTACAGCTCGTCATCTCACGAAAACAAGCATAACGTTAGATAAGTCTTAAGGCTATTGTCAACCGTTAACCGCAAACTTGACAGGCTCGCGCAAGGCAGCAAAACAGCTACTTCATCTGTGCACATAAACACCATGCGCTTTGCTAACTCCGTGATAATGTAACTATGGCTAGCTATATAGTTACCTCGCCACGTATTGCATTTGCATTATCTGAAAAACAATGACAAAAGTTTATCGTAGCCAAAGTTAGCCTACTATTTGCAGCATACCTACGAGGCGAAGTAGCCGTCTGCCGTAGGCTACAGTAACGTTAGTCATTGAGGAAAAAAAAGTAGGTAGGCTACATTCGTTTACTTTATTAATTCACTTTATTTATTCCACTTATTTTCTAGAACGTCTTGGACTCTGAATTGACCGGTCACGTTTGCCATTCCCAGGTTGCGTAGCTAGTACTAGCTGGCCAGGGAGGCAGCGCATTTATTTAGAACTGTGATTACATTTGTGACCCGGATGACTGACCGGTTATACAGAATAACGACCAGTCATTGACCAATCAGAATCGAGTATTCACCCATACCATGGGATAAGGTAGTTTAACTAACGTTAGAAGATTCCTCCGGGATTAGCTAAGGGCCAATTCAGTACTTCACCACAGTTAGAGACATTTGGTCTCAATTTAACCTGAACATTTAATTCAATAGATGAAGTAGCTGTTTTGCTGCCTTGCGCGAGCCTGTCAAGTTTGCGGTTAACGGTTGACAATAGCCTTAAGACACTAGCTCGCCCATGATTTCACGAATACAAAGCCACGCACTCAGAAATCAACCGGCTAAAACCTAAAACAGTCCATTCCTTCGCCCAAACTGACTAAGAATCACACTCGCTAATTGACCGTTCGTTTATCAAAATGTCTTGCATTACTAAACTTAGCCGTCAATTCACTTCGTTTCACGGAGGCAAGTATGATGAGATGACAGAAGTAGACTCCGACTCATCATCCGCTCACTACTGCTGCCTACAGCTGGGAAGAAATCTGTCTAGAAAGCCCTCAGGCACGCATAGATTTTACCAGACCTCACTAACTTAGTGAGCAATGTAAATTTTAGGCCTACCATGTGCGAACTCGACAGTTGCCCATAGGCCTAACGTTAAGTTCAGCTAGCGACTTAGCTCCTTTAAATCCAAACTGCATATACTGATGCAACAAATTAAGCTCTATTTGACCTAAAATGACGTTAATGTGTTAGAAAACTAATTTAAAGTGTGTTGTTGCATAGCAATATAAATTACAAACTAATTTTGATTGAAATGCTATAGCTAGTGGGTATTTCCCCTACGCATGGGAATACCCCTGGGGTATGTCGACCCTCTCATCTAAAAGTTGACTAACAATGAACCAAAAACATATTCCTTACCTGACGCCAATATCACGGATTCCATCCTTGATTTTAGGGAACATACAGGGGTCGACATCTTCAGTGCTAGCTCTTGATTAACGTTATTAGCCAAAGATCCTACATCAGCTTCTTGGCCACGTAACCAAACGTCCGCTAGTAAAAGAAGCCTACAATTTCCCATCTTAATTTCGATTGCTGTTAATGTTATTTAAACAAAAAATGCATTTGCCTGACTACCCATCTCTCATAAAAGTTAAGGGACACAACCGAATTCAACATTTTATCAACCAATCTGAAGAAAAAATGTTATAGCACCGTAGCCTAGCGTCACAATTTTTTTTCCTGAAAACGCGCAACGGTTACTGCATCACATGACCATCCACAGCCTGCATGCCCGGCGCCTGCTCGCAAACGCTGCCACGCTGCTCATGAAGTGAGAAGGGTGTGCCTGCAATATGAAGTATCTGGCTATGGGGGGGGGGCAACAGTGCCAAAATTCTGTCGTCTGCGAGTGCGAGTGCCAACGCGAATGCAACTGCGAGTGCCAGTGCAAGTGCTAGTGCGGATGAGTGACACGAGTAAACCTGCAAGTGAGATGTTGTGACCAATTAAAGCGCACAGTATAAGGCAATTGCATTCGCAGTCGCACTCACAACACAACAGAACTTCTGGAAGGAAAGGCTCTTCCTGCGGATATGGTAGCTGGTACGTCCGAGCCCTGAGATTCACTCCACGCTCCCAGAGGCTAAATTTAGCCGATGGGTTCCAAGATTGGATAAAAGGTGACCCATGCTAATTTAAATAGACATAACAGGGTTGAGGTCAGTTGACTTTCAACTAATTGAGGAAGTGGATTTCCTTCAAAATTTCAATGTTAGAGGGCTTTAGTCATTTAAAGATGGTTAGATCCAATCTACGATACGATACGATACAACTTTATTGGTCAGCTGGCGCTGAAATTTGTTTTGCATCCATGGCATCTCTGTTCAAGATATACACAGAACATATAATTACAGAAGACGATACAGGCTGAAACATGACACAAATGACAATAAAAACACATCCTATGGATACAAGTTGGCAGCACACTGATTTACACATTTTGATTTAGCAACAGGATAGACTGATGTACAAAATAATTCTTCAGTCTGTTGCACTTAAATTTAGGGACTCTAAAATGCCTCCTGTTGGGCAGCAGTTGGTATTCTCCATTTAGAACATGCAAGGGGTCAGAAGAGATACTTTTAGCAAGTCTGCAATCTTCAATAAAGGAAATTATAATGTATTGTAATTGTACAGTTCTATACTGCACATTGAATTGAAGGTACTGTATATTGAGCACAACCCAGTTTAACAACCATTCAGACCATGACATCTGAATGAGTTAGTCAAAAAAAAATTTCCACACCACCTGTAAACATACACTATGGTTTTTCAGGCGCTTCGTAGGAATAAACCCAGAGAGGGGCACCGAGGCTTGACGGGGCAAGGTGCTGTCCAAGAGAACTGCTAAAGTCACCCATAAGAAGACAACAAAGGTCAATCCTCATGTCTCCACTCCACCAAAGAAACTGATGGACTTCAGAACTGAGTGGGACTTCATATAAGGCAGTGAGCTGAGCTCACTCAGTTACTCTCCCACACAGTCAGTCAGTCAATCACTCTCAATCACTCATTCACCTGTACCCCACCCCCCCACCCCACTGTCTGTATTTGAAAAACATTATTTTATTTTGATAATGTGCCATGTCTGTTGGTGTTCAATATCTGTTTGTGTTAAAAGGGCAGATCACCAAAAAATTACATTTGGTATGCCCGGAGTGCTATCTATCCATTCCAGGTAGTTTCGCTTAGAATTTTGTATATATCTGCTGTAGGGATGCTCCGATCAGGATTTTTGGGGGCCGCTACCGATCATCAGTTTTTTTTTTAAAGATCAGCCGATACCGATTTCTATTATTAGTATTATTATTATTATTATTCATAAAATGCAAGGAGAAGATTTAAGGATTATAATGATTTATTGAGAAACCCACTCTAAATTAAAAAAGTGTAAAGAACAATCCAACAAGATTTTTGTATCTGAGCTAATAGTAACAAGCTCTAGAACATTAAATTTAGTTTATTAGTTTAGTTGAAACAGGGACAACTAGCCAGCTGGCTATTTTCCAACTGTAGTCCCTGGGCAGGGTGTTAAATGCCAGAAAAAACACATAAAAAACAGATGTAAAAAAGAAAATAAGTAAAAAAGAAAATACATACAGCACAGTAAAAACACAATGAAAGAAACTGAAAATGTCTAAATAGAATACTGGTGTGCTTTGGTTAAGACTTTGCGTATACAGTAGGCATTCTTCGATAGAAAGTAGTTTTTGGCGCTTTGACTGCCACAAACTTTGGACTTGTTGAGGTCCGTTATATCAGGGTTATTTCAGGGTGAGTTGCAGCAGATATCTACAAAACAGTTCTCAGTGAAACTACCTGGATGGATAGATGGCAATCTGGGTATGTCGAAACATATCAAAATAAAATTTTGGGTGAACTGCCCCTTTATGAACTTGGGTGGTTTTGGACAGACACAGCCTCATATTAGAACACATTAATTTCTGTTAAATTGTTTATGCTGATATGTCATTGATCATCAGTGTTTCTTGTGGTTGTATGCACTACTTAACATTTTCAGCACTAAAACTAACAGGTGTTAACTTGAAATATCAACTAAATTTTTTTTCGGTAATGACTAAGTTCATTTTAAGTTATTCTGCCTAAATGGGCTGCATTGTCTGTATTTATTTTCCATGTAAATGCAAATGTTTTGCAAGTGCAATCAAGTCTTTCTTTACAATAAATAAAGTAAGAAATGTTTTGTAACATGCACTTAGAAGCTGTGTTTGTCTCAAATGTTTAAGTCACAAAATTGAAAAGGCCATGTTTTGTTTATTCACGGAGGTAGGACACTGGGTTATTTTGGCAAGATTGACAACCATTAGTTTATCATGCATGCCATAAGGTTTCCAACACTGTTAACATGAAACATTAATACTCTTAATTGGTTGTATTCCTAATTGCCACTATTCTAATAGATAATAATTGTAAAATAGTGTAAAATGTAGCCTTGCCTACCAGTGGAGGTAGTGCAAAACGGCAATGAACTGCTAACTCTGTTATAATAATAATAATAATAATAATAATAATGTTTATTTGTATAGCACCTTTCATACATAGAATGCAGCCCAAAGTGCTTCACAACAATAAAAAATAAATAAAAATAAAATAATAATAATAATAATAAAATACAGAACAGAGCAATACAATAAAAATTAGTTATCAGTATTATACAGTAAAAGTAATAATTTATATGCTATATTTCATGAAAAATGATATCAAACTGTATATTTTACAGTAACTGGCTGGCAACCCTGCTGCCAGCTCTTTACGTTTTTTTTTGTTTTTTTTTATACAGGAAAATGTTTAACAGTGTAGGCTGTAGGCTCCAAACAACGTAAAAATTGGTCACTGACAAATTGTATTCTACATTCCTGTTATATATTTTTTATCACTGGGGGGCTGTTACTTGGCAAGAGAAACTGAGAAAGATAAAGTAATAAAGTATTTAGAGACAGTCGATAGTCGAGTTCACAACGTATAACATCTTACAAATGTAAATGTAGCCTATACAAATTATTTGAACACTTGAACATGTTGAAACGGTTTCAGTGTTTTAGGTGAGTAAGCAGTAGGCTACCAAACACATTTATGGTGGACTGAAATTAAGCTTCTTTATTCTTACCATATACAGATCCTTTCCAAAAAATTTGAATATCATGGAAAAGTTTTTTTTTTCCATAATTCCATTCAAAAAGTGAAACTTTCATAGATTATAGATTCATTACACACAAAGTGTGTATTTCTAGCCTTTATTTGTTTCATTTTTCATAATTTTGGCTTACAGCTCCAGAAAACCCCCAAAACAGTATTTCAAGAAATTAGAATAGTGTGTCGAAAATCAGCATTTAATTCAGTTATTTCAGAGAATGAATGTTTTAGACTGAGTGTCACACTCTAATCATCTAATTTACTAATCTACAGGTGTGTCGTTAAATTGGACAGGTATCTCAGTTTGGTTCAGTATGGGGAAGACTGCAGACTTGACAATTGGACAGAAGACCCTCCAGAAGATGGGCAAGCCACAAAAGGTCATCGCTAAGGAGGCTGGCTGTTCACAGAGTGCAGTGTCCAAGCATAGCAATAGAAAGTTTAGTGGAAGGGAAAAATGTGGCAGGAGACGGTGCACAAGCAAAAGAGATGACCGTAGGCTTCAGCGGATTGTCAAGCAAAGACGATTCCAAAATTTGGCGGAGATGCAGAGGGAGTGGACTGAGGCTGGAGTCAGTGCTTCAAAAACCACCACGTAGAGTGTGACACTCAGTCTAAAACATTCATTCTCTGAAATAACTGAAGTAAATGCTGATTTTCGACACACTATTAAAAACTTTTCCATGATATTCAAATTTTTTGGAAAGGATCTGTATATATTTAAAAAATTGCGTTATCTAGGATCTTTGTAGCCTGTTTTTTTTTTTCCAGTAAAGCATGCCTTTCACAATTCCACAAACAATGAATATAACAGAATTTTGGCCACCAAGAACATATTTTGGACACCAGTTTCATTGGCTTGGTGGTCCAGGTGATCAGTGCAGTTTTTACGTCTATCTCTGGACATATTGATACCAGTCAGCAAACTAGTCTGCTTCAAAATATTTGTTAATCGTAGGCTACCTACACACACGATCTGCAGTCCTCTATAGGTAGGCAACTAGTCTAGACCTAGCTAGATAGTTTAACGTCAGGGAGTTAGGCTACGAGCATAAATGTTTAATTAATTAGCAGTAGGCTAGCCGAGCTATTTTATCCAATTAATAAATAACAATAGGCAGTCTTATTTATAGTGGAGAAAACAAATGGACTTCATCAATGTAAAGCATTACGTTTATTGGTTGGGTAGCAACGTTGGAACAGCTGTGCAGATAAATGGTTGGGCCACCGTTGTAACTAGCAATGCAGTCAGACGTCGGGCCATCGTGGTTGGCACAACGTAAGGCCGATGAGCAAAAACTACCGTTGGCCAACATTCCAAAACAACAGTTTGCCAACATTGGGCCAAAGCAAATTGTTTACTGGGATAGTATCACCGAACTATATGTATCGGACCATTAACCTATTAAAGTCGGACTACGCTGGTCGTTTTTTCGTCCAGCGATGTGTGAGCAGGACAATGTTAGTAGTAAATAAGCTGGAGGATTGCATCTGGTGAGTTGGCAGCGGTCTGCGAGTGGACGAACACGAGCGCAAGACGAGCTGAGCGCAACATTATATTTTGAGACGAGCTTATTCTATTTTGACAATGACAAGCAACGACGAGTCCTACACTGTAAGTTGATCAGCTAATGTATACGTTTGCAATTTATTTATTGTTTGCAAATTATAAACAAGCTCATGTGGATTTTCTATTATAACTTCGTCAATATTAGCTAGATGTATGGCTGGCTACGTTTACGGTCACACAGACAGCATTGTTGTCGGAGAAGCCAGTATTTCGACTTAGCATGTTTCCTTAATCTTTGATGACATATCATGGTCATTTTATGATTTAGTACAGTAAATGTGTTACATATAGCTCCTTTAAAGATATAGCTAATTGTAATTAAAATCAAACAAAACTGAACTCCTAAGCTGTCAAAATGTTCCAATATTAAACTTTCAATCTTGATTTGAATAACAACAAAGTTCCAAGATGACTAATGTACAAAATGGACTGTGTGTATAATAATGAATTAAACTCTGTAGATTCAAGAAATGCAAATGTTTTAATAGGTGTGCATTTTTGAGAGACTTTGTAAAGTAAAGATAGTACGATCTTAAACAAAATATATGAAAATAAATACCAATATATACAGCTTGCAGCTTTAGAGGGGAAAAAAAGAAACACAAAAAATCTCTGTACAGATTTCATACACATTTTGACCAATGGATTTCCCTGACTTCCCAATTACTTTAAACCAAATTTCCATGACCTAACATTCTACGATGGCACTGTGTATACATGGAAGTGAGGATAAAATTTGGTATTGAAATTAAGCATGAGAATTCCAAAGCACACAGTATAACTTGAATAACATGCATGACAAACAATATAGTTTGATAAAAAGAATAAACATCTATTAATTTATTTTGGCTGTTGGGCATTCCATAACACTGACACATATCAGTAAGAGCTTTTAGGCAGCGCTTTTAGCTAGTGCACACATTGCTTTTCTTTTGTAGTGCAAATTTTAACAAACATTGGCTAACATCCTGCGCCAGAATTTTGTGTGTTTCTTAGTTTTAATTTCAGAGAAATGTGAATACTATAATTGGGACGTCGACGACTCATCACTAGGGGGTCACCGTAGATAGTTAATCGTTGAAATGAGTTATGTATTAGCTGGTAAGTTTCTTTCTTGCTGTTACATCACGTACACAAGGAAGGTGCTCCTTTCATTTTAAAATAAGTAATTTTCCTTCCAGCTTATATTTTGTTTATATCAAAACATCCATGCGTTTCTGTTTTGTTTCAACATATTTAATGGCGACAAAAATATTTTAAAACAACTTTGTTTTCTACATTAATGGGAAACACAATGTCAGACCGGCTGTGCGTGATGACGATTATTTTGGATAAAGTCCAGTTTTATGATTTAGCCAGACATTTTTCAGCTAAGATATGGGCTAGCAGCCACTTTTATAGCCAATATCAGCTGAATATTGGCTGATTTAACCTCTTGCTGCCAAACTCCCCCTAGCGGTAACTAGCGTGACGAAAATGATTAAATTATACATTTCATTAATTTAATAATATATAATAAACTGCTCGCCTCAATATTTTGATTAAATATCCTTAAGATATATCCATTCCTTCTGGGAAAGTGGTTTTTAAGCCCAAAACGTCGAGATAAAACTTCGTAAATAACGTTGGAAACTCTGACCTAATTCTCAAACATGTATTGCAGCTTGATGTCACACCATAAACAATGTGCTGGTAAACTGTTCTGCTTAATTGTATTTCACAAAACTTTGGTTTGAAAAATCATTATACCTTTAGGCTTCAAGAAAAAATACTTTAAAACTTTCATACGGCTGTACATATTTTTCCCATTTTAAACCGACTTGATTACGAGTACTTCGGCTGTCTTCAGTTTGGCGTTGTGAAACTCAGCCAGTTTCTGGAGTACCAATCCCGTGGCTTAGTATATTTTAACCAGAGTAGTTTTGTACTTGATTGCAGAGATTTATGCAAAGCCGTCGTCAATTGGGTGTATTTCTTTGACTGATAGCACAATAGGCCTATCTGAAGTGGAAAAAACTCTCTTCGACCCGCCTCCACTCCGAGTATTATTTGCTTTCCATTGGGTTTTAAAACTGTCTGTCAAATATCCCAGCCAATAGCCAAGACTCTTATCTTTCAGACAAGCCCTCATTCAACACAAAGCCGTCGAGCAGCAGTGTAGTATAATGGTTAAGGAACTGGCCTTGTAACCGAAAGGTTGCAGGTTCGATTCCCAGGTAGGACACTGCCGTTGTACCCTTGAGCAAGGTACTTAACCTGAATTGCTTCAATATATATCCAGCTGTATAAATGCTGTATAATATGTAAAACATGATAAAAAAAAAAGTTGTGTAAGTCGCTCTGGATAAGAGCGTCTGCTAAATGCCTATAATGTAATGTAATGTAAATCAAGGAAATGCAGCCCTGCGGAAGAGGCAACCAAGCGTAATTATCAAACCAAGATGGCGCAGTGTTTTTACCTTGTAGCGTAGCTCGCTACATTCCGTTTAGCAAAGCACAATTCATAAGGTAACTGCGCTGTTTATCTTTTTACTTTACAGTCTCTTTCATACAGTTTTTGGTTAGTTATGTCTAGGTTATTCAGGAGTTTCTCCGTGCAGCAGGTCCTAACCCAAATATGGTTTTGCGGTCTCAGTGACGCAGAGTGATGTAAGGTAACAGATTATTTTGCCGGTATACCAGTGCGAATTCACTGTTATGTATAAAACGAATCCATCTGAATTAAATGAATATAGCTAACATTACTATATTGTAACAATGGCAAGCTAGCCAGCAAAATTACACATAGCAGCTAGCTATCAATTTGTGTCTGAGACAAGCTGTTCCGAGTTTCTTTTGAATGCAATGGCGTCTGAAGGGTTTGTTTTGTTCCACATGAGTAAATTGTTCTGTAAGCAGTACAGCAGGCTCTGCAGGTAAACGAATGAGCAATTTATGCATGATGTAACACGAGGGAGAGATAACATGAGGATGAGTTTGTTGTTGTTGATTATTATGCAGGGGTTTATTTTATCTAGGGTGGATATTTGATTTTATATACCTGGACTAATTTCTGACTAATGAGGCTCTGGTAGAATACAAGATTCACTGTGCTGCTACATGGGTTTGGAGACCTGTGTGGGGACCACGGGTAGGCTAGTTAGTTGTGTAATATGAAACACACCAAAAACACATCTAAAAATGAACTTTTATTGCCAATTATCAGATTTTATTGTAAAACTTAAAAAATAAATTATATTGAGACTTTTCAGGAATCTGGGCCATTTTGCACAATTTGGCACAATTTGTGCCAACTTTGGTAACCAAAATGGTTCACCTGAAAAAAAGCTCTGTAGAATTTGAATGATTTGAGATACTGACACCATATCTTTAGCAGAGATAGGCAGAATATTGAGGAATCACAAAGAGGAGTTATTTTCTCCATAGCTCTTGTTGCTCATCAGGTACAAAATCTGGAATTTGAATTTAGGTACCCGTTCTTTTGTTTTTTCACAATTTCTGTACATAAATTGTTGTAGTTAAGTAGCAAGAAGTGTATGTATATGAATTATGACTACTTAGTCATAATAGTGCCATTCTCTGTTTTAATAAAAGCTATGAACCATATTGTAGCCTTTACAGTTTTTGAGATAAACAGCTTTGTTTGTCACTAGTAAAAACAGGCGAGAATTGGTATATTTTGCCCTTGGTATTAAGAGGTTAACTAGTTGCTCCCTTGGTATAACTGTCTGAATGTTTGTATTGCAATGACCACAGAGGTAACTGTTATATACCAATATAAACTCAACCATTTCCAAATCATAATCATAACTCACCTTAGGTGGAAATGTTGCTATCAGTGGCCTGGTGCAGAAAAGCCACATACGTCTTCAGGTTCTCACTACCCTTCACAAAATCGCCAGTGGTGGTGCCAGCCTGACAGGCTAGCTTTGCAGAAGATTCTGGGACGTTTATCTTTATTCTTGATTACAATCCAATCAAAATTACATTTGTCTGCTAGCTCTCCTCTCCCGCCCATGATTAACTAGCTAACACCTTCACCAAGCTCCTCCAACAATGAATAATAAAAAATAACTAGATTAACAATTCCTAAAGAAATTGTAGGTGTGGCTGCTTCACAATTATCAATGGCTGGAAATGGCATAGAAAAATGGTAATATAAGTAGTGTGAGGTGGAAAATAAAAGGTGGAAATGGTATGAACTGGTAATGCGGTATAAAGTGATCTATTGAAGGTGAAAGTGTTAAAATATGGTGATGTAGCCTATTTTGTGGTAAGTAGTCTAAAGAACCTGGAAGTCATACAAAGAAGTAATGAATTGTGATGAAAGCACAAAAAGGTAATGTCAAATCATCTGGGATAGTATTGTTGGGTCATAACAGTGTTGTAGAGGAAGGCATTATGAATGCCCAATTTACTGCGTCCTGTGTACTAGCATACTGCTTACTGTAGGCTATACTGCAGTGACATGCAGTATGCAAAATATCCTCCATATAAACCTGGACATAAGTAGCCTATATCAGTTGCCTTTACACTCTATATCTGCAGCTAACGTAAAGCAATGTTAATTAAACATCGTTTGGCTAATAGTAACTTAGTTTAACTTTGTTGACTCACATAAACTTGAGATTATAACCCAATCATGTGTAGCAGATAGTTTATTTGCTGTAGCTATGAATCGATTGCATTTAGTTTGCTAACGTAGGCTACTGGCACCTGTCACCTTGGCATTTTCATGCAGAGTGAAAGGTTTGTTTTTCCTGGTAGCTTAACCACATTTTTACATTTTGTTAACCGTAAGATTCACTCGGTAGTTACCAAACAGGCAAATGACTAGCAATGCTAGGATGCTAGTTAAACTTTTCATAAAATATGAAAATGCATTTTCATGACATTTCTGCATTTTATCTAAGTTTTTGACATAATATTCAAAAATTTATGAGTGCTTTTGCAACATTTCTCACCTCAAAAGAATAACAAAAATGAATATTAAAACCGGTGAGCCAGGTCATCGGCTTATTTCGCCTATTCTGATTCCAGCACCTGAATTGCCCATGGCACCTGGATGGCTTTCATTACAAGACCGAATAAATATTGTTTCAGCACGGTAACGTAGGCTAAGTAGGCTACCGGGAGAGCCCGATAGCTACGGACAACTGATGGTCTGTCGATACGGGTATCCAGCCTGCCCTGCACCAAGCTGCTAGATTAACAATTCCTAAATAAATTGTAGGTGTATTTGCTTCGCAGGTAAAAATTTCCTTGGAGTCATTATGAATAGGAAAATTAAAACAATACAGAAAAATGCAATCCCAGGACAAAAGTATACATACTGAAGAGTACAGGGACAAGTGATGTTTTATTGAGGTACAAGAGTGAATGATTAGGCAACATATTTAGGTGTATGTAACACTGTGATATCAATGTTTTTGATCTTAAGCCATCAGAAGGAGCAAATGTATATGCTTTATAATGGACAAAACTAATTCTATTCATTTTATGATGTTTTGCATAAGGGTTTTGGACACATAAATATCTACCCCCCTATACTGATGAAAATATAGTCATTCCCACTTGAAAATTATAATTGAGTTTTATGAGCCAAAACTGTTGATTTGTAGTTAAATATATCATAATTCTTTTTATTTAGAGCAGTGCACAATTTAGCCATTTGGATAGATTTGGAGACACTAATGGACAACAGGGTACACTGCTATATTTTGCATCATAGACCTTTAGTAGTTCTGCATATCATCCTCTGATTTTGCAAAACTTGTGGATATGGAGTTTATGATCCAGGAAATGTATATATATTACCGATTTCACTTATGTAGCTCTCAGCAAAATAAAAAAATATATATTTTTTTTTAAACATTTTTTCCAAAGTTTCTTTGCATTTGTGGCACTTTATTTTGACTTAAATTATGAAAATAAACAAATCTAAGTTTGTATTGTAAATGGTACACCTGTCTTGTTTCATTTAAGCCATTTACTAAGTTTATGTGATGCTCACACCTGGAGTTATAAAGCCTTAAACAGAGCACCCCCTAAATAGGTGAAATTTGCCATCTGCGCCAAGGGGTTAAAGTGATCCATCCATATCTACTGCATATCTGGCAGCAGAGTGATGGTTTGAGGCTTGTTTGATACCTCAGACCCTTAATGACTTACAGCCATTTTAACAATCATGTATTACATACTGTTCCAGCATAATGTACAGCTAAATCTAGTCCCACCCCCCCAATTCCCATAGAGATCTATTCAAATGCAGAGACGTTATAGTATCGCTTGTAAGAGTACCAGAATTTAAGATATCAAGAGTCTTTTGATGTTGTTGGGTCACAGACAAGTCATGGCATGCAAAGGATATGCGACCAAATATTAAAAGTTTAGAGGCACAGTCAACTTAGTTCATGTAAACTTCTGACCCACTGGAATAGTGATATAGTGAACTAAAAGTGAAATAATCTGTTTGTAAACAATTGTTGGAAAAACGACTTGTGTCATGCACAAAGTAGATGTCCTAACTGACTTGCCAACACTATAGTTTGCTAACATGAAATCTGGGGAGTGGTTAAAAATTAGTTTTAATGATTTCAACGTAAGTGTATGTAAACTTCCGACTTCAACTGTAAATCTTAGAGTGGCCAGGGTGTCTTGTCTCCTGTTGAGGAGAAACATCAGAACACAAAGATATTCATGGAATCCAGGGCCTAGTGTGGCCAGAGAATACAACATGGCCACATGGTAGCCTTTTCCCTTTTTAATTTTGAATGCCAATCTGTTGCATTCATGGCATCAATTGAAAGTCTTAACCCCATGGCGCAGATGCCTAGTGGCCGTGGCGCCGTTGGCAAGATTTTGATTAACTGAGACATTTGTTGATCCTGCAGCCAAACTATGAGTGGAAAACACAAGCTCCGTGTTTTATCTTTATTGGTACACGATTAGTGACCACTCTGCCGAAAACAGTTTCTAAGTGTTACTTCTTTCCCATAGGAAGTTCATTTAACAAGCAACGCCCCACCGAGTCTCGCCTGCAACTATACCTACCCATGCGTGACATAATGGACAATAGCATCTATGTCTGAGTTCATAAATATATTTATTTACACACTGTAGTGTTCATTGCTCAGTCATGTTTTATGTTTAATGTACTGAATTTCATTGAAGCTAGAACATTTGGCAGCATTTCCTTTTGGTGGAATATTTTATTGTAATGTTACCGTACATAATATAGGCTTTAGGCTTTGTGTCTTCTTGGGCTATACTTGTCATTTAAGGGATATTTCACCTTTGTGTGACATAAGTAATTTGGTAGAGCCTGCCCCATTATATTTGCATAGCGTGAATACTAGCAACATCAGCTGTCCCTGCTGACCATTAACGGCATCCCGATAGTCCTGGTTGTCAGGCTCCCCATTCACTCCCATTCATTTTCGGGACCTCACCAAAATTAATTGTTTTATTAAAGCACAAACCAACTAAGGCGGGTAATACATTGATAAAAGAGAACACGAGGGTGAAAAGGTACGTGTTTCTTTGACATTTAATGTATTTTCAACGTTTTATTAGTTTTTAAAAGAAAAAGAATATCTGGCAAAAAGCTTTGTTATTTTAACTCAGTGATTAATCCTTGTGCACAATAAAGTTGATGTCAATTCACCAACTGTAGTAGGCATGGGCGTAGGATTATGGGGGGACATGGGGGACGTGTCCCCCCCAATGTTTGGAAAAAGTCGAATTGTCCCCCCCAACCATAATTGATCCCTCTCCCATGTAAAGCTTACAGTCAATAAAGGCTGCAACAACGGTAAAAATGACTTAAATTTATGCGGAAAGATATGTAACGCCCGTAAACATAGTATGAATTATCGACCCACCCCCTCGCTACTTCAAACAGTAGCAATGGTTTATCTTATGGCCACGACAAGTTCTAGTTTATGAAAGCACAAATTGGATATGTAGTCAACAATTAGAGGTGATTGCTCAAGCCGATAATAGCCTACTATGGACTTCAATTCCCATAACCCAGTGATTTAGCCAGTGTTTTGTGTAACGTTATGGATATGTTATAATCTTCTATATAAGACTTCTGTAATGCAGAAGTCAGACCGCAAAAAAAGACGAGAAACTTCACGGAGTATGAAATCGAGACGCTCGTTACGGGGGTAGAGCAGATGGTTTGTTTGGTGTATAGGCGGCCTTTGCTACTTTTCATTCGTTTCACCTGAAACGGCCCTCTCAACTGAAAATCAAATAAAAATCCCCACAGTGAATAAAAGAACCGCCGACCCAGAAGTTTCCCCATTCAGGTAGGCTAGGCTACTGTAGGCGCTGTTCCTAACCTAGCTAACTACTCCTTATTTTTCTACAGTCTATGCCTTATATATACGTAAAAAAAGTACTTGTTTTTTCATAACAACAAGCAATGTATTACAGCCGCGAGTGCGATAACGTTAGGTAGCACTGTGGAAATGTCGACGTTGCTGGACAATTGAATAGAGAATTTCTTCAGAGTTCATCAGAAAACAGTTGTAGCTTCTTAAATGTAGGCTATTTGGTTCCGTAAAATGTTTATTTTATTGCCCTGCAGTGCAACATGAGAGGCTGTTGTATTCACAAGCGGAGACACTGTAAGAATCCTGCATCGGAATTATGAGGCTTTTCTTAAAGTTGTAATTAGCCTAATTTAGAAGTTCAGAGAAATGTGAATAGCTACCATAATTGGGATGCCGACGACTACCACTAAAGGCAGTGGTTCTGAAACTCGGTCCTGGGGCCCCCTGCATATGCTGGTTTTCGTTCCAACCACAATTTGAACAGGTTGTTGATTTTTCTTAATTAGGTGTTTTTCATGTTTAGAGGGATTATTTCCCTTCTGAAGCCACATTATGTTAGCAATAGCTATGCATGTCATGAATAATAAAAGTAAAATATTCACATTGTGCTACTGTTTGTGCACATTGTTTACCCCCACACTCCTTAAACTACACTGGCTACCTGTGCGTTTTAGAACAGATTTTAAGGTTCTTCTCGTTTTTAAAACGATAAAAGGTTTAGCACCAACATACTTAGGTGACTGCGTTCAGGAACATGTGCCTAGTAGAACCCTCAGATCCTCCACTGCTTCTCTCTTAGTGATTCCGAAAGTAAACCGTAAGAGAAGCGGTGAGGCGGCTTTTAGCTTTTATGCCCCTAGGCTTTGGAATGCCTTACCAGGCAATACCAGAGAGGCAGAAACTCAACACTTTTAAGAAACTTCTTAAAACACACCTATTTAAACTTGCCTTCAGTTAGCTTGCTCTGCCTTTTAATTTAATTTTCTTACTTTTACAGTGTGCGATTTTATTACCATGTACTAGTGCTTTTATTTACTTATACAGAGAGACACCAGTGTACAGAGAGACACCGGTGTACAGAGACACTGGTGTACAGAGGCACCGGTGTACGGTTATCTTTTCTTTCATTCTTTTCTAATTTATCTTTAAGCTTATTTATCTTTTTAAAGCTGTTTTATCTTTTATTTATTTATTTTATTTTTTATTTTTTTATTCATCTGATGTTCAGTTGTTGCTTGTTATCTGTTGAGCACTTGAAAAGTCCTCTATAAAGTGGGGTGAAAGAAGAGGCCAGTAGGGCGCTCAACTTAAAAGTTTGACTAGGGACCGACAGGTTCGTCACTCTGCTCCCACCCATGGGCAAATATACCTTGAAGGAGGGACAAAAGTCCTGCAGCGGAGCTGGCAGGTATATTATCACCCAGAGAGAGAGGCAACAGAGAATCTGCTATACGGTGCGTAGCAGATGGCAGGTAGCAGGCTGTTTGTGGTAGGAGTGTTTGTTGGGGAGACACCAGTGTACAGAGAGACATTAGTGTACAGACACACCAGTGTACAGAAACCAGGGCTATCTATTCATGCACTGTAGCCTTTTATCTGTTTTTATCTTATTTCCTTTTATATTGTCTTGTAAATGTTCTATTGTCTTTTATGTCTATTTTTCTTCTATTGCTTTTGTTTTTTATTGTTGTGAAGCACTTTGGGCTGCTTTTTATGTATGAAAGGTGCTATACAAATAAAGTTTATTATTATTATTATATTGCAAACAATTACAAAAAGAGGTAAAAATGTTTTAACTGATCAAATTAAACAAATTAAAGACTGAGGTGAATCAATAGGCTCCTAATTGGTGAAATTGTGGACAAATTGGCAACTAAAACTAGAGACTTGGTAAATAATGAACACTTCAAAAGACAAAGCAAGTGATAATGAGCCAAACCTGCAGTGTGTTAATAAGTTTAAGGAAAAAATTAAGGAACTTAAAACACAAGTGTTCAACTACTGAATTATGAGCCTATTGATTCACCGCAGTCTTTAAATTTGTTAGGTGCTGGTGGGGGAAGGACCCAAACGCAGGCAGGTGTGTGAAAAAACCGAAGTTTAATCTGGGCAAGGCAGCAATCCGTGGTGAGACAGGCTGGGTCAAAAACCAGGGAGACAGGGCAACGGTACAAAACACAGTCCAAAAGAGTAGTCAAGGGTCAAACCGGGAAGGCACAGCAAAAGCACAAAATCAGGATCCAAAGACAGGGTTGTGAGAACACAGGCAGGAGTCAAAAACCGGGGAGGCGTAGAAGGAACACAAAGAAAACAAAACAGACTGGATATAAAACAAAACAACAATAGGCAAAGGACTAGGGAAACAAAAACTAGAAAACAGAATAAACAAAACAACTCGGGCAGAAACTCGGAAAAAACACGGTAACACAGAAGCAGAATATCATAAGAGGAACTCGCGAAGAACACTGAAATTACAAGGTATATATACACAGAGGGAGACAGACATAATGGGAATCAGGTGTGTAGAAGCAGGGAGGGGAGATTGCTCACAGGTGAGAACAGTGAGGGTTAACAGGGACCAATAAAACAATGACAGGGGAAACGTAAGACACGGACTGGAATACACAGACACAATGATAACAAACGGCCTGGAGTTAGCAGGTAAACAAGTGCACAGCTCCAATTGGAGGAACACGAAAGTGGACACGTGCAGAGAATGCGAAATCACAGATTGATGCAGGGATAGGATAACGAGGAGGGAAATGACAGCTGCAGGTAGAAACTCAAGATGAATTAGTAATGTTAGTAGTGAACTCTAGAACCCTAATGTTAGTAGGTTAGTTTTATATACACATGTTAGTTTGTTAGCAGGTTAGTATTAAATCTAATCTAACAGTTAGTATGATTAGTACATTAGTATTATATACAAATATAAATAAAGTCAGAAGGAAGAAAACGAGATATACGAAATACAGAAGAAACCTGAATGTTCCCAAAATCACCCGAATAGTGCAATGACAAAGACAGGGGGTGGAATCTCAGAAACATGGAACGCGGACTGACAATCGCGAGGGAAAGAAAACAGGAAAAATAATAAAGAATGAACACAGATACAGGATCCTAACAAAATTGATCAGTTTAAAAAAATGTTACCTTGTATTATTGTTTGCAAGATAGCACTGTAGGCACAATGTGAACATGGTATGCAGTCTTCATGGTATGCATAACTATTTCTGACTTAATTTGTCTTAAGAGGGTAAATAATCCCTCTAAACATGAAAAACTCCTAATTAAGAAAAATTAACAGCTTGTTAAAATTTTGGGATTGCAATTGTGGTTGGAACGGAAATCAGCATACACAGGGGGCCCCCAGGACCGAGTTTGAGAACCACAGAGTTTAAAATGTTACAAACTTATCTTATCCACTAATGTACTGATTAGCCTATATTTATATATATAGATTTATATGAAAGCATCTCATATCTCGCCTAGTGCTTTTTATTATATATACATATATATATATATATATATATATATATATACGTATATATATACGTATATAAGTGCTTCACCTCCGCTGCTACAACTCCATCCTAGGGCAAACACTGAACTGTATCAGCAAACTAAATAAGAAAGCAGGGTCAATGGTTGGCTTTGGTCTAGACAGTTTAGAGGTTATTTTTGAACAGCGCATTCTAAGGAAGTTTGAGAGAATTGAGAGAAATTAGAGGATTATAGTCATCCCCTATATGGAACTCTTAGCAAGCAGCGCAGTTTACTGGTGTGGAGGAAAATTCTCGTCCTCCCTTTTCCGGTGAGTTTTTATATGAGGCTGTGATGATGTGAATAAACACTCAAGACAACGCAGTAGTAAAAGCATAAAATCTTTAATATAAAAGCAGAGGGATCTGGTGAGTCCTTGGTCACAAGCAAGTTCAGTCACTTAGCCAGCGAACAAAGAGTCCGCTGGACATAAGGAAATACACAGCTTACATACTATTCCTTGGAGGAGTTGGGGGCAGTCCCCAACCCTCTCCACCCATACATTTCTAAATCATCCTATCCTAATCAAGCAAATACTTTATTACTCCTCCTCTGCATTAAATCTTATCCTATAACAGTAAAGCATGATTAACATAGTCTCTTCCTTAGCAGTAATTAACATAGTCATATGACTTTCAAGCATTGATAGGTTTTTATTCCTAATAAGGGCCTTCGTTCTGTCTCTAGTTTTACCAGTAAATTATCTCATTTTAATTAACATAGTCTTACCAGTAAACAGCATCATTCTATATCTGGATGAACAGGATGAGGCCCACTTTTGTGGTTGGCCGGTTTGCAGTAAGCACACACATTTCAGTTACATTTCTCTCATCTTTGCTCTGCACTTACTGATCTCATACAAACAGAATACAGCCATCCTATACATTTTCTAAGCACAGATTATATGTTTATCAATGTTTATGGCACAGTTAGTGTTAATAAGAAAGGAATAATTAATGCAGCATATAGTTTAATTATTTGAACTTCCACACTGGGAAATAGATTTATTGTACCAAAGGCCATTAGATACTTTAATCAGTACACACACAGTACACTAAGTAAAGATATTGACCATCATTCAGTAGGTTGGCAGACCTATTCATTGTCATTACTGTATATTAGTGTGTATAATAATAATAATAATAGTAATAATTATTATTATTATTAATTACATTTTTTGTTTATTTATTATTTGTCCATTGTATGTACATTGCTAGTGGCAATCATTCACCTTTGTGGATGAATACAGTACATTCTCTTCTATTCGATCACATTGTATTCAGAGTTTCTGTTCCACCTGAAATGAGAGCGGAGTTCCCCTTCCACCTTAAACGTCTATTGGGAATCGTCGACTATGTCAACTCATCGCTCTAATTCAATTTAACTTTTGACAAGGCTGAAGTAACGTTAGAACTAATCTAATATCACACTGTGTTATTCTGAGTTTAAATGAGAGCAGTAATCTAATATCACATTGTTATTCAGAGTTTAAGAGAGTGTCTCTAGACTAGAGTGTGTGGAATGTTGCCTGACAATAAATGAACAGTTGTCAATTCATTATACTTTATATATACACTTGGGTATAGAGAAGAGGTCCTCCACTATATCTGACCCGAGTTGGGTGAAATATTACTGTAGCATTTTGAAATAATCCCACTTCAAACCTTCTATGTAATCCAATGTAAATCGACTGAAAAAGGTGATATTTTGAATAGGATTTTCTTGCCAATTTTAGAACGTCTCAAACTTTTGACACTTGAGTATGAGAGAAGAGGTCCTCCACTATATCTGACCCGAGTTGGGTGAGATATTACTGTAGCATTTTGAAATAATCCCACTTCAAACCTTCTATGTAATCCAATGTAAATCGACTGAAAAAGGTGATATTTTGAATAGGATTTTCTTGCCAATTTTAGAACGTCTCAAACTTTTGACACTGCGGTATGAGAGAAGAGGTCCTCCACCACATCTGACTCGAGTTGGGTGAAATATTACTGTAGCATTTTGAAATAATCCCACTTCAAACTTTCTATGTAATCCAATGTAAATCTACTGAAAAAGGTGATATTTTGAATAGGATTTTCTTGCCAATTTTAGAACGTCTCAAACTTTTGACACTTGGGTATGAGAGAAGAGGTCCTCCACTATTTCTGACCCGAGTTGGGTGAAATATTACTGTAGCATTTTGAAATAATCCCACTTCAAACTTTCTATGTAATTCAATGTAAATCTACTGAAAAGGGTGATATTTTGAATAGGATTTTCTTGCCAATTTTAGAACGTCTCAAACTTTTGACACTTGGGTATGAGAGAAGAGGTCCTCCACCACCTCTGACTCGAGTTGGGTGAAATATTACTGTAGCATTTTGAAATAATCCCACTTCAAACCTTCTATGTAATCCAATGTAAATCGACTGAAAAAGGCGATATTTTGAATAGGATTTTCTTGCCAATTTTAGAACGTCTCAAACTTTTGACACTTGGGTATGAGAGAAGAGGTCCTCCACTATATCTGACCCGAGTTGGGTGAGATATTACTGTAGCATTTTGAAATAATCCCACTTCAAACCTTCTATGTAATCCAATGTAAATCGACTGAAAAAGGTGATATTTTGAATAGGATTTTCTTGCCAATTTTAGAACGTCTCAAACTTTTGACACTTGGGTATGAGAGAAGAGGTCCTCCACTATATCTGACCCGAGTTGGGTGAGATATTACTGTAGCATTTTGAAATAATCCCACTTCAAACCTTCTATGTAATCCAATGTAAATCGACTGAAAAAGGTGATATTTTGAATAGGATTTTCTTGCCAATTTTAGAACGTCTCAAACTTTTGACACTGCGGTATGAGAGAAGAGGTCCTCCACCACATCTGACTCGAGTTGGGTGAAATATTACTGTAGCATTTTGAAATAATCCCACTTCAAACTTTCTATGTAATCCAATGTAAATCTACTGAAAAAGGTGATATTTTGAATAGGATTTTCTTGCCAATTTTAGAACGTCTCAAACTTTTGACACTTGGGTATGAGAGAAGAGGTCCTCCACTATTTCTGACCCGAGTTGGGTGAAATATTACTGTAGCATTTTGAAATAATCCCACTTCAAACTTTCTATGTAATCCAATGTAAATCGACTGAAAAAGGCGATATTTTGAATAGGATTTTCTTGCCAATTTTAGAACGTCTCAAACTTTTGACACTTGGGTATGAGAGAAGAGGTCCTCCACTATATCTGACCCGAGTTGGGTGAGATATTACTGTAGCATTTTGAAATAATCCCACTTCAAACCTTCTATGTAATCCAATGTAAATCGACTGAAAAAGGTGATATTTTGAATAGGATTTTCTTGCCAATTTTAGAACGTCTCAAACTTTTGACACTGCGGTATGAGAGAAGAGGTCCTCCACCACATCTGACTCGAGTTGGGTGAAATATTACTGTAGCATTTTGAAATAATCCCACTTCAAACTTTCTATGTAATCCAATGTAAATCTACTGAAAAAGGTGATATTTTGAATAGGATTTTCTTGCCAATTTTAGAACGTCTCAAACTTTTGACACTTGGGTATGAGAGAAGAGGTCCTCCACTATTTCTGACCCGAGTTGGGTGAAATATTACTGTAGCATTTTGAAATAATCCCACTTCAAACTTTCTATGTAATCCAATGTAAATCGACTGAAAAAGGCGATATTTTGAATAGGATTTTCTTGCCAATTTTAGAACGTCTCAAACTTTTGACACTTGGGTATGAGAGAAGAGGTCCTCCACTATATCTGACCCGAGTTGGGTGAGATATTACTGTAGCATTTTGAAATAATCCCACTTCAAACTTTCTATGTAATCCAATGTAAATCGACTGAAAAAGGTGATATTTTGAATTGGATTTTCTTGCCAATTTTAGAACGTCTCAAACTTTTGACACTTGGGTATGAGAGAAGAGGTCCTCCACCACATCTGACTTGAGTTGGGTGAAATATTTCTGTAGCATTTTCAAATAATCCCTCTTCAAACTTTCTATGTAATCCAATGTCAATCTACTGAAAAAAGTTTTGAATTTTTAATCGGAATTTCTTGCCAATTTTAAAACGTCTCAAACTTTTGACACTTGGATATGAGAGAGGAAGAAGGTTCTATTTCATATTGTTCAATACGGCATGGTATGGGAGGAGACTGAATAGCAAATTAACCACCACTACGGGAGGAACCACGTCACGCCATAAATATGGCGCTTGTACGCCATCCGGCCTTTTTTTGTCTCAGTTTGAGCTGAGACTGGTTTGTATGGTACCTTTTAGAATTTCTTGCCTCTCCCTATTGCCCGGAGCTACGTCCTGAACGGAGTATGCTTTCTGGGGCTTTCCCTCCCCAGCAACGTGGAATCATGGTTTGTTGCTGTTTGTTTGGCTACCATTACTCGGTAGAGTTGTTACCTTTTGTTAGGCAGTTCACTGCCTTTTTTCCTTGCAGAAGTAGATCGGGTTATGCCGATATCTTCTGATTGTATTTTGTCCTGTTGAGGCATTGAATTTTCTTTTTCCTTGTTGTTACTAAGAAAGGGAAAAGGGACAAGCCGGAAGTAGCCTCTGTGTCAGTTGACACATGCTACCTGAGGTTTTAGCGATCTCTGGCGGCCCTTCAGTGCTACTGATTCGGGCCTACTGCTAGCCACCTGCGCCAGCCTACTAGGCCTCTGCTTGGTTGGCTTAGCTAGCCGACACTACGCTGCCTGTGGTGTGTTGGAGGGATTTCCGCAGGATATGTCCTCCGCTACCCCCAGTAACCTTGCTATGGCGCCTACGTACCCGATGTCCTTCAGTGCTCAGCACCTTGGAGTCGGGGTACAAGCCCATCTTAGGCCGGAGAGGGCTCAACTGCTTCCTAAAGCGCCTGCCCTTCCACATGCTCTGCCGTTCCAGTCTCCCCCTACTGGTGGGAGACAGCGATTGGTTCACTTCTGTGGCCATGCCGGATGTATACTTCCATATCCCCATACACCAGGATCACCGGAAGTACCTCCGCTTTTCCTTCCAAGGCAAAGGGTATGATCACTCGGTCTTCTCCTTTGGCCTAGCCCTGGCCCCACTCACTTTTTATGAAGTGCAAGGAGACACGCTGATCCCACTCTGTCACTAAGGGATTCGCATTGCGAACTACCTGGACGACTGGCTAATCTGCGATCCTTCAGAGGAGCAAGCCAGAAGGGATACAAGGTCAGTACTGGTCCACTTAGCTAGCTTGGGCCTGAGCCTGAACAGGGGAAAAGACCCACCACACACCCCCCCCAGAGAGAGGGTTTTCCTGGGCCCGGTTTTGGTCTCAATGTCTATGCAGGCCCCTCTGACCCAGAGAGGCAGCATGTTTTTGATGGAGAGTCTGTCCCACTTTGCTGCAGCGCGGCAGGTGACAGTAAACATTAACCGGAGGTTGCTTGGCCTGATGGCTTCAGCGGCCCAGGTGGTGCCACTTGGGCTGCTGCATACGTGTCCATTACAGCATTGGGCGGCAGCACAGGGAGTAAGCCCGCACGAGGACAGGCGGCGACTCCTCCCTATTTACCCAGTGTGTTACCTAGGGTGACGACCACCACGGACGCCTCCAAGACTGGCTGGGAGCGGTCGGAGAAGGTCATTCCCTACAAGGGTTGTGGAGCCACTCATGGGTCGGGAAGCACATCAACCTGCCATAAATGGAGGCAGTGCATCAGGCATTGACCCATTCCTCCCAGTGGTCCGACACAGACAGGTTCTCGTCCGGACAGACAATTCCACTGTTGTCTCCTAACTCAACCAACAGGGTGGGCTTTGGTCTCCAACTCGACATGCAAAGCATGTCAACTCCTGCTGTGGGCACAGGCCTAGGGTATGTCCCCGAAGGCAGTACATGTACTGGGCACAATCAATGTGGAAGCCGATAGGCTGTCCAGGGGTGGCCTGAGAGCGGGGAAATGGTGCCTGCACCCAGACAGTGCAGTTCATTTAGGGAGTTGCTAGTGGGCACCCCGTCGCGCCTCCCGACCAGAGCGGATTTGCTGCCGCAGGCCTGCTATGGCAACCAAATCCACAGTTGTATGACCTGCTTGGCCCCTAGATGGGGCCTGGGGCCAGCAGTACTGGAAACATATCAGGCATCAAAGCCCCATCTATGAGAGAGCTCTACGCTGGGAAGTGGGCAGATGTTAGCTGCTGGTACCACAATAATGGGTTTACCCAATTATGACAGTTCAGTCGTTTTGGCATTCCACCAGTCCCTCTTCAAAGAGGGGCTAGTGGAGTCCACACTAAGGTGTTATCTGGCAGCCATATTTGACAGCCATGAGCATATTGAGGGCCTGATGGTGGGATCTCACCCCCTCGCCAGCCAGTTTCCCTGAGGAGCCAGGTGGCTTTGCCCACCCAGGTCTAACTTAGTCCCTTCGTGGGACTTACAACTGCTTTGAATCCACTCACTGAGCCGCCCTTCGAGCAGGACGGACTCAGTCTAACCTTGAAGACTGCCGTCCTGCTCGCTATCGCCTCCGCGAGGCGTGTGAGCGAGCTGCATGCACTGTCAGTAAAACCCTCCTGTATGCGGTTGGGTGACAGTAGCTCATCGGTCTTTCTGCTTCTTAACCTTGTGTTTCGGCCTAAGGCCCTCTCGCGGTCGTACATCTCTGTCTATGGTGTTGGAGCCGTTTCACCATCCTCCCCACGAGACCCCTGAAGAAGCCAGGCTGCACTCACTGTGCCCCGCCCGGGCTCTACGGTCTTATATCTCCTGCACAAGTGCAGTGAGGAAGACCAAAAATCCTTTTATTGTTTTGGAGGGGCTATGAGGGGCTTTGCCCTATTGTACAGCGCGCGGCCCTCTGGATCATAGAGACGGTTCCATGGCGTACAGCAGTTCTGACGCATCCCCTCCCACAGGCGTGGTAGCTCACTCCACTCGGGGCGTAGCTACCTCCTGGGCCACAATTGCTGACATTTGCGCAGCAGCGGGCTGGGCCTCATCACTCACTTTCAACAGGTTTTATCACCTGGACATAGCGTCATCGGCATCAGTTGCCTCCTCTGTCCTCAGGGCAGCGGAGCAACCTTGTATGTAATTTTGTGATGATTTAGGGTTTCTATCACCGGTGGTTATTTTCCACGTTTCCCACTTGAGCTTGCTCTTCTGGTAAGAACAGCAGCCAATAGTGCATTTTGTTTTTTACAGGATTCGCAATAATGCAATGACCTGCGGTCCTGGTACCCCACTACATACCGCGCCCAACGTTATTTGGTATTCTGTGACCAATACCGTGGTCAGGCAGGGAACCTTGCACCCTCAGGATGGCAAGTGCCCTCAAGTCGGCAAAAGAGGCCGGGCGGCCTACAAGCGCCATATTTATGGCGTGACGTGGTTCCGCCCGTAGTGGTGGTTAATTTGCTATTCACTTTCCCAGCAGCTCTTCCTCTCAGCAAGGATGGCCCATAGTGTGGCGTGTTGACCGATATGAAATAGAACATTGTTCGTCTGTCATATCCAAAAGTTTGACACCTTCTAAAATAAGAAAGAAATTCCTATTCAAAATTTCACCTTTTTCAGTCGATTTACATTGGATTACATAGAAAGTTTGAAGTGGGATTATTTCAAAATGCTACAGTAATATTTCACCCAACCCGGGTCAGATATAGTGGAGGACCTCTTCTCTCATACCCAAGTGTCAAAAGTTTGAGACGTTCTAAAATTGGCAAGAAAATCCTATTCAAAATATCACCTTTTTCAGTCGATTTACATTGGATTACGTAGAAAGTTTGAAGTGGGATTATTTCAAAATGCTACAGTAATATTTCACCCAACTCGGGTCACATATAGTGGAGGACCTCTTCTCTCATACCCAAGTGTCAAAAGTTTGAGACGTTCTAAAATTGGCAAGAAAATCCTATTCAAAATATCACCTTTTTCAGTCGATTTACATTGGATTACATAGAAAGTTTGAAGTGGGATTATTTCAAAATGCTACAGTAATATTTCACCTAACTCGGGTCACATATAGTGGAGGACCTCTTCTCTCATACCCAAGTGTCAAACGTTTGAGACGTTCTAAAATTGGCAAGAAAATCCTATTCAAAATATCACCTTTTTCAGTAGATTTACATTGGATTACATAGAAAGTTTGAAGAGGGATTATTTGAAAATGCTACAGTAATATTTCACCCAACTCAAGTCAGATGTGGTGGACTCTCAGACCCAAGTGTCAAAAGTTTGAGACGTTCTAAAATTGGCAAGAAAATACTATTCAAAATATCACCTTTTTTTTCACCAAAAAAGTGACAAGTTAACTTATTTTTTAATGTTAGTCCAATTCAATAACTCGGACATATAGGATACACCACATTCACAATTTTTAAAAATGAGTCTAACGTTAGTCTGTTTGAAATTTATATAGCTTAGTGTAACTTCTGTTAATGCTGTTATTAAGGTGTTTGGCCAGATAGGCCATGACTCTAGTCTCTACATAGCCTGTCTAGCAGCTACGTTACTTAACACACACAAAGGTGGAGCAGCTGACAACTATTGTGTCAGTAAATTCTGTGTGATGATGTATTGATAACTTAATGTTCATCTATAACCACAACAGTAAAGGCACCAGTACCACCAGCGTTTTCTTCTGTAACGGTGAGCAAGCTTGCGTACCGAACCCTGTTATCGGGCGAAAAACTGAAACTTTTGTGAACAACAAGGCTACGATACTGTTATTATTTGGGCACATAATGTTACTATTGAACATATTATATTTATTAGATTCAAAAAACAATAAGATAACTTTTAAGCCAATAAACATGTAAGTTAGACGTGACCGGTAGTTTTTTGTTGTTGTTGTTTTAACGACTTTTAGATTAGGCTAACGTTACTGCCATAAAAAGCTCAAGATTTTTTGTTGTTTTAATAATAAATTATTAGTTTATTTAATCAAGAAAGATACCTATTGAATCCCCGATATGTTGGTAAGATGCCTGGCTAACTGGATTGTTTACATGGCAGTCCATTTGTCCATCTCATTGGATTTATTATTTCACCTCCTGCGCCCTCGAGTGGACATATAAAAAATGGCACTTCTTCATGAATTGATTACAATTAATTTGAATTTAAGAAAACAACAACAACACACATTTTGCTAATATTGTGAATGTGATAACGTTATAGACATAGCTAGCTACTGGTTTTCTTTTTTTACCATTGGCAAATCAGCTCTCGAGGAAGTTCAAATATGGTTGAACGCGGGTGTGCCCGATAATGGGTGCTATCTAGCTACGTTTCTTAACGTTATCCATCTTATTTCTTTTATCCAAGTGTTCACTGGTGGAAACTTGCTTTTTCGGGAAATATGGTGGATATAAGCTGGTTACTTCTTTAGATTTTACAAAATTAACATTGGCAATCTAGCAGTTAGCAAATGTTACCAAACTAATGTTCCTGAGAGATTCAGACAGTAACATTACTGTGGCTAGCTAACGCTAATCTAGACACAGACAGACCACATGCCCCCGGTTCACAAATCACAGGGTATTCAAAAAAAGAATTAAGGTGACCAAGACCCACCTCAGCTCATCTACGCTGGCAAACTAACATTACGTCCACCCAATTAAATAGCACGCTAAAGTAAATAATGCACAGCGCCTGTTGTCAAACCGGGTACAGGTAACTAGCAATAGCAGCAGCTCAGTGATAAACATCGACCTGTGTCTTGACGACATGAACATATAACCATGCATGCAGTAAGACCTTTTTACTTTTTATATCTATTGGCCAACTCGCTGAAATGGTAGGTGTCTATTTCTACATTGTTAGCACATTCATTACCAAGCCATTATACTAGGTTCGCAGTCACTTGCATAATTTAGTATTAAATTCTCACGTAATTTGATATTGGGTCAAAATAGTCTCACGTATGTTCTCTGTCATGGTTAGCCCACCTAACGTTACTCCATTTGCTTCAAAACCACAGCTATACAGCTATACGGTTGAATCGTTTCATTCAATTGAGTGCCTAATTTATATGATGAGGTGGCAGCATAACATAGCCTACTTCAGGACATTTACTAAATTGAATAAATATTACACATATTTACACGAAACTGCTTAGCTATCTCAGTGTTGATGTAACTAAGATATTCAATGTCAAACAAGTGTCTTTCATCATCCATTTCAGCTTCTACAATTACTAGTTGATGTTGATTTCTTTTGAAATATTGAATATTCTGCCCCAGTGTTGCGTGCGCACCTCTACTGTGAGGTTGGTGAGAAACCGGTCTATCACCCGATCTTAAGAATATCAAAAATCCTGATCGGTGCATCTTATATATTATTTGCTTATTTTCAGCTTACCACAAGTATGAATCATTATATATACATATTTTAAGGTAGTGAATGAAAAGGGTTGAAAATGCGGAAAACAAACAAAAAAAATTCAAACATTTAATCATAGGAGCCCTACTGAACCCTGTGTGCCCCCTGCTGGTCATATATGGGTCCAGCAGACCTGAAAGTCTTATCCCAAGGGGGAGTGCTAGAAATAATCATGGCTGATCAATACTTTTTAAAAAGGTTATCTTGCCTGCTGTACAAACAAAAAACTTATAAGTGTTTGGCCATATCTTAAGTGAAAACATTGTCATTTGGAGAAAATAATTTGTAAAAAGTCAGTGTTAGTGTCAGTCAGACACTCTACTAGTTCCTCATAAGCTAACAACCGGATCTTCTTTCAGATTTACACAAATAAATGTATTTTTGGAGTTAAGAATGTTGTTCCTTCTGTTGTTTCTTTGTGTGTGCTGGGATGCTGCTGTTGAACTCTTCAGAAAGGTACCTAAACTGAATTGCATCAGTAAAATATCCAGCTGTTGGATTTTATGTAATGTGTAAATCGCTCTGGATAAGAGCCTCTGCAAAAAGTTATATTATATTTTGAATATAACAAATATTGGATTACAAATCTATTACTGGATTTACATCTACCTCTTGACACAAAACCAAGCTGAGATGTTGTCTGGACCCACAGACCTTCGTCACCTTTATTCCAGGTATTACACTGATGAAAATCGGTAATAAGAAAATGAACGATTATATTGCTTTGTGTCCAGCAGCACACTGTCAGATGTCCATATAAAGTGGAGTGTGGTTGTACTTACATTTATTAAACTCTTCATATTCTACAAAAAGTTCACATTCAAACAAAAATATAGCTGCAAGCAGCGATTCCCAGGGACCGAGCAGCATAAGCAGCATTTGTCAAACACAGGTGGACGATTCAAGAGAGTTGACCCAAAAATATCTATTTTTCCAATCAGGGCTTTTGTCATTGTTGCAAGTTTGAAATCTCTGGATGTAGCATTTTTAGTGTTTTACAAAAAATGCTAATTAGCGGAAAATCCAATATGGCGGACTTTATCGGTCCTTGAGGCAAATTTGTTCGTCGTGAGCAGAGGGACCTGTACACCAAATTTTGTGACTAGGTCAAACGAGGCATTGGCAATGGGCATGTCAATGTAAAGATATTGGCACATGCACTACAGCACCACCAAGTGTCTGCGTCATAATTTAAAGGATCCAACAGTTTGGGCATCCCAACAAGCATAACAAGTTTGGTGATTCTAGGCCAAACCAGCTCACAGGAATGTTAGGTGAAAGTGGAGAAGGAGAAAAAAAATAATCCAAACAAAAACAATAGGGTACCAGCAGCTTCACTGCTCGGTCCCCTAATAATGTCATTGTGGCATTGAAAATGGCCTGCTATGGTTATTTTACAAAAATTCTGAAAAAGGTATTCAAAGTTATATTCATACATTGATTCAGTAAACTGCTATTGCATGATTACTGCATATTTCTGAATATTATAAGTGCTGAAATCAAACAAGCAGTTTTTGCTTCCTTCAAAAAATAATTCAAACATAAGTCAATGGTATACTGTATATACAGTGCAGTCCAAAAGTATTTGGACAGTGAGAAATTTTTGTTGTTGTTTTGGCTCTGTACTCCAGCATACGTATTGGATTTGACTAAAAACCATCACTATGCTACCAGATATGCAGTAGTTCTGGATGGATCACTTTAAGGGTTTCTTCTCCTGATTTATTTTAGAGTTCAATAGGAAAATGAGTCGGGAGAAACAACCCTTAAAATGATCTATCCAGATCTACTGCATATCTAGCAGGAGATTGATGGTTTAAGGCTCGTTTGATATCTCAGACCCTTGATGACAGGCTACGGCCATTTGGCAAACCATGTGTCAAATTAAAGCTGAAAGTCTGCACTTTAACCTCATAGTCACTGTTCCATTTCAAATCCACAGAGCCAAAGCAGCAAAAAATGTGTCACTGTACAAGTACTTTTGGACTGCACTGTATCTGTTTATCCATGGTTTTATAATAGTATAACAGGATCCTTGCCGGTAAACAGATGTAAACTACTCTGTCCTATGCACTGTGCTCACAGATATAACTGACATGGGTGTTTGATTAAACTAAATGTCACTTTCATGGTTGTTGTGGCTGCAATTGCAGCAATATAAAAGTTGTAAAGACAAAAATTATAAGAAACATTATTGAAGTACAACCTGGTACAGGATATAACGCATATAGCATTTAGAAGTTTTGTGATATTTACCACATAAATTGTGAGGAACATATCACACACAGCATATAAGGTACATGTCCTTTCCCTTCCGTTCTGACTAGAAATGCAGTACTACTAATTAACATGGAAAACATACACAAAAAAAATTAAAAAAACCTTGGAGCTCTCCATTCACAGTAAGCCTGGCTTGCAATCACACCGATTCATCATATGATTTCAAGCAAATTTCCCTGAATGACAAAGAAAAATCTATTTTCTAAATATCAACAGAATAACTAAAGGTGACAGTCCCACCCTATGCTGCTCCGATCAGCCGGAGGGTCCAGGCCCAAGAGCAGGGCATTTGGCCATAAGAAAGCTGGGGCAGCAATACCCTCAGTCCGAGGGGCTTCAAGGGCTGCCACTTCAGTGGCTGCTGATAACCGAGGAGTAGCACCTTGTGGAGAGCAATGATATTACTATTAATTTTTCATTTTTATCATTAGTCATTTGTAATGAGGACAATGGGACGGATTTAAAGCACAGGACAATAGAACTAACAAATAAACGGTTGTGCAGTTACAGTAAGGCACTAAAGCCTAGGAACTGCATCTAGTGTGATCGGACACCAGTGAGCAGAAACCTGACTAACACATGTGTTTTTATATAAACATAAAATTCACATAAGAATAAATCAATAAATTATTGATGGGGCTTTATTCAATAATTTTCTTCTAAAATTGCACACAATGTTATACCTATTTTTTGTATTTTGTATTCTTCTCTTTGATTGTTAGCTAGTCTGCACTGTGTTTTATAATATTACTGCTAGGTCAATTTGATCAAGTAGAGTAAAGTGCTGGCTGCTACACAGCACGTCAATTCACCATTGCCCTTACCTCAGTCTTTCCCTCCAGTACCGTAGGTTCATTGAGAGCTACATATCCACTGTTAGGCCACTGCAGGAAGACTGCAAAGATGGTACCTTCCTTTGGTCTCCAAGTGTACCTATTTAGATATATAAATAATCAAATTGAGATCGAAACTGGGGCAGGCACCTCACTTATTTAAAATGTGTGGGTCTCACAAGTTAAGAATATGAGAAACCACCTTGATGCCATGGTCATGTACATAAATTCTATAAATAATCAAACTAAAACCACCATAATAAACAAATCATGCAAGTCATGTACTAATAGTTAATTTTTCCACAAAACTCAAAGCAAAAATTCTCATGGTTACAGTGCCTCTCCCTGTGAAGCGGTGAGTACTGACCAGACTCCGGGCGAGGCGCTGTCATTCTGGGCCCTCCACGTGCTGCTGTTGTAAATGGCCTCCCCGTTGACCGCCAGCCACTGGCCTACCTGCCGGAGGCGCTCCTCAAATATGGGGGCAATGCGTCCGTCGTGAGTGGGCCCCACATTCATCAGGAGGTTCCCACCACAGGACACCGTCTCTACCAGCGTCTGTGGCACAAGATAGCATCTGTTCACTCCTATTACCAACTAGGGCTGCACTCAACACCGATACGCCAATACTGTATATCGTAACTTCCCTCAATCATACATTGATACAGTGATTGCAGTGTGTAATTCATTTTGATACACACTGCAATGACTGTGTTATGTATATACATATATATATATATATATACATATATATATAAATTTTTATATATATAAATTTTTCATTAAATTTGCATTACCAATGAGGCGTTGTTGAACCCTTCTGCACAGAGCCCCTAGAGGCCATAGCTCTGGCACCATTAGATTGCTCAACTCAGACATTCAATCAACAATGTTGTTTTGGAAACAACAAACTCCGTGTTCTAGCTTTATTAGTCAGTCCCTCCCCAATTTTGTGATCGCAATTATTAATGCAAAATCATTAAATATTAACAAAACTCTGCGAAAGTTGAAAGAGCTTGCATTTTTTTTCCAATCACCGCAACTTTCCTGTGAAAAATGGTCAAATTGTTGTGTTATGACCCGGCTCGAAGAACACAAATGATTTCAAACACAATTGGGCAACTTACAAAATGTTTTTATTAAAATATCTCCGTTGTAGCGAGTCTCTGAAGTAGGGTCAGTTTCCACTTCATTACTGAGTGTGAAAATGGTTTCATAATAAAAGCATGTTTGGGTTCTGCTGTTTCGAGTCTCCGTTTTAACACATAGGCTACTTCCGGGTATCACACGAGCACAAAAATAATTACTCCAATAATTACTCCATGTTAACTGTGATTTTCAGGTCCAAAAAAATTTACAAATAAATATATGTACAAATAAATACATATGATTTTTTATTAAATTATATATATATTTTTGAAATCGCAATTTTTATTTGCAACTTTCACTAATTACCGCAACTTCATCGCAACAAACACACACAAAACATCGCACCTTAGCTCAGCATCACAACTTCTAAGAAAAAAAGCTGCTGCGAAATCAAGCATTTTAGGCCGCAACAATCACAGAAAACCTCTGCGAGGTCCTGGTGGTACACGATTTGTGACAACTCTGCCAAATACAGAGTTTATAAGTACAACTACTGTCGCGTAGCTAGTCCATTTAACAAGCAACCCCCCACCCAGTCTCACCTGCAACTAGACCGACCCATGCGTGACACAGTGGACAATAGTGCCTATCCGTGAGTTCACAAAAATATTTTTTCACCACCGAAAAGTTGTATTCCGTCATAGCAACAAGATAACCCCAACAATAGCCTGACCGTATGACAATACAGCAAAACCCATTTCACTCAACAGAAAAATAAACAAGTGAAATTCTTGTGTAATTATACAAATTCATTATACTGTCAATATCTACTACTAAATATTAAATAAATATACATCCTACCATTGGTTTTACGCATAGAGATGTCCCTTTCAAGCTTCCATGGTAATTTATTGTCTTGGAAAATCAGTGAGAAATACACACCCCTTTATACACCTTCTGAAACCCCCATGCATAAAACCCTGCCCCCCCATGATGTTCAAACCTGTCTCATGGATGCCAGTTCATTCTGGTTTCATTGACAACTCTTTTATCCAAAATAGGACATTACAGCCTTTGCAATGGTGTTTGCAATGTCTTAGTGGATGCTTTGAACAATAAATTACAGCCCAGTGTAACAGCAGTTTATTAGTTTAGCTTAACACAAACAACTTAAAATGTACATTCGCTCACTGAGGCCTAATTGTTGTTTCCTGCTATTTTTGCAGGTTTTTACTAATTTGATCAACTCGTCAGCATGACTAGAGAAAATCCTCACCTTGCGTACATGGATTTTGGGAGCGAGTAAGAAGATACAATATTATTGATTCTATTGGAGAATATGCCTACGAACATGACGGAGATTTTCCTCCATGATGTGTAAGTATTGCTGCTTGTAATATTTCAAATATGTACGGTAGACACAGACTTGTGCCATATGTTTGAGATTGTTATTTTAGCACTTTGAGTGCATTTCACATACTGTAGTGTAAGTGTTCATAGGTGGCCCAGTCATGTTTGATGTTTGATTTACCATGAGGCTAGAACATTTGCCAGCGTTTTCCTGAAGATGGAATATTATTTTATTGTAATCTTATCATACATAATATATGTATGATAATGGTGTATTCGTATCTCTATATGTACAGTCAAGCCGGAAAGTCTGCACACTCCTTTCACCTTCTCCACATTTTATTACGTTACAGACTTATACTACAATAGATTGAGTTAATTTTTTGCCTCAAACATCTACACACAATAGCCAATAATGACAAAGTGAAAACAGGTTTTTAGAAAATATGCAATTTTATTTTACTGACAAAAATAGGTTATTTAGAGGTTACATATCTGTACACACCCTTAGCCTAATACTTGGTTGCTGCACCTTTGGCAGCGATTACAGCTTCAAGTCGTCTTGGGAAAGAAGCTACGAGCTTGGCACACTTGTTTCTGGACATCTTTGCGCATTCCTCTTGGCATATCCTTGCAAGCTCCGTCAGGTTGGATGGGGAGCGTCGGTACACAGCCATTTTCAGCTCTTTCCACAGATGTTCAATTGGATTCAGGTCTGGGCTCTGGCTGGGCCACTCAAGGACATGCACAGACTTTCTCCAAAGCCACTCCTTTGTTCTCTTGGCTGTGTGCTTCGGGTCGTTGTCATGTTGGAAGGTAAACCTTCGCCCCAGTCTGAGGACCAGAGCGCTCTGGAGCAGGTTTTCTTCAAGGATCTCGGTGTACTTAGCTGCATTCATCTTTCCCTCTATCAGGACTAGTCGCCCCGTTCTCGCTGCTGAAAAACATCCCCACATCATGATGCTGCCACCGCCATGCTTCACTGTAGGGATGGTATTAGCCAGGTGATGAGCGGTGCCTGGTTTCCTCCAGACGTGACGCTTGGTATTCAGGCCAAAAAGTTCAATTTTGGTTTCATCAGACCAGAGAATCTTGATTCTCATGGTTTGAGAGTCCTCTAGGTACCTTTTGGCAAACTCCAAACTTCCGTCTGGCCACTCTACCATAAAGGCCTGATTGGTGGAGTGCTACCTGGATGGTTGATCTTCTGAAAGGTTCTCCCATCTCCACAAGGATACGCTGGATCTCTGTCAGAGTGACCCTTGGGTTCCTGCTCACCTCCCTGGCCAAGGACCGTCTTCCGCGATTGCTCAATTTGGCCGGGCGGCCAGGTCTAGGAAGATTCTTGGTGGTTCCAAACTTCTTCTATTTACGAATGATGGTGGCCACTGTGCTCTTTGAGACCTGTAAAGCTGCAGAGACTTTTCCGTACCCTTCTCCAGATCTATGCCTTGACAAAATCCTGTTTCTGAGGTCTGCAGATAATTCTATTGACCCCATGGCTTGGAGTTTGCTCTGACATGCACTGTTAACTGTGGGACCTTATATAGGCAGGTGTTGGCAATCCCCAATCATGTCCAATCAATTGAATTTATCACAGGTGGACTCCAATTAAGTTGTAGAAACATCTCAAGCAGTATCAGTGGAAACAAAATGCACCTCAGCTCACTTTTGGGTGTCATATCAAAGGGTGTGCACACTTGTGTACATATGATATTTTACATTTTGATTTTTAATAAATTAGCACAAATGTCTAAAAACTTGTTTTCACTTTGTCATTATGGGCTATTTTGTGTAGAATTTTGAGACAAAAAATTAATTCAATCTATTGTAGAATATGCTGTAACGTAATAAAATGTGGAGAAGGTGAAAGGAGTGTGCAGACTTTCCGGCTTGACTGTATATATATGTACTATATGTATGATAATGGTGTATTAGTATCTGGGCTATACTTGTCACTTAGGGAATTGAAAATACTCACTCCAATTTACTGTGCGCTGATATGTGCTAGATGAATGTCAAATTTTCCTTGGAGTGAATTTTTGAATGGGAACATTTTTTTAAAAACTACAGAAAAATGTAATTCCAGGGCATGCAGCAAAAGATTACATACTGTAGAATACAGAAAAAAGTGATGTTTTATTTGTGAATGATTAGGCTACATATTTAGGTGTGTGTACAATTGTGATAAAGTTTTCATCTTAAACCATCTTAAAGGGCAAATGTATATGCTTTATAATCGCACATCAGTGATTTTAATAGCCGATCCGCATGGAATAAGAAATTCCCCATAATCCAATCACCAAAAACAGACACTTGCAAAGTCAGACAAAGGCTGGAGAGAGTGATGTGCTCAAAAAAGACTTTATTGCGTAACAAAGCCATGCTGTCCTATGGAACACCCACTGGGCTTTAGTCACGGTGTGTTTTATACATTTCTATGTGTCTTAGGACAACCTCTTGTCCTCCCCTTATGCTAATGGCCACCACCTTTTGGTTTTCTGCCACTATTGTCTCCAAGTCCCAAGTTTCCTCCCTCCTTTGCGTCACGGTGCTCAGGCCCTCCTTTCATGACTCTTCACCTAGAGACGATAGTGGCGCGACCTTGAGTTGTCTTGAAAAACAGATGGTGGGCATCCGCCCACCATCAAATGGTCTTTAAACATTCAAACCTAATAGTGGCGCCAATGTTTTTTGTGCTCTCTATTACAATCATTATACAATTTACTAATTGGTCTATTACCTTTAATTAGTCTACTTGTTGATTATGCTGATTACATATTATTGTGCAATCTCCTGAGGGAAAAGTTCTATATAATTTCAAAAACAAAAGATCAATGTCACTGGGGAGTAAAGCCAGGTGCTGGATGGGACTGTAGGAATCACAGCCCACATCATTCCCGATTGGTACAAGACCCGCAGTTTATGACAGCATATGCACAGCATATTTGGGGGAGTAGTAAGGAAAAGAACCCAGTCATGATCAACCCAGTAGTTATATTAGAACCAGGGCCCCACCTTGAGGATTTAATAACAATGCAAAACCAGGCTAGCCCAGCTGAAAAAGAGAAATGGAGTAAAAGGGGGGCAACATAAAATACAGAAGGGCTGTGGCGATCGCATGAGGGATTACTGGTGTCACCATCACCGCTATTAGAGAGTCAAATAGATGATGCGCATGGTAATGACCATTGCACAAGGGGGGAGATTATAAGAAAAATTCAAAAACAAGGATATTGGTCACCCTACCTACAAGCAATAGTGGATGAAAGACTAAACACATGTGAAATATGCGCTCAACATAACATCAGAAAGGGAATAACAGCACCAATAGGACACATACCAATACCAGAGGGACCAATAAAACACTTAGTCATGGATTATGTGGATATGATAAAAACAGGCAAAAGGTACCTATTAGTGATAATAGACAGGTTTAGTAGATGGGTGGAAGCTGTTCCATCCCCAGACACAGGATCAGGAAAGGTCATAAAATTTTTGACAAGAAAAGTAATACCAAAAGAAGATTTGGTATCCCAAATGAAATTAGTTCAGACAATGGATCAGCATTTACTGCAAAAGCACTGAAAACTGTGCTACAAAAGTTAAGAATAAAACGGCGGTTTGGAGCTGTCTATCATCCACAGTCACAAGGGATGGTAGAAAGAGTTAATGGAACCCTCAAAGCAAAATTAAGCAAAATCTGTGCTGCAACAAAAATGAACTGGATTGATGCACTGCCGCTTGCTTTACTAACTTATCGCATGCAAACTAACCGCAATACTGAGCTAACACCGCACAAGATGCTGACGGGCCGGATTATGCCTGTTCCGAACTGGAAAGAACCCCACAGGGGGTCCTCGATGGAAACAATAGAGGATTTAAAAGAATATATGCAGCAACTAACTGTGATACATAAAGAAATGAATTTACAGGAAAAGAAAAAGCAGCAGGAATCGCGACCAGAACAAGAGAGACCAGTGGTGCCCGGAGAGCAGATGTACGTAAGAGTGTTCCGAAGGAAGTGGCACGATAAGAGACGAGAAGGGCCATATAAAGTTACAAGGGCAACCCGCACGGCAGTACAGGTAGAAGGCAGTGCTGTGTGGTATCATCTTAACCATTGTACCCGAGTAGCAGGGCCCAGGCAGGAGCTGACAACAACCCAGCAGGATGAGCCGGTACCTGCCCAGCAAAATGAGGAAAGTCAAGATCCCCAGGAAACTGGGGGGAGGGACCCAGAACCAAACCTGGAGCAGTGGCCGCTATTGTTCGTCCCACCGCAAAAAGGAGCTTGAAACTGTCAGATAGACTTGGTGACAAGATATCAAAAGAATATTACGCAGGATATATTTCCGTTGAGCTGGCAGGAAAGTTTGGTTTATGGGACAATAACACAAGGACGGTGTAGGAGAGCACGGGAACTAAGGGGGGATGCAGGAACAAAAGGGAGAGGCAGGAGTATATGGGAGAGGGCCACGACTAGTGCTTGCTATGAATGGGCCAAATATTCAGTGACTCAGATGAGGAAAAAAGAATGTAACCTATGCGCAGTTGCACAGCCCATAGTAAAAATGGCACCAGCTCCGTATACCCCAGCAACATGTGCAAAATGGTGACAACAGCAAACTACAGAATGTGATGAGAAGTGTCCTGATCAGAAAACGAATTGCGATAGTCCGTGCCCAACTACCAAGCGCTGGGAATCCTGGGAATGCACCCCCCAATGCCCGTTCATTTGTATGATAGCCCAAAATAATATGTAGCAGAAAATAATGAATGTGACTCGCACTGGCCGGTGACAAATAGATCAATGGCAGAAAAAAACAGATTGTGTTATTCCCTGGATTAAAATACATATGTTATGAGAAAAATGGGTGCCAGAAAAATGACAGTGCCAGTGGGCAAGTTTCAGGGGCCTTGTGCAAGGACCCATAAGTTGATAGACAAATCCAAAATGGGGGCTCTTTACCTTTTACTTTACACTCAGACCAGGGCACTGGCCGACCTATGGTGGGTATGTGACATGAACAGAGACTTGATGCCCACCCTTCCTGTAGGGTGGTCAGGCACTTGCGCGAGAGTAATGTTAGCACAGCGAATAACCGTAATAGATCCTGCAGAAGACGTAGTGGGGGTAGTAGGCCTGCGAAGAAGGAAAAGGGCTTATACACCAGACCCAAGTGTAAGGTTAGATGCCATAGGCCAACCCCGGGGTATTCCCAAGGAGTTTAAAGCAAGGGACGAAATTGCTGCAGGATTTGAATCAATACTGGTATGGGTAACCCCTAATAAAAATGTGGAATGGATTAATTACATATACTATAATCAGCAGAGGTTTATCAATTACACAGATGAGGCCTTAACAGCCCTAGGAACAGCTGGATGCGACAAGCAGAATGGCATGGCAAAACAGACAAGTATTGGACTGAATAATGGCAGAAAAAGGAGGGGTTTGTATAATGTTTGGGGAACAGTGTTGTACTTTTATACCCAATAATACTGCTCCTGAGGGCTCATTTACTGAAGCTATGAAAAAACTAAAACAGCTCAGAAAAAAAGTAAAAAGTAATGCAGGAAAGGATGCAGATGTATGGGATTGGTTTCACCTAAATATGGGACAGTGGGGAGCTCTTTTTACTAAGATGGGAGTGGGAATAGTGGTAGTTTTGCTAGTGGTAGGATTGGTGGTGTGCTGTTTTCTGCCTCTTCTGCGTTCTCTACTTACCCAGATGGTGGGCGGGCATGACCTCCAGGACATTGCCTACACTAAGGAGTGCGAAAACAGTTCTCTGTGCGATAACGGCTCAGACATAGTGAAGAGACCTGAAGCCAGGAAGACTAGATAAACACATGTATTTTATTATTTTCTTTTCCATGCTTAAAACTATTTTACACTGCAGTATTATGAAGAAGTAGTGAACACATATATATTGATAGCGACGAACATGTATAAAATTAACATAATGATGCTTAGATAGAGGAGACTGATGTCTTTTACTCCTCCCCTGCCAATGAACGGGAGGAGAATTTTATAATAATAATAATGATTGTAATAGAGAGCACAAAAAACATTGGCGCCACTATTAGGTTTGAATGTTTAAAGACCACGTGATGGTGGGCGGACGTCTCTAGGTGAAGAGTCATGAAAGGAGGGCCTGAGCACCGTGACGCAAAGGAGGGAGGAAACTTGGGACTTGGAGACAATAGTGGCAGAAAACCAAAAGGTGGTGGCCATTAGCATAAGGGGAGGACAAGAGGTTGTCCTAAGACACATAGAAATGTATAAAACACACCGTGACTAAAGCCCAGTGGGTGTTCCATGGGACAGCACGGCTTTGTTACGCAATAAAGTTTTTTTTGAGCACATCACTCTCTCCAGCCTTTGTCTGACTTTGCAAGCATCTGTTTTTGGTGATTGGATTATGAATTACCTTGCCTGGAGGACTGGCTTCTCCACCACACTGTTCCCAGATGCGTTTGTCACATACTATTCCCTGCCTACCGATTTTGCTGGAGTACAAAACCAAAATAAAAGATGTGTCATGGTCCAAATGCTTTTTAAGTTCATATGACGAGACACATGAACTATGCATATAAGCATGTCTTATATAGGCTACACGTAGGCATGCCTATACTGTACAGTGACCTCCAAAAGTATTTGATCAGTTATATTTTTGTACAGTCGCTCACTTTGCAGTGTGCATTTGAAATTATATGATATCTGTTGGTAAATTTGTGATGGCAAACTTTAATCATTTAGATGAAATACTACCAGCCGGTAATAGAATTATCAGAGGTTGTTCTGGACGTGAATAAAATGACTGAATTACCCTGGTGAAAATTACATTACCTGACCTCCCCTGGTGAAATTCATCCTGTATAGACAGGGCTATACAGTGGGGTGCAAAGGTTTGGGCACCCCTGGTCAAAATGCCTTTTACAATTAATATCTAAGTGAACAGAAGCTAACCTGACCTCTATATGTTACAATGTTAAACATAAAATTTTAAAGCAAGATTACTTTTAATTAAAGTGTTTCATATTTTCGAAATAATAAAAAAAAGGAAAACGACCCTGTGCAAAAGTTTGGGAACCCTGTCAGTTAATACTTTGTAACTCCTCCCCGGGTAACAGCTTGCAAACGCTTCCTGTAGTCAGCTAAGAGTCTTTCTACTCTTGCTTTTGGAATTTTTCCCCATTCTTCCTGGCAGAACACCTCTAGCTCAGAAATATTCTTCAGCCTCCTTGCATACATGGCATGTTTCAGATCTCTCCACCCACAGATTTTCAATAATATTCAAGTCTGGGAACTGTGGTGGCCATTCCAAAACCAACAGTTTTACAAATTAACAGTTTTGGCTCATAAAACTCACTTTTGCATAATTTTCAAGTGGGAATTACTATTTTTTCATCAGTATAGGGGGAAGATATCTATGGGTCCAAAACCCTATCCAAAACATGTCATAAAATGAATAAAATGTGTTTTGTCCATTATAAAGCACATACATTTGCCCCTTCTGATGGTTTAAGATAGAAACATTGATATCACAGTGCTACATACACCTAAATATGTAGCCTAATCATTCACTCTTGTACCTCAATAAAACATCACTTTTACCTGTACTCTACAGTACGTATGTATACTTTTGGGATTGCATTTTAAAATATTTTTTAATGTTCCCATTCATAACAACTCCAAGGAAAATTTTACATTAATCTACCACATATCAGCGCACAGTAAATTGGAATGAGCATTTCCCATGCCCTAAGTGACAAGTATATATGCTATAGCCTATATTATGTACGATAACATGAAGATAAAATAGTATTCCACCATCTGCAAAATTCTGCCACATCTTCAATGAAAATCGGTAGCCTACATCAGACATGAAATGAACGATTGCACTACAGTATGTGAAATGCACTCAAAATGTGAAAATTACAATAGGCCTATCAATCATATAGGACAAGACGGTGCTCGAGTGGAAAATCTAACGTACATATGCAGCCAGCGAGACCAACCGCATTTTAGAAGCAGTACTACTTACATATCGGGAAGGGAAAACTCCAGTCAAGGAATGCGTTTTCTGTAACGCTTGCGTAATACTAGACGTTAAAACGAAAACTGCCATTACGCTGGGCTGTAACTAATTGTTCAAAGCACCAAATGAGACATTGCATATACCGTTGTTAAGGTTATAATGTACTCTGTTTGATAAAAGAGCTGACAATTAAACCAGAATGAACTGTAATGAATGAGACAGGCTTGCAGGGCATGGGGGGTATTACGAGTCGACGTTCCAGATAGTGTAATTGTGGTATAAAGTGTTGTATATTTCTCAAACCGATTGTACCAGACAATAAATGACCACTGAATTTTGAAAGGAACATCGCTATCTATAAAACCAATGGTAGGATTGTATAAATTATTTCATATTTAGTAGCAGATATTCATAGTAGAATACGTGGTATAATGAGACAATAATTTCACGTTTATTTTGCATTTATGTGAGCAGGGCTTTTCATGGCTTTTTTGGCATACTATCAGGCTATTGTTGGGTTTGCCTTGTTGCTATGATGGAATTCAAATTTTATATGATGAATAAATATATTTATGAACTCACACAGACGCTATTGTCCACTGTCACACACGGGTAGGTATGGGTGGGGGTTTGCTTGTTAAATTGACTTGCTAAAGTTGCTATGGGAAAATAGTGACACTTAGAAACTCCATATTCGGTAGAGTTGTCACAAATCGCCTACCAATAAAGTTAAAACACAGAGTTTGTGATTTCCACAAATAATTTGGCTGCAGGAGCAACAAATGTCTCAGTTGAGCAAAATCTTGCAGCCGGCGTCCTGGTCACTAGGCATCTGCGCAAAGGAGTTCAAGTATGTTGTATTGTTGTTCTGTGAACAACTAGACCTGCATCTGCTACTCTTTTTTGCAGCTCTGTGTGGGTTCTTCTGAGCATTTCTCAGCAGGTCTCGGGCCATTCTATCTGAAATTGTTCTTGGTCTTCCAGATCCTGCCTTCACTTCAACTGTTCCATTTATCTTCTATTTTCTGATAATGTTTCTGACAGTGGAAATAGGTAGTTTGAAATGTTGAGTTTTATTAGCCTTCTCCTTGTTGGTGGAAGTGAACTATCTTGATTCTGACATCCTTGGACAACTGTTTAGAGGAATCCATGGTTGTTATCACCAGACAGAACAGCCACCGCAGTCGGACGCTTTGGCATGGAGCTACGTCAGGATAAATAGTTCAGTCCTGGAATTATATTCACCTGACCCATTGAGGCCCTAACGAGTAAATCACCTGGGCCTGCGCCTTCGTAATCATCTTTTTAAAAAGTAACAAAGAGTAAACCAAAAGGCTTCCCAAACTTTTGCACAGAGCCTTTTTCCTTTTTTATTATTTAGAAACTGTAAAAAATAAATAAATAAATAAAATAAAAAGTTATCTTGCTTTAACATTTGAAGAAATGCGTCATGTTTAACTTTGTACCATTTAGAGATCAGGTTAGCTTCTGTTCACTTAGATATTAATTGTAAAAGGCATTTTGAGCAGGGATGCCCAAATCTTTGCACCTCACTGTAGATATCTCGATCACCCTATACTGATTAAAGCAGGGGTGAGGAACCTCATCCGCAAAGGGCTGGTCTGGGTGCGGGTTTTTGTTTTAGCCCAGCACTAAGACACCTGATTCTACTTATCAAGGTCTTGATTGAAGATCATGATTAGTTAATTAGTTGAATCAGGTGTCTTAGTGCTGGGCTAAATCAAAAAACCCGCACCCAAACCGGCCCTTTCCGGATGAGGTTCCCCACCCCTGGATTAATGGATAGTAATTCCCTCTTGAAAATGATGCAAAAGTGAGTTTTATGAGCCAAAACGGTTGATTTGTAGTTGAATATACAGTTGAAGTCGGAAGTTTACATACACTTAGGTTGAATTCATTAAAACTCATTTTTAACCACTCCACAGATTTTATGTTAGCAAACTATAGTGTTGGAAAGTCAGTTAGGACATCTACTTTGTGCATGACACAAGTAATTTTTTCAACAATTGTTTACAGATAGATTATTTCACTTTTAATTCACTATATGACAATTCCAGTGGGTCAGAAGTTTACATACATATTTGGTTGCATATCCTTTGCATGCCATGACTTCCTGATGTTTGTGACCCAACAACATCCAAAGACTCTTGATATCTTATTTTCTGGTACTCTTACAAGCGTTTGGTGAATTTGCTTAATGTATGGAATACATGATTGGTAAAATGGCTGTAAGTCATCAAGGATCTGAGGTATCAAACAAGCCTCAAACCATCACTCTGCTACCAGATATGCAGTAGATATGGATGGATCACTTTAAGGGTTGTTTCTCCTGACAAATTTTCCTATTGAACTCTATGGAAAAATAAGTCAGGAGAAGAAACCCTTCAAGTTATCCATCCATATCTACTGTATTTCTGGCAGTGGAGTGATGATTTAAGGCTTGTTTGATACCTCAGACCCTTGATGACTTAGAGCCATTTAGCCAACCATGTGTTTCCATACTGTTCCAGTGTAATTCGCAGCTAAATCTAGTCCCACCCCCCAATTCCCATAAAGATCCATTCAAATGCAGAGACATTATAGTATCGCTTGTAAGAGTACCAGAAAATAAGATATCAAGAGTCTTTTGATGTTGTTGGGTCACAGACATCAGGAAGTCATGGCATGCAAAGGATATGCAACCAAATATAAAAAATTTAAAGGCACAGTCAACTTAGTGTATGTAAACTTCTGACCCACTGGAATTGTGATATAGTGAATTAAAAGTGAAATAATCTGTCTTTAATCAATTGTTGGAAAAATTACTTGTGTCATGCACAAAGTATATGTCCTAACTGACTTGCTTAACACTGTAGTTTGCTAACATGAAATCTGTGGAGTGGCTAAAAATGAGTTTTAATGACTTCAACCTAAGTGCATGTAAACTTCCGACTTCAACCGTATATACCAAATGGAAAAATGTAGCAGAAGGCCAAGGTTCTCCCATCCTCTCAAGAGCTCCATTCAAATGTAACCTCGTACCGCGGCTCCTGCTCTCTTATCTTTTACATTGCAAAAAATTACATATAGGGAGGACATTCTCTCCAATGACATCAGCCCAGTTTGCCTTTTGGAATAAAAGTTGTGCAGAACCGCTACCGCTTCACTTCGGCGTCCATTATAACCTACTGGAAAGAACATACCAGCCAAGCGCGGTTCCATTTCCGCAAGCGCAAGCGGCGCTATAGCTATAGCTATAGTTTCGGCGTCGGGTCTAGAATTCTGGTTTGCCTGGTTTCTTTGCATTTCAATCAACAATGCTGTATGTTATTTTATCTATCCATACAGAACAACAATCAGTGCCATGGAATAAATCACGTTAATAAAAAAAGCAACATTGACTGTATAAATCCATATTTGATCACTTAGAAGAGCTGACATGAGTGGCGCTTTTGATATGTTCTCAATGTCGCGAGCATTCGCTTTTGGCACGCATGATCCCGCAAGAAGCTGCCGGTGTGTTTCGGGCGTCAGAGTATGTGAGCGGAGTGGAGTGGCAGAAATTTCCACTCCCCGCTCAAAACTTACTATAATCACACCGCTCCGGGTTTTCTATTTCCCGTTCCCTGCTCACTCCCCGCTCAGTGAGAGAAAACTTGCTCCATGTTCGCGCCATAACAAAAAAACTAAATTTGCGCTCCATTTCCACTCCATTGTAAAATTCATACAATATCGTTGAATCCTTTACTTTGTGCTGACCTATATTCTCTGTGGAAGTATGGCGGCGGAGCGATACTTTACTTTACCTACGAATGTAGTGCCAGCACTGGTCGACAACAAAGAAGAGCAACAAGTTGCAATGGCCACGTTCGCTCCGCCGCCGTACTTCCACAGAGAATATAGGTCAGCACAAAGTAAAGGATTCAACATAGTTTGACTTCAAAAATTATGGTATAAACACTCAAAATAACCCCGATAGACTGTCGTCGTATTTTATTTGCTTAGGGTGCACTGTGGCGTGTTTAAGTGCGTTTGGTAGTGGATGCTACCGGTTACCATATAGTTGCGCTAGCATTAGCAACATGTGTATGTCCAAAAGAAGGACAGCATGGAATTAGCTGAAAATGGTTTCCATCAATCAACTACATCATGGGTAAGTCGTAATTGAGACATTATGTCCAAAATTCACTAATCTCTCACACGTAATTTATGTAAAACCGAAGTTTGTTTGCGGGGTCATTTGAATCATAACGATAATCAAGTTTTTTGTTGTTTGTCATTTTAATTTTCACTCCAAATACATAGAACGACATTTGGAAGAAATTAACTTCTTTGCGTAGAAGGTGACGCCGGCGGGACCTTTTTGCTCAACTGAGACATTCGTTGCTACTGCAGTCAAACTATTAGTGGAAATCACAAACTGCTGAATAGGGAGTTTCTAAGTGTCACTATTTCCCCGTAGCAAGTCCATTTAACAAGCAACCCCCCACCTAGTCTATACCTACCCATGCGTGACATAGTGGACAATAGCATCTATGTTTGAGTTCATAAATATATTTATTCATCATATAAAATTAGAATAACGTCATAGCAACGAGATAAACCCAACAATAGCCTGATCGTATGCCAGAAAAGCCCTGCCCACTCAAATGCAAAATAAACTGTGAAAGTACTGTCTCATTCTACCATGTATTCTAGTAGCAATATATGCTACTAAATATGAAATAAATATACAATCCTACCATTGGTTTCACACATCGAGATGTTGCTTTCAAAATTCAGTGGTCATTTATTGTCTGGTGCAATCGGTTTGAGAAATATACAACACTTTATACCGCTATTACACTATCTGAAACGTCTCCGCATAATACCCCCATGCCCTGTAAGTCTGTCCCATTCATTACAGTTCATTCTGGTTTAACTGTCGGCTTTTTTATCCAATAGAGTACATTATAACCTTAGCAACGGCATATGCCAAGTCTTTTTGGGTGCTTTGAGCAATTTACTACAGCCCAGCCTAACGACACTTTTAGTTTTAACTGTCTAGTATTACGCAAGCTCTATAGAATACGCTTTAAGGAGGGGAGTTTCCCTTTTCTGATATGTAAGTATTTTTGCATCTAAAATGCCGTTGGTCTCGCTGGCTACATATGTACGTTCATGTTTCCACTCGAGCACTGTCTTTCCAATATGTTTGATAGCCCTATTGTTATTTTCGCATTTTTAGTGCAGTTCACATACTGTAGTGCAATCGTTAAATGTATTTTTGATGTAGGCTACCGATGTTCATTGAAGATAGAACATTTGGCAGCATTTTGCAGATAGTGGAATACTATTTTATGGTCATGTTATCGTACATAATATAGGCTATTGTGTATATATATATACTTGTCGCTTAGGGCATGACAAATGCTCATTCCAATATACTGTGCGCTGATATGTGGTAGATTAAGGTAAAAATTTCCTTGGAGTCATTATGAATAGAAAAATTCATAATGACTCAAATATCACGTAGCCTATCTTGGCCGACGACTATAGCCTGAGAGATATGGCAAGGGACAAGTGATGTTTTATTGAGGTACAAGAGTGAATGATTAGGCAACATATTTAGGTGTATGTAACACTGTGATATCAATGTTTTTTTATCTTAAGCCATCAGAAGGAGCAATTATGCAAAAGTGAGTTTTATGAGCCAAAACTGTTGATTTGTAGTTAAATATATCATAATTTTGTTTTATTTACACCAGTGCACAATTTAGCCATTTGGATAGATTTGGAGACACTAATGGACAACAGGGTACACTGCTATATTTTGCATCATAGACCTTTAGTAGTTCTGCATATCATCCTTAGATTTTGCAAAACTTGTGGACATGGAGTTTATGATCCAGGAAATGTATATATATTACCGATTTCACTTATGTAGCTCTCGGCAAACTAAAGAAAAATAAAAAAATTTCCAAAGTTTCTTTGCATTTGTGGCACTTTATTTTGACGTAAATTATGAAAATAAACAAATCTAAGTTTGTATTGTAAATAGTACACCTGTCTTGTTTCATTTAATTTACCAAGTTTATGTGATGCTCACACCTGGAGTGATAAAGCCTTAAACAGAGCACCCCCTAAATAGGTGAAATTTGCCATCTGTGCCAAGGGGTTAACAGATGTTTAGTTGAGGAATATGGGAAACAGACATGAGCAGAGACTGATCTGAATGCAGACATGAAGGAGCGAACACTATATTGTTTTAAATAAAATAAGTGTGTAGGCTAATTATTCACTTTCATAAAATTAAATAGTTAAGTTCAAAGCAAAGTTTTCCCTCCAACCATGTCCTCTGACATGCTTGGACAAACATACCCTGAGGTATTTCCCACGTGCCGTTACTTGGGCGATGGCTAAAAAGTTTGAATCGGACAACAAGGATATTGTCAATTCAAGTGAAACATTTTTGTGTAGGTCCGATTTAAAAGCCACTTCGCTTGATGTGAGTGATTTTAAGTCTTGTGTTGATGTGCTGCCACCAGATATGATTGCAGAGCAAAGTAAAGATTTCTCTCTTATTGACAAACCTAAAAATCCCCTTGATTCCCCTATGAAACATCTGTTTGGCCAGGTGTTGGCGTTACTCCCCGTATCTGGTTCTGCTTTGCAGGCTCGCTGTGGGAAGAAACGATTGGGAAGAAAGTTGGGGAGTTTGATTGTTTGCTCATTGCTCCGGAGCGCAGAGGGAAAACTCGCTTGTCACGTTGGCATGCTGAAGGCTTTGACAGGTGCTGAATGTCCTGAGAAGCCTGTGTTGACCAGGGGTCTCATTTATAAAAAAGTACTAGGACGTCATCTTAAACTTAAACGTAAGCACATTTCTTTAAAGCCCCAGAGAACAAAGTCTAAAATTGTTAAAATGTATGTATGATATCAAACTTGAGTGTGTTATTAAGCATCCACCAAAGTTTGAATAAAAAATAAATAAATAAATAAATAAATATATACGTATATGATAAAACACTGCTCAAAAACAGCTGAATTAGTTGATCAGACCTGTATAGTCATGCTGGTTTCGGAAGTAAATTCCCCATTCATTTAGATAGACATTAACTAAAGCTTACTTTTAAACCATTTCTACTGATTATGTCTTACCGTCAATTTCCCGGATTGTTCAATATAACGCCCGTTTGCAAACTATGTCGTTTTTCTAGACCAGCTTCGAGTATATTTTACATTTTAGTATTTATTTTGTGAACATACCAGCGCTGGCACTGTTTAAAAACTCCACGTCCCATAATTCCCTCCGAACGTGCAGCCTTGTCTCCAGACATTGTCATATAACGTTAGCCAGCAGTAGCACACAGTTCCGTTTTTAAACACTTTTTTCTAACGTTAGCTAGCTAGCTTGAAGGACTAAAATCTACAATTGCTTTATGTGGTTAACCGTAGCGCAGTTTCTGACCTTGTCGGGCGGGCTTCTCTACTTAGCAAGCTAACATTCAGCAGCAGTAGCCTACTCCCATCTGCCACATTGGTCGAGAACCACCCGTGCGTTGCAGTACTGGATATGTAGTCTGTTAAAGTGGACTACAAGTCGAACTACATTCATTAATGCATTACTTTAAAAAATAAAAATTGGAACATGCGATATATGGAATATATCCTTGTACCACACAGGCTAATCCAGGAACGTTTCGGCTCATTCTATAAATCAGATTTCAAGAAAAGCCCTTCCATAACATTTGTTTCTTCCAATAAAGACGTGGGTATTACTGCTAGTTAGCTAGCTAGTTGACGTTGGGTAGCTCCACAGAATGATATAAGATTAAAGGAGCACAGTCACGCTTGTTTAAATTGAGATTATTTGGATTAAATGCTTAAATTATGTGTGTAGGCCTTTTTAAAATCACCGTCAGTGCAGCCGTTTCCTATTTATGGGAAATACGGCGGCAAAACTTCAAAGGGCAAACACGTCCAGTGACGTCACTGGACGTGTTTTGCTTGAATCTCCAGCCAGTGTTTCCCAGAAGGTAACGGGCGCTCAAACTCCACCCTTGTACGCAGAGACTGGTTTATGGGCGGGCACCCATCCAGGTGATCACACGACACTCCCACGAAAATACGGTAACGTTAGCGTACAAATATCACGTAGCCTATCTTGGCCGACGACTATAGCCTGAGAGATATGGCGGACAGCTCTGAGTTCGAGATTTTCGATTTTGACGAAGATATACAACCGTACAGTTTTGAACCGGAATTTACAGAGGAAGAATTACATGAGCTAGAGAGACAGAGAGTGGAGGACGAGGCAGCCGAAGCTAACAGAAAGCAGAGAAGTGGGAATATAAATTGGTGCCAGTGTGGGAACTGTGAACCCATGCCTACAGAGACGGAGAGCCTTTGCTGCCGCGAATGGGATCGAGGGCAACGGCTGTTGGCAGAAACCGAACACAGAGTTTACATCACTGCCAATAACAACTTTGAACCCTTGCTACAGTACTTACTAACTTCTTCTGCAGCAATAGGAGGATTAACTGGAAGAACTATCCACAGCCAAGGGGTCCAGGAGGGCAACCAAGCGACGAGTGAGTAAATATATAGCTAACAAGCTGTATCAAAATTTTGTAATTTAGCTAACGTTTGCTAAACTTATGTTAAAGTCGATATGTTGTGCTTGCCAGCATGACACCAAGATTCGGACATTCCATGTAACGTCAGTTAAGCTACTGTCGGAATCAGTCGCTTGTTGGCTATACCTAGATGGCTATCTAGCAGCTCATTTAGCATCCTTTTAGCAACAACAGATATTACATTACTATAACCAATTTTTTCTGTCACCCCTTTATTTAACGTTCAGACTGACCACTTATCGTTGGCTATTGGAATGGGTACTCCATGGCGAACGACTGGGGAGAGGTGTAAGAGTTGTGCTGCCATCGTGTGTAGTCTCTGCAGTACGTCAAAGATACCCTTCTCCCGATGGTCAATATGTTGGATTTCTGGACATCGACGAAGACTGAACCAGATTCTGCACTTTGTGATACCTCACGCTTTACTTTTGTTTTATTATTGTAAAAATGTGGCCATAATTGTCAGAAAATTGAGCCCATAGTGTTCAATAATATACATACAATGTAGGGGTGTCACGATTCTCCAAATCCGCGATTCGATTTGACTTTCGATTTTAAGGTCACGATTCGATTCGATTTTCAATTTTTTTTCCAGCACTATAGTCTAACTAATGGCTATGCCATTGTTAGACTATCAAGTCTTGATTTGTAAAGAAAAATACTTGTTTCTCAATAAGTAACTTTTATTTGAATAATAACAATTATAAATAATAACAAAAATATGAGAATATTTAAACACACCTAAACAGTTAAGAGCTTTATCAAAACTAGACTCTAGAATAAACAGTTGAACATTTACCACGCTATTAACAATTTACACATTGGTTTTATGCCCTGACAACGGTCATTTACATTTTCTTCTTTAAAAAGATGAGCGTGTTCACATTCTTTGAACAGTTGAGAGCTTTAACAAACTAATATCTGAAATAATAAACAGTTGAACATGTACCACGCTATTAACTATTTACACGTTTTTTTTCATGCCCTGACTGTCATTTGGGTTGTCATTTGAGTTGCCTGTGTCAATGTTTTTTTCCCAGTCAAATCTATTTCTGTGTGATGCCTGCGAATGTGTCCTGCCATATTTGACGTGTTGCCTGAGGTGGCGTATGGTACTCGCGTGTAGCATAGCCGACAAACTGTCGTTATTTTGTCAATGACGCGTTCGTTGTTTATATAACTCACGGGGAAGGCAAAATGTTGCCACACTTGAGGGAAGCAGGAGGATTTTCCACTTCTGTTTCTCCATCTCCGACTCCGGCAGTGGCCATGGTGTGTCGAAAAGTAATGCAGGCTACCGGTAAGCTAACGTTAACTAGCAGCTGTGTCTTCTTTGAAATATCGTTGTTTTTTTTTCTTCGGACGCACGCCTGCGTGGACGAACAAAATGCAGTGGAAGGCGTCAAGTTTCGTTTTGGCGGAAACGCTTACATTAGAGATGGCCAAGTAGGCTACTTTTTTTACATTTTACCCATCACATGAAAGGCTAAGAAGAGCGCGCAGGGGGCGGGGGTGGAGAGAAAAAAAAAACTTGGAGAATCGCGAACCAGCTTGTGATTTCGAACTTCGAAATCGAACGCTCATTTCGATTTCGAATCGGTATCGTGACACCCCTAATACAATGCTATAGTTACTGTTTCTCCTGTTGAGTTGGCTTTGTATAAATTTCCAACATATTTGTCTAAGTTTGAAAATGCATACCTGCTCTATCACATTCAATAAAATCACTGGGATTGTAATTGATTATTTGGAATGGTTGTTACTTCAACATAAGATTATCTTCATTATGGCAAGGTAAACAAAGACAAAAAAAATACAGAAAGGTGATATTGTAATAATAGTAGTAGTAAGTCTTTATTGTCCCCAAGGGGCAATTATTGTGCAGTAGTTGAACAACACATACTGAAATGTCTAAAAATAAGTAAAATGAAATAAAGTAAAATTAAAAATAAAAATGCCAGAATTTCCAATATTTCTTAAGGTACCGCAGACTCGACAAGCAAATTGTTTGATTTAGCTCCCAGTAATTCGCCACTATAGTCGCGCTGGAAGTCCTCTGGCTTGAAGTGTTTCGAACAAACACAAACTTTGTCGTAATCCTTTTTTGGCAAATTTATCAGATAGATAGGTGTTAATTGCTGCCAGCCACTGGATGCACCTCGTCTCATTTTTGGGCAAACGGTATCCTGACTTAATACGGCGCACGATGGCATATTGGGCAGAGACGCAAGAATTTTCTGCGGTATCTTCACTTGAACAGTTCGCTCGTCACCGTGCGCGCAGCAGTGGCGTGTACGCCCTCTATTACATATTAATGCACAACAAACCTAAGCGTGCGCAGGGAGATATGGGAAATGTGGTAAATAAGGCTGGAGCTGCTCTGGAGATGGAGCTGTTCTTAAGGGCCCATATCTCAAAAACTACAATTCCAATCTTTATGATTTTTTGGAAAATATGAAACATTGAAATAGTAGATTAGAATGCAGAAAACATGCATAAGCGTGACTGTGCTCCTTTAAGAACTGTGGGTAGCTCGCATGTTCAATGCCACGGAATTGTTTGGTTGGTTACCCTGGCAACTAAAGCTCCAAGCCAGCAACAGTTGCCCACAATTTCGTGAAGAAACGACTCATAATGTGTCAAAATAAAAGTTCTATATGCCAACGTCTAAAAACAACGTAGAAACGAGTGTTTCACATTAAACACGTAGAAAAAGGAATGGAAATAGCATACTGATGATTAACTAACGTCTCTATCTCTTTAGTTCAAAACCATCTACTTTTGATAAAACCATAGATTTCGAGATTAAATGGGTGTTTGTGATTAACATGAAGGAGCTAACGCAGGACCAGGCTACTTCCTTATTTTTCCAGCGATAATTCATTGAAATTAGCAAAGTAACGTTAGTTAGTTATTCATGTTATTTCTCTATATCTAGAAAGTTTTGAATGTTTTCGTGACCGGAATAAATTGATGCGCGACGATCATTATCTCTGGGCTGTAGGGCTATTAAGTGGAAAATGCTAATTTTAAACAGGATTCAACAAAACTGATTAATTTCATATCTTGCTGCGTAACATTCTTCTAGCTAAGTAACGTAGCCTAAACCTAGTATTTTCGTGTTTGTCAAGAGATAATTTTGCAAAAGGTTTGCAAGAGTTACTGAAACATATTTAAAATAGTTTATTGAAATTTCTGGATTTTATATGATTGATTAAATAGGCTATTAGAAATTGCATCCCATTTATGAATAGAATAAATAAGAAAAGAATGAATTAATTTAACCATTTATGTTATTTAGTTATATATAGGCCTACGTGGAAATTAATTAATTTGTTCAACGTGAGAACATATTGACTTTAAAACCAGGTTCATAATGCTATAATGTAGGCTAATGTTAAAACATATTAAACCATTAGCCTATAGGCTACAATCAATACATGATCTGTCAAAACAAGATGTAATTATTCTTTATAAGGTGAAAAGTATATTTACCTGCACCTCGTATACTTTTTCTCCATGTAGCCTATTCTAGACTATGACATGAATGTCATGTGCAACCTTTGCTGGAGATAATGCCACTATATAATGGGGTATTCTGATAACCTCAGGGACTGTACGAAGTGGATATGTTACTTATATCAATTTTATGTCGCAGCACCAGCAACACTTGGCTGAACCCTGCCACAGTTGACGAATATAGTGCAATTTTACCATATCCTCGCCTATTGATTGATCTGTACTGCCTTTGCTGGAGATAATGCCACTATATAATGGGGGTACTCTGACAACCACAGGGACTGGACTAAGTGGAACTAATGTTACTTATATCAATTTTAGGTCGCAGCACCAGCAACACTTGACTGAACCCTGCTAACAGCTGACGAATATAGTGCCATTTTGCCATATCCTCGCTTGCTGATTGGTCTGTACTGCCTTTGCTGGAGATAATGCCACCAAATAATGGGGGTACTCTGATAACCTCAGGGACTGGACTAAGGGGAACTAGTGTTACTTATATCTATTTTAGGTCGCAGCACCAGCAACACTTGACTGAACCCTGCTACAGTTGACGAATATAGTGCCATTTTGCCATATCCTCGCCTGCTGATTGGTCAGTACTGCCTTTGCTGGAGATAATGCCACTATATAATGGGGGTATTCTGATAACCTCAGGGACTGGACTAAGTGGATCTACTGTTACTTATATCAATTTAAATCAAAATGGCACTATATTCGTCAGCTGTTAGCAGGGTTCAGTCAGGTGTTGCTGGTGATGCGACCTAAAATTGCTATAAGTAACAATAAATCCACTTAGTCCAGTCCCTGAGGTTATCAGAATACCCCCATTATATTGTGGCATTATCTCCAGCAAAAGCAGTATCGAACCATGAAAAAGCAAGAAATTACTCTGCTTCCATCAATTATAGTTGGGTTATTAAATGTTTAGCATTATTATTGTTGTTGTTGATGATGATGATGATGATGATTATCCAATAATGGAAATAGGATAAAAAAGTTAGAAATTCAAACCGAAGTAATGATGAAAAATCTAAATTAATTCAACATCAGCACCATAAAAACATTAAAACCAGAAGACAAAACAAAATCCTTGTTTGTACTACAAATTAAAACAACCATAGCAGACATATGTTGGGCTCATGTTGGGCAATTTGGGCAAAAAGTGAGAGAGGCAAGACTGAGGTGGTTTGGACATGTGCGGAGGAGGGAGGTGGGGTATATTGGGAGGAGGATGCTGGACATGGAGCTGCCAGGCAAGAGGAGGAGGGGAAGGCCCAAAAGGAGGTTCATGGACACGGTGAAGGAGGACATGCAGGCAGTGGGCGTGACGGAGGACGAAGCACAGGACAAGAACAGATGGAAACAGATGATCCGCTGTGGCGACCCCTAACGGGAGCAGCTGAAAGAAGAAGAAGAAGAAGAAGAAGAATAGCAGACATATGCAGGATTTGCTCTTAAAATTGCTTCAAGATGATGAGTCTAATTTCCTTTGGCAGAGAATTCCAAAGTATGGGAGGATAAAAAGAAGACAGCTCCTCTTAAGTTTTCTATATCCTTTCTTTGAATTCGTAATAATTATTAGGTCTTCATAATTCAGCTAGGTAGCCTATTTGTGTGCTCACCCACACTACTTGAAAAAAAAAGAATGAATGACTAAAATAAATGGTTAAACTCAGACAACCAGTTCCAAAGCTGATATGTTCCCTCAACGTTAATAATATTAATAATAATAATCATAATAATAATAATAATAATAAGAAGCAAGCCCATTTTGTTGTCAACGACTTACAGTCTCAGCATCGGGGTTTTACATGATAAGTAGAATTATTCGTTCAATTCAATTATTTGTTAGCCTAATTGGTTAATTAACGTATAGCAAAAAAACAACCTGAAGTCAACGGAATTTCAATGCAATTTCAAATGTTTAATCGAGCATACATACAAATCCTGAGAATTTAACGTAGGCTAGTCTATTTTACATTTGTTAATAAAGTTTGAAATTGGTGTAACTTCTAAGCCTTTTCAAAATAATCTAACGTTACTGACTTCAGGAAACATATTTTATCAAGTTAACGTTACATTGCTGACGTTAGCCCTTTTTGGAAAATTATGCGATTCCTGCTTAATTCACAGCACAGAGATAACCATCATTGCGTCAGGTTACCATGCAGGTTACATCGATATAAATGTTTTTTAAACAAATTATTCCTTTTACGAAAGCATTCGTAATTGTTAACGAAGCATGCAAAATTCCCCTGACATAACGTAGATTGATAACGTCAATATTACAGCATATTACAAGCTTGCTAAATAGCCCAGTTAATAATATGAAGAAAAGTATTCTTACTCACAGAAAATAATACGGTCGTAACACTGTGCAACCTTATGTGTCACAAATGTTTGTTTAACCTTAAAACCAACAGTTATGTTCTATGAAAGACGAACTAAAAGATTCTCCAAACCAGTGTTTCAATTAAACTTTCTATGCAATGTTTTCAAACGATACCCGTTCAAGCTTTTATTTTGATATAAATTGTCACGTGATCTCCACAGAAGTGTTGCTAGCTTCACGGAGCTGGCTGCAGGCTGGAGCCTCCTGTCTCATACGCTCATGCCTCGTATTCTCAAGCCTGGTACGTGGGGGCGTGTCATACTAAGGAAACGGCAACTACAGAGGAACAAAATACGCCTGGCTACAGGACTTTTTTGACAGGCGAATCCAGGCCGTTGCAAATGCTGCGCTAAACGTAGCGCGCTAATTTTACGTTAAGAGGTATAGCTGCCTATCTAGCTAGACAGCTAAGTAGACACATACAAATTAAAAAGCTAACTGCGACCCGTGTATATTTGTTGTTAATAAAGGAAGGTTCACGTAAGATGTCTTTTGTAGCCTATGGGATTATTTCCAACAAGAGACCCCATAAAAAGCACGGTGCATGATTTGCGACCGGCACCTGTCCTATTAAAATGCTTTGTCGCATGTATTAACTGTGTTAAATCACGGTAGCAATCCACTTATGCCAGGAAGCCCTGAAAAAATATGAAGAAAAGAACTCCTATAGAATGACTAATAAGAATAACAATAACGTGAATAAAAATATGGCTACCTATCTTTGTGCTATTTAATATACTACGTTTCCTTTCAACGATGCTATGAGCTGGGGGAAAGCGAATAGGCTACGCTTTATATATGAACCAGTAAATGGCAAAAATAGTTTTTCAAATAATTGGAATTTATTGTTGCAATGTAGGCTACTGTCCTTATCAGACATGCAATAGGAAATAGAAGGCCATTGGTAGATATGATGGCATTATGTTCATGAAACACACATTTTCATTTCAATTTAATAATGATAAGTATTGTCATCTCATCATGAGAATATGTTTAATTTGTACAACACTTTCCTTAATATAGACTCAATTGGAGAGGGTTTTGAGAATACGTGGCAAAAGTATTAATATTCAAAATCTGAATTTTACAAGAGTCAAGAATGTTTCATTAATTTAAATTTATCGCCGTTGTAGACCAGGAGATGTCACTAGAGAGGCAGGTGTCAAATGCTTCATGACACCGACACTTCAACCAACGCAATCGCTACAACTGTGTCAATGTTTCAGAAAGCTTTGCTCTGCCCATCACTAGTGTTATTTAAAACATGGTTCGGCAGGTGGTTGTTGGGGTGAGGAGGGGGGCCTCCAAATGGCAACGCATGCCATGTCCCAAGTCCCACATTGTGTTTATTGTGCTGTATTGCAAACAATTTAATTTAATCAAATTATTTAACTGATCAAATTAAAGACCAACGTGAATCAATAGGCTCCTAATTGGTGAACGTGTGGACACATGCCCACTAAAACTAACCATTTGGTAGATAATTAATTCAAATACAATGCAAGTGATAGGCCTAAAGAGTCAAACCTGCATTGTGTTATTTTAATGAAAAAATGAGGGACTAAACTTGAGAATGCAATAGAGAAACAACAAAAGTATATTCAGCCAGTGTAATTATATTCAGGGAGTGTAATAATTCATTAATACGTAGGCTATTGGTTCGACAGCAAGCATTTATTTTTGGCTAAATGTACTAGCCTACATCATAGGCTGGATGTGGCTACGGTATGAAGCTTGAGGAATAACAGAAGACGGGCTTCACTGCTACGCACCCGGGTCTTTTATTTTTAAATTTTTAAGGAAGGAGGCGTGTCTATTGTGTACCAGACGTGAGGTATGAGGCTTGAGGAATACCAGACCACAGGCTGCAGGCTGCAGCCATACAGTCTTGCTCTGCTTCAGTTCTGTGAATCAACTGCACTGTACCCAGCACCAGCGAGCACAGCGATGAGAAGGCATACGTGCATTTATTAGCTAACGTTAGTGCTACACAACCGACATTAGCCAAGATACGCGTAACGTTACTGAAAGTAGTAAATCCACAGGGTTAGCTAACTCACTGGCCATGTTTGAATAAGGCATTAATGCAGGAACGCATTATTTTTGACAAATGCTGGTGGGAGGGACAAGCGACATCAGCCTTGTGATTGGTTTGGGTTTAGTGATGTCACCATTCCCACTTATAGTACCGCCCAACATCAATCCAAATACCAGGATAAAAGTACCCAATATCTCTGGAATTCATAAAGTAATTATTTCTAAAACAAGTCCATATATATTGTATGTCCACAAGACCCAAATTAACCTAATTAGAAGGCAATCACAAATATTTGTTCCCTGGGGCTTTAAATTGACATAAGCTCTATTTATAAGATTGGCTGCGCTTGTTTAAAATAGCGTACGTCTGTCATGCGTACTTACGTCTATAAATCTCAAATTTAACGCACGTGAATGAGCTCTGTCATTGCGCCCTTGGGCTAACTGGTCTCATACATTTAATAGAACCTGATGAGCCGGCAACTGCAGCGCCGCTCCATTGCATTGATATATTAGCCAACAACAGCCGGCAAATATATACCTACCGTGACCTAGCATCACAAGCTAACGCAATATTAGCTAGACACGACTTTAGCTCCCAAACCGTTTAACAAGGCAATGCAGCGGCGCTGCAGTTTCTGGCTTGTCAGGCCACAACATTAGTATGGTCAGAAGCAGTTAGTAGAAATTAAGTTTTATTTGGTAATACTCATTTGAGCATCTCGGGGTAATACAAAAAGACCGTCTGTGCATTTTTTGTTTTATTTTTTCCTCACGATACATCGTTGAGCTCACCGAAAGTCAGCTATTCTCCCATAGTAATACATTGAACAGCTGAGACCAACCAACCTAGTGACGTCATGACCGCAGTTGTTCCAAAGATGGCTGCGCCCTAGTGGAAAAAAAGCTAATTGTAACTTCTTTTTCCAGCAAATATGGGTCGGTTTGAGATTTTAACGCACGGTCATATCTAATTTAAGGTAAAAAGCTAACGAACCAGAGCCACTTTACCGAGTGCTTCATGTCCCCTTTAACACCAAAATGTTCATAGAGTAATCGTACTTGTAGCGTATCAGTGTTAAATGGCATTTGGATCTCACGTTAGGCAAAGCTATTAACCCCCACCAGAACAAAATCCTAGGGGAAATACTACACAGGTGTGCGTGTGTGTGTGGCTTTCGTGGCTAATAAGTTTTTGATGGAACAAAGTGTCTGATATGCTGTTCTTAAATTACTGCCTGCTTCTCTCTCTCTTTCACCCCCCCCCCCCCCCCAACATCAAAGGAAATTAGATCATTATCTATGCACAGATCTAGGATGGCAACACTGCAAGTTTTGTTTTATTACACCTGAAGAGACACAGAACAGAAAACTATTTAGGGCCTAGCGTGGCTTACCCTAAGGTCCATGGTTTCCTTTTAGTTTTTTCAGTTTGAATGCCAATTTGTGAGATTTAATTTAAATATTCAATTGAAAGTCTAAGGGCCGGATTTACTAAGGAAACAGTCGCAGCGCAAATCATTTGCTATTTTGCGGCTCTATTGCGGTCGGACATACCGCCACATTTAATGACCGATTTACTATCACTGCGCAATCAAAGAAATGAAACACCCCCATTCACAATTTTTGCAGTCAGAGACACCTATAAATATGTGGTAGGAGACATCTATAACAATGACCGCTCCAGATTACAAGGCGCTAAATGGATATGGAACATCCAGGCACAAGTCGCCAGATAACCACAAGAAAATGAAACTTACATTTACGAGGTACACAATGTTGTATTTCAGCATATACAACACCAATGGAGATTAGAAAATTTTAGAATGACAAAATGACGTACAAAATGAATTTATGAACAGTAGAGAATGTAAAGATCTAAAGTGATTTTAGAAAAACTTTCCTATAACATAATGCGGCCACACTGGTGGTGATTCAGCTAAGGAAATAAAACTAAGACCGATAGCATAACAGGTGGAAAAATCCCTGCAAAATGAGCATGTCATGAACCTGTGATGGGAGAAGGCCACAGATAGTCTGCACGTACAACTGTATTCACAATTTATCATACCTACTGACCGCACAGGCACAACAATTGTGTACATTGTTTAAATTCAAACATGCATTTTTATACATTTCAAATTCTGTGTCCTTTTGATTGCTATACATTCGAGTGCTGTATACATATACACAGGATTTATTTGTTTTGCCGAGGACGTGCGTATGCAGCCCGACACCGTTCTCCAGCATCCTGTGCGTGAGCTATAGGTTATTTAAGCGCATTCAGGAAAATTACCGCCTGCTTTCAGGAATTCTAAAAATTCCCACACAAAGATGGGAGTTGCAATTAATGCATGCTTTAGTAAATCAGATGGAATACTTAAGTGACATAATTTACATAATCGCCACCCTGTTTCAGCATGTTCAGTCCTGGTATACATATGCATGAAGACATTTAACTATGCATCAAAAGGAAAGAGTGACGTAATCCCCGCAGTAGTGACTGCTTTAGCGTCGGAAAGCAATCCTTTAGAAAATCCGGCCCTAAATGTCTACGTAGATATTGTTTGTGGAGGGCTTGTCAGTTTGTAAATTCACCTTTTTGGAACAGCTTCAGATTCAAGCCGAGGCCAGGGTGTTACCACTGTTCTCATCACATGGAAGTAATATTTTGCCCAAATTGGAAGACTGCACAATTGCACTGCAACCATCAATCCTGTTGTTAAAAGGAAGAGCAAATGTCCCTTTTTGAGGAAGTATTCAATAGTTGAGTGGAATTACCTGCTACAATATCCATGTTTGGTCTTGTTACAAAGATGTTAAAACCATGCATCTTTTAATAATAATATCATGGTGCTTAGCCCTGCTTTCAACAACATAAGTATGCTTTAATTAATAAGTGAATTGTCAGCTTGTAGATAAGCCGGCATCACCCAATCAGGGCACAAATCCTCAATGCTTAGGGAGAAAGATTTTTGAACTGTGAAGTTCTGTGGAGTTTGAGTTTGGCGCTGCTGCAGTTCCTGGAGTCTTGGAGAAGTTTTTCCTTGGTTGTGTAAACTCACAACATCTGAGTTTTTATAGCTGGCTATTCTTTTGTTCCTGCTGGAAATTGGAAATATTCTGGCAAGGTCTGGTTTATCGGCCTCACTCTCTTTATTGGTAATTTCAAATTAACATCTGGTATAATGTCTTCTTTTTTGTAACTTATAAGTAGTGAGCCTACGTTCATTAATGAATGTATGATTCCAATTGACCCTTTGTAGCTGAATGGTCCTTATTCACACGGCGGCCATCTTGAAATCGAAAGTGAGACTGAGGTGGGAAAATTCCGGAAGTGAATGTCAACAACAATGGCTTGGACTACCAACCTGGAGCTCTTTCTGAAATTCGCTGTCAGTATGCCTACGATTGAAACTTGAGCCGACAAGGGGTCGCCAAAATACATTTTAGTTTGTTAAAATATAGCTCGTTTTATGTAGCCTATATTGTAGCTAGTATCTAACGTCCAGATTTGCGATGCAAATCTATCGCAAAACGCAACCAGCTGTGTTCACGACAGTGTTTCTTGTCAATCATAGTTTTAGCATAAAACTAGCCCTATGGTTACATTTAATAGTATGGTTATAAGCAAGTGAAACACATTGTAGCGTAATTGAGAATTACCGGGTTAAAATGTGTTTGTTTAAAACGGTTTTTACACCTTTTCGAAGGTAGCCTATGCGGGCGTATAAGGTTAATGATACGGGAAATCTAGTCTAATACGTTTTTTCCTGCAAACGTTTCCAACATAATTAATTAAATCGCAGCAATCGCATTTTCTCTCTCTCTGCTATTCGGTCGTGGGAAAAGCAAGAGCTGCATCAGATCGAATGATCTAAAAATGCATGAACCACAAACATGCAGTAGCGTCTATTCTATCAAAGCGGTTATATAGGCTAGTAAGATGGAAAAACTGCAAAAAAAAGTGCCACAAGCTCATGCAACACGACTTGAATTTAAGAAATTGGGATATGTATCTCCTGCACTGGGTTGTGTGTGGGGTAAATCATGTGGGGTGTCTCTGACTGTTTAACTGTTTTAACTGAATTTACACAGTCATTATTATGTGAAAAGCTAAATAAAGGAATATTTTTAAAAAAACTTGAATCAGAAAAAGAACTGATGGCTAGTGATTTTAATAGATACATACTGTTCTATCAGGTTTTTGGTTAAGTGGGTGGTTTGTGATAAAGTGGGACACTTTTTGGCAAATCGTTCTTTAAACTATCAAAGTGAGTCAATACCTACTCAAATGATTTTTTTAAATAGTTCAATAAGGCCTTATCAACATTATTATGGTGAAATAACATTATAATTTGTTTCTAAATAAATTCTATATACGTACCTCTAAACACCATCTGACACCCATCTTTACTGAAGTGTAACGTTCAGGTTGAGTGGGACACTTTTGTAGACAACGTGGGACACTAGCCTATTTTATCATTAAAACGCATTATTGTGCAAGTGATAAAAACCAGTGTTTATTCATATAAACCCTTCTCTCTCTCTGTGGTCAGGCTTGGAATGAAATGTCATGGGGAATTGCATCTCTATTCATGAAAAACATCCCTGTCACTCTCTTATGGAAGAGTAATAACTAGTGGTGTAACGATTCATGCGATGCATCGATGAATCGATTGTCAGTCCAACCGATTCAACTAAATCGATCTGCTAAAATAAATAAATAGAATGAATCGCTTTGGCTTCACCAATAATCGATATAAATGCTTTAAATCTTATGAATCGCGATTATTAATTATGATTATTGTTTTAAGACTTAGTTTACACATTTTTTTGTGAAATGCAGCTCGGTAATCCGTAACTCTGTCATCAGCTACAGTGTTTCTCACCCACCCACCCACTCACTCACTGACTCTTAACTCACTCACTCACCCACCCACTCTCTCCCCTGCCAGCATGTAGCCTATTGAAAAATGTTCAAAATAACTGAGCCATGTTTAATTACATTTTTGTATTCAGCATAAAATATTATGCAGGACTACTTTTTTTATAGAATAAATATGTTTAATAAGTAATTCTGTTGTCTGTTTATTTTTTCACCTTTCAGAAGAATACAGATAGTCTCACTCGCATTATTGCATGTTTATTTCATGGATATAGAACTTTGGTTAAAAGTTACTGAATCGAATCGTGGTTTACAGAATCGAATCGAATCGTTCCAAAAAAAAAAAAAGACAATTGGTTACAGACAGATTATTTCACTTTTAATTCACTATATCACAATTCCAGTGGGTCAAGTTTACATACACTAAGTTGACTGTGCCTTTAAATTAAATTTTTTTTTAAATATTCGGTCGCATATCCTTTGCATGCCACTCTATGGAAAAATAAGTCAGGAGAAAAAACCCGTCAAGTTATCCATCCATATCTACTGTATTTCTGGCAGCAGAGTGATGATTTAAGGCTTGTTGGATATGTCAGACCCTTGATGACTTAGAGCCATTTTGCCAACCATGTGTTTCCATACTGTTCCAGTGTAATTTACAGCTAAATCTAGTCCCACCCCATAGAGATCCATTCAAATGCAAAGACGTTATAATATCGCTTGTAAGAGTACCAGAAAATAAGCTATCAAGAGTCTTTTGATGTTGTTGGGTCACAGGCATCAGGAAGTCATGGCATGCAAAGGATATGCGACCGAATATTAAAAGTTTAAAGGCACAGTCAACTTAGTGTATGTAAACTTCTGACCCACTGGAATTGTGATATAGTGAATTAAAAGTGAAATAATCTGTAAATTGTTGGAAAAATTACTTGTGTCATGCACAAAGTAGATGTCCTAACTGACTTGCCAACACTATAGTTTGCTAACATGAAATCTGTGGAGTGGTGGTATGTAAACTTCCCACCTCAACTGTATAAGAAAGGGGATGGGGGTGACTTTACTAGGCTAAATGTAAGTGAAAGATGGCAACAGTTTCTGAAATGTATATTTCTCACCCTTTCCCCCAATCAAGGAGTGTGGATATGGGATGTTCAAAGCCCTTGGCAAAAATCTAAGTTTAGGACTCAGGCCTGTCTCCACTTGCTCTGGATACTCTTCTATTGCTCCTCTAATTTCTTCCTCCCTCCACAGATTAAGTCTTCATCTCTTGCTACTTGTGTGCTGCTCTCCTTTCTTTATTTTGTTTATTCCTATCACTTCCGTCTTCTCTTTCCTGTATTTTCCTGTATTCCAATCTTCTGTAATTGATTTAAGATGGGAGCTGCTCCTACAATTTGGCCTGTATTTATGTACATATTTAGGTATTTATTCACCTTAATAACAAATTAATAATAGCATATTCTTTTTTTTAGCATCTTTATTCATAAAATGTTTTCTCTTTGCTGTTTTTTTATTTACAAGTAGGCTAGTGTCCCACTTTATCTAACACTGTTAGGTTAAGACAGAACTGTAAATTTGATTTTCATGAAATCTGATAGGGATATATACTAATTTTAATTATATTTGAATACTTTGCCAAAAGTGATTCATTTTAAGACTATAAGCTAGATTTTTACATGATAATTGACAGAATGTCAGCTTATCATTTAAAAAATACATTTAATTTGTCATCATGCTTACAATTAACTTTCATGTGACAGGCAGTTTTTTTAATTAACAACACGCCCACAACTATGATGGCACACCAATAAAACCTTTATTTAATGTGAAGTAGACATTGAGCAATAACACAATAACAATTGTGATTGCCTTTCAAAATTAACACTGTAACGTAGCCACAAGCTTTCAAGTGTCCCATATCTGAATCCACGCTCTCCAACTTGCTTCAGCAGTGACCAGAGTGATATTTTCGGTAGCTTTATTCAGCTGCGCATTTTGTGTGAGGCTAATGTTAGTTGTCTTTTTGCCTTGTAGCCCCTGCTTGTCTATCAACACATAGCTTACAGTCAAATATTATTGGGCGGCAGTGTAGTATAATGGTTAAGGAACTGGACTTGTAACCGAAAGGTTGCAGGTTCGATTCCCAGGTAGGACAGTGCCGTTGTACCCTTGAGCAAGGTGCTTAACCTGAATTGCTTCAGTATATATCCAGCTGTATAAATGGATAAATGTAATAAGAAGTTGTGTAAGTCGCTCTGGATAAGAGCGTCTGCTAAATGCCTATAATGTAATGTATAATGTGCCCGGGGGAACCCCCGCACCGCGGGTGCTGCCAAGGTGTCCGCTACGCGTATTGGTCTTATAGCTTGTTAGCTAGATCGGTAACGCTAGCTATCTCCTGGCAGACATATCGAAGCGAAGTGCAAGACGGGGCAAACGGCTCGTTCTGTCTCTACATGGCTTGCTGTGTTGTGTTCGTATTGCTTGTTACTTTGTGTGCTAATGCTAGATCATCCAATGCAATGCCGGTTTTACAGTCAGGAGTGAGGAATGTGTTGTGAGATCATTTCGTTCAAATGGGAAAAAATGAGACCCCTTACATGATGCAGGTAGCTGGTTAGCTAACGAACGTAGCTGTTACTGAAATATTCAAATATAATCACATATCAGCAACATTTAGCCGGTATAACCTGTTAATATGAATTCTCCTTTATGCTAGCGTTCGTATGCCAGAATTGTCAGTGGAAGGCAACGATATGAACATATTCATTGCAGTATTGGATAACTTACAGTGAACTATCAACCCCAAAATAAAGTTACCATTACATTGTAAACAATCGTGTCTGTATTTTCATTATGTTCGCGCTGTTTACCAGCTGGGTATGCCGTTATTCTGGCTACAAGTTAATGAATCACCACGAGCTAGCATTAAAAACTAAGTAGTGTTATACTCCCCCATTACCGAAACCATTTTGAAAAGGAAAATTGATATGATAAAAAAAAGTATATTTGTCTGCATTACGTTTACAGTCGCTCTTGTTTGGCTGTTTAAAGTACACGGCAAGTGTCTCAGTAACAACAAAAAACTGGGCAACTAGTCAATATACAGTAGGCTACAATGGCCCTGAAATACTGCTACGCCAAACACTTCCTGTATTTTCCCACCTCAGCCTCGTTTTCGTTTCGTATAATTCCAAGATGGCGTCTCGCGTGAATTGGGGGAAATATTTGACTGGGGAAAACAACCAATTGAAGTGCTCTAATGCGTAGCAACTGTTGCTAGCCTCTACTTCCTCAGACATGAGATTTAACATGAAACTAACTCTTCTTGTTTGTTGACATAAATGCAGCGTATACTGTCAGCTAACTTTCGTGGTGGTTAAAAGGTCCGCCTGGGGCACATAAAACAGTGATTCTCACTACAGCTCAATCGCATTTTTTACGTTCACTAAACCTAAAAGTCAATTGGAGAAATAGACAAAAACAGTAAACAGTGGATTCGGTTATTTGGATGACCACACAGGCAGCTGAATGTCAACAACACAGATATATAATGTTACGTTAGCTAAACGTTTATATAGCTATGGTCAACAATATCGGCAAATGCATGTTTGCTCCGAGGTAGCCTAATTAAGGTATGTTTCATTAACAAAAGTTGCAATAGGCACACTTAATGTTACATGAGTTAGCTAGTTAACTAATTATTACTTTGTGGCTAACATTAGTTGTTAAGACCTAACGTTAGCTAGCTTACTACAAACCGAGATGTAACATTAACGTACACCGAAACGTAAAAGGTAAAGCTTGTCTGAGTATGCAACAGTAACTAAGGTGGGCGGGGCTTAGCAAAGGGTCAATTCATTATTCTAATTGAGACCAGATTTAATTGATGAGTCATTTTAAATATTAATTATTACATTAAATCCATTAAATACAATTAAATGTAGGTTAAGTGAGGGGTTTTAGCATGCGATACGGCTTGTGTTCAGTATTCAGAGTGCTGTACATTTTAACAAGGGCATTGAGTGTTGGAACTGCTGGATTCAGGAAATAAACACATAAACACAGCGGTCTGACTTTTATGGTAACAGAAAAATGCAATGTTAAAAGTACTCGTATCGGTACGTGGTATCAGCAAGTACACAAACCTGATTATTCAGTACTGAAAAAAATTATATTGGTGCATCCCCAGCTGAGTAACCATAAAAACCAGCTGACCCCCTGCTGAACCCTAGCAAGTAGCATCTATGTGCACATCATTGTACCTTTAGCAGCTCCTCTATGCTCAAGTAGTCCTTAAGCTCAGCATCCCTTCTGTAACCCCAGGACTTCTGGTCGATAGTCATACAGTTTTCCCACTTATGTTTCAGCAGGTGTCCGGGGTTGTAGCGGTCAGTGCAGGTGTAATACCCTCCATGTTTGCAGATGGTGCCGTACCCCCAGCGGTCGTTGGTCACAACCGTTTCACGCACAGGGCTGCAAAAAAAATAAAATAATAATAATAAATGTATTGCGCAGGCAGACTGGGAGAGGTGATTGCAGATCGAGGGGTGGGGAGTGGGAGCCTGAGTGTGCCATATCGCGGACCCCCTACAGTACCTTCGTAGACCCCCGTTCAAAACCCAGAATCTAAAGGAAAAGGTGAGATGATATGGGATTTTGGCATCCTTGCCATTGAGTTTGAAGCCTTGAATCACCTCTTATTAATAGCACATCTAACATTACATTTATTTATATACATTACCACAAGTGGATAATTCCTTGTGAATATGAGTGCAAAATGTCATTTTTTGTGTAAAATTTTATTAAAATCCAAAGGGGTCATTCGAATGTAACTTCAAATTCACACACAATGTGAACACCCAAGTGTCTGTTGGAATAATAATAATGATGGAAATAAAACAGACAATGTGGACGGTCCATTACTTTTTCACTAACTTAGTGTGGTTATATTTGAATTGAAAACAAAGTAATTACCTGTGTAACCCCTTCTCTGATGGCCTTAACAATAATAATACTTAAAACAATAATTACTTATTGGCTTACTCTTGTACACGCCAATGATTCATATTGTGTGCCTCCCCCCCCCCCCCAAAAAAAAAAAAAAAAAATCATACTGACCGCGCCTGGTGTTTTGAAATCGTATTTACCTTTTAGGGTTGTTTTAACGCACTTGTTTCAAGTTGGAAAATGCCACTAATGTACGTCGGATAAGAGCGTCTGCCAAATGACTAAAATGTAAATGTAAAATGTAATAATAATAATAAAGGAAACTGTATGGGAATCCGTTAGGAATAAAAGGCCATCTCACAGTAAAATAAACAAGGATGTCTCGCTAGGGTACTATACGAAAGGCCTAAGGTTTTAGTTTAACAACCAACTATTCTCGTATTAAGAATTTTTGTGGGATTAGTTTGAATTGTTACTATTGTATGCCTATTGTTATTTCCCATACAAATGCAAAGCAAACAACCTTAACATGTTTGTCTATTTGTATTAATAAGCAGATGGTAATAACACATACTACAATGTGTCAATTTAACATGAATGAAAACAGCAACCCGGATATCGTTAAAATAAATGTCTCAGTCCCCAAACAAAAGAAAATACAACCTGTTGGCACGCGTTGGAGCTCAGGTTTACCCCCGTTGTAGATAAGATGAAGAAATTCCTCTTCTTTTTACTCACAAATTTCGTTTGACTCGGAAGCAGCAACAACTATTTGAAGCAAAGTGACCTCTTATTGCTTCTTGTGAAATCAAAGAAAACATACACTCCAGGCAATTTTTTTTTAAACCAATGCAAAATTAAGTATGAATAAACTACGAGATCATTCCTTGTTTCAGTTAGCTAAGTCGCAGCTTAATCAAAGAATTGGTTAACTTTATCTAGCCAATGGCAACACCGAACAACTCTTCAGAACTGGCAAATACAGGGTAGGCCTAAGTCAAATTCCGTTTGTTGTTCCTATAGGCTGCTCCATATATGACCAGGCTCATTACATAAACTAACACTTTTTAAACAAAAATATGTTAGCTCTTTCACTTAAACTTAAACTTCCAGCCCATTAACTGAACTTGTTGTCACTCCCAAAACTTTCTCCTCTCTTCTGGAAGCATATCCGTGCCAAAATTCAAATGAAAATGCAAATCGACAATTGCATTTCATTTTCAATCAATATGTGCAACACCCATGACATAATTCAAATGAAAATGCAAAAGGCCACTTTGCGTTTTCATTTTAAAGTTAATGTATGCACTTTATCTGACAATTTGAAAATGTTAATGCAAATCCACTTCATTTTAATTTCTCACCCTCTATGACAAAAATCTATGGAAAACCACATTTGCATGAGCAGTTTATTGTAATCGCATTATCCATGACAAAAGGAAATTATAATTAAAATTTGCCATTTAACATTTCATTTTCATACTTTTGTGATACAAGAGTGACATAAATCAAATGCAATGGCATTCGCATCCGTTTACATTATCATTACCGCATGGTCAGGCAACTACCCTGCCAAGACTCCAAACTGAAGATGCCAAAACGCCAAACCTTGCACATCATGGATCATGCAATTACAATAAGAAACTGCTAATTCAAATGTGGTATTTCGTGTTCATTTAAATTATGACAGGGTTGTGTCGTAGAGGGCGTGAATTAATACCATGAAATGGATTTGCATTAAAATTTTCAATTTGTCACATAAAGTGCGTACATTAACTTGAAAATGAAAACGCAGTGGCCTTTTGCATTTTCATTAGAATTTTGGCGTGGATAATGCTTCCTTACTTACTGCATTCTCGCACATAGCCTCAATAAAGATTTACCCACCCCCCACACCCTTCCCAGCTTTAATTGGCTAAAGTAAAATCTCATTTTAATAACAAATTCTTATTTGCTAAAACATACTTTTCACACATGGTGCATGTGAACTTGTGACCATTTACAACATAGTTCAATAACAGTTAATCTGAAGTAAATTACACGAGGCCAGCGTTGCCAGAATATACGATAATTATCATATTTGTACCATAATTTCATCCTTTATACAATGTACGATCAATAATTCCAAAAAGTGCCAAAATGTATGATAGTTTTGTCATTTCACATACACTACTCACAAAAAGTTAGGGATATTCGGCTTTCGGGGTGAAATTTCAGGATGAACCTAAAATGCACTATAACCTTTACAGGTGAAATTAATTTGACCTTCTCTAAACTTTTGAATGCACATGTCCAACTATTCAATGTTTCAGTACTTTTTGCACAACTTGCTGTTCTCTAACAAGGAGCTGAACGGCAAAATTCACAACAGGTGTTTGATCCATGAATCGACCAATAAATTTCCTAGTTCAATTAGAATTGGTATTTAAACAGTCCTCTTCATCATGCTGTTCACATTTTGACATCATGAGACCAAGACGACACCTAACAATTGATCAACAGTACCTCGCCATTGCGAGGCTTCTAACAGGATGTTCTCAGAGGGAAGTGGCCACTGAGCTTAGAGTGTCACAGAGTGTCATCAGCAGGTTGCAACAGAGATACAGAGAGACTGGAAGAGTCACAGAAAGGCATAGAAGTGGACGTCCTTTGGCCACATCCCACACTGATGACCGCTTCATTGTGAACAGTGCCCTGCGGAACCGGATGATGAATGCCACTCAACTCCAGGCACATTTAAGGGAGGTGAGAGGCACCCAAGTGTCACGTCAGACCATTCGAAACCGTTTACATCAGCGTGGTCTGCGTGCTAGACGACCTGCAAGGGTACCTGACCACACCACCAGGCACAGGCGTCATCGTCTTGCATGGGCCAGGGAGCATTTACGCTGGACGAGGGACCAGTGGGCCTCAGTGCTGTTCTCTGATGAAAGTCGATTCACGTTGAGCAGAAATGATGGCCGCCAACGATGTTGGAGACGTCAAGGAGAGCGCTATGCATCAGCCACTGTTGTCACCAGACGACCCTTTGGTGGTGGCGGTGTTACAGTGTGGGCAGGTGTGTCTAGTCAATACAGAACTGCCCTACACTTTGTGAATGGTACAGTGACAAGCCCATACTACCTGAATAACATCATTAATCCAGTCATTGTGCCCCTGCATGAACAACACAGGCCTAATTTCATCTTCATGGACGACAATGCTCCAGCTCATCGAGGTCGCATCATTAGGGAAAGGCTGCTGGAGACTGGGGTACCTCAAATGGAGTGGCCTGCACTTTCTCCAGACCTGAATCCCATAGAAAACCTATGGGATCAGCTGACTCACCGTGTAGAGGCTCGTAACTCTGTACCCCAGAACCTCAATGACCTGAGGGCCGCCCTTCAAGAAGAGTGGGATGCCATGCCTCAGCAGACAATAAGTCGACTTGTGAACAGCATGAGACGTCGTTGTCAAGCTGTAATTGATGCTCAAGGGCACATGACAAGTTATTGAGACATTGACATTTTTGTTGTGGTATACCCACCACTGTTGTTGGCTTTTGTTTCAATAAATTGTTTGTGATGAGGAAATCACCATTGCATGCTTCTACTTAAATGCCCTACTTTCATGATACGTATAATATCACTGTAGCGTGAACTTACATTTTCCATAAATTTCACCCGAAAGCCAAATATCCCTAACTTTTTGTGAGTAGTGTATATGATACAAAGTTACAATGTTGCCCCTGTAAGGGCAACTTAACCCTGGAGCTGTGTATAAAGCATAGACTGTAGAAAACTATTAGAGGGCACCCAATCAAAGTCATTCAAATGAGCACATTCATCAGTAGTAGGCCATAAAGTTGCCTGCTTCTAGGTATGCAAAATATTTTGCCCTTTTCCCCTTGTGTGGAGCTAATATTCAATTGCTGAGAAAGTATACGGTGTCAAAATACTTTATGGTGTATATGGTGTGAAAAAACATGCTCAGAGTATGTTTGCGTTGGTCAGCTCTCCAATGTAAAACAGATTTTTGAACCTTGATATCTCCGCCATTTCAAAACCAATCTCAATGCCATTTCACAGGTGGACTACAATCGTCACAGGCTTGCCAAATACTGATTTTGGTATGGCTACATTATGGCATTACTATATTGTGGACAACCCCTAAAAATTTGCATTAAAAATTAAGACTTTTTTGTGCAAACATAACTCAATTTAAATCTAACGGATCCCGACACAAGACCCCTCATTCTATCGGTCCTTGTAAGACTTGCATGCCTTTTATACTTCCATGGCTGTAGACTTTATAAAAATTGGAATGAGACCTCAAAATTAAAATTTTGGCGATGAATTGCCCATAGACTTAACATGGGAGAAACAAATGCTAACTCATAAATCATGCAGGCTCAATGTATGAATAATTCCATCTTTCTAAACGAATATGAAAACAATGGGACTGTTATGTACACTAGGCAGCTGTCACCATACATACAGTTCTGTGGCTGTCACACACTGTCCAAAGTGGCAAGCAGTCATTTAGCGTGTTGGATCCAGTAAAGCCCGGGCGAGACCACGTAACATTAGCTATCCAGTTCTGTTAATGTTAGCTACTGTATTGTCTTTGCTATCTGAGTTAACTTGATAATGATAGCTGGGGTGACTAACGTCATTATCTTTTTCTTAGTATCGTCGTGGCTAACTCATGTCTAGCGAGCTAAGTTTGATAACTGTCTAATTTGATATGGCTAGCACAACAATGAATGTTACTAAATTACCTTTCACAAGTTGTTTTGTGTAGCTATTCAAATTGTATTAAATTGGTCTGCCTAAGTTAGTTAATACCACTGTGTTTCATTATTCTTTGTAAGTGTAAGAGCATGGCTATAGTAAGTAGCTAGCTGTAGTTAGCAATCTAACTTGGACATTGTCGCTAACGTTAGCTAAATGCATGATGTAGCTACGTACCGGTACATACTCGTTGAAATGTTATGGTTTCAGATCATGTTGCCAGCTACCCAGTGAGCAAAAGCTGGAATCTAGACGTGTGGAGGGATGAAAATTTAGGTTGACATGTTTTGACATAAATGGACTAACGTTAGGTTAACCCACAGAACTGTATAAGAACTAGAAAGGAAACGTGGTCACGTGGTTCCATTCAATCCTATTCAATTTGGTACTTCCGCAACTGGCACCACCAAAAGATGGCTGCCACAGCCCGGAAATAGTATTAAGCTCACAATATGGTAATCAATAGAAGCAGGCAATCACATTTTACATTTTTCTAGGCTGTACAGAAAAGAGAAAGGCATGTTTAAAAAAGCTCATCGGTGAGTGTTGATTAGGTGCACTGATCTCTGATTGGTTAAGAACAAACCGATGAGATTTGAAACAAGGTCATGTGATGATCCTAGTAAAGACACAGTAGTGTCATGTGACGAGGTTTCTTCAGTTGACTCTTTGGTCACACAGCCGGATATGACCAACGTAGCTAATGGTGAGTAGCCAAATGTTAAATAGGCTAACACAGCTTGTTAAAAAAACAGTTGTTTTAGTAATTATTCACAGCTCATTTCTCAGTTTCCATGATGCCATTTTGGAATAAAGGCTGCACTGAAAACTAATATGTGCTCGCTAGCTAGTCACAGTCCACGGCGCAGAGTGTGCCCTGAGTAGACAGCAACCAAGGCTGTTGGAGAAAACACCCATTCTCAGCTGGGATACTGTCTGTGTATTTCTTTTTATTATGTATAGCCGAATTAAATACAAAAATATCATTTGAAAAAGCATGTACAAGTCAGTTTTAACCTGTAAGCTATGTTGCTTAATGCTATTAGGCTACAATACAGGCAAGATTGATAAAACACGGTCAAGCACTGGCATACCAGTGCTTTTTATTAACACTATGATATTAATACCAACGTCCAGTGCATCACTCGAGCTATCAAACTTTACACGGCACTAAAATCAAAACCGATCATCTTCCCAGAGATGCTATTTGGCATTGATAAAATTAGCACATTAGCTAAGTTTAACACGGCTTCCCAGACAGTTAGTCGCCGGAGCTGGCCCAACGCCAGCTTTGAGTGGATCTGGGTTTATTTTAAAACGATGTTCAAACTAAAATACAGCTGATGATGCCACCTGCTGGCCTTCAATCTGCCTTCCACCACCAGCTCATTATATATTGACATTTTCATATGTTTCTTGCATTTTTCTATTCTGTAATCAGCTATTCAGTTAACCGGTGCCAGTCAGCGGCGGATGGACTCCCCCCTCAGAGTCAGGTTCTGCCCAAGGTTTCTTCCTGCTAACAGCAGGGAGTTTTTCCTTGCCACTGTCACCCCTAGGCATGCTCTACGGGGGTTCAGGCCCGGTTCCTTGTAAATTGTTGTGATAATGACACTTAAAAGTGCCATATACATACAACTGATTGAATGGAATCTGTAAAAAACCATTCTCAGTGCTGCCGGTTCTGTTCTAAGTGCAACCCTATTGGGGGGTTGTTGCTGCTGCCCTCGCCGCCATACCCATGCTTGCTCGCGTGGATGGGCGGGAGGGCTTAGTGAACAGAACCATACCGCCAAACCTAAAATGTATTGTTTTCTATAATGTCAATAAAGTTTTACTTGAACAACAGTGGCCTGACTGAAATGGTGACATGTCATGGTATTGAATGCGACTTTATAGCACAGTGTGTTTCACTAATGTTAATGGTTTACATTTAGTTTGTGCAGAGCAAGACTTTCTTCACATCTATACCCAGTTATTTGCATGGTATTAAGATGGCAGCATTATTGTTATTTTATATTATTATTTTGTTAAATTCAGCAGATAAAAGATAAATTGGACCAGAGAAATATATTACATATATACATTGCCTTTTAGATGCTTCTTAGGATATGCTTTCATCCAAAGCAACACACAGTATACAAATGCGTTTTTCAGTACATGCATTCACCTGGGTTCGAACCCGCAACCTTTGCATTGTTAGCGCAGTGCTCTTTTGATAGCTAAAATGTAATATGCGTTCTAGAGTTATGAGTTGAAAATTAGATCCATATCCTTAAGAGATTATAGCAATAGGACATGTGGGCATGTTGGAAATGAACCATGCTTAATAAAAGTATTTAAATACTAAAATACTTTTCTTAAAAAAAACAACATAATTTTAAGACCCCCCCTACCATTATTTAATATTTCCCATCTGGCAATGCTGCAAGAGACAGGCACAGTTCAGCAACTTATAAGGATACCTAACAGAACTCGAACGTTCTCACCAGCAAGGCAAATGGTAGTTCTGGGTAGCGTTATTTTATATTTCCAATAATTTCATATTTCCCATCTGGCAATGCTGCAAGAGACAGGCACAGTTCAGCAATTTATAAGGATACCTAACAGAACTTGAACGGTCTCACCAGCAAGGCAAATGGTAGTTCTGGGTAGCGTTATCATTTTATATTTCCAACAACACAGAACGCTTAACACATTCAAATGTCATCACCACTTAGACTACATAATGAAAGTAATATCATGGTTTTAGCCAGGGTATTACACTTGGTTGTGGGTACCATGTATTTTTAACCATACGACATTATACGGCCAATTTAATTGGTGAAAACTTGGTATGTCCATGCATTTCCATGGATATGTGGATTTGCATGTTAAAAGTGTAAGGTACCCTACAGGTTATGTTCAAGGAACAGCCTAAGAGCCCCTGTTCATGTTTATTGGAAGGGTAGGTCAGGGGTTCATGAAATTTCATTCTCTGGTCACAGATACAAATCTAATATTCCTCTCCGTACCTCTCATTGTAAAGCCAGGCCAAGAATCCTGTGCTATTCCAGTAGTTGTCTGGGGCATTTCCATCCCCGTCAGACCACAAGATCTCTGGACGGTACTTTGTGACAATCTCATACAGCTCTGGTAAGGTCTTAGTAGTGGGGAACTGATTGGTGGTGAACACGTTTGCGGCATCCTGTACAAAGAGGGGATTGAACCACTCGAAGAGGGAGTGGTAAAGTCCCAGATGGAGGTCGCTTCGCGCCCGCAAGGCATCAGCTACCTCCGCCACCAGATCCCTCTTCGGCCCTACATCTACCGCATTCCAGTTCCAGGAATATTTGGAGCCCCACAAGGTGAAACCTGTGGATGAACACATATATATGCATGTAAAACAACTATATCCATTTGAGTGGAAGCATTTTCATGACTTTTGAGGTTGGATAAACCTATGTACCCCGCTGAGCAGAACATGTTTCATAGAGAACCACAGTCTCATATAAACACCCTAGGGTGTTAAATGCACACCACCACTTTGCTGTAGTTTTCTGTAATTTTTAGAGTTTACATATAAGACAATTCAGTTATCAAACAGTGACTGGGATATATGTAATATGTAATATGACGACAGTCTATCTGGGGAGCGATACTTTACGTTACCTACGAATGTATTGCCGGCACTGGTCGACTACAACAACAAAGAAGTGCAACAAGTTGCAATGGCCACGTTCGCTCCGCCGCCGTACTTCCACAGAGAATATAGGTCAGCACAAAGTAAAGGATTCAACGATAGTTTGACTACAAAAATGATGGCATAAACACTCAAAATAACCCCGATAGACTGTCGTCGTATTTTAGTTGCTATGAGTTATACGTTTCTTTACAAAATACAGCAATGCCTGTACAAAAGCAATATGCTCAAATTAATTATTCAGATTATTTGTTGCTGAAAACACATTCCTCAGAGCACAAAAGCAAACTTCATAAAATGCTTACGAACCTTCATGGTGCTTTGTTGTGAGCACTACATATTTTGCCCCAGATGCGGCAAAGATATCTGTCCATTGTTTCGCATCGAAGAACTCTGCTGTGAACTGGGGTGCAAAGTCTTGGTACTGAAAGCCGGGGGGATAGTTCCGCTCCATAAAATCAACATACGGCTTCAATTTCTGCCCCTGCCAGTACCACCTGTGGATACACAGGTGTAAAAGACCAACTTCTTTAAATGACCACAGAAAAATACAACAATTTTTTAATTATTTTTGTTTCTGATTTCTTCCCGTTTTCTCTCAATTTGGTAGCCAATTGTACCCAATGCTATTCAAGCCAGTTGCCACTCCCTCAAGGCACCGGCCATACTCAGATCTGGCAGGACCAGGGGCGACTCAAAGTCATCGCTTTTATCATCATATCATTTCAAGGATTTCAATGTGAACACGTCCTATTAACTTTTTATCACGTCACATTACTGGTTGAGTCCATGGCAATGCAGGTTGAAAACACAACGTCATACCTAGTTGTCAATATTGCTTGGTTTCAAAGCAACACTTGGCACTAGAAGACAAGTCTTTGATTTCAATATGAAGCATGTGGTTGCTTGATATCTACATAAGCTGCTCTTGTTATCAATGATTTTATCAACCGATATCAACCTTTCTATGACATTTTTCAACCATTAGGTGGTTGATAACAGCACTGCATTTCAATTGTAGTACTGTTGTTGTTGTGTGTGTTCACATTACATCCTCTTTGGATAGAAAATATCTAAGCATTGTTCATTCCTATTTCGCTGTAATGTACAATATATTGAAAGTTAACTAGTTAACATCCATGATGGATCACCTGCATAATGCATGCAATATGTCATGGAAAGATTGATAGCAGGGATAAAACCTTGATATCTATGGAAGCATATCCACAGCAAAATTCAAATGAAAATGCAAATCGGCGATTGCATTTCGTTTACATTCGATGTGCGCAAAAACCATGACATAATTCAAATGAAAATGCAAAAGGCCACAAAAAGGTTTTCATTTGCAAGTTAATGTATGCACTTTCTGACAATTTGAAAATGTTAATGCAAATACATTTCACATAAAATTTCTCGCCCTCTATGACACAACCCTGCCATAATTTAAATGAAAATGAAAAACCACATTGCATTAGCAGTTTCTTGTAATCGCATGATCCCTGACAAAAACTAAATAATTCAATTCGCCATTTCACATATCGTTTTCATACTTTTGCGGCACAAGAGTGACATAATTCAAACACAATGGCATTGCATCCATTTACATTATCACTTCCGAGTGTTCACACAAAAACCCAAAAAAATGTCATCAAGCTGCCCATCAAGGCGGGGCCTCGAAGAAACTAAGAAAGGGGCGTTACAGGGGACCGTTCAAACCACAGAACATTATGATTCAATGGTTGTCTGTGATTTCGGTCATCAGGCAGTTACCAGCCTAGATACCGATATTTCCTAGTTCTCTGTGTTAAGGGATTATAGGCAAAATGATAGGAATTAAAAAGGAAATAAGATAGCCTAAAAGTTACGACCAGCCCAATTTTAACTAAATTAATATAACAGTTTAGCCTGCTTCCGTTAATATGGTATGGAAACTAGCTCGCTGATAGCCTAATGTTACGGGTTTCAATAGTCAAAACCAGCCGGCTATTCATGGCAGGCTATGCCTGAAAAATATGCTACCCTTTTCACCGTGGGCATTTCCATCCTAGCTACCAAAAACTGAGGATTTTGTATGGTGTATAGACTAATTAAGGCTAATCTAGGCTAATTAAATAAAAATATAATAAATAAAAAAAATTTGTGTAGGCCTATTCCGCATAGGCTATGTTGTGTAGACTGTCATTCATGTCTTTACCCAGCAGCTGGCAGTAAGACTTGTAAAAACTGAATGACAGCTTCTTTTTTATTTGGTGAAAACACTGGGGAAACGACCCCGGGGCACAACAGACTTTGATCTCCCTACTCACAGGCCCATCAACCTTGGAAATTTTACCTCTAGCCTCGGCTATTGTAATAATCTATATTTAGCCTAGTCATGAAGCAACATAGCCTACAGATTAAAACAAATGGACATTTAGACGATTTTTTAAAGCACTTAAGCACTTATTTTATTGATAGCCTGCTTATTTTATTTTAGTGACATGGAATATAGGCTAGGCAATAGCCCAATGTTGGTTTATCACACAGCCCTGAGGCAAAGCGGTGAACAGAAATCTATTGCCTGTTACGGCAAGTCCTCCCTGCTGTTAAGGTTAAGTTAGTAAACAACGGGCTGGCTAGGCTCATCGTAACGTTTAGGCTACCTCGTTTCCTTTCTAGCTTTTAGCATTTAGCCTATAATCCCCAAACACAGAGAACTAGAAAATCTAGCCTGGTAACTGCCTGATGACTGAAATCACAGACAACCTTTGAATCATAATGTTCAGTGGTTTGAACAGTCCCTTGTAACGCCCATTTCTTCGAGGCCCCACCTTGATGCATTTTGCATGTTCAGTTTGGAGTTTTGGCAGGGTTTTTGCGTGAACATGCGGAAATTATAATGTAAACGGATGCAATGCCATTGCATTTGAATTATGTCACTCTTGTGCCGCAAAAGCATGAAAACTATGTTAAATGGTGAATTGAACTATCATTTCCCTTTTGTCATGGATCATGTGATCAGAATAAGAAACTGCTAATGCAAATGTGGTTTTTCATTTTCATTTAAAGTATGGCAGGGTTGTGTCGTGAGAAAAATTTAATGTGAAATGGATTTGCATTAACATTTTGAAATTGTCAGATAAAGTGCATACATTAACTTGCAAATTAAAATGCAAAGTGGCCTTTGAATTATGTCATGGTTTTTGCGCACTTCGAATGTAAACGAAATGCAATTGCCGATTTGCATTTTCATTTGAATTTTGGCGTGGATATGCTTCCATAGATATCAAGAGCAGGTTGCATGTCAAAAAAGCACATTTTGCACAAGTTTGGCACTAAAAGCCAAAAACTCATTTTGATATTAACTACATAGTTCCTTAATACCAAAATTTGTTTTTGGCTTTTAGTGCCAAACTTGTGCAAAAATTGCTTTTTATATTGAGGTTTCACATGACCGAGCACAACACAAAACAGGTCTCCTTACATGGTCTACAAATGCATGTAGTTATGAGCTTGAAAGGTGATATAAATGTTACTGTAAGGGCAGATACATGCAAATTAATTACCCCCCTATTGCCGAAGAGCAGCGACTAGCAGAGACTTGTAATATCAACATAGTAATAATAACTGTTACTGTTCCACTGTAATTTACAGCTAAATCTAGTCCCACCCCCAATTCCCATAGAGATCCATTCAAATGCAGAGACATTATAGTATCGCTTGTAAGCGATAATACCAGAAAATAAGATATCGAGAGTCTTTTGATGTTGTTGGGTCACAGACATCAGGACGTCATGGCATGCAAAGGATATATGACCAAATATAAAAAATTTAAAGGCACAGTCAACTTAGCGTATGTAACTTCTGACCCACTGGAATTGTGATATAGTGAATTAAAAGTGAAATAATCTGCCTGTAAACAATTGTTGGAAAAATGACTTGTGTCATGCACAAAGTAGATCTCCTAATTGACTTGCCAACACTATAGTTTGCTAACATGAAATCTGTGGAGTGGTTAAAAATGAGTTTAATGACTTCAACCTTAGTGTAACTTTCGACTTCAACTGTACATGTAGTCTATCATAGGCTATAGACCTAATTATTTAGGTATTTCACCTAGGTGACTCCTACAAGAAGCCTTGCAGAAATTATTGTAAAGGACCTTCAACCTCTCTCTGTGGGTTTTAGAAATTTTGTTAAGACCCTTGATCCATGGTACAAGATTCCAAGTGGGAAAAGTTTAATGGAAGGGAAAGTAGCAGCAATGTATGAAGAATGCCGCTCAAACGTGAAACAATCTCTGGGTGGTGCAAACAGTGTTGTACTCAGAACAGACATGTGGACATCAAGAGCCACAGAGGCTTATTTAACTGTCTCATGCCATGTTATTGATGAGAACTGGCAAATGCAAGCATATGTCCAAGAAACCTGTAGTTTTGCAGGACAACACCGTTTTGACAACATTTGCTCAGAATTTCAAAGAATCACTGATGAATGGGGCATAGCTAACTGACAAAGTTCAGGCTATAGTCACAAATAATGGTGCCAATATGGTTGCTGCAGAGCGCAAAGCAGGTTGTGCGCATTATACATGTTTTGCACACACTTTAAATTTTGTGGCAAAAGACTCCATTAAGACTCTTCCTGATTTACTTCACATCCAGCAGAGATGCAGTGCTATAGTAGGTTTCTTTCACCACAGCACAAGAGCAGCAGAGAGGCTCAAAGAAATTCAGAAACAGCGGAAGATTCCAGAACACAAACTGATACAATCAGTTGAAACAAGGTGGAACTCTGTGTTCTATATGTTGGAGAGAATGTGTGAGCAGAAGGAAGCGGTTACCACAGTCCTCTGTCTTCTTGGAAAGAGCTCTCACTGTGCTTAAGTGAGGAAGATTGGTTGATGATCATTCTCTCCATTGATGCCCTGAGACCCTTTGAAGAAGTAACAAGAGAGATATCAACTGAAAAACATGTTTCAGTTTCAAAAGTGATTCCCCTCGTGTCACTACTTCTGAAAGCAACTACATCTTATGAGCAAAAAGGTAGCATGCTAGCTACTGAGCTATCAGTGCAATGCCAATGTCGTTTCAAAGGTATTGAAACATTTTATGGTCTCGCTGTCAGCACCTTCCTGGACACAAGATTTAAAAACCTTAATAATAATAACAGGGCTCGAAATTAACTTTTTTACTTGGTAGCGCTGGTGCTCCCAACTTCAAAAAGTTAGGAGCACCAGCAAAAATTTAGGAGCACCCACCAAAATGTAAGGAGCACCAACAATATTTTGTTCTATCGGGTTGTATACGGCAATCAGTGGGCGGGGTAACAATGTTGCTCCATTTAGTTACATTATTGGGGCGATAGATGAGATAAACTAACTACAATGTAGCACAGCATTGTTTCATTTCAGGCGGCACCCGCTGCAATTATGTAGACTGCGAGGCTGCATAGAGTGGAAACGTGAGGCTTAGGTTCCGGAAGCAAAAACTCCATTCACTGTGTGCATTGCTGTGTCCAAATGGTCTGCATCCTGTGTAATAGCATAGGCCTACTGTATACTGCTTAGGCTACTGTATACTGTTTAGTGACATGCAGTATGCGAAAAAAATATCCTCCATAGGCTACTATTATCAGCGAAAACTCGGAAGTATATTATTTGTGGATTTTAAGCACACTACATTTAGAGAACATTTCGTCTGCTTAACGTTCTCATCCAGTGTAGGCTAGGCCTACTCAACTATCATAACGTTACTCAATAGTAGCCTATAGAAGGGACACAGCCTAACCTTCATGCACACTCGTCTTTACCAACAGTTTTTTCCCCACGGCCACCAACCTAATCAACATGGCTCGTGTCCCCCTTTGACCCCCCCCCTCCCCCCGCAAAATTTTGGCACTGGACTGATTACAGCACTGTCCCAATTTGCACTGTGACTTGCACTTTGTATTACTGCACTTTATAAGTCCTGTCTTGCACTGTCCAGTCCTGTCCTTGCACCTGTCCAATGTTGTAATGTGGTTAAGCACTACTGACGTCGTCATGAATTCCTAGTATAACTAATATATTAGTTAACGCATTAGCTCTCTGTGTCACGTGACAGTGGAGTGCCGTGAAAGGGAGTGATTGAAGGTTTCTTAACCAATCTAAAATCAGCATTAAAGGTAAGAACGTCAAGCTCACGTTTGATTGGTTAGAATGGTCACTGTCAGCTCACGAGGCACATACTGAATGTACTAACTAGCAAATGTACAGAGAAAGGGACGTTCGACTGGGGGGGAAAAAAAGAAGAAAAAAAAAGGTCGCACCAGAACAATTATTTGTACTCGCACAAATGCTCCCAATTATATTTCGAGGTCACACAGATTACATTTCGGGAGCATATGCGACCAAAACGGTCGCAATTTCGAGCCCTGATAATAATAATAAATATAGCTGCAAACAGCGATTCCCGGGGAGCGAGCGGCCTGAGCAGCATTTGTCAAACACAGAGACTGCAAAAATGGTAGAAAACGCTAGACAGGGTTGACCCATAATACAAATATTTGTTTCTAATCAGGGCTTTTGCCATTGTTGATGGTATCTTAACCCGATCCAGTAAGGGCTTGCGTATTAAGTCTTAAGTACAAGTGAAACAGTGAACAGTTAGAACTGTGTTGGCTTACTGACTTCATAATTCAAACAGTTAGCAGTTAATATTATAAAATGTATTAACCTTTGCTATAAAAAGGTGTTTCCTAATGTTAAAACAACATTAAAAGAGGCATAGCATTTGCACAATAGTTTTGCCAAACATTAACTTAGCCATTGGTACCAAGCTGGAATCGAACCACGGACCACACACGGAAAGCCAATACTGTATCCACTAGGCCAAAGAAGGGTAACAGAACTATGGAGGCCAAATAAGACTTTTGTGTTGCGGTATCAGATTGTGTTGGCATACTGATTTAATAATTCAAACAGTTAACAGGTAATATTATGAAATTTCTTAGCCTTTCCAATAAAAAATAACTTGATGTTAAAAGAATATTCTTAACATGACGTGCACATTGTGTGCCTCAAAACAAATGTTGAGAACAGGTGGGGATCGAACCACCAACCTACTACATGGTAGTACAACCACTAACCACTAAGCTATAGGAACTTTCACAGTTGGTATGGTAGATAGACGGCCTATTAAGCATAGATAGTGTATTTGGCGGATGGCATACCTGCCACCCCAACATTTGTGTATTTCTATAGCGCCACCATGCGGATTGATTGGGTTAAAACTGTCAGGCTCAAGTCCTGATCTAACTGTCAATCAACCCACCAAGTTTTCGAACATTATATCAAACGGTTTTAGAATTACTAGCATTTTTGTGATAAGCCACGCCCAATGCAAAATTCATTGGCTTCTCATTCGGCCAATTTTTGACATAGGTCTTAGTAAAGTAATCCATGTATGAAGGGATGTGGGTTGAGTCCCTCAAACAGGTTTGGTGCAAATTACTCAAATTATGTAGGAGGAGTAGCATTTTAAGTGTTTTACAAAAAATGTTAATTAGCGGAATATCTAAGATGGCAGACTTCATGGTTCCATGAGGCAAATTTGTTGGGCATGAGCAGTGGACAAGTACACCACATTTTGTGACTCTAGATCAAACGGGGCATATGCAGTGGGCGTGTCAATAATTTTTAGTGAATTTTTAAATATTTTCTTATATTTGGTTCTCTATAGCGCCACCACGTAGGTTGATTGGGTTGAATCCTGATTTTACTCTTAACAGACATTCCAAGTTTCATAACGTTCTGTCAAATGATTGTGGAATTATCATTTTTGTGATAAGCCACGCCCACTGGAAATTTATTGGCTCGTCATTCGGCCATATTTTAAAATATCATAATTCTGTATATAAATGTTATGAAGCATCGTCTAACGTGTGTGTGTGTACCAGGTTTCATGAAAATTGGTCAAAGTAGCATTTTAAGTGTTTTACAAGAAATGCTAATTAGCGGAAAATCCAATAGGGGTGACTTGATAGTTCCTTGAGGCAAATTTGTTCAGTATGAGCAGAGGGACCTGTATACCACATTTTGTGACTCTAGATAAAACGGGGCGTGTCAATAATTTTTTGTGAATTTTTAAATATTTTCTTAGATTTGGATCTATATAGCGCCACCACGTGGCTCGATTGGGTTGAAACTGCAGAGGTTAAGCCCTCATCTTAAGGCCAGTTTATAGTCCAGCGACAGAGTCGCTGGTCGCAGCGACATTTGGTTTATACTTCGGGTGACTGTCGTCCTGTGGTCGCTGCCTCTGTTGTTATGGTAACGTTTGTCTCGGACAATGGAGGCTTCGGTCGAGCTGTCAAAGTTTTCCAACAGAGAAATCTGTCCATTTACAGTTAGCTTATGTGCTAGCTAGTAAGTACTAGCTAGCACATAAGCTAACTGTAAATGGACAGATTTCTCTGTTGGAAAACTTTGTGCATGCAGCCATAGGGTCGGCTTACCTACCCATAGCTTACCTACCTAGCAAGCGCATGAATATAATTATGAGTACAATTTACTATTATTATTATAAATAGCCTAATAATAATAACGTGTAATTTCACAGATTGATGCTTTGCTAGAGGTTGAGAAAATGTTACAATCCAAACAAGAAGCAGCTCGCTTCCAATGCTACAATTTAGCCTACGATAGCCTATTAGTCTGTAGCATAGGCTATTGTGAATGGTTACAAAGACACATTTGCGGCTTGACTACACATTTGTAGCGTTGTAGGCGCCTGCGAATGCATTGTAAAGTTATTTGCTTTCACAGTAGGTTAACAGATTTGCCAGATTAAATTTAGTGATTAGACTCAGTGACAGCCCATCTGATTAGTGGCATTCTGATAGCGAGTGAAATAGGCTACTCCACATTCTTGAACCTCATTCTCTAACTAGAGAATTGTAGGCTGCTCCCCCAATGAGTCCCGTGTTGTAGCTAGCTATTTACATCCCTATCGTAGGCTATGCCCTCCGTGCTTTTCCTCTAAATAATGTTTAATATGAGTTGCATCAATGTTATATGTTATAGGCCTATATAATAGTATTTAGAATAGAAGTGTAGTATAGCTGATTTACCCACAGCTTACTGTGAACTACATTCAACGTTCATTACTAGGGATAGCTGCTACGTTATGGGAAGGATGTGCTTTGTCTTATCTGTTCTGTAGTGACTTCGATGACGTTTCTGTATGCACTTATTGTACACTGCCCGGCCAAAAATAAAGTCGCCATTGCACCCGTCATGCATAGTGCCCACTGTACAAGCCTCTGGAGGCAGTGTTAGATCTGGGGTTGCTTCAGTTGGTCAGGTCTAGGCTCAGCAACATTATGCAGCAATAAAATGAAGTCAGCGAAGTACCTGAATGTACTGAATGACCAGGTTATCCCATCAATGGGCATATGCCAGGATGACAATGCCAAGATTCATCGGGCTCAAATTGTGAAAGAGTGGTTCAGGGAGCATGAGGAATCATTTTCACACATGAATTAGCCACCAGATTCCTGATCTTAACCCCATTGGGATGTGCTGGAGAACACTTTACGGAGTGGTTCGACTCTCCCGTCGTCAATACAAGATCTCAGCCAAAAACTTATGCTACTCTGGATGGAAATAAATGTTGTGACATTGCATAAGGTTGTCGAAACAATGCCACAACAAATGCGCGCCGTAATCAAAGCTAAAGGCGGTCCAACGAAATATTAGTGTGTGCAACTTTTTTTTTGGCTGGGCAGTGTATGTCGTTTTGGATAAAAGCGTCTGCTAAATGACTAATGTAATGTTGAGGTTTAATTACAAACGTTTTATTTGCTACCTCGTTCAAAACCCACATCCTACAAGTGTATGAAAGACGCAGTGAATGACATTCCAAACATATACGGTGCCCTCGAAATGGACATTTATAAACTTTATTTCAGAGGCCTCCGACAAAAAAGGGGTAAAGCAGAAGACATAATGAGATGTAGGCTAGCCTATTAAAGCTGCTTCTTCCTCCATTGTCCCCTGAGTGTAAACTGTCGCTGGAATGTCGCTGAAGTGCGTTTATACTTTTTGCAAACGACAATGACCACAGTGTATGTAGCGCGACAATAGAATGTTTATGAAAGTTCTGCGATTTCAGTCGAGCGACACACTGTCGCTGGACTATAAACTGGCATTTACTCTTAATAGAACTACCATGTTTCATAATTCTTTTTAAATGATTTTGGAATTATTAGCATTTTTGTGATAAGTCACGCCCATTAAAAATTAATTGGCTCGTCATTCGGCCATCTTTTAAAATATCAAAATTCTGTATAAAATTTTCATGACAACTGGTCTATGGAGTGCGTCGACCTGGTTTCATGTAAATTGGCCAAATTTTGTAGGAGGAGTAGCATTTTAAGTGTTTTATAAATAATACTAATTAGAGGAAAATCCAATATGGCTGACTTCATGTTTCCTTGAAGCAAATTTGTTCAACATAAGAAGAGGGACCTGTACACCACATTTTGTGACTCTAGGGCAGCTAGTGTTGCAAATAAAATTGGGGCCGATCAATTGGCTTTAAAATAAAGTGCAGAACGTGTTTATTTTAAAGAACCATTTCAATTCTAGCTTGCTCTAACGATAGCTGAACAAAAAGCTAAATTTGTGACACGACAGAGTGATGCAACTCCGATAACTAGAAGAATCTAAGCTAGAATTAATTGGAAGATCTTTGTCAAGGCGTCCATCTAACCATTAGTGTATCAATCCAAATTGGCTTCAATACTGAAAATTTAATGTAACAGAAAATAGTATTTTGTGAAGAAATCTTCCTTACCAGTAATTGGATAAAAGGCTGCTTTCTATATTAAGTTATGCAGAGGTTTACAATGGACTGATTTTTTCAATTTCATGTTGGATACATTTGTTTTGATTTATGTCTACACAATACAAAATAATGTAGCCTATTGTAGGTTAATTCAGTTGTAGTATTTTAATTTTAATAATTAACTATAACTGTTTAATGTTTTTGGAGGTATTATGCAGTCAGGTTGCAGAAAAAAAATAGTGATCTATCAAATTAATTAGAAGATCTTGATGCATCGAGAATAGTTTGTTAATCAAATCACAGCCCCAATAATCAAAATCGAATTGAATTGTGATTCCCACCCCTACTGCATAGTGCACCTTTAAAGTTACAAAACAGCTTCTATGTTTCAAGTACAAGTATACGCAAACATAGGACAGAATAATAATTATATGTCGATAATGAATTATTACCTTCTTAAGGGCTGTGGAGATGTATGACATAAATAACACTCCAGACACTATGTGATTCAAAACTTAAATTTTTTTTTTTTTACTTCCCTCTTTCTTTTGAATCATAGAGGAGTGCACTCAAATGCATAAACACAATGGGTAATGGGAATTCACACATCTCAAATGTCCTTTTGTTTAAACACATAAATTTAAAATAATAAAAAACACACAAAATTTGTCAATAAAGTAATAAACATCCTAGCTAGGTTGCAGCATGTTATTCAGTCTAGTTCTGTACAACTACCCATCAAAGTAAGTTCTGAGCTAAATATTAAAGCAGTGGATTTTGGTGACTTATAAAGAAAGATTATTCTAAAAATGATCGTTCATTAGTTGTAAACTAATCGCGATTAGCATTTAGCTATCTAATGTGGTAAAACATACTAAACAATGTATGATTAGCTAGGTTGACAAACATTCTTGAAATGAGCAAAAAACAAGTTAATTTCGGAGACATTAGTCTCTACTCTATGCACTTGCTAGCTGGGTAGCATATAGGCGTAGCTCATTTTTCCTATTCCCTTCTTGCAGAAATAAAAAACAATTCCCACATTAGACTAATTTTAATTAATTATACACTTCATTTTTTGAGCAAGATTTTAAGGACTCACCTGTAAAGTTTTGCTGTCTGCTAGCAAGCTAGCTGCTGGTCAACGAACAGTTCGCTAGCGTTAGCAGTTAACGTGCTGGCGAAAGTGATTTGCAGGAACCAAACGCCAATTCTGAGCGAAATATTTCAGTAGTAGCATAATGGGTAAGCCTTAAGCTTATTGCTAGTGTTTTGCCTGATTTAAACTGAGACGTGGGATTGGGAAGGTGCGATCTTCCTCACCAGGCAGAGTAGCCCGAATCGCCTTTGAAACTGGAGGCTAGGGTATGACAAGAGCCATACTCTGCCATACACAAATGACGCCACTGCTGTATTTATTATTAGATATTATCCCATGGTATGGGTGAATACTCGATTCTGATTGGTCAATGACTGGTCGTTATTCTGTATAACCGGTCAGTCATCCGGGTCACAAGTTTAATCACAGTTAAAAATGTTCTAAATTAATGCGCTGCCTCAGTGGCCTGTTAAACAAGTAACCATAAGTTAAGTAACCATAGCAACATGTTGAAACAGTAACAAGAATAATAACGGTAAACTTTATAACAAACTAACTTTGTAACAAACTAACGTTAACAAGAGAAAAACACAGAATGGATGATTTGGACATTTCTTTCAATTTATTTGGAGAAAATAGCAATTACGATGAATGGTCCGTAGCAGAGGGAAAATAAATTAAGAATATAAGAAAGAAACCGAACGAAAAACGGCACAAGGAATTAACAACGGAAGAACTTAAAAAGCTAGAAGAGGAGAAGGATGAGTTTAACACCAAAAGGTCAACAAAATGGGCAGTTAAAACGCTAATAGACTTCCTTTATCAAAAACAAAAGAGCACGGATTTGGATATGTACTCTGTGAATATCCTAAACGAGACCTTACGCGAGTTTTATGCCTCGGTACAGTCCACTAAGCAAGGGGGAGAGTACAGTGTGGCTACCTTGATGAGCCTTAGGGCTGGAATTAACCGTCATTTAAAAAAAATCAATATCATTACTGATATTGAATTCAAGTCCAGTAACGACATGTTTAAAGCCATCCTGAAACGTTACAGGAAAAGCGGCAAAGACAAAAGTGTCCATCATCCTCGTATAACCGAGACTGACCTTGGCAAGATAAGGAATTCAGCTGCACTGTGTCCCAATACAGCGGTGGGTCTGGTGAGAAAGGTCTGGTTTGACCTCCAGCTTTGCTTAGCACGTCGGGGCAGGGAAGGCAACCGAGAGCTAACGCAAACATCTTTTGTTCTGCGGCACGATGATATGGGGTCGAGTATGTCAGCCTGGCGCACAATCCGGACACTAAAAATCATAAAGACCCCACCGCATCAGACAAAGAAAACCTGAGAGGATTCATGTTTGCCAGGCCTGGGGATCCCCTGTGTCCAGTTAAAAATTTAAAAAAATATGTCTCCAAGTGTCCAGACAATGGCAAAGCCTTTTATCTCCATCCAAAGCGCATCCAAGAATACAAACATCATGCCACTGAAGTGTGGTACACCCGGGAGCCGATGGGCACCAATTACCTGGGGAACATGCTGAAGACAATAAGTGAAGAGGTAACGTAAACGTTAATAATATATGTGGGCTAACGTATAGCGTAGTTAAAAGCTATAAATTTATATATAACTGTTTCCCCTCTTCCCCAAATTAATTAGTCTAATTACATTTATTTTCAGGTGGAGGGTCTCTCCCGTATATACACTAACCACAGCCTACGGAGCACTGCTGTGGGTCGGCTCTCGGACGCGGGGCTGGAAAGTCGCCAAATAATGTCGGTGACAGGTCACCGTTGTGAGAGCAGCCTCCGATCATACTGGGCTCCATCCACTTCGGAGAGGAAGACGTGGAGCCAGATTTTGTCGTCCTCTCATGCCTCCACAAGCAACGTAGCCCATCAATCGTTCCTTGCCCAACAACCACCTCCCAGTACCTTGCCTGTTTCTATGTCAAATTTCACAATAAATGGAAATGTAGAATTTAATTTTCACAAAGCCAGTTAATAGCCTAGCCTATGGTTTTAAAGACTGCTATTCTTGTTTCGTTGCAATAAAAATTAACCAATAAATTATCTATTGCCTGTTTCAATGTCAAATTTCACAATAAATGTAAATGTAGGTTTTAATTATTCTTGTTTTGTTGCAATAAAAATGAACCAATAAATGATCTCATCTGTTCCCAGTTATTTATAATCTAACGTTACCACTCAATTGACCGAAGAGTGGTTAGAGGTGCAATAGCCTAGGCTATTTATTCAGTTTGGAAATATTAACATAACATAGGCTAGTTACCTAATGTGACGTTAACAACATTGTGAATGCTAGTAAATTACTTCACAAAGCACGTTAATTTAAGAAGGAACTACTTTTTTCCTGATAGAATCAACTGTTTTCAGAACTAACGACGAGAGGGTTTGCATAGCAACGCACTTAAAAAGAACTAGTAACGAGAAATAGAATTAGCAACGAGGGGGCTTCAGTTCAAAAAGAACTACCAACGAGCAGTTATGCTTGACAACGGGGAGAAAGGACAGCGGAAGTATATTTAAATTTCAGATGATTAAATCCATAAAAATAAATAAATATGTAACTATATATAATCATTGTTGGCAACCATGGAATAAGCGCAATAATCAACTCCGAGGTGTGCGTTACACGGTTTTAACCGCACTCCGCTGAGGCAACCAATGGTTCTTCGCCTCAACGTCGTGCGGTTAAAACCGTGTAACGCACACCTCGTCGTTGATTATTGCTTACTTATTCTGTTTCCATTTAAATAAGTTGGGTAACGTGACTAACGCTAGCTGAGTTAGTGAACACATGATAACCAAACATTAACGTTATGCATTATCGCGTTAGCCATCATACACGTAGCTAACACTTTTAACATCTGTTAGACCATCATCCCACATTTGGTTTCTAGCTAACATTAATTGGAACACAAGCGAACAGTGACCCTGGGAACTAAATACAGTTAATGTGCATAAAAATGCACTTGCTTCTGGGTGGTTGATTTTGTTTGAGTAGGCTATGGTGCCTAGGCAAGATAAGATAACTCGACAGCTAGCAATGAACAAATGGCTCGACTGGCCACAGCAGGACGTTTCATCAGTACAAAGTTATAAAACGGATATCCTAGCTAATAATAACTATTATGTAATACACAATATCTTTGCTGTCTAACTATGTTATATCTTGTAATGTATCGTCTCATCCCGAATCAACTAACTTAATCCATCCCGCCAGCAGGCTACTTTGCGTGTGGGTAAGAGAGAGAGATGGCGGGGTGGAGTAGTTACGTTTTACACATGGCGACTCGCCTTCTTCAGACCTGGGGCTATAGCCCAATAGCCAGGGCCTAGGCACGCCGATGCAGTTAATAAAACATTTATAAAAACATGTTCCTCATAAACTGTAGCATGAAATAACAGTGAGGCATTGATAGTAATTCAACAGAAACTATGAATGGACGGACATTGTTTTTTTTACCGAACTAGTAGTAAACTGCGTCATACAATTAGCAAGCACACTTTTAGCATGCTAGCAAGCGTCGATTTCATCAGTGCAGTTTTTTTTTTAAATCGTCATTTACATGAACCAAAACATAAATGAGCTTACCTATTTCATGAATTGTGATTTCAGACACGATGTAGTTGGCAATTACACACAGCAGTAGCCTACTAATAATCATACATATAAAATGTTCTGAAATGCAGCAACATCTCTCTTTCTGCTTGTGGAAACTAGTAGGCTACATTGATTAGCCTACAGCCCGCGCGACGTGCTGGCATAAAACAGGAAGACTGCCGTAGAGCACTGATCAACTACTGAACAAATTACTTGTGCGACTTAATTTAAGTAGAAATAAGTGCATAAAGGTGGCCTACTACGAAATGCATCGCCATTCTGTGGATAGGTTACATTCACACTGAAAAACAATTATTTCCCACTGTAACATCTGAAATCAAATGTGTTCGTAATAAATATGTCCTTTGGAAACGGTTGGTGAATAAATTAATTCATGCATATTCACATAACGTTACTGAAACAATGATAGCTGCCAAGACTAGGGATGAGTTTGAATTTTCGAAAAGTCGTGCCAGTCTTCACATTCGATTTTCATGTCAGAGTCGAAAAAATATATAGGCTATATTAATTTATTATTATTATTATTATTATTATTTTAATGAATGGTTTAGTTACAACCAAAATATAGGCTAATACTACTGTACAGTAAATGGCTATTGATTTATTGTTCACACCGCCGGCTGTTGGATATTTAAATTTAAACTGTGAGTGAAGAGAGAGCGATACGGCGCAGCGCAGCCAATGGTACACGCACCTTTCACGTGAGAGGGCGATACAGCGCAGCGCATTTAACGATAGCCTACAAACATGGAGAGAATGGCACGCATGAAAAGTTCCATGTGGAACTATTTCGACAAAACCAATGAAAGCGAGGTCAAATGCAAGCTGTGCAACGCCAAGTTGGCCTACCACAAATCAACTACAACAATGCACACGCATTTGAAGGCGAAGCATCCAAAAGAGATAGCTAAAGAGACTTCACAACAGCCGTCCATTACTAGCTTCACTGTGAGGTTGCGTCGTTGTGATGGCAAGCGTGCAGAAGAAACCACGGCGCTAATCACAAAGATGGTAGCGAAGGACATGCTGCCAATTTGTTTTGTGGAAGGAGAGGGATTCCGTGCGCTCATGGCATTTGCGGAACCTGAATACACGGTCCCGTCCCGTAAAACGGTTACCACGTGAATTGAAAAGCTCTATGCGGAGACTGGCCAAGATCTTCGCAAAAGCTTATCAACTGTCCCAAAGCTGGCTCTAACCACAGACGCATGGACGGCACTTACCACTGAATCTTATGTCACAATTACCTGCCATTATATTATTAATTGGGAGTTGAAAAGTGTGGTGCTACAAACGCGCGCGATGCCCGAAAGGCACACAGCCGAGAACTTAGCAAATGTGCTCCGCAGCGCTACTGAATCCTGGGGAATACAGGACAAAGTAATTGCATGTGTGCATGACAACGCAAGTAATGTTGTCCTCGCCAACACGGAATACTTGGATTGGGATTCAAGTCCTTGCTATGCCCATACACTCCAACTTGCAATTAATGATGGCTTTAAGCTTACGGCCATAAACCATGTTGCCGTTAGTGCTGGCCGACTGGTGTCGCATTTTCACCACAGCACTACAGCAACACAGGCACTTAAACAGAAACAGCAACAGCAAAACCTGCCAGAACACCGTCTAATACAGTACTGTCGTACGAGGTGGAACTCAATTCACGACATGTTTGAGCGCCTGCTGGAGCAGTGATGGGCAGTTGTTGCCGTCCTGTCTGACCGAGGAGTCACAAAGCTGTCAGACGCTAGAACCCTTGATCCAACTGATGACAGCTGGATCCAACTGATGACAGTCATCGAAGAGCTTCTACCGGTGTTGCGCTCTCTGAAATGTGCGACAACCGCTCTGTGCGGAGAATCTGGTGTTTCGAGTTCTATGATATACCCCCTCACAGCAACTCTGCTGTCCAAACACCTGCGCGTTACTCCAGGAGAGTCTGCAAAAGTCTCGCAATACAAGGAAGCCGTGTCCGTGTCACTGAAATGGCGGCTAGCACCCGACGAAGTGGACAGCGCACTTAAAGTTCCATTCATCGCGTCATTTCTTGACCCACGGCACAAACACCTGAAGTTTGCCGATGATGCGGTCAGGGATGCTCTCAAAGCCAGAGTTCAGGAGCTCATTTCAGCCTTACCTGAAAGCACCGATGTACCAGAGAACATTGACGACCCTGAACCGGGGACATCGGAGGAAGCGGCCAAAAGACCTCGGTACGACAACGAGTCTGCAATTGCAACATTATTCGGCGCAGAGTAACTCGGAGACATCTACGACGCTTGAAATGGAATTCAGCCACTACTGCGACGAAAAGTGTATCCCGCCCCACTTGGATCCCCTTGCTTGGTGGAAGGTGAACAAGACGAAGTATGAGAGGTTGGCCCAACTCGCAAATGCATACTTGTGCGTGCCCGCTACGTCTGTGCCATCGGAAAGGGTTTTTTCGGCGGCAGGACTCATCCTTAACCGACTGCGCTCTCGCCTTCATCCTGACCACGTCAACATGCTGATCTTTTTAAACAAGAACGTTAAAGTCTAAAGACTCTTTTTTTTAAGTGTAGCAAACCATTCTTATTTAATTTATTTTTACATTTAGAGGTAGCCTAATTTTCATAGCCTAATTGATCTAAAAGATGCACACGCTACTGTTTTTGTTTCTGTTTGCTTATTAAAACCGATTGATAGGCTATTATAGGCTACGATGGTGAATGGTGTCATTTTGATTTATTGTTGGTCAGCTGAGCCGATCATCGTTCTGAAGGATTATCTGAAGTGCCTATTTATATGCAATATCCTTTGAGTTTTTTTATGATCCATTCTATTAAAAAGAATAACTGAATTTCGTGTGTTTTTTTAAGTGTAGCAAACCATTCTTATTTAATTTATTTTTATATTTAGAGGTAGCCTAATTTTCATAGCCTAATTGATCTAAAAGATGCACACGCTACTGTTTTTGTTTCTGTTTGCTTATTAAAACCGATGATAGGCTGTTATTATAGGCTACGATGGTGAATGGTGTCATTTTGATTTATTGTCGTTCTGAAGGATTATCTGAAGTGCCTATTTATGTGCAATACCCTTTGATTTTTTTATGATCCATTCTATTAAAAAGAATAACTGAATTTTGTGTTTTTTTTGCGGGGGGGGGGGTCGAATTATCGAATATTCGGTCTTAAGAACAGTACACTATTCGAAAATGATTTTGCTCAGTCATGCACATCCCTAGCCAAGACACAGCATACAACATTTGAAGTACTATGGCCATTTAGTTATAGAGTTATGGGCAATTTCACATTTTCGCCTGCAATAGTGCCACCTATTGATGAAGCAAATATATTTTTACAGCCAGCTTTGGATTGACATGCCAAACATAAATACAAGATGGCGCCGACCCATGTAGTACATAACTATGTTCCAAGTCAGGGTTTTTGTCAGTGTAGCAAGTTTGAAATCTCTGCAAAGGAATAGTGATTTTTAGTGAATTTTAAAATATATTTTTATATTTGGATCTCTATAGCGCCACCACGTGGCTCGATCGGGTTAAAACTGCATGGCCGAACTCTTGTCTCTACTCTTAATAGACCTACCAAGTTTCATAACTTTCTGTTAAACGGTTTTGTAATTATTCGCATTTTTGTGATAAGCCACGCCCACTGGAAATTAATTAGCTCGTCATTCGGCCATACTTGAACGTATCAAAATTCTGTATATAAATATTATGGAGTATGGTCTATAGAAAGTGGATACCAAGTTTCGTGCAGATCGGTCAAAGTTTGTAGCAGTTTTAGCATTTTAAGAGTTTTACAAAAAATGCTAATTAGCGGAAAATCCAATATGGCGGATTTTATGGGTCCTTGAGGGAAATTTGCTCGTCATGAGCAGAGGGACCTGTACACCAAATTTTTTGCCTCTAGGTCAAACGGGGCGTCGGCAGTGGGCGTGTCAATGTCAAAAAAAATTGTTACGTGCACTACAGCGCCACCAGGTGTTCAATCTGCGTCATAATATAGAGGATCCAAGAGGTCAGCAATCCCAACAAGCCTACCAAGTTTGGTGACTCTACGCCAAACCAGCTCAGGGGAATTTAGGTGAAAGGGGAGAAAAATAATAATAAATATAGCTGCAAGCAGCGATGTCCGGGGACCGTGCGGCATTAGCGGCATTTGTCAAACGCAGAAACCGCAAAATGGTAGACAACTCTAGACAGGGTTGACCCAAAATACAAATATTTGTTTCTAATCAGGGCTTTTGCCATTGCTGATGGTATCTTTACCCGATCCGGTAAGGGCTTGCGTATTAAGTCTTCCTTTGCGCAGAAGGTGGCGCCGGCGGAAGCTTTTTGCTCAACTCAGACATTCGTTGCTACTGCAGCCGAACTATGATTGGAAATCACAAACTCTGTGTTTTAAATTTATTGGTAGACGGTTCGTGACGATTTCTGCCGAATACGTAGTTTCTAAGTGCCACTATTTCCCTGTAGCAAGTCCATTTATCAAGCAAACCCCACCTAGTCTATACCTACCTATGCGTGACATAGTGGACAATAGCGTCTATGTTTGAGTTCATACATATATTTATTCATCATATAAAATTAGAATAACGTCATAGCAACGAGATAAATCCAACAATAGCCTGATCGTATGCCAGAAAAGCCGTGAAAAGCCCTGCTCACTCAAATGCAAAATAAACTGTGAAAGTACTATCTCATTCTACCATGTATTCTACTAGCAATATATGCTACTAAATATGAAATAAATATACAATCCTACCATTGGTTTTACACATCGAGATGTTCCTTTCAAAATTCAGTTGTCATTTATTGTCTGGTACAATCGGTTTGAGAAATATACAACACTTTATACCGCTATTACACTATCTGAAACGTCGCCGCGTAATAAGCCCCATGCCCTGTACGCCTGTCTCATGCATTACAGTTCACTCTGGTTTAATTGTCGGCTTTTTTATCCAATAGAGTACATTATAACCGTCGCAACGGTATATGCCAAGTCTTTTTGGGTGCTTTGAGCAATTTACTACAGCCCAGCGTAACGGCAGTTTTCGTTTGAACTGTCTAGTATTACGCAAGCGATATACAATACGCATTATGCAGGGAAATTCCCCTTTTGCGATATGTAAGTATTTTTGCGTCTAAAATACCGTTGGTCTCGCTGGCTACATACGTACGTTCGTGTTTCCACTCGAGCACTGTCTTTCCAAGTTTGATAGCCCTGTTGTTATTTTCGCATTTTGAGTGCATTTCACATACTGTAGTGCAATCGTTAGCTAAATGTATTTTTGAACTAGGCTACCGATGTTCATTGAAGATAGAATATTTGGCAGCATTTTACAGATGGTGGAAAACTATTTCATGTTCATGTTATCATACATAGTATAGGCTATGATGTATACGAGTCTCTTATGGCATGACAAGTGCTCATTCCAATTTACTGTTGCGCTGATATGTGGTAGATTAAGGTAAAAATTTCCTTGGAGTTATTATGAATAGGAAAACTTAAAAGATTAAAAGAATACAGAAAAATGCAATCCCAGGACAAAAGTATACATACTGTAGAGTACAGGGACAAGTGATGTTTTATTGAGGTACAAGAGTGAATGATTAGGCAACATATTTAGGTGTATGTAACACTGTGATATCAATGTTTTTTATCTTAAGCCACCAGAGGGAGCAAATGTGTATGCGTTATAATGTATAATATAATATAATATTTTATGACATGTTTTGCATAGGGGTTTTGGACCCATAGATATCTACCCCCCTATACTGCTGAAAATATATAATTCTCACTTGGAAATTATGCACAAGTGAGTTTTATGAGCCCAAACTGTTGATTTGTAGTTAAATATTTCATTAATTTTTTTTATTTGCAGCAGTGCACAATTTAGCCATTTGGATAGATTTGGAGACACTAATGGACAACAGGATACACGGCTATATTTTGCATCATAGACCTTTAGTAGTTCTGCATATCATCCTCAGATTTTGCAAAACTTGTGGACATGGAGTTTATGATCCAGGAAATGTATATATATTACCGATTTCACTTATGTAGCTCTCAGCTAAATAAAAAAAACTATTTAAAAATTATTTTCCCCTAAGTTTCTTTGCATTTGTGGCACTTTATTTTGACTTAAATTATGAAAATAAACAAATCTAAGTTTGTATTGTAAATGGTACACCTGTCTTCTTTCATTTAAGCCATTTACCAAGTTTATGTGATGCTCACACCTGGAGTTATAAAGCCTTAAACAGAGCACCCCTAAATAGGTGAAATTTGCCATCTGCGCCAAGGGGTTAAGTACAAGTGAAACAGTGAACAGTTAATACTGTTACATTTCTTAACTTTTGCAATAAAAAGGTGTTTCTTAATGTGAAAACAACATTAAAAGAAGCATAGCATTTGCACAATAGTTTTGCCAAACATTAACCAAGCCATTGGTACCAAGCCGGAATTGACCACATACACATGGAAAGCCAATACTGTATCCACTAGGCCTAAGCAGGTTAACAGAAATGAGGAGGCCAAATAAGACTTGTGTGTTGCGGTATCACATTGTTTTGGCTTACTGACTTCATAATTCAAACAGATAACTGGTAATATTGTGAAATTTCCTAGCCTTTGCAATAAAAAGAACATTCTTACAATGACGTGCACATTGTGTGCCTCAAAAAAAACTAGGGAACAGGTGGGGATCGAACCACCAACCTACTACACGGCAGTCAAATGCCTTAACCACTAAGCTACAGAAACTTTCACAGTTGGTATAGTAGGTAGACGGCCTGTTAAGCAGAGATAGTGTACTTGGCGGATGGCATACCTGCCATCCCAACATTTGTATTTCTTTAGTGCGTATGCAGTGATGATTTTTAGTGAATTTTTAAATATTTTCTTATATTTGAATCTATATAGCGCCACCACGTGGCTCAATTGGGTTGAAACTGTAGAGGTCAATTCCACATGTTACTCTTAATAGATCTACCAGGTTTCATAACTTTCTGTCAAATGATTTTGGAATTATCAGCATTTTTGTGATAAGTCACGCCCATTGAAAATGAATTGGCTCGTCATTCGGTCATCTTTTAAAATATCAAAATTCTGAATATAACTTTTAAGAAGCATAGTCTAACGAGTTTGTGTACCTCGTTTCATGTAAATTGGCCAAATTTTGTAGGAGGAGTAGCATTTTAAGTGTTATACAAAAAATGCTAATTAGCGGACAATCCAATATGGCTGACTTCATGGATCCTTGAGGTAAATCTGTTCAGCATGAGCAGAGAGACCTGTACACCACATTTTGTGACTCTAGGTCAAACGGGGCGTCGCCAGTGGGCGTGTCAATGTCACAATATTAACACGTACACTACAGCGCCACCAACTGGCCTATCGCCACAAAATTCGGTGTGAGCTTGTATGATGACAACTTCTAACTACTTGCCAAGTTTAATGCTAATCAGCCAAGCGGTTAAGGAAAACTTCAAAGAAGTAATAAATGAGTACATTTAAGCCAAAATGTCGGCAAATTCAAGATGGCGCCCACCAAATTAGTAAAGTTCTATGATCCAAATCCGGCTCTTTGTCACTGTAGCAAGTTATACATCTCTGCAAAGGAACTGTGATTTTTAGTGAATTTTTTTATATTTCTTTATATTTGGAACTCTATAGCGCCACCACATGGATAGATTGGGATAAAACTGTACATGTCTAGTCCTAATGGGACTCTTAAAAGACCTACCAAGTTTCATAGCTTTCTGTCAAATCGTTTTGGAATTATTAGCATTTTTGTGATAAGCCACGCCCAGTGAAATTTCATTGGCTCGTCATTCGGCCATATTTGAAAATATCAAAATTCCAAATATAACCTTTTATGAGACATGGTCTAAGGAGTATGTAAACCAAGTTTCATCTCAATTGGTCAAATTTTGTAGGAGGAGTAGCATTTTAAGCGTTTTACAAAAAATGCTAATTAGCAAAAAATCCAATATGGCGGACTTTATGGGTCCTTGAGGCAAATTTGTTCAGAATGAGCAAATGGACATGCATACCAAATTTTGTGACTCTAGGTGAAACGGGGCGTCGGCAGTGGGCGTGTCAATGTCAAAAAATTTTCACGTGCACTACAGCGCCACCAGGTGTTCAATCTGCGTCATAATATACTGGATTCAAGAGTTTGGGAATCCCAACAAGCGTGCCAAGTCTGGTGATTCTAGGACAAACCAGCTCATGGGAATTTTAGGTGAAAGGGGAGAAAAAAAAAAAAAAAGAATCTGAACAAAAACAATAGGGTACCGGCAGCTTCGCTGCACGGTCCCCTAAATATAGCTGCAAGCAGCGATTTCCGGGGACCGTGCAGCATTAGCGGCATTTGTCAAACGCAGAAACCGAAAAATGGTAGACAACTCTAGACAGGGTTGACCCAAAATACAAATATTTGTTTCTAATCAGGGCTTTTGCCATTGCTGATGGTATCTTAACCCGATCCAGTAAGGGCTTGCGTATTAAGTCTTTTCAGTACAAGTGAAACAGTGAACAGTTAATACTGTTAAATTTCTTAACTTTTACAATAAAAATGTGTTTCTTAATGTGAAAACAAGATTGAAAGAAGCATAGTATTTGCACAATCGTTTTGCCAAACATAAACCTAGCCATTGGTACCAAGCCGGAATTGAACCGCTGACCACATACATGGAAAGCCAATACAGTATTCACTAGGCCAAACAGGTTAACAGAAATGAGGAGGCCAAATAAGACGTGTGTTGCGGTATCAGATTGTTTTGGCTTACTGACTTCATAATTCAAACAGATAACAGGTAATATTGTGAAATTTCCTAGCCTTTGCAATAAAAAGAACAATCTTACAATGACGTGCACATTGTGTGCCTTAAAAAAAAACTTGGGAACAGGAGGGGATCGAACCACCAACCTACTTACACGGCAGTCAAATGCCTTAACCACTAAGCTACAGGAACTTTCACCGTTGGTATAGTAGGTGGACGGCCTGTTAAGCAGAGATAGTGTACTTGGCAGATGGCATACCTGCCATCCCTACATTTGTATTTCTTTAGTGTCACCACGCAGATTGATTGGGTTAAAACTGCAGGGCTCAAGTCTTGATCTAACTCTCAATCAACCCACCAAGTTTCAGAACTTTATATCAAACGGTATTAGAAGTACTAGCATTTGTGCGATAAGCAACGCCCAATGCAAAATCCATTGGCTTCTCATTCGGCCAATTTTTGACATACACCTTATAAAAGTAAAGCATTTATGTAGGGAAGCGGTTTGAGTACCTTGAACAGGTTTGGTGCAAATTGGTCAAATTCTGTAGGAGGAGTAGCATTTTAAGTGTTTTATAAAAAATGCTAATTAGCGGAAAATCGAAGATGGCAGACTTCATGGTTTCTTGAGGCAAATTTGTTGGGCAGGAGTAGCGGGATGTATCCACCAACATATGTGACTGTAGATCAAACGGGGCGTCGGCAGTGGGCGTGTCAATGATTTTTAGTGAATTTTTAAACATTTTCTTATATTTGGATCTCTATAGCGCCACCACATGGCTCGATTGGGTTGAAACTGGAGAGGTCAGGTCCAGATGTTACTCTTAAAAGAGCTTCCAAGGTTCATAACTTTCTGTGAAATGGTTTTGGAATTATTAGCATTTTTGTGATAAGTCATGCCCATTGAAAATTAATTGGCTCGTCATTCGGCCATATTTTAAAATATCAAGATTCTGAATATACTTTTATTAATCATGGGCTAACGAGTTTGTGTACCTCGTTTCATGTAAATTGGCCAAATTTTGTAGGAGGAGTAGCATTTTAAGTGGTATACAAAAAATGCTAATTAGTGGAAAATCCAATATGGCTGACTTCATGGATCCTTGAGGCAAATTTGTTCAGCATGACCAGAGAGAGCTGCACACCACATTTTGTGACTCTAGGTCAAACGGGACGTCATCAGTGGGCGTGTCAATGTCACAATATTTACACGTGCACTACAGCGCCACCAACTGGCCTATCGCCACGAAATTCGGTGTGAGCTTGTATCATGACAATGTCTAGTGTCATGCCAATCAGCCAAGCGGTTAAGGAAAAACTCAAAGAAGTAATAAATGAGTACATTTAAGCCAAAATGTCAGCAAATTCAAGATGGCGCCCAAGTAAAGTTCTATGATCCAAATCCGGCTCTTTGTCACTGTAGCAAGTTATACATCTCTGCAAAGGAACTGTGATTTTTAGTGAATTTTTTTATATTTCTTTATATTTGGAACTCTATAGCGCCACCACATGGATAGATTGGGATAAAACTGTACATGTCTAGTCCTAATGGCACTCTTAACAGACCTAGCAAGATTCATAGCTTTCTGTCAAATCGTTTTGGAATTATTAGCATTTTTGTGATAAGCCACGCCCAGTGAAATTTCATTGGCTCGTCATTCGGCCATCTTTGAAAATATCAAAATTCTAAATATAAGTTTTATGAGACATGGTCTTAGAAGTATGTAAACCAAGTTTCATCTCAATTGGTCAAATTTTGTAGGAGGAGTAGCATTTTAAGCGTTTTACAAAAAATGCTAATTAGCAAAAAATCCAATATGGCGGACTTTATGGGTCCTTGAGGCAAATTTGTTCAGAATGAGCAAATGGACATGCATACCAAATTTTGTGACTCTAGGTGAAACGGGGCGTCGGCAGTGGGCGTGTCAATGTCAAAATTTTGTCACGTGCACTACAGCGCCACCAGGTGTTCAATCTGCGTCATAATATAGAGGATTCAAGAGTTTGGGAATCCCAACAAGCGTGCCAAGTCTGGTGATTCTAGGACAAACCAGCTCATGGGAATTTTAGGTGAAAGGGGAAAAAAAAAAAAAAAAAAACTGAACAAAAACAATAGGGTACCTGCAGCTTCGCTGCACGGTCCCCTAAATATAGCTGCAAGCAGCGATTTCCAGGGACCGTGCGGCATTAGCGGCATTTGTCAAACGCAGAAACCGAAAAATGGTAGACAACTCTAGACAGGGTTGACCCAAAATACAAATATTTGTTTCTAATCAGGGCTTTTGCCATTGCTGATGGTATCTTAACCCTATTTACTTTGGCCCTTTTGAGGCAATGTTCTCCTGGTTTCTACTAGTTTTATTTAAATGTCTGTATCTAAAAAAATATTCCCTGCAAAATCCATGGTTTTAAGTTTGAACTGAAGAAGAAGCTGTATCATTCAGAAATTTGCTACAGAATACATTTATTTCAGAATAGTCACATACAGTATATATATAATAACCATAACATACGTCGCCTAATGTATTTAAATACGTTTAAAAAAGAACGTACGAAAGCGCGTGCGTATTCACACAAGTACAGCAACGAATTTCAGCGCTCAGTGCGAGGGGAGGTCACTGCGGAAATGTCGACTGTATGGGACTTTGGCGAAATATAAAAAGATAAACTCTTCAGGGTTCATGAGAAAACAGCTGTAGCTGAATATACTGGTAAGTACTTGGTTTCTTAAACATATTTATACGAGAGATTTTGGAGCAAAAAATGAGGTGTCTTCTAAACCGAAAGTGGATCAGGTACTGTATATAGTACAGTAAGCAAGGGAAAACGGCGAATACTCATTTGTACAACGTTTTAAAAAAATATTATTGTTTCTATACGTCAACATGATTTTCTTAGCGTGTATAAACGGTGCATTTGATGCATTTTACAGTCTGTGGCTGTAGCCAGAGGAGGGTGCGTGAGTGCTGTGGGCTACTAATAGCACCCTCCTAATTTATTGCACGGCAGTGTAACTGGAGAAGCTGCGGTTTTCGCAAGAAGCTACCCTTTAAAAAAATACTGCGTCAAAATTTTCGGGGTTTTCTTAAAGCTGTAGTTTATCATTTCAGATGAACATGATACTGTAATTGAGACGGATACGTCTCAAACCACTAGGGGTGACAGCTTATAGAGTTAACCCGATCCAGTAAGGGCTTTTCAGTACAAGTGAAACAGTGAAGAGTTAATACTGTTAAATTTCTTAACTTTTGCAATAAAAAGGTGTTTCTTAATGTGAAAACAAGATTGAAAGAAGCATAGTATTTGCACAATCGTTTTGCCAAACATTAACCTAGCCATTGGTACCAAGCCGGAATTGAACCGCTGACCACATACATGGAAAGCCTATACAGTATTCACTAGGCCAACCAGGTTAACAGAAATGAGGAAGCCAAATAAGACTTGGGTTTTGTGGTATCAGATTGTTTTGGCTTACTGACTTCATAATTCAAACAGATAACAGGTAATATTGTGAAATTTCCTAGCCTTTGCAATAAAAAGAACATTCTTACAATGACGTGCACATTGTGTGCCTCAAAAAAAACTCGGGAACAGGTGGGGATCGAACCACCAACCTACTACACGGCAGTCAAATGCCTTAAACACAACGCTACAGGTATTTTCACAGTTGGTATAGTAGGTAGACGGCCTGTTAAGCAGAGATAGTGTACTTGGCGGATGGCATACCTGCCATCCCAACATTTGTATTTCTTTAGTGCCACCATGCAGATTGATTGGGTTAAAACTGCAGGGCTCAAGTCTTGATCTAACTCTCAATCAACCCACCAAGTTTCAGAACTTTATATCAAACGGTTTTAGAAGTACTAGCATTTGTGCGATAAGCCACGCCCAATGCAAAATCCATTGGCTTCTCATTCGGCCAATTTTTGACATACGCCTTAGTAAAGTAATGCATGTATGTAGGGAAGCGGGTTCAGTACCTTGAGCAGGTTTGGTCCAAATTGGTCAAATTCTGTAGGAGGAGGAGCATTTTAAGTGTTTTACAAAAAATGCTAATTAGCGGAAAATTCAAGATGGCAGACTTCATGGTTTCTTGAGGCAAATTTGTTGGGCAGGAGTAGCGAGATGTATCCACCAACTTATGTGACTGTAGATCAAACGGAGCGTCGGCAGTGGGCGTGTTAATGTCACAATATTTACACGTGCACTACAGCGCCACCAACTGGCCTATCGCCACGAAATTCGGTGTGAGCTTGTATCATGACAATGTCTAACTACTTGCCAAGTTTCATGCTAATCAGCCAAGCGGTTAAGGAAAAACTCAAAGAAGTAATAAATGAGTACATTTAAGCCAAAATGTCGGCAAATTCAAGATGGCGCCCACCAAATTAGTAAGCAATAATGACCGAGGAGCCGGGCATTTAACAGTTTAAATGCCCGACGCGGAGGTAGTAAATTGCCCGAGGCGCAGCCAAGGGCAATTTCCCTCCGCGAAGGGCATTTCAACTGTTAAATGCCCGGCTCCGAGGTCATTATTGCGCTTATACCATGGTTACCAACAATTATTATATATAATCACATTTATATTTATTGATTTTTATCGACTTTATCAGCTGAAATTTAAATATCCTTCCGAGGCCATTTTGGCATGTAGTTTGCCGTTGTCATGCAAAACTGCTCGTTGCTAGTTCTATTTGAACAGAAAACATCTCGTTGCTGCTTCTATTTCTCGTTACTAGTTCTATTTTGTCCGTAGTTATGCAAAAACCTCTCGTTGGTAGTTCTGAAAACAAGTGATTCTATATGGAAGCAAATAGTTCCTTCTCAACTTTATACCATGAAATGAGCACCAATTTGGGTTATTTTTGTCATTAGTTAGATTATTTAAGAAAATTGCATGAAACCGCAACTCAATTTACCTCCCTCTCTCCGTCTTGCTTTTTAAAAATGCTTTGGTCACGCAGCCTATTTTAAACAGCCCAGGCTAAGGAAATTGCATTTCACGATCTGCATCATGAGATGGGAACATCTGAAAAAAATAACCTACTGTAGATACAGAGTTTGTTACTGTTAGATGTAACTTGTCATATCTAAGACATTTCGCTGGATAAAATGTTTTTTTTAATATACAGATTAACGTGCTTTGTGAAGTAACTTGTTCGCATTCGCAACCAGCGTTGCTCACGTCAGCGTTACATTAGCTAGGTAAAGCCCTACTATATGTTACGTTCATATTTCCAAACTGAATAAATACTGCACCTCTAACCACAAAACTTCTTTGCTAGATTAAAGTTGTTGTAACTAAGATATTTGGCGAAGACAAACTTTTCAAATCGGCGGATTTAGCGTTATTTGCCGGCTTTATTAATCAGCTGTTGGTGTTGCTATGGATACCATTCATGAAAGTGTCGACTCTAATGGCGCTGGCAGCAGATAACGTAGACGGCGTATTAATTTAGAACGGTGATTAAAATGTTGCCGGCGCTACTTCATTGCCGGGCGGTTTAACGAAATAAATGCCCACCCTCCAGCCAATCAGAATCGAGTATTTAGCCAAGCCATGGTATAAGTAAAGTAAGTTCTATGATCCAAATCCGGCTCTTTGTCACTGTAGCAAGTTATACATCTCTGCAAAGGAACTGTGATTTTTAGTGAATTTTTTTATATTTCTTTATATTTGGAACTCTATAGCGCCACCACATGGATAGATTGGGATAAAACTGTACATGTCTAGTCCTAATGGCACTCTTAACAGACCTAGCAAGATTCATAGCTTTCTGTCAAATCGTTTTGGAATTATTAGCATTTTTGTGATAAGCCACGCCCAGTGAAATTTCATTGGCTCGTCATTCGGCCATCTTTGAAAATATCAAAATTCTAAATATAAGTTTTATGAGACATGGTCTAAGGAGTATGTAAACCAAGTTTCATCTCAATTGGTCAAATTTTGTAGGAGGAGTAGCATTTTAAGCATTTTACAAAAAATGCTAATTAGCAAAAAATCCAATATGGCGAACTTTATGGGTCCTTGAGGCAAATTTGTTCAGAATGAGCAAATGGACATGCATACCAAATTTTATGACTCTAGGTGAAACGGGGCGTCGGCAGTGGACGTGTCAATCTCAAAATGTTTTCACGTGCACTACAGCGCCACCAGGTGTTCGATCTGCGTCATAATATAGAGGATTCAAGAGTTTGGGAATCCCAACAAGCCTGCCAAGTCTGGTGATTCTAGGACAAACCAGTTCACGGGAATTTTAGGTGAAAGGGGAGAAAAAAAAAAAGAATCTGAACAAAAACAATAGGGTACCTGCAGCTTCGCTGCACGGTCCCCTAAAAAGAATCTGAACAAAAACAATAGGGTACCTGCAGCTTTGCTGCACGGTCCCCTAAATATAGCTGCAAGCAGCGATTTCCGGGGACCGTGCGGCATTAGCGGCATTTGTCAAACGCAGAAACTGCAAAATGGTAGACAACTCTAGACAGGGTTGACCCAAAATACAAATATTTGTTTCTAATCAGGGCTTTTGCCATTGCTGATGGTATCTTAATCCGATCCGGTAAGGGCTTGCGTATTAAGTCTTTTAAGTACAAGTGAAACAGTGAACAGTTAATACTGTTAACTTTCTTAAGTTTTGCAATAAAAAGGTGTTTCTTAATGTGAAAACAACATTTAAAGAAGCATAGCATTTGCACAATAGTTTTGCCAAACATTAACCTAGCCATTGGTACCAATTTGAAATTGAACCGCTGACCACATACATGGAAAGCCAATACTGTATCCGCTAGGCCAAACCAGGTTAACAGAAATGAGGAGGCCAAATAAGACTTGTGTGTTGCGGTATCAGATTGTTTTGGCTTACTGACTTCATAATTCATACAGATAACAGGTAATATTGTGAAATTTCCTAGCCTTTGCAATAAAAAGAACATTCTTACAATGACGTGCACATTGTGTGCCTCAAAAAAAACTTTGGAACAGGTGGGGAACGAACCACCAACCTACTACACGGCAGTCAAATGCCTTAACCACTAAGCTACTGGAACTTTCACAGTTGGTATAGTAGGTAGACGACCTGATAAACGGAGATAGTGTACTTGGCGGATGGCATACCTGCCATCCCAACATTTGTATTTCTTTAGTGCCACCACGCAGATTGATTGGGTTAAAACTGCAGGGCTCAAGTCTTGATCTAACTCTCAATCAACCCACCAAGTTTCAGAACTTTATATCAAACGGTTTTAGAAGTACTAGTATTTGTGCGATAAGCCATGCCCAATGCAAAATTCATTGGCTTCTCCTTCGGCCAATTTTTGACATACGCCTTAGTAAAGTAATACATGTATGTAGGGATGCAGGTTGAGTACCTTGAACAGGTTTGGTGCAAATTGGCCTAATTATGTTGGAGGAGTAGCATTTTAAGTGTTTTACAAAAAATGCTAATTAGCGGAAAATCGAAGACGGCAGACTTCATGGTTTCTTGAGGGAAATTTGTTGTGCAGGAGTGGCGGGATGTATCCACCAAATTTTGTGACTGTAGATCAAACGGGGCGTCGGCAGTAGGCGTGTCAATGATTTTTAGTAAATTTTTTTATATTTTCTTATATTTGGATCTCTATAGTGCCACCACGTGGCTCCATTAGGTTGAAACTGGAGAGGTCAGGTCCAGATGTTACTCCTAAAAGACCTTCCAAGTTTCTTAACTTTCTGTGAAATGGTTTTGGAATTATTAGCATTTTATTGATAAGCCACGCCCACTGGATATTTATTGGCTCGTCATTCGGCCATCTTTTAAAATATCAAAATTCTGTATATAAGGAGTTGGTGTACCTCGTTTCATGTAAATTGGCCAGATTTTGTAGGAGGAGTAGCATTTTAAGTGTTTGACAAAAAATGCTAATTAGCGGAAAATCAAATGCAGATTACATCAATATAAAATCGCCCCCCCCCCCCCCCCCCCCCCAAGAAAGCCATCAGACCACAGTTTGTATAGGGAGCCCATATGGAAAATATTGGTGAACTAAGAGATGTGAGTTCAGTGCTCTTTTGAACTTCAGAAAAGAAAAGTCCAAAATATGTGGAGGCAAAGAGTTCCACAACTTTGACCCTCGATAGAGAATACTAAACTGAGATTGGGAAGTGCGGGAATGGGGTGGTCTAAGAAGACAGGAGCTACGTGTGGAGTAATTATGAAATTGGTAATTGTGGGCAAACATGTCATGAAAGAAAGGGGGAAGGGCCCTTTTTAATGAACTATACACAAATAGACCAATCTGGAGATGGTTCACTTGATAAACACTGAGGATACCTAACTTAAAAAATAGAGGCTGAGAAGAATGACTTCGATGTACAGAGCTGATTATTCTTAGAGCTCGTTTCTGCAGACGGTATATGGGCTCAAGTTTGGTCTGATGAGTACTACCCCAAACTAAATTACAGTAATTGATATATGGGTAAACCATAGAGTGATATAACATAGTGGCAACCTCAGTGCTCATCAAGTGACGTGTTTTTCGAAGAATACCAATACTCTTGGCCATTTTTGTAGTTATGGCCATGATATGAGGTTTCCATGATAAAGATTCATCAAGCAGAACACCAAGGAATCGTGTAGAACACACCCTAGTTATGGGGATGTCATCGATCACAACTTTAGATGAGGAGTTAAAAATCACAAATTTGAGACCAAAATATATATATACCTACCTATGCGTGACATAGTGGACAATAGCGTCTATGAGTTCATAAATATATTTATTCATCATATAAAATTAGAATAACGTCATAGCAACGAGATAAACCCAACAATAGCCTGATCGTATGACAGAAAATCCGTGAAAAGCCCTGCTCACTCAAATGCAAAATAAACTGTGAAAGTATCTCATTCTACCATGTATTCTACTAGCAATATATGCTACTAAATATGAAATAAATATACAATCCTACCATTGGTTTTACACATCGAGATGTTCCTTTCAAAATTCAGTTGTCATTTATTGTCTGGTACAATCGGTTTGAGAAATATACAACACTTTATACCGCTATTACACTATCTGAAACGTCGCCGCGTAATAGCCCCATGCCCTGTAAGCCTGTCTCATGCATTACAGTTCATTCTGGTTTAATTGTCGGCTTTTTTATCCAATAGAGTACATTATAACCTTTGCAACGGTATATGCCAACTCTTTTTGGGTGCTTTGAGCAATTTACTACAGCCCAGCGTAACGGCAGCACTGTCTTTCCAATATGTCTGATAGCCCTATTGTTGTTTTCGCATTTTGAGTGCATTTCACATACTGTAGTGCAATCGTTAAATGTATTTTTGAAGTAGGCTACCGATGTTCATTGAAGATAGAACATTTGGCAGCATTTTGCAGATGGTGGAAAACTATTTTATGTTCATGTTATCATACATAATATAGGCTATGGCGTATACTTCTCTCTTAGGGCATGACAAATGCTCATTTCAATTTACTGTGCGCTGATATGTGGTAGATTAAGGTAAAAATTTCCTTGGAGTCATTAAGGAAAATTTAAAAGATTAAAAGAATACAGAAAAATGCAATCCCAGGACAAAAGTATACATACTGTAGAGTACAGGGACAAGTGATGTTTTATTGAGGTACAAGAGTGAATGATTAGGCAACATATTTACATTACATTACATTACATTTATTTAGCAGACGCTTTTATCCAAAGCGACGTACAGTAAGTGCGTACAGAGACATCATCATCATTACAGAACAGACAAGGCAAAGCACATCCTTTGCATAATGTAGCAGCTATCCCTAGCAATGAACGTTGACTGTAGTTCACAGTAAGCTGTGGGCAAATCAGCAACACCACACTTTCATTCCAAATACTATTATAAACTATACTATTATAAACCATTCCAAATACTATTATAAACTATGCTATTATAAACCATTCCAAATACTATTATAAACTATAATAAACAGACAGGAAAACACAGGGAACAGGGAACTGATATTCCTGGTGAGGATATCAGTCAAGGTGGAGTCTGAAGAGGTGTGTCTTCAGGCCTCGACGGAATGCAGGCAGGGTTGGAGTAGAACGTAGGGGAATGGGAAGTTCATTCCACCACTGAGGTGCTAATGTGGAAAAACTCCGCAGTCGGGACAAGCGAGAGCCTTTGACACGGAGGGGGGGAAGTGCCAGTCGCCCTGCTGTAGAAGAGCGAAGTGGTCGAGCAGGAACATAGTTCTGGATTAAGTCCTGCAGGTAGGCGGGGCCTGTCCTATTGGCTGCAGTGTAGGCCAGGGTCAGAACTTTGAACCTGATCCTGGCTGCAACTGGCAGCCAGTGGAGAGACCTCAGCAGGGGGGTTACGTGGGAAAATTTCGGGAGGTTGAACACAAGCCGGGCAGCTGCATTCTGGATGAGTTGAAGAGGCAGAATGGCGCAGGCCGGTACGCTTGCGAGCAGGGAGTTGCAGTAGTCCAGGCGTGAGGTGACCATGGTCTGGACAAGAAGCTGGGTGGAGTAGGTGGTCAGGTACGGTCGAATCCTCCTGATGTTGTACAGGAGGAACCTGCAGGACCGTGCCGTCGCCCTGACGGTGTATGTAACACTGTGATATCAATGTTTTTCATCTTAAGCCATCAGAAGGAGCAAATGTATTTGTTTTGTAATGGACAAAACTAATTAATTCATTTTATGACATGTTTTGCATAGGGGTTTTGGACCCATAGATATCTACCCCCCTATACTGATGAAAATATAGTAATTCCCACTTGAAAATTATGCAAAAGTGAGTTTTTAGCCAAAACTGTTGATTTGTAGTTAAATATATCATAATTTTTATTTATTTAGAGCAGTGCACAATTTAGCCATTTGGATAGATTTGGAGACACTAATGGACAACAGGGTACACTGCTATATTTTGCATCATAGACTTTTAGTAGTTCTGCATATCATCCTCAGATTTTGCTAAACTTGTGGACATGGAGTTTATGATCCAGGAAATGTATATATATTACCAATTTCACTTATGTAGCTCTCAGCAAAATATAAAAATATATTTTTTAAATATTTTTCCAAAGTTTCTTTGCATTTGTGGCACTTTATTTTGAATTCAATTATAAAAATATACAAATCTAAGTTTGTATTGTAAATGGTACACCTGTCTTCTTTCATTTAAGCCATTTACCAAGTTTATGTGATGCTCACACCTGGAGTTAAAGCCTTAAACTGAGCACCCCCTAAATAGGTGAAATTTGCCATCTGTGCCAAGGGGTTAAGGTCGTTTGTGAATTAAAAATGGTTGAAAATTGGGGAAAACGGAAAATGGCTTAAAAGCATCAAAAAAAACTGAATTCCAAATTATTTTTGGAAAACGGGATTTGCCTTTTTTTTAAAACTGAATCCTAAGAGCCCTAGCATTGACATTGTGGAGTTGTTTGTGTTGAATACCAGCAACAAAAAGCCTGATTAAATCTATTTTTATTAAATGTTTAGCAACATATGAAAAAGTCCAAGGTGGCTGAATACTTTTTCAACCCACTGTACCTTTAATATTATATAAGAACCACTTCTCTATATAGTAATGGGGGCACACTCATTAGCCCAAACTTTGTTAGCCCATATCTCCCAGATTAATGATCTGGGACAAGTGTAATTTTGGTTCCAATGGTTTCTTATAAGACCAAATCAGCATGCCAAATCTCATTCAAATCCGTGTCGATGTGGTCAAAAAGTGCATTGAATTGACATGGACTCACCTCATATTCGCCACAAATTTTGAAAGCGTGTTGTGGCCACCCGCTTTAGATTACAAAATGCTCCATAGGGTCAGAATCCAGTGTTTCATGAACACTGATGTCGGGTAAGTGAGGATTAGGTAAAATGTGTATTTTCTGAATCCAGCGGTTCCAACAGTCAATGCCCTTGTTAAAACGTTCAGCACTCTGAATACTGAACACAAGCGATATTGCGTGCTAGAACCCCTCACTTAACCTACATTCAAAATAAGTTTTACGTTATTTAATTTAATAATTATTATTAAAAATGACAATCATCAATTAAATCGCCAAATTCTTTGATAGGTAAGTCGAACAGTAACCTGGTGGATCAACCAACAAGCCAAAACAAAGTCTAAATCAGGTCTTGAGATTAAATAATTTTATTAAATGAAAAACAGTCAATTAGAATAATGACTTTAAATCATACATTCACTAAGGAATGTAGGCTGACTACTTATAATTTACCAAGGGAAGACATTAAACCAGACATTAATTTGAATATACCAGTAAAAGAGAGAGATAAGCCAAAAATTGCCAATATTATTTACCCTCCAGGTGAACAGGAACAAAAGGAAATGCACGAGGAACCAAAAAGGATGCCTTCTTCACCAAACAAACTCCAAAAACAGACTAAATTCTTTTTCTGCAGTACACTCATAAAATACCTTGACAGGGAGGGGATCCATGCCCTGATTGGGTTAAGGCAGGGGTGTCAAGATCCGGTCCTGGAGGGCCGCAGTGTCTGCTGGTTTTTGGTGCGTTTAAGCACAATTGATTAATTTAAGTCACTAATTGGCTAAGAAGTCCACACACCTTGTTCTCAATGCTTTAACTGGGTGCTGATTGAAAGGAAACCACAAATACCTGTAGACACTGCGGCCCTCCAGGACTGGAGTTTGACACCCCTGGGTTAAGGTGTGGGGGAGGGGGGGGGGGGGAGGGACAAAGACTGGCTTATCTTTGATGTTGGTGGGGGTAAGTGAGTAAGAGAGAGACAGAGAGCAACAGAGATAGAGAGAAGGGGGGGGGTACTTTACTTATATATATCTAAATATTAGATATCCTACACTGATCTCCAACGACCTTGGAGGAGTTCATTTTGGCCATGGAATGCAATATTTTAAATTATGGGAAACAACATGACATAAAGTAAACAACTGTGTAAATCTTATTCAGCCCTCTTTATTGAATGTTTCAACACCACATTTTTAATCGAGGCCAAAGAATGCCAGAGATATGGTGAAAAATGCAGAAAATGTGCCTTACCTGATGGCGGCACAATAGCATAAAAAAATCCCTGGTGACCATGGGTTCATTCTAATCGCTTATTTTATCCGTCCTCTTCTCCTCTGTCCTCGCCCGATAAATGCTCCTCGGAGGAGCGAAAGTGAGAAACGAGGAGGCTCCCAGAGGATGCTTCAGTGAAGAAACACAAGTTTTGCCTTTGTGGAAGCTGTTCTCGGAATGCTTGACGTGTATAATTTATCCATCTCTCCACATCTGCCACATCATGGGTACGCCCGTACACAAATGCAATTTTACCGTTCTTTTCCATTCATTATAATAGTATATTATAATAGTTACCCTGGTTACAGCGCCGTAATGATGTATGGTATACTACTATGGTAGTATATAGGCTGCGAAATATCGGTGCAGGCTGTTTATAAATGAACATTTCTTAATATTTTCAACATGTATACAAAATGTAACTATATAATTAGAAGAAAATAACTGTGTACACATTTATCCTGGTAGTATGATGTTCTACCACCATATGAAAATGACTCTCCTATCAATTTCCATATTAGGGTGATTATTTGATTTTGGGCCTTTCATGTCCCTGGGATATATTTTTAAGAAAGTTTTTCCTGTTATTTATGTTATCATTGCTTAGTATGATTAATGACTTCCTCTATACTTCATTATTCTTTTGGAATCATTAATTTTTTTATCTACTTTTATACTGTTTTATGTTGGAATTTCACCATTTTCACCTTGTCCCCAACACAGAGTTTTGATGTTTGGTCTTGTAATTCTCTAGAAAATAAATTAAAAAATCATATAATTTTTAGTATGTATTACTATAACTACAGTTGAATCAATGATTTCCTTTCAAATATTTTACTTAAGTACAATTTGTGACTTTTTTTAATACAAAATATGTATGTCCCTTGATATTGCTGTCATTACTGCCACATCAAACAAATTGCAGGACAATAAAGTTTTGTCAAAGTATGTTGCTTTGGTAACCATGGCAATCTGTAGTGACACTGGGGCACATGGCTGTCAAAAAAGAAGATTGAGATTTTGATCAACAGAAATTTATGAAATTTTCCCATTTATACTTACTAGTAACAGAATATTTTTATTGCATGTCATTACCAAACAAGCTATAATTTGACAATGTTTTTGAATTGTAGTCTAATTTCTTCATATTGTATGTAAATTGAGAACATTGCTAGCTAGCTCTGAAGGTGATGTTAGCAAGATTTTAAGCTTGCAGTTAGCTTAAAAGTAAAAAATGTCATTACCACCACGCGTCATTACCACCACACAATGAGGTGGTTTGTTGATCAAATGACTTATACCCAGCCGGCATTTCAACGTTTATTCACGGGTGAATCAACGTCGTGGGTCATGGTTGAATCACTGTTGAACTGTTTAAGTAATTTGATCAACAAACCACCTCATTATGTGGTGGTAATGACGCGTAGTCGTAATGACATTTTTTTACTTACTTGGCATTTTCTTATGAAATATGTGTTTAGTGCTGTTTTAAATTTGTAATTTTCTCTGAATTCTATGATGTTATGTGCTATATGTTATGATGCTACAGTGTATGATTCTGATGTTGTTACTTTATCCATGAATTAAATCAATCAATCAATCAATCTAGATGTCATTACCAAAACATTTTGTCATTACCACAACCGTTCGTCATTACCAACACGACATATTTTTAGATAAATTTGTAACAAATTGTTTAAATCAGACATTTTCATATATGTTTTTTTAAATATTGCAAGCCCTTCTTTAACATTTTATTAAAAAACCATGAGTCATTGACCTGTTGTTGGAGTAATTTTATCTTTCTTGACAGGATCTAGGAATATATTTAAAAGGTTGCACATCTAAAGATTTAAAACATGTTTAAATCAAATAAAAATATTTCTAACCACTTAGACATCAGAAGTAAGGTATGAAGTTACATAAAATGCCTTAAAAGCACTAACTTTTCACTTTATGTCATGCTAAACAATAACAGTGTTAATGATATTAAGAGAATCTGTCGGGCAGCTGAAAGAAAATGGAGGAAAACTAGGCTCACAGTTCACTGTAATATATACAAAGAAGCCATGACTGCCTATAACAAAGCAATACGTCTGGCAAGAAAAGATTACTTTTCCAAGATTATTACAAAAAATGAAAACAAGAATACACCTAAGCATTCTTTTTTCAACAATTGATCGATTAATTAACCCTATGATGACTGCTGATCCTGACATTGCGTCCGGTTCCACATCTAGATGTAATGAGTTTGCTACTCTCTTTCAAGAAAAGATATCCAGTATTCGTTCACAAATCTCCCAGGTCAACGTAACTACAGAATTATATGATCAATGTAGACAAATTGATGCTGTCATGGATTCATTTGAGCAGATTGACACGCAAGCTTTGAGTGAAATTATCTCTCAAATTAAACCCTCAACCTGCTCACTTGATCCCATCCCCACAAAGTTCTTTAAAAAGGTGTATGATTGTTTACTTGATGATGTTTTGGAAATTGTGAACTGTTCTCTATCAGTTGGCATATTCCCCACCACCTTGAAATCTGCCATTGTGAGACCAACACTGAAAAAAAGGCATTTAAACAGCTCTGTGCTCAGTAATTTCAGGCCTATATCCAACATCCCTTTTTTAAGTAAAATCCTAGAAAAAATAGTTTTTAGACAACTGAATCAATTCCTGATTAGATACAACACCCTTGAAAAATACCAATCAGGCTTCCGATCTAACCATAGCACAGAGACTGCCCTGGTAAAGGTTGTAAATGACCTGCGGGTAACCATTGACAGTGGTGGTGTTACGATCCTGATACGGGACGAACCCAAGTGCAACGACCAGGAGACAGATTACAGAAAGTGGAACTTTATTAAGCGTTGGGGTGGTCCCAAAGCTGTACACGGGAGCAAAACAGGTTAGTTAGTTAACACAGGATAGCGTCCAACTGAGGACTGCTCCAAGCCGGAGCTGGACTTGAGGAAACACGGAACTGTTCCAAGCCGGAACTGGACTTGAACGGAGGTGTCTAAACACCGGAACTGGACTGGAACTGGACTGGAACTGGACTGGAAACTGGATCGGAACTGGACTGGAAACTGGACCGGAAGGTCCACTCAGGAAACGGGAACGGCACGGAACTTGTTCCAAGCCGGAACTGGACTTGAACGGAGGTGTATAAAACACCGGAACTGGACTGGAACTGGACTGGGAACTGGACTGGAAACTGGACCGGGAGATCCACTCAGGAAACGGGAACGGCACGGAACTTGTTCCAAGCCGGAACTGGACTTGAACGGAGGTGTATGAAACACCGGACCTGGACTGGAACTGGACTGGAAACTGGACCGGAAGGTCCACTCAGGAACACAGGGGACGGCACGGAACTTGTTCCAAGCCGGAACTGGACTTGAACGGAGGTGTCTAAAACACCGGAACTGGACTGGAACTGGACTGGAAGCTGGGCCGGAAGGTCCACTCGGGAACACAGGGGACGGCACGGAACTTGTTCCAAGCCGGAACTGGACTTGAACGGAGGTGTCTAGAACACCGGAACTGGACTGGAACTGGACTGGAAACTGGACTGGAGCTGGACTGGAAACTGGATCGGAACTGGGCTGGAACAGGACTGGAAACTGGACCGGGTAGCTTGAGTAACCGGGCAGAAAGCAGAGGTTAAAGGCAGGGTGTTGTGACAGGACTGTAGCTGGTGAATGCACCGCCGAGTTGGAAGGTGCGGCGTAGCTCGGGCAATACTGGCGTAAGCCGGCTGGCATGCAGAGGTCCTGGTACTGCAACACGAGTACGGGAGGTACGTAACACGGGGAGGACAAACACAGCTGCGGGAAGACTGGAACTGCGGCGTCTGGAGGTTTTGAAGGGAAACAGGTAAATGCATGCAGCAGCGAAAGATTAGCAGAGATAGCTACCAGTCAGGAAACCAGGCGAACAGGTATGAACCAGCAGGTTCACAAACACTGGACCAGAAACGGGATACGAAACAAACACGGTAGGTTAGTCAACGAACTGGCGCTGAATAGCAGCCAGCCAGGGGTTTAAATAGTGCAGGAAGTGAAGGAGAAAACGAGAAACAGGTGTGATGTTAAATCAGGAGTGATTGCCGAAGCACAGCAGTGAGGACTGTGAGTAACGAGAGGGGCGAGTGATAGGCGGAAGCTAAAGTGGAAAACGAAACCAAAAGTACCCGAGGGAGACGCCCAGTCCACAGCCAGGAGGGAAACACGGACAAGGGATCCAACATGACACGGAAGGAAACAAGGAAAACATGGAAAACGGACAGGACGGGAACGGAACGTTACAGTACCCCCCCCCTCAATGTACGCCACCTGGCGTACCCGGAGGCCTGGTCTTGTCAGGGAACTGTTCGTGGAAGTCTTGGATTACTGAATGGTCCAAGATCAGGCTCTTGTGGAGCCACGACCTCTCCTCAGGACCGTACCCCTCCCAGTCGACGAGGTATTGGAAACCCCGGCCCCTGCGGCGGATATCAATAACACGGTTCACCGTGTAGGCCGGGGCGTTGTCAACAACTCGGACGGGAGGAGGCGGGATGGTAGGGGTACTGAGGGGGCTGGAGGAGACAGGCTTAACCTGGGACACATGAAACACAGGGTAAACTTTGAGGGAGGCGGGGAGGGAAAGTTTAACAGACACCGGGTTAACTAGACAAATGATGGGGAAGGGACCAATAAAACGGGGCTGAAGCTTTCTGGATGAAGAGGGAAGGGAGATGTTTGCAGTGGAGAGCCAGACCTGCTGACCGGCCCTATACTGTGGGGCTGCGGTCCTGTGAAGGTCCGCCAGACGTTGGGAGCGGGAATTGGCGTGAAGGAGTGCGGTGCGTGTGAGTCTCCAAATGTTTTTACAACGAAGGACATGGGCCCTAACAGAGGGGACAGCTATCTCGGCCTCCTGGGTCGACAGAAGAGGGGGTTGATAGCCTAAAGCACACTCAAACGGGGATAGGCCAGTAGAGGCACTCTTAAGGGAGTTATGTGCGTACTCGACCCAGGGGAGAAAACGGCTCCAAGAGGCAGGATTGCGCACTGTAACGCACCGCAGGGCGGCCCCCAGGTCCTGGTTCGCCCTCTCTGCCTGACCATTAGACTGGGGATGGAAACCCGAGGAAAGACTAGGAGAGGCACCCAGGGCTGCACAGAACGCCCTCCAAACTCGGGAGGAGAACTGGGGCCCACGGTCTGACACGATGTCAGAGGGGATCCCGTGCAGCCTGACCACGTGTAGCACCAAGAGCTCAGCGGTTTCAAGGGCGGACGGGAGCTTGGGGAGGGGAACAAAGTGAACCGCCTTGGAGAACCGGTCCACTATTGTCAGAATGACGGTGTTACCTTCTGACAACGGCAGACCGGTTACGAAGTCCACACCAATGTGACTCCAAGGACGGCCAGGGACGGGGAGGGAAAGGAGAAGACCGGAGGGAGGCTGGTGGGAAGCCTTGCTCCTGGCGCACACCGAGCAGGCCAGGACGAAGGCACGGGTATCCCCTTTAAGGGTAGGCCACCAGAAACTCCTCCTGACGAGGGCGATAGTTCTGGCGACACCTGGGTGACATGCCAGGCACGAGGCGTGAACCCATTCGAGGACCTGGGAGCGGACGGAATCGGGGACAAAAAGACAGGAGTTAGGGTTATTGCGGGGGTCCGGTTGGGAAGTCTGGGCGGCCTTCACAATGCCCTCAATCTCCCAGGAGACCGCAGCCACCACACAGGAGGCCGGCAAAATGGGCTCCGGATCAGCAGGACTGGAGGGAGGGGAAAAAATGCGGGACAGGGCATCTGCTTTAATATTACGGGAACCAGGGCGGAAAGAAACAGAGAAATTAAAGCGTGCAAAAAATAACGACCATCTAGCCTGACGAGAATTGAGCCTCTTGGCAGATCTTAAATAAATGAGGTTTTGATGGTCGGTAAAAACAAGAAAAGGGGTACCTGCCCCCTCCAGCCAGTGGCGCCACTCCTCAAGAGCCAGTTTTATCGCCAGCAGTTCCCGATCCCCGACATCGTAGTTCCTCTCGGCGGAGGACAGCCTCCGGGAGAAGAATGCGCAGGGATGGAGCTTGCAATCAGAGGCGGACCGTTGAGACAGAATGGCCCCCACGCCGGTGTCGGAGGCATCCACCTCAACGACAAACTGCCGAGAAGTGTCAGGGTGAAGGAGGATAGGTGCTGAGGAAAACCGAGCCTTGAGTAGCTCGAAAGCTCGCTGGGCATCGGAATTCCAACAGTAAGGCAGGGCAACGGAAGTGAGTTTAGTCAGGGGAGCAGCAATGGAACTGTAATTGCGAATAAAGCGGCGGTAGAAATTTGCAAACCCCAGGAACTGTTGAAGGTGCTTGCGGGAGGTGGGTTGGGGCCATTCTGTCACCGCCTTGATTTTCACAGGGTCCGCCCGGATACTGCCCTCCTCGATAATGAAGCCGAGGAACGGGACCGTGGAAGCGTGGAAGGAACATTTCTCAGCCTTAACAAACAGCTGATTCTCCAACAGCCGCTGGAGAACCTCTCGAACGTGACGGACATGCTCCTGCGGGGATTGAGAAAAAATTAAAATATCATCGATATAAACAAAAACGCTCCTCCCTAGGAGGTCCCGCAGGACGTCGTTCACCATGCTCTGGAAGACTGCTGGGGCGTTAGTAAGGCCGAAAGGGACCACCAGGTATTCGTAGTGGCCCAACGGGGTATTAAAAGCAGTCTTCCACTCGTCCCCCTCACGGATACGCACCAAGTGATACGCATTCCGGAGGTCGAGCTTGGTGAACGTCACAGCTGGAGAGAGGGCTTCAAAGGCGGTGTTAATGAGGGGAAGAGGGTATTTGTTACGGATGGTGACCTGGTTGAGGCCCCGGTAGTCGATGCAGGGTCGCAGGGAGCCATCCTTCTTCCCAACGAAGAAGAACCCTGCACCGACTGGGGATGAAGAGGGACGGATAATACCCGAAGCGAGGGAGTCGTGGATGTATTCCTCCATGGCTAGTTTCTCCGGTCCAGACAGACTGTAGAGGCGTCCCGATGGCAGTTTAGCTCCAGCCAGTAGGTCAATGGCGCAGTCATACGGCCTGTGAGGAGGTAAGGACAGAGCACGTGATTTAGAAAATACTTGCGCGAGGTCGTGATACTCGCTGGGAACATTCGTTAAATCCGGTATAGGTTGCATGGAACAGGGTTTACTGGGCCCCGGAGGGGGTAGTGCAGAACGGAGACAGCTGGCTAGACAGTGGGCACTCCACGCCAGGATGCGACCGGCTTTCCAGTCAATATGGGGATTGTGGAGGCGAAGCCAGGTCTGACCTAACACCAGAGCAGATTGTTGGGAGTTAATCAGTAATAGCTGAATGGACTCCCGATGATTGCCAGATAGAACTAATTGGATAGGAACGGTGGAGTGGGTAACTAACCCCAAACTCCTACCGTCCAGAGCTAGAGCTGAAATGGGTGAAGTGAGACGTTCCGTGGGAATGCCGGCCCTCCTGGCGAAGGTGATATCCATGAAGCTGGCGTCAGCTCCGGAGTCAATTAGGGCCGAAGAAGATAGGGTCTTGTCCCTCCAAAGGAGAGTAGCCTTGAACATGAGGCGGTCCTGGGCAGCATGGTTGGGAACGATGGGGCTCGTCAGTACGCCCAGTCTTACTGGCGAGCCCCTTCTTTTGGGCGAATGGGACAGGAGGCGATCTGATGGCCAGGCTTGCCGCAATAGAAACAGGATCTGGTGCGCTGACGGCGCTGACGCTCCTCGGGATTGACCGCAACTCTGCCCAGTTGCATGGGCTCTTCCTCGGACCCGCCCGTAGGCGCCCGAGATCCCGTGATGGAGTGTGAATGAACATTAGAGACGACGGAGGGCGAATGACGCCCGGAACTTCCTCCCCGCTCCCGGGCCCGGATGCGGAGACGATTATCGATGGCTATAGCGAGGCTGATGAGGCTATTAAGGGAGTTGGATTCCTCCCGAGTGGCAAGCTGGTCCTTGAGTTCCTCGCTGAGAGCTTGGCGGAAAGCCCCCTGGAGGGAGGCGTCATTCCATCCTGACTCCGCGGCGAGGGTACGAAACTGAATGGCCATTTCTGCGACACTGCGGTTGCCTTGGCGAACTTGAAGCAGACGCTGGGTAGCGTCACGTCCACAGGTCGGGTGTTCAAACACACGTCGCATCTCTGCCGTAAAGGCTGCGAAGTTGCTGCATAACGGAGCCTGGCTGTCCCAGATGGATGTAGCCCACTCCAGGGCGCTCCCTCCCAGGCTGCTCATAATGAACGCGATCTTGCTGGAGTCAGAGGCGAAGGAGGAGGGCTGCATCCGAAACACTATGTCACATTTAAGTAGAAATTCACGACATCTCCCCAACCCCCCGCGATATAACTCGGGGTGTTGTACACGGGGCTCACGGCTGGAAGTGGGAGCCGGTGCCTCCGGATGGGGTTCGGGAGAGGAAGGAGTAGGGTTGGCTGGAATCCGTAGTAGCGGTTGGTGGAGCGAAAGTTGGGATACTTGCTCCGTGATGCCCCTAACTACTTCCAGCACATCATCCAAACGGCGACCCTGTTGGTCGCTGATCGCAGTTTGGCAGGAGAAGGCGTGGCGAATCTGTTCCAGATCGGCTGGGTCCATATTGTTGGCCAGTTCGTTCTGTTACGATCCTGATACGGGACGAACCCAAGTGCAACGACCAGGAGACAGATTACAGAAAGTGGAACTTTATTAAGCGTTGGGGTGGTCCCAAAGCTGTACACGGGAGCAAAACAGGTTAGTTAGTTAACACAGGATAGCGTCCAACTGAGGACTGCTCCAAGCCGGAGCTGGACTTGAGGAAACACGGAACTGTTCCAAGCCGGAACTGGACTTGAACGGAGGTGTCTAAACACCGGAACTGGACTGGAACTGGACTGGAACTGGACTGGAAACTGGATCGGAACTGGACTGGAAACTGGACCGGAAGGTCCACTCAGGAAACGGGAACGGCACGGAACTTGTTCCAAGCCGGAACTGGACTTGAACGGAGGTGTATAAAACACCGGAACTGGACTGGAACTGGACTGGGAACTGGACTGGAAACTGGACCGGGAGATCCACTCAGGAAACGGGAACGGCACGGAACTTGTTCCAAGCCGGAACTGGACTTGAACGGAGGTGTATGAAACACCGGACCTGGACTGGAACTGGACTGGAAACTGGACCGGAAGGTCCACTCAGGAACACAGGGGACGGCACGGAACTTGTTCCAAGCCGGAACTGGACTTGAACGGAGGTGTCTAAAACACCGGAACTGGACTGGAACTGGACTGGAAGCTGGGCCGGAAGGTCCACTCGGGAACACAGGGGACGGCACGGAACTTGTTCCAAGCCGGAACTGGACTTGAACGGAGGTGTCTAGAACACCGGAACTGGACTGGAACTGGACTGGAAACTGGACTGGAGCTGGACTGGAAACTGGATCGGAACTGGGCTGGAACAGGACTGGAAACTGGACCGGGTAGCTTGAGTAACCGGGCAGAAAGCAGAGGTTAAAGGCAGGGTGTTGTGACAGGACTGTAGCTGGTGAATGCACCGCCGAGTTGGAAGGTGCGGCGTAGCTCGGGCAATACTGGCGTAAGCCGGCTGGCATGCAGAGGTCCTGGTACTGCAACACGAGTACGGGAGGTACGTAACACGGGGAGGACAAACACAGCTGCGGGAAGACTGGAACTGCGGCGTCTGGAGGTTTTGAAGGGAAACAGGTAAATGCATGCAGCAGCGAAAGATTAGCAGAGATAGCTACCAGTCAGGAAACCAGGCGAACAGGTATGAACCAGCAGGTTCACAAACACTGGACCAGAAACGGGATACGAAACAAACACGGTAGGTTAGTCAACGAACTGGCGCTGAATAGCAGCCAGCCAGGGGTTTAAATAGTGCAGGAAGTGAAGGAGAAAACGAGAAACAGGTGTGATGTTAAATCAGGAGTGATTGCCGAAGCACAGCAGTGAGGACTGTGAGTAACGAGAGGGGCGAGTGATAGGCGGAAGCTAAAGTGGAAAACGAAACCAAAAGTACCCGAGGGAGACGCCCAGTCCACAGCCAGGAGGGAAACACGGACAAGGGATCCAACATGACACGGAAGGAAACAAGGAAAACATGGAAAACGGACAGGACGGGAACGGAACGTTACAGGTGGTGTTGCTGTTCTAGTTTTACTGGACTTGAGTGCTGCGTTTGATACAGTGGATCACAACATTTTAATGCACCGTCTGGAACATTGGGTGGGTCTTTCGGGACCAGTACCAGAGTGGTTTAAATCTTATCTTACTGGGAGAGGATTTGTTGTTGCACTAGGAGACGCTGTGTCTGACACAGTTAGTATTACATGTGGGGTCCCTCAAGGATCTATTCTTGGGCCTTTACTGTTCTCTTTGTATATGCTGCCACTGGGTAACATCATTAGAAAGCATAGTGTCAATTTCCACAGCTATGCTGATGACACACAATTGTACATTTCTGTGTTCCCTGGTGATACAAGTCCACTCAGCTCACTGGAGAAGTGTCTGAAAGATATAAAAATGTGGATGTCCCAGAATTTTCTCCAGTTGAACGATGACAAAACAGAGGCCATTTTGATTGGACCAAGACCTCAAAGAGATGCAATATCAAAAAATCTAGAGCATCTGGGCCTGTGCAGTAATCGGGAAGCCAAGAATCTAGGCGTTATTATAGATAATGACCTAACCTTTGAGCCCCATATAAGAAATGTTACTAAAATTGCCTTCTTTCATTTAAGAAACATTGCAAAGGTCAGACCTCTCCTCCGACAAGCAGACGCAGAAAAGCTTATGCATGCTTTTATCACAAGTCGCCTTGACTACTGCAATAGCCTTCTCTCTGGTCTCCCCCAAAAAAGCATTAAAAAACTACAGTTAGTTCAGAATGCGGCTGCAAGGGTATTGACTGGCACAAAAAAGAGAGACCACATTACCCCCACACTCCTTAAACTACACTGGCTACCTGTGCGTTTTAGAATAGATTTTAAGGTTCTTCTTCTCGTTTTTAAAACAATAAAAGGTTTAGCACCAACATTCTTAGGTGACTGCATTCAGGAACATGTGCCTAGTAGAACCCTTAGATCCTCCACTGCTTCTCTCTTAGTGATTCCCAAAGTAAACCGTAAGAGAAGCGGTGAGGCGGCTTTTAGCTTTTATGCCCCTAGGCTTTGGAACGCCTTACCAGGCAATATCAAAGAGGCAGAAACTCTTAACATTTTTAAGAAACTTCTTAAAACACACCTATTTAAACTTGCCTTCAGTTAGCTTGCTCTGCCTTTTAATTTTAATTTTAATTGAATTTTCTTACTTTTAGGACTGATGTGTGTTTTTTATTATTTTTATTACCATGTACGAGTCTAATTTATTTATCTTTAAGCTTATTTATCTTTTTAAAGCTGTTTTATCTTTTATTTATTTTATTTTATTTCTTTTCTTTCTTTTATTCTGTATAGTGGGGTGAAAGAAGAGGCCAGTAGGGCGCTCAATTTAAAAGTTTGACTAGGGACCGACGGGTTTGTCACTCTGCGGAGTGATTCAAACTGTGGAGGCTGTATGCTGCTCCCACCCATGGGCAAATATACCTCGAAGGAGGGACAAAAGTCCTGCAGCGGAGCTGGCAGGTATATTATCACCCAGAGAGAGAGGCTGTACGGTGCGTAGCAGATGGCAGGTAGCAGGCTGTTAGTGTACAGACACACCAGTGTACAGAAACCGGGGCTATCTATTCATGCACTGTAGCCTTTTATCTGTTTTTCCTTTTTCCTTTTATATTGTCTCGTAAATGTTCTATTGTCTTTTATGTCTATTTTTCTTCTATTGCTTTTGTTCTGTATTTTTTTATTGTTGTGAAGCACTTTGGGCTGCTTTTTATGTATGAAAAGTTTATTATTATTATTATTATTATTATTATTTTTAAAAGTTTTAAAGAGTTATTTGGTAATGTGGCGGTAATGACCATTTCCTCTGACATCCTAGGAAAAGTGTTAAATATTTTAAATTCCATAAAGTGATGTTTACAACAATGTTCAAATTATGATTCCTGACAAAATGACAATAAAGCTTAAGTAGATAATTGAAGGTTTTATGTGATTTTATTTTTGAGAAATTGAAGTACCCAAAAGTGCCCGAAATCAAATAATCACCCATTAGACATTTCAGAAATGCAATTAAAGTGACGTCATTGAATTGCATTGTGCAGAGTTCACATCGTCCATGCTCATAGTAGCTATCACAACAGAGAAAAAGCTTGGAAAATGTTCAGAAATTCAAAAATATTAGCCTAAAAGTTAATTACAGTGGACTACCCCTATAACTTGGGCAAACATTGCTATAAAGCACGCATGTATTGCGTTCTAAAGCAATACACTGCAAAACGATGCTCACAACGAGGTAATTAAGAAGCTATGTTTTCAACCTGACAGCAATGTCATTCAGTCAACCGAAACATGTGACAACCAAACGATGTGACAAAACGTTCATGTGATCCTCACATCCTGATCTAAAACGGCCTGGCATAATCGTTCGGTCTCATGAGGTCTGTTTGATTGATATGACTATACATTCTTGTCATTCTCAAGCAGTCTGATCTCTTTACTTTCTAACAAAATTAAATCTCTTGGCAATGCCAGCTCTAGTAACAAACGTATATTCCATGAGGATTCCATGTAATTTATACGTTATATCGAACATGTATTTCTCTAAATCTACACTCTATCGTTTGTTGATTTAGGATACTTACCAAAACCATTCACTCCCGTAGCTGGGCACAGAGAATACCCCCCAGTGAACGAAGATGCCAAATTTGGCTTGATCAAACCAGAGAGGTAAAGGTCGGGAGTCAATCGATTCCCAGGTAGGCTCGTATTGACATTTGCAACTAGCGAATAGAATGGCGAAGGCGACAGAAACTACAGCTTTGTCCATAACGGTGCTTTTTGATGGAGAATGTTTATTCCAAAGCACGAATCACATAGACCTGCGGTAACAGCAGATATACTAGCCTGTATGTGAAATTGCTAGCTCATTCACTACCACGTTATTTTGTTGCTTCCTGTTAAATCATATGACCTGGTATAGGACCCACATCACATGATAAGCAGGTTGTGCCCGTGGGCGAGCTCCGTGAAGCTACAGCTAGCAACAGCAGCATGAAGCCAGCAACAGTTGCCCACAGTTTCGTGAAGGAACGACTCTATATGCCAACGTCTAAAAACAACGTAGAAACGAGTGTTTCACATTAAACACGAAGAAAAAGGAATGGAATAGCATACTGATGATTTTTTTTTATTTTTTATAGGCCCACCTTCCACCCCCCCTCTTCGGAGGACAACTTTATTTTTTAATTACAATTCTTTTTAGTAATGAACAGTAACATTATTTACAGTGGTAAAAATAATAGTCATTTCCTCTCTGAGGGAGGGAAGAAACACCAAGACAAACCAACAATAACACAAAAGAAACCAAAAAGAACAGAAGAAAAAAGGAAGAAGAAAATAAAACAGAAATAGACATACAGCCAGATAGACATACAGTCAGACGAAGAATGGGACTGATATACAGATAGGCACACAGAGGGACAGAGAGACCGACAGACAGGGGTACGTGACAGGGGAAGTGGGGGTGTAGTAGGGGTTCTATAGAGGGAAGAGAAATGCACAGGGGGTGAGGGGAAGAGGGGCTTGGGGGATTGTATAGACGGAAGATGAGGGGGGTTGGGAAATTGGGGGGGGGTGATTCACAGGCTCATTTCAGGTGATTAGATATTTAGATTATCCATGAATGATTTCCAGATGCTATTGAATTGGGGGATTTCGCTGCGATTGGAGGCTGAAATATTTTCCTGTGATATGTGATCTGATAGAAGGTTTGACCATTGCCTAGTATTCACAGTCTTTCTGGTCTTCCAGTTTAAAAGGATGGTTTTCTTGGCGACAGCTAGGGCAACAAGCAAGGGTTTAGTGTTCTGGATTGTTGGGTTGATAGCAGATAAATCCCCGAGTAGGCAGAGAGAGGGAGAGAGTGGAATGCTGCAGCCCAGGATGCGGGATAGTGTATTGGTGATTGAGTTCCAGAAGTGTTGAAGGGGTGAGCAAAGCCAGATTGCGTGAAGATAATCGTCTGTGGTGTTGAGGGTGCAGTGTGAACATATGTTTGTGCTTGCAAATCCCATTTTAAACATCCTGTGCTGAGTGATATGTACTCTGTGTATTACTTTGAATTGGATTAATTGCAGATTAGTATTGTTAGTCATCGTGAATGTGTTGTTGCAGATTTGTTGCCAAAATATGGCGCTGGGAGAGAAAGCCAGGTCCGCTTCCCATCTTAAGATCGGGAGGTGTATTGTAGAGTCTGTGCTTGCTAGTATTTTGTATATTTTTGAAAGTAGTTTCTTCTGAGATGTTATTTCGTTCATGGCTGATATGATGGGGGGTGGTTGGAGTTCATTGTGTATAATATTGATTTTAGATTTTATAACCGATTTTAATTGGAGAAATTGGTCTCTTCCAATGCCGTATTTTTCTGTGAGATATTGAAAGGTGGTGAAGGTGTTGTTTGTAAAGATGTGGTTAAGATGGGTGATGCCTTTTTGTTTCCATACCGGGAAGTGTAATGGTGATTTATTAAGTTGAAAGTCAGGGTTGTGCCATATTGGGGTGTGTTTGCAGGGTGCTGAGGTGGAGTTAGTTAGCTTGTTAGTTTTCCACCAGGCTGTTAGAGTTGTCGAGATTACAGTATTCTTGAAGCAGTTGTGATGTTTTATGTTGGTATTGAGGAATGGCAGGTCCTGTGGTGATATTTCCATGCAGACTTCTTTTTCAATATCGTCCCATGGGTGGTATTGTTGGGTGGGGTGAATCCAATTGTGAATGTATATTAATTGGTTGGCCAGATAATAGTTATGAAAATTTGGAGCCTCGAGTCCTCCTTGGTTTTTGCTTTTTTGAAGAGTGGTTCATTTAATTCTTGGTGTTTTGTTTTTCCAGTAGAATTTGGATATGATAGAATCTAGGGAGTTGAACCAGTTGGTGGTGGGTTGGGTTGGGATCATAATGAATAAATAATTAACTTTTGGCAGAATTGACATTTTGACAGTTGCTATTCTTCCGATTAGTGAGATTGGTAGGTTTGTCCATCTTTGTAAATCATCATCTATTGCTTACTGATGATTAACTAACGTCTCTATCTCTTTAGTTCAAAACCATCTACTTTTGATAAAACCATAGATTTCGAGATTAAACGGGTGTTTGTGATTAACATGAAGGAGCTAACGCAGGACCAGGGTAGCTACTTCCTTATTTTTCCAGCGATAATGCATTGAAATGAGCAAAGTAACGTTAAAGTTATTCACGTTATTTCTCTAGGCTATATCTAGTAAGTTTTGAATGTTTTCGTGACCGGAATAAATTGATTCGCGACGATCATTATCTCTGGGCTGTAGGGCTATTATTAAGTGGAAAACGCAAATTTTACACAGGATCAACAAAACTGATTAATTTCATACCTTGGCAGGTTAGGGAGGTCGAACGTTCTGCCCGCAATGTAATCACAATGGGCATTCCACACGCAAAACAAAAAACAAAATTGACGTCTGGGCTCATTTCAACATGTCATTTAACAAGGAAATCTACTAAACGAGAGTAGATGAAGCTATTAATTTGTTTCAGAAGTGTACTTACACTTCAACAATGTTATTTTTTTACTTTAGAACCCAGAAATTATTATGCTAATTTGACTCAGTTTACGAGCATTTGTGCCTATACTTAACGCTGTACCGAAATCAATGGGGTCATTATAAAACATCCAACTACATTGAAGTCGTCAATACACATTTTATTACAAGAAAAACTCACTGTGAAATGTTTTAGGTGTTAATCGATCGGTATGTATCGATACTTTCGTCTATTTAGGTGTCCTTAAAACGTTACATGTGCTGCGCGTCCTGCGGGCGCTCGCCACCGTAATCGAAATTACCCCAGAAGGGATTTTGTAATAGTGAAATGAAATGTTATTCAAATTGTGGCCAACCCCTGTCTTGACATCATGCCGATTGTTCAAATCCGATTGGTCCAAGATATGCTGACAAAGAGGCGCTTTGAAATGTTTTCTGATGTGGCTAGGTCAGTAAACTCCAGATGAACAACGACATTTTTACATGTAGATCTTCATCAAAATCTCGTCTACAGTATGGTATAAAGCATTTTAATATTGCGAATGGGTGTTTTTTTAATTAACATGAAAAGGGAACATGCACCTTATAGATTCCGAATCCAAAAACAGAATTCTGATAACCAGTGCCAGCTAAAGTCGCTAGCTGCTGTGTTTTTCTCTGGACCATATCGCCGGTAAACTCCATATGAACAACGACATTTTTACATGTAGATCTTCACCAAAATCTCGTCTACAGTATGGTATAAAGCATTTTAATATTGCGAATGGGTGTTTTTTTAAATTAAGATGAAAACGGAACATGCACCTTATAGATTCCAAATCCAAAAACTGAGAATTCTGATAACCAGTGCCAGCCAAAGTCGCAAAACTGTTATGTTTTTCTCTGGACCATATCGCCGGTAAACTCCATATGAACAACGACATTTTTACATGTAGATCTTCATCAAAATCTCATCTACAGTATGGTATAAAGCATTTTAATATTGCGAATGGGTGTTTTTTTATTATTAACATGAAAAGGGAACATGGGTCAGACCCAGACGCATTAAGTAGGCTAATCAATGTTACTGTTGCTAGGGAGGTTTTCGTGATTTTTCAGAAAACATATTTTGCCAGCTTATTTTTCATGTATATTGTCCTAAATGCTACAATATAATCAAATAACAATATATAAATCGCTAGCTTGTCAGAAAAAGGATGTTTGTTCGCTTTAAAATTATTTTTCAATGTTACAATGTTAAAGCTAGGCTTAAAACTCATCTTTTTAGTCTGTCCTATAGTTGAGGGGCAGGAGTGGGTGGCTGGCATTAGCTATAGAGTCGCTGGTGGACTGAGCGGTCAGTGCTGTCACTGGATCATTATTGGTAGTGTTGTGTTAAGCTCGACCGGTCATGGTCTAGTGGTGACTGTCTCAACCTGCCCTTATGGCTGTATTGGCCCCTGCCTCTGTTTAGCCCTTAGCTATGCTGCCATAGCCTTATTCTGCCGGGGTTTCCTTATCGCAGCAGACACCTCTGTCTCTCCTGCTGCGCTGGTTCTGCTACCATCTGAACCCCCTAACAATGTTTTTTTTCTTTTTTCCTCTTCCCTGCTCTGGGCACCTGCCCGGAGCTCTAGCCCAAGTTTCCAGAGTTTCCCGCGTCCTTCCCCCGCCCCCCTCCTGGCCCGGAGCTCCAGCCCAAGACCAGCTAGGCGCCCCCCACCTGCCACTGCTGATCTCTACATGATGGAGTCATCTGAATAGAATACCTCCCTATGACATAATCAACCCATAGGCCAGTGGAGGATGGGCATCCCCCCAATAGCCGGGTTCCTCTCGAGATTTTTTCTCGCCACAGTATGAGGGTTTTTCTCTCCTACTAGAGTTTTTACCTCTGCTATCTGGGGGCTTAGAGCTGGCATTTCCCATTTCCCCTTTCCTCCCCTTTCTGTTCTGTAAAGCGTCTTTGTGACAGTCATCTGTGAAAAGCGCTATATAAATAAAATTGAATTGAATTGAATTGAATTTTTTAAATTAGCCCGTTTCACTTCCGTGTAATCACTCTCGTTGGACGGAAACACATCATCATCTGTGCTGCTTTTAGGATACCGTTATCCTTATTTTTTCAACAACAAGAACCGATATTTTGTGGTATTCGTACAGGAAAACTAATATACTCTACACATTTACTCACATATATTGTTATGGCGTGTTGTATTTAATTAAATATGTACTCCCAAAACACCATACTTGCCAAACGTCTCAGTTTCAAACTTGGCGGGTCCCGCTGCTTCAGAATTCCACTGTATTCGCAACACTTGCTGCGTAACATTCTTCTAGCTAAGTAACGTAGCCTAAACCTAGTATTTTCGTGTTTGTCAAGAGATTATTTTGCAAAAGGTTTGCAAGAGTTACTGAAACATATTTTAAAATAGTTTATTGAAATTTCTGGATTTTATATGATTGATTAAATAGGCTATTAGAAATTGCATCCATTTATGAATAGAATAATAAAGAATTAATTAATTTAACCATTTATGTTATTTAGTTATAGGCTAGGCCTACGCGGAACTGAATTATTAATTTGTTCAACGTGAGAACATTTTGACTTTCAAACCAGGTTCATAATGCTATAATGTAGGCTATGAGGTGATTCGTGAAAATGTCCCTTACAAAAAAGAACTGCAGTACCGGTAATGCTGCAGCTTTTAGTACTGCAGTACAAGTGCAGTAAATTGGACACAGTAAAACTGCTATTACTGCACGCAAATTACTGCATCCAAATGACTACACTTGTACTGCAGTATTACTGCATCCAAATTACTACACTTATACTGCAGTATTACTGCATGTAAATTAACTACACCTGTACTGCAGTATTACTGCATGCAATTTACTACACTTATACTGCAGTATTACTGCATGCAAATGAACTACACTTGTACTGCAGTATTACTGCATGCAAATTACTACACTTGTACTGCAGTATTACTGCATCTAAATTACTATAAATGTGCTGCAGTACTGAAAACTGCAATCTGACTGCATCAGAATTACCTTGAACTGCAGAATTAAAACTGCATTATTACACTTGTACTGCAGTACTGAAAACTGCAGTTGTTGTACTGCATCAAAGATCAACACAAGATCAGACATCAGAAATCAACAATTTATTGGTAAATACTAATAACAATAGCATAACAATACAAAACGCACGCACACACACACACACAGGGAGCCCTATCTTACACCCGGCGCTAAGCAGCGCTAACCCAAACGCAAGTGTCTTTGTTATCTTACACCCGGCACATGGTTCATTATAGTGCCTTGTGTTATGCCCTGTGTTAGGGAGCAGGGCATAATAATAGAAACGAGTGCCTCCTAGTCGATAGCAAAATAGTAATAACACTCATTTAGTGGCATGGCGGCTGTGCACTGGGAATGGTGGCTGGTTCAGGAAATTGGGATGATGCCTTATATCCTGATTGGGTGCCGGTCAGTGATTGGGGGGAGGGCCTGTCTTGTTAAAAGGGCCAAGATGGTGGGCAGCGAGAGGGGTGTAACTGTACCTGTGTTTGGTCTGCCGACGTAACGACTGACAACCCCCTTTGTTTCCCGACCAGGCTGTAGTGTTAATTCTTGACTCACGATACCGCTATGCTTAACCAAGAGAACCTAGATTTTAAACTAAACTAAACTCGAAAACGAACGGACGCGGAGCTCTTCGCTGACAGAGCGACGGCTTGGGCTAGCCCCGGAAAACCGGTGAAGCGACCTGGAGGAGGTAAGTCCCATTTTCCTCCCAGTTTCACCATTTCAGGCCAGCCGCCTCCTGTTGTAAGCGACTTTCTAGCCCTAGACAAAACGTGACCGCAACAATTGGGGGCTCCGTCCGGGATCTGAGTATCAAGCTGTTTGGTTAGTAGATAGCTAGCCAAACAGGTAGGGTCCTTTTGTGGGTAAGCTAGTTCTGTAAGCCACGTTTGCTAGGTGGGTGGTGTGTCTTCCTAGCTAACTAACGAGTTATTTAATTTAACTGTTAGATTAGGCTTACAACTTCAAGCAAGTAACAACGTTAGGAGTTAGGTTTCTCTGGGAGCATATTGTGGACAGTTATCGCATAGGTTAAATTTATTTGACTTAGTAGTTAACCCAAATTGTGGTGATCGTCATTAATGCAGTGTTGATTGTTTGGGGTATTGAACGCGTTTAATTTGGCTGCAGGCTGACGGAGCGGCATTAGCCAGCCTCTTTGGGGAGGTAGTTGAGCCTTAAGGCTAGATAAGGGAGTTTATTTTTGGTTTGTAAATTCGCGGTGTGTGTTCCGCCTGCGTGCTGCCAAGTTTATTAGCGTTTTGGGGTGTCAGCGATTGAGAGCCTATTAAATTATAGGGTTGGACGTACTAGGTATAGGTTTGTATGTTTAATTTTTGGCTGCTGTTGGTCTTACAGTAGCATAGTGTCGTATAACGCATAGAAGAGTTGAGATGTGTTGTCTCCTCTTCGGTTATTGCTGATTTGTTTGGTCCCGTGTTCGGTGGGGCGTGGCCTTTGTTTGACGTTTTGGGGCGTCAGGGGCCCTCCGCGTACTACGTTGGGTACCTCGTTGCAGCAGGCCTATTTGAGTGCTTGGTATATGCACCCTTTTTTTTCTCTCTTTGGTATTGGTTGGCAATATAGGACCTGTCTGCCTAGTGGAGGCACTAGTTTCGCCTCAGCTTTGTGTTCTCTCCTGAAGGGTCTCTGGTCTCGGCTCTGGTATACATATATATTGGGTATATGTGTATATATATATTTTTTTTTCTTCCCTCCCCTCCTGTGTGTGGTTGTTCATATTGATTTTGAAATGTCCAGTGACGGGCAGGAAGTGATGGAACAGTCTGTGGTGGAGATGGCATTACCCACCCGCCGCAAGTTCCGACAGCTCACTAAAGATCAGTTGGTGCGTTTAGCAGCAGAGCAAGAGGTGGAAGTACCAGAGGGTATACTGAAACCTGCTTTAGCTAAACTTATTATGGCTACGCTGGACTTGGAAGAGTGGTGGGCAGATGATGAGAGAGAGAGGGCTGTTGCAGAGAGGGAAGGGGTACTTCGGGCAGAGAGAGAAGAGCGTGAGTCCCGGGAGCGATTGGCTCAGTTTGAGGTGGAACGAACTAGGGCTGCTAAGGGGATTGCCACCTTGGAGCCTCGTTTCGACGTGCGCTCTGCTATATCTCTCATGCCTAAATTTTCAGAAGAGGACATTGATACGTTTTTTGACGCTTTTGAGGTTGTCGCTCGTGAATGTGACTGGCCTGAAGCCAAGTGGCCATTATTGGTGCAGAGTGTTTTAAAGGGCAAGGCGCAGGTTGCCTTTGCGGCTTTGGATCCTCGCATGGGCTTGGAGTATGAATCTCTAAAAATGGCAGTGTTGACTGCATATGGTGGTGTCCCCGAGGCTTACCGGCAGCGGTTTAGGACTGTGAAACGGAGAGACGGTGAGTCTTATTTAGATTTATCTAGAAAATTAGGGGTAGCGTGTGAGCGCTGGCTAAAGTCCACAGAGACATATGATTTTGCACAATTAAAAGAGCTAGTCTTGTTGGAGCAACTTAAGAACAGTGTGCCCCGAGCGGTTGAAATATATCTGAGTGAGCAGAAGGTCTCTACCCTCCTGGAGGCAGCCCAAGCGGCGGATGCTTATGAGGTCATCCATGGTAGGTCTGTGGGGTTAGCCCGCCTAGCTGGCGGGAGCCATGACCATAGCCGGGGTAGAGAGACCTCCGGTAAGGGCCTCCCTCTTGGAGGGAAGGCATCTGGTGCTCAGCGGCCTGGGATGGAGAAGTCTCATTCTGCTGTTGTGTGCCATCACTGTAGGGAACCCGGTCACATTAAGCCCCGTTGTCCACGGCTTAAAAGGGAAAGGGACCGTGATATTATTTGCCATGGTTGCCGATGGCCCGGTCATGTGCAGTCACAGTGTCCGCAACGCTCCCAGCTGGAGAGTCGGGCTAAGGTTGTGGCGCTGGTGGCCTCCTTGACTAAGCGTGATGAGGGGATAGGCTGTAGTGGTCCTAGGGAGGGGCCCTCAGTAAGCTATCAGCCTTTCACCTCCGTGGGGACGGTGTCCGTGGCCTCGGGTGGAGAGGAAGTGTCCATCACCATTCTGCGTGATACCGGTGCTGCACAGTCTCTCTTGCTGGAAGGGGTGATTGAGCTGCCTCGTGATGGTTTTTCCAGGTCGGCGCTCATTAAAGGTCTTGGGGGGCAGTATGATTGCGTGCCATTGTACACCGTTCATCTAAAATCAAATGTGGTTAAGGGGCCGGTGACTGTTGGGGTGGTGCCCACGCTACCTGTGCCGGGCGTTAGCTTATTATTGGGCAACGACCTAGCAGGGTCACAAGTGTGCGTGACACCGGTTGTAGTCTCTACTCCTCTTGAGGTCCCAGAAACGCAGGAATTAGAACGGGAACATCCTGAGGTGTTTACTGCATGTGTGGTCACTCGTGCTCTGGCACGCAAAGCCGAGACCCAAGCTAGTGAGGCGTTGACTCCCATAAGTGAGGAGGTACCTTGTGTGTCAGCCACTAGTGGGGAAAAGGAGCACATTAGTTTGGCTGGCACGGTTTTTGCAAAAGCTGTGAGCGAGGAAGGGACCTCTGCTGTGAAAGGCCCTGGTTTCTCCCCGTCTCCGGTGGCAGACGCCACCCATTTTTCTAGGGAGGTTTTGATCCAAGAACAAAACCAGGATCCCTCGCTGGCTCCGCTGTGGAAGCGAGCTGTGACGGTGGAAGAGAGTGAGGATATGGCTGTCGGAGAATTTGTGGACCAAGATATTTTAATGCGGAAGTGGCGGCCGGCAGACCGCCCAGCGGATGAAGATTGGTGGGTCCATGCGCAAATTGTAGTTCCTTCCAGCTTTCGCGGGGAGGTGTTGCGGTTGGCCCATGAGACCCCCTTCGCAGGCCATTTAGGTGTCAAGAAGACCCTGGCCCGCGTGTCAAAACAATTTTATTGGCCCACGGTTCGCCGTGATGTTGGTCATTTTTGTCGTTCATGCCATGCCTGCCAGATTGCTGGAAAGGCTGGTCACTCCATTCCGGTTGCTCCATTGCAGCCTACGCCGGTAGTGGAGGCCCCGTTTTCACGCGTAATTATTGACTGCGTGGGTCCCCTTCCCAGAACCAAGAAGGGGAATGAGTACTTATTGACTATCATGGATGTTGCAACGCGTTTTCCAGAGGCGGTGCCAGTACGTAGTATTCGTGCACCTGTGGTCATTGAGGCTTTGCTGCAATTTTTTTCACGGGTGGGGCTCCCTAAGGAGGTCCAGTCAGATCGTGGAACCAATTTTACTTCTGGGGTGTTCCAGAATGTCATGTGTGAGCTGGGCATCACTCAGGTATTGTCCTCTGCCTACCACCCTGAGTCCCAGGGCGCCCTCGAGAGGTGTCATCAGACATTAAAATCAATGGTGCGCACTTTTTGTGTGGACTGCCCTAAGGACTGGGATGCAGCAATGCCTTTTCTTTTGTTTGCTATCCGCGATGCTGTGAACGAATCTACAGGGTTTAGTCCCTTTGAATTAGTTTATGGGCATGAGGTCCGGAGTCCGCTAAGCATAATGCGGGAGCGACTCCTGGAGCCACAGGCCCAGGGGGATATCTTACAGTACGTTTCTACATTTCATGATCGTCTGAGTGCAGCCTGGAAGGTGGCAGCCCAGAACCTAACGGGAGCTAAGGAAAGGATGAAGGGGCAATATGACCGTAAGGCCGTGCAACGCTCTTTTGTCCCTGGGGACAAGGTCCTCGTCCTTACGCCGGTTGGCAGGGAAAGGTTTGGGACGCGTTTTAGTGGTCCCTATATGGTCGTGAGGAAGGTAGGAGCGTGTAACTACGTCATTAGTACACCAGAGCGGCGGCAGAAGACGCGACTCTGTCACATCAACTTATTAAAGTTGTATGTGGAGCGTGATACGGCTAACCCTGTTGGTTGTATTGTAGTGGTGCCTTCAGACAGAGAGAGAGAGGAGGGGTTTTTAGCACCAGAGCCAGTGGGTGCTCGGCTGGACAACTCTCGAGCCTGTGAGCAGCTGCAGGAACAGCTGAAGCACTTGCTGAAGGCTCAGGCCCAGGATGTGATGGCCCTGGTGGCTGCACATCCTTCTCTGTTTCGCGATAGGCCAGGGTTAACTTCCCTAGTTGAACACGATGTGGATACTGGTGGGGTGATGCCTATGAAGCAACACCCTTATCGTTTGCCTCCTTTTAAGAAGGAGAAGGTTCGTGAGGAGGTTGAGTACATGCTGGAGATCGGGGCCATAGAGCCAGGGTCTGGTGAATGGAGTTCCCCGGTGGTCCTAATTCCTAAGAGTGATGGTACGTCACGTCTCTGTATTGACTACCGCAAGGTGAATGCAGTGACCAGGACAGATGCATACCCTATTCCTCGTATTGAGGATTGCATTGACAGTATTGGCCAGGCTAGGTTTGTGTCAAAACTGGATCTGCTCAAAGGGTACTGGCAAGTGCCATTAACAGAAAGGGCCCGATATGTCTCTGCATTTGTTACCCATGATGCCTTATACCGGTGCCGGGTTCTCCCATTTGGTATGAAGAACGCTCCAGCAACCTTTCAGCGGCTTATGAACCTGGTCACGTCTGGTCTGGATAATGTGGTAACTTACATTGACGATGTGGTTATATATAGTGAGAGCTGGCAGAGTCATGTGGAACATCTACGGAAATTGTTTGGCAGGTTAGAGTCGGCCCAGCTGGTAGTCAACCTCCCAAAGTGCGAATTTGGAAGGAGTCAGGTTACCTACCTTGGACATCTGGTAGGGTGTGGAGCAGTGCTGCCGCGGTTGGCGAAGGTGCAGGCTATTGTGGAGCTCCCCACACCTACCACTCGGCGTCAGTTAATGCGTGTGCTGGGCATGTGTGGATTTTATCGCCGTTTTGTGCCTAATTTTGCAGCCGTTACTGCTCCACTTACGAACTTGTTAGGCAAGGATGTCAAGTGGAATTGGACCCAGGCGTGTCAGGATGCTTTGGGCCAGGTTAAGGCCATCTTATCCTGTGAACCGGTGCTAAAGGCCCCTGATTTTAGCCATCCGTTTGCTCTGGCAGTAGACGCCTGTGATGTTGGGGTAGGGGCAGTTCTTTTGCAGGCAGATGAGGCTGGGGTGGAAAAACCTGTGGCATACTTCTCTAAAAAGTTGAATCGCCATCAGAAAGCCTATTCCACAGTGGAGAAAGAAGCTTTGGCCTTGGTCCTAGCGGTCCAACACTTTGAAGTGTACGTTTCTAGTGTGAGTGGTCCTGTCATAGTTTATTCTGACCATAATCCCTTGACATTTTTGGCGAAATTTCAGGTGACAAACTCCCGAGTGTTCAGATGGAGTTTAATCTTGCAGCCATATAGCCTTGTAGTTCGGCATGTGGCTGGTAAAGACAATGTGCTGGCGGATGCATTATCCCGTTTGTGACTGTCCCGTGACCTCTTTGAAGGGTGTAGAGCTGAGCTCCGCTTTCTTGGGGTAGTTTTTTCTGTGGTCTGGGTTGAGTGCAGACTCCCTAGGCCAGAGTTGTAGAGTGGAACCTAGGGGGAAATATTGAGGCTCTCCCATATGATTGTGACTAAACTTGCTGGGATTTTTGGCTATGATTAATCTGATTGTGCTTTGCTTTTTGTTATTTTTTTTTCTTTAGATGTGTAGAGTGTGTTAAATCTAAAACCGGAAAAAAATAAAAAATAAAAAAATTGTATAATCCTTACATATGTTAATAAGGCTTTGAAAAGAAAAAAAAACAATAATAATAATTTGTGGGTGTTATGGAATTATTTTTGGTTTATTTTCTTTGTGTGAGGGTGGGAGGACTGTTATGCCCTGTGTTAGGGAGCAGGGCATAATAATAGAAACGAGTGCCTCCTAGTCGATAGCAAAATAGTAATAACACTCATTTAGTGGCATGGCGGCTGTGCACTGGGAATGGTGGCTGGTTCAGGAAATTGGGATGATGCCTTATATCCTGATTGGGTGCCGGTCAGTGATTGGGGGGAGGGCCTGTCTTGTTAAAAGGGCCAAGATGGTGGGCAGCGAGAGGGGTGTAACTGTACCTGTGTTTGGTCTGCCGACGTAACGACTGACAACCCCCTTTGTTTCCCGACCAGGCTGTAGTGTTAATTCTTGACTCACGATACCGCTATGCTTAACCAAGAGAACCTAGATTTTAAACTAAACTAAACTCGAAAACGAACGGACGCGGAGCTCTTCGCTGACAGAGCGACGGCTTGGGCTAGCCCCGGAAAACCGGTGAAGCGACCTGGAGGAGGTAAGTCCCATTTTCCTCCCAGTTTCACCATTTCAGGCCAGCCGCCTCCTGTTGTAAGCGACTTTCTAGCCCTAGACAAAACGTGACCGCAACACTTGCGTTCACGTCGTTTAACTACCATGTATACTTGCGCCCATTACAAGTGCACTGGGCGTGTTGGTCTTAAGATGAGTGGCCAGGATTCTTTTTGGCGTATTGCTATCTTGAGCCAGCAGAAAGCGCTTGCGCTAGAATCACCACAAACTGGGTCTAAAGTCATGTCACAGTTGTTTACATGTTATTTTAACGGCGCATATAAGTGCGTCTACATAGGCGTGTGCACAACGCGCGTACCCTCCTGTCTGTTACACACAGAAGCGCGCACAAGCATGACTAAAATATCTATATCACAATGTGAAATATTATTATTGTGTAGGCTATATCAAAAATGCATAATAATAAAAGGTTACATAGGTCCACATACCTTTCCCTCAGCGAAGGGGCATGCCACATTACATTGCTCTCAGCCCACTCCATCAACATCCAAGCGATGTGCGATGGTACGGGACAATGGCTACCATTAAAAAGGAGCTGATAACACCTATATCAAGCCTAATGCGCGAATTGTCATTTACACCTAATGCGTGAATTGTCATTCAATGGAAAACTCACGTACTGCAATAGACGGACATTTGAGTTCTGAAAATGCTCTTCAGATGTCATTACAATACAGCTCTGTTTATCTAGGAATACAGCCTGTAAGTAAATAGAATGGTTTGTGACTGAAAAAGGTTCAAAACCTTGTCCAGTGAATATTGCTTTTATTGTTTTTCAAATAGCCTAGGCTACAGCGGATTCACTGTGCACAAGGTTTTTTCGATAGCCTATGGTAAAAAAACAGAGATAAATGTCACCATGTTAATTGAATTGTAACCTTAGCTATTCTTCGTCCTTCATATTTTTTTAATTACAGTGACAAGGTTTCCATACCCTCAGCTTATTAAAACCCCGCTGATTTCACCTGTTATTCAATAACTGAACAAAAGATTTTAAAGAGAACTAAGCGTCTAATTAGAAATGAAAACAAATTTGCAGCACGTTACAATTAATTCACAATTAATTTTAATACCATTATCTGCATGTGCGCTTTACAGGAGCAGGTCTGTTTCCCCTGCTGTAAATCACACTTTTAATGGTCTTCCTGGGAAAGTGGATTGTTTTAAAGCATTACGCTACCAGTAAAACAGGTTGGTCACATTTCCATAAGCAGGACATTATAAAACAAGGGAAAATATGCGTGAACCTATGGGTTGCCAACCTGACAGCTTTATTGTATTTATTGTCATCATTAAGGCAAAATAACGTTATTTATGTTATTAATCAAAATTAGAATGCAGGTAATGAATTTCGGATGAAGCTTGAACATGAATTCATTGCTTCATTGCATAATCAAACGAAATTCGTTTAACAAGCAGGCTAATTTGGCGTTTTCTAAGGTGAGGCGGAAGTCATTGGTAGCTTATTCTCAGCTGTTGCAGGTGCCTTTAATGAAATTTAACCGCATATATTTTGTAAAATAACAGCACTGTCAGGAATTACCGGGAACTTATAATGGTTTGTCCGAATAATATTTATCATAGGTTACTATTGATCCATATAGCCTATTCCTTGATCGCACTAAACACGCACGAGCATGTCTGTTTCGCCATCATATAAGAAATCCGCCAAGGTGGAAAAGCAGGCTTTTAAAGGGAATGGGATATGACATTTCGATTTGTTTATTGCAAGCCACGCCCAAGACACACCTATAATTAATGAAGAGACTAGGTTCAGCCCATTTGCACGCTGTGCCGTGCTTAGCGCACAAAAAAGACGCCGTTACAATAGCAAAAGTGGACTTGGACACGCCCTTAATGGACTTTACGCCATGCGTTTAGACCAAGCGCCAAGATCGCCAAGATAGAGCCCCCGGACACACACAGGACAACACAAAAAAAAAGGGAGTAATTGTGTTCCTGATTCTTGATTAAACAGGAAAAATCACATCCCCATCACTCCAGAACCCTCCTCTTCCTCATTTTGTCCTCGTTGTTCAACTGTGAATTGCTGCCCTCACCAGTCCTGGCTCCACATCGAACTTGCTTCGAACATGTTCTGTGGATTAAGAGTACAGCAAATGGACAAGAGTGCAATAAGTTGGTGACAATCAGATCATGTATGTACAAGTCAGAGAAAAACATTGGGCTAGATTTCTTAATTAGTACATTGTGCCCATTCTTCTTTGTATTAAAGTGCCACTGACGTGCTTATAACAACTTTGGAGCAACAAATAGATAAGATATCCATAATATAGGTACATGTTTTCGATTTTATAAGTGAATTGCAAAAATAACAGTTCTAAACAATATTTTAAATTTGATTCTAAAACGTCATCGGGGGCATTTGAGCAGGGCTGAGTGAGCAGTAGAACAGGCAAACAATGTTAGCAAAACTCATTTATAATCTCCGTGCTTGTGGGTTGTTATTGTGAATAAAGTTTATTGGTAGAAATTGGCAATGGTTAAACTTTGTGTGGTGGCGGTTTGCTCTAATGTAGCAAATAGAGCATTAGGAATAAGTGTCCATTCATTCCCAACTGATACGAAATGGATGGAACGGATTGTCCAAATGCGTCTGGGCTTTGTGGTCCGTAAAGGATACATATTGTAACGAGCGCGGAGAATGAGGGAGAGAGACAGCAGTTTGCAGTACCCGAATCGCTCTAGCCGAGCTTCGGTTTATTCACGCTACCTTACCAGCTCTTAAAAGAGCCGTTAGCTTTTCCAGGATCCAGCTCAGCGTTGTTCACAGTTGAAGCACCTTCGTAGACTGACTAGGAATCACTTCAGGTACTGCCTTATATTTCAACTAGTTGGCTGTGATTGGCGCACACACTTACAAATTCCTAGCCAATCACAGCCACACATAAATTACAGTTAGCTTACGGTTACGTTACAAATTAGAATGAGTTAAAAATGACAGTTACGTTAACACAATTCACGGCTAACAAGCTAACACAATTAAAACACACACAGCACGTTATTTACAAGTATTTACACTTCAACCGGGTAGCGGCTCACTACCCGGTCCTAGCTGGCCAGTTGACAACCCCCAGGCCGCCACATTGCCCCCACCCAAGGGGTCACAAGTCTCCGACGACCCCGCAGTCCAACCACAACTCACATCAAAGTCCCGTAAGTGGCCTGGGGGCCGCCGGTGTCGTTTAGGTCTCCTGGTAGCGCTCAGCGGAGTGTCGCTGGGCTCAGGCTCACTGGGTAACAGTGTCGCTGCTCACCTCCGGCTCAGCTGCATCAGGAGTTGCCAGGGGCCTGTAGGTGGTAGCCAGTGTAGCACCAACAGGCGCCCCCGACCTCCGGCTCAGCTGCATCAGGAGTTGCCAGGGGCCTGTAGGTGGTAGCCAGTGTAGCACCACCAGGCGCCCCCGGCCTGGCATCCTGATGCGATAAACCACCTCCGAGAGCCGTTCAACAACTTCTCCAGGCCCCCGCCAGCTCGCTCGCAGCTTGGGCGACAGGCCCTTCTTCCGCTCAGGGCAATAAATCCAGACCTGCTCTCCCGCTGCAAAGGCCCGTCCTCTGCAGCGCGTGTCGTACCACCGCTTCTGCTTAACGCCGGCGGAGGCCTGGGCCTTGCGGGCGAAGTCGTGAGCGACGGAGGAGGCGGTTCCGCAGCCGGTGGTAGTACTCCTCCCGAGTACGGCTGGGTCGAAGAAGGTGCTTCAACTGCATTGTCGGCTTCGCGAGCGTGCCGTCGCGGCTTACCGATGCCGGATCCTCCTGTCTGCCGCTGAAGCCGTCCGGTCGCCTGGACACTCGCACTGCGGGAATCTGCCACTCGGGGCTGGTTATAGCCCCGGCCTTCCTCGCCTTCCTGCGGGTCAGCTCGCCGATCGTCCGCTCCAGTTCCTCCATCTCCCTCAGTAGGGCTCGTTCCATCCCACTTCCGGACACCAATGTAACGAGCGCGGAGAATGAGGGAGAGAGACAGCAGTTTGCAGTACCCGAATCGCTCTAGCCGAGCTTCGTTTTATTTACGCTACCTTACCAGCTCTTAAAAGAGCCGTTGGCTTATTCCAGGATCCAGCTCAGCGTTGTTGGCAGTTGAAGCACCTTCTTAGACTGACTAGGAATCACTTCAGGTACTGCCTTATATTTCAACTAGTTGGCTGTGATTGGCGCACACACTTACAAATTCCTAGCCAATCACAGCCACACATAAATTACAGTTAGCTTACGGTTACGTTACAAATTAGAATGAGTTAAAAATGACAGTTACGTTAACACAATTCACGGCTAACAAGCTAACACAATTAAAACACACACAGCACGTTATTTACAAGTATTTACACTTCAACCGGGTAGCGGCTCACTACCCGGTCCTAGCTGGCCAGTTGACAACCCCCAGGCCGCCACAATATGCAGTGAAAATTTTGAAAGTGATAGCTTTGAAAAAGCCCCAACCATTATGGCTGGTTTAGGGCTGGAGACAGCTTGCCTCATGAGTTGGCTAACTTACCATAATTAACTAGGAAGCTAGTCGTAGGCTGTAACGTTATTAACGTAACTTGCCTACATTAACGTCAGTTACCGCTACTACACAACAACACTAAAGCTCGTAGAAAAGTGGACACATTTCTCATCAATCGCTATACCAAATAGCCTAATGTTACTTAACAGCCAGCTACAGCTTGGTTAGCTCGCTCGCTATGCTAGATAAAAAATAATGGCTTTATCGTTGGATTACAAGTAATATGGTGTCTCTAATGTTATAGCAAGGTAACGTTAGCTCAGGAAAATCAACTAGCTAACGTTAGCATAGATGACAATCAAAATCTAACCTAGCCAAGTTAGTTAATAGTTACGCCGCGTTCACACAGCGAGCAACTTGGTTGCTGGGTCGGTCAAGTCTACTAGGCTGGGGGCGGGGCAAGAGCTTCCCGTTGTGTCATCCAAGTCTGCTCGTACAGCTACAATTTTTTGATGAAGAGAAACAACGGCGGTAGCCTACATATAAGAAAGACATATTTGCGATGCAGCCTATTCTTCATAGTTATGTCATGACACTTATAATTATGTGTTCTCGCTAGCTAGCGATAGGCTATATCCATCTTCGTTGCGAGCTGGCGATCTTTATCTATCTATTAGCTATTCGGTTTTTACAGTAAATGCTGGGCCAGTTTGGAGTGTAAGGGCATGTTAGACTGGAAAGCTGACCAACATCATGCTGAACTGTAGGTATACAAATAAAGAAGCTATACCGTCTTTCATCATCGAAACCGATTCAAGACCCTTTTATTTCTCGAACGTAATTGCAAGTACCGGCGGTTTTATACATAAATCTATCAATCTATCTAGATATATTTATGTAGCTATAAAACTCAACACGTAGTTTGGGATCAATGTGATATTGGTAAAACAAGCCACATATATCCTTTAAGGTTATGTTATGACACTGATAATTATGTAAGCAATAAGACCTCGGAGTTGATTATTGCGCTTATACCAGGGTTACCAACAATGATTATATAGTTACTTTCATATTTATAGATTTTTATCGATTTAATCAGCTGAAATTTAAATATACTTCCGCAGCTCTTTGGGCTTGTTGTTTTTGCGTTGTCATGCAAAACAGCTGGTTGGTAGTTCTAATTGAACAGAAAACATCTCGTTGCTAATTCTATTTCTCGTTACTAGTTCTATTTAAGTGCGTTGCTATGCAAACCCTCTCGTCGTTAGTTCTGAAAACAATTGATTCTATCGAGAGAAAAAATAGTTCCTTCTCGGTTATAACGTACAATTGGCACCAATTTTGGTTATTTTTGTCATGACATTATTTAAGAAAATTGTATGAAACCATAACTCAATCAGATTCAACATTACCTTCCTCTCTCTGTCTTGCTTTTTAAAAATAGTTTGGTCATGCAGTGTGTAGCAGATTCACATCATGATGTCCTATGGGACCATCTAAAAAATACTACGGAGTTTGTTAGATGTAACTTATCGAAGAATTTTCGCTGGATAAAAAGTTTTCTACATATAGCCTATAGGCTACAGATTAACATGCTTTGTGAAGTAGCCTAGCTTGCATTCACAAGCAGTCAGCGTGTTGCCGACGTCAATTTACATGCAAATTCCTACTATGATAAATTCGTGTTTCCAACTGAATAAATAATATACTTCTAACCACAAAAATGTTTTGCTATATTGAAGTAGTTGTAACTAAGATATCTGCCGAATACAAACTTTTTTTAATCTGTAGATTAATGTTGTTTACCGATTTTTATACATCAGATGTATGCTGTTGCTACGACAATGTTAACTTCTACCTTAGAGACGGATTTATGGCTCGCAGTAAAAAAAAAGATTAGGCTACGCATTGCACATAAACACCATGCGCTTTGCTAACTCCGTGATAATGTAACTATGGCTAGCTATATAGTTACCTCGCCACGTATTGCATTTGCATTATCTGAAAAACAATGACAAAAGTTTATCGTAGCCAAAGTTAGCCTACTATTTGCAGCATACCTACGAGGCGAAGTAGCCGTCTGCCGTAGGCTACAGTAACGTTAGTCACTGAGGAAAATAAAGTAGGTAGGCTACATTCGTTTACTTTATTAATTCACTTTATTTATTCCACTTATTTTCTAGAACGTCTTGGACTCTGAATTGACCGGTCATGTTTGCCATTCCCAGGTTGCGTAGTAGGCCTACTAGCTGGCCAGGCAGGCAGCGCATTAATTTAGAACTGTGATTAAACTTGTGACCCGGATGACTGACCGGTTATACAGAATAACGACCAGTCATTGACCAATCAGAATCGAGTATTCACCCATACCATGGTATAAACAATGATAATATATAAATTATTCACTGTTACCGCTGCTAACCCTATTTCGCCTAGCTTAGTTTGATAGGCAATATTAGGCTACATAGCTAGCTAGGTTACGGAACAATTATTCACGAAATGGTTTCGTGTCGGTTGGAGAAATATGAAACGCGGAATTCTGATTGGCTGTTACGGCCGACGTCGGCCAAAAAGTTAAACTGTGGGCAACATTTATCGGCCGATTTTGGTCGCTCAGTTTTCTAGTTGCTCAGGTCGCTGAACGTCGCTCAGCTTCATAGAGAATGAATGGACTTCCGGCAACTGGGCGACCGAAGTTGCTCACTGTGTGAACGCGGCGTTACACTTCAATAATGCCACCGGTCATTCAATACCGTTGTTTATGCCTTGATTTGAGTTTAGCTCACACAGGTTGTTTCTAGCTGGTAGCCTGCTATAGGTTTTATCACACAATAAGATACCAACTCCAGCCTTGTAACTATAGAATGTTCGCAAATGCCCCCGTTGACATAGGCTCATCAACGAAATTGTTCACCTACACCCCCCTCTTTGGACTATTGCGATGAAACATTTTTCAAAACTCAGTTGACAGCACATATTAGCCGCTTTTCCACTGTGGGCCAAAAGCCTAGGAACTTAAGCCCCAGGAACTCTAGCCTGGGACAAAAGCACTAGGGCTACATTTCTTGCAGCATTTCCACTGGAATTCAGCCAGGCTGTAGTGGCAATGAAGCAGAATGTCTTTTTTGCATCTCAAAGCCAAAACAAAAAAAATAAGTCGGTAGATTGTTTCATCAATGTTTCATCGCAATGTTTAGCATCATATAGGAAGGGTAGTGTATTTTGGCTAACTAGTGCCACGGTGGTGAAACGTAGGCTATTGCAGTTGTAATTTACTATTGGCTGTTGTACAGTATATGTGACATGGCAGTACATGTGATGTCACACCAACTGGTGCATCTGGCTATGCCTTTCCACCTTACACTATAAATAGCTTTTTACATACACTATAAATATGTTTCTAATACACTATAAAAAAGTTTTTCAAATCCAACAATTTGTGGAGAGGAGCATTTGTGTGAGGGACAGGCTATTGATAGAGAGGATGGCATAGGTGTCAACCCATACAGTTTGCCCGTATGATATACGATTTTTCCAACTTTTCGAATGCAAACGTGCGTATAAGGTTATGCTCTGGGAATTATTATTTTTTCAAAGTTTCTCCATCAACCTGCCCAGGGACTACAGATGAAAATTAGCCCCAATGGCTAAATCTGGCACATTTACGTTTATTAATGTGCATTGTCCTTTTCTTAAATAAATAAGCCAAAACCTATAATTAATTTAATCGCAGCAATCACATTTTCTTTCTCCCTCTCGGCTATTCTCTCGCTTTGTGAGGCCATGGGAAAAACAAGTAGCAGAACTGATCTAAAAATGCACTTCATGACAGCGAATCACAAAGACACACTAGCCCACAAGACACCTACCTTAGTTAACTTAGCTAACAGTTAAACAGTTATGACTGGTCAATGTTCATGTTTATGCAGTTTTGACCAAAATTAGATCACATTCCTTGATGTTTTAATGTGGCTATATGACTCAATTCAGCAAAGTTACTACAAGTTTCATTGTATATTAAAAAATATAATATTAATTGTATATATAAAAGTTATTCTATTCTATATTAATTCATGGCTAACTATATGCAGTCTTTAATAACGTTACTAGAAAATTATCCAAATTAAGATGAGAGCTAAGTTTATAACTATATGTAGCCTACATTAATGTTAACGTAGCCTATTTGTATCTAAGGTTACCAAAGCTGTTATGTAGTAAAATAGCAAAACTGCAAAAAAAAAAAAAATGTGCCGCAAATAAGTGTCAGCGTAAAAAAAATAGTTTTAGTAACATTACCAGCTGTAAGTTAACTACCTAGCCAGGTAACAATATGCCAATAAACAAAATACCGCGCTTTTTTTACTAACGTTATCTGCGTTTCGTGTAGCTAAGCATAGCATGCAATAAATGTCAAACCACAGAAACATTATCTGGCCAGCCCTGCTTTTGTTCGCTATTGTTTTCTGACACTGCCGTTTCAATTTTCAGTTTCTCCCTCACTCGTTTTATATTCCAGCTTACTGGAGCTTTCCCACGATTAACTTGTCATGACTCATTTCTCACATGCCAGATGCCATATCTAATTGTTTTGAATATCTTATTCACTTCATATATTAACGCTTTCGTTTCTTTTGAGGTCCATTTGTTTTGTGTTTTGCGACATAGATAACTTTCTGGTTAGTTTGTGATAATGTAAAACAGATTTTGTGAAGTGAAGGATTAAAAGACAGCTGATGGATTGTTTGAGCGTTTAAAAAATAATTTTAAAAAAACCGCATGTAATGACGTGTAAGCACTAGTGCTTACAGCTGTGGCCCTGACGGTTGGAGAGGGCTTGTTCCTGCATAAGCCCTGTTTAAGCCTAGCCCAGCACAGTGGAAAGGGCCCAGGAACCCTGGAACTAAGTTCAAGCACTAGGTTTGGCCCACAGTGGAAAAGGGGCTAATGACCGAATTTGGGGACTTTCAACCATGTTAGAATGCATGTCAGTGGCACTTTAATGTTCTATTAGGTTACTTTCAAGTCTCTCAAATACCTACCAATTAGTCGACAGTCTCAGCTGGGAAGCTGTCTTTAACTTCATCGTCGCCTTTGTTGCTGGCCTTCCTGCCGTTCAGGGAATGACTGGCCAACATGTCCCTCCCAAAAACTATGACAAGCAGCTCTGCAGTGTATCGCTGATGACTTGAGCTCTTTATACGGCTCAGGAGGGCCTTCTTCAACCTCAGTCCACCCGACAATGTTACCATCTCCGAAGCATCCTGTGTTTCAGAATTACACACACACACACACACACACACACACACACACACACACACACACACACACACACAAACTTTACCAAGATGTTCAACATAAGGGGAAACACTGCATACATTACATATGATAAAATTGAAAGGTCAAAACAATACATTGTAAGAGAACACAAATGCATGCAAGCAATCAGGGTCAAGCAATCTAAACACATCAGGGACTAACAATTGTCCAAAGTTGGCACAATCAGCGTGAGTGAATGATTTACCTCTGAATTCAGCAACGGGGGAGTTTCTAGAGTAGTCTTCAGGTTTATTGGCTGTCAAACGAAATAAAACACATACGCTCATGATTTACCAAATGTTATGCGCAAGTATTTTTTCCAACAATTGTTTACAGACAGATTATTTCACTTAATTCACTATATCACAATTCCAGTGGGTCAGAAGTTTACATATACTAAGTTGACTGTGCTTTTAAATTTTTAATATTTGGTCGCATATCCTTTGGCTTTGCATGCCATGACTTCCTGATGTCTGTGACCCAACAACATCAAAAGACTCTTGATATCTTATTTTCTGGTACTCTTACAAGCGATACTATACCGTCTCTGCATTTGAATGGATCTCTATGGGAATTGGGGGGTGTTGCATTAAATAATTTAGGAAAGTTTGGATAGCACTGCTTTGGAATAGAGCTAGTTTATTTAGTGTGAGCTACGATAGGCAATATTGTTAGATGTAACTTGGCCACATTTTGATATCAAGACTTTTAAAGGCAGGCCTAGTTTTTGCAAGTTGGAATTAAGAACTTATGGACAGCGCTATGTAGGCTATGCGTGAGTAACTTGGCTTTTTTTATGTCGTAGACCTTTTTGATCTGATATATATATACATACTGTAGGATATCTAATATTACCCCTCTTCTCTCTATCTCTGTCGCTCTCTGTCTCTCTCTCTCACCCCCCCAACATCAAAGATAAGCCAGTCTTTGTCATAAATGACCCCTCTCCCCCCCTCCCCCATACCTTAACCCAATCAGGACAGGGATGGTCTTCCTGTGGAGGTATTTTATAGTTGCACCGCAGAAAAAGAATTTAGTCAATTGTGGAGTTTGGTGAAGAAGTCATTCTTTTTGGTTCCTCGTACGTTTCCTTTTGTTCCTGTTCAGCTGGAGGGTAAATAATTTGGCAATTTTTGGCTTATCTCTCTCTTTCCTGGTATTTCCTAATTAATGTCTGGTTTAATGCCTTCACTTTTGTGAATTATAAGTAGTCAGCCTACATTCCCACCGAGGTCCCACCGAGATCGGTTGTCCTATAGCATACTAAATTTTACTATTGAGTAAACTGCAGTAAACTCTGAGACAAGTTCAAATCTTTTTCTAATTGACTGGTCTTAGATTTATTGATTTTATTTTGAAATTTTTTTTATATTATTATGGCATACCAGACAAAGAGAGAGATGCCTCATTTACCCTCCACTGCTGACCTACCAGCATTCCCTGGCCAGTCAAGGCTGGATCAGCAGTGGTATCTCATGTTATCAGAACAGCAATATTTGATAGCCCAGTGCCCAAAATTAGCAGAACAGCTCAAGGCAATGGATCAGCTTAAGGAGGAGGCACTTTACAACCTGCGGACTGAGTATTTGGACTATCTGATTTGTCCAGATAGTGATGAAACCAAGCGCAGGATTGTCCAAGGGATAAGGTCAAAGCAGGCATGGGATGAGGTAAACCAAATGTGGAAACTGGCTTGGGAAAAGCACCACTCTAAAGTCAGGAGTTACTGCCAAACCAGTTTCTTCTGTGGCAGTACAGCCTGTGCTGGAAGGAGCAGTGCATGCCGCCATTCCAGCCATAACCCAGGCACCACCCCCCACCGAGGACAATACAGCACTCTCCATTGACTCATCCCCACCCCCTTCAGGCTTGGACAATTCTGTGGATTTTGTCACCTCCACAGACAATGTAGCCGCCCCCCTGGTGAGACCCCCTTCCCTGGAGGAATTTGGGGGAAACAGCTCTGTGTCTTGTATCACACCAGCCACCACAGAGGATGTGACCCCACAGGACGTGGAATCCGCTGCTGCAGTCCTCTCAGCTGAGCCAGGTGAGGAGACCGTCGAACCCCTGGAGGCAGAACCTGCTACTGCAGACACAGCAGCTGCGGAGGGAAGTCCTTTACTCCCTCCTCATTAAGTTTAATTTGAGATGGGTTTTTGAGTGGAAGAATTCTCAAGATAAAGATGAAGGAAATAGCAGAATCTTCTATTAAATGTAATCTTTTATTAAACGGTCAAACGTTGATTCAACGTGGGAAAACCATAAACCTACGCAGAGGATTCGGAATTCCCCGAACAAAAACAAACATTAATTTATATAATATCATAACTCCTCCTTTACGTAACTAATACACCAATTATATGTGGTGACACCCTTTCATAATATCTTATTTTATCCAATAACAAATTATGCAAAAAATAAATATGTTATATGACCTGTTCTTACCCTATGCGCTTGGGGGCACTCTTGATCTATCAAATTAAATTGTTTGTGACCTCTCTTCCAGTGCCTTTTAATCAGACCATGAAATTTTCTTAATTTCCCTTATTTTTTATTCTTCTCCCACCTGTTCGGTCATCATGATCTATCTTATCAGCTTAGTTATGGAACACAGGAGGAAAACATTCCTGTTTTGACTGGTATGCTAGATGCCCTCGTCCTTGCTGACAGAGAACTATCCTGCATCCTCTCACCACCTCCCATCTCAGTACCTTTCCACTAGATCTTGACTGTATTATTTAATTATTTATATAAAAGTTTGCTTATGAGGCTTTCTTGGGCCTACAGAACAGTTTCACAAAACAGCTTACTTCCACACAGCCCAGCCTGGTGAGGAGACCGTCAAACCCCTGGAGGCAGAACCTGCTACTGCAGACAAAGCAGCCCAGCCTGGTGAGGAGACCGTCAAACCCCTGGAGGCAGAACCTGCTACTGCAAACACAGCAGCCCAGCCTGGTGAGGAGACCGTCAAACCCCTGGAGGCAGAACCTGCTACTGCAGACAAAGCAGCCCAGCCTGGTGAGGAGACCGTCAAACCCCTGGAGGCAGAACCTGCTACTGCAAACACAGCAGCCCAGCCTGGTGAGGAGACCGTCAAACCCCTGGAGGCAGAACCTGCTACTGCAAACACAGCAGCCCAGCCTGGTGAGGAGACCGTCAAACCCCTGGAGGCAGAACCTGCTACTGCAAACACAGCAGCCCAGCCTGGTGAGGAGACCGTCAAACCCCTGGAGGCAGAACCTGCTACTGCAGACACAGCAGCCCTGCCAGGTGGAGAGGTCTACGCACCCCAACAGGTGGAGTCAGCCCCCACACACCAGTCCACCCAGGCCGAGGACCCCACCCCACCCCGTGTGGACTTTTCTTCCCCTCCTGCTGCTTCCCCTCCTGCTGAATCCGAGGAACCTCTGTCTGCTGCACAGACAGAAGGGGTGTGCTCTGTGGACTCTCCCACTTCCCACAGTTCCTATGATGGAGGAGATAGGGGGACCTCTGCGAAAGCCTCACTCCCCTATCAGAGCTGTAAAGAGATCCCGGGAGAAACGGAGCAGGAAGCCAACCCCCGGCCGTTTTACGACTCCTCTGGCCCTCAAAGTCTCCGCCAGAGTGTTGTCTTGCACTCCAAAACAAGATGAAAGCAGCCAAGTTAGAACAACAGTTTCCCCCACCCTTGTCTCTCCACCCCTGAGCCACACCTGCAAACTTCGCACAACACACGTCATCCAGGGAAAGTGCAAGAGCCCCTTTCCGACGTCAGAAGTGTTCGGAGAGCAGTGATGGACTGGATGCTTACGAGCGACGATCAGCCCAGTTGCCCAGAGAGGGAACCAAAGCCAAAACTGGCATAGACCCCTGGACAGAGATGAGACGGGCGTGGTTAAGGGGCATCCATGTGCGGAAGAAGCAAGATGACAGGATGCCTCCTGTCATCCCGGTTTGCTGAACGCTGTGGCCCTCCGCAGCCAAAGGACTGACACTGGGGTTCTAGGAGGTAAAACTGGCACTCTGCCTGCCCCTGCCCCTGCCCCCCACCACCCCCCCACATCCCTACCACCACCTTTTAACATAAGACAATGCCCAGGTTTTTAAGTCCCTTTTCTAAAGTGTAGGTGCCCCCTCTGATGCTGTTCCTGGACACTTGTGGACAAGTCTGCCCTATTCAGGTGATTATTTGGACTGGCAATCTTGTGGATGGTAAATCCTGTCCGTAAGGTTACCCTGAATGGACTAAGTGCTTATAACATGCAGTGTTCCCCTCTTCACATGTTGCTGTGAGTGATAAGGCCTAAACCCTCAAGTCCCACAGTCTTCTCCTGCCACTCCCCGAAGGACCCCCAGAGGCACAAGTGCAACCGGACCCATACCCTGCTGCGGGAAGCTAGCCTAAGCGACTGCCATCGGCAGTCCACCCAACTGGACCCGAGCTCAAGGAGCCAAAACGGATTCCGACGGGGAAAGAGGTGCTTCCCCGCCCGTCAGTAGAGAGGTCTTGACCTCACTTTTCCGCCTGTGGATCGTCCAGCTGCCTGTTACATGAGACAGGACAGAGCCCCCCGCACGCTGTGCAGAATTGGTAGAGACACTGTGGAATTAGGCTGCCTTTCACTCACACAGTTACAACATTAAGGGGAATAAGCACTGCATGTTAACCAAGCAAGTCCAGGGAACCTCTTCCCTTGCCAATCCAGATACCCTGACACTGGAGAAGGAAGAGACTGAACCAAGGTGCCATGACAGCAGTGACAAAAAAATAAAAATGTCTGCACCACACCGGATCATCACAATGGGACTATCAAACTGGACATGGACTAATTGTTTTAAAGATGGTTAGTGAACCATTATGACACTTGTTTTCATGCAGCTATCATTGTACAATGATATATATAATGTCCAAATGTGTGGTTGTTATGATGATGGAACGATAGGCTCTTAGCAGCTGCATGCACCTATCGTTCCAAGAGAGGGAATGACGGGATGTTGCCTAATGTCTTTTGCTCTTTCTCTCTCTCTCTTTCTCTCTCTCTCTCTGTCTCTCTCTCGGCCTCTCTCTGTCTCCCCCCCCCCCATCCCTACCACCACCTTTTAACCTAATACCATGCCCATGTTGTGTTTAAGTCCCTTTTAGAGAGTGTAGGTGCCCCGCCAAATACTGTTCCTGGACACTTCTGGACAAGTCTGCCCTATTCATGTGATTATTTAGACTGGCAATCCCGTGGACGGTAAACCCTGTCCGTAAGGTACCCCTGCATGGACTGACAGCGGTCATAACATGCAGTGCTATCATTAATTGTTCCGGTCTTCACATGTTGCTATGAGTGATAATGCCTAAGCCCTCAACTCCCACAGTCTTCTCCTGCCATTCCCTAAAGGACACCCACAGACACAAGTGCAAACAAGTGCAACCAGTCCCACACCCTGCCGCGGGAAGCTAGCCTAAGCAACTGCCGTCAGCAGTCCACCCAATTGGATTCAGGCTAAAGGAGCCAAAATGGATTCCGACAGGGAAAGAGGCGCTTCCCCGCCCGTCAGAAGAGAGGTCCTGACTGCACTTTGCCACCTGTGGATCGTCCAGCTTCCTGTCACAGGAGACAGAGCCCCCGCACGCCGTGCAGAACTGGTAGAGACACTGTGGAGTAGGTTGCATTTCACTCACGCAATCGCAACATTAATGGAAAAAGCACTGCATGGACTGCATCTCTTGTCCCTTGCCAGTCTAGATACCCAGACACTGGAGAAGGAAGAGACTGAACCAGGGTGTCATAACCACAGCGACACAAAAAGAGTGTCTAATAGAGATATCTCTCCGCACCACACTGGATCATCGTGGGACATACATCAGTGTGTCCATATATCTGCTGGCCAGCAGATCACAAAGGGACTATTAAACTGGGCATGGACTAAATGTTTTAAAAATGGTTGGTGAACCATTTGGACAGTTGTTTTTGTTGTTAGCAGGTAACTGCATCTTCAATGTTCAAATGTGTAATGTGATTCCTATTTGGTGATGTAAGAATAGGTTTTTAGCGGGTGCATGCACCTATTCTTACAAGAGAGGGATGTAGGATATCTAATATTACCCCTCTTCTCTCTATCTCTGTCGCTCTCTGTCTCTCTCTCTCTCACCCCCCCAACATCAAAGATAAGCCAGTCTTTGTCATAAATGACCCCTCTCCACCCCTCCCCCATACCTTAACCCAATCAGGACAGGGATGGTCTTCCTGTGGAGGTATTTTATAGTTGCACCACAGAAAAAGAATTTAGTCAATTGTGGAGTTTGGTGAAGAAGTCAAGGGGTTCTAGCACGCAATATCGCTTGTGTTCAGTATTCAGAGTGCTGAACATTTTAACAAGGGCATTGACTGTTGGAACCGATGGATTCAGAAAATACACATTTTACCTAGTCCTCACTTACCCGACAATACACAGGGGGTGGACAAAATATCGGAAACACCAGTTTTCCAGAAAACATAAAACACCTGCCACATGTTTGCTACACAAAACCTCAACCTCTGTTCCTAACCTGATTATCTATGTTTTTTTGCGAATCTTGTGCCACGTGTACATTTTATATGATGCCTTGTTTTTCTTTATAATTATGCCAATCAACCATAATATTTTAGGTATGTTAAAGATTGTAACTAATTGGCAGAGATCTATATAATAAATGAAAGCCCTTATTTTTTATAATGCCAACGTTCAGTGTTAATTCAATAATGTGTTAAATTGTTAATCGCATAATTAATGTTACTTGAAACACTGTAGCCTACTATTGTACTCTACTGTGTGTTTCTGTAGATAGGTATATCTGTATATTTGTATCTGCACTGTTGTATACACAATGTTCAATCAACACACTGGTTAGAAAACCGATTGTTTTGTGTGCAAAAGGTGCCGAAAGAACAAATAACAAATAAAAAATCGAACTGAAAGACTATCTGACTCATGTTTACATCACGCACAATAAAGTAAAAAAATATGATATAAAACGGCTTCCATTACAAAAGCTTTAAGTGATTCTAACAGCATGGGATTAAATCATAGTGGATTTACATATAAATTGGAGAAGGACCAGTACTAGTAGCCAGGTTACAGATTGAGCAATATTTTTGTCATTTATTTATCCATTTGCCTATACACTGCAAAAGTATAGCCTAATTCTAGAGTTGTACTGCACTGAACTGCAGTTGTATTGCACTGATTGCATGATCTATTGTACTGCACTAAACTGCAGTTGTACTGCACTGAACTATAGATGTACTACACTAAGTTACAATTGTACTGTACTGAACTGCAGAAGTAGTGCAAATGTAAAGCATACTTCTATAGTTGTTCTGTACTGAACTACAGTTGTACTGCACTGCAGCTGTACACTGATCTATAGTTGTAGTGCACTGTACTGCGGTTGTACTGCACTGATCTATAATTGTACTGCACTGAACTATAGATGTACGACACTATGTTACAATTGTACTGCAGTTAAAAGGGACTTTAACAAGTAAAATTTCTCAATATGCAGTACTACTTCAGAGAACTGCACTTGTACTTCATAAAACTGCAGTAATACTGCAGATGACTGCAATCTTACTGCAGTTCATTTTTGTAAGGGGTTAAACCATTAGCCTAGCAGGGCTGCCCAACCCTCTTCCTGGAGACGTACCGTCCTGTAGGTTTTCACTCCGACCCTAACAAAGCACACCTCATTCAACAGCGAGAGAGCTTGTTGAGCTGCTCATTAATACAATCAGGTGTGCCAAATTAGGGTTGATATGAAAACCTACAGGACGGTAGATCTCCAGGAACAGGGTTGGGCAGCCCTGGCCTATAGGCTACAACTTATATCAATAAATGATCTGTCAAAACAAGATGTAATTATACTTTCAGCAACTTGGCTGAACCCTGCTACAGTTGATGAATATAGTACCATTTTACCATATCCTTCCTTTTGATTGGTCTGTACTGCCTTTGCTGGAGATAATGCCACTATATAATGGGGGTATTCTGATAACCTCAGGGACTGAACGAAGTGGAAATACTGTTAATTATATCAATTTTAGGTCGCAGCACCAGCAACACTTGACTGAACCCTGCTTACAGCTGACGAATATAGTGCCATTTTCCCATATCCTCACCTTTTGATTGGTCTGTAATGCCTTTGCTGGAGATAATGCCACTATATAATGGGGGTATTCTGATATCCTCAGGGACTGGAGTAAGTGGATGTAGTGTTACTTATATCAATTTCAGGTCGGAGCACCAGCAACACTTGGCTGAACCTTCCTTGCAGCTGACAAATATAGTGCCATTTTCCCATATCCTCTGCTTATTGGTCTGTACTGCCTTTGCTGGAGATAATGCCACTATGTAATGGGGGTATTCTGATAAAGTCAGGGACTGGACTAAGTGGATGTAGTGTTACTTATATCAATTTTAGGTCACAGCACCAGCAACACTAGGTTGAACCCTGCTATATTGGATGAATAAAGTGCCATTTTGCCATATCCTCGCCTCCTGATTGGTCTGTACTGCCTTTGCTGGAGATAATGCCACTATATAATGGGGGTATTCTGATATCCACAGGGACTGGACTAAGTGGATGTAGTGTTACTTATATCAATTTTAGGTCACAGCACCAGCAACACTTGGCTGAACCCTGCTTACAGCTGACGAATATAGTGCCATTTTCCCATATCCTCGCCTTTTGATTGGTCTGTACTGCCTTTGCTGGAGATAATGCCACTATATAATGGGGTACTCTGATAACCTCAGGGACTGGATTAAGTGGATTTATTGTTACTTATATCAATTTTAGGTCAGAGCACCAGCAACACTTGGCTGAACCCTGCTACAGTTGATGAATATAGTGGCATTTTGCAATATCCTCACCTTCTGATTGGTCTGTACTGCCTTTGCTGGAGAAAATGCCAACATATAATGTGGGTACTCTGATAACACCAGGGACTGGACTAAATGGATTTATTGTTAATTATATCAATTTTAGGTCGCAGCACCAGCAACACTTGACTGAACCCTGCTAGAGTTGACGAATATAGTGCCATTTTCCCATATCCGGACCTTTGATAGGTCTGTACTGCCTTTGCTGGAGATAATGCCAGTATATAATGGGGATAGTCTGATATCCACAGGGACTGGACTAAGTGGATGTAGTGTTACTTATGTCAATTTTACGTCGCAGCACCAACAACACTTGGCTGAACCCTGCTTACAGCTGATGAATATAGTGCCATTTTCCCATATCCTGACCTTCTGATTGGTCTGTACTGCCTTTGCTGGAGATAATACCACTATATAATGGGGGTATTCTGGTATCCTCAGGGACTGGACTAAATGGATTTATTGTTACTTATATCAATTTAAGGTCGCAGCACCGGCAACACTTAGCTGAACCCTGCTACAGTTGATGAATATAGTGCCATTTTCCCATATCCTTGCCTACTGATTGGTCTGTACTGCCTTTGCTGGAGATAATGCCACTATATAATGGGGGTATTCTGATATCCACAGAGACTGGACTAAGTGGTTGTAGTGTTACTTATATCAATTTTACGTCGCAGCACCAGCAACACTTGGCTGAACCCTGCTTACAGCTGACAAATATAATGCCATTTTCCCATATCCTCGCCTGTTGATTGGTCTGTACTGCCTTTGCTGGAGAAAATGCCACTATATAATGGGGGTATTCTGATATCCACAGGGACTGGACTAAATGGATGTAGTGTTACTTATATCAATTTTGGGTCGCAGCACCAGCAACAATTGGCTGAACCCTGCTACAGTTGATGAACATAGGGCCATTTTGCCATATCCTCGCCTTTTGATTGGTCTGTACTGCCTTTGCTGGAGATAATGCCAGTATATAATGCGGGTACTCTGATAACACCAGGGACTGGACTAAATTGATTTATTGTTAATTATATCAATTTTAGGTCGCAGCACCAGCAACACTTGACTGAACCCTGCTAGAGTTGACGAATATAGTGGCATTTTGCCATATCCTCGCCTTCTGATTGGTCTGTACTGCCTTTGCTGGAGAAAATGCCACTATATAATGGGAGAATTCTGATATCCACAGGGACTGGACTAAGTGTATGTAGTGTTACTTATATCAATTTTACGTCGCAGCACCAGCAACACTTGGCTGAACCCTGCTACATTTGATGAATATAGTGTAATGGGGCGTGACGTGTGAGGAAGGAGGAGCCAAACGCAGCAAGGGGAATCATTAAGCCCTTAGGCCACTAAGGCGGGATACCCGCAGATAAGGGAGGAGACAAGACAAGGAACACAAACACCACTACAACCGCTACTAACTGGCTCACTGTCAAACGCCAAGTAGAGCGCAAGGACAGGGATCTGAACAGCCAGAAATAAATACGCGCCCTGTCTCTGTAAGGAGACGAATCAGAACGGGCGAGTAGTGTAAAGACAAACATAAAACACAAACAAACACTGCAAAACAATATGATAGTATGAGGAGGCGAATGGAAAAGATCCAACGTTTCCAGTGTTACGTATCTGTGTACGGGACGAACCCAAGTGCAACGACCAGGAGACAGAATTCACAAAAGATGGTATTTAATAAATTAAGTGTTGGGGTAGTCCCAACACTGTACAGGAAAGGCAACACACACACAGAATTAGGAGATCTTGCGCCTGGAAGCCCGGGGCGGGCTGCTCCAAGCCGGAGCTGGACTGGAGGTTCTGGAACGGGCTGTTCCAAACCGGAACTGGACTGGACTGGAACTGGACCGGGTGGTCCACACGGGAAACAGGTACTGGAACGGAATTGTCCCAAACCGGAACTGGACTGGACTGGACTGGACCGGGAGGTCCACACGGGTACAGGTACTGGAACGGAATGTCCCAAACCGGAACTGGACTGGACTGGAACTGGACCGGGAGGTCCACACGGGAATCAGGTACTGGAACGGAATTGTCCCAAACCGGAACTGGACTGGACTGGACTGGACCGGGAGGTCCACACGGGTACAGGTACTGGAACGGAATGTCCCAAACCGGAACTGGACTTGAGCGAGTGCCTGTAACACTCACGCCGGGACTGAACTGGAACTGGCAGGGGAGCGACTCACTACGGCAGGGCAGGACTGGACCGGGCTGACTGCACCGGTATGGAAAAACAAAACAGAGGAGGGTTAGTGCAAGGGAAGGCACGGGAAAGACCGGGAGGTTCTCACGGAGGTGATGGGTTTGGAAGTCGGGAGGCTTTGCGGAAGCACGGCAGGGCAGAGTGGTGTGGCGTAGCTGCGGTAGGTCCGGAGGTAGCTGACCGTCTCCAGAGCTCCAGGAGCCGGCGCCGAAGAACTGGGTGGTTTCCTCGGTCGGACAGGAACAACTGGAGAGTAGCCAGGTAGCGAATCACCCCGGAGCCTACACGCGCTGGAGGTGGGGGTACCGCAACACACACAAACAAACACGGGGAAAAACAAACACTGCCACGGGAGATAGGGAGTAGGGTTGGATGGAGGAGAAGGGAAACAAGTTAGCAAATATAATAATGACAGGAATTGTGCGGAAGGTAAACTACCAGACTGTAGTTTGCAAGGGACTATACGCTGTATGGGAAACACATTCCACAAACACGCGAATAGTTTACACGGGGGGACCAGTTAACGAGTCAAGCACTACACCAAGTGATGATAGTTAACGAACTGGCGCCGACTGGCAGCCAGCCGAAAGACTATATAGGGCTAACTAATGTGACAAAATACGAAACAGGTGTGAACATAAACCGGGAGTGATTACAAGACACCAGGTGAGGAAATGCATGCAACGAGGGGGAGGGAGTGAAAGGCGGAAGTAAACCAAAACAACCAGACGAACAAGACAGGGAAGGACATGCCTAGTCCGCGGCAGAGGGGAAAACACGGACAAAGGGATCCAACATGACACGGAGGGAAAACAGGAAAACACGGAAAACGGACAGGAAGGGAGCGGAACATTACAGTACCCCCCCCCTCAACGTACGCCACCTGGCGTACCTGGCGGCCTGGTCTTGAATGGGAAGCGACTGTGGAAATCCTGGATTAAGGTTTGATCCAGGATGAGGCCCTTGTGGAGCCATGACCGCTCCTCAGGGCCATACCCCTCCCAGTCCACGAGGTATTGGAAGCCCCGACCCTTACGGCGGATGTCAATGATGCGGTCCACCGTATAGGCCGGGGCGTTGTTGATGACCCGGACAGGAGGCGGAGGGAGGGTAGGGGCACTGAGGGGGCTGGAGGCGACAGGCTTGACTTGGGAGACATGAAAAACGGGGTAAACTTTGAGGGAGGCAGGGAGGGAGAGCTTGACAGAAACAGGGTTAACAAGACGTACAACAGGGAAGGGACCAATGAACCGGGGCCGAAGCTTTTTAGAGGAGGAGGGAAGGGAAATGTTAGACGTGGACAACCAGACCTGCTGACCGGCCCTGTATTTGGGGGCTGCGGTCCTGTGCAGGTCCGCCAGACGCTGGGACCGGGAATTGGAACGTAGGAGTGCGGTGCGTGTAAGCCTCCAAATGCGCTTGCATTTGAGGATGTGGGCCCTGACAGAGGGGACTGCTACCTCGGCCTCCTGGACCGACAGGAGAGGGGGTTGGTACCCTAACGAACACTCGAAAGGGGATAACCCGGTGGAGGTACTCTTAAGGGAGTTGTGGGAGTACTCCACCCAGGGAAGGAAACGGCTCCAGGAGGCGGGGTTGCGAGCCGTGACGCACCGCAGGGCGGCCCCCAGGTCCTGGTTCGCCCTCTCTGCCTGGCCGTTCGACTGGGGATGGAAGCCAGACGAAAGACTGGCCGAAGCCCCCAGGGCTACACAGAACGCCTTCCAGACCTGGGAGGAGAATTGGGGCCCACGATCCGACACGATATCGGAAGGGATCCCGTGCAGCCTGACCACATGTACCACCAGGAGCTCCGCCGTTTCGAGGGCGGACGGGAGCTTGGGGAGGGGAATAAAGTGGGCCGCCTTGGAGAACCGATCCACAATTGTCAAAATGACAGAGTTGCCATCTGACAACGGCAGACCGGTTACGAAGTCCACCCCAATGTGGCTCCAAGGACGGCCCGGGACAGGGAGGGGAAGGAGATGACCAGAGGGAGGCTGGTGGGAAGCCTTGCTCCTGGCGCATACAGAGCAGGCCAGAACAAAGGCACGGGTATCCTCCTTGAGGGTGGGCCACCAAAAGCTCCTCCTGACGAGGGCGGTCGTCCTGGCAACACCTGGGTGACACGCCAGGCAGGAGGCGTGAACCCACTCAAGGACCTGGGAGCGGACGGAGTCGGGAACAAACAGGGCAGGGTTAGGGTTATTACGGGGGTCAGGGTGGGAGGTCTGGGCGGACCTCACGATTTCCTCAATCCTCCAGGAGACCGCAGCCACCATACAGGACGCTGGGAGAATGGTTTCGGGGTCAGCAGGACTGGAGGGAAGGGAAAACACACGGGATAAGGCATCTGCCTTAATATTGCGGGAACCGGGGCGATAGGACAAAGAAAAATTAAACCGGGCAAAGAAAAGTGACCACCTAGCCTGTCTGGCATTCAGCCTCTTGGCAGATCTTAAATAAATTAAATTTTGGTGGTCAGTCAAAACAACAAAGGGGGTACCTGCCCCCTCCAGCCAGTGGCGCCACTCCTCAAGAGCCAGCTTAATGGCAAGAAGTTCCCGATCCCCGACATCATAATTCTGCTCAGCGGAGGACAGCCTCCGGGAGAAAAAGGCACAGGGATGGAGCTTGTTGTCTAAGGCGGCACGTTGGGACAGAATGGCCCCCACGCCGGTGTCGGAGGCGTCCACCTCGATCGTAAACTGACGGGAGGGATCAGGGTGGCAAAGGATAGGGGCTGAGGAAAACCGCGTTTTGAGTTGCTCAAAAGCACGCTGAGCTTCGGGATTCCAACAGAAAGAAAAAGTGGTGGAGGTAAGTTTTGTAAGGGGGGCAGCAATGACACTGTAATTTCGGATAAAACGACGATAAAAATTAGCAAAACCAAGGAACTGTTGTAGCAGCTTACGAGAGGTGGGTTGGGGCCATTCCGTCACCGCCTTGACTTTGACCGGATCCGCCCGGATACTGCCCTCCTCGATAATGAAGCCGAGGAACGGGACTGAAGAGACGTGGAATGAGCATTTCTCCGCCTTCACGAAGAGCTGGTTCTCGAGGAGCCGCTGGAGAACCTCCCGGACATGGAGAATGTGCTCCTGAGGGGACTTGGAAAAAATTAAAATGTCGTCAATGTAAACAAAAACGGTCTTACCCAACAGGTCTCGCAGGACGTCATTAACCATGCCCTGGAAGACTGCCGGGGCGTTAGTAAGGCCGAAAGGGACCACCAGGTACTCATAGTGGCCCAACGGGGTATTGAAGGCAGTCTTCCACTCATCCCCCTCCCGTATGCGCACCAGGTGGTACGCATTACGGAGGTCGAGTTTCGTGAAAATGACGGCCTGCGAGAGGGGTTCAAAAGCAGTGTTAATGAGGGGGAGAGGATACTTGTTGCGGATGGTGATGGAATTGAGTCCCCGGTAGTCGATGCAGGGCCGTAGTGAGCCGTCCTTTTTCCCCACGAAAAAGAACCCAGCACCAACCGGAGAAGAGGAGGGACGGATGATGCCCGAGGCGAGGGACTCATGGATATATTCCTCCATGGCGAGTTTCTCTGGTCCCGACAGACTGTAGAGACGGCCGGACGGAAGTTTGGCTCCCGCCAGCAGATCGATACAACAGTCGTACGGGCGATGAGGAGGTAGGGACAGAGCACGTGCTTTCGAGAAGGTGCGACTGAGGTCGTGATACTGTTTGGGAACGGTGGACATATCGGGTTCGGGTAGGTTGGTGCTGGGATTCTTGGACCCCGGAGGGGGAAGCGCGGAGCGGAGACAGCTAGCCAGGCAGTGGCCACTCCACGCCAGGATGCGTCCGCCCTGCCAGTCAATGTGTGGGTTATGGAGACGGAGCCAGGTCTGACCTAAAACTATGGTTGACTGTGTGGAGTTGATGAGGAGGAGTTGAATGCTCTCCCGGTGATTGCCAGAGAGGACAAGCTGTAAGGACACGGTGGAGTGGGTCACTAATCCCAAGCTCCGACCGTCTAAGGCGAAGGCAGTAATGGGTGATGGAAGAAGCTCCGTAGGTATGCCGGCCCTCTGGGCGAAGGTGGTGTCCATAAAGTTGGCGTCGGCTCCAGAGTCGATGAGAGCCGACGAAACTAAGGACTTGTCGCTCCACAGGAGAGTGGCCTTGAAGACTAGGCGATTCTGGGCTGCATGGCAGGGAATGATAGGGCTCGTCAGTACGCCTAGTTTAACTGGCGAGCCTATTCTTTTGGGCGGATTGGACACGAGGCGATCTGATGGCCAGGTTTGCCACAGTAGAAGCACGACCTGGATCGCTGACGGCGTTGGCGCTCCGCAGAGTTGACCACAACTCTGCCCAGTTGCATGGGCTCCTCTTCGGAGACCCCAGACGCCGCCCTGAATCCAGAAACAGATGGGTGAGAGCGAATATGAGGAAGGTGACCGGGATTCCCCCCACGCTCACGGGCCCGGATACGAAGACGGTTGTCGACTGCTATGGCCAGGCTAATCAGGCTATTGAGGGAGGTGGATTCCTCACGGGTGGCTAGTTGGTCTTTGAGCTCCTCGCTGAGTGCCTGGCGGAAAGCCCCCTGAAGGGCGGTGTCGTTCCATCCGGACTCCGCGGCGAGGGTACGGAATTGGATGGCCATCTCTGCGACGCTGCGACCCCCCTGACGGACTTGAAGTAGGCGCTGAGTTGCATCTCGCCCACAGGTAGGGTGGTCAAACACGCGCCGCATCTCGGCGGTGAAGGCAGCGAAGTTGTTGCAGAGCGCGGCTTGGCTATCCCAGATGGATGTAGCCCACTCCAGGGCACCTCCTCCCAGGCTGCTCATGATGAACGCGATCTTACATGGGTCGGAGGCGAAGGAGGAGGGCTGCATCCGGAAGACAATGTCGCATTTCATCAGAAATTCGCGACATTTCCCCAATTCCCCGCGGAATAGCTCCGGATGTTGAACGCGAGGCTCCCGAAATGAAGCGGACACAGGAGGGTCCGCCGGGGGGTCCGGAGCGGGCGGTGTAGGGCCCACTGGAATACGCGGAAGCGGCTGGTGAAGAGACAGCTGAGTAACTTGTTCCGTGATGCTCTTCAGTACTTCCAACACGTCGTCCAGACGACGGCCCTGTTGGTCGCTGACCGCAGTTTGGCAGGAGAAGGCGTGCCGAATCTGCTCCAGGTCGGCTGGGTCCATGTTTTTGGCCAGTTCGTTCTGTTACGTATCTGTGTACGGGACGAACCCAAGTGCAACGACCAGGAGACAGAATTCACAAAAGATGGTATTTAATAAATTAAGTGTTGGGGTAGTCCCAACACTGTACAGGAAAGGCAACACACACACAGAATTAGGAGATCTTGCGCCTGGAAGCCCGGGGCGGGCTGCTCCAAGCCGGAGCTGGACTGGAGGTTCTGGAACGGGCTGTTCCAAACCGGAACTGGACTGGACTGGAACTGGACCGGGTGGTCCACACGGGAAACAGGTACTGGAACGGAATTGTCCCAAACCGGAACTGGACTGGACTGGACTGGACCGGGAGGTCCACACGGGTACAGGTACTGGAACGGAATGTCCCAAACCGGAACTGGACTGGACTGGAACTGGACCGGGAGGTCCACACGGGAATCAGGTACTGGAACGGAATTGTCCCAAACCGGAACTGGACTGGACTGGACTGGACCGGGAGGTCCACACGGGTACAGGTACTGGAACGGAATGTCCCAAACCGGAACTGGACTTGAGCGAGTGCCTGTAACACTCACGCCGGGACTGAACTGGAACTGGCAGGGGAGCGACTCACTACGGCAGGGCAGGACTGGACCGGGCTGACTGCACCGGTATGGAAAAACAAAACAGAGGAGGGTTAGTGCAAGGGAAGGCACGGGAAAGACCGGGAGGTTCTCACGGAGGTGATGGGTTTGGAAGTCGGGAGGCTTTGCGGAAGCACGGCAGGGCAGAGTGGTGTGGCGTAGCTGCGGTAGGTCCGGAGGTAGCTGACCGTCTCCAGAGCTCCAGGAGCCGGCGCCGAAGAACTGGGTGGTTTCCTCGGTCGGACAGGAACAACTGGAGAGTAGCCAGGTAGCGAATCACCCCGGAGCCTACACGCGCTGGAGGTGGGGGGTACCGCAACACACACAAACAAACACGGGGAAAAACAAACACTGCCACGGGAGATAGGGAGTAGGGTTGGATGGAGGAGAAGGGAAACAAGTTAGCAAATATAATAATGACAGGAATTGTGCGGAAGGTAAACTACCAGACTGTAGTTTGCAAGGGACTATACGCTGTATGGGAAACACATTCCACAAACACGCGAATAGTTTACACGGGGGGACCAGTTAACGAGTCAAGCACTACACCAAGTGATGATAGTTAACGAACTGGCGCCGACTGGCAGCCAGCCGAAAGACTATATAGGGCTAACTAATGTGACAAAATACGAAACAGGTGTGAACATAAACCGGGAGTGATTACAAGACACCAGGTGAGGAAATGCATGCAACGAGGGGGAGGGAGTGAAAGGCGGAAGTAAACCAAAACAACCAGACGAACAAGACAGGGAAGGACATGCCTAGTCCGCGGCAGAGGGGAAAACACGGACAAAGGGATCCAACATGACACGGAGGGAAAACAGGAAAACACGGAAAACGGACAGGAAGGGAGCGGAACATTACATCCAGGCTACTCTCAAACTCGCGGTCACACACAAACGTGTCCACAACATCGCCCAATCTTCCATATAGGAAGACATGTACCTAAAAGACGAAAAGAACAGCAGTTCCAAACAAAATCGTCAAACTCCATACAAGGAGAAAGGCACCGAAAGGAACGAGCAGGACAGGCAGGGACATTTACCGGCTAGACCAAAGCGAGATTCATTGAAAATACACGCCCTGCCTCTATATGATGAGGAAAATAACGAGACGCACAGGAACAGATTTAACGTTCCATGGCGAGAATAATAGGCTCGCAGTCAAACGCAAACATGTCCAAAACATCGCCCGGTCTCCCTGAGAGACGAATTGCACCGAAGGGCGAACAGAAACACAGTTCCGAACAAAATCGCCCAAACCTCCATACACGGAGAAATAGCACAAAAGACGAAGGGACAGCTGTACCGAAACGGTCGGCTAACTGACTTACACAAGCACAAACACAAGCCCTGCCTCTAAGTAACGGAAAATGTAACGAGGCGAACAGGAACAGAGATTTAACATTCCATGGCTATTTAATAGGAAAACACGCAGTCAAATACAAACACGTCCACAACATAGCCCAAGCTCCATAAACTAGGAGGCTAACACCCGGAGAACGAAAACAGAACAACAGTTCCAAACAAAATCGTCCCGCAGGTAGTTAGGGAGTATAGGACGGCTGCAACAAAAGACCTACGCAACATAGCACGACAGCCTCTCAAATACAAATAAAAACCCTGGCTCACAACAAAGGAGAACGTAGTCCACGAGAAGGACCAAACAGGGAAATATGTACCAAGGCTACTTACTGGCTCACAGTAACACGGAATTGAGTAGAAGCAAAACGCCAGATCTCTCAGCAAGAACCCTTAACAGGCGAAAAAATGGACCAGAGAAACTGCTACTCTATACTTCTACGAGCTAAGAAACTAAGTAGAAGGGAAACGCCTGATCCTCCTATGGGAAGACATGTGCCGAAGGGCGAGCAGAACTACTGTTCCGAACAGAATCGCCCAAAACTCCATACACGGAGAAAAAGCACCAACAAGGCAAAATAGAGCAGAGATTTTACGGTCCCAAACTTCTACGAGATAATCAACTACCAAGCCAGTAAGAAATAAGCCCTGCCTCTAAACAGAGACGCAAAAAATAGGCGAGTAGCCAAAACGGTACGAGAACTCACAACCAACAACACCACAGTACAAACAAAGAACAATAAACAATTAATGTCGAAGCCCCGAATGAAGGAAACGGTAGGCTTATATAAATCACTCCGGTGACTACAACAGGTGTAAACGCTTTAATAGAAACTCCCCCAACTCAGCAGGGCGGAGCAAGCATTTACCAAAAGGGCAGCGCCCTCGCGTGGCCACCGAGGAAAACGACCGCATGGGGAAACAGGGTAGAAAACCATGACATATAGTGCCATTTTGCCATATCCTCGCCTTCTCATTGGTCTGTACTGCCTTTGCTGGAGATAATGCCACTATATAATGGGGGTATTCTGATATCCACAGGGACTGGACTAAGTGGATGTAGTGTTACTTATATCAATTTTACGTCGCAGCACCAGCAACACTTGGCTGAACCTTCCTTGCAGCTGACGAATATAGTGCCATTTTGCCATATCCTCGCCTTCTTATTGGTCTGTACTGCCTTTGCTGGAGATAATGCTACCAAGTAATGGGGGTATTCTGGTATCCTCAGCGACAGGAGTAAGTGGATGTAGTGTTACTTATATCAATTTTAGGTCGCAGCACCAGCAACCCTTGGCTGAACCTTCCTTGCTGCTGACGAATATAGTGCCATTTTGACACATACCCGCCTTCTTATTCGTCTGTATTGCCTTTGGTGGAGATAATGCCACTAAGTAATGGGGGTATTCTGATAAACTCGGGGACTGCACTAAGTGGATGTAGTGTTAATTATATCAATTTTAGGTCGCAGCACCAGCAACACTTGGCTGAACCTTCTTTGCAGTTGATGAATATAGGGCCATTTTGCCATATCCTCGCCTTCTCATTGGTCTGTACTGCCTTTGCTGGAGATAATGCCACAATATAATGGGGCTATTCTGATATCCACAGGGACTGGACTAAGTGGATGTAGTGTTACTTATATCAATTTTACGTCGCAGCACCAGCAACACTTGGCTGAACCCTGCTTACAGCTGACGAATATAGTGCCATTTTCCCATATCCTCGCCTTTTGATTGGTCTGTACTGCCTTTGCTGGAGATAATGCCACTATATAATGGGGTACTCTGATAATCTCAGGGACTGGATTAAGTGGATTTATTGTTACTTATATCAATTTTAGGTCAGAGCACCAGCAACACTTGGCTGAACCCTGCTACATTTGATGAATATAGTGGCATTTTGCTATATCCTCACCTTCTGATTGGTCTGTACTGCCTTTGCTGGAGATAATGCCAGTATATAATGTGGGTACTCTGATAACACCAGGGACTGGACTAAATTGATTTATTGTTAATTATATCAATTTTAGGTCGCAGCACCAGCAACACTTGACTGAACCCTGCTAGCGTTGACGAATATAGTGCCATTTTCCCATATCCTCTGCTTATTTGTCTGTACTGCCTTTGGTGGAAATAATGCCACTATATAATGGGGATATTCTGATAACCTCAGGGACTGGACTAAGTGGATTTATCATTACTTATATCAATTTTAGGTCGCAGCACCAACAACACTTGGCTGAACCCTGCTTACAGCTGATGAATATAGTGCCATTTTCCCATATCCTGACTTTTGATAGGTCTGTACTGCCTTTTCTGGAGATAATGCCACTATATAATGGGGGTATTCTGGTATCCTCAGGGACAGGAGTAAGTGGATGTCATGTCACTTATACCAATTTCAGGTCATAGCACCAGCAACACTTGGCTGAACCTTCCTTGCTGCTGACGAATATAGTGCCATTTTGCCACATCCTCGCCTACTTATTGGTCTGTACTGCCTTTGGTGGAGATAATGCCACTAAGTAATGGGGGTATTCTGATAACCTCAGGGACTGCACTAAGTGGATTATCATTAGTTATATCAATTTTAGGTCGCAGCACCAGCAACACTTAGCTGAACCCTGCTACAGTTGATGAATATAGTGCCATTTTCCCATATCCTCGCCTTCTGATTGGTCTGTACTGCCTTTGCTGGAGATAATGCCACTATATCTCGGGGTATTCTGATATCCACAGGGACTGGACTAAGTGTGTGTAGTGTTACTTATATCTATATTACGTCGCAGCACCAGCAACACTTGACTAAACCCTGCTACAGTTGACGAATATAGTGGCATTTTGCTATATCCTTGCCTTCTGATTGGTCTGTACTGCCTTTGCTGGAGATAATGCCACTATTTAATGGGGGTATTCTGATATCCACAGGGACTGGACTAAGTGTGTGTAGTGTTAATTATATCAATTTTACGTCGCAGCACCTGCAATACTTGGCTGAACCTTCCTTGCAGCTGACGAATATAGTGCCATTTTGCCATATCCTCGCCTACTTATTGGTCTGTACTGCCTTTGGTGGAGATAATGCCACTATGTAATGGGGGTATTCTGATAAACTCAGGGACTGGACTAAGTGGATGTAGTGTTACTTATATCAATTTTAGGTCGCAGTCCCAGCAACACTTGGCTGAACCTTCCTTGCAGTTGACGAATATAGGGGCATTTTGCCATATCCTCGCATTTTGATTGGTCTGTACTGCCTTTGCTGGAGATAATGCCAGTATAAAATGTGGGTACTCTGATAATACCAGGGACTAGACTAAATGGATTTATTGTTACTTATATCAATTTTAGGTTGCAGCACCAGCAACACTTGACTGAACCCTGCTATAGTTGACGAATATAGTGGCATTTTGCTATATCCTTGCCTCCTGATTGGTCTGTACTGCCTTTGCTGGAGATAATGCCACTATATAATGGGGGTATTCTGAAAACCTCAGGCACTGGACTAAGTGGATTTATCATTACTTATCTCAATTTTAGGTCACAGCACCAGCAACACTTGGCTGAACCCTGCTACATTTGATGAATATAGTGCCATTTTCCCATATCCTCACCTTTTGATTGGTCTGTACTGCCTTTGCTTAATGCCACCATATAATGGGGGTATTCTGGTATCCACACGGACCGGACTAAGGGGATGTAGTGTTACTTATATCAATTTTAGGTCGCAGCACCAGCAACACTTGACTGAACCCTGCTTACAGCTGACGAATATAGTGCCATTTTCCCATATCCTCACCTTTTGATTGGTCTGTACTGCCTTTGCTGGAGATAATACCACTATATAATGGGGGTATTCTGGTATCCTCAGGGACGGGAGTAAGTGGATGTAGTGTTACTTATAGCAATTTGAGGTCGTAGCACCAGCAACACTTGGCTGAACCATCCTTGCAGCTGACGAATATAGTGCCATTTTGCCATATCCTTGCCTTCTTATTGGTCTGTACTGCCTTTGGTGGAGATAATGCCACCATGTAATGGGGCTATTCTGGTATCCTCAGCGACAGGAGTAAGTGGATGTAGAGTTACTTATATCAATTTTAGGTCGCAGCACCAGCAACCCTTAGCTGAACCTTCCTTGCAGCTGACGAATATAGTGCCATTTTGCCACATTCTCGCCTTCTTATTGGTCTGTACTGCCTTTGGTGGAGATAATGCCACAAAGTAATGGGGGTATTCTGATAAATTCAGGGACTGCACTAAGTGGATGTAGTGTTACTTATATCAATTTTTGGTCGCAGCACCAACAACACTTGGCTGAACCTTCCTTGCAGTTAACGAATATAGGGCCATTTTGCCATATCCTGACCTTTTGATTAGTCTGCACTGCCTTTGCTGGAGAAAATGCCACTATATAATGGGGGTATTCTGATATCCACAGGGACTGGACTAAATTGATTTATTGTTACTTATATCAATTTTAGGTCGCAAAACCAGCAACACTTAGCTGAACCCTGCTACAGTTGATGAATATAGTGCCATTTTTCCATATCCTCGCCTTCTGATTCGTCTGTACTGCCTTTGCTGGAGATAACGCCACTATATAATGGGGGTAATCTGATATCCACAGGGACTGGACTAAGTGGATGTAGTCTTACTTATGTCAATTTTACGTCGCAGCACCAGCAACACTTGGCTGAACCTATAGCGTGTTTTGCATTCCTACTTCAGAGTGCAATCAGACCAGCGTTGTCAATAATCTACCGTCGGATAGGCTAAGTGTCGTCTTTTCATTCGGTTTCAGCTGTGCGTTAGTTAATTGAACTGTTTGTAGCGTAGTCACTGTTTAGTTGATGTAAATTGCAGCATTAGCGGTCAGTTGTTAACGTGCTTTGTGTTTTTAGGCCAGCTGCTAGTCTTTTGTGTTGCTAATCGAAAATACATTCACCTGAGTGAATATATAGCGTGTTTTGCATTCTTACTTCAGAGTGCAATCAGACCAGCGTTGTCAATAATCTACCGTCGGATAGGCTAAGTGTCGTCTTTTCATTCGGTTTCAGCTGTGCGTTAGTTAATTGAACTGTTTGTAGCATAGTCACTGTTTAGTTGATGTAAATTGCAGCATTAGCGGTCAGTTGTTAACTTGCTTTGCGTTTTTAGGCCAGCTGCTAGTCTTTTGTGTTGCTAATCGAAAATAGATTCACCTGAGTGAACTAGCCCTGCAAGCAGCTGAGTGCAATCGGGAAATGAGCAAATGAGTCTATAAGTTAAAGCAGGCAATTTGAACTATCTGTTTGTAATGATCTTTCCCCACCTAACCTGTATTATCACCTCCTACCATGTGTCTAACCCCCATTCCTTTGTGCTCCATGCCTCGCTCCAGGAGGCCCAACCACCGCAGACGCTGTCCGGCTAACCTGGTCTGCCCACCGCTGTCCTCTCATAAGGAACTCTCAGTGGTGGGTGGATTATGGAACTGCCGGTCAGCCATCCAGAAAGCTGACTTCATCACTGCCTATGCCAAGGTGAAGTCCCTCCACTTCCTGGCTCTCACTGAGACCTGGATCACTCCCGATAACACAGCCACTCCAGCTGCTCTGTCTGCTGGCTACTCCTTCTCCCACACCCCCAGGGCCTCTGGCAGAGGCGGGGGTACTGGTTTGCTCATTTCCACGTCCTGGAAATTCTCTATTCCCACTGTACCCTGCCTGAATATCTCCTCCTTTGAGTTTCATGCAGTCACTGTAACTCACCCATCTGCACTTAACATTGTTGTTCTCTATCGCCCTCCAGGTCCGCTCGGCGCTTTCCTGGATGAACTGGACACTCTCCTGAGCTCCTTCCCTGAGGATGGTACCCCTGTAATCCTACTGGGAGACTTCAACCTCTAACCAGACAGTTCCCAGCAATCCAGTGTCACCTCACTCCTCCAGTCCTTTGCCCTCACTCAGTCCCCATCGCCTGCCACCCACAAGGGTGGTAACCAACTGGACCTTGTACTCACCAGGAGTTACGCCACATCTGAACTCACGGTGACCCCCCTCCACGTATCGGACCATTTCTTTATCTCATTTTCTCTCTCCTGCCCACTCTCCCTCAACTCCGCTAACAACCCACCCACTGTTATGTTCAGGAGAAATCTCCGCACCCTCTCACACTCCTCTCTCACTACTTCTGCTCTCTCTGCACTTCCTCCTCCTGCTACCTTTGCTAAAATGCCTATTGATGTTGCCACCTCTGTGTTTAACTCATGCCTCTCTCAGTCTCTCAACTCACTATGTCCTCTTGTCTTCAAACCAGCTCGACTATCACCCCCCTCCCCGTGGCTGACGGATTCTCTCAGATCCAGCAGAACCATGCCATGAGCCGCTGAGAGAAAGTGGAGGAAATCCAGATCCCCAGATGACCTGGCCTCCTACCACACTCTGCTGGCAGCCTTCACAGCTGCAACCACATCAGCTAAAACTTAATTTTTCCAGTCTAAAATTGATGCATGTGTATCTAACTCACGTAAACTATTTTCCACCTTCTCCTCCCTGCTCATCCCCCCTCCACCCCCTTCACCCTACTCCCTCTCTGCAGATGACTTCCTGACCCACTTTGAGGGGAAAGTGGCCGCGATCCTTCACGCATCCGGTGACACCCCACATCCCCCATACTGAACCCATCGCTACACTGTCGTCCTTCAAGATTCTGGAGGACTCAGATGTGCTCCAGCTGGTGACTCGCCATCGCGCAACCACCTGTCCACTAGACCCCATACCTTCAGCAGTCCTCCAGTCTATATCTGCTGAGCTCCTTCCATATCTGTCCTCCATTATTAACACCTCCCTAATCTGTGGCCATGTTCCTGCTGCCTTTAAAATTGCCCATGTAACCCCACTCCTTAAAAAACCTAGCTTGGATCCCACTGATGTCAGGAAATACCGTCCTGTATCTCTCTTGCCCTTCCTGTCCAAAACAATTGAACGTGCTGTCCTTAACCAACTGTCTGTTTTTCTCCACCAGAACAACCTGCTTGACCCGCATCAGTCCGGCTTCAGAACCGGCCATTCCACTGAAACTGCTCTCCTGGCTGTGACGGAGGCACTCGCCACTGCTAGAGCCTCCTCTCTCTCCTCTGTTCTGATTCTCCTTGACCTGTCTGCAGCATTCGACACGGTCAACCAACAACTCCTGATCTCCACACTCGCTGAGATGGGCATTTCTGAAACTGCCCTCTCTTGGTTTGTATCGTATCTCACTGATAGATCCTACCAAGTCTCCTGGAAGGGTTCCGTCTCTGCTCCCCATCCCGTCTACAGGAGTCCTGCAGGGATCTGTACTGGGTCCTCTGCTGTTCTCTATGTATACTAAGTCTCTTGGTTCAGTAATTCATTCACATGGCTTCTCATACCATATCTATGCTGATGATACTCAACTCTTCCTCTCTTTCCCTCCCTCTACCCCACAGGTTAAGGAGAGGATATCTGCTTGTCTGACTGACATCTCTGAGTGGATGGCTACCCATCACCTGAAGCTCAACCTTGACAAGACAGAGCTCCTCTTCATGCCGTACAAGACCTCCCCACTACATGACCTCTCCATCACCGTTGACGGGATCGTGGTGGCTGCCTCCCGCTCTGCAAGGAACCCAGGGGTGGTCCTGGACGACCGGCTGGACTTCAAAGAGCACATCAGGGCGACGGCTCGGTCCTGCAGGTTCCTCCTGTACAATCAGGAGGATTTGACCGTACCTGCCCACCTACTCCACCCAGCTTCTTGTCCAGACCATGGTCACCGCACATCTGGACTACTGCAACTCCCTGCTCGCAAGCCTACCAGCCTGCACCATTCTGCCTCTTCAACTGATCCAGAATGCAGCTGCCCGGCTTGTCTTCAACCTCCCGAAATTTTCCCATGTAACCCCCCTGCTGAGGTCACTCCACTGGCTGCCAGTTGCAGCCAGGATCAGGTTCAAAGTTCTGACCCTGGCCTACACTGCAGCCAATAGGACAGGCCCCGCCTACCTGCAGGACTTAATCCAGAACTATGTTCCTACTCGACCACTTCGCTCTTCTACAGCATGGCGACTGGCACTTCCCCCCCTCCATGTCAAAGGCTCTCGCTCGTCCCGACTGCGGAGTTTTTCCACCTTAGCTCCTCAGTGGTGGAATGAACTTCCCATTCCCCTATGTTCTACTCCAACCCTGCCTGCATTCTGTCGAGGCCTGAAGACACACCTCTTCAGACTCCACCTTGACTGATATTCTAACCTAGGAATATCAGTTCCCTGTGTTTACTAGTTCCCTGTGTTTTCCTGTCTGTTTATTATAGTTTATAATAGTATTTAGAATAGAAGTGTAGTATTGCTGATTTACCCACAGCTTACTGTGAACTACAGTTAATGTTCATTACTAGGGATAGCTGCTACATTATGGGAAGGATGTGCTTTGTCTTGTCTGTTCTGTAGTGATCTTGATGATGTCTCTGTATGCACTTATTGTATGTCGCTTTGGATAAAAGCGTCTGCTAAATGAATGTAATGTAAGTAGAGAACGCAGAAGAGTATCCATTCCACATTTTTATTAGGGGTTACCCATACCAGTATTGATTCAAATCTTGCAGCAATTTCATCCCTTGCTTTAAACTCCTTGGAAATACCCCGGTGTTAGCCTATGGCATCTAACCTTCCACTTGGGTCTGGTGTATAAGCCATTTTCCTTCTTCGCAGGCCTACTACCCCCATTAGGTCTTCTGCAGGATCTATTACGGTTATTCACTGTGCTAACATTACTCTCGCGCAAGTGCCTGACCACCTTACAGTAAGGGTGGGCATCAAGTCTCTGTTCATGTCACATACCCACCATAGGTCAGCCAGTGCTCTAGTCTGAGTGTAAAGCAAAAGGTAGAGAGCCCCTATGTTGGATTTATCTATCAACTTGTAGGTCCTTGAGCATGGCCCCTGAGTTCCATTTTTCTCATAACATATGTACTTTAACCCAGGGAATAACACAATCCGTTTTCTCTCCATTTCTGCCATTAATCGTTACCGGCCATCGTGAATCACATTTGTTAGTTACTGCTACATACTCGTGGGATCCCTGGGCTAACATGCAAATGAACGGGCATTTGGGGTGCATGCAGGATTCCCAGCACTTGGTCATTGGGCATGATTCACCACAGTCATTACCACTTTTTTGATCAGGGCACTTCTCATCGCATTCTGTAGTTTGCTGTTGTCGCCATTTTATGCATGTTGCTGGGGTGTACGGAGCTGGTGCTATTTTTACTATGGGCTGTGCGGCTGCGCATAGGTAACATTCTTTTTTCCTCATCTAAGTCACTGAATATTTAGCCCATTCATACCAGGCACTAGTTGTGGCGCTCTCCCATATACTCCTGCCCCTCCCGTTTGTTCCTGCATTCCCCCTTAGTTCCCGTGCTCTCCTACACCATCCTTGTGTTATTGTCCCATAAACCATCCTTTCCTGCCAGCTCAACGGAGATACATACTGCATAATATTATTTTGATATCTTGTCACCAAGTCTATTTGACAGTTTCTAGCTCCTTCTTGCATTGGGACGAACAATAGCGGCCACTGCTCTGCCACGCATAATATGCACATGTTGGAGTTCATGTCCCTTTCTTCTTGCCCGTCTAAAGTCCTTCCGCTCATTTCCCTGCTGGTTTGCCTCCAGCCCATGGCAACAAGATCCCTTTTCTTTCTTTCATTTTTCCATGGCATTTTTAGTGCCCCTATTGCTGTTACACATCTTCCTGCTTCTTCTAGATTTAATTGTACAGTGTTTATTTTATCCAAAACACGTAAAGTCCACGTCTGAAAAGTCAATGGTGGGGAAGACGGGGGGGCTATGTTCGTTAGGCCCCTCCACTCCTTCCCCTGTGTTCTGCTCTGCATTGTGTGAGCAAATGTCTGTGGTATCATGTGTAGGGTGTATATTGCCAGGAATAACAAAACTACTGCTAGCCCCTTCCCCAGGGTCTCTTTCACCTTCAGACAGAAATCTGGCCATTTGCCCTGCAGTTCCTTCTGAACTCTCCAGGTTTGGTTCCGGGTCCCTCCCCCCAGTTTCCTGGGGATCTTGACTTTCCTCATTTTGCTGGGCAGGTACCGGCTCATCCTGCAGGGTTGTTGTCAGCTCCGGCCTGGGCCCTGCTACTCGGGTACAATGGTTAAGATGATACCACACAGCACTGCCTTCTACCTGTACTGCCGTGCGGGTCGCCCTTGTGACTTTACATGGCCCTTCTCGTCTCTTATCGTGCCACTTCCTTCGGAACACTCTTACGTACACCTGGTCTCCGGGCACCACTGGTCTCTCTTGTTCTGGTCGCGGTTCCTGCTGCTTTTTCTTTTCCTGTAAATGAATTGCTTTTTGTATCACAGTTAGTTGCTGCATATATTCTTTTAAATCCTCTATTGTTTCCATCGAGGACCCCCTGTGGGGTTCTTTCCCGTTCGGAACAGGCATAATCCGACCCGTCAGCATCTTGTGCGGTGTTAGCTCAGTGTTGCGGTTAGTTTGCATGCGATAACTTAGTAAAGCAAGTGACAGTGCATCACTCCAGTTAATTTTTGTTGCAGCACAGATTTTGCTTAATTTTGCTTTGAGGGTTCCATTAACTCTTTCTACCATCCCTTGTGACTGTGGATGATAGACAGCTCCAAAACGCTGTTTTATTCTTAACTTTTGTAGCACAGTTTTCAGTGCTTTTGCAGTAAATGCTGATCCATTGTCTGAACTAATTTCATTTTGGATACCAAATCTTGGTATTACTTCTCTTGTCAAAAATTTTATGACCGTTCCTGATCCTGGGGATATCTGGGGATGGAACAGCTTCCACCCATCTACTAAACCTGTCTATTATCACTAATAGGTACCTTTTACCTTGTACTGTTTTTATCAGATCTACATAGTCCATGACTAAGTGTTTCATTGGTCCCTCTGGTATTGGTATGTGTCCTATTGGTGTTGTTATTCCCTTTCTGATGTTATGCCGAGCGCATATTTCACATGTGTTTAATCTTTACTCCACTATTGCTTGCAGGTAAGGTCACCAATATCCTTGTTTTTAAATTTTTCTTATAATCTCTCACCTTGCGCAATGGTCATTACCATGCGCATCATCTATTTGACTCTCTAATAGCACTGATGGTGACACCAGTAATCCCTCATGCGATCGCCACAGCCCTTCTGTATTTTCTGTTGCCCCCCTTTTACTCCATTTCTCTTTTTTAGCTGGGCTAGCGTGGTTCTGCATTGTTATTAAATCCTCAAGCTGTGGCCCTGGTTCTAGTATAACTACTGGGTTGATCATGACTGGTTTATTTTCCTTACTGCATATGCTGTCATAAACTGCGGGTCTTGAACCAATCGGGAATGATGTGGGCTGTGATGCCAACAGTCCCATCCAGCACCTGGCTTTACTCCCCACTCACAGAGGGGATTCCCATACGGCAGTTCAATGGTCCACCCATCTGGTCCCACTTGAGTGATCATTACCGGGAAACATCCTACCTTTTTACACTGTCTTTTATGTACTGGTTCCTCACAACTCAGGGCAGAAGTGTGGTCTGCCGCTTTAGCTGCTGCATCTGCCCTATCGTTTGCCTTTGTTACTGGGTTATCCATATTTCTTTTGTGTGCCTTGCATTTTATTATTGCTAGCTTAGTAGGTAGCATCATAGCAGCTATAAGCTGTTGTTCTTCTCTTTTTATTCTAATTTCTGCATAGAAATCCTCAAGGTCTCGTATTACGTTTCTCGCATACCACGGCTCGAACACGCCGCCCTTTCGCCAAGGCCACCAATCATTTTTTCTTATGTCTGGCGGTAATATGAGATCCTGCTTAGCTCCTAATATCTCCTGTTGTCTGTCCAGCCAGTTTTTTTTGTCATTCAGGTAGTCTGCATATTCTTTTAAGTCTCTCATTTCATCTTTTAGCTTAGCCTCGGTTAACGAGCACTCTCTTGTTTCTAATTCTACAGCAACAGGCTTCCCTATTGCTACTGTAGTGTGCACTATTTTGATAAAATCTTTATCTTCTGAATGTTTTATTTTCGGTGCTTCTGTGTCTTCCCATTTTATTTTGCTTGCTTTGGCCATCATTGGGCCCACGTCTTTTGACTCATATCCCCTATTTACATACAGAGTAATATGCGGAACTGCCCCTGTCACATCATACCATTTATCTGTGAATTCTGACGGATCTTTCCCTATTACTATGCTCTGGGAAACCAACTGTATCCTTTTATCTCCTGTCTCTGCCAGCCACCTAGTCTCAAATTCCTGATTCATTGTTTCATCATATTTCAATGTACAGTGAAGTGCTAGCTCAGGTTCTTCTGCCTCTGGTATTTGTGCTTTTATGAACTTTTCCCACACATTTCTTGTTTCTGCCACGTGTTCACTAATATCTCCCAGCCAGTATACTGTTGCCAGTTTTCCCCCTGCCTCTATATACATTTGATTGGCTACCCCTGTCTTGTCTATGTACACCCCTTGAGGGGAACACCATATTTGTAGGCCTAAACTACAAAGCGCATCCCTTCCCAGCAAATTTAATGGTGTCTGTTTTGATACTAGGATGGGTATTCTTGTTTTACTTTGCTCTACTTAAAGGAGCAAAGGTGGACACACCTGCTGCCTAGGTTGCTGCCATCCCCCTTGTCCCTGCGCTGGCTGTTGTCCTGGCTGTACCTGACCTGTCCCCCACTGATTCTGTTGTTGCTGCTGTGGCTGTTGTGGTTGTTGTGGCCTAGCTCTGCTGGGCCACGGAACTGTGGCACAATCCCTTCTAAAATGTCCCCCTTGCCCACACCCATGGCATATTCCTGTTACAAAGCCATATTTACTCAGATCCCTGTTCTGTCATTGAGCCTGTGGCATCAGCCTATTTTGTGTGTTTCTATTATTTCCCTGCTGCTGAGGCTGTCTCCACTGCACCTGTGGCTACTGCTGCTGTGGCAGCTGCTGATTGTATACTGTGACTACCGGGTGGCTGTGCGGGGCGGCCATCATGCCCTGCTGTGTTTGCGATTGGCTTACTATTTCCCTGAGGGGTGCCATATATTCCGCTGTTTTTGGCACTTCTCCGGGGGTTGCTGATCCAGCTACGGGAGCTTTTTTTTTCTTTTTCTGGTTTTTTGTAATTTCAGTCAGCTGTAACTGAGAAAGTTTCTTTGCGATTTCTTTATTTTGTTCTCTCGCTTTCCTCTCATCTTTCCTGTATGCTTCAATAGCATGTGCCACATATTCACTGAAATCACTCTTAGGTTTTGTTGTAATCAACATGGTTGCTTCCAGTCTGCTCTTAACTGGGTCCGGTAGCACTGCTATAACCGCCTTTCTGAACATTGTTCTCATAAGTTAACTCCTTTGCGTAGAAGGTGACGCCGGCAGAAGCTTTTTGCTCAACTGAGACATTAGTTGCTACTGCAGCCAAACTATTATTGAAAATCACAAACTCTGTGTTTAAAATTTATTGGTAGACGGTTCGTGACGATTTCTGCCGAATACGTAGTTTCTAAGTGTCACTATTTCCCTGTAGCAAGTACATTTATCAAGCAACCCCCCACCTAGTCTATGCCTACCTATGCGTGACATAGTGGACAATAGCGTCTATGTTTGAGTTCATAAATATATTTATTCATCATATAAAGTTAGAATAATGTCATAGCAACGAGATAAACCCAACAATAGCCTGATCATATGCCAGAAAAGCCGTGAAAACCCTGCTCACTCAAATGCAAAATAAACTGTGAAAGTACTATCTCATTCTACCATGTATTCTACTGGCAATATATTCTACTAAATATGAAATAAATATACAATCCTACCATTGGTTTTACACATCGAGATGTTCCTTTCAAAATTCAGTTGTTATTTATTGTCTGGTACAATCGGTTTGAGAAATATACAACACTTTTACCGCTATTACACTATCTGAAACGTCGCCGCGTAATACCCCCATGCCCTGTAAGCCTGTTTCATGCATTACAGTTCATTCTGGTTTAATTGTCGGATTTTTTATCCAATAGAGTACATTATAACATTCGCAACGGTATATGCCAACTCTTTTTGGGTGCTTTGAGCAATTTACTACAGCCCAGCGTAACGGCAGTTTTCGTTTTATCTGTCTAGTATTACGCAAGCTCTATAGAATACGCATTATGGAGGGGAGTTTCCCTTTTGCGATATGTAAGTATTTTTGCGTCTAAAATACTGTTGGTCTCGCTGGCTACATATGTACGTTCGTGTTTCCACTCAAGCATTGTCTTTCCAATATGTTTGATAGCCCTATTGTTATTTTCGCATTTTGAGTGCATTTCACATACTGTAGTGCAATTGTTAAATGTATTTTTGATGTAGGCTACCGATGTTCATTGAAGATAGAACATTTGGCAGCATTTTGCAGATGGTGGAATACTATTTTATGGTCATGTTATCGTACCTAATATAGGCTATAGTGTATACTTGTCTCTTAGGGCATGACAAATGCTCATTCCAATTTACTATGTGCTGATAAGTGGTAGATTAAGGTAAAAATTTAATTGGAGTCATTATGAATAGGAAAATTTAAAAAAGATTTAAAAAATACAGAAAAATGCAATCCCAGGACAAAAGTATACATACTGTAGAGCAGTGGTTCCCAACCCTGGTCCTGGAGTACCCCTGTGTATGCTGGTTTTCGTTCCAACCACAATTGCAATACCAGAATTTTAACAAGCTGTTATTTTTTCTTAATTAGGTGTTTTTATTGTATAGAGAGAACACTTTAAACTCTTTACTCTCTTAAGCCACGTTATGTTAGCAATAGCTATGCATGCCATGAAGAAAAAAAACCCATGTTCATTATGCTCATTGTGTTATATTGCAAACAATTACAAAGAAGAAGTAACAACTCAGGTGATTATTCACCTAATTATATAAGGTGATTATATACCTAATTAGGTAATTGAACGCAAGTTTAAGTTCCTTCATAATTTTTTCCTTAACACAATGCAGGTTTGGCTCGTTATCATTTGCTTTGTCTTTGAATTCTTCATTATTTACCAAACGGTTAGTTTTATTGGCCATGTGTCCACAATTTCACCAATTATGAGCCTGTTGATTCACCTCAGTCTTTAATTTGATCAGTTAAAACATTTTTTACCTCCTTTTAATTGTTTACAATACAACACAATGTGAATCTTGGACTTTTAGTCTTCATGGCATGCATAGCTATTACTAACATAATGGGGCTTAAGAACGTAAATAATCCCTCTAAACATTAAAAACACCTAATTAAGAAAAATTAACAGCTTGTTAAAATTCTGGTATTGCAATTGTGGTTGGAACGAAAACCAGCATACACAGGGGTACTCCAGGACCAGGGTTGGGAACCACTGCTGTAGAGTACAGGGACAAGTAATGTTTTATTGAGGTACAAGAGTGAATGATTAGGCAACATATTTAGATGAATGTAACACTGTGATATCAATGGTTTTTATCTTAAGCCATCAGAAGGAGAAAATGTATTTGTTTTGTAATGGCAAAAACTAATTTATTCATTTTATGACATGTTTTGCATAGGGGTTTTGGACCCATAGATATCTACCCCCCTATACTGATGGAAATATAGTATTTCCTACTTGAAAATTATGCAAAAGTGAGTTTTATGAGCCAAAACTGTTGATTTGTAGTTAAATATATCTTTTTTTAAAATTATTTAGAGCAGTGGACAATTTATCCATTTGGATAGATTTGGAGACACTAATGGACAACAGGGTACACTGCTATATTTTGCATCATAGATCTTTTGTAGTTCTGCGTATCATCCTCAGATTTAGCAAAACTTGTGGACATGGAGTTTATGATCCAGGAAATCTATATATATTACCGATTTCACTTATGTAGCTCTTAGCAAAATAAAAAAAAGCTATTTAAATTTTTTTTTCTCCAAAGTTTCTTTGCATTTGTGGCACTTTATTTTGACTTAAATTATGAAAATAAACAAATCTAAGTTTGTATTGTAAATGGTACACCTGTCTTGTTTCATTTCAGCCATTTACCAAGTTTATGTGATGCTCACACCTGGAGTTATAAAGCCTTAAACAGAGCACCCCCTAAATAGGTGAAATTTGCCATCTGCGCCAAGGGGTTAATTTGCTTCAGGTTCTTGTTCAGTCTCGTGTCGCCATCTATTGTACTGTTTATTCAGCCAGCCAGCAGGGTTTTCAGTTTTCCCTAGTGTCATGGTTTTGAACCCTGTTTTGCTATGCGGTCGTTTTTCCTCTGTGGCCACGCGAGGGCGCTGTCCTTTTGGTAGATGCTTGCTCCACCCTGCTGAGTTGGCGGAGCTTCTGTTAAGCATTTTCACCTGTGCGTAGTGGCCGGAGAGATATATAAGCCTACCGTTTCCTTCGGTCGGGGCTTCGACATTAATTGTTCATTGTAATTGTTCATTGTTTGTACTGTGGTGTTTTTGTTAGCTGTGAGTTTCTCGTACCATTTGGGCTACTCGCCTATTTTAACGTCTCTTTGTTGAGGCAGGGCTTATTTCTTGCTGGCTTGGTAGCTGATTATCTCGTAGAAGTTTGGGATACTTTTCACGCAATGCTGCCCATAGTGCATTTCTGTGATGATCCAGCAGTTCCGCGTCACCTCTCGCCCTGCCCGTATAGTGTCGCATGTCACTCCGAATAAACACCTCCTCCATTTCTGTCTGCCCTACCGCATCCGCCAACACCGCTTTCAGGTCCCTCACAGCCAGCACCTTACCCAGTGTCTTCTCTTCTAATGCCCTTATCCATTTCCTTGCCCCATCATTAATGTTTGGCAGACACGCTACTAACCCTACCATATCCTGTGTTGCCCAGGGGACTTACTGGGCCTGATTACCCCTAATCAAAATTGGACACTGCGTCCCCTGATTTGTGTTACTTCTAGTTCTATCAGCTATAGCTTCCCTCCTCTCTTGCGGTAACCCTGTCTCTCTCTCCTTTGCAAGCACATTTTCAAACATCTCTACCACTTGGTTTCTTGTGTATATCTCTTCCATTTCTTCCTCTGTCCCTGCTTGTTCTGGCCTTTCTTCTCCTGAAACTGACCCTGTGTATCTTTTGTTTTCCCTGACTTTCTCAAACAAATCTATCAAGTATTCATTTGCGGATTTGTGGTCCTCTCCTTCTGCTGCCTCTGCTTGTATTATCTGTTCCACTTCCCTCATTCTAACTTCCTTATCCAATTCCAACTCCGAGCCTGATCCTGATCTGTTTTCATACTGTAATGGTCTACACGCCTCCTCCATCTTACCGTACGCATCTATGTGACTTATCTCAGTCTCGTACCCACTCATTTGTCTGAGTTCTTTACTCAACTGCCTATATGGCCCTGGGGTGGCAGTGGGATTCTCCTGACCTTTCTTCTGCCTCCTGCTATAATTTAGGTAGCGTCCACTGGCTTTTAACATATTTTCTTGCAGCTGGCCTTCGCGTATTGTTTCCCTGTCCCTTCCATCTACAGTTCCTTTTCCATCCCTTTTCTGCGCCGCGGTTCCCTTTTTATTTTATCCTTTTATTCCCTCTCCCTCTACTGTCTCTTTCTGCTCTTCTCTCCCTCCCCCATTCATTTCCCACCTTGTGTTGGCTGCGTCTAAGTTCCCCTTTTAATCTTGTCATACCTTTCCCTGTTATTGCTATTTCTCCTCTTTTTGGAGAGGTCAGTACCTCCGTGCTTTCTGACTCGTCACCTGACGGGGGTGAGGAGGACGACGACGATGATGACTCTGATGTATATGCATATGCATATTTACCTTTCCCACGAATGACACTTTTCCATCTATTACCGGGCATACTTTTCCATATGGAGGGGGTTCTTTCAGAGCCTCCTCCAGCTTTTTAGCAGATTTTTCCGAATCTGTTTTCACTATTTCGCCTATTTTGCCTGGTAATTCTTGCCTGGTAATTCTTTCCCTCCCATTTGTATAACTTCAACACTTCTAATTCTTTATCGTGTTTCTCTGTGCTTTTATTACCTTTTTCTTTGGGTTTGTGGTTTTTTATCAGAGTCTCCATTTCCTCACATAGGTTTACATCAAAAGTGCCATTTTCAGGCTATTGCGTGGAGCTGTCTTTTGTTCTTTTAGTCCACTTGGCAGACATTGCCTCTATGTCTTTTTTCAGGAGGGTTTTTTTTGCGACTAGTATTTCTGTTGCCGTTCTGGGCATTTTCTCACTCATTGTTATTCCTGCTACTGCTGGTAAATCTCCTGCAAAGGTAACTGTTCTGGGATCTACTGTGACCCTAATTTGTTTTACTTTTATATCTGATCGACATTCGTTATCAGGTCTATTTTGAAAGGTTAACCCTTGCTCTTCCTGTTGTTCTTCTCTAGGTCTTTTTATGTACTGCCACAGTCCTGTCTCCCACTCTACTTCTCTTGTTTCTATCTGAATTATTAGTCTGGGGTATTCGGACCACTTTCCATCCCTCCCTTCTAATGCAAAACCTGGGCGCAATCCGAATGCAGAACCTAAGTGTATTATATGCTTTGGATCACTTTCTCTGTTTTTTATTTTCTCTATTAATTTCCTACAAATTTGCCCTATTGCTTATACTGTCCACTTTGTTAGAATTATCCCCTTCCACGGTATGTTAGGGTAATCTAGTTTGGCTTGTGGGGTCCCTCCCACACCGTCAAGTCCTCAAGCCTATTTGTGATATCTCCAGGTCTTTGTTCGTGTTTTTCTCCATCTCTACTGAAGTATGTTCTCTCATCCCAAAAATGCATTCTTATTCTTCTCGTCTCGTATTGCAAATTAATTTCTCCTTGTTCTCTAATCCAGTCCCATATTTCCTCATCCATTAACCTACTTTCTTTTAGGTATTTTGCTCAGCAGGTACCCTAATGCTGCTGCTGTTATTAACCCTAAGATACTTATTATGATCCTCGCCACTGTACCAAGTATTATTTTCTGTCTCTCTGTCATTTATTTTACTGCTTATTTATTCTATATTCTATTAGCTAATTAAATACTGTTATTCTCATTACCACTACTGATATTGACTGCCTGGCCAAAAAAAAAGTTGCACTCTATTATTTCGTTGGACTGCCTTTAGCTTTGATTATGGCGCGCATTCGTCGTGGCATTGTTTCGACAACCTTATGCAACATCACAACATTTATTTCCGTCCAGAGTTGCATTAATTTTTGGCCGAGATCTTGTATTGATGACGGGAGAGTCAAACAACTCCGTAGAGTCTTCTCCAGCACATCCCAAAGACTTTCAATGGGGTTGAGGTCAGGATTCTGGTGGCCAATTCATGTGTGAAACTGATTCCTCATGCTCCCTGAACCACTCTCACAATTTGAGCATGATGAATCTTGGCATTGTCGTCCTGGAATATGCCCATTGATGGGATAAGCTGGTCATTCTGTACATTCTGGTACTCAGCTGACTTCATTTTATTGCTGCATAACATTGCTGAGCCTAGACCTGACCAATTGAAGCAACCCCAGATCATAACACTGCCTCCAGGGGCTTGTACAGTGGGCACTATGCATGACGGGTGCAACAGCGACTTTTTTTGGCCAGGCAGTGTATTAAGAACACTTTCTTCCCTTTTTTTTTACACTCTTTAATTCTTTTTATTTTATGTAATTCTTTTATTTTTGTCTGTTCCCCATTTTCTGTGCAGAACCAAGTAGGATCAATCTGCCGGTTTGCCCAGACCTGTGTCTTTCAACAGGGTTGGACCCAGGATTGATACCGCACTTCTTTTCCACAGACAACAGTTTACAAACACTTCTACACACTTTTATGTAGTTTATACTTTATTCTATTCTAAACACTTTTACCTAAATACCTCTTTTATTTAGTTCTAAGCACCAGTTTTAGCGCACGCTCCGAGTTATTAATTTGCCATGCCCTATTTTTCTAAATAGGTATTTCTAATTTTTTACACTTGCTTCTAGGAAATCAACATTTTTCATGTTTTACCTAGCCAGACTCATTCTAGAAAATCAACAGACTCTGGGCCCTATCTTACACCCGGCGCTAACCCAAACGCAAGTGTCTTTGCTATCTTACACCCGGCGCATGGTTCATTATAAAGCCTTACGATCACACCATTTAAATGAGGAGTGGCCAGGATTCTTTTTGGCGTATTGCTATCTTGAGCCAGCAGAAAGCGCTTGCGCTAGAACCACCACAAACCTGGTCTAAAGTAATGTTGCAGTTGTTTACATATTATTTTAACGGCGCATATAAGTGCGTCTACATAGGCGTGTGCACAACGCGTGTACCCTCCTGTCTGTTATACACAGGGGTGCGCACAAGCATGACTAAAATATCTAGATCACAATGTGAAATATTATTATTGTGTAGGCTATATAAAAAATTCATAATAATAAAAGGTTCCATAGGTCCACATACCTTTCCCTCAGCGAAGGGGAATGCCACATTACATTGCTTTCAGCCCACTCCATCAACATCCAGGCGATGTGCGATGGTACGGGACAATGGCTATCCATTAAAAAGGAACTGATAACACCTCACCTATATCAAGCATAATGTGCAAATTGTCATTTACACCTAATGCGTCAATTGTCATTCAATTGAAAACTCGCGTACTGCAATAGACGGACATTTCAGTTCTGAAAATTCACTTCAGATGTCATTACAATACAGCTCTGTTTATCTAGGAATACAGCCTGTAAGTAAATAGAATGGTTTGTGACTGAAAAAAGTTCAAAACCTTGCTTTTACTGTTTTTCAAATAGCCTAGGCTACAGCGGATTCGCTGTGCATAAGGTTTTTTCGATAGCCTATGGTTAAAAAACTGAGATAAATGTCACCATGTTAACTGAATTGTAACCTTAGCTATTCTTCGTCCTGCATATTTTTTAAATTGCAGTGACAAGGTTTTCATACCCTCAGCTTATTAAAACCCAGCTGATTTCACCTGTTATTCCATAACTGAACAAAATATTTTAAAGAGAACTAAGCGTCTATTTAGAAACTTAAACAAATTTGCAGCACGTTACACAATTAATCCACAATTAATTTTAATGCCATTATCTGCATGTGCACTTTACAGGAGCAGGTCTGTTTCCCCTGCTGTAAATCACACTTTTAACAGTCTTCCTGGGAAAGGGGATTGTTTTAAAGCATTACGGTACCAGTAAAACAGGTTGGTCACATTTCCATAAGCAGGACATTATAAAACAAGGGAAAATATGCATGAACCTATGGGTTGCCAACCTGACAGCTTTATTGTATTTATTGTCATCATTAAGGCAAAATTACGTTATTTATTTTATTAATCAAAATTAGAATGCAGGTAATGAACTTCGGATGAAGCTTGAACATGAGTTCATTGCTTCATTGCATAATCAAACGAAATTCGTTAAACAAGCAGGCTAATTTGGCGTTTTGAGACGGAAGCCATTGGTAGCTTATTCTCAGCTGCTGCAGGTGCCTTTAACAAAATTTAACCGCATATATTTTGTAAAATAACAGCACTGGGAATTACCGGGAACTCATAATGGTTTGTCCGAATAATATTTATCATAGGCTACTATTGATCCATATAGCCTATTCCTTGATTGCACTAAACACGCACAAGCATGTCTGTTTCGCCATCATATAAGCAATCCGCCAAGGTGGAAAAGCAGGCTTTTAAAGGGAATGGGATATGACATTTTGATTGATTTATTGCATGTCACGCCCAAGACACACCTATAATTAATGAAGAGACTAGGTTCAGCCCATTTGCAAGCTGCGCCGTGCTTAACGCCCAAAAAACACGCCGTTAAAATAGCAAAAGTGGACTTGGACACACCCTAAATGGACTTTACGCCATACGCTTAGACCAAGCGCCAAGATCGCCAAGATAGAGTCCTCTGTGTTTTAACTAGCCAAATCTAGAAAATCGAAATCCAATCACCAAAAACAGATGCTTGCGATGTCAAACAAAGGCTGAAGAGAGTGATGTGCTCAAATAAGACTTTATTGCGTAACAAAGCCGTGCTGTCCCATGGAACACCCACTGGGCCTTGGTCACGGTGCGTTTTATATATTTCTGTGTCTTAGGACAACCTCTTGTCCTCCCCTTATGCTAATGGCCAACACCTTTTGGTTTTCTGCCACTATTGTCTCCAAGTCCTAAGTTTCCGCCCTCCTTTTGCGTCATGGTGCTCAGGCCCTCCTTTCATGACTCTTCAACGAGAGACGATAGTGGCACGACCTTGAGTTGTCTCGAAAACAAATGGTGGGCGTCCGCCCACCATCACATGTTCTTTAAACATTCAAACCTAACAGTGGTGCCATTGTTTCTTGTGCTCTCTATCACTCATTATACAATTTACTAATTGGTCTATTACCTTTAATTAGTCTACTTATTGATTATGCTGATTATATATTATTGCGCAATCTCCTGAAGGAAAACTTCTATACTAACCATGAAACATGTTTGGGGAATTGACGGGTTATAAATCTGATCTCTTAATGGATTGCAGCTTATAGTAGGCTATCATCAATTCTTAATGTATTATTGTAAATTTGTAATTTTCATAGAAGGCCTACATAATTTTTATGGTCACATTGTGTTATGTATGAAAAGCATAAAGTGAACAGAGCTGAAGTCCATTTTTTTGTCACAAATGAATAAAGTAATGACAACATAGGTGTAATGGGGCGTGACGTGTGATGTGGGAGGAGCCAAACGCAGCAAGGGGATTCATTAAGCCCTTAGGCCACTAAGGCGGGATACCCCGCAGATAAGGGAAGGGGACAAGACAAGGAACACACACACACCACAGCTACAGACCGGCTCACTGTTACACACGAGAGCCAGAAATAAAACGCCCTGTCTCGATAACGAGACGCATAAGAACAGGCAAGTAGCAAAATGGCACAAACAAAACAGACAGCAAATAAACACAGAACTAATACCTATTGGTATAGGGGGAGGCGAAGGAACAAAGATAACGTTCCGTGGCTACTTCCATTAGCTAGCAGTCACATGCAGCAAACAAACCTGGGTAAACACCCGATCTCCCAGGAGAGAGAAACATTTTACAGGTGAGCCGACGGAGCACCGTCGTCCCAATGCCTTACCAGCAAAATGACTACGCTAAAAATAGAGCCATGCCCTAACCTCTCAGACAGGAGAAATGTAATGAGGCGAAGGAAAAGATAATTAATGTTCCAAGGCTTAAAGGCTCGCAGTCACACGCAAACATGTCCAACATCATCGCCCGGTCTCCCTAAGAGACTAATTGCACCGAAGGGCGAACAGAACTAAAGTTCCGAACCGAATCGCCCACATCTCCATACACGGAGAAAAAAAGCACAAAAGATGAAAAGGACAGTTGCACCTTAACCATCGGCTAACTGACTAACACAAGCACAAGCCCTGCCTCTCAGTAAGGGGAAATGTAACGAGGCGAACAGGAACAGAGATTTAACGTTCTATGGCTAGTTTAATAAGTGCGCAGTCCAATGCAGCAAACGTACCTGGGCAAACACCCGATCTCCCAGGAGGGAGAAACATTTACAGGCGAGCCGACGGAGCACCGTCGTCCCATAACTTACTAACCAAAGACTCACGCAAACTAAATTAAACACGCGCCCTAGCCTCTTAGTAAGGTGAAATGTAACGAGGCGAACAGGAACAGAGATTTAACGTTCTATGGCTTGTTTAATAAGTGCGCAGTCCAATGCAGCAAACGTACCTGGGCAAACACCCGATCTCCCAGGAGGGAGAAACATTTACAGGCGAGCCGACGGAGCACCGTCGTCCCATAACTTACTAACCAAAGACTCACGCAAACTAAATTAAACACGCGCCCTAGCCTCTTAGTAAGGTGAAATGTAACGAGGCGAACAGGAACAGAGATTTAACGTTCTATGGCTAGTTTAATAAGTGCGCAGTCCAATGCAGCAAACGTACCTGGGCAAACACCCGATCTCCCAGGAGGGAGAAACATTTACAGGCGAGCCGACGGAGCACCGTCGTCCCATAACTTACTAACCAAAGACTCACGCAAACTAAATTAAACACGCGCCCTAGCCTCTTAGTAAGGTGAAATGTAACGAGGCGAACAGGAACAGAGATTTAACGTTCTATGGCTAGTTTAATAAGTGCGCAGTCCAATGCAGCAAACGTACCTGGGCAAACACCTGATCTCCCAGGAGGGAGAAACATTTACAGGCGAGCCGACGGAGCACCGTCGTCCCATAACTTACTAACCAAAGACTCACGCAAACTAAATTAAACACGCGCCCTAGCCTCTTAGTAAGGTGAAATGTAACGAGGCGAACAGGAACAGAGATTTAACGTTCCATGGCTACTTAAATAAGTTCACAGTCTAATGCAGCAAACAAACCTGGGTAAACACCCGATCTCCCACGAGAGAGAAACATTTTACAGGTGAGCCGACGGAGCACCGTCGTCCCAAAACTTACTATCCAAAAGACTACCGCAAACTTAAATAAACACACGCCCTAGCCTCACAGTAAAGGAATAAGTAACAAAAAACCCCGACTCACAACAAACGGGAACGTAGTCTATGAGAAGGAGACAAAACAGGGAATAAACGTACCAAGGCTACTCACTGGCTCACCGTAACACGGAAATTAGTAGAAGCAAACGTCAGGACTCTCAGTAGAAACCATTAACCGGCGAAAGGGAACAAAGAACAGCTACTCTACACTTCTACAAGCTAAGCAACCTAGCAGAAGCGAAACGCCCGATCTCCCATGAGACGACATGCACCGAGGGGCGAACAGAACTACAGTTCTAAACAGAGTCGCCCAGATCTCCATACACAGAGAAAACGCACACAGGCGAAATAGAGCAGAGATTTACGGTCCCAAACTTCTACGAGACAACTAACCACCAAGCCAGCAAGAAATAAGCCCTGCCTCAACAATGAGACGTTAACAATAAGCGAGAAGCCAAAATGGTATGAGAACTCACAGCCAACAATACACCACAGTCAGAGGAGGTTTCTCTAAGACAACAGGTGAATTAAAAATAAATAAATAAAAGAACATGCATAGCACACACAACACATCTTTATTTAATATTGAATTATCATCACAACTACCATTTCCCTTGTGAAACTAAAAAAAAACGTGCCTCGATTCAAAAATGTGCCTTGTATCGTGAAAAACAGCGCCACCCCTAGACTTTTAAAAGGAACTGCAGTGAAGCACTGCTTACTAGACCATTGGAAATCAATGGGGGACTTTATAAAATATGATTGGATAATTGTGGATTATGACGCATTTTTTGAGCCCACCCGTGAAGCACTGCCTCACTAATGTATTTCAATCATGCGTGTTCTTGTGCGCGTTCTCGTCCTGATGATTGACATAATGTCTAACCATACAGAACAGGAGTTCATTTGTCCAGCATCCTACCCGCCAATTTTCTCTGTTGGTAGTAGAGACGTTAGTGTGTTACTGTATTGGAGAGAGAGAGAGAGAGACGATTTATTCAATTTATTCAATTTTTATGGTTGTGGCGTTGTCGGCGGTGATTTGTATATATTGTAAATAGTAAAAAAATTGTATCGGTGTTGTAGCGTTATCTTTTTTGTCATTAAGCGATCTCAATATTTTTTTTTACCGCAGCTAGCTAGCTAGCTAGCTAATTGCTAACGTGATTTAGCTAGCTGACGTTAGCCAAAACTAGCTCACTTTTTTGAAAAGGTAGCTTTTTCAATTTAATTTAGCTCCAGTTGGAAGAAAATGGAATCTGCGAATGCGAATGTAACGTCAAACATCCTGGATCGGATTCTGCGGGATTCTTTTCAGTCGTTAAATTACGAAGAAAAACTGCGAGTGAAGGCCGAGGGAAGACCGAAGCCTCCTATCAATTTGGTCCAGCGAGTGGGCTTGGTGAGTCGGAGTTTTAAAGTACCACGGTATGACAAGGTGGAGTGGCTAACTGGTAGCTTGCTAACGAACCGCCTGTATTGCTGGCCATGTGTCTTGTTCAAGTGCGCTGCTGCAGGAGATGTATGTTCAAAGTTTGCGAGAGATGGCTTTGAGGATTTACGTAATTTCGACAGGTCTGTTAAGATTCATGGATCGAAGGAGCATGTCAGTGCAACCGTGCAGTTGAGTCTTTTGGGAAATGTGAGAAGCGAGCATTTAATTGATGAAGGTGCACGTATCCAATTAGCAAAGCACAATGAAATGGTGCGGAAAAATCGTGACATTCTCAGGAGGTTGGTTGATGCAATTGCATTCTTGGGTCGTCAGGAGCTGGCATTTAGGGGGCATGACGAGAGTGAAAATTCTGATAACAGAGGAAACTACAGGGAGTTGACTGAAATGCTTTCTTGCTATGATGACGTTCTGGCTGCACACTTGAAATCGTCCACTGTGTTCTCTGGCATGTCTAAGACGATTCAAAATGATCTGATCGAAGCTATTGCAGCTACGATGCAGCAGGAGATCAAGAGTGAAGTAACCGCTGCTCCTTTTTTTGCGTGGCAAATAGATGAGACGACCGACATCTCTTGCAAAGCTCAGTTGTCCATAATTCTGCGTTATGTCGATGCTGCGGGAATAATTCAAGAGCGTTTCATTGGGTTCTTCGACGTGTCATCAGGCAGGGATGCAGAGTCGGTTTTTAAGTTTGTGGATTTAGAGATGGCTGGTTATGACTACAAGCAGAAACTGGTTGGACAAACGTACGATGGCGCAGCTGTCATGGCATCCTCATTAAATGGGCTTCAGGCGAAAGTAAAAGCAGTCGCACCGCACGCAGAGTTTGTTCATTGCTATGCTCACCGGCTCAATCTGGTGCTGAGTCAAGGAGCAAAATGCATACCCCAGGCCAAGATTTTTTTTGCTACTTTGTCGGGATTTTCCGCATTTTTCACGAAGTCAACGAAGCGGATGCTTTTTTTGGAGGAAAGTGGTTGCTCTAGGCTGCCAAGAAATGCTCCAACACGCTGGAACTTTTCATCGCGGATTGTCAGCACAGTAGCAAATAACCACGAGAAGCTGCTTAGGACCTTTGAGAGGATGCTTGAATCTGAGATGGTGAGAGAGGAGGACACAATCAATGCTGCAAATGGGTTCATCAGAACATTGGAGGATTTTAATTTTGTTTTTATGTTGCTGACCTATGAGCAGATTTTGTCTGAGACAGATGTGGTTTTTGATGTTGTGCAACAGAAGGCCACAGATGTTGTCTTTTGCAAAGCAAGGATTGACTCTCTTCTGTCCTTTGCAATGGAGAAGAAGTCTGATGCATCATTTCATATAATCTATGAAAAGGCTGTTGGCATGACAGAGGACCCGGAACATCATCCCAGGAAAAGACGACGCCTAGGAACAGGCTCACAGGCTCAGGATCCCAAGCAGCACTACAGGGATGTGTACATGGCTGTCTTGAACAACTTAATTGAGCAGATCACTCAGCGTTATGCTAACATGGAAAACATGCGCTTCCTTGAGCTGCTCAATCCAGCAAAGTTTGAGGACATGGCGATAAACTTCCCCTTTGAGGCATTTGATTGTCTGTTGAAAGGCTACGGGCATTTCTTTGATTCAGACAGGCTGAAGGCAGAGTTACAAGTTCTTTACTCTGACAGTGGGCTTCATACCAACAAGGGAAAACTCTGTGACCTCATTGCATTTTTTAAAAGTACTGAGCTGGACAAGGCAATGCCACAGGCTTTTCAACTCATGTGCTTAACTGCGACAATTGGAGTTACCTCAGCTGGTGTGGAGAGAAGCTTTTCATGTCTGAAGCGCTTGAAAACATACACGCAATACCATGGGACAAGAACGACTAAGGAACTTGGCAGTGCTTGCAATTGAGCGAAAAATAATCAAGTCGTTGGAAAAAAATCCTTGCTGGTATGACAGAGTGATTGACAACTTCACCAAGAAAAATAGGAGGGCAGAATTAATTTACAAGGTGAGAGGAAGATGTAGTATTTTTGCTTATATCTTAAATTTGATTTTTAAAATATATTACTAAGAATTAATTTATTTAACATATATTGCAGTAATAATGTATAACTACAATTAGTTGAAATGTGATAGCCTAAGTGCAGTTAACTAAAATAAATCTAATAAGAATTGAACCAAACCATTATTTTCCTATAACCTATGTACCAGGTCAGTGGTAACTAGTTTTTCTTAGTGTAGAGGACACAGGATTTAAATGTAATTTAAATGTGGATTAGATTTTGCAGGTTTTCATAACAAGTTATAACCATATTAATCATTTTTTGTATTTTGCATTTTGTAGTAAAATAGCATGATCGTCAGGAGGTGAGGAAAGCAGTCAGTAAGAAAGGATGTCATCAGGAGATGAGAAGTGTCAGATTTGGAAAATGAACTAAAATGAAGGGGAAAGGGAAGGAAAACGGTGTAGCCTAGATAGGCCAGCTTAGCCTTCCTATCTTGTGGAGCAAGCTCAGAAGTCCAGCTCAGCCTGCCTGTTTCACTAACAGCAGCCCTCCTCAAGTTCAGCTCAGCTCTCCTGTGTCACTCACAAGCAGCCCTCCTCAAGTCCAGCTCAGCCCTCCTGTGTCACTCACAAGCAGCCCGCCTCAGGTCTAGCTAACGGCGCATATAAGTGCGTCTACATAGGCGTGTGCACAACGCGTGTACCCTCCTGTCTGTTATACACAGGGGTGCGCACAAGCATGACTAAAATATCTAGATCACAATGTGAAATATTATTATTGTGTAGGCTATATAAAAAATTCATAATAATAAAAGGTTCCATAGGTCCACATACCTTTCCCTCAGCGAAGGGGAATGCCACATTACATTGCTTTCAGCCCACTCCATCAACATCCAGGCGATGTGCGATGGTACGGGACAATGGCTATCCATTAAAAAGGAACTGATAACACCTCACCTATATCAAGCATAATGTGCAAATTGTCATTTACACCTAATGCGTCAATTGTCATTCAATTGAAAACTCGCGTACTGCAATAGACGGACATTTCAGTTCTGAAAATTCACTTCAGATGTCATTACAATACAGCTCTGTTTATCTAGGAATACAGCCTGTAAGTAAATAGAATGGTTTGTGACTGAAAAAAGTTCAAAACCTTGCTTTTACTGTTTTTCAAATAGCCTAGGCTACAGCGGATTCGCTGTGCATAAGGTTTTTTCGATAGCCTATGGTTAAAAAACTGAGATAAATGTCACCATGTTAACTGAATTGTAACCTTAGCTATTCTTCGTCCTGCATATTTTTTAAATTGCAGTGACAAGGTTTTCATACCCTCAGCTTATTAAAACCCAGCTGATTTCACCTGTTATTCCATAACTGAACAAAATATTTTAAAGAGAACTAAGCGTCTATTTAGAAACTTAAACAAATTTGCAGCACGTTACACAATTAATCCACAATTAATTTTAATGCCATTATCTGCATGTGCACTTTACAGGAGCAGGTCTGTTTCCCCTGCTGTAAATCACACTTTTAACAGTCTTCCTGGGAAAGGGGATTGTTTTAAAGCATTACGGTACCAGTAAAACAGGTTGGTCACATTTCCATAAGCAGGACATTATAAAACAAGGGAAAATATGCATGAACCTATGGGTTGCCAACCTGACAGCTTTATTGTATTTATTGTCATCATTAAGGCAAAATTACGTTATTTATTTTATTAATCAAAATTAGAATGCAGGTAATGAACTTCGGATGAAGCTTGAACATGAGTTCATTGCTTCATTGCATAATCAAACGAAATTCGTTAAACAAGCAGGCTAATTTGGCGTTTTGAGACGGAAGCCATTGGTAGCTTATTCTCAGCTGCTGCAGGTGCCTTTAACAAAATTTAACCGCATATATTTTGTAAAATAACAGCACTGGGAATTACCGGGAACTCATAATGGTTTGTCCGAATAATATTTATCATAGGCTACTATTGATCCATATAGCCTATTCCTTGATTGCACTAAACACGCACAAGCATGTCTGTTTCGCCATCATATAAGCAATCCGCCAAGGTGGAAAAGCAGGCTTTTAAAGGGAATGGGATATGACATTTTGATTGATTTATTGCATGTCACGCCCAAGACACACCTATAATTAATGAAGAGACTAGGTTCAGCCCATTTGCAAGCTGCGCCGTGCTTAACGCCCAAAAAACACGCCGTTAAAATAGCAAAAGTGGACTTGGACACACCCTAAATGGACTTTACGCCATACGCTTAGACCAAGCGCCAAGATCGCCAAGATAGAGTCCTCTGTGTTTTAACTAGCCAAATCTAGAAAATCGAAATCCAATCACCAAAAACAGATGCTTGCGATGTCAAACAAAGGCTGAAGAGAGTGATGTGCTCAAATAAGACTTTATTGCGTAACAAAGCCGTGCTGTCCCCAAAGCCGTGCTGTCCCAAACATTTACAGGCGAGCCGACGGAGCACCGTCGTCCCATAACTTACTAACCAAAGACTCACGCAAACTAAATTAAACACGCGCCCTAGCCTCTTAGTAAGGTGAAATGTAACGAGGCGAACAGGAACAGAGATTTAACGTTCTATGGCTAGTTTAATAAGTGCGCAGTCTAATGCAGCAAACAAACCTGGGTAAACACCCGATCTCCCACGAGAGAGAAACATTTTACAGGTGAGCCGACGGAGCACCGTCGTCCCAAAACTTACTATCCAAAAGACTACCGCAAACTTAAATAAACACACGCCCTAGCCTCACAGTAAAGGAATAAGTAACAAAAAACCCCGACTCACAACAAACGGGAACGTAGTCTATGAGAAGGAGACAAAACAGGGAATAAACGTACCAAGGCTACTCACTGGCTCACCGTAACACGGAAATTAGTAGAAGCAAACGTCAGGACTCTCAGTAGAAACCATTAACCGGCGAAAGGGAACAAAGAACAGCTACTCTACACTTCTACAAGCTAAGCAACCTAGCAGAAGCGAAACGCCCGATCTCCCATGAGACGACATGCACCGAGGGGCGAACAGAACTACAGTTCTAAACAGAGTCGCCCAGATCTCCATACACAGAGAAAACGCACACAGGCGAAATAGAGCAGAGATTTACGGTCCCAAACTTCTACGAGACAACTAACCACCAAGCCAGCAAGAAATAAGCCCTGCCTCAACAATGAGACGTTAACAATAAGCGAGAAGCCAAAATGGTATGAGAACTCACAGCCAACAATACACCACAGTCAGAGGAGGTTTCTCTAAGACAACAGGTGAATTAAAAATAAATAAATAAAAGAACATGCATAGCACACACAACACATCTTTATTTAATATTGAATTATCATCACAACTACCATTTCCCTTGTGAAACTAAAAAAAAACGTGCCTCGATTCAAAAATGTGCCTTGTATCGTGAAAAACAGCGCCACCCCTAGACTTTTAAAAGGAACTGCAGTGAAGCACTGCTTACTAGACCATTGGAAATCAATGGGGGACTTTATAAAATATGATTGGATAATTGTGGATTATGACGCATTTTTTGAGCCCACCCGTGAAGCACTGCCTCACTAATGTATTTCAATCATGCGTGTTCTTGTGCGCGTTCTCGTCCTGATGATTGACATAATGTCTAACCATACAGAACAGGAGTTCATTTGTCCAGCATCCTACCCGCCAATTTTCTCTGTTGGTAGTAGAGACGTTAGTGTGTTACTGTATTGGAGAGAGAGAGAGAGAGACGATTTATTCAATTTATTCAATTTTTATGGTTGTGGCGTTGTCGGCGGTGATTTGTATATATTGTAAATAGTAAAAAAATTGTATCGGTGTTGTAGCGTTATCTTTTTTGTCATTAAGCGATCTCAATATTTTTTTTTACCGCAGCTAGCTAGCTAGCTAGCTAATTGCTAACGTGATTTAGCTAGCTGACGTTAGCCAAAACTAGCTCACTTTTTTGAAAAGGTAGCTTTTTCAATTTAATTTAGCTCCAGTTGGAAGAAAATGGAATCTGCGAATGCGAATGTAACGTCAAACATCCTGGATCGGATTCTGCGGGATTCTTTTCAGTCGTTAAATTACGAAGAAAAACTGCGAGTGAAGGCCGAGGGAAGACCGAAGCCTCCTATCAATTTGGTCCAGCGAGTGGGCTTGGTGAGTCGGAGTTTTAAAGTACCACGGTATGACAAGGTGGAGTGGCTAACTGGTAGCTTGCTAACGAACCGCCTGTATTGCTGGCCATGTGTCTTGTTCAAGTGCGCTGCTGCAGGAGATGTATGTTCAAAGTTTGCGAGAGATGGCTTTGAGGATTTACGTAATTTCGACAGGTCTGTTAAGATTCATGGATCGAAGGAGCATGTCAGTGCAACCGTGCAGTTGAGTCTTTTGGGAAATGTGAGAAGCGAGCATTTAATTGATGAAGGTGCACGTATCCAATTAGCAAAGCACAATGAAATGGTGCGGAAAAATCGTGACATTCTCAGGAGGTTGGTTGATGCAATTGCATTCTTGGGTCGTCAGGAGCTGGCATTTAGGGGGCATGACGAGAGTGAAAATTCTGATAACAGAGGAAACTACAGGGAGTTGACTGAAATGCTTTCTTGCTATGATGACGTTCTGGCTGCACACTTGAAATCGTCCACTGTGTTCTCTGGCATGTCTAAGACGATTCAAAATGATCTGATCGAAGCTATTGCAGCTACGATGCAGCAGGAGATCAAGAGTGAAGTAACCGCTGCTCCTTTTTTTGCGTGGCAAATAGATGAGACGACCGACATCTCTTGCAAAGCTCAGTTGTCCATAATTCTGCGTTATGTCGATGCTGCGGGAATAATTCAAGAGCGTTTCATTGGGTTCTTCGACGTGTCATCAGGCAGGGATGCAGAGTCGGTTTTTAAGTTTGTGGATTTAGAGATGGCTGGTTATGACTACAAGCAGAAACTGGTTGGACAAACGTACGATGGCGCAGCTGTCATGGCATCCTCATTAAATGGGCTTCAGGCGAAAGTAAAAGCAGTCGCACCGCACGCAGAGTTTGTTCATTGCTATGCTCACCGGCTCAATCTGGTGCTGAGTCAAGGAGCAAAATGCATACCCCAGGCCAAGATTTTTTTTGCTACTTTGTCGGGATTTTCCGCATTTTTCACGAAGTCAACGAAGCGGATGCTTTTTTTGGAGGAAAGTGGTTGCTCTAGGCTGCCAAGAAATGCTCCAACACGCTGGAACTTTTCATCGCGGATTGTCAGCACAGTAGCAAATAACCACGAGAAGCTGCTTAGGACCTTTGAGAGGATGCTTGAATCTGAGATGGTGAGAGAGGAGGACACAATCAATGCTGCAAATGGGTTCATCAGAACATTGGAGGATTTTAATTTTGTTTTTATGTTGCTGACCTATGAGCAGATTTTGTCTGAGACAGATGTGGTTTTTGATGTTGTGCAACAGAAGGCCACAGATGTTGTCTTTTGCAAAGCAAGGATTGACTCTCTTCTGTCCTTTGCAATGGAGAAGAAGTCTGATGCATCATTTCATATAATCTATGAAAAGGCTGTTGGCATGACAGAGGACCCGGAACATCATCCCAGGAAAAGACGACGCCTAGGAACAGGCTCACAGGCTCAGGATCCCAAGCAGCACTACAGGGATGTGTACATGGCTGTCTTGAACAACTTAATTGAGCAGATCACTCAGCGTTATGCTAACATGGAAAACATGCGCTTCCTTGAGCTGCTCAATCCAGCAAAGTTTGAGGACATGGCGATAAACTTCCCCTTTGAGGCATTTGATTGTCTGTTGAAAGGCTACGGGCATTTCTTTGATTCAGACAGGCTGAAGGCAGAGTTACAAGTTCTTTACTCTGACAGTGGGCTTCATACCAACAAGGGAAAACTCTGTGACCTCATTGCATTTTTTAAAAGTACTGAGCTGGACAAGGCAATGCCACAGGCTTTTCAACTCATGTGCTTAACTGCGACAATTGGAGTTACCTCAGCTGGTGTGGAGAGAAGCTTTTCATGTCTGAAGCGCTTGAAAACATACACGCAATACCATGGGACAAGAACGACTAAGGAACTTGGCAGTGCTTGCAATTGAGCGAAAAATAATCAAGTCGTTGGAAAAAAATCCTTGCTGGTATGACAGAGTGATTGACAACTTCACCAAGAAAAATAGGAGGGCAGAATTAATTTACAAGGTGAGAGGAAGATGTAGTATTTTTGCTTATATCTTAAATTTGATTTTTAAAATATATTACTAAGAATTAATTTATTTAACATATATTGCAGTAATAATGTATAACTACAATTAGTTGAAATGTGATAGCCTAAGTGCAGTTAACTAAAATAAATCTAATAAGAATTGAACCAAACCATTATTTTCCTATAACCTATGTACCAGGTCAGTGGTAACTAGTTTTTCTTAGTGTAGAGGACACAGGATTTAAATGTAATTTAAATGTGGATTAGATTTTGCAGGTTTTCATAACAAGTTATAACCATATTAATCATTTTTTGTATTTTGCATTTTGTAGTAAAATAGCATGATCGTCAGGAGGTGAGGAAAGCAGTCAGTAAGAAAGGATGTCATCAGGAGATGAGAAGTGTCAGATTTGGAAAATGAACTAAAATGAAGGGGAAAGGGAAGGAAAACGGTGTAGCCTAGATAGGCCAGCTTAGCCTTCCTATCTTGTGGAGCAAGCTCAGAAGTCCAGCTCAGCCTGCCTGTTTCACTAACAGCAGCCCTCCTCAAGTTCAGCTCAGCTCTCCTGTGTCACTCACAAGCAGCCCTCCTCAAGTCCAGCTCAGCCCTCCTGTGTCACTCACAAGCAGCCCGCCTCAGGTCTAGCTCAGCCCTCCTCAGGTCTAGCTCAGCCCTCCTGTGTCACTCACAAGCAGCCCTCCTCAAGTCCAGCTCAGCCCTCCTGTGTCACTCACAAGCAGCCCTCCTCAGGTCTAGCTCAGCCCTCCTGTGTCACTCACAAGCAGCCCTCCTCAAGTCCAGCTCAGCCCTCCTGTGTTACTCACAAGCAGCCTTCCTCAAGTCCAGCTCAGCCCTCCTCAGGTCTAGCTCAGCCCTCCTGTGCCACTCACAAGCAGCCCTCCTCAAGTTCAGCTCAGCCCTCCTGTGTCACTCACAAGCAGCCCTCCTCAAGTCCAGGTCAGCCCTCCTGTGTCACTCACAAGCAGCCCTCCTCAAGTCCAGCTCAGCACTCCTCAGGTCTAGCTCAGCCCTCCTGTGTCACTCACAAGCAGCCCTCCTCAAGTCCAGCTCAGCCCACCTCAGGTCTAGCTCAGCCCTCCTGTGTCACTCACAAGCAGCCTTCCTCAAGTCCAACTCAGCCCTCCTCAGGTCTAGCTCAGCCCTCCTGTGTCACTCACAAGCAGCCCTCCTCAAGTCCAGCTCAGCCCTCCTCAAGTCCAGCTCAGCCCTCCTGTGCCACTCACAAGCAGCCCTCCTCAAGTCCAGGTCAGCCCTCCTGTGTCACTCATAAGCAGCCCTCCTCAAGTCCAGCTCAGCACTCCTCAGGTCTAGCTCAGCCCTCCTGTGCCACTCACAAGCAGCCCTCCTCAAGTTCAGCTCAGCCCTCCTGTGTCACTCACAAGCAGCCCTCCTCAAGTCCAGGTCAGCCGTCCTGTGTCACTCACAAGCAGCCCTCCTCAAGTCCAGCTCAGCACTCCTCAGGTCTAGCTCAGCCCTCCTGTGTCACTCACAAGCAGCCCTCCTCAAGTCCAGCTCAGCCCACCTCAGGTCTAGCTCAGCCCTCCTGTGTCACTCACAAGCAGCCCTCCTCAAGTCCAGCTCAGCCCTCCTGTGTCACTCACAAGCAGCCAGCCTCAGGTCTAGCTCAGCCCTCCTCAGGTCTAGCTCAGCCCTCCTGTGTCACTCACAAGCAGCCCTCCTCAAGTCCAGCTCAGCCCTCCTGTGTCACTCACAAGCAGCCCTCCTCAGGTCTAGCTCAGCCCTCCTGTGTCACTCACAAGCAGCCCTCCTCAAGTCCAGCTCAGCCCTCCTGTGTTACTCACAAGCAGCCTTCCTCAAGTCCAGCTCAGCCCTCCTCAGGTCTAGCTCAGCCCTCCTGTGCCACTCACAAGCAGCCCTCCTCAAGTTCAGCTCAGCCCTCCTGTGTCACTCACAAGCAGCCCTCCTCAAGTCCAGCTCAGCACTCCTCAGGTCTAGCTCAGCCCTCCTGTGTCACTCACAAGCAGCCCTCCTCAAGTCCAGCTCAGCCCACCTCAGGTCTAGCTCAGCCCTCCTGTGTCACTCACAAGCAGCCTTCCTCAAGTCCAACTCAGGCCTCCTCAGGTCTAGCTCAGCCCTCCTGTGTCACTCACAAGCAGCCCTCCTCAAGTCCAGCTCAGCCCTCCTGTGCCACTCACAAGCAGCCCTCCTCAAGTCCAGGTCAGCCCTCCTGTGTCACTCATAAGCAGCCCTCCTCAAGTCCAGCTCAGCACTCCTCAGGTCTAGCTCAGCCCTCCTGTGCCACTCACAAGCAGCCCTCCTCAAGTTCAGCTCAGCCCTCCTGTGTCACTAACAAGCAGCCCTCCTCAAGTCCAGCTCAGCCCTCCTATGCCACTCACAAGCAGCCCTCCTCAAGTCCAGCTCAGCCCTCCTGTGTCACTCACAAGCAGCCCTCCTCAAGTTCAGCTCAGCCCTCCTGTGTGACTCACAAGCAGCCTTCCTCAGGTCCAGCTCAGCCCTCCTGTGTCACTCACAAGCAGCCCTCAAGTCCAGCTCAGCCCTCCTGTGTCACTCACAAGCAGCCCTCCTCAAGTCCAGCTCAGCCCTCCTCAGGTCTAGCTCAGCCCTCCTGTGCCACTCACAAGCAGCCCTCCTCAAGTCCAGCTCAGCCCTCCTCAAGTCCAGCTCAGCCCTCCTGTGCCACTCCGAAGGAGCCCTCCTCAAGTTCAGCTCAGCCCTCCTGTGTCACTCACAAGCAGCCCTCCTCAAGTCCAGCTCAGCCCTCCTGTGTCACTCACAAGCAGCCCTCCTCAAGTCCAGCTCAGCCCTCCTGTTTCACTCACAAGCAGCCCTCCTCAAGTCCAGCTCAGCCCTCCTGTGTCACTCACAAGCAGCCCTCCTCAAGTCCAGCTCAGCCCTCCTCAGGTCTAGCTCAGCCCTCCTGTGCCACTCACAAGCAGCCCTCCTCAAGTCCAGGTCAGCCATCCTGTGTCACTCACAAGCAGCCCTCCTCAAGTCCAGCTCAGCACTCCTCAGGTTTAGCTCAGCCCTCCTCAAGTCCAGCTCAGCCCACCTCAGGTCTAGCTCAGCCCTCCTGTGTCACTCACAAGGAGCCTTCCTCAAGTCCAACTCAGCCCTCCTCAGGTCTAGCTCAGCCCTCCTGTGTCACTCACAAGCAGCCCTCCTCAAGTCCAGCTCAGCCCTCCTCAGGTCTAGCCCAGCCCTTCTGTGTCACTCACAAGCAGCCCTCCTCAAGTCCAGCTCAGCCCTCCTGTGTCACTCACAAGCAGCCCGCCTCAGGTCTAGCTCAGCCCTCCTGTGTCACTCACAAGCAGCCCTCCTCAGGTCCAGCTCAGCCCTCCTGTGTTACTCACAAGCAGCCTTCCTCAAGTCCAGCTCAGCCCTCCTCAGGTCTAGCTCAGCCCTCCTGTGTCACTCACAAGCAGCCCTCCTCAAGTCCAGCTCAGCCCTCCTGTGCCACTCACAAGCAGCCCTCCTCAAGTTCAGCTCAGCCCTCCTGTGTCACTCACAAGCAGCCCTCCTCAAGTCCAGGTCAGCCCTCCTGTGTCACTCACAAGCAGCCCTCCTCAAGTCCAGCTCAGCACTCCTCAGGTCTAGCTCAGCCCTCCTGTGTCACTCACAAGCAGCCCTCCTCAAGTCCAGCTCCGCCCTCCTGTGTCACTCACAAGCCGCCCGCCTCAGGTCTAGCTCAGCCCTCCTGTGTCACTCACAAGCAGCCCTCCTCAAGTCCAGCTCAGCCCTCCTGTGTCACTCACAAGCAGCCCTCCTCAGGTCCAGCTCAGCCCTCCTCAGGTCTAGCTCAGCCCTCCTGTGTCATTCACAAGCAGCCCTCCTCAAGTCCAGCTCAGCCCTCCTGTGTCACTCACAAGCAGCCTTCCTCAAGTCCAGCTCAGCCCTCCTCAGGTCTAGCTCAGCCCTCCTGTGCCACTCACAAGCAGCCCTCCTCAAGTTCAGCTCAGCCCTCCTGTGTCACTCACAAGCAGCCCTCCTCAAGTCCAGGTCAGCCCTCCTGTGTCACTCACAAGCAGCCCTCCTCAAGTCCAGCTCAGCACTCCTCAGGTCTAGCTCAGCCCTCCTGTGTCACTCACAAGCAGCCCTCCTCAAGTCCAGCTCAGCCCACCTCAGGTCTAGCTCAGCCCTCCTGTGTCACTCACAAGCAGCCTTCCTCAAGTCCAACTCAGCCCTCCTCAGGTCTAGCTCAGCCCTCCTGTGTCACTCACAAGCAGCCCTCCTCAAGTCCAGCTCAGCCCTCCTCAAGTCCAGCTCAGCCCTCCTGTGCCACTCACAAGCAGCCCTCCTCAAGTTCAGCTCAGCCCTCCTGTGTCACTCACAAGCAGCCCTCCTCAAGTCCAGCTCAGCCCTCCTATGCCACTCACAAGCAGCCCTCCTCAAGTCCAGCTCAGCCCTCCTGTGTCACTCACAAGCAGCCCTCCTCAAGTTCAGCTCAGCCCTCCTGTGTGACTCACAAGCAGCCTTCCTCAGGTCCAGCTCAGCCCTCCTGTGTCACACACAAGCAGCCCTCAAGTCCAGCTCAGCCCTCCTGTGTCACTCACAAGCAGCCTTCCTCAAGTCCAGCTCAGCCCTCCTCAGGTCTAGCTCAGCCCTCCTGTGTCACTCACAAGCAGCCCTCCTCAAGTCCAGCTCAGCCCTCCTGTGTCACTCACAAGCAGCCCGCCTCAGGTCTAGCTCAGCCCTCCTGTGTCACTCACAAGCAGCCCTCCTCAAGTCCAGCTCAGCCCTCCTGAGTCACTCACAAGCCGCCCGCCTCAGGTCTAGCTCAGCCCTCCTGTGTCACTCACAAGCAGCCCTCCTCAAGTCCAGCTCAGCCCTCCTGTGTCACTCACAAGCAACCCTCCTCAGGTCCAGCTCAGCCCTCCTCAGGTCTAGCTCAGCCCTCCTGTGTCACTCACAAGCAGCCCTCCTCAAGTCCAGCTCAGCCCTCCTGTGTCACTCACAAGCAGCCCGCCTCAGGTCTAGCTCAGCCCTCCTCAGGTCTAGCTCAGCCCTCCTGTGTCACTCACAAGCAGCCCTCCTCAAGTCCAACTCAGCCCTCCTGTGTCACTCACAAGCAGCCCTCTTCAGGTCCAGCTCAGCCCTCCTCAGGTCTAGCTCAGCCCTCCTGTGTCACTCACAAGGAGCCCTCCTCAAGTCCAGCTCAGCCCTCCTGTGTTACTCACAAGCAGCCTTCCTCAAGTCGAGCTCAGCCCTCCTCAGGTCTAGCTCAGCCCTCCTGTGCCACTCACAAGCAGCCCTCCTCAAGTTCAGCTCAGCCCTCCTGTGTCACTCACAAGCAGCCCTCCTCAAGTCCAGCTCAGCCCTCCTGTGTTACTCACAAGCAGCCTTCCTCAAGTCCAGCTCAGCCCTCCTCAGGTCTAGCTCAGCCCTCCTGTGCCACTCACAAGCAGCCCTCCTCAAGTTCAGCTCAGCCCTCCTGTGTCACTCACAAGCAGCCCTCCTCAAGTCCAGGTCAGCCCTCCTGTGTCACTCACAAGCAGCCCTCCTCAAGTCCAGCTCAGCACTCCTCAGGTCTAGCTCAGCCCTCCTGTGTCACTCACAAGCAGCCCTCCTCAAGTCCAGCTCAGCCCACCTCAGGTCTAGCTCAGCCCTCCTGTGTCACTCACAAGCAGCCTTCCTCAAGTCCAACTCAGCCCTCCTCAGGTCTAGCTCAGCCCTCCTGTGTCACTCACAAGCAGCCCTCCTCAAGTCCAGCTCAGCCCTCCTCAAGTCCAGCTCAGCCCTCCTGTGCCACTCACAAGCAGCCCTCCTCAAGTTCAGCTCAGCCCTCCTGTGTCACTCACAAGCAGCCCTCCTCAAGTCCAGCTCAGCCCTCCTATGCCACTCACAAGCAGCCCTCCTCAAGTCCAGCTCAGCCCTCCTGTGTCACTCACAAGCAGCCCTCCTCAAGTTCAGCTCAGCCCTCCTGTGTGACTCACAAGCAGCCTTCCTCAGGTCCAGCTCAGCCCTCCTGTGTCACTCACAAGCAGCCCTCAAGTCCAGCTCAGCCCTCCTGTGTCACTCACAAGCAGCCCTCCTCAAGTCCAGCTCAGCCCTCCTCAGGTCTAGCTCAGCCCTCCTGTGCCACTCACAAGCAGCCCTCCTCAAGTCCAGGTCAGCCCTCCTGTGTCACTCATAAGCAGCCCTCCTCAAGTCCAGCTCAGCACTCCTCAGGTCTAGCTCAGCCCTCCTCAAGTCCAGCTCAGCCCACCTCAGGTCTAGCTCAGCCCTCCTGTGTCACTCACAAGCAGCCTTCCTCAAGTCCAACTCAGCCCTCCTCAGGTCTAGCTCAGCCCTCCTGTGTCACTCACAAGCAGCCCTCCTCAAGTCCAGCTCAGCCCTCCTCAGGTCTAACTCAGCCCTCCTGTGTCACTCACAAGCAGCCCCCCTCTAGTCCAGCTCAGCCCTCCTGTGTCACTCACAAGCAGCCCGCCTCAGGTCTAGCTCAGCCCTCCTTGTGTCACTCACAAGCAGCCCTCCTCAGGGCCAGCTCAGCCCTCCTCATGTCTAGCTCAGCCCTCCTGTGTCACTCACAAGCAGCCCTCCTCAAGTCCAGCTCAGCCCTCCTGTGTTACTCACAAGCAGCCTTCCTCAAGTCCAGCTCAGCCCTCCTCAGGTCTAGCTCAGCCCTCCTGTGTCACTCACAAGCAGCCCTCCTCAAGTCCAGCTCAGCCCTCCTGTGCCACTCACAAGCAGCCCTCCTCAAGTTCAGCTCAGCCCTCATGTGTCACTCACAAGCAGCCCTCCTCAAGTCCAGGTCAGCCCTCCTGTGTCACTCACAAGCAGCCCTCCTCAAGTCCAGCTCAGCACTCCTCAGGTCTAGCTCAGCCCTCCTGTGTCACTCACAAGCAGCCCTCCTCAAGTCCAGCTCAGCCCACCTCAGGTCTAGCTCAGCCCTCCTGTGTCACTCACAAGCAGCCCTCCTCAAGTCCAGCTCAGCCCTCCTGTGTCACTCACAAGCAGCCCGCCTCAGGTCTAGCTCAGCCCTCCTCAGGTCTAGCTCAGCCCTCCCGTGTCACTCACAAGCAGCCCTCCTCAAGTCCAACTCAGGCCTCCTCAGGTCTAGCTCAGCCCTCCTGTGTCACTCACAAGCAGCCCTCCTCAAGTCCAGCTCAGCCCTCCTCAAGTCCAGCTCAGCCCTCCTGTGCCACTCACAAGCAGCCCTCCTCAATTTCAGCTCAGCCCTCCTGTGTCACTCACAAGCAGCCCTCCTCAAGTCCAGCTCAGCCCTCCTATGCCACTCACAAGCAGCCCTCCTCAAGTCCAGCTCAGCCCTCCTGTGTCACTCACAAGCAGCCCTCCTCAAGTTCAGCTCAGCCCTCCTGTGTGACTCACAAGCAGCCTTGCTCAGGTCCAGCTCAGCCCTCCAGTGTCACACACAAGCAGCCCTCAAGTCCAGCTCAGCCCTCCTGTGTCACTCACAAGCAGCCCTCCTCAAGTCCAGCTCAGCCCTCCTCAGGTCTAGCTCAGCCCTCCTGTGCCACTCACAAGCAGCCCTCCTCAAGTCCAGGTCAGCCCTCCTGTGTCACTCATAAGCAGCCCTCCTCAAGTCCAGCTCAGCACTCCTCAGGTCTAGCTCAGCCCTCCTCAAGTCCAGCTCAGCCCACCTCAGGTCTAGCTCAGCCCTCCTGTGTCACTCACAAGCAGCCTTCCTCAAGTCCAGCTCAGCCCTCCTCAGGTCTAGCTCAGCCCTCCTGTGTCACTCACAAGCAGCCCTCCTCAAGTCCAGCTCAGCCCTCCTGTGTCACTCACAAGCAGCCCGCCTCAGGTCTAGCTCAGCCCTCCTGTGTCACTCACAAGCAGCCCTCCTCAAGTCCAGCTCAGCCCTCCTGTGTCACTCACAAGCCGCCCGCCTCAGGTCTAGCTCAGCCCTCCTGTGTCACTCACAAGCAGCCCTCCTCAAGTCCAGCTCAGCCCTCCTGTGTCACTCACAAGCAGCCCTCCTCAGGTCCAGCTCAGCCCTCCTCAGGTCTAGCTCAGCCCTCCTGTGTCACTCACAAGCAGCCCTCCTCAAGTCCAGCTCAGCCCTCCTGTGTCACTCACAAGCAGCCTTCCTCAAGTCCAGCTCAGCCCTCCTCAGGTCTAGCTCAGCCCTCCTGTGCCACTCACAAGCAGCCCTCCTCAAGTTCAGCTCAGCTCTCCTGTGTCACTCACAAGCAGCCCTCCTCAAGTCCAGGTCAGCCCTCCTGTGTCACTCACAAGCAGCCCTCCTCAAGTCCAGCTCAGGACTCCTCAGGTCTAGCTGAGCCCTCCTGTGTCACTCACAAGCAGCCCTCCTCAAGTCCAGCTCAGCCCACCTCAGGTCTAGCTCAGCCCTCCTGTGTCACTCACAAGCAGCCTTCCTCAAGTCCAACTCAGCCCTCCTCAGGTCTAGCTCAGCCCTCCTGTGTCACTCACAAGCAGCCCTCCTCAAGTCCAGCTCAGCCCTCCTCAAGTCCAGCTCAGCCCTCCTGTGCCACTCACAAGCAGCCCTCCTCAAGTTCAGCTCAGCCCTCCTGTGTCACTTACAAGCAGCCCTCCTCAAGTCCAGCTCAGCCCTCCTATGCCACTCACAAGCAGCCCTCCTCAAGTCCAGCTCAGCCCTCCTGTGTCACTCACAAGCAGCCCTCCTCAAGTTCAGCTCAGCCCTCCTGTGTGACTCATAAGCAGCCTTCCTCAGGTCCAGCTCAGCCCTCTTGTGTCACTCACAAGCAGCCCTCAAGTCCAGCTCAGCCCTCCTGTGTCACTCACAAGCAGCCGTCCTCAAGTCCAGCTCAGCCCTCCTCAGGTCTAGCTCAGCCCTCCTGTGCCACTCACAAGCAGCCCTCCTCAAGTCCAGGTCAGCCCTCCTGTGTCACTCATAAGCAGCCCTCCTCAAGTCCAGCTCAGCACTCCTCAGGTCTAGCTCAGCCCTCCTCAAGTCCAGCTCAGCCCACCTCAGGTCTAGCTCAGCCCTCCTGTGTCACTCACAAGCAGCCTTCCTCAAGTCCAACTCAGCCCTCCTCAGGTCTAGCTCAGCCCTCCTCTGTCACTCACAAGCAGCCCTCCTCAAGTCCAGCTCAGCCCTCCTCAGGTCTAGCTCAGCCCTCCTGTGTCACTCACAAGCAGCCCTCCTCAAGTCCAGCTCAGCCCTCCTGTGTCACTCACAAGCAGCCCGCCTCAGGTCTAGCTCAGCCCTCCTGTGTCACTCACAAGCAGCCCTCCTTAGGGCCAGCTCAGCCCTCCTCAGGTCTAGCTCAGCCCTCCTGTGTCACTCACAAGCAGCCCTCCTCAAGTCCAGCTCAGCCCTCCTGTGTTACTCACAAGCAGCCTTCCTCAAGTCCAGCTCAGCCCTCCTCAGGTCTAGCTCAGCCCTCCTGTGCCACTCACAAGCAGCCCTCCTCAAGTTCAGCTCAGCTCTCCTGTGTCACTCACAAGCAGCCCTCCTCAAGTCCAGGTCAGCCCTCCTGTGTCACTCACAAGCAGCCCTCCTCAAGTCCAGCTCAGCACTCCTCAGGTCTAGCTCAGCCCTCCTGTGTCACTCACAAGCAGCCCTCCTCAAGTCCAGCTCAGCCCACCTCAGGTCTAGCTCAGCCCTCCTGTGTCACTCACAAGCAGCCTTCCTCAAGTCCAACTCAGCCCTCCTCAGGTCTAGCTCAGCCCTCCTGTGTCACTCACAAGCAGCCCTCCTCAAGTCCAGCTCAGCCCTCCTCAAGTCCAGCTCAGCCCTCCTGTGCCACTCACAAGCAGCCCTCCTCAAGTTCAGCTCAGCCCTCCTGTGTCACTCACAAGCAGCCCTCCTCAAGTCCAGCTCAGCCCTCCTATGCCACTCACAAGCAGCCCTCCTCAAGTCCAGCTCAGCCCTCCTGTGTCACTCACAAGCAGCCCTCCTCAAGTTCAGCTCAGCCCTCCTGTGTGACTCATAAGCAGCCTTCCTCAGGTCCAGCTCAGCCCTCCTGTGTCACTCACAAGCAGCCCTCAAGTCCAGCTCAGCCCTCCTGTGTCACTCACAAGCAGCCCTCCTCAAGTCCAGCTCAGCCCTCCTCAGGTCTAGCTCAGCCCTCCTGTGCCACTCACAAGCAGCCCTCCTCAAGTCCAGGTCAGCCCTCCTGTGTCACTCATAAGCAGTCCTCCTCAAGTCCAGCTCAGCACTCCTCAGGTCTAGCTCAGCCCTCCTCAAGTCCAGCTCAGCCCACCTCAGGTCTAGCTCAGCCCTCCTGTGTCACTCACAAGCAGCCTTCCTCAAGTCCAACTCAGCCCTCCTCAGGTCTAGCTCAGCCCTCCTCTGTCACTCACAAGCAGCCCTCCTCAAGTCCAGCTCAGCCCTCCTCAGGTCTAGCTCAGCCCTCCTGTGTCACTCACAAGCAGCCCTCCTCAAGTCCAGCTCAGCCCTCCTGTGTCACTCACAAGCAGCCCGCCTCAGGTCTAGCTCAGCCCTCCTGTGTCACTCACAAGCAGCCCTCCTCAGGGCCAGCTCAGACCTCCTCAGGTCTAGCTCAGCCCTCCTGTGTCACTCACAAGCAGCCCTCCTCAAGTCCAGCTCAGCCCTCCTGTGTTACTCACAAGCAGCCTTCCTCAAGTCCAGCTCAGCCCTCCTCAGGTCTAGCTCAGCCCTCCTGTGTCACTCACAAGCAGCCCTCCTCAAGTCCAGCTCAGCCCTCCTGTGCCCCTCCTCAAGTTCAGCTCAGCCCTCCTGTGTCACTCACAAGCAGCCCTCCTCAAGTCCAGGTCAGCCCTCCTGTGTCACTCACAAGCAGCCCTCCTCAAGTCCAGCTCAGCACTCCTCAGGTCTAGCTCAGCCCTCCGGTGTCACTCACAAGCAGCCCTCCTCAAGTCCAGCTCAGCCCACCTCAGGTCCAGCTCAGCCCACCTCAGGTCTAGCTCAGCCCTCCTGTGTCACTCACAAGCAGCCCTCCTCAAGTCCAGCTCAGCCCTCCTGTGTCACTCACAAGCAGCCCGCCTCAGGTCTAGCTCAGCCCTCCTCAGGTCTAGCTCAGCCCTCCTGTGTCACTCACAAGCAGCCCTCCTCAAGTCCAACTCAGCCCTCCTGTGTCACTCACAAGCAGCCCTCTTCAGGTCCAGCTCAGCCCTCCTCAGGTCTAGCTCAGCCCTCCTGTGTCACTCACAAGGAGCCCTCCTCAAGTCCAGCTCAGCCCTCCTGTGTTACTCACAAGCAGCCTTCCTCAAGTCGAGCTCAGCCCTCCTCAGGTCTAGCTCAGCCCTCCTGTGCCACTCACAAGCAGCCCTCCTCAAGTTCAGCTCAGCCCTCCTGTGTCACTCACAAGCAGCCCTCCTCAAGTCCAGCTCAGCCCTCCTGTGTTACTCACAAGCAGCCTTCCTCAAGTCCAGCTCAGCCCTCCTCAGGTCTAGCTCAGCCCTCCTGTGCCACTCACAAGCAGCCCTCCTCAAGTTCAGCTCAGCCCTCCTGTGTCACTCACAAGCAGCCCTCCTCAAGTCCAGGTCAGCCCTCCTGTGTCACTCACAAGCAGCCCTCCTCAAGTCCAGCTCAGCACTCCTCAGGTCTAGCTCAGCCCTCCTGTGTCACTCACAAGCAGCCCTCCTCAAGTCCAGCTCAGCCCACCTCAGGTCTAGCTCAGCCCTCCTGTGTCACTCACAAGCAGCCTTCCTCAAGTCCAACTCAGCCCTCCTCAGGTCTAGCTCAGCCCTCCTGTGTCACTCACAAGCAGCCCTCCTCAAGTCCAGCTCAGCCCTCCTCAAGTCCAGCTCAGCCCTCCTGTGCCACTCACAAGCAGCCCTCCTCAAGTTCAGCTCAGCCCTCCTGTGTCACTCACAAGCAGCCCTCCTCAAGTCCAGCTCAGCCCTCCTATGCCACTCACAAGCAGCCCTCCTCAAGTCCAGTTCAGCCCTCCTGTGTCACTCACAAGCAGCCCTCCTCAAGTTCAGCTCAGCCCTCCTGTGTGACTCACAAGCAGCCTTCCTCAGGTCCAGCTCAGCCCTCCTGTGTCACTCACAAGCAGCCCTCAAGTCCAGCTCAGCCCTCCTGTGTCACTCACAAGCAGCCCTCCTCAAGTCCAGCTCAGCCCTCCTCAGGTCTAGCTCAGCCCTCCTGTGCCACTCACAAGCAGCCTTCCTCAAGTCCAGGTCAGCCCTCCTGTGTCACTCATAAGCAGCCCTCCTCCAGTCCAGCTCAGCACTCCTCAGGTCTAGCTCAGCCCTCCTCAAGTCCAGCTCAGCCCACCTCAGGTCTAGCTCAGCCCTCCTGTGTCACTCACAAGCAGCCTTCCTCAAGTCCAACTCAGCCCTCCTCAGGTCTAGCTCAGCCCTCCTGTGTCACTCACAAGCAGCCCTCCTCAAGTCCAGCTCAGCCCTCCTCAGGTCTAACTCAGCCCTCCTGTGTCACTCACAAGCAGCCCCCCTCTAGTCCAGCTCAGCCCTCCTGTGTCACTCACAAGCAGCCCGCCTCAGGTCTAGCTCAGCCCTCCTTGTGTCACTCACAAGCAGCCCTCCTCAGGGCCAGCTCAGCCCTCCTCAGGTCTAGCTCAGCCCTCCTGTGTCACTCACAAGCAGCCCTCCTCAAGTCCAGCTCAGCCCTCCTGTGTTACTCACAAGCAGCCTTCCTCAAGTCCAGCTCAGCCCTCCTCAGGTCTAGCTCAGCCCTCCTGTGTCACTCACAAGCAGCCCTCCTCAAGTCCAGCTCAGCCCTCCTGTGCCACTCACAAGCAGCCCTCCTCAAGTTCAGCTCAGCCCTCATGTGTCACTCACAAGCAGCCCTCCTCAAGTCCAGGTCAGCCCTCCTGTGTCACTCACAAGCAGCCCTCCTCAAGTCCAGCTCAGCACTCCTCAGGTCTAGCTCAGCCCTCCTGTGTCACTCACAAGCAGCCCTCCTCAAGTCCAGCTCAGCCCACCTCAGGTCTAGCTCAGCCCTCCTGTGTCACTCACAAGCAGCCCTCCTCAAGTCCAGCTCAGCCCTCCTGTGTCACTCACAAGCAGCCCGCCTCAGGTCTAGCTCAGCCCTCCTCAGGTCTAGCTCAGCCCTCCCGTGTCACTCACAAGCAGCCCTCCTCAAGTCCAACTCAGGCCTCCTCAGGTCTAGCTCAGCCCTCCTGTGTCACTCACAAGCAGCCCTCCTCAAGTCCAGCTCAGCCCTCCTCAAGTCCAGCTCAGCCCTCCTGTGCCACTCACAAGCAGCCCTCCTCAAGTTCAGCTCAGCCCTCCTGTGTCACTCACAAGCAGCCCTCCTCAAGTCCAGCTCAGCCCTCCTATGCCACTCACAAGCAGCCCTCCTCAAGTCCAGCTCAGCCCTCCTGTGTCGCTCACAAGCAGCCCTCCTCAAGTTCAGCTCAGCCCTCCTGTGTGACTCACAAGCAGCCTTGCTCAGGTCCAGCTCAGCCCTCCTGTGTCACACACAAGCAGCCCTCAAGTCCAGCTCAGCCCTCCTGTGTCACTCACAAGCAGCCCTCCTCAAGTCCAGCTCAGCCCTCCTCAGGTCTAGCTCAGCCCTCCTGTGCCACTCACAAGCAGCCCTCCTCAAGTCCAGGTCAGCCCTCCTGTGTCACTCATAAGCAGCCCTCCTCAAGTCCAGCTCAGCACTCCTCAGGTCTAGCTCAGCCCTCCTCAAGTCCAGCTCAGCCCACCTCAGGTCTAGCTCAGCCCTCCTGTGTCACTCACAAGCAGCCTTCCTCAAGTCCAGTTCAGCCCTCCTCAGGTCTAGCTCAGCCCTCCTGTGTCACTCACAAGCAGCCCTCCTCAAGTCCAGCTCAGCCCTCCTGTGTCACTCACAAGCAGCCCGCCTCAGGTCTAGCTCAGCCCTCCTGTGTCACTCACAAGCAGCCCTCCTCAAGTCCAGCTCAGCCCTCCTGTGTCACTCACAAGCCGCCCGCCTCAGGTCTAGCTCAGCCCTCCTGTGTCACTCACAAGCAGCCCTCCTCAAGTCCAGCTCAGCCCTCCTGTGTCACTCACAAGCAGCCCTCCTCAGGTCCAGCTCAGCCCTCCTCAGGTCTAGCTCAGCCCTCCTGTGTCACTCACAAGCAGCCCTCCTCAAGTCCAGCTCAGCCCTCCTGTGTCACTCACAAGCAGCCTTCCTCAAGTCCAGCTCAGCCCTCCTCAGTTCTAGCTCAGCCCTCCTGTGCCACTCACAAGCAGCCCTCCTCAAGTTCAGCTCAGCTCTCCTGTGTCACTCACAAGCAGCCCTCCTCAAGTCCAGGTCAGCCCTCCTGTGTCACTCACAAGCAGCCCTCCTCAAGTCCAGCTCAGCACTCCTCAGGTCTAGCTCAGCCCTCCTGTGTCACTCACAAGCAGCCCTCCTCAAGTCCAGCTCAGCCCACCTCAGGTCTAGCTCAGCCCTCCTGTGTCACTCACAAGCAGCCTTCCTCAAGTCCAACTCAGCCCTCCTCAGGTCTAGCTCAGCCCTCCTGTGTCACTCACAAGCAGCCCTCCTCAAGTCCAGCTCAGCCCTCCTCAAGTCCAGCTCAGCCCTCCTGTGCCACTCACAAGCAGCCCTCCTCAAGTTCAGCTCAGCCCTCCTGTGTCACTCACAAGCAGCCCTCCTCAAGTCCAGCTCAGCCCTCCTATGCCACTCACAAGCAGCCCTCCTCAAGTCCAGCTCAGCCCTCCTGTGTCACTCACAAGCAGCCCTCCTCAAGTTCAGCTCAGCCCTCCTGTGTGACTCATAAGCAGCCTTCCTCAGGTCCAGCTCAGCCCTCCTGTGTCACTCACAAGCAGCCCTCAAGTCCAGCTCAGCCCTCCTGTGTCACTCACAAGCAGCCGTCCTCAAGTCCAGCTCAGCCCTCCTCAGGTCTAGCTCAGCCCTCCTGTGCCACTCACAAGCAGCCCTCCTCAAGTCCAGGTCAGCCCTCCTGTGTCACTCATAAGCAGCCCTCCTCAAGTCCAGCTCAGCACTCCTCAGGTCTAGCTCAGCCCTCCTCAAGTCCAGCTCAGCCCACCTCAGGTCTAGCTCAGCCCTCCTGTGTCACTCACAAGCAGCCTTCCTCAAGTCCAACTCAGCCCTCCTCAGGTCTAGCTCAGCCCTCCTCTGTCACTCACAAGCAGCCCTCCTCAAGTCCAGCTCAGCCCTCCTCAGGTCTAGCTCAGCCCTCCTGTGTCACTCACAAGCAGCCCTCCTCAAGTCCAGCTCAGCCCTCCTGTGTCACTCACAAGCAGCCCGCCTCAGGTCTAGCTCAGCCCTCCTGTGTCACTCACAAGCAGCCCTCCTTAGGGCCAGCTCAGCCCTCCTCAGGTCTAGCTCAGCCCTCCTGTGTCACTCACAAGCAGCCCTCCTCAAGTCCAGCTCAGCCCTCCTGTGTTACTCACAAGCAGCCTTCCTCAAGTCCAGCTCAGCCCTCCTCAGGTCTAGCTCAGCCCTCCTGTGCCACTCACAAGCAGCCCTCCTCAAGTTCAGCTCAGCTCTCCTGTGTCACTCACAAGCAGCCCTCCTCAAGTCCAGGTCAGCCCTCCTGTGTCACTCACAAGCAGCCCTCCTCAAGTCCAGCTCAGCACTCCTCAGGTCTAGCTCAGCCCTCCTGTGTCACTCACAAGCAGCCCTCCTCAAGTCCAGCTCAGCCCACCTCAGGTCTAGCTCAGCCCTCCTGTGTCACTCACAAGCAGCCTTCCTCAAGTCCAACTCAGCCCTCCTCAGGTCTAGCTCAGCCCTCCTGTGTCACTCACAAGCAGCCCTCCTCAAGTCCAGCTCAGCCCTCCTCAAGTCCAGCTCAGCCCTCCTGTGCCACTCACAAGCAGCCCTCCTCAAGTTCAGCTCAGCCCTCCTGTGTCACTCACAAGCAGCCCTCCTCAAGTCCAGCTCAGCCCTCCTATGCCACTCACAAGCAGCCCTCCTCAAGTCCAGCTCAGCCCTCCTGTGTCACTCACAAGCAGCCCTCCTCAAGTTCAGCTCAGCCCTCCTGTGTGACTCATAAGCAGCCTTCCTCAGGTCCAGCTCAGCCCTCCTGTGTCACTCACAAGCAGCCCTCAAGTCCAGCTCAGCCCTCCTGTGTCACTCACAAGCAGCCCTCCTCAAGTCCAGCTCAGCCCTCCTCAGGTCTAGCTCAGCCCTCCTGTGCCACTCACAAGCAGCCCTCCTCAAGTCCAGGTCAGCCCTCCTGTGTCACTCATAAGCAGTCCTCCTCAAGTCCAGCTCAGCACTCCTCAGGTCTAGCTCAGCCCTCCTCAAGTCCAGCTCAGCCCACCTCAGGTCTAGCTCAGCCCTCCTGTGTCACTCACAAGCAGCCTTCCTCAAGTCCAACTCAGCCCTCCTCAGGTCTAGCTCAGCCCTCCTCTGTCACTCACAAGCAGCCCTCCTCAAGTCCAGCTCAGCCCTCCTCAGGTCTAGCTCAGCCCTCCTGTGTCACTCACAAGCAGCCCTCCTCAAGTCCAGCTCAGCCCTCCTGTGTCACTCACAAGCAGCCCGCCTCAGGTCTAGCTCAGCCCTCCTGTGTCACTCACAAGCAGCCCTCCTCAGGGCCAGCTCAGCCCTCCTCAGGTCTAGCTCAGCCCTCCTGTGTCACTCACAAGCAGCCCTCCTCAAGTCCAGCTCAGCCCTCCTGTGTTACTCACAAGCAGCCTTCCTCAAGTCCAGCTCAGCCCTCCTCAGGTCTAGCTCAGCCCTCCTGTGTCACTCACAAGCAGCCCTCCTCAAGTCCAGCTCAGCCCTCCTGTGCCCCTCCTCAAGTTCAGCTCAGCCCTCCTGTGTCACTCACAAGCAGCCCTCCTCAAGTCCAGGTCAGCCCTCCTGTGTCACTCACAAGCAGCCCTCCTCAAGTCCAGCTCAGCACTCCTCAGGTCTAGCTCAGCCCTCCGGTGTCACTCACAAGCAGCCCTCCTCAAGTCCAGCTCAGCCCACCTCAGGTCCAGCTCAGCCCACCTCAGGTCTAGCTCAGCCCTCCTGTGTCACTCACAAGCAGCCCTCCTCAAGTCCAGCTCAGCCCTCCTGTGTCACTCACAAGCAGCCCGCCTCAGGTCTAGCTCAGCCCTCCTCAGGTCTAGCTCAGCCCTCCTGTGTCACTCACAAGCAGCCCTCCTCAAGTCCAACTCAGCCCTCCTGTGTCACTCACAAGCAGCCCTCTTCAGGTCCAGCTCAGCCCTCCTCAGGTCTAGCTCAGCCCTCCTGTGTCACTCACAAGGAGCCCTCCTCAAGTCCAGCTCAGCCCTCCTGTGTTACTCACAAGCAGCCTTCCTCAAGTCGAGCTCAGCCCTCCTCAGGTCTAGCTCAGCCCTCCTGTGCCACTCACAAGCAGCCCTCCTCAAGTTCAGCTCAGCCCTCCTGTGTCACTCACAAGCAGCCCTCCTCAAGTCCAGCTCAGCCCTCCTGTGTTACTCACAAGCAGCCTTCCTCAAGTCCAGCTCAGCCCTCCTCAGGTCTAGCTCAGCCCTCCTGTGCCACTCACAAGCAGCCCTCCTCAAGTTCAGCTCAGCCCTCCTGTGTCACTCACAAGCAGCCCTCCTCAAGTCCAGGTCAGCCCTCCTGTGTCACTCACAAGCAGCCCTCCTCAAGTCCAGCTCAGCACTCCTCAGGTCTAGCTCAGCCCTCCTGTGTCACTCACAAGCAGCCCTCCTCAAGTCCAGCTCAGCCCACCTCAGGTCTAGCTCAGCCCTCCTGTGTCACTCACAAGCAGCCTTCCTCAAGTCCAACTCAGCCCTCCTCAGGTCTAGCTCAGCCCTCCTGTGTCACTCACAAGCAGCCCTCCTCAAGTCCAGCTCAGCCCTCCTCAAGTCCAGCTCAGCCCTCCTGTGCCACTCACAAGCAGCCCTCCTCAAGTTCAGCTCAGCCCTCCTGTGTCACTCACAAGCAGCCCTCCTCAAGTCCAGCTCAGCCCTCCTATGCCACTCACAAGCAGCCCTCCTCAAGTCCAGCTCAGCCCTCCTGTGTCACTCACAAGCAGCCCTCCTCAAGTTCAGCTCAGCCCTCCTGTGTGACTCACAAGCAGCCTTCCTCAGGTCCAGCTCAGCCCTCCTGTGTCACTCACAAGCAGCCCTCAAGTCCAGCTCAGCCCTCCTGTGTCACTCACAAGCAGCCCTCCTCAAGTCCAGCTCAGCCCTCCTCAGGTCTAGCTCAGCCCTCCTGTGCCACTCACAAGCAGCCCTCCTCAAGTCCAGGTCAGCCCTCCTGTGTCACTCATAAGCAGCCCTCCTCAAGTCCAGCTCAGCACTCCTCAGGTCTAGCTCAGCCCTCCTCAAGTCCAGCTCAGCCCACCTCAGGTCTAGCTCAGCCCTCCTGTGTCACTCACAAGCAGCCTTCCTCAAGTCCAACTCAGCCCTCCTCAGGTCTAGCTCAGCCCTCCTGTGTCACTCACAAGCAGCCCTCCTCAAGTCCAGCTCAGCCCTCCTCAGGTCTAACTCAGCCCTCCTGTGTCACTCACAAGCAGCCCCCCTCTAGTCCAGCTCAGCCCTCCTGTGTCACTCACAAGCAGCCCGCCTCAGGTCTAGCTCAGCCCTCCTTGTGTCACTCACAAGCAGCCCTCCTCAGGGCCAGCTCAGCCCTCCTCAGGTCTAGCTCAGCCCTCCTGTGTCACTCACAAGCAGCCCTCCTCAAGTCCAGCTCAGCCCTCCTGTGTTACTCACAAGCAGCCTTCCTCAAGTCCAGCTCAGCCCTCCTCAGGTCTAGCTCAGCCCTCCTGTGTCACTCACAAGCAGCCCTCCTCAAGTCCAGCTCAGCCCTCCTGTGCCACTCACAAGCAGCCCTCCTCAAGTTCAGCTCAGCCCTCATGTGTCACTCACAAGCAGCCCTCCTCAAGTCCAGGTCAGCCCTCCTGTGTCACTCACAAGCAGCCCTCCTCAAGTCCAGCTCAGCACTCCTCAGGTCTAGCTCAGCCCTCCTGTGTCACTCACAAGCAGCCCTCCTCAAGTCCAGCTCAGCCCACCTCAGGTCTAGCTCAGCCCTCCTGTGTCACTCACAAGCAGCCCTCCTCAAGTCCAGCTCAGCCCTCCTGTGTCACTCACAAGCAGCCCCCCTCAGGTCTAGCTCAGCCCTCCTCAGGTCTAGCTCAGCCCTCCCGTGTCACTCACAAGCAGCCCTCCTCAAGTCCAACTCAGGCCTCCTCAGGTCTAGCTCAGCCCTCCTGTGTCACTCACAAGCAGCCCTCCTCAAGTCCAGCTCAGCCCTCCTCAAGTCCAGCTCAGCCCTCCTGTGCCACTCACAAGCAGCCCTCCTCAAGTTCAGCTCAGCCCTCCTGTGTCACTCACAAGCAGCCCTCCTCAAGTCCAGCTCAGCCCTCCTATGCCACTCACAAGCAGCCCTCCTCAAGTCCAGCTCAGCCCTCATGTGTCACTCACAAGCAGCCCTCCTCAAGTCCAGGTCAGCCCTCCTGTGTCACTCACAAGCAGCCCTCCTCAAGTCCAGCTCAGCACTCCTCAGGTCTAGCTCAGCCCTCCTGTGTCACTCACAAGCAGCCCTCCTCAAGTCCAGCTCAGCCCACCTCAGGTCTAGCTCAGCCCTCCTGTGTCACTCACAAGCAGCCCTCCTCAAGTCCAGCTCAGCCCTCCTGTGTCACTCACAAGCAGCCCCCCTCAGGTCTAGCTCAGCCCTCCTCAGGTCTAGCTCAGCCCTCCCGTGTCACTCACAAGCAGCCCTCCTCAAGTCCAACTCAGGCCTCCTCAGGTCTAGCTCAGCCCTCCTGTGTCACTCACAAGCAGCCCTCCTCAAGTCCAGCTCAGCCCTCCTCAAGTCCAGCTCAGCCCTCCTGTGCCACTCACAAGCAGCCCTCCTCAAGTTCAGCTCAGCCCTCCTGTGTCACTCACAAGCAGCCCTCCTCAAGTCCAGCTCAGCCCTCCTATGCCACTCACAAGCAGCCCTCCTCAAGTCCAGCTCAGCCCTCCTGTGTCACTCACAAGCAGCCCTCCTCAAGTTCAGCTCAGCCCTCCTGTGTGACTCACAAGCAGCCTTGCTCAGGTCCAGCTCAGCCCTCCTGTGTCACACACAAGCAGCCCTCAAGTCCAGCTCAGCCCTCCTGTGCCACTCACAAGCAGCCCTCCTCAAGTCCAGGTCAGCCCTCCTGTGTCACTCATAAGCAGCCCTCCTCAAGTCCAGCTCAGCACTCCTCAGGTCTAGCTCAGCCCTCCTCAAGTCCAGCTCAGCCCACCTCAGGTCTAGCTCAGCCCTCCTGTGTCACTCACAAGCAGCCTTCCTCAAGTCCAGCTCAGCCCTCCTCAGGTCTAGCTCAGCCCTCCTGTGTCACTCACAAGCAGCCCTCCTCAAGTCCAGCTCAGCCCTCCTGTGTCACTCACAAGCAGCCCGCCTCAGGTCTAGCTCAGCCCTCCTGTGTCACTCACAAGCAGCCCTCCTCAAGTCCAGCTCAGCCCTCCTGTGTCACTCACAAGCCGCCCGCCTCAGGTCTAGCTCAGCCCTCCTGTGTCACTCACAAGCAGCCCTCCTCAAGTCCAGCTCAGCCCTCCTGTGTCACTCACAAGCAGCCCTCCTCAGGTCCAGCTCAGCCCTCCTCAGGTCTAGCTCAGCCCTCCTGTGTCACTCACAAGCAGCCCTCCTCAAGTCCAGCTCAGCCCTCCTGTGTCACTCACAAGCAGCCCTCCTCAAGTTCAGCTCAGCTCTCCTGTGTCACTCACAAGCAGCCCTCCTCAAGTCCAGGTCAGCCCTCCTGTGTCACTCACAAGCAGCCCTCCTCAGGTCCAGCTCAGCCCTCCTCAGGTCTAGCTCAGCCCTCCTGTGCCACTCACAAGCAGCCCTCCTCAAGTTCAGCTCAGCTCTCCTGTGTCACTCACAAGCAGCCCTCCTCAAGTCCAGGTCAGCCCTCCTGTGTCACTCACAAGCAGCCCTCCTCAAGTCCAGCTCAGCACTCCTCAGGTCTAGCTCAGCCCTCCTGTGTCACTCACAAGCAGCCCTCCTCAAGTCCAGCTCAGCCCACCTCAGGTCTAGCTCAGCCCTCCTGTGTCACTCACAAGCAGCCTTCCTCAAGTCCAACTCAGCCCTCCTCAGGTCTAGCTCAGCCCTCCTGTGTCACTCACAAGCAGCCCTCCTCAAGTCCAGCTCAGCCCTCCTCAAGTCCAGCTCAGCCCTCCTGTGCCACTCACAAGCAGCCCTCCTCAAGTTCAGCTCAGCCCTCCTGTGTCACTCACAAGCAGCCCTCCTCAAGTCCAGCTCAGCCCTCCTATGCCACTCACAAGCAGCCCTCCTCAAGTCCAGCTCAGCCCTCCTGTGTCACTCACAAGCAGCCCTCCTCAAGTTCAGCTCAGCCCTCCTGTGTGACTCATAAGCAGCCTTCCTCAGGTCCAGCTCAGCCCTCCTGTGTCACTCACAAGCAGCCCTCAAGTCCAGCTCAGCCCTCCTGTGTCACTCACAAGCAGCTGTCCTCAAGTCCAGCTCAGCCCTCCTCAGGTCTAGCTCAGCCCTCCTGTGCCACTCACAAGCAGCCCTCCTCAAGTCCAGGTCAGCCCTCCTGTGTCACTCATAAGCAGCCCTCCTCAAGTCCAGCTCAGCACTCCTCAGGTCTAGCTCAGCCCTCCTCAAGTCCAGCTCAGCCCACCTCAGGTCTAGCTCAGCCCTCCTGTGTCACTCACAAGCAGCCTTCCTCAAGTCCAACTCAGCCCTCCTCAGGTCTAGCTCAGCCCTCCTCTGTCACTCACAAGCAGCCCTCCTCAAGTCCAGCTCAGCCCTCCTCAGGTCTAGCTCAGCCCTCCTGTGTCACTCACAAGCAGCCCTCCTCAAGTCCAGCTCAGCCCTCCTGTGTCACTCACAAGCAGCCCGCCTCAGGTCTAGCTCAGCCCTCCTGTGTCACTCACAAGCAGCCCTCCTTAGGGCCAGCTCAGCCCTCCTCAGGTCTAGCTCAGCCCTCCTGTGTCACTCACAAGCAGCCCTCCTCAAGTCCAGCTCAGCCCTCCTGTGTTACTCACAAGCAGCCTTCCTCAAGTCCAGCTCAGCCCTCCTCAGGTCTAGCTCAGCCCTCCTGTGTCACTCACAAGCAGCCCTCCTCAAGTCCAGCTCAGCCCTCCTGTGCCCCTCCTCAAGTTCAGCTCAGCCCTCCTGTGTCACTCACAAGCAGCCCTCCTCAAGTCCAGGTCAGCCCTCCTGTGTCACTCACAAGCAGCCCTCCTCAAGTCCAGCTCAGCACTCCTCAGGTCTAGCTCAGCCCTCCTGTGTCACTCACAAGCAGCCCTCCTCAAGTCCAGCTCAGCCCACCTCAGGTCCAGCTCAGCCCACCTCAGGTCTAGCTCAGCCCTCCTGTGTCACTCACAAGCAGCCCTCCTCAAGTCCAGCTCAGCCCTCCTGTGTCACTCACAAGCAGCCCGCCTCAGGTCTAGCTCAGCCCTCCTCAGGTCTAGCTCAGCCCTCCTGTGTCACTCACAAGCAGCCCTCCTCAAGTCCAACTCAGCCCTCCTGTGTCACTCACAAGCAGCCCTCTTCAGGTCCAGCTCAGCCCTCCTCAGGTCTAGCTCAGCCCTCCTGTGTCACTCACAAGCAGCCCTCCTCAAGTCCAGCTCAGCCCTCCTGTGTTACTCACAAGCAGCCTTCCTCAAGTCGAGCTCAGCCCTCCTCAGGTCTAGCTCAGCCCTCCTCAGGTCTAGCTCAGCCCTCCTGTGCCACTCACAAGCAGCCCTCCTCAAGTTCAGCTCAGCCCTCCTGTGTCACTCACAAGCAGCCCTCCTCAAGTCCAGCTCAGCCCTCCTGTGTTACTCACAAGCAGCCTTCCTCAAGTCCAGCTCAGCCCTCCTCAGGTCTAGCTCAGCCCTCCTGTGCCACTCACAAGCAGCCCTCCTCAAGTTCAGCTCAGCCCTCCTGTGTCACTCACAAGCAGCCCTCCTCAAGTCCAGCTCAGCACTCCTCAGGTCTAGCTCAGCCCTCCTGTGTCACTCACAAGCAGCCCTCCTCAAGTCCAGCTCAGCCCACCTCAGGTCTAGCTCAGCCCTCCTGTGTCACTCACAAGCAGCCTTCCTCAAGTCCAACTCAGCCCTCCTCAGGTCTAGCTCAGCCCTCCTGTGTCACTCACAAGCAGCCCTCCTCAAGTCCAGCTCAGCCCTCCTCAAGTCCAGCTCAGCCCTCCTGTGCCACTCACAAGCAGCCCTCCTCAAGTTCAGCTCAGCCCTCCTGTGTTACTCACAAGCAGCCTTCCTCAAGTCCAGCTCAGCCCTCCTCAGGTCTAGCTCAGCCCTCCTGTGTCACTCACAAGCAGCCCTCCTCAAGTCCAGATCAGCCCTCCTGTGCCCCTCCTCAAGTTCAGCTCAGCCCTCCTGTGTCACTCACAAGCAGCCCTCCTCAAGTCCAGGTCAGCCCTCCTGTGTCACTCACAAGCAGCCCTCCTCAAGTCCAGCTCAGCACTCCTCAGGTCTAGCTCAGCCCTCCTCTGTCACTCACAAGCAGCCCTCCTCAAGTCCAGCTCAGCCCACCTCAGGTCCAGCTCAGCCCACCTCAGGTCTAGCTCAGCCCTCCTGTGTCACTCACAAGCAGCCCTCCTCAAGTCCAGCTCAGCCCTCCTGTGTCACTCACAAGCAGCCCGCCTCAGGTCCAGCTCAGCCCTCCTCAGGTCTAGCTCAGCCCTCCTGTGTCACTCACAAGCAGCCCTCCTCAAGTCCAACTCAGCCCTCCTGTGTCACTCACAAGCAGCCCTCTTCAGGTCCAGCTCAGCCCTCCTCAGGTCTAGCTCAGCCCTCCTGTGTCACTCACAAGCAGCCCTCCTCAAGTCCAGCTCAGCCCTCCTGTGTTACTCACAAGCAGCCTTCCTCAAGTCGAGCTCAGCCCTCCTCAGGTCTAGCTCAGCCCTCCTGTGCCACTCACAAGCAGCCCTCCTCAAGTTCAGCTCAGCCCTCCTGTGTCACTCACAAGCAGCCCTCCTCAAGTCCAGCTCAGCCCTCCTGTGTTACTCACAAGCAGCCTTCCTCAAGTCCAGCTCAGCCCTCCTCAGGTCTAGCTCAGCCCTCCTGTGCCACTCACAAGCAGCCCTCCTCAAGTTCAGCTCAGCCCTCCTGTGTCACTCACAAGCAGCCCTCCTCAAGTCCAGGTCAGCCCTCCTGTGTCACTCACAAGCAGCCCTCCTCAAGTCCAGCTCAGCACTCCTCAGGTCTAGCTCAGCCCTCCTGTGTCACTCACAAGCAGCCCTCCTCAAGTCCAGCTCAGCCCACCTCAGGTCTAGCTCAGCCCTCCTGTGTCACTCACAAGCAGCCTTCCTCAAGTCCAACTCAGCCCTCCTCAGGTCTAGCTCAGCCCTCCTGTGTCACTCACAAGCAGCCCTCCTCAAGTCCAGCTCAGCCCTCCTCAAGTCCAGCTCAGCCCTCCTGTGCCACTCACAAGCAGCCCTCCTCAAGTTCAGCTCAGCCCTCCTGTGTCACTCACAAGCAGCCCTCCTCAAGTCCAGCTCAGCCCTCCTATGCCACTCACAAGCAGCCCTCCTCAAGTCCAGCTCAGCCCTCCTGTGTCACTCACAAGCAGCCCTCCTCAAGTTCAGCTCAGCCCTCCTGTGTGACTCACAAGCAGCCTTCCTCAGGTCCAGCTCAGCCCTCCTGTGTCACTCACAAGCAGCCCTCAAGTCCAGCTCAGCCCTCCTGTGTCACTCACAAGCAGCCCTCCTCAAGTCCAGGTCAGCCCTCCTGTGTCACTCATAAGCAGCCCTCCTCAAGTCCAGCTCAGCACTCCTCAGGTCTAGCTCAGCCCTCCTCAAGTCCAGCTCAGCCCACCTCAGGTCTAGCTCAGCCCTCCTGTGTCACTCACAAGCAGCCTTCCTCAAGTCCAACTCAGCCCTCCTCAGGTCTAGCTCAGCCCTCCTGTGTCACTCACAAGCAGCCCTCCTCAAGTCCAGCTCAGCCCTCCTCAGGTCTAGCTCAGCCCTCCTGTGTCACTCACAAGCAGCCCCCCTCAAGTCCAGCTCAGCCCTCCTGTGTCACTCACAAGCAGCCCGCCTCAGGTCTAGCTCAGCCCTCCTTGTGTCACTCACAAGCAGCCCTCCTCAGGGCCAGCTCATCCCTCCTCAGGTCTAGCTCAGCCCTCCTGTGTCACTCACAAGCAGCCCTCCTCAAGTCCAGCTCAGCCCTCCTGTGTTACTCACAAGCAGCCTTCCTCAAGTCCAGCTCAGCCCTCCTCAGGTCTAGCTCAGCCCTCCTGTGTCACTCACAAGCAGCCCTCCTCAAGTCCAGCTCAGCCCTCCTGTGCCACTCACAAGCAGCCCTCCTCAAGTTCAGCTCAGCCCTCCTGTGTCACTCACAAGCAGCCCTCCTCAAGTCCAGGTCAGCCCTCCTGTGTCACTCACAAGCAGCCCTCCTCAAGTCCAGCTCAGCACTCCTCAGGTCTAGCTCAGCCCTCCTGTGTCACTCACAAGCAGCCCTCCTCAAGTCCAGCTCAGCCCACCTCAGGTCTAGCTCAGCCCTCCTGTGTCACTCACAAGCAGCCCTCCTCAAGTCCAGCTCAGCCCTCCTGTGTCACTCACAAGCAGCCCGCCTCAGGTCTAGCTCAGCCCTCCTCAGGTCTAGCTCAGCCCTCCCGTGTCACTCACAAGCAGCCCTCCTCAAGTCCAACTCAGGCCTCCTCAGGTCTAGCTCAGCCCTCCTGTGTCACTCACAAGCAGCCCTCCTCAAGTCCAGCTCAGCCCTCCTGTGTTACTCACAAGCAGCCCACCTCAAGTCCAGCTCAGCACTCCTCAGGTCTAGCTCAGCCCTCCTGTGTCACTCACAAGCAGCCCTCCTCAAGTCCAGCTCAGCCCACCTCAGGTCCAGCTCAGCCCACCTCAGGTCTAGATCAGCCCTCCTGTGTCACTCACAAGCAGCCCTCCTCAAGTCCAGCTCAGCCCTCCTGTGTCACTCACAAGCAGCCCGCCTCAGGTCTAGCTCAGCCCTCCTCAGGTCTAGCTCAGCCCTCCTGTGTCACTCACAAGCAGCCCTCCTCAAGTCCAACTCAGCCCTCCTGTGTCACTCACAAGCAGCCCTCTTCAGGTCCAGCTCAGCCCTCCTCAGGTCTAGCTCAGCCCTCCTGTGTCACTCACAAAGCAGCCCTCCTCAAGTCCAGCTCAGCCCTCCTGTGTTACTCACAAGCAGCCTTCCTCAAGTCGAGCTCAGCCCTCCTCAGGTCTAGCTCAGCCCTCCTGTGCCACTCACAAGCAGCCCTCCTCAAGTTCAGCTCAGCCCTCCTGTGTCACTCACAAGCAGCCCTCCTCAAGTCCAGCTCAGCCCTCCTGTGTTACTCACAAGCAGCCTTCCTCAAGTCCAGCTCAGCCCTCCTCAGGTCTAGCTCAGCCCTCCTGTGCCACTCACAAGCAGCCCTCCTCAAGTTCAGCTCAGCCCTCCTGTGTCACTCACAAGCAGCCCTCCTCAAGTCCAGGTCAGCCCTCCTGTGTCACTCACAAGCAGCCCTCCTCAAGTCCAGCTCAGCACTCCTCAGGTCTAGCTCAGCCCTCCTGTGTCACTCATAAGCAGCCCTCCTCAAGTCCAGCTCAGCCCACCTCAGGTCTAGCTCAGCCCTCCTGTGTCACTCACAAGCAGCCTTCCTCAAGTCCAACTCAGCCCTCCTCAGGTCTAGCTCAGCCCTCCTGTGTCACTCACAAGCAGCCCTCCTCAAGTCCAGCTCAGCCCTCCTCAAGTCCAGCTCAGCCCTCCTATGCCACTCACAAGCAGCCCTCCTCAAGTCCAGCTCAGCCCTCCTGTGTCACTCACAAGCAGCCCTCCTCAAGTTCAGCTCAGCCCTCCTGTGTGACTCACAAGCAGCCTTCCTCAGGTCCAGCTCAGCCCTCCTGTGTCACTCACAAGCAGCCCTCAAGTCCAGCTCAGCCCTCCTGTGTCACTCACAAGCAGCCCTCCTCAAGTCCAGCTCAGCCCTCCTCAGGTCTAGCTCAGCCCTCCTGTGCCACTCACAAGCAGCCCTCCTCAAGTCCAGGTCAGCCCTCCTGTGTCACTCATAAGCAGCCCTCCTCAAGTCCAGCTCAGCACTCCTCAGGTCTAGCTCAGCCCTCCTCAAGTCCAGCTCAGCCCACCTCAGGTCTAGCTCAGCCCTCCTGTGTCACTCACAAGCAGCCTTCCTCAAGTCCAACTCAGCCCTCCTCAGGTCTAGCTCAGCCCTCCTGTGTCACTCACAAGCAGCCCTCCTCAAGTCCAGCTCAGCCCTCCTCAGGTCTAGCTCAGCCCTCCTGTGTCACTCACAAGCAGCCCCCCTCAAGTCCAGCTCAGCCCTCCTGTGTCACTCACAAGCAGCCCGCCTCAGGTCTAGCTCAGCCCTCCTTGTGTCACTCACAAGCAGCCCTCCTCAGGGCCAGCTCAGCCCTCCTCAGGTCTAGCTCAGCCCTCCTGTGTCACTCACAAGCAGCCCTCCTCAAGTCCAGCTCAGCCCTCCTGTGTTACTCACAAGCAGCCTTCCTCAAATCCAGCTCAGCCCTCCTCAGGTCTAGCTCAGCCCTCCTGTGTCACTCACAAGCAGCCCTCCTCAAGTCCAGCTCAGCCCTCCTGTGCCACTCACAAGCAGCCCTCCTCAAGTTCAGCTCAGCCCTCCTGTGTCACTCACAAGCAGCCCTCCTCAAGTCCAGGTCAGCCCTCCTGTGTCACTCACAAGCAGCCCTCCTCAAGTCCAGCTCAGCACTCCTCAGGTCTAGCTCAGCCCTCCTGTGTCACTCACAAGCAGCCCTCCTCAAGTCCAGCTCAGCCCACCTCAGGTCTAGCTCAGCCCTCCTGTGTCACTCACAAGCAGCCCTCCTCAAGTCCAGCTCAGCCCTCCTGTGTCACTCACAAGCAGCCCGCCTCAGGTCTAGCTCAGCCCTCCTCAGGTCTAGCTCAGCCCTCCCGTGTCACTCACAAGCAGCCCTCCTCAAGTCCAACTCAGGCCTCCTCAGGTCTAGCTCAGCCCTCCTGTGTCACTCACAAGCAGCCCTCCTCAAGTCCAGCTCAGCCCTCCTCAAGTCCAGCTCAGCCCTCCTGTGCCACTCACAAGCAGCCCTCCTCAAGTTCAGCTCAGCCCTCCTGTGTCACTCACAAGCAGCCCTCCTCAAGTCCAGCTCAGCCCTCCTATGCCACTCACAAGCAGCCCTCCTCAAGTCCAGCTCAGCCCTCATGTGTCACTCACAAGCAGCCCTCCTCAAGTCCAGGTCAGCCCTCCTGTGTCACTCACAAGCAGCCCTCCTCAAGTCCAGCTCAGCACTCCTCAGGTCTAGCTCAGCCCTCCTGTGTCACTCACAAGCAGCCCTCCTCAAGTCCAGCTCAGCCCACCTCAGGTCTAGCTCAGCCCTCCTGTGTCACTCACAAGCAGCCCTCCTCAAGTCCAGCTCAGCCCTCCTGTGTCACTCACAAGCAGCCCCCCTCAGGTCTAGCTCAGCCCTCCTCAGGTCTAGCTCAGCCCTCCCGTGTCACTCACAAGCAGCCCTCCTCAAGTCCAACTCAGGCCTCCTCAGGTCTAGCTCAGCCCTCCTGTGTCACTCACAAGCAGCCCTCCTCAAGTCCAGCTCAGCCCTCCTCAAGTCCAGCTCAGCCCTCCTGTGCCACTCACAAGCAGCCCTCCTCAAGTTCAGCTCAGCCCTCCTGTGTCACTCACAAGCAGCCCTCCTCAAGTCCAGCTCAGCCCTCCTATGCCACTCACAAGCAGCCCTCCTCAAGTCCAGCTCAGCCCTCCTGTGTCACTCACAAGCAGCCCTCCTCAAGTTCAGCTCAGCCCTCCTGTGTGACTCACAAGCAGCCTTGCTCAGGTCCAGCTCAGCCCTCCTGTGTCACACACAAGCAGCCCTCAAGTCCAGCTCAGCCCTCCTGTGCCACTCACAAGCAGCCCTCCTCAAGTCCAGGTCAGCCCTCCTGTGTCACTCATAAGCAGCCCTCCTCAAGTCCAGCTCAGCACTCCTCAGGTCTAGCTCAGCCCTCCTCAAGTCCAGCTCAGCCCACCTCAGGTCTAGCTCAGCCCTCCTGTGTCACTCACAAGCAGCCTTCCTCAAGTCCAGCTCAGCCCTCCTCAGGTCTAGCTCAGCCCTCCTGTGTCACTCACAAGCAGCCCTCCTCAAGTCCAGCTCAGCCCTCCTGTGTCACTCACAAGCAGCCCGCCTCAGGTCTAGCTCAGCCCTCCTGTGTCACTCACAAGCAGCCCTCCTCAAGTCCAGCTCAGCCCTCCTGTGTCACTCACAAGCCGCCCGCCTCAGGTCTAGCTCAGCCCTCCTGTGTCACTCACAAGCAGCCCTCCTCAAGTCCAGCTCAGCCCTCCTGTGTCACTCACAAGCAGCCCTCCTCAGGTCCAGCTCAGCCCTCCTCAGGTCTAGCTCAGCCCTCCTGTGTCACTCACAAGCAGCCCTCCTCAAGTCCAGCTCAGCCCTCCTGTGTCACTCACAAGCAGCCTTCCTCAAGTCCAGCTCAGCCCTCCTCAGGTCTAGCTCAGCCCTCCTGTGCCACTCACAAGCAGCCCTCCTCAAGTTCAGCTCAGCTCTCCTGTGTCACTCACAAGCAGCCCTCCTCAAGTCCAGGTCAGCCCTCCTGTGTCACTCACAAGCAGCCCTCCTCAAGTCCAGCTCAGCACTCCTCAGGTCTAGCTCAGCCCTCCTGTGTCACTCACAAGCAGCCCTCCTCAAGTCCAGCTCAGCCCACCTCAGGTCTAGCTCAGCCCTCCTGTGTCACTCACAAGCAGCCTTCCTCAAGTCCAACTCAGCCCTCCTCAGGTCTAGCTCAGCCCTCCTGTGTCACTCACAAGCAGCCCTCCTCAAGTCCAGCTCAGCCCTCCTCAAGTCCAGCTCAGCCCTCCTGTGCCACTCACAAGCAGCCCTCCTCAAGTTCAGCTCAGCCCTCCTGTGTCACTCACAAGCAGCCCTCCTCAAGTCCAGCTCAGCCCTCCTATGCCACTCACAAGCAGCCCTCCTCAAGTCCAGCTCAGCCCTCCTGTGTCACTCACAAGCAGCCCTCCTCAAGTTCAGCTCAGCCCTCCTGTGTGACTCATAAGCAGCCTTCCTCAGGTCCAGCTCAGCCCTCCTGTGTCACTCACAAGCAGCCCTCAAGTCCAGCTCAGCCCTCCTGTGTCACTCACAAGCAGCTGTCCTCAAGTCCAGCTCAGCCCTCCTCAGGTCTAGCTCAGCCCTCCTGTGCCACTCACAAGCAGCCCTCCTCAAGTCCAGGTCAGCCCTCCTGTGTCACTCATAAGCAGCCCTCCTCAAGTCCAGCTCAGCACTCCTCAGGTCTAGCTCAGCCCTCCTCAAGTCCAGCTCAGCCCACCTCAGGTCTAGCTCAGCCCTCCTGTGTCACTCACAAGCAGCCTTCCTCAAGTCCAACTCAGCCCTCCTCAGGTCTAGCTCAGCCCTCCTCTGTCACTCACAAGCAGCCCTCCTCAAGTCCAGCTCAGCCCTCCTCAGGTCTAGCTCAGCCCTCCTGTGTCACTCACAAGCAGCCCTCCTCAAGTCCAGCTCAGCCCTCCTGTGTCACTCACAAGCAGCCCGCCTCAGGTCTAGCTCAGCCCTCCTGTGTCACTCACAAGCAGCCCTCCTTAGGGCCAGCTCAGCCCTCCTCAGGTCTAGCTCAGCCCTCCTGTGTCACTCACAAGCAGCCCTCCTCAAGTCCAGCTCAGCCCTCCTGTGTTACTCACAAGCAGCCTTCCTCAAGTCCAGCTCAGCCCTCCTCAGGTCTAGCTCAGCCCTCCTGTGTCACTCACAAGCAGCCCTCCTCAAGTCCAGCTCAGCCCTCCTGTGCCCCTCCTCAAGTTCAGCTCAGCCCTCCTGTGTCACTCACAAGCAGCCCTCCTCAAGTCCAGGTCAGCCCTCCTGTGTCACTCACAAGCAGCCCTCCTCAAGTCCAGCTCAGCACTCCTCAGGTCTAGCTCAGCCCTCCTGTGTCACTCACAAGCAGCCCTCCTCAAGTCCAGCTCAGCCCACCTCAGGTCCAGCTCAGCCCACCTCAGGTCTAGCTCAGCCCTCCTGTGTCACTCACAAGCAGCCCTCCTCAAGTCCAGCTCAGCCCTCCTGTGTCACTCACAAGCAGCCCGCCTCAGGTCTAGCTCAGCCCTCCTCAGGTCTAGCTCAGCCCTCCTGTGTCACTCACAAGCAGCCCTCCTCAAGTCCAACTCAGCCCTCCTGTGTCACTCACAAGCAGCCCTCTTCAGGTCCAGCTCAGCCCTCCTCAGGTCTAGCTCAGCCCTCCTGTGTCACTCACAAGCAGCCCTCCTCAAGTCCAGCTCAGCCCTCCTGTGTTACTCACAAGCAGCCTTCCTCAAGTCGAGCTCAGCCCTCCTCAGGTCTAGCTCAGCCCTCCTCAGGTCTAGCTCAGCCCTCCTGTGCCACTCACAAGCAGCCCTCCTCAAGTTCAGCTCAGCCCTCCTGTGTCACTCACAAGCAGCCCTCCTCAAGTCCAGCTCAGCCCTCCTGTGTTACTCACAAGCAGCCTTCCTCAAGTCCAGCTCAGCCCTCCTCAGGTCTAGCTCAGCCCTCCTGTGCCACTCACAAGCAGCCCTCCTCAAGTTCAGCTCAGCCCTCCTGTGCCACTCACAAGCAGCCCTCCTCAAGTCCAGCTCAGCACTCCTCAGGTCTAGCTCAGCCCTCCTGTGTCACTCACAAGCAGCCCTCCTCAAGTCCAGCTCAGCCCACCTCAGGTCTAGCTCAGCCCTCCTGTGTCACTCACAAGCAGCCTTCCTCAAGTCCAACTCAGCCCTCCTCAGGTCTAGCTCAGCCCTCCTGTGTCACTCACAAGCAGCCCTCCTCAAGTCCAGCTCAGCCCTCCTCAAGTCCAGCTCAGCCCTCCTGTGCCACTCACAAGCAGCCCTCCTCAAGTTCAGCTCAGCCCTCCTGTGTTACTCACAAGCAGCCTTCCTCAAGTCCAGCTCAGCCCTCCTCAGGTCTAGCTCAGCCCTCCTGTGTCACTCACAAGCAGCCCTCCTCAAGTCCAGATCAGCCCTCCTGTGCCCCTCCTCAAGTTCAGCTCAGCCCTCCTGTGTCACTCACAAGCAGCCCTCCTCAAGTCCAGGTCAGCCCTCCTGTGTCACTCACAAGCAGCCCTCCTCAAGTCCAGCTCAGCACTCCTCAGGTCTAGCTCAGCCCTCCTCTGTCACTCACAAGCAGCCCTCCTCAAGTCCAGCTCAGCCCACCTCAGGTCCAGCTCAGCCCACCTCAGGTCTAGCTCAGCCCTCCTGTGTCACTCACAAGCAGCCCTCCTCAAGTCCAGCTCAGCCCTCCTGTGTCACTCACAAGCAGCCCGCCTCAGGTCCAGCTCAGCCCTCCTCAGGTCTAGCTCAGCCCTCCTGTGTCACTCACAAGCAGCCCTCCTCAAGTCCAACTCAGCCCTCCTGTGTCACTCACAAGCAGCCCTCTTCAGGTCCAGCTCAGCCCTCCTCAGGTCTAGCTCAGCCCTCCTGTGTCACTCACAAGCAGCCCTCCTCAAGTCCAGCTCAGCCCTCCTGTGTTACTCACAAGCAGCCTTCCTCAAGTCGAGCTCAGCCCTCCTCAGGTCTAGCTCAGCCCTCCTGTGCCACTCACAAGCAGCCCTCCTCAAGTTCAGCTCAGCCCTCCTGTGTCACTCACAAGCAGCCCTCCTCAAGTCCAGCTCAGCCCTCCTGTGTTACTCACAAGCAGCCTTCCTCAAGTCCAGCTCAGCCCTCCTCAGGTCTAGCTCAGCCCTCCTGTGCCACTCACAAGCAGCCCTCCTCAAGTTCAGCTCAGCCCTCCTGTGTCACTCACAAGCAGCCCTCCTCAAGTCCAGGTCAGCCCTCCTGTGTCACTCACAAGCAGCCCTCCTCAAGTCCAGCTCAGCACTCCTCAGGTCTAGCTCAGCCCTCCTGTGTCACTCACAAGCAGCCCTCCTCAAGTCCAGCTCAGCCCACCTCAGGTCTAGCTCAGCCCTCCTGTGTCACTCACAAGCAGCCTTCCTCAAGTCCAACTCAGCCCTCCTCAGGTCTAGCTCAGCCCTCCTGTGTCACTCACAAGCAGCCCTCCTCAAGTCCAGCTCAGCCCTCCTCAAGTCCAGCTCAGCCCTCCTGTGCCACTCACAAGCAGCCCTCCTCAAGTTCAGCTCAGCCCTCCTGTGTCACTCACAAGCAGCCCTCCTCAAGTCCAGCTCAGCCCTCCTATGCCACTCACAAGCAGCCCTCCTCAAGTCCAGCTCAGCCCTCCTGTGTCACTCACAAGCAGCCCTCCTCAAGTTCAGCTCAGCCCTCCTGTGTGACTCACAAGCAGCCTTCCTCAGGTCCAGCTCAGCCCTCCTGTGTCACTCACAAGCAGCCCTCAAGTCCAGCTCAGCCCTCCTGTGTCACTCACAAGCAGCCCTCCTCAAGTCCAGGTCAGCCCTCCTGTGTCACTCATAAGCAGCCCTCCTCAAGTCCAGCTCAGCACTCCTCAGGTCTAGCTCAGCCCTCCTCAAGTCCAGCTCAGCCCACCTCAGGTCTAGCTCAGCCCTCCTGTGTCACTCACAAGCAGCCTTCCTCAAGTCCAACTCAGCCCTCCTCAGGTCTAGCTCAGCCCTCCTGTGTCACTCACAAGCAGCCCTCCTCAAGTCCAGCTCAGCCCTCCTCAGGTCTAGCTCAGCCCTCCTGTGTCACTCACAAGCAGCCCCCCTCAAGTCCAGCTCAGCCCTCCTGTGTCACTCACAAGCAGCCCGCCTCAGGTCTAGCTCAGCCCTCCTTGTGTCACTCACAAGCAGCCCTCCTCAGGGCCAGCTCATCCCTCCTCAGGTCTAGCTCAGCCCTCCTGTGTCACTCACAAGCAGCCCTCCTCAAGTCCAGCTCAGCCCTCCTGTGTTACTCACAAGCAGCCTTCCTCAAGTCCAGCTCAGCCCTCCTCAGGTCTAGCTCAGCCCTCCTGTGTCACTCACAAGCAGCCCTCCTCAAGTCCAGCTCAGCCCTCCTGTGCCACTCACAAGCAGCCCTCCTCAAGTTCAGCTCAGCCCTCCTGTGTCACTCACAAGCAGCCCTCCTCAAGTCCAGGTCAGCCCTCCTGTGTCACTCACAAGCAGCCCTCCTCAAGTCCAGCTCAGCACTCCTCAGGTCTAGCTCAGCCCTCCTGTGTCACTCACAAGCAGCCCTCCTCAAGTCCAGCTCAGCCCACCTCAGGTCTAGCTCAGCCCTCCTGTGTCACTCACAAGCAGCCCTCCTCAAGTCCAGCTCAGCCCTCCTGTGTCACTCACAAGCAGCCCGCCTCAGGTCTAGCTCAGCCCTCCTCAGGTCTAGCTCAGCCCTCCCGTGTCACTCACAAGCAGCCCTCCTCAAGTCCAACTCAGGCCTCCTCAGGTCTAGCTCAGCCCTCCTGTGTCACTCACAAGCAGCCCTCCTCAAGTCCAGCTCAGCCCTCCTGTGTTACTCACAAGCAGCCCACCTCAAGTCCAGCTCAGCACTCCTCAGGTCTAGCTCAGCCCTCCTGTGTCACTCACAAGCAGCCCTCCTCAAGTCCAGCTCAGCCCACCTCAGGTCCAGCTCAGCCCACCTCAGGTCTAGATCAGCCCTCCTGTGTCACTCACAAGCAGCCCTCCTCAAGTCCAGCTCAGCCCTCCTGTGTCACTCACAAGCAGCCCGCCTCAGGTCTAGCTCAGCCCTCCTCAGGTCTAGCTCAGCCCTCCTGTGTCACTCACAAGCAGCCCTCCTCAAGTCCAACTCAGCCCTCCTGTGTCACTCACAAGCAGCCCTCTTCAGGTCCAGCTCAGCCCTCCTCAGGTCTAGCTCAGCCCTCCTGTGTCACTCACAAAGCAGCCCTCCTCAAGTCCAGCTCAGCCCTCCTGTGTTACTCACAAGCAGCCTTCCTCAAGTCGAGCTCAGCCCTCCTCAGGTCTAGCTCAGCCCTCCTGTGCCACTCACAAGCAGCCCTCCTCAAGTTCAGCTCAGCCCTCCTGTGTCACTCACAAGCAGCCCTCCTCAAGTCCAGCTCAGCCCTCCTGTGTTACTCACAAGCAGCCTTCCTCAAGTCCAGCTCAGCCCTCCTCAGGTCTAGCTCAGCCCTCCTGTGCCACTCACAAGCAGCCCTCCTCAAGTTCAGCTCAGCCCTCCTGTGTCACTCACAAGCAGCCCTCCTCAAGTCCAGGTCAGCCCTCCTGTGTCACTCACAAGCAGCCCTCCTCAAGTCCAGCTCAGCACTCCTCAGGTCTAGCTCAGCCCTCCTGTGTCACTCATAAGCAGCCCTCCTCAAGTCCAGCTCAGCCCACCTCAGGTCTAGCTCAGCCCTCCTGTGTCACTCACAAGCAGCCTTCCTCAAGTCCAACTCAGCCCTCCTCAGGTCTAGCTCAGCCCTCCTGTGTCACTCACAAGCAGCCCTCCTCAAGTCCAGCTCAGCCCTCCTCAAGTCCAGCTCAGCCCTCCTATGCCACTCACAAGCAGCCCTCCTCAAGTCCAGCTCAGCCCTCCTGTGTCACTCACAAGCAGCCCTCCTCAAGTTCAGCTCAGCCCTCCTGTGTGACTCACAAGCAGCCTTCCTCAGGTCCAGCTCAGCCCTCCTGTGTCACTCACAAGCAGCCCTCAAGTCCAGCTCAGCCCTCCTGTGTCACTCACAAGCAGCCCTCCTCAAGTCCAGCTCAGCCCTCCTCAGGTCTAGCTCAGCCCTCCTGTGCCACTCACAAGCAGCCCTCCTCAAGTCCAGGTCAGCCCTCCTGTGTCACTCATAAGCAGCCCTCCTCAAGTCCAGCTCAGCACTCCTCAGGTCTAGCTCAGCCCTCCTCAAGTCCAGCTCAGCCCACCTCAGGTCTAGCTCAGCCCTCCTGTGTCACTCACAAGCAGCCTTCCTCAAGTCCAACTCAGCCCTCCTCAGGTCTAGCTCAGCCCTCCTGTGTCACTCACAAGCAGCCCTCCTCAAGTCCAGCTCAGCCCTCCTCAGGTCTAGCTCAGCCCTCCTGTGTCACTCACAAGCAGCCCCCCTCAAGTCCAGCTCAGCCCTCCTGTGTCACTCACAAGCAGCCCGCCTCAGGTCTAGCTCAGCCCTCCTTGTGTCACTCACAAGCAGCCCTCCTCAGGGCCAGCTCAGCCCTCCTCAGGTCTAGCTCAGCCCTCCTGTGTCACTCACAAGCAGCCCTCCTCAAGTCCAGCTCAGCCCTCCTGTGTTACTCACAAGCAGCCTTCCTCAAATCCAGCTCAGCCCTCCTCAGGTCTAGCTCAGCCCTCCTGTGTCACTCACAAGCAGCCCTCCTCAAGTCCAGCTCAGCCCTCCTGTGCCACTCACAAGCAGCCCTCCTCAAGTTCAGCTCAGCCCTCCTGTGTCACTCACAAGCAGCCCTCCTCAAGTCCAGGTCAGCCCTCCTGTGTCACTCACAAGCAGCCCTCCTCAAGTCCAGCTCAGCACTCCTCAGGTCTAGCTCAGCCCTCCTGTGTCACTCACAAGCAGCCCTCCTCAAGTCCAGCTCAGCCCACCTCAGGTCTAGCTCAGCCCTCCTGTGTCACTCACAAGCAGCCCTCCTCAAGTCCAGCTCAGCCCTCCTGTGTCACTCACAAGCAGCCCGCCTCAGGTCTAGCTCAGCCCTCCTCAGGTCTAGCTCAGCCCTCCCGTGTCACTCACAAGCAGCCCTCCTCAAGTCCAACTCAGGCCTCCTCAGGTCTAGCTCAGCCCTCCTGTGTCACTCACAAGCAGCCCTCCTCAAGTCCAGCTCAGCCCTCCTGTGTTACTCACAATCAGCCCACCTCAAGTCCAGCTCAGCACTCCTCAGGTCTAGCTCAGCCCTCCTGTGTCACTCACAAGCAGCCCTCCTCAAGTCCAGCTCAGCCCACCTCAGGTCCAGCTCAGCCCACCTCAGGTCTAGATCAGCCCTCCTGTGTCACTCACAAGCAGCCCTCCTCAAGTCCAGCTCAGCCCTCCTGTGTCACTCACAAGCAGCCCGCCTCAGGTCTAGCTCAGCCCTCCTCAGGTCTAGCTCAGCCCTCCTGTGTCACTCACAAGCAGCCCTCCTCAAGTCCAACTCAGCCCTCCTGTGTCACTCACAAGCAGCCCTCTTCAGGTCCAGCTCAGCCCTCCTCAGGTCTAGCTCAGCCCTCCTGTGTCACTCACAAGCAGCCCTCCTCAAGTCCAGCTCAGCCCTCCTGTGTTACTCACAAGCAGCCTTCCTCAAGTCGAGCTCAGCCCTCCTCAGGTCTAGCTCAGCCCTCCTGTGCCACTCACAAGCAGCCCTCCTCAAGTTCAGCTCAGCCCTCCTGTGTCACTCACAAGCAGCCCTCCTCAAGTCCAGCTCAGCCCTCCTGTGTTACTCACAAGCAGCCTTCCTCAAGTCCAGCTCAGCCCTCCTCAGGTCTAGCTCAGCCCTCCTGTGCCACTCACAAGCAGCCCTCCTCAAGTTCAGCTCAGCCCTCCTGTGTCACTCACAAGCAGCCCTCCTCAAGTCCAGGTCAGCCCTCCTGTGTCACTCACAAGCAGCCCTCCTCAAGTCCAGCTCAGCACTCCTCAGGTCTAGCTCAGCCCTCCTGTGTCACTCACAAGCAGCCCTCCTCAAGTCCAGCTCAGCCCACCTCAGGTCTAGCTCAGCCCTCCTGTGTCACTCACAAGCAGCCTTCCTCAAGTCCAACTCAGCCCTCCTCAGGTCTAGCTCAGCCCTCCTGTGTCACTCACAAGCAGCCCTCCTCAAGTCCAGCTCAGCCCTCCTCAAGTCCAGCTCAGCCCTCCTGTGCCACTCACAAGCAGCCCTCCTCAAGTTCAGCTCAGCCCTCCTGTGTCACTCACAAGCAGCCCTCCTCAAGTCCAGCTCAGCCCTCCTATGCCACTCACAAGCAGCCCTCCTCAAGTCCAGCTCAGCCCTCCTGTGTCACTCACAAGCAGCCCTCCTCAAGTTCAGCTCAGCCCTCCTGTGTGACTCACAAGCAGCCTTCCTCAGGTCCAGCTCAGCCCTCCTGTGTCACTCACAAGCAGCCCTCAAGTCCAGCTCAGCCCTCCTGTGTCACTCACAAGCAGCCCTCCTCAAGTCCAGCTCAGCCCTCCTCAGCTCTAGCTCAGCCCTCCTGTGCCACTCACAAGCAGCCCTCCTCAAGTCCAGGTCAGCCCTCCTGTGTCACTCATAAGCAGCCCTCCTCAAGTCCAGCTCAGCACTCCTCAGGTCTAGCTCAGCCCTCCTCAAGTCCAGCTCAGCCCACCTCAGGTCTAGCTCAGCCCTCCTGTGTCACTCACAAGCAGCCTTCCTCAAGTCCAACTCAGCCCTCCTCAGGTCTAGCTCAGCCCTCCTGTGTCACTCACAAGCAGCCCTCCTCAAGTCCAGCTCAGCCCTCCTCAGGTCTAGCTCAGCCCTCCTGTGTCACTCACAAGCAGCCCCCCTCAAGTCCAGCTCAGCCCTCCTGTGTCACTCACAAGCAGCCCGCCTCAGGTCTAGCTCAGCCCTCCTGTGTCACTCACAAGCAGCCCTCCTCAGGGCCAGCTCAGCCCTCCTCAGGTCTAGCTCAGCCCTCCTGTGTCACTCACAAGCAGCCCTCCTCAAGTCCAGCTCAGCCCTCCTGTGTTACTCACAAGCAGCCTTCCTCAAGTCCAGCTCAGCCCTCCTCAGGTCTAGCTCAGCCCTCCTGTGTCACTCACAAGCAGCCCTCCTCAAGTCCAGCTCAGCCCTCCTGTGCCACTCACAAGCAGCCCTCCTCAAGTTCAGCTCAGCCCTCCTGTGTCACTCACAAGCAGCCCTCCTCAAGTCCAGGTCAGCCCTCCTGTGTCACTCAGAAGCAGCCCTCCTCAAGTCCAGCTCAGCACTCCTCAGGTCTAGCTCAGCCCTCCTGTGTCACTCACAAGCAGCCCTCCTCAAGTCCAGCTCAGCCCACCTCAGGTCTAGCTCAGCCCTCCTGTGTCACTCACAAGCAGCCCTCCTCAAGTCCAGCTCAGCCCTCCTGTGTCACTCACAAGCAGCCCGCCTCAGGTCTAGCTCAGCCCTCCTCAGGTCTAGCTCAGCCCTCCTGTGTCACTCACAAGCAGCCCTCCTCAAGTCCAACTCAGGCCTCCTCAGGTCTAGCTCAGCCCTCCTGTGTCACTCACAAGCAGCCCTCCTCAAGTCCAGCTCAGCCCTCCTGTGTTACTCACAAGCAGCCCACCTCAAGTCCAGCTCAGCACTCCTCAGCTCTAGCTCAGCCCTCCTGTGTCACTCACAAGCAGCCCTCCTCAAGTCCAGCTCAGCCCACCTCAGGTCTAGCTCAGCCCTCCTGTGTCACTCACAAGCAGCCCTCCTCAAGTCCAGCTCAGCCCTCCTGTGTCACTCACAAGCAGCCCGCCTCAGGTCTAGCTCAGCCCTCCTCAGGTCTAGCTCAGCCCTCCTGTGTCACTCACAAGCAGCCCTCCTCAGGTCCAGCTCAGCCCTCCTCAGGTCTAGCTCAGCCCTCCTGTGTCACTCACAAGCAGCCCTCCTCAAGTCCAGCTCAGCACTCCTCAGGTCTAGCTCAGCCCTCCTGTGTCACTCACAAGCAGCCCTCCTCAAGTCCAGCTCAGCCCACCTCAGGTCCAGCTCAGCCCACCTCAGGTCTAGCTCAGCCCTCCTGTGTCACTCACAAGCAGCCCTCCTCAAGTCCAGCTCAGCCCTCCTGTGTCACTCACAAGCAGCCCGCCTCAGGTCTAGCTCAGCCCTCCTCAGGTCTAGCTCAGCCCTCCTGTGTCACTCACAAGCAGCCCTCCTCAAGTCCAACTCAGCCCTCCTGTGTCACTCACAAGCAGCCCTCTTCAGGTCCAGCTCAGCCCTCCTCAGGTCTAGCTCAGCCCTCCTGTGTCACTCACAAGCAGCCCTCCTCAAGTCCAGCTCAGCCCTCCTGTGTTACTCACAAGCAGCCTTCCTCAAGTCGAGCTCAGCCCTCCTCAGGTCTAGCTCAGCCCTCCTGTGCCACTCACAAGCAGCCCTCCTCAAGTTCAGCTCAGCCCTCCTGTGTCACTCACAAGCAGCCCTCCTCAAGTCCAGCTCAGCCCTCCTGTGTTACTCACAAGCAGCCTTCCTCAAGTCCAGCTCAGCCCTCCTCAGGTCTAGCTCAGCCCTCCTGTGCCACTCACAAGCAGCCCTCCTCAAGTTCAGCTCAGCCCTCCTGTGTCACTCACAAGCAGCCCTCCTCAAGTCCAGCTCAGCACTCCTCAGGTCTAGCTCAGCCCTCCTGTGTCACTCACAAGCAGCCCTCCTCAAGTCCAGCTCAGCCCACCTCAGGTCTAGCTCAGCCCTCCTGTGTCACTCACAAGCAGCCTTCCTCAAGTCCAACTCAGCCCTCCTCAGGTCTAGCTCAGCCCTCCTGTGTCACTCACAAGCAGCCCTCCTCAAGTCCAGCTCAGCCCTCCTCAAGTCCAGCTCAGCCCTCCTGTGCCACTCACAAGCAGCCCTCCTCAAGTTCAGCTCAGCCCTCCTGTGTCACTCACAAGCAGCCCTCCTCAAGTCCAGCTCAGCCCTCCTGTGTTACTCACAAGCAGCCTTCCTCAAGTCCAGCTCAGCCCTCCTCAGGTCTAGCTCAGCCCTCCTGTGTCACTCACAAGCAGCCCTCCTCAAGTCCAGATCAGCCCTCCTGTGCCCCTCCTCAAGTTCAGCTCAGCCCTCCTGTGTCACTCACAAGCAGCCCTCCTCAAGTCCAGGTCAGCCCTCCTGTGTCACTCACAAGCAGCCCTCCTCAAGTCCAGCTCAGCCCCCCTCAAGTCCAGCTCAGCCCTCCTGTGTCACTCACAAGCAGCCCGCCTCAGGTCTAGCTCAGCCCTCCTTGTGTCACTCACAAGCAGCCCTCCTCAGGGCCAGCTCAGCCCTCCTCAGGTCTAGCTCAGCCCTCCTGTGTCACTCACAAGCAGCCCTCCTCAAGTCCAGCTCAGCCCTCCTGTGTTACTCACAAGCAGCCTTCCTCAAATCCAGCTCAGCCCTCCTCAGGTCTAGCTCAGCCCTCCTGTGTCACTCACAAGCAGCCCTCCTCAAGTCCAGCTCAGCCCTCCTGTGCCACTCACAAGCAGCCCTCCTCAAGTTCAGCTCAGCCCTCCTGTGTCACTCACAAGCAGCCCTCCTCAAGTCCAGGTCAGCCCTCCTGTGTCACTCACAAGCAGCCCTCCTCAAGTCCAGCTCAGCACTCCTCAGGTCTAGCTCAGCCCTCCTGTGTCACTCACAAGCAGCCCTCCTCAAGTCCAGCTCAGCCCACCTCAGGTCTAGCTCAGCCCTCCTGTGTCACTCACAAGCAGCCCTCCTCAAGTCCAGCTCAGCCCTCCTGTGTCACTCACAAGCAGCCCGCCTCAGGTCTAGCTCAGCCCTCCTCAGGTCTAGCTCAGCCCTCCCGTGTCACTCACAAGCAGCCCTCCTCAAGTCCAACTCAGGCCTCCTCAGGTCTAGCTCAGCCCTCCTGTGTCACTCACAAGCAGCCCTCCTCAAGTCCAGCTCAGCCCTCCTGTGTTACTCACAAGCAGCCCACCTCAAGTCCAGCTCAGCACTCCTCAGGTCTAGCTCAGCCCTCCTGTGTCACTCACAAGCAGCCCTCCTCAAGTCCAGCTCAGCCCACCTCAGGTCCAGCTCAGCCCACCTCAGGTCTAGATCAGCCCTCCTGTGTCACTCACAAGCAGCCCTCCTCAAGTCCAGCTCAGCCCTCCTGTGTCACTCACAAGCAGCCCGCCTCAGGTCTAGCTCAGCCCTCCTCAGGTCTAGCTCAGCCCTCCTGTGTCACTCACAAGCAGCCCTCCTCAAGTCCAACTCAGCCCTCCTGTGTCACTCACAAGCAGCCCTCTTCAGGTCCAGCTCAGCCCTCCTCAGGTCTAGCTCAGCCCTCCTGTGTCACTCACAAGCAGCCCTCCTCAAGTCCAGCTCAGCCCTCCTGTGTTACTCACAAGCAGCCTTCCTCAAGTCGAGCTCAGCCCTCCTCAGGTCTAGCTCAGCCCTCCTGTGCCACTCACAAGCAGCCCTCCTCAAGTTCAGCTCAGCCCTCCTGTGTCACTCACAAGCAGCCCTCCTCAAGTCCAGCTCAGCCCTCCTGTGTTACTCACAAGCAGCCTTCCTCAAGTCCAGCTCAGCCCTCCTCAGGTCTAGCTCAGCCCTCCTGTGCCACTCACAAGCAGCCCTCCTCAAGTTCAGCTCAGCCCTCCTGTGTCACTCACAAGCAGCCCTCCTCAAGTCCAGGTCAGCCCTCCTGTGTCACTCACAAGCAGCCCTCCTCAAGTCCAGCTCAGCACTCCTCAGGTCTAGCTCAGCCCTCCTGTGTCACTCACAAGCAGCCCTCCTCAAGTCCAGCTCAGCCCACCTCAGGTCTAGCTCAGCCCTCCTGTGTCACTCACAAGCAGCCTTCCTCAAGTCCAACTCAGCCCTCCTCAGGTCTAGCTCAGCCCTCCTGTGTCACTCACAAGCAGCCCTCCTCAAGTCCAGCTCAGCCCTCCTCAAGTCCAGCTCAGCCCTCCTGTGCCACTCACAAGCAGCCCTCCTCAAGTTCAGCTCAGCCCTCCTGTGTCACTCACAAGCAGCCCTCCTCAAGTCCAGCTCAGCCCTCCTATGCCACTCACAAGCAGCCCTCCTCAAGTCCAGCTCAGCCCTCCTGTGTCACTCACAAGCAGCCCTCCTCAAGTTCAGCTCAGCCCTCCTGTGTGACTCACAAGCAGCCTTCCTCAGGTCCAGCTCAGCCCTCCTGTGTCACTCACAAGCAGCCCTCAAGTCCAGCTCAGCCCTCCTGTGTCACTCACAAGCAGCCCTCCTCAAGTCCAGCTCAGCCCTCCTCAGCTCTAGCTCAGCCCTCCTGTGCCACTCACAAGCAGCCCTCCTCAAGTCCAGGTCAGCCCTCCTGTGTCACTCATAAGCAGCCCTCCTCAAGTCCAGCTCAGCACTCCTCAGGTCTAGCTCAGCCCTCCTCAAGTCCAGCTCAGCCCACCTCAGGTCTAGCTCAGCCCTCCTGTGTCACTCACAAGCAGCCTTCCTCAAGTCCAACTCAGCCCTCCTCAGGTCTAGCTCAGCCCTCCTGTGTCACTCACAAGCAGCCCTCCTCAAGTCCAGCTCAGCCCTCCTCAGGTCTAGCTCAGCCCTCCTGTGTCACTCACAAGCAGCCCCCCTCAAGTCCAGCTCAGCCCTCCTGTGTCACTCACAAGCAGCCCGCCTCAGGTCTAGCTCAGCCCTCCTGTGTCACTCACAAGCAGCCCTCCTCAGGGCCAGCTCAGCCCTCCTCAGGTCTAGCTCAGCCCTCCTGTGTCACTCACAAGCAGCCCTCCTCAAGTCCAGCTCAGCCCTCCTGTGTTACTCACAAGCAGCCTTCCTCAAGTCCAGCTCAGCCCTCCTCAGGTCTAGCTCAGCCCTCCTGTGTCACTCACAAGCAGCCCTCCTCAAGTCCAGCTCAGCCCTCCTGTGCCACTCACAAGCAGCCCTCCTCAAGTTCAGCTCAGCCCTCCTGTGTCACTCACAAGCAGCCCTCCTCAAGTCCAGGTCAGCCCTCCTGTGTCACTCAGAAGCAGCCCTCCTCAAGTCCAGCTCAGCACTCCTCAGGTCTAGCTCAGCCCTCCTGTGTCACTCACAAGCAGCCCTCCTCAAGTCCAGCTCAGCCCACCTCAGGTCTAGCTCAGCCCTCCTGTGTCACTCACAAGCAGCCCTCCTCAAGTCCAGCTCAGCCCTCCTGTGTCACTCACAAGCAGCCCGCCTCAGGTCTAGCTCAGCCCTCCTCAGGTCTAGCTCAGCCCTCCTGTGTCACTCACAAGCAGCCCTCCTCAAGTCCAACTCAGGCCTCCTCAGGTCTAGCTCAGCCCTCCTGTGTCACTCACAAGCAGCCCTCCTCAAGTCCAGCTCAGCCCTCCTGTGTTACTCACAAGCAGCCCACCTCAAGTCCAGCTCAGCACTCCTCAGCTCTAGCTCAGCCCTCCTGTGTCACTCACAAGCAGCCCTCCTCAAGTCCAGCTCAGCCCACCTCAGGTCTAGCTCAGCCCTCCTGTGTCACTCACAAGCAGCCCTCCTCAAGTCCAGCTCAGCCCTCCTGTGTCACTCACAAGCAGCCCGCCTCAGGTCTAGCTCAGCCCTCCTCAGGTCTAGCTCAGCCCTCCTGTGTCACTCACAAGCAGCCCTCCTCAGGTCCAGCTCAGCCCTCCTCAGGTCTAGCTCAGCCCTCCTGTGTCACTCACAAGCAGCCCTCCTCAAGTCCAGCTCAGCACTCCTCAGGTCTAGCTCAGCCCTCCTGTGTCACTCACAAGCAGCCCTCCTCAAGTCCAGCTCAGCCCACCTCAGGTCCAGCTCAGCCCACCTCAGGTCTAGCTCAGCCCTCCTGTGTCACTCACAAGCAGCCCTCCTCAAGTCCAGCTCAGCCCTCCTGTGTCACTCACAAGCAGCCCGCCTCAGGTCTAGCTCAGCCCTCCTCAGGTCTAGCTCAGCCCTCCTGTGTCACTCACAAGCAGCCCTCCTCAAGTCCAACTCAGCCCTCCTGTGTCACTCACAAGCAGCCCTCTTCAGGTCCAGCTCAGCCCTCCTCAGGTCTAGCTCAGCCCTCCTGTGTCACTCACAAGCAGCCCTCCTCAAGTCCAGCTCAGCCCTCCTGTGTTACTCACAAGCAGCCTTCCTCAAGTCGAGCTCAGCCCTCCTCAGGTCTAGCTCAGCCCTCCTGTGCCACTCACAAGCAGCCCTCCTCAAGTTCAGCTCAGCCCTCCTGTGTCACTCACAAGCAGCCCTCCTCAAGTCCAGCTCAGCCCTCCTGTGTTACTCACAAGCAGCCTTCCTCAAGTCCAGCTCAGCCCTCCTCAGGTCTAGCTCAGCCCTCCTGTGCCACTCACAAGCAGCCCTCCTCAAGTTCAGCTCAGCCCTCCTGTGTCACTCACAAGCAGCCCTCCTCAAGTCCAGCTCAGCACTCCTCAGGTCTAGCTCAGCCCTCCTGTGTCACTCACAAGCAGCCCTCCTCAAGTCCAGCTCAGCCCACCTCAGGTCTAGCTCAGCCCTCCTGTGTCACTCACAAGCAGCCTTCCTCAAGTCCAACTCAGCCCTCCTCAGGTCTAGCTCAGCCCTCCTGTGTCACTCACAAGCAGCCCTCCTCAAGTCCAGCTCAGCCCTCCTCAAGTCCAGCTCAGCCCTCCTGTGCCACTCACAAGCAGCCCTCCTCAAGTTCAGCTCAGCCCTCCTGTGTCACTCACAAGCAGCCCTCCTCAAGTCCAGCTCAGCCCTCCTGTGTTACTCACAAGCAGCCTTCCTCAAGTCCAGCTCAGCCCTCCTCAGGTCTAGCTCAGCCCTCCTGTGTCACTCACAAGCAGCCCTCCTCAAGTCCAGATCAGCCCTCCTGTGCCCCTCCTCAAGTTCAGCTCAGCCCTCCTGTGTCACTCACAAGCAGCCCTCCTCAAGTCCAGGTCAGCCCTCCTGTGTCACTCACAAGCAGCCCTCCTCAAGTCCAGCTCAGCACTCCTCAGGTCTAGCTCAGCCCTCCTCTGTCACTCACAAGCAGCCCTCCTCAAGTCCAGCTCAGCCCACCTCAGGTCCAGCTCAGCCCACCTCAGGTCTAGCTCAGCCCTCCTGTGTCACTCACAAGCAGCCCTCCTCAAGTCCAGCTCAGCCCTCCTGTGTCACTCACAAGCAGCCCGCCTCAGGTCTAGCTCAGCCCTCCTCAGGTCTTGCTCAGCCCTCCTGTGTCACTCACAAGCAGCCCTCCTCAAGTCCAACTCAGCCCTCCTGTGTCACTCACAAGCAGCCCTCTTCAGGTCCAGCTCAGCCCTCCTCAGGTCTAGCTCAGCCCTCCTGTGTCACTCACAAGCAGCCCTCCTCAAGTCCAGCTCAGCCCTCCTGTGTTACTCACAAGCAGCCTTCCTCAAGTCGAGCTCAGCCCTCCTCAGGTCTAGCTCAGCCCTCCTGTGCCACTCACAAGCAGCCCTCCTCAAGTTCAGCTCAGCCCTCCTGTGTCACTCACAAGCAGCCCTCCTCAAGTCCAGCTCAGCCCTCCTGTGTTACTCACAAGCAGCCTTCCTCAAGTCCAGCTCAGCCCTCCTCAGGTCTAGCTCAGCCCTCCTGTGCCACTCACAAGCAGCCCTCCTCAAGTTCAGCTCAGCCCTCCTGTGTCACTCACAAGCAGCCCTCCTCAAGTCCAGGTCAGCCCTCCTGTGTCACTCACAAGCAGCCCTCCTCAAGTCCAGCTCAGCACTCCTCAGGTCTAGCTCAGCCCTCCTGTGTCACTCACAAGCAGCCCTCCTCAAGTCCAGCTCAGCCCACCTCAGGTCTAGCTCAGCCCTCCTGTGTCACTCACAAGCAGCCTTCCTCAAGTCCAACTCAGCCCTCCTCAGGTCTATCTCAGCCCTCCTGTGTCACTCACAAGCAGCCCTCCTCAAGTCCAGCTCAGCCCTCCTCAAGTCCAGCTCAGCCCTCCTGTGCCACTCACAAGCAGCCCTCCTCAAGTTCAGCTCAGCCCTCCTGTGTCACTCACAAGCAGCCCTCCTCAAGTCCAGCTCAGCCCTCCTATGCCACTCACAAGCAGCCCTCCTCAAGTCCAGCTCAGCCCTCCTGTGTCACTCACAAGCAGCCCTCCTCAAGTTCAGCTCAGCCCTCCTGTGTGACTCACAAGCAGCCTTCCTCAGGTCCAGCTCAGCCCTCCTGTGTCACTCACAAGCAGCCCTCAAGTCCAGCTCAGCCCTCCTGTGTCACTCACAAGCAGCCCTCCTCAAGTCCAGGTCAGCCCTCCTGTGTCACTCATAAGCAGCCCTCCTCAAGTCCAGCTCAGCACTCCTCAGGTCTAGCTCAGCCCTCCTCAAGTCCAGCTCAGCCCACCTCAGGTCTAGCTCAGCCCTCCTGTGTCACTCACAAGCAGCCTTCCTCAAGTCCAACTCAGCCCTCCTCAGGTCTAGCTCAGCCCTCCTGTGTCACTCACAAGCAGCCCTCCTCAAGTCCAGCTCAGCCCTCCTCAGGTCTAGCTCAGCCCTCCTGTGTCACTCACAAGCAGCCCCCCTCAAGTCCAGCTCAGCCCTCCTGTGTCACTCACAAGCAGCCCGCCTCAGGTCTAGCTCAGCCCTCCTTGTGTCACTCACAAGCAGCCCTCCTCAGGGCCAGCTCATCCCTCCTCAGGTCTAGCTCAGTCCTCCTGTGTCACTCACAAGCAGCCCTCCTCAAGTCCAGCTCAGCCCTCCTGTGTTACTCACAAGCAGCCTTCCTCAAGTCCAGCTCAGCCCTCCTCAGGTCTAGCTCAGCCCTCCTGTGTCACTCACAAGCAGCCCTCCTCAAGTCCAGCTCAGCCCTCCTGTGCCACTCACAAGCAGCCCTCCTCAAGTTCAGCTCAGCCCTCCTGTGTCACTCACAAGCAGCCCTCCTCAAGTCCAGGTCAGCCCTCCTGTGTCACTCACAAGCAGCCCTCCTCAAGTCCAGCTCAGCACTCCTCAGGTCTAGCTCAGCCCTCCTGTGTCACTCACAAGCAGCCCTCCTCAAGTCCAGCTCAGCCCACCTCAGGTCTAGCTCAGCCCTCCTGTGTCACTCACAAGCAGCCCTCCTCAAGTCCAGCTCAGCCCTCCTGTGTCACTCACAAGCAGCCCGCCTCAGGTCTAGCTCAGCCCTCCTCAGGTCTAGCTCAGCCCTCCCGTGTCACTCACAAGCAGCCCTCCTCAAGTCCAACTCAGGCCTCCTCAGGTCTAGCTCAGCCCTCCTGTGTCACTCACAAGCAGCCCTCCTCAAGTCCAGCTCAGCCCTCCTGTGTTACTCACAAGCAGCCCACCTCAAGTCCAGCTCAGCACTCCTCAGGTCTAGCTCAGCCCTCCTGTGTCACTCACAAGCAGCCCTCCTCAAGTCCAGCTCAGCCCACCTCAGGTCCAGCTCAGCCCACCTCAGGTCTAGATCAGCCCTCCTGTGTCACTCACAAGCAGCCCTCCTCAAGTCCAGCTCAGCCCTCCTGTGTCACTCACAAGCAGCCCGCCTCAGGTCTAGCTCAGCCCTCCTCAGGTCTAGCTCAGCCCTCCTGTGTCACTCACAAGCAGCCCTCCTCAAGTCCAACTCAGCCCTCCTGTGTCACTCACAAGCAGCCCTCTTCAGGTCCAGCTCAGCCCTCCTCAGGTCTAGCTCAGCCCTCCTGTGTCACTCACAAAGCAGCCCTCCTCAAGTCCAGCTCAGCCCTCCTGTGTTACTCACAAGCAGCCTTCCTCAAGTCGAGCTCAGCCCTCCTCAGGTCTAGCTCAGCCCTCCTGTGCCACTCACAAGCAGCCCTCCTCAAGTTCAGCTCAGCCCTCCTGTGTCACTCACAAGCAGCCCTCCTCAAGTCCAGCTCAGCCCTCCTGTGTTACTCACAAGCAGCCTTCCTCAAGTCCAGCTCAGCCCTCCTCAGGTCTAGCTCAGCCCTCCTGTGCCACTCACAAGCAGCCCTCCTCAAGTTCAGCTCAGCCCTCCTGTGTCACTCACAAGCAGCCCTCCTCAAGTCCAGGTCAGCCCTCCTGTGTCACTCACAAGCAGCCCTCCTCAAGTCCAGCTCAGCACTCCTCAGGTCTAGCTCAGCCCTCCTGTGTCACTCACAAGCAGCCCTCCTCAAGTCCAGCTCAGCCCACCTCAGGTCTAGCTCAGCCCTCCTGTGTCACTCACAAGCAGCCTTCCTCAAGTCCAACTCAGCCCTCCTCAGGTCTAGCTCAGCCCTCCTGTGTCACTCACAAGCAGCCCTCCTCAAGTCCAGCTCAGCCCTCCTCAAGTCCAGCTCAGCCCTCCTATGCCACTCACAAGCAGCCCTCCTCAAGTCCAGCTCAGCCCTCCTGTGTCACTCACAAGCAGCCCTCCTCAAGTTCAGCTCAGCCCTCCTGTGTGACTCACAAGCAGCCTTCCTCAGGTCCAGCTCAGCCCTCCTGTGTCACTCACAAGCAGCCCTCAAGTCCAGCTCAGCCCTCCTGTGTCACTCACAAGCAGCCCTCCTCAAGTCCAGCTCAGCCCTCCTCAGGTCTAGCTCAGCCCTCCTGTGCCACTCACAAGCAGCCCTCCTCAAGTCCAGGTCAGCCCTCCTGTGTCACTCATAAGCAGCCCTCCTCAAGTCCAGCTCAGCACTCCTCAGGTCTAGCTCAGCCCTCCTCAAGTCCAGCTCAGCCCACCTCAGGTCTAGCTCAGCCCTCCTGTGTCACTCACAAGCAGCCTTCCTCAAGTCCAACTCAGCCCTCCTCAGGTCTAGCTCAGCCCTCCTGTGTCACTCACAAGCAGCCCTCCTCAAGTCCAGCTCAGCCCTCCTCAGGTCTAGCTCAGCCCTCCTGTGTCACTCACAAGCAGCCCCCCTCAAGTCCAGCTCAGCCCTCCTGTGTCACTCACAAGCAGCCCGCCTCAGGTCTAGCTCAGCCCTCCTTGTGTCACTCACAAGCAGCCCTCCTCAGGGCCAGCTCAGCCCTCCTCAGGTCTAGCTCAGCCCTCCTGTGTCACTCACAAGCAGCCCTCCTCAAGTCCAGCTCAGCCCTCCTGTGTTACTCACAAGCAGCCTTCCTCAAGTCCAGCTCAGCCCTCCTCAGGTCTAGCTCAGCCCTCCTGTGTCACTCACAAGCAGCCCTCCTCAAGTCCAGCTCAGCCCTCCTGTGCCACTCACAAGCAGCCCTCCTCAAGTTCAGCTCAGCCCTCCTGTGTCACTCACAAGCAGCCCTCCTCAAGTCCAGGTCAGCCCTCCTGTGTCACTCACAAGCAGCCCTCCTCAAGTCCAGCTCAGCACTCCTCAGGTCTAGCTCAGCCCTCCTGTGTCACTCACAAGCAGCCCTCCTCAAGTCCAGCTCAGCCCACCTCAGGTCTAGCTCAGCCCTCCTGTGTCACTCACAAGCAGCCCTCCTCAAGTCCAGCTCAGCCCTCCTGTGTCACTCACAAGCAGCCCGCCTCAGGTCTAGCTCAGCCCTCCTCAGGTCTAGCTCAGCCCTCCCGTGTCACTCACAAGCAGCCCTCCTCAAGTCCAACTCAGGCCTCCTCAGGTCTAGCTCAGCCCTCCTGTGTCACTCACAAGCAGCCCTCCTCAAGTCCAGCTCAGCCCTCCTGTGTTACTCACAAGCAGCCCACCTCAAGTCCAGCTCAGCACTCCTCAGGTCTAGCTCAGCCCTCCTGTGTCACTCACAAGCAGCCCTCCTCAAGTCCAGCTCAGCCCACCTCAGGTCCAGCTCAGCCCACCTCAGGTCTAGATCAGCCCTCCTGTGTCACTCACAAGCAGCCCTCCTCAAGTCCAGCTCAGCCCTCCTGTGTCACTCACAAGCAGCCCGCCTCAGGTCTAGCTCAGCCCTCCTCAGGTCTAGCTCAGCCCTCCTGTGTCACTCACAAGCAGCCCTCCTCAAGTCCAACTCAGCCCTCCTGTGTCACTCACAAGCAGCCCTCTTCAGGTCCAGCTCAGCCCTCCTCAGGTCTAGCTCAGCCCTCCTGTGTCACTCACAAGCAGCCCTCCTCAAGTCCAGCTCAGCCCTCCTGTGTTACTCACAAGCAGCCTTCCTCAAGTCGAGCTCAGCCCTCCTGTGCCACTCACAAGCAGCCCTCCTCAAGTTCAGCTCAGCCCTCCTGTGTCACTCACAAGCAGCCCTCCTCAAGTCCAGCTCAGCCCTCCTGTGTTACTCACAAGCAGCCTTCCTCAAGTCCAGCTCAGCCCTCCTCAGGTCTAGCTCAGCCCTCCTGTGCCACTCACAAGCAGCCCTCCTCAAGTTCAGCTCAGCCCTCCTGTGTCACTCACAAGCAGCCCTCCTCAAGTCCAGGTCAGCCCTCCTGTGTCACTCACAAGCAGCCCTCCTCAAGTCCAGCTCAGCACTCCTCAGGTCTAGCTCAGCCCTCCTGTGTCACTCACAAGCAGCCCTCCTCAAGTCCAGCTCAGCCCACCTCAGGTCTAGCTCAGTCCTCCTGTGTCACTCACAAGCAGCCTTCCTCAAGTCCAACTCAGCCCTCCTCAGGTCTAGCTCAGCCCTCCTGTGTCACTCACAAGCAGCCCTCCTCAAGTCCAGCTCAGCCCTCCTCAAGTCCAGCTCAGCCCTCCTGTGCCACTCACAAGCAGCCCTCCTCAAGTTCAGCTCAGCCCTCCTGTGTCACTCACAAGCAGCCCTCCTCAAGTCCAGCTCAGCCCTCCTATGCCACTCACAAGCAGCCCTCCTCAAGTCCAGCTCAGCCCTCCTGTGTCACTCACAAGCAGCCCTCCTCAAGTTCAGCTCAGCCCTCCTGTGTGACTCACAAGCAGCCTTCCTCAGGTCCAGCTCAGCCCTCCTGTGTCACTCACAAGCAGCCCTCAAGTCCAGCTCAGCCCTCCTGTGTCACTCACAAGCAGCCCTCCTCAAGTCCAGCTCAGCCCTCCTCAGGTCTAGCTCAGCCCTCCTGTGCCACTCACAAGCAGCCCTCCTCAAGTCCAGGTCAGCCCTCCTGTGTCACTCATAAGCAGCCCTCCTCAAGTCCAGCTCAGCACTCCTCAGGTCTAGCTCAGCCCTCCTCAAGTCCAGCTCAGCCCACCTCAGGTCTAGCTCAGCCCTCCTGTGTCACTCACAAGCAGCCTTCCTCAAGTCCAACTCAGCCCTCCTCAGGTCTAGCTCAGCCCTCCTGTGTCACTCACAAGCATCCCTCCTCAAGTCCAGCTCAGCCCTCCTCAGGTCTAGCTCAGCCCTCCTGTGTCACTCACAAGCAGCCCCCCTCAAGTCCAGCTCAGCCCTCCTGTGTCACTCACAAGCAGCCCGCCTCAGGTCTAGCTCAGCCCTCCTGTGTCACTCACAAGCAGCCCTCCTCAGGGCCAGCTCAGCCCTCCTCAGGTCTAGCTCAGCCCTCCTGTGTCACTCACAAGCAGCCCTCCTCAAGTCCAGCTCAGCCCTCCTGTGTTACTCACAAGCAGCCTTCCTCAAGTCCAGCTCAGCCCTCCTCAGGTCTAGCTCAGCCCTCCTGTGTCACTCACAAGCAGCCCTCCTCAAGTCCAGCTCAGCCCTCCTGTGCCACTCACAAGCAGCCCTCCTCAAGTTCAGCTCAGCCCTCCTGTGTCACTCACAAGCAGCCCTCCTCAAGTCCAGGTCAGCCCTCCTGTGTCACTCACAAGCAGCCCTCCTCAAGTCCAGCTCAGCACTCCTCAGGTCTAGCTCAGCCCTCCTGTGTCACTCACAAGCAGCCCTCCTCAAGTCCAGCTCAGCCCACCTCAGGTCTAGCTCAGCCCTCCTGTGTCACTCACAAGCAGCCCTCCTCAAGTCCAACTCAGGCCTCCTCAGGTCTAGCTCAGCCCTCCTGTGTCACTCACAAGCAGCCCTCCTCAAGTCCAGCTCAGCCCTCCTGTGTTACTCACAAGCAGCCCACCTCAAGTCCAGCTCAGCACTCCTCAGCTCTAGCTCAGCCCTCCTGTGTCACTCACAAGCAGCCCTCCTCATGTCCAGCTCAGCCCACCTCAGGTCTAGCTCAGCCCTCCTGTGTCACTCACAAGCAGCCCTCCTCAAGTCCAGCTCAGCCCTCCTGTGTCACTCACAAGCAGCCCGCCTCAGGTCTAGCTCAGCCCTCCTCAGGTCTAGCTCAGCCCTCCTGTGTCACTCACAAGCAGCCCTCCTCAGGTCCAGCTCAGCCCTCCTCAGGTCTAGCTCAGCCCTCCTGTGTCACTCACAAGCAGCCCTCCTCAAGTCCAGCTCAGCCCTCCCGTGTTACTCACAACCAGCCTTCCTCAAGTCCAGCTCAGCCCTCCTCAGGTCTAGCTCAGCCCTCCTGTGTCACTCACAAGCAGCCCTCCTCAAGTCCAGCTCAGCCCTCCTCAGGTCTAGCTCAGCCCTCCTGTGTCACTCACAAGCAGCCCTCCTCAAGTCCAGCTCAGCCCTCCTGTGTCACTCACAAGCAGCCCGCCTCAGGTCTAGCTCAGCCCTCCTGTGTCACTCACAAGCAGCCCTCCTTAGGGCCAGCTCAGCCCTCCTCAGGTCTAGCTCAGCCCTCCTGTGTCACTCACAAGCAGCCCTCCTCAAGTCCAGCTCAGCCCTCCTGTGTTACTCACAAGCAGCCTTCCTCAAGTCCAGCTCAGCCCTCCTCAGGTCTAGCTCAGCCCTCCTGTGTCACTCACAAGCAGCCCTCCTCAAGTCCAGCTCAGCCCTCCTGTGCCCCTCCTCAAGTTCAGCTCAGCCCTCCTGTGTCACTCACAAGCAGCCCTCCTCAAGTCCAGGTCAGCCCTCCTGTGTCACTCACAAGCAGCCCTCCTCAAGTCCAGGTCAGCCCTCCTGTGTCACTCACAAGCAGCCCTCCTCAAGTCCAGCTCAGCACTCCTCAGGTCTAGCTCAGCCCTCCTGTGTCACTCACAAGCAGCCCTCCTCAAGTCCAGCTCAGCCCACCTCAGGTCCAGCTCAGCCCACCTCAGGTCTAGCTCAGCCCTCCTGTGTCACTCACAAGCAGCCCTCCTCAAGTCCAGCTCAGCCCTCCTGTGTCACTCACAAGCAGCCCGCCTCAGGTCTAGCTCAGCCCTCCTCAGGTCTAGCTCAGCCCTCCTGTGTCACTCACAAGCAGCCCTCCTCAAGTCCAACTCAGCCCTCCTGTGTCACTCACAAGCAGCCCTCTTCAGGTCCAGCTCAGCCCTCCTCAGGTCTAGCTCAGCCCTCCTGTGTCACTCACAAGCAGCCCTCCTCAAGTCCAGCTCAGCCCTCCTGTGTTACTCACAAGCAGCCTTCCTCAAGTCGAGCTCAGCCCTCCTCAGGTCTAGCTCAGCCCTCCTGTGCCACTCACAAGCAGCCCTCCTCAAGTTCAGCTCAGCCCTCCTGTGTCACTCACAAGCAGCCCTCCTCAAGTCCAGCTCAGCCCTCCTGTGTTACTCACAAGCAGCCTTCCTCAAGTCCAGCTCAGCCCTCCTCAGGTCTAGCTCAGCCCTCCTGTGCCACTCACAAGCAGCCCTCCTCAAGTTCAGCTCAGCCCTCCTGTGTCACTCACAAGCAGCCCTCCTCAAGTCCAGCTCAGCACTCCTCAGGTCTAGCTCAGCCCTCCTGTGTCACTCACAAGCAGCCCTCCTCAAGTCCAGCTCAGCCCACCTCAGGTCTAGCTCAGCCCTCCTGTGTCACTCACAAGCAGCCTTCCTCAAGTCCAACTCAGCCCTCCTCAGGTCTAGCTCAGCCCTCCTGTGTCACTCACAAGCAGCCCTCCTCAAGTCCAGCTCAGCCCTCCTCAAGTCCAGCTCAGCCCTCCTGTGCCACTCACAAGCAGCCCTCCTCAAGTTCAGCTCAGCCCTCCTGTGTCACTCACAAGCAGCCCTCCTCAAGTCCAGCTCAGCCCTCCTGTGTTACTCACAAGCAGCCTTCCTCAAGTCCAGCTCAGCCCTCCTCAGGTCTAGCTCAGCCCTCCTGTGTCACTCACAAGCAGCCCTCCTCAAGTCCAGATCAGCCCTCCTGTGCCCCTCCTCAAGTTCAGCTCAGCCCTCCTGTGTCACTCACAAGCAGCCCTCCTCAAGTCCAGGTCAGCCCTCCTGTGTCACTCACAAGCAGCCCTCCTCAAGTCCAGCTCAGCACTCCTCAGGTCTAGCTCAGCCCTCCTCTGTCACTCACAAGCAGCCCTCCTCAAGTCCAGCTCAGCCCACCTCAGGTCCAGCTCAGCCCACCTCAGGTCTAGCTCAGCCCTCCTGTGTCACTCACAAGCAGCCCTCCTCAAGTCCAGCTCAGCCCTCCTGTGTCACTCACAAGCAGCCCGCCTCAGGTCTAGCTCAGCCCTCCTCAGGTCTAGCTCAGCCCTCCTGTGTCACTCACAAGCAGCCCTCCTCAAGTCCAACTCAGCCCTCCTGTGTCACTCACAAGCAGCCCTCTTCAGGTCCAGCTCAGCCCTCCTCAGGTCTAGCTCAGCCCTCCTGTGTCACTCACAAGCAGCCCTCCTCAAGTCCAGCTCAGCCCTCCTGTGTTACTCACAAGCAGCCTTCCTCAAGTCGAGCTCAGCCCTCCTCAGGTCTAGCTCAGCCCTCCTGTGCCACTCACAAGCAGCCCTCCTCAAGTTCAGCTCAGCCCTCCTGTGTCACTCACAAGCAGCCCTCCTCAAGTCCAGCTCAGCCCTCCTGTGTTACTCACAAGCAGCCTTCCTCAAGTCCAGCTCAGCCCTCCTCAGGTCTAGCTCAGCCCTCCTGTGCCACTCACAAGCAGCCCACCTCAAGTCCAGCTCAGCACTCCTCAGGTCTAGCTCAGCCCTCCTGTGTCACTCACAAGCAGCCCTCCTCAAGTCCAGCTCAGCCCACCTCAGGTCCAGCTCAGCCCACCTCAGGTCTAGATCAGCCCTCCTGTGTCACTCACAAGCAGCCCTCCTCAAGTCCAGCTCAGCCCTCCTGTGTCACTCACAAGCAGCCCGCCTCAGGTCTAGCTCAGCCCTCCTCAGGTCTAGCTCAGCCCTCCTGTGTCACTCACAAGCAGCCCTCCTCAAGTCCAACTCAGTCCTCCTGTGTCACTCACAAGCAGCCCTCTTCAGGTCCAGCTCAGCCCTCCTCAGGTCTAGCTCAGCCCTCCTGTGTCACTCACAAGCAGCCCTCCTCAAGTCCAGCTCAGCCCTCCTGTGTTACTCACAAGCAGCCTTCCTCAAGTCGAGCTCAGCCCTCCTCAGGTCTAGCTCAGCCCTCCTGTGCCACTCACAAGCAGCCCTCCTCAAGTTCAGCTCAGCCCTCCTGTGTCACTCACAAGCAGCCCTCCTCAAGTCCAGCTCAGCCCTCCTGTGTTACTCACAAGCAGCCTTCCTCAAGTCCAGCTCAGCCCTCCTCAGGTCTAGCTCAGCCCTCCTGTGCCACTCACAAGCAGCCCTCCTCAAGTTCAGCTCAGCCCTCCTGTGTCACTCACAAGCAGCCCTCCTCAAGTCCAGGTCAGCCCTCCTGTGTCACTCACAAGCAGCCCTCCTCAAGTCCAGCTCAGCACTCCTCAGGTCTAGCTCAGCCCTCCTGTGTCACTCACAAGCAGCCCTCCTCAAGTCCAGCTCAGCCCACCTCAGGTCTAGCTCAGCCCTCCTGTGTCACTCACAAGCAGCCTTCCTCAAGTCCAACTCAGCCCTCCTCAGGTCTAGCTCAGCCCTCCTGTGTCACTCACAAGCAGCCCTCCTCAAGTCCAGCTCAGCCCTCCTCAAGTCCAGCTCAGCCCTCCTGTGCCACTCACAAGCAGCCCTCCTCAAGTTCAGCTCAGCCCTCCTGTGTCACTCACAAGCAGCCCTCCTCAAGTCCAGCTCAGCCCTCCTATGCCACTCACAAGCAGCCCTCCTCAAGTCCAGCTCAGCCCTCCTGTGTCACTCACAAGCAGCCCTCCTCAAGTTCAGCTCAGCCCTCCTGTGTGACTCACAAGCAGCCTTCCTCAGGTCCAGCTCAGCCCTCCTGTGTCACTCACAAGCAGCCCTCAAGTCCAGCTCAGCCCTCCTGTGTCACTCACAAGCAGCCCTCCTCAAGTCCAGCTCAGCCCTCCTCAGGTCTAGCTCAGCCCTCCTGTGCCACTCACAAGCAGCCCTCCTCAAGTCCAGGTCAGCCCTCCTGTGTCACTCATAAGCAGCCCTCCTCAAGTCCAGCTCAGCACTCCTCAGGTCTAGCTCAGCCCTCCTCAAGTCCAGCTCAGCCCACCTCAGGTCTAGCTCAGCCCTCCTGTGTCACTCACAAGCAGCCTTCCTCAAGTCCAACTCAGCCCTCCTCAGGTCTAGCTCAGCCCTCCTGTGTCACTCACAAGCAGCCCTCCTCAAGTCCAGCTCAGCCCTCCTCAGGTCTAGCTCAGCCCTCCTGTGTCACTCACAAGCAGCCCCCCTCAAGTCCAGCTCAGCCCTCCTGTGTCACTCACAAGCAGCCCGCCTCAGGTCTAGCTCAGCCCTCCTGTGTCACTCACAAGCAGCCCTCCTCAGGGCCAGCTCAGCCCTCCTCAGGTCTAGCTCAGCCCTCCTGTGTCACTCACAAGCAGCCCTCCTCAAGTCCAGCTCAGCCCTCCTGTGTTACTCACAAGCAGCCTTCCTCAAGTCCAGCTCAGCCCTCCTCAGGTCTAGCTCAGCCCTCCTGTGTCACTCACAAGCAGCCCTCCTCAAGTCCAGCTCAGCCCTCCTGTGCCACTCACAAGCAGCCCTCCTCAAGTTCAGCTCAGCCCTCCTGTGTCACTCACAAGCAGCCCTCCTCAAGTCCAGGTCAGCCCTCCTGTGTCACTCACAAGCAGCCCTCCTCAAGTCCAGCTCAGCACTCCTCAGGTCTAGCTCAGCCCTCCTGTGTCACTCACAAGCAGCCCTCCTCAAGTCCAGCTCAGCCCACCTCAGGTCTAGCTCAGCCCTCCTGTGTCACTCACAAGCAGCCCTCCTCAAGTCCAGCTCAGCCCTCCTGTGTCACTCACAAGCAGCCGGCCTCAGGTCTAGCTCAGCCCTCCTCAGGTCTAGCTCAGCCCTCCTGTGTCACTCACAAGCAGCCCTCCTCAAGTCCAACTCAGGCCTCCTCAGGTCTAGCTCAGCCCTCCTGTGTCACTCACAAGCAGCCCTCCTCAAGTCCAGCTCAGCCCTCCTGTGTTACTCACAAGCAGCCCACCTCAAGTCCAGCTCAGCACTCCTCAGCTCTAGCTCAGCCCTCCTGTGTCACTCACAAGCAGCCCTCCTCAAGTCCAGCTCAGCCCACCTCAGGTCTAGCTCAGCCCTCCTGTGTCACTCACAAGCAGCCCTCCTCAAGTCCAGCTCAGCCCTCCTGTGTCACTCACAAGCAGCCCGCCTCAGGTCTAGCTCAGCCCTCCTCAGGTCTAGCTCAGCCCTCCTGTGTCACTCACAAGCAGCCCTCCTCAGGTCCAGCTCAGCCCTCCTCAGGTCTAGCTCAGCCCTCCTGTGTCACTCACAAGCAGCCCTCCTCAAGTCCAGCTCAGCCCTCCCGTGTTACTCACAACCAGCCTTCCTCAAGTCCAGCTCAGCCCTCCTCAGGTCTAGCTCAGCCCTCCTGTGTCACTCACAAGCAGCCCTCCTCAAGTCCAGCTCAGCCCTCCTCAGGTCTAGCTCAGCCCTCCTGTGTCACTCACAAGCAGCCCTCCTCAAGTCCAGCTCAGCCCTCCTGTGTCACTCACAAGCAGCCCGCCTCAGGTCTAGCTCAGCCCTCCTGTGTCACTCACAAGCAGCCCTCCTTAGGGCCAGCTCAGCCCTCCTCAGGTCTAGCTCAGCCCTCCTGTGTCACTCACAAGCAGCCCTCCTCAAGTCCAGCTCAGCCCTCCTGTGTTACTCACAAGCAGCCTTCCTCAAGTCCAGCTCAGCCCTCCTCAGGTCTAGCTCAGCCCTCCTGTGTCACTCACAAGCAGCCCTCCTCAAGTCCAGCTCAGCCCTCCTGTGCCCCTCCTCAAGTTCAGCTCAGCCCTCCTGTGTCACTCACAAGCAGCCCTCCTCAAGTCCAGGTCAGCCCTCCTGTGTCACTCACAAGCAGCCCTCCTCAAGTCCAGCTCAGCACTCCTCAGGTCTAGCTCAGCCCTCCTGTGTCACTCACAAGCAGCCCTCCTCAAGTCCAGCTCAGCCCACCTCAGGTCCAGCTCAGCCCACCTCAGGTCTAGCTCAGCCCTCCTGTGTCACTCACAAGCAGCCCTCCTCAAGTCCAGCTCAGCCCTCCTGTGTCACTCACAAGCAGCCCGCCTCAGGTCTAGCTCAGCCCTCCTCAGGTCTAGCTCAGCCCTCCTGTGTCACTCACAAGCAGCCCTCCTCAAGTCCAACTCAGCCCTCCTGTGTCACTCACAAGCAGCCCTCTTCAGGTCCAGCTCAGCCCTCCTCAGGTCTAGCTCAGCCCTCCTGTGTCACTCACAAGCAGCCCTCCTCAAGTCCAGCTCAGCCCTCCTGTGTTACTCACAAGCAGCCTTCCTCAAGTCGAGCTCAGCCCTCCTCAGGTCTAGCTCAGCCCTCCTGTGCCACTCACAAGCAGCCCTCCTCAAGTTCAGCTCAGCCCTCCTGTGTCACTCACAAGCAGCCCTCCTCAAGTCCAGCTCAGCCCTCCTGTGTTACTCACAAGCAGCCTTCCTCAAGTCCAGCTCAGCCCTCCTCAGGTCTAGCTCAGCCCTCCTGTGCCACTCACAAGCAGCCCTCCTCAAGTTCAGCTCAGCCCTCCTGTGTCACTCACAAGCAGCCCTCCTCAAGTCCAGCTCAGCACTCCTCAGGTCTAGCTCAGCCCTCCTGTGTCACTCACAAGCAGCACTCCTCAAGTCCAGCTCAGCCCACCTCAGGTCTAGCTCAGCCCTCCTGTGTCACTCACAAGCAGCCTTCCTCAAGTCCAACTCAGCCCTCCTCAGGTCTAGCTCAGCCCTCCTGTGTCACTCACAAGCAGCCCTCCTCAAGTCCAGCTCAGCCCTCCTCAAGTCCAGCTCAGCCCTCCTGTGCCACTCACAAGCAGCCCTCCTCAAGTTCAGCTCAGCCCTCCTGTGTCACTCACAAGCAGCCCTCCTCAAGTCCAGCTCAGCCCTCCTGTGTTACTCACAAGCAGCCTTCCTCAAGTCCAGCTCAGCCCTCCTCAGGTCTAGCTCAGCCCTCCTGTGTCACTCACAAGCAGCCCTCCTCAAGTCCAGATCAGCCCTCCTGTGCCCCTCCTCAAGTTCAGCTCAGCCCTCCTGTGTCACTCACAAGCAGCCCTCCTCAAGTCCAGGTCAGCCCTCCTGTGTCACTCACAAGCAGCCCTCCTCAAGTCCAGCTCAGCACTCCTCAGGTCTAGCTCAGCCCTCCTCTGTCACTCACAAGCAGCCCTCCTCAAGTCCAGCTCAGCCCACCTCAGGTCCAGCTCAGCCCACCTCAGGTCTAGCTCAGCCCTCCTGTGTCACTCACAAGCAGCCCTCCTCAAGTCCAGCTCAGCCCTCCTGTGTCACTCACAAGCAGCCCGCCTCAGGTCTAGCTCAGCCCTCCTCAGGTCTAGCTCAGCCCTCCTGTGTCACTCACAAGCAGCCCTCCTCAAGTCCAACTCAGCCCTCCTGTGTCACTCACAAGCAGCCCTCTTCAGGTCCAGCTCAGCCCTCCTCAGGTCTAGCTCAGCCCTCCTGTGTCACTCACAAGCAGCCCTCCTCAAGTCCAGCTCAGCCCTCCTGTGTTACTCAAAAGCAGCCTTCCTCAAGTCGAGCTCAGCCCTCCTCAGGTCTAGCTCAGCCCTCCTGTGCCACTCACAAGCAGCCCTCCTCAAGTTCAGCTCAGCCCTCCTGTGTCACTCACAAGCAGCCCTCCTCAAGTCCAGCTCAGCCCTCCTGTGTTACTCACAAGCAGCCTTCCTCAAGTCCAGCTCAGCCCTCCTCAGGTCTAGCTCAGCCCTCCTGTGCCACTCACAAGCAGCCCTCCTCAAGTTCAGCTCAGCCCTCCTGTGTCACTCACAAGCAGCCCTCCTCAAGTCCAGGTCAGCCCTCCTGTGTCTCTCACAAGCAGCCCTCCTCAAGTCCAGCTCAGCCCTCCTGTGTTACTCACAAGCAGCCTTCCTCAAGTCCAGCTCAGCCCTCCTCAGGTCTAGCTCAGCCCTCCTGTGCCACTCACAAGCAGCCCTCCTCAAGTTCAGCTCAGCCCTCCTGTGTCACTCACAAGCAGCCCTCCTCAAGTCCAGCTCAGCACTCCTCAGGTCTAGCTCAGCCCTCCTGTGTCACTCACAAGCAGCACTCCTCAAGTCCAGCTCAGCCCACCTCAGGTCTAGCTCAGCCCTCCTGTGTCACTCACAAGCAGCCTTCCTCAAGTCCAACTCAGCCCTCCTCAGGTCTAGCTCAGCCCTCCTGTGTCACTCACAAGCAGCCCTCCTCAAGTCCAGCTCAGCCCTCCTCAAGTCCAGCTCAGCCCTCCTGTGCCACTCACAAGCAGCCCTCCTCAAGTTCAGCTCAGCCCTCCTGTGTCACTCACAAGCAGCCCTCCTCAAGTCCAGCTCAGCCCTCCTGTGTTACTCACAAGCAGCCTTCCTCAAGTCCAGCTCAGCCCTCCTCAGGTCTAGCTCAGCCCTCCTGTGTCACTCACAAGCAGCCCTCCTCAAGTCCAGATCAGCCCTCCTGTGCCCCTCCTCAAGTTCAGCTCAGCCCTCCTGTGTCACTCACAAGCAGCCCTCCTCAAGTCCAGGTAAGCCCTCCTGTGTCACTCACAAGCAGCCCTCCTCAAGTCCAGCTCAGCACTCCTCAGGTCTAGCTCAGCCCTCCTCTGTCACTCACAAGCAGCCCTCCTCAAGTCCAGCTCAGCCCACCTCAGGTCCAGCTCAGCCCACCTCAGGTCTAGCTCAGCCCTCCTGTGTCACTCACAAGCAGCCCTCCTCAAGTCCAGCTCAGCCCTCCTGTGTCACTCACAAGCAGCCCGCCTCAGGTCTAGCTCAGCCCTCCTCAGGTCTAGCTCAGCCCTCCTGTGTCACTCACAAGCAGCCCTCCTCAAGTCCAACTCAGCCCTCCTGTGTCACTCACAAGCAGCCCTCTTCAGGTCCAGCTCAGCCCTCCTCAGGTCTAGCTCAGCCCTCCTGTGTCACTCACAAGCAGCCCTCCTCAAGTCCAGCTCAGCCCTCCTGTGTTACTCACAAGCAGCCTTCCTCAAGTTGAGCTCAGCCCTCCTCAGGTCTAGCTCAGCCCTCCTGTGCCACTCACAAGCAGCCCTCCTCAAGTTCAGCTCAGCCCTCCTGTGTCACTCACAAGCAGCCCTCCTCAAGTCCAGCTCAGCCCTCCTGTGTTACTCACAAGCAGCCTTCCTCAAGTCCAACTCAGCCCTCCTCAGGTCTAGCTCAGCCCTCCTGTGCCACTCACAAGCAGCCCTCCTCAAGTTCAGCTCAGCCCTCCTGTGTCACTCACAAGCAGCCCTCCTCAAGTCCAGGTCAGCCCTCCTGTGTCACTCACAAGCAGCCCTCCTCAAGTCCAGCTCAGCACTCCTCAGGTCTAGCTCAGCCCTCCTGTGTCACTCACAAGCAGCCCTCCTCAAGTCCAGCTCAGCCCACCTCAGGTCTAGCTCAGCCCTCCTGTGTCACTCACAAGCAGCCTTCCTCAAGTCCAACTCAGCCCTCCTCAGGTCTAGCTCAGCCCTCCTGTGTCACTCACAAGCAGCCCTCCTCAAGTCCAGCTCAGCCCTCCTCAAGTCCAGCTCAGCCCTCCTGTGCCACTCACAAGCAGCCCTCCTCAAGTTCAGCTCAGACCTCCTGTGTCACTCACAAGCAGCCCTCCTCAAGTCCAGCTCAGCCCTCCTATGCCACTCACAAGCAGCCCTCCTCAAGTCCAGCTCAGCCCTCCTGTGTCACTCACAAGCAGCCCTCCTCAAGTTCAGCTCAGCCCTCCTGTGTGACTCACAAGCAGCCTTCCTCAGGTCCAGCTCAGCCCTCCTGTGTCACTCACAAGCAGCCCTCAGGTCCAGCTCAGCCCTCCTGTGTCACTCACAAGCAGCCCTCCTCAAGTCCAGGTCAGCCCTCCTGTGTCACTCATAAGCAGCCCTCCTCAAGTCCAGCTCAGCACTCCTCAGGTCTAGCTCAGCCCTCCTCAAGTCCAGCTCAGCCCACCTCAGGTCTAGCTCAGCCCTCCTGTGTCACTCACAAGCAGCCTTCCTCAAGTCCAACTCAGCCCTCCTCAGGTCTAGCTCAGCCCTCCTGTGTCACTCACAAGCAGCCCTCCTCAAGTCCAGCTCAGCCCTCCTCAGGTCTAGCTCAGCCCTCCTGTGTCACTCACAAGCAGCCCCCCTCAAGTCCAGCTCAGCCCTCCTGTGTCACTCACAAGCAGCCCGCCTCAGGTCTAGCTCAGCCCTCCTTGTGTCACTCACAAGCAGCCCTCCTCAGGGCCAGCTCATCCCTCCTCAGGTCTAGCTCAGCCCTCCTGTGTCACTCACAAGCAGCCCTCCTCAAGTCCAGGTCAGCCCTCCTGTGTTACTCACAAGCAGCCTTCCTCAAGTCCAGCTCAGCCCTCCTCAGGTCTAGCTCAGCCCTCCTGCGTCACTCACAAGCAGCCCTCCTCAAGTCCAGCTCAGCCCTCCTGTGCCACTCACAAGCAGCCCTCCTCAAGTTCAGCTCAGCCCTCCTGTGTCACTCACAAGCAGCCCTCCTCAAGTCCAGGTCAGCCCTCCTGTGTCACTCACAAGCAGCCCTCCTCAAGTCCAGCTCAGCACTCCTCAGGTCTAGCTCAGCCCTCCTGTGTCACTCACAAGCAGCCCTCCTCAAGTCCAGCTCAGCCCACCTCAGGTCTAGCTCAGCCCTCCTGTGTCACTCACAAGCAGCCCTCCTCAAGTCCAGCTCAGCCCTCCTGTGTCACTCACAAGCAGCCCGCCTCAGGTCTAGCTCAGCCCTCCTCAGGTCTAGCTCAGCCCTCCCGTGTCACTCACAAGCAGCCCTCCTCAAGTCCAACTCAGGCCTCCTCAGGTCTAGCTCAGCCCTCCTGTGTCACTCACAAGCAGCCCTCCTCAAGTCCAGCTCAGCCCTCCTGTGTTACTCACAAGCAGCCCACCTCAAGTCCAGCTCAGCACTCCTCAGGTCTAGCTCAGCCCTCCTGTGTCACTCACAAGCAGCCCTCCTCAAGTCCAGCTCAGCCCACCTCAGGTCCAGCTCAGCCCACCTCAGGTCTAGATCAGCCCTCCTGTGTCACTCACAAGCAGCCCTCCTCAAGTCCAGCTCAGCCCTCCTGTGTCACTCACAAGCAGCCCGCCTCAGGTCTAGCTCAGCCCTCCTCAGGTCTAGCTCAGCCCTCCTGTGTCACTCACAAGCAGCCCTCCTCAAGTCCAACTCAGCCCTCCTGTGTCACTCACAAGCAGCCCTCTTCAGGTCCAGCTCAGCCCTCCTCAGGTCTAGCTCAGCCCTCCTGTGTCACTCACAAAGCAGCCCTCCTCAAGTCCAGCTCAGCCCTCCTGTGTTACTCACAAGCAGCCTTCCTCAAGTCGAGCTCAGCCCTCCTCAGGTCTAGCTCAGCCCTCCTGTGCCACTCACAAGCAGCCCTCCTCAAGTTCAGCTCAGCCCTCCTGTGTCACTCACAAGCAGCCCTCCTCAAGTCCAGCTCAGCCCTCCTGTGTTACTCACAAGCAGCCTTCCTCAAGTCCAGCTCAGCCCTCCTCAGGTCTAGCTCAGCCCTCCTGTGCCACTCACAAGCAGCCCTCCTCAAGTTCAGCTCAGCCCTCCTGTGTCACTCACAAGCAGCCCTCCTCAAGTCCAGGTCAGCCCTCCTGTGTCACTCACAAGCAGCCCTCCTCAAGTCCAGCTCAGCACTCCTCAGGTCTAGCTCAGCCCTCCTGTGTCACTCACAAGCAGCCCTCCTCAAGTCCAGCTCAGCCCACCTCAGGTCTAGCTCAGCCCTCCTGTGTCACTCACAAGCAGCCTTCCTCAAGTCCAACTCAGCCCTCCTCAGGTCTAGCTCAGCCCTCCTGTGTCACTCACAAGCAGCCCTCCTCAAGTCCAGCTCAGCCCTCCTCAAGTCCAGCTCAGCCCTCCTATGCCACTCACAAGCAGCCCTCCTCAAGTCCAGCTCAGCCCTCCTGTGTCACTCACAAGCAGCCCTCCTCAAGTTCAGCTCAGCCCTCCTGTGTGACTCACAAGCAGCCTTCCTCAGGTCCAGCTCAGCCCTCCTGTGTCACTCACAAGCAGCCCTCAAGTCCAGCTCAGCCCTCCTGTGTCACTCACAAGCAGCCCTCCTCAAGTCCAGCTCAGCCCTCCTCAGGTCTAGCTCAGCCCTCCTGTGCCACTCACAAGCAGCCCTCCTCAAGTCCAGGTCAGCCCTCCTGTGTCACTCATAAGCAGCCCTCCTCAAGTCCAGCTCAGCACTCCTCAGGTCTAGCTCAGCCCTCCTCAAGTCCAGCTCAGCCCACCTCAGGTCTAGCTCAGCCCTCCTGTGTCACTCACAAGCAGCCTTCCTCAAGTCCAACTCAGCCCTCCTCAGGTCTAGCTCAGCCCTCCTGTGTCACTCACAAGCAGCCCTCCTCAAGTCCAGCTCAGCCCTCCTCAGGTCTAGCTCAGCCCTCCTGTGTCACTCACAAGCAGCCCCCCTCAAGTCCAGCTCAGCCCTCCTGTGTCACTCACAAGCAGCCCGCCTCAGGTCTAGCTCAGCCCTCCTTGTGTCACTCACAAGCAGCCCACCTCAGGGCCAGCTCAGCCCTCCTCAGGTCTAGCTCAGCCCTCCTGTGTCACTCACAAGCAGCCCTCCTCAAGTCCAGCTCAGCCCTCCTGTGTTACTCACAAGCAGCCTTCCTCAAGTCCAGCTCAGCCCTCCTCAGGTCTAGCTCAGCCCTCCTGTGTCACTCACAAGCAGCCCTCCTCAAGTCCAGCTCAGCCCTCCTGTGTCACTCACAAGCAGCCCTCCTCAAGTCCAGCTCAGCCCTCCTGTGTCACTCACAAGCAGCCCTCCTCAAGTTCAGCTCAGCCCTCCTGTGTGACTCACAAGCAGCCTTCCTCAGGTCCAGCTCAGCCCTCCTGTGTCACTCACAAGCAGCCCTCAAGTCCAGCTCAGCCCTCCTGTGTCACTCACAAGCAGCCCTCCTCAAGTCCAGCTCAGCCCTCCTCAGGTCTAGCTCAGCCCTCCTGTGCCACTCACAAGCAGCCCTCCTCAAGTCCAGGTCAGCCCTCCTGTGTCACTCATAAGCAGCCCTCCTCAAGTCCAGCTCAGCACTCCTCAGGTCTAGCTCAGCCCTCCTCAAGTCCAGCTCAGCCCACCTCAGGTCTAGCTCAGCCCTCCTGTGTCACTCACAAGCAGCCTTCCTCAAGTCCAACTCAGCCCTCCTCAGGTCTAGCTCAGCCCTCCTGTGTCACTCACAAGCAGCCCTCCTCAAGTCCAGCTCAGCCCTCCTCAGGTCTAGCTCAGCCCTCCTGTGTCACTCACAAGCAGCCCCCCTCAAGTCCAGCTCAGCCCTCCTGTGTCACTCACAAGCAGCCCGCCTCAGGTCTAGCTCAGCCCTCCTGTGTCACTCACAAGCAGCCCTCCTCAGGGCCAGCTCAGCCCTCCTCAGGTCTAGCTCAGCCCTCCTGTGTCACTCACAAGCAGCCCTCCTCAAGTCCAGCTCAGCCCTCCTGTGTTACTCACAAGCAGCCTTCCTCAAGTCCAGCTCAGCCCTCCTCAGGTCTAGCTCAGCCCTCCTGTGTCACTCACAAGCAGCCCTCCTCAAGTCCAGCTCAGCCCTCCTGTGCCACTCACAAGCAGCCCTCCTCAAGTTCAGCTCAGCCCTCCTGTGTCACTCACAAGCAGCCCTCCTCAAGTCCAGGTCAGCCCTCCTGTGTCACTCACAAGCAGCCCTCCTCAAGTCCAGCTCAGCACTCCTCAGGTCTAGCTCAGCCCTCCTGTGTCACTCACAAGCAGCCCTCCTCAAGTCCAGCTCAGCCCACCTCAGGTCTAGCTCAGCCCTCCTGTGTCACTCACAAGCAGCCCTCCTCAAGTCCAGCTCAGCCCTCCTGTGTCACTCACAAGCAGCCCGCCTCAGGTCTAGCTCAGCCCTCCTCAGGTCTAGCTCAGCCCTCCTGTGTCACTCACAAGCAGCCCTCCTCAAGTCCAACTCAGGCCTCCTCAGGTCTAGCTCAGCCCTCCTGTGTCACTCACAAGCAGCCCTCCTCAAGTCCAGCTCAGCCCTCCTGTGTTACTCACAAGCAGCCCACCTCAAGTCCAGCTCAGCACTCCTCAGCTCTAGCTCAGCCCTCCTGTGTCACTCACAAGCAGCCCTCCTCAAGTCCAGCTCAGCCCACCTCAGGTCTAGCTCAGCCCTCCTGTGTCACTCACAAGCAGCCCTCCTCAAGTCCAGCTCAGCCCTCCTGTGTCACTCACAAGCAGCCCGCCTCAGGTCTAGCTCAGCCCTCCTCAGGTCTAGCTCAGCCCTCCTGTGTCACTCACAAGCAGCCCTCCTCAGGTCCAGCTCAGCCCTCCTCAGGTCTAGCTCAGCCCTCCTGTGTCACTCACAAGCAGCCCTCCTCAAGTCCAGCTCAGCCCTCCCGTGTTACTCACAACCAGCCTTCCTCAAGTCCAGCTCAGCCCTCCTCAGGTCTAGCTCAGCCCTCCTGTGTCACTCACAAGCAGCCCTCCTCAAGTCCAGCTCAGCCCTCCTGTGTCACTCACAAGCAGCCCTCCTCAAGTCCAGCTCAGCCCTCCTCAGGTCTAGCTCAGCCCTCCTGTGCCACTCACAAGCAGCCCTCCTCAAGTCCAGGTCAGCCCTCCTGTGTCACTCATAAGCAGCCCTCCTCAAGTCCAGCTCAGCACTCCTCAGGTCTAGCTCAGCCCTCCTCAAGTCCAGCTCAGCCCACCTCAGGTCTAGCTCAGCCCTCCTGTGTCACTCACAAGCAGCCTTCCTCAAGTCCAACTCAGCCCTCCTCAGGTCTAGCTCAGCCCTCCTGTGTCACTCACAAGCAGCCCTCCTCAAGTCCAGCTCAGCCCTCCTCAGGTCTAGCTCAGCCCTCCTGTGTCACTCACAAGCAGCCCCCCTCAAGTCCAGCTCAGCCCTCCTGTGTCACTCACAAGCAGCCCGCCTCAGGTCTAGCTCAGCCCTCCTGTGTCACTCACAAGCAGCCCTCCTCAGGGCCAGCTCAGCCCTCCTCAGGTCTAGCTCAGCCCTCCTGTGTCACTCACAAGCAGCCCTCCTCAAGTCCAGCTCAGCCCTCCTGTGTTACTCACAAGCAGCCTTCCTCAAGTCCAGCTCAGCCCTCCTCAGGTCTAGCTCAGCCCTCCTGTGTCACTCACAAGCAGCCCTCCTCAAGTCCAGCTCAGCCCTCCTGTGCCACTCACAAGCAGCCCTCCTCAAGTTCAGCTCAGCCCTCCTGTGTCACTCACAAGCAGCCCTCCTCAAGTCCAGGTCAGCCCTCCTGTGTCACTCACAAGCAGCCCTCCTCAAGTCCAGCTCAGCACTCCTCAGGTCTAGCTCAGCCCTCCTGTGTCACTCACAAGCAGCCCTCCTCAAGTCCAGCTCAGCCCACCTCAGGTCTAGCTCAGCCCTCCTGTGTCACTCACAAGCAGCCCTCCTCAAGTCCAGCTCAGCCCTCCTGTGTCACTCACAAGCAGCCCGCCTCAGGTCTAGCTCAGCCCTCCTCAGGTCTAGCTCAGCCCTCCTGTGTCACTCACAAGCAGCCCTCCTCAAGTCCAACTCAGGCCTCCTCAGGTCTAGCTCAGCCCTCCTGTGTCACTCACAAGCAGCCCTCCTCAAGTCCAGCTCAGCCCTCCTGTGTTACTCACAAGCAGCCCACCTCAAGTCCAGCTCAGCACTCCTCAGCTCTAGCTCAGCCCTCCTGTGTCACTCACAAGCAGCCCTCCTCAAGTCCAGCTCAGCCCACCTCAGGTCTAGCTCAGCCCTCCTGTGTCACTCACAAGCAGCCCTCCTCAAGTCCAGCTCAGCCCTCCTGTGTCACTCACAAGCAGCCCGCCTCAGGTCTAGCTCAGCCCTCCTCAGGTCTAGCTCAGCCCTCCTGTGTCACTCACAAGCAGCCCTCCTCAGGTCCAGCTCAGCCCTCCTCAGGTCTAGCTCAGCCCTCCTGTGTCACTCACAAGCAGCCCTCCTCAAGTCCAGCTCAGCCCTCCCGTGTTACTCACAACCAGCCTTCCTCAAGTCCAGCTCAGCCCTCCTCAGGTCTAGCTCAGCCCTCCTGTGTCACTCACAAGCAGCCCTCCTCAAGTCCAGCTCAGCCCTCCTCAGGTCTAGCTCAGCCCTCCTGTGTCACTCACAAGCAGCCCTCCTCAAGTCCAGCTCAGCCCTCCTGTGTCACTCACAAGCAGCCCGCCTCAGGTCTAGCTCAGCCCTCCTGTGTCACTCACAAGCAGCCCTCCTTAGGGCCAGCTCAGCCCTCCTCAGGTCTAGCTCAGCCCTCCTGTGTCACTCACAAGCAGCCCTCCTCAAGTCCAGCTCAGCCCTCCTGTGTTACTCACAAGCAGCCTTCCTCAAGTCCAGCTCAGCCCTCCTCAGGTCTAGCTCAGCCCTCCTGTGTCACTCACAAGCAGCCCTCCTCAAGTCCAGCTCAGCCCTCCTGTGCCCCTCCTCAAGTTCAGCTCAGCCCTCCTGTGTCACTCACAAGCAGCCCTCCTCAAGTCCAGGTCAGCCCTCCTGTGTCACTCACAAGCAGCCCTCCTCAAGTCCAGCTCAGCACTCCTCAGGTCTAGCTCAGCCCTCCTGTGTCACTCACAAGCAGCCCTCCTCAAGTCCAGCTCAGCCCACCTCAGGTCCAGCTCAGCCCACCTCAGGTCTAGCTCAGCCCTCCTGTGTCACTCACAAGCAGCCCTCCTCAAGTCCAGCTCAGCCCTCCTGTGTCACTCACAAGCAGCCCGCCTCAGGTCTAGCTCAGCCCTCCTCAGGTCTAGCTCAGCCCTCCTGTGTCACTCACAAGCAGCCCTCCTCAAGTCCAACTCAGCCCTCCTGTGTCACTCACAAGCAGCCCTCTTCAGGTCCAGCTCAGCCCTCCTCAGGTCTAGCTCAGCCCTCCTGTGTCACTCACAAGCAGCCCTCCTCAAGTCCAGCTCAGCCCTCCTGTGTTACTCACAAGCAGCCTTCCTCAAGTCGAGCTCAGCCCTCCTCAGGTCTAGCTCAGCCCTCCTGTGCCACTCACAAGCAGCCCTCCTCAAGTTCAGCTCAGCCCTCCTGTGTCACTCACAAGCAGCCCTCCTCAAGTCCAGCTCAGCCCTCCTGTGTTACTCACAAGCAGCCTTCCTCAAGTCCAGCTCAGCCCTCCTCAGGTCTAGCTCAGCCCTCCTGTGCCACTCACAAGCAGCCCTCCTCAAGTTCAGCTCAGCCCTCCTGTGTCACTCACAAGCAGCCCTCCTCAAGTCCAGCTCAGCACTCCTCAGGTCTAGCTCAGCCCTCCTGTGTCACTCACAAGCAGCACTCCTCAAGTCCAGCTCAGCCCACCTCAGGTCTAGCTCAGCCCTCCTGTGTCACTCACAAGCAGCCTTCCTCAAGTCCAACTCAGCCCTCCTCAGGTCTAGCTCAGCCCTCCTGTGTCACTCACAAGCAGCCCTCCTCAAGTCCAGCTCAGCCCTCCTCAAGTCCAGCTCAGCCCTCCTGTGCCACTCACAAGCAGCCCTCCTCAAGTTCAGCTCAGCCCTCCTGTGTCACTCACAAGCAGCCCTCCTCAAGTCCAGCTCAGCCCTCCTGTGTTACTCACAAGCAGCCTTCCTCAAGTCCAGCTCAGCCCTCCTCAGGTCTAGCTCAGCCCTCCTGTGTCACTCACAAGCAGCCCTCCTCAAGTCCAGATCAGCCCTCCTGTGCCCCTCCTCAAGTTCAGCTCAGCCCTCCTGTGTCACTCACAAGCAGCCCTCCTCAAGTCCAGGTCAGCCCTCCTGTGTCACTCACAAGCAGCCCTCCTCAAGTCCAGCTCAGCACTCCTCAGGTCTAGCTCAGCCCTCCTCTGTCACTCACAAGCAGCCCTCCTCAAGTCCAGCTCAGCCCACCTCAGGTCCAGCTCAGCCCACCTCAGGTCTAGCTCAGCCCTCCTGTGTCACTCACAAGCAGCCCTCCTCAAGTCCAGCTCAGCCCTCCTGTGTCACTCACAAGCAGCCCGCCTCAGGTCTAGCTCAGCCCTCCTCAGGTCTAGCTCAGCCCTCCTGTGTCACTCACAAGCAGCCCTCCTCAAGTCCAACTCAGCCCTCCTGTGTCACTCACAAGCAGCCCTCTTCAGGTCCAGCTCAGCCCTCCTCAGGTCTAGCTCAGCCCTCCTGTGTCACTCACAAGCAGCCCTCCTCAAGTCCAGCTCAGCCCTCCTGTGTTACTCACAAGCAGCCTTCCTCAAGTCGAGCTCAGCCCTCCTCAGGTCTAGCTCAGCCCTCCTGTGCCACTCACAAGCAGCCCTCCTCAAGTTCAGCTCAGCCCTCCTGTGTCACTCACAAGCAGCCCTCCTCAAGTCCAGCTCAGCCCTCCTGTGTTACTCACAAGCAGCCTTCCTCAAGTCCAGCTCAGCCCTCCTCAGGTCTAGCTCAGCCCTCCTGTGCCACTCACAAGCAGCCCTCCTCAAGTTCAGCTCAGCCCTCCTGTGTCACTCACAAGCAGCCCTCCTCAAGTCCAGGTCAGCCCTCCTGTGTCACTCACAAGCAGCCCTCCTCAAGTCCAGCTCAGCACTCCTCAGGTCTAGCTCAGCCCTCCTGTGTCACTCACAAGCAGCCCTCCTCAAGTCCAGCTCAGCCCACCTCAGGTCTAGCTCAGCCCTCCTGTGTCACTCACAAGCAGCCTTCCTCAAGTCCAACTCAGCCCTCCTCAGGTCTAGCTCAGCCCTCCTGTGTCACTCACAAGCAGCCCTCCTCAAGTCCAGCTCAGCCCTCCTCAAGTCCAGCTCAGCCCTCCTGTGCCACTCACAAGCAGCCCTCCTCAAGTTCAGCTCAGCCCTCCTGTGTCACTCACAAGCAGCCCTCCTCAAGTCCAGCTCAGCCCTCCTATGCCACTCACAAGCAGCCCTCCTCAAGTCCAGCTCAGCCCTCCTGTGTCACTCACAAGCAGCCCTCCTCAAGTTCAGCTCAGCCCTCCTGTGTGACTCACAAGCAGCCTTCCTCAGGTCCAGCTCAGCCCTCCTGTGTCACTCACAAGCAGCCCTCAAGTCCAGCTCAGCCCTCCTGTGTCACTCACAAGCAGCCCTCCTCAAGTCCAGGTCAGCCCTCCTGTGTCACTCATAAGCAGCCCTCCTCAAGTCCAGCTCAGCACTCCTCAGGTCTAGCTCAGCCCTCCTCAAGTCCAGCTCAGCCCACCTCAGGTCTAGCTCAGCCCTCCTGTGTCACTCACAAGCAGCCTTCCTCAAGTCCAACTCAGCCCTCCTCAGGTCTAGCTCAGCCCTCCTGTGTCACTCACAAGCAGCCCTCCTCAAGTCCAGCTCAGCCCTCCTCAGGTCTAGCTCAGCCCTCCTGTGTCACTCACAAGCAGCCCCCCTCAAGTCCAGCTCAGCCCTCCTGTGTCACTCACAAGCAGCCCGCCTCAGGTCTAGCTCAGCCCTCCTTGTGTCACTCACAAGCAGCCCTCCTCAGGGCCAGCTCATCCCTCCTCAGGTCTAGCTCAGCCCTCCTGTGTCACTCACAAGCAGCCCTCCTCAAGTCCAGGTCAGCCCTCCTGTGTTACTCACAAGCAGCCTTCCTCAAGTCCAGCTCAGCCCTCCTCAGGTCTAGCTCAGCCCTCCTGTGTCACTCACAAGCAGCCCTCCTCAAGTCCAGCTCAGCCCTCCTGTGCCACTCACAAGCAGCCCTCCTCAAGTTCAGCTCAGCCCTCCTGTGTCACTCACAAGCAGCCCTCCTCAAGTCCAGGTCAGCCCTCCTGTGTCACTCACAAGCAGCCCTCCTCAAGTCCAGCTCAGCACTCCTCAGGTCTAGCTCAGCCCTCCTGTGTCACTCACAAGCAGCCCTCCTCAAGTCCAGCTCAGCCCACCTCAGGTCTAGCTCAGCCCTCCTGTGTCACTCACAAGCAGCCCTCCTCAAGTCCAGCTCAGCCCTCCTGTGTCACTCACAAGCAGCCCGCCTCAGGTCTAGCTCAGCCCTCCTCAGGTCTAGCTCAGCCCTCCCGTGTCACTCACAAGCAGCCCTCCTCAAGTCCAACTCAGGCCTCCTCAGGTCTAGCTCAGCCCTCCTGTGTCACTCACAAGCAGCCCTCCTCAAGTCCAGCTCAGCCCTCCTGTGTTACTCACAAGCAGCCCACCTCAAGTCCAGCTCAGCACTCCTCAGGTCTAGCTCAGCCCTCCTGTGTCACTCACAAGCAGCCCTCCTCAAGTCCAGCTCAGCCCACCTCAGGTCCAGCTCAGCCCACCTCAGGTCTAGATCAGCCCTCCTGTGTCACTCACAAGCAGCCCTCCTCAAGTCCAGCTCAGCCCTCCTGTGTCACTCACAAGCAGCCCGCCTCAGGTCTAGCTCAGCCCTCCTCAGGTCTAGCTCAGCCCTCCTGTGTCACTCACAAGCAGCCCTCCTCAAGTCCAACTCAGCCCTCCTGTGTCACTCACAAGCAGCCCTCTTCAGGTCCAGCTCAGCCCTCCTCAGGTCTAGCTCAGCCCTCCTGTGTCACTCACAAAGCAGCCCTCCTCAAGTCCAGCTCAGCCCTCCTGTGTTACTCACAAGCAGCCTTCCTCAAGTCGAGCTCAGCCCTCCTCAGGTCTAGCTCAGCCCTCCTGTGCCACTCACAAGCAGCCCTCCTCAAGTTCAGCTCAGCCCTCCTGTGTCACTCACAAGCAGCCCTCCTCAAGTCCAGCTCAGCCCTCCTGTGTTACTCACAAGCAGCCTTCCTCAAGTCCAGCTCAGCCCTCCTCAGGTCTAGCTCAGCCCTCCTGTGCCACTCACAAGCAGCCCTCCTCAAGTTCAGCTCAGCCCTCCTGTGTCACTCACAAGCAGCCCTCCTCAAGTCCAGGTCAGCCCTCCTGTGTCACTCACAAGCAGCCCTCCTCAAGTCCAGCTCAGCACTCCTCAGGTCTAGCTCAGCCCTCCTGTGTCACTCACAAGCAGCCCTCCTCAAGTCCAGCTCAGCCCACCTCAGGTCTAGCTCAGCCCTCCTGTGTCACTCACAAGCAGCCTTCCTCAAGTCCAACTCAGCCCTCCTCAGGTCTAGCTCAGCCCTCCTGTGTCACTCACAAGCAGCCCTCCTCAAGTCCAGCTCAGCCCTCCTCAAGTCCAGCTCAGCCCTCCTATGCCACTCACAAGCAGCCCTCCTCAAGTCCAGCTCAGCCCTCCTGTGTCACTCACAAGCAGCCCTCCTCAAGTTCAGCTCAGCCCTCCTGTGTGACTCACAAGCAGCCTTCCTCAGGTCCAGCTCAGCCCTCCTGTGTCACTCACAAGCAGCCCTCAAGTCCAGCTCAGCCCTCCTGTGTCACTCACAAGCAGCCCTCCTCAAGTCCAGCTCAGCCCTCCTCAGGTCTAGCTCAGCCCTCCTGTGCCACTCACAAGCAGCCCTCCTCAAGTCCAGGTCAGCCCTCCTGTGTCACTCATAAGCAGCCCTCCTCAAGTCCAGCTCAGCACTCCTCAGGTCTAGCTCAGCCCTCCTCAAGTCCAGCTCAGCCCACCTCAGGTCTAGCTCAGCCCTCCTGTGTCACTCACAAGCAGCCTTCCTCAAGTCCAACTCAGCCCTCCTCAGGTCTAGCTCAGCCCTCCTGTGTCACTCACAAGCAGCCCTCCTCAAGTCCAGCTCAGCCCTCCTCAGGTCTAGCTCAGCCCTCCTGTGTCACTCACAAGCAGCCCCCCTCAAGTCCAGCTCAGCCCTCCTGTGTCACTCACAAGCAGCCCGCCTCAGGTCTAGCTCAGCCCTCCTTGTGTCACTCACAAGCAGCCCTCCTCAGGGCCAGCTCAGCCCTCCTCAGGTCTAGCTCAGCCCTCCTGTGTCACTCACAAGCAGCCCTCCTCAAGTCCAGCTCAGCCCTCCTGTGTTACTCACAAGCAGCCTTCCTCAAGTCCAGCTCAGCCCTCCTCAGGTCTAGCTCAGCCCTCCTGTGTCACTCACAAGCAGCCCTCCTCAAGTCCAGCTCAGCCCTCCTGTGCCACTCACAAGCAGCCCTCCTCAAGTTCAGCTCAGCCCTCCTGTGTCACTCACAAGCAGCCCTCCTCAAGTCCAGGTCAGCCCTCCTGTGTCACTCACAAGCAGCCCTCCTCAAGTCCAGCTCAGCACTCCTCAGGTCTAGCTCAGCCCTCCTGTGTCACTCACAAGCAGCCCTCCTCAAGTCCAGCTCAGCCCACCTCAGGTCTAGCTCAGCCCTCCTGTGTCACTCACAAGCAGCCCTCCTCAAGTCCAGCTCAGCCCTCCTGTGTCACTCACAAGCAGCCCGCCTCAGGTCTAGCTCAGCCCTCCTCAGGTCTAGCTCAGCCCTCCCGTGTCACTCACAAGCAGCCCTCCTCAAGTCCAACTCAGGCCTCCTCAGGTCTAGCTCAGCCCTCCTGTGTCACTCACAAGCAGCCCTCCTCAAGTCCAGCTCAGCCCTCCTGTGTTACTCACAAGCAGCCCACCTCAAGTCCAGCTCAGCACTCCTCAGGTCTAGCTCAGCCCTCCTGTGTCACTCACAAGCAGCCCTCCTCAAGTCCAGCTCAGCCCACCTCAGGTCCAGCTCAGCCCACCTCAGGTCTAGATCAGCCCTCCTGTGTCACTCACAAGCAGCCCTCCTCAAGTCCAGCTCAGCCCTCCTGTGTCACTCACAAGCAGCCCGCCTCAGGTCTAGCTCAGCCCTCCTCAGGTCTAGCTCAGCCCTCCTGTGTCACTCACAAGCAGCCCTCCCCAAGTCCAACTCAGCCCTCCTGTGTCACTCACAAGCAGCCCTCTTCAGGTCCAGCTCAGCCCTCCTCAGGTCTAGCTCAGCCCTCCTGTGTCACTCACAAGCAGCCCTCCTCAAGTCCAGCTCAGCCCTCCTGTGTTACTCACAAGCAGCCTTCCTCAAGTCGAGCTCAGCCCTCCTCAGGTCTAGCTCAGCCCTCCTGTGCCACTCACAAGCAGCCCTCCTCAAGTTCAGCTCAGCCCTCCTGTGTCACTCACAAGCAGCCCTCCTCAAGTCCAGCTCAGCCCTCCTGTGTTACTCACAAGCAGCCTTCCTCAAGTCCAGCTCAGCCCTCCTCAGGTCTAGCTCAGCCCTCCTGTGCCACTCACAAGCAGCCCTCCTCAAGTTCAGCTCAGCCCTCCTGTGTCACTCACAAGCAGCCCTCCTCAAGTCCAGGTCAGCCCTCCTGTGTCACTCACAAGCAGCCCTCCTCAAGTCCAGCTCAGCACTCCTCAGGTCTAGCTCAGCCCTCCTGTGTCACTCACAAGCAGCCCTCCTCAAGTCCAGCTCAGCCCACCTCAGGTCTAGCTCAGCCCTCCTGTGTCACTCACAAGCAGCCTTCCTCAAGTCCAACTCAGCCCTCCTCAGGTCTAGCTCAGCCCTCCTGTGTCACTCACAAGCAGCCCTCCTCAAGTCCAGCTCAGCCCTCCTCAAGTCCAGCTCAGCCCTCCTGTGCCACTCACAAGCAGCCCTCCTCAAGTTCAGCTCAGCCCTCCTGTGTCACTCACAAGCAGCCCTCCTCAAGTCCAGCTCAGCCCTCCTATGCCACTCACAAGCAGCCCTCCTCAAGTCCAGCTCAGCCCTCCTGTGTCACTCACAAGCAGCCCTCCTCAAGTTCAGCTCAGCCCTCCTGTGTGACTCACAAGCAGCCTTCCTCAGGTCCAGCTCAGCCCTCCTGTGTCACTCACAAGCAGCCCTCAAGTCCAGCTCAGCCCTCCTGTGTCACTCACAAGCAGCCCTCCTCAAGTCCAGCTCAGCCCTCCTCAGGTCTAGCTCAGCCCTCCTGTGCCACTCACAAGCAGCCCTCCTCAAGTCCAGGTCAGCCCTCCTGTGTCACTCATAAGCAGCCCTCCTCAAGTCCAGCTCAGCACTCCTCAGGTCTAGCTCAGCCCTCCTCAAGTCCAGCTCAGCCCACCTCAGGTCTAGCTCAGCCCTCCTGTGTCACTCACAAGCAGCCTTCCTCAAGTCCAACTCAGCCCTCCTCAGGTCTAGCTCAGCCCTCCTGTGTCACTCACAAGCAGCCCTCCTCAAGTCCAGCTCAGCCCTCCTCAGGTCTAGCTCAGCCCTCCTGTGTCACTCACAAGCAGCCCCCCTCAAGTCCAGCTCAGCCCTCCTGTGTCACTCACAAGCAGCCCGCCTCAGGTCTAGCTCAGCCCTCTTGTGTCACTCACAAGCAGCCCTCCTCAGGGCCAGCTCAGCCCTCCTCAGGTCTAGCTCAGCCCTCCTGTGTCACTCACAAGCAGCCCTCCTCAAGTCCAGCTCAGCCCTCCTGTGTTACTCACAAGCAGCCTTCCTCAAGTCCAGCTCAGCCCTCCTCAGGTCTAGCTCAGCCCTCCTGTGTCACTCACAAGCAGCCCTCCTCAAGTCCAGCTCAGCCCTCCTGTGCCACTCACAAGCAGCCCTCCTCAAGTTCAGCTCAGCCCTCCTGTGTCACTCACAAGCAGCCCTCCTCAAGTCCAGGTCAGCCCTCCTGTGTCACTCACAAGCAGCCCTCCTCAAGTCCAGCTCAGCACTCCTCAGGTCTAGCTCAGCCCTCCTGTGTCACTCACAAGCAGCCCTCCTCAAGTCCAGCTCAGCCCACCTCAGGTCTAGCTCAGCCCTCCTGTGTCACTCACAAGCAGCCCTCCTCAAGTCCAGCTCAGCCCTCCTGTGTCACTCACAAGCAGCCCGCCTCAGGTCTAGCTCAGCCCTCCTCAGGTCTAGCTCAGCCCTCCTGTGTCACTCACAAGCAGCCCTCCTCAAGTCCAACTCAGGCCTCCTCAGGTCTAGCTCAGCCCTCCTGTGTCACTCACAAGCAGCCCTCCTCAAGTCCAGGTCAGCCCTCCTGTGTTACTCACAAGCAGCCCACCTCAAGTCCAGCTCAGCACTCCTCAGCTCTAGCTCAGCCCTCCTGTGTCACTCACAAGCAGCCCTCCTCAAGTCCAGCTCAGCCCACCTCAGGTCTAGCTCAGCCCTCCTGTGTCACTCACAAGCAGCCCTCCTCAAGTCCAGCTCAGCCCTCCTGTGTCACTCACAAGCAGCCCGCCTCAGGTCTAGCTCAGCCCTCCTCAGGTCTAGCTCAGCCCTCCTGTGTCACTCACAAGCAGCCCTCCTCAGGTCCAGCTCAGCCCTCCTCAGGTCTAGCTCAGCCCTCCTGTGTCACTCACAAGCAGCCCTCCTCAAGTCCAGGTCAGCCCTCCTGTGTCACTCACAAGCAGCCCTCCTCAAGTCCAGCTCAGCACTCCTCAGGTCTAGCTCAGCCCTCCTGTGTCACTCACAAGCAGCCCTCCTCAAGTCCAGCTCAGCCCACCTCAGGTCCAGCTCAGCCCACCTCAGGTCTAGCTCAGCCCTCCTGTGTCACTCACAAGCAGCCCTCCTCAAGTCCAGCTCAGCCCTCCTGTGTCACTCACAAGCAGCCCGCCTCAGGTCTAGCTCAGCCCTCCTCAGGTCTAGCTCAGCCCTCCTGTGTCACTCACAAGCAGCCCTCCTCAAGTCCAACTCAGCCCTCCTGTGTCACTCACAAGCAGCCCTCTTCAGGTCCAGCTCAGCCCTCCTCAGGTCTAGCTCAGCCCTCCTGTGTCACTCACAAGCAGCCCTCCTCAAGTCCAGCTCAGCCCTCCTGTGTTACTCACAAGCAGCCTTCCTCAAGTCGAGCTCAGCCCTCCTCAGGTCTAGCTCAGCCCTCCTGTGCCACTCACAAGCAGCCCTCCTCAAGTTCAGCTCAGCCCTCCTGTGTCACTCACAAGCAGCCCTCCTCAAGTCCAGCTCAGCCCTCCTGTGTTACTCACAAGCAGCCTTCCTCAAGTCCAGCTCAGCCCTCCTCAGGTCTAGCTCAGCCCTCCTGTGCCACTCACAAGCAGCCCTCCTCAAGTTCAGCTCAGCCCTCCTGTGTCACTCACAAGCAGCCCTCCTCAAGTCCAGCTCAGCACTCCTCAGGTCTAGCTCAGCCCTCCTGTGTCACTCACAAGCAGCCCTCCTCAAGTCCAGCTCAGCCCACCTCAGGTCTAGCTCAGCCCTCCTGTGTCACTCACAAGCAGCCTTCCTCAAGTCCAACTCAGCCCTCCTCAGGTCTAGCTCAGCCCTCCTGTGTCACTCACAAGCAGCCCTCCTCAAGTCCAGCTCAGCCCTCCTCAAGTCCAGCTCAGCCCTCCTGTGCCACTCACAAGCAGCCCTCCTCAAGTTCAGCTCAGCCCTCCTGTGTCACTCACAAGCAGCCCTCCTCAAGTCCAGCTCAGCCCTCCTGTGTTACTCACAAGCAGCCTTCCTCAAGTCCAGCTCAGCCCTCCTCAGGTCTAGCTCAGCCCTCCTGTGTCACTCACAAGCAGCCCTCCTCAAGTCCAGATCAGCCCTCCTGTGCCCCTCCTCAAGTTCAGCTCAGCCCTCCTGTGTCACTCACAAGCAGCCCTCCTCAAGTCCAGGTCAGCCCTCCTGTGTCACTCACAAGCAGCCCTCCTCAAGTCCAGCTCAGCCCTCCTGTGTTACTCACAAGCAGCCTTCCTCAAGTCGAGCTCAGCCCTCCTCAGGTCTAGCTCAGCCCTCCTGTGCCACTCACAAGCAGCCCTCCTCAAGTTCAGCTCAGCCCTCCTGTGTCACTCACAAGCAGCCCTCCTCAAGTCCAGCTCAGCCCTCCTGTGTTACTCACAAGCAGCCTTCCTCAAGTCCAGCTCAGCCCTCCTCAGGTCTAGCTCAGCCCTCCTGTGCCACTCACAAGCAGCCCTCCTCAAGTTCAGCTCAGCCCTCCTGTGTCACTCACAAGCAGCCCTCCTCAAGTCCAGCTCAGCACTCCTCAGGTCTAGCTCAGCCCTCCTGTGTCACTCACAAGCAGCCCTCCTCAAGTCCAGCTCAGCCCACCTCAGGTCTAGCTCAGCCCTCCTGTGTCACTCACAAGCAGCCTTCCTCAAGTCCAACTCAGCCCTCCTCAGGTCTAGCTCAGCCCTCCTGTGTCACTCACAAGCAGCCCTCCTCAAGTCCAGCTCAGCCCTCCTCAAGTCCAGCTCAGCCCTCCTGTGCCACTCACAAGCAGCCCTCCTCAAGTTCAGCTCAGCCCTCCTGTGTCACTCACAAGCAGCCCTCCTCAAGTCCAGCTCAGCCCTCCTGTGTTACTCACAAGCAGCCTTCCTCAAGTCCAGCTCAGCCCTCCTCAGGTCTAGCTCAGCCCTCCTGTGTCACTCACAAGCAGCCCTCCTCAAGTCCAGATCAGCCCTCCTGTGCCCCTCCTCAAGTTCAGCTCAGCCCTCCTGTGTCACTCACAAGCAGCCCTCCTCAAGTCCAGGTCAGCCCTCCTGTGTCACTCACAAGCAGCCCTCCTCAAGTCCAGCTCAGCACTCCTCAGGTCTAGCTCAGCCCTCCTCTGTCACTCACAAGCAGCCCTCCTCAAGTCCAGCTCAGCCCACCTCAGGTCCAGCTCAGCCCACCTCAGGTCTAGCTCAGCCCTCCTGTGTCACTCACAAGCAGCCCTCCTCAAGTCCAGCTCAGCCCTCCTGTGTCACTCACAAGCAGCCCTCCTCAAGTCCAGCTCAGCCCACCTCAGGTCCAGCTCAGCCCACCTCAGGTCTAGATCAGCCCTCCTGTGTCACTCACAAGCAGCCCTCCTCAAGTCCAGCTCAGCCCTCCTGTGTCACTCACAAGCAGCCCGCCTCAGGTCTAGCTCAGCCCTCCTCAGGTCTAGCTCAGCCCTCCTGTGTCACTCACAAGCAGCCCTCCTCAAGTCCAACTCAGCCCTCCTGTGTCACTCACAAGCAGCCCTCTTCAGGTCCAGCTCAGCCCTCCTCAGGTCTAGCTCAGCCCTCCTGTGTCACTCACAAGCAGCCCTCCTCAAGTCCAGCTCAGCCCTCCTGTGTTACTCACAAGCAGCCTTCCTCAAGTCGAGCTCAGCCCTCCTCAGGTCTAGCTCAGCCCTCCTGTGCCACTCACAAGCAGCCCTCCTCAAGTTCAGGTCAGCCCTCCTGTGTCACTCACAAGCAGCCCTCCTCAAGTCCAGCTCAGCCCTCCTGTGTTACTCACAAGCAGCCTTCCTCAAGTCCAGCTCAGCCCTCCTCAGGTCTAGCTCAGCCCTCCTGTGCCACTCACAAGCAGCCCTCCTCAAGTTCAGCTCAGCCCTCCTGTGTCACTCACAAGCAGCCCTCCTCAAGTCCAGGTCAGCCCTCCTGTGTCACTCACAAGCAGCCCTCCTCAAGTCCAGCTCAGCACTCCTCAGGTCTAGCTCAGCCCTCCTGTGTCACTCACAAGCAGCCCTCCTCAAGTCCAGCTCAGCCCACCTCAGGTCTAGCTCAGCCCTCCTGTGTCACTCACAAGCAGCCTTCCTCAAGTCCAACTCAGCCCTCCTCAGGTCTAGCTCAGCCCTCCTGTGTCACTCACAAGCAGCCCTCCTCAAGTCCAGCTCAGCCCTCCTCAAGTCCAGCTCAGCCCTCCTGTGCCACTCACAAGCAGCCCTCCTCAAGTTCAGCTCAGCCCTCCTGTGTCACTCACAAGCAGCCCTCCTCAAGTCCAGCTCAGCCCTCCTATGCCACTCACAAGCAGCCCTCCTCAAGTCCAGCTCAGCCCTCCTGTGTCACTCACAAGCAGCCCTCCTCAAGTTCAGCTCAGCCCTCCTGTGTGACTCACAAGCAGCCTTCCTCAGGTCCAGCTCAGCCCTCCTGTGTCACTCACAAGCAGCCCTCAAGTCCAGCTCAGCCCTCCTGTGTCACTCACAAGCAGCCCTCCTCAAGTCCAGCTCAGCCCTCCTCAGGTCTAGCTCAGCCCTCCTGTGCCACTCACAAGCAGCCCTCCTCAAGTCCAGGTCAGCCCTCCTGTGTCACTCATAAGCAGCCCTCCTCAAGTCCAGCTCAGCACTCCTCAGGTCTAGCTCAGCCCTCCTCAAGTCCAGCTCAGCCCACCTCAGGTCTAGCTCAGCCCTCCTGTGTCACTCACAAGCAGCCTTCCTCAAGTCCAACTCAGCCCTCCTCAGGTCTAGCTCAGCCCTCCTGTGTCACTCACAAGCAGCCCTCCTCAAGTCCAGCTCAGCCCTCCTCAGGTCTAGCTCAGCCCTCCTGTGTCACTCACAAGCAGCCCCCCTCAAGTCCAGCTCAGCCCTCCTGTGTCACTCACAAGCAGCCCGCCTCAGGTCTAGCTCAGCCCTCCTGTGTCACTCACAAGCAGCCCTCCTCAGGGCCAGCTCAGCCCTCCTCAGGTCTAGCTCAGCCCTCCTGTGTCACTCACAAGCAGCCCTCCTCAAGTCCAGCTCAGCCCTCCTGTGTTACTCACAAGCAGCCTTCCTCAAGTCCAGCTCAGCCCTCCTCAGGTCTAGCTCAGCCCTCCTGTGTCACTCACAAGCAGCCCTCCTCAAGTCCAGCTCAGCCCTCCTGTGCCACTCACAAGCAGCCCTCCTCAAGTTCAGCTCAGCCCTCCTGTGTCACTCACAAGCAGCCCTCCTCAAGTCCAGGTCAGCCCTCCTGTGTCACTCACAAGCAGCCCTCCTCAAGTCCAGCTCAGCACTCCTCAGGTCTAGCTCAGCCCTCCTGTGTCACTCACAAGCAGCCCTCCTCAAGTCCAGCTCAGCCCACCTCAGGTCTAGCTCAGCCCTCCTGTGTCACTCACAAGCAGCCCTCCTCAAGTCCAGCTCAGCCCTCCTGTGTCACTCACAAGCAGCCCGCCTCAGGTCTAGCTCAGCCCTCCTCAGGTCTAGCTCAGCCCTCCTGTGTCACTCACAAGCAGCCCTCCTCAAGTCCAACTCAGGCCTCCTCAGGTCTAGCTCAGCCCTCCTGTGTCACTCACAAGCAGCCCTCCTCAAGTCCAGCTCAGCCCTCCTGTGTTACTCACAAGCAGCCCACCTCAAGTCCAGCTCAGCACTCCTCAGCTCTAGCTCAGCCCTCCTGTGTCACTCACAAGCAGCCCTCCTCAAGTCCAGCTCAGCCCACCTCAGGTCTAGCTCAGCCCTCCTGTGTCACTCACAAGCAGCCCTCCTCAAGTCCAGCTCAGCCCTCCTGTGTCACTCACAAGCAGCCCGCCTCAGGTCTAGCTCAGCCCTCCTCAGGTCTAGCTCAGCCCTCCTGTGTCACTCACAAGCAGCCCTCCTCAGGTCCAGCTCAGCCCTCCTCAGGTCTAGCTCAGCCCTCCTGTGTCACTCACAAGCAGCCCTCCTCAAGTCCAGCTCAGCCCTCCCGTGTTACTCACAACCAGCCTTCCTCAAGTCCAGCTCAGCCCTCCTCAGGTCTAGCTCAGCCCTCCTGTGCCACTCACAAGCAGTCCTCCTCAAGTTCAGCTCAGCCCTCCTGTGTCACTCACAAGCAGCCCTCCTCAAGTTCAGCTCAGCCCTCCTGTGTGACTCATAAGCAGCCTTCCTCAGGTCCAGCTCAGCCCTCCTGTGTCACTCACAAGCAGCCCTCAAGTCCAGCTCAGCCCTCCTGTGTCACTCACAAGCAGCCCTCCTCAAGTCCAGGTCAGCCCTCCTGTGTCACTCATAAGCAGCCCTCCTCAAGTCCAGCTCAGCACTCCTCAGGTCTAGCTCAGCCCTCCTCAAGTCCAGCTCAGCCCACCTCAGGTCTAGCTCAGCCCTCCTGTGTCACTCACAAGCAGCCTTCCTCAAGTCCAACTCAGCCCTCCTCAGGTCTAGCTCAGCCCTCCTGTGTCACTCACAAGCAGCCCTCCTCAAGTCCAGCTCAGCCCTCCTCAGGTCTAGCTCAGCCCTCCTGTGTCACTCACAAGCAGCCCCCCTCAAGTCCAGCTCAGCCCTCCTGTGTCACTCACAAGCAGCCCGCCTCAGGTCTAGCTCAGCCCTCCTTGTGTCACTCACAAGCAGCCCTCCTCAGGGCCAGCTCAGCCCTCCTCAGGTCTAGCTCAGCCCTCCTGTGTCACTCACAAGCAGCCCTCCTCAAGTCCAGCTCAGCCCTCCTGTGTTACTCACAAGCAGCCTTCCTCAAGTCCAGCTCAGCCCTCCTCAGGTCTAGCTCAGCCCTCCTGTGTCACTCACAAGCAGCCCTCCTCAAGTCCAGCTCAGCCCTCCTGTGCCACTCACAAGCAGCCCTCCTCAAGTTCAGCTCAGCCCTCCTGTGTCACTCACAAGCAGCCCTCCTCAAGTCCAGGTCAGCCCTCCTGTGTCACTCACAAGCAGCCCTCCTCAAGTCCAGCTCAGCACTCCTCAGGTCTAGCTCAGCCCTCCTGTGTCACTCACAAGCAGCCCTCCTCAAGTCCAGCTCAGCCCACCTCAGGTCTAGGACAGCCCTCCTGTGTCACTCACAAGCAGCCCTCCTCAAGTCCAGCTCAGCCCTCCTGTGTCACTCACAAGCAGCCCGCCTCAGGTCTAGCTCAGCCCTCCTCAGGTCTAGCTCAGCCCTCCCGTGTCACTCACAAGCAGCCCTCCTCAAGTCCAACTCAGGCCTCCTCAGGTCTAGCTCAGCCCTCCTGTGTCACTCACAAGCAGCCCTCCTCAAGTCCAGCTCAGCCCTCCTGTGTTACTCACAAGCAGCCCACCTCAAATCCAGCTCAGCACTCCTCAGGTCTAGCTCAGCCCTCCTGTGTCACTCACAAGCAGCCCTCCTCAAGTCCAGCTCAGCCCACCTCAGGTCCAGCTCAGCCCACCTCAGGTCTAGATCAGCCCTCCTGTGTCACTCACAAGCAGCCCTCCTCAAGTCCAGCTCAGCCCTCCTGTGTCACTCACAAGCAGCCCTCCTCAAGTCCAGCTCAGCCCTCCTGTGTCACTCACAAGCAGCCCGCCTCAGGTCTAGCTCAGCCCTCCTCAGGTCTAGCTCAGCCCTCCCGTGTCACTCACAAGCAGCCCTCCTCAAGTCCAACTCAGGCCTCCTCAGGTCTAGCTCAGCCCTCCTGTGTCACTCACAAGCAGCCCTCCTCAAGTCCAGCTCAGCACTCCTCAGGTCTAGCTCAGCCCTCCTGTGTCACTCACAAGCAGCCCTCCTCAAGTCCAGCTCAGCCCACCTCAGGTCTAGGACAGCCCTCCTGTGTCACTCACAAGCAGCCCTCCTCAAGTCCAGCTCAGCCCTCCTGTGTCACTCACAAGCAGCCCGCCTCAGGTCTAGCTCAGCCCTCCTCAGGTCTAGCTCAGCCCTCCCGTGTCACTCACAAGCAGCCCTCCTCAAGTCCAACTCAGGCCTCCTCAGGTCTAGCTCAGCCCTCCTGTGTCACTCACAAGCAGCCCTCCTCAAGTCCAGCTCAGCCCTCCTGTGTTACTCACAAGCAGCCCACCTCAAGTCCAGCTCAGCACTCCTCAGGTCTAGCTCAGCCCTCCTGTGTCACTCACAAGCAGCCCTCCTCAAGTCCAGCTCAGCCCACCTCAGGTCCAGCTCAGCCCACCTCAGGTCTAGATCAGCCCTCCTGTGTCACTCACAAGCAGCCCTCCTCAAGTCCAGCTCAGCCCTCCTGTGTCACTCACAAGCAGCCCTCCTCAAGTCCAGCTCAGCCCTCCTGTGTCACTCACAAGCAGCCCGCCTCAGGTCTAGCTCAGCCCTCCTCAGGTCTAGCTCAGCCCTCCCGTGTCACTCACAAGCAGCCCTCCTCAAGTCCAACTCAGGCCTCCTCAGGTCTAGCTCAGCCCTCCTGTGTCACTCACAAGCAGCCCTCCTCAAGTCCAGCTCAGCCCTCCTGTGTTACTCACAAGCAGCCCACCTCAAGTCCAGCTCAGCACTCCTCAGGTCTAGCTCAGCCCTCCTGTGTCACTCACAAGCAGCCCTCCTCAAGTCCAGCTCAGCCCACCTCAGGTCTAGCTCAGCCCTCCTCAGGTCTAGCTCAGCCCTCCCGTGTCACTCACAAGCAGCCCTCCTCAAGTCCAACTCAGGCCTCCTCAGGTCTAGCTCAGCCCTCCTGTGTCACTCACAAGCAGCCCTCCTCAAGTCCAGCTCAGCCCTCCTGTGTTACTCACAAGCAGCCCACCTCAAGTCCAGCTCAGCACTCCTCAGCTCTAGCTCAGCCCTCCTGTGTCACTCACAAGCAGCCCTCCTCAAGTCCAGCTCAGCCCACCTCAGGTCTAGCTCAGCCCTCCTGTGTCACTCACAAGCAGCCCTCCTCAAGTCCAGCTCAGCCCTCCTGTGTCACTCACAAGCAGCCCGCCTCAGGTCTAGCTCAGCCCTCCTCAGGTCTAGCTCAGCCCTCCTGTGTCACTCACAAGCAGCCCTCCTCAAGTTCAGCTCAGCCCTCCTGTGTGACTCATAAGCAGCCTTCCTCAGGTCTAGCTCAGCCCTCCTGTGTCACTCACAAGCAGCCCTCCTCAAGTCCAGCTCAGCCCTCCTGTGTTACTCACAAGCAGCCTTCCTCAAGTCCAGCTCAGCCCTCCTCAGGTCTAGCTCAGCCCTCCTGTGTCACTCACAAGCAGCCCTCCTCAAGTCCAGCTCAGCCCTCCTGTGCCACTCACAAGCAGCCCTCCTCAAGTTCAGCTCAGCCCTCCTGTGTCACTCACAAGCAGCCCTCCTCAAGTCCAGGTCAGCCCTCCTGTGTCACTCACAAGCAGCCCTCCTCAAGTCCAGCTCAGCACTCCTCAGGTCTAGCTCAGCCCTCCTGTGTCACTCACAAGCAGCCCTCCTCAAGTCCAGCTCAGCCCACCTCAGGTCTAGCTCAGCCCTCCTGTGTCACTCACAAGCAGCCCTCCTCAAGTCCAGCTCAGCCCTCCTGTGTCACTCACAAGCAGCCCGCCTCAGGTCTAGCTCAGCCCTCCTCAGGTCTAGCTCAGCCCTCCTGTGTCACTCACAAGCAGCCCTCCTCAAGTCCAACTCAGGCCTCCTCAGGTCTAGCTCAGCCCTCCTGTGTCACTCACAAGCAGCCCTCCTCAAGTCCAGCTCAGCCCTCCTGTGTTACTCACAAGCAGCCCACCTCAAGTCCAGCTCAGCACTCCTCAGCTCTAGCTCAGCCCTCCTGTGTCACTCACAAGCAGCCCTCCTCAAGTCCAGCTCAGCCCACCTCAGGTCTAGCTCAGCCCTCCTGTGTCACTCACAAGCAGCCCTCCTCAAGTCCAGCTCAGCCCTCCTGTGTCACTCACAAGCAGCCCGCCTCAGGTCTAGCTCAGCCCTCCTCAGGTCTAGCTCAGCCCTCCTGTGTCACTCACAAGCAGCCCTCCTCAGATCCAGCTCAGCCCTCCTCAGGTCTAGCTCAGCCCTCCTGTGTCACTCACAAGCAGCCCTCCTCAAGTCCAGCTCAGCCCTCCCGTGTTACTCACAACCAGCCTTCCTCAAGTCCAGCTCAGCCCTCCTCAGGTCTAGCTCAGCCCTCCTGTGCCACTCACAAGCAGCCCTCCTCAAGTTCAGCTCAGCCCTCCTGTGTCACTCACAAGCAGCCCTCCTCAAGTTCAGCTCAGCCCTCCTGTGTGACTCATAAGCAGCCTTCCTCAGGTCCAGCTCAGCCCTCCTGTGTCACTCACAAGCAGCCCTCAAGTCCAGCTCAGCCCTCCTGTGTCACTCACAAGCAGCCCTCCTCAAGTCCAGGTCAGCCCTCCTGTGTCACTCATAAGCAGCCCTCCTCAAGTCCAGCTCAGCACTCCTCAGGTCTAGCTCAGCCCTCCTCAAGTCCAGCTCAGCCCACCTCAGGTCTAGCTCAGCCCTCCTGTGTCACTCACAAGCAGCCTTCCTCAAGTCCAACTCAGCCCTCCTCAGGTCTAGCTCAGCCCTCCTGTGTCACTCACAAGCAGCCCTCCTCAAGTCCAGCTCAGCCCTCCTCAGGTCTAGCTCAGCCCTCCTGTGTCACTCACAAGCAGCCCCCCTCAAGTCCAGCTCAGCCCTCCTGTGTCACTCACAAGCAGCCCGCCTCAGGTCTAGCTCAGCCCTCCTTGTGTCACTCACAAGCAGCCCTCCTCAGGGCCAGCTCAGCCCTCCTCAGGTCTAGCTCAGCCCTCCTGTGTCACTCACAAGCAGCCCTCCTCAAGTCCAGCTCAGCCCTCCTGTGTTACTCACAAGCAGCCTTCCTCAAGTCCAGCTCAGCCCTCCTCAGGTCTAGCTCAGCCCTCCTGTGTCACTCACAAGCAGCCCTCCTCAAGTCCAGCTCAGCCCTCCTGTGCCACTCACAAGCAGCCCTCCTCAAGTTCAGCTCAGCCCTCCTGTGTCACTCACAAGCAGCCCTCCTCAAGTCCAGGTCAGCCCTCCTGTGTCACTCACAAGCAGCCCTCCTCAAGTCCAGCTCAGCACTCCTCAGGTCTAGCTCAGCCCTCCTGTGTCACTCACAAGCAGCCCTCCTCAAGTCCAGCTCAGCCCACCTCAGGTCTAGGACAGCCCTCCTGTGTCACTCACAAGCAGCCCTCCTCAAGTCCAGCTCAGCCCTCCTGTGTCACTCACAAGCAGCCCGCCTCAGGTCTAGCTCAGCCCTCCTCAGGTCTAGCTCAGCCCTCCCGTGTCACTCACAAGCAGCCCTCCTCAAGTCCAACTCAGGCCTACTCAGGTCTAGCTCAGCCCTCCTGTGTCACTCACAAGCAGCCCTCCTCAAGTCCAGCTCAGCCCTCCTGTGTTACTCACAAGCAGCCCACCTCAAGTCCAGCTCAGCACTCCTCAGGTCTAGCTCAGCCCTCCTGTGTCACTCACAAGCAGCCCTCCTCAAGTCCAGCTCAGCCCACCTCAGGTCCAGCTCAGCCCACCTCAGGTCTAGATCAGCCCTCCTGTGTCACTCACAAGCAGCCCTCCTCAAGTCCAGCTCAGCCCTCCTGTGTCACTCACAAGCAGCCCGCCTCAGGTCTAGCTCAGCCCTCCTCAGGTCTAGCTCAGCCCTCCTGTGTCACTCACAAGCAGCCCTCCTCAAGTCCAACTCAGCCCTCCTGTGTCACTCACAAGCAGCCCTCTTCAGGTCCAGCTCAGCCCTCCTCAGGTCTAGCTCAGCCCTCCTGTGTCACTCACAAAGCAGCCCTCCTCAAGTCCAGCTCAGCCCTCCTGTGTTACTCACAAGCAGCCTTCCTCAAGTCGAGCTCAGCCCTCCTCAGGTCTAGCTCAGCCCTCCTGTGCCACTCACAAGCAGCCCTCCTCAAGTTCAGCTCAGCCCTCCTGTGTCACTCACAAGCAGCCTTCCTCAAGTCCAGCTCAGCCCTCCTGTGTTACTCACAAGCAGCCTTCCTCAAGTCCAGCTCAGCCCTCCTCAGGTCTAGCTCAGCCCTCCTGTGCCACTCACAAGCAGCCCTCCTCAAGTTCAGCTCAGCCCTCCTGTGTCACTCACAAGCAGCCCTCCTCAAGTCCAGGTCAGCCCTCCAGTGTCACTCACAAGCAGCCCTCCTCAAGTCCAGCTCAGCACTCCTCAGGTCTAGCTCAGCCCTCCTGTGTCACTCACAAGCAGCCCTCCTCAAGTCCAGCTCAGCCCACCTCAGGTCTAGCTCAGCCCTCCTGTGTCACTCACAAGCAGCCTTCCTCAAGTCCAACTCAGCCCTCCTCAGGTCTAGCTCAGCCCTCCTGTGTCACTCACAAGCAGCCCTCCTCAAGTCCAGCTCAGCCCTCCTCAAGTCCAGCTCAGCCCTCCTATGCCACTCACAAGCAGCCCTCCTCAAGTCCAGCTCAGCCCTCCTGTGTCACTCACAAGCAGCCCTCCTCAAGTTCAGCTCAGCCCTCCTGTGTGACTCACAAGCAGCCTTCCTCAGGTCCAGCTCAGCCCTCCTGTGTCACTCACAAGCAGCCCTCAAGTCCAGCTCAGCCCTCCTGTGTCACTCACAAGCAGCCCTCCTCAAGTCCAGCTCAGCCCTCCTCAGGTCTAGCTCAGCCCTCCTGTGCCACTCACAAGCAGCCCTCCTCAAGTCCAGGTCAGCCCTCCTGTGTCACTCATAAGCAGCCCTCCTCAAGTCCAGCTCAGCACTCCTCAGGTCTAGCTCAGCCCTCCTCAAGTCCAGCTCAGCCCACCTCAGGTCTAGCTCAGCCCTCCTGTGTCACTCACAAGCAGCCTTCCTCAAGTCCAACTCAGCCCTCCTCAGGTCTAGCTCAGCCCTCCTGTGTCACTCACAAGCAGCCCTCCTCAAGTCCAGCTCAGCCCTCCTCAGGTCTAGCTCAGCCCTCCTGTGTCACTCACAAGCAGCCCCCCTCAAGTCCAGCTCAGCCCTCCTGTGTCACTCACAAGCAGCCCGCCTCAGGTCTAGCTCAGCCCTCCTTGTGTCACTCACAAGCAGCCCTCCTCAGGGCCAGCTCAGCCCTCCTCAGGTCTAGCTCAGCCCTCCTGTGTCACTCACAAGCAGCCCTCCTCAAGTCCAGCTCAGCCCTCCTGTGTTACTCACAAGCAGCCTTCCTCAAGTCCAGCTCAGCCCTCCTCAGGTCTAGCTCAGCCCTCCTGTGTCACTCACAAGCAGCCCTCCTCAAGTCCAGCTCAGCCCTCCTGTGCCACTCACAAGCAGCCCTCCTCAAGTTCAGCTCAGCCCTCCTGTGTCACTCACAAGCAGCCCTCCTCAAGTCCAGGTCAGCCCTCCTGTGTCACTCACAAGCAGCCCTCCTCAAGTCCAGCTCAGCACTCCTCAGGTCTAGCTCAGCCCTCCTGTGTCACTCACAAGCAGCCCTCCTCAAGTCCAGCTCAGCCCACCTCAGGTCTAGCTCAGCCCTCCTGTGTCACTCACAAGCAGCCCTCCTCAAGTCCAGCTCAGCCCTCCTGTGTCACTCACAAGCAGCCCGCCTCAGGTCTAGCTCAGCCCTCCTCAGGTCTAGCTCAGCCCTCCCGTGTCACTCACAAGCAGCCCTCCTCAAGTCCAACTCAGGCCTCCTCAGGTCTAGCTCAGCCCTCCTGTGTCACTCACAAGCAGCCCTCCTCAAGTCCAGCTCAGCCCTCCTGTGTTACTCACAAGCAGCCCACCTCAAGTCCAGCTCAGCACTCCTCAGGTCTAGCTCAGCCCTCCTGTGTCACTCACAAGCAGCCCTCCTCAAGTCCAGCTCAGCCCACCTCAGGTCCAGCTCAGCCCACCTCAGGTCTAGATCAGCCCTCCTGTGTCACTCACAAGCAGCCCTCCTCAAGTCCAGCTCAGCCCTCCTGTGTCACTCACAAGCAGCCCGCCTCAGGTCTAGCTCAGCCCTCCTCAGGTCTAGCTCAGCCCTCCTGTGTCACTCACAAGCAGCCCTCCTCAAGTCCAACTCAGCCCTCCTGTGTCACTCACAAGCAGCCCTCTTCAGGTCCAGCTCAGCCCTCCTCAGGTCTAGCTCAGCCCTCCTGTGTCACTCACAAGCAGCCCTCCTCAAGTCCAGCTCAGCCCTCCTGTGTTACTCACAAGCAGCCTTCCTCAAGTCGAGCTCAGCCCTCCTCAGGTCTAGCTCAGCCCTCCTGTGCCACTCACAAGCAGCCCTCCTCAAGTTCAGCTCAGCCCTCCTGTGTCACTCACAAGCAGCCCTCCTCAAGTCCAGCTCAGCCCTCCTGTGTTACTCACAAGCAGCCTTCCTCAAGTCCAGCTCAGCCCTCCTCAGGTCTAGCTCAGCACTCCTGTGCCACTCACAAGCAGCCCTCCTCAAGTTCAGCTCAGCCCTCCTGTGTCACTCACAAGCAGCCCTCCTCAAGTCCAGGTCAGCCCTCCTGTGTCACTCACAAGCAGCCCTCCTCAAGTCCAGCTCAGCACTCCTCAGGTCTAGCTCAGCCCTCCTGTGTCACTCACAAGCAGCCCTCCTCAAGTCCAGCTCAGCCCACCTCAGGTCTAGCTCAGCCCTCCTGTGTCACTCACAAGCAGCCTTCCTCAAGTCCAACTCAGCCCTCCTCAGGTCTAGCTCAGCCCTCCTGTGTCACTCACAAGCAGCCCTCCTCAAGTCCAGCTCAGCCCTCCTCAAGTCCAGCTCAGCCCTCCTGTGCCACTCACAAGCAGCCCTCCTCAAGTTCAGCTCAGCCCTCCTGTGTCACTCACAAGCAGCCCTCCTCAAGTCCAGCTCAGCCCTCCTCAGGTCTAGCTCAGCCCTCCTGTGTCACTCACAAGCAGCCCCCCTCAAGTCCAGCTCAGCCCTCCTGTGTCACTCACAAGCAGCCCGCCTCAGGTCTAGCTCAGCCCTCCTTGTGTCACTCACAAGCAGCCCTCCTCAGGGCCAGCTCAGCCCTCCTCAGGTCTAGCTCAGCCCTCCTGTGTCACTCACAAGCAGCCCTCCTCAAGTCCAGCTCAGCCCTCCTGTGTTACTCACAAGCAGCCTTCCTCAAGTCCAGCTCAGCCCTCCTCAGGTCTAGCTCAGCCCTCCTGTGTCACTCACAAGCAGCCCTCCTCAAGTCCAGCTCAGCCCTCCTGTGCCACTCACAAGCAGCCCTCCTCAAGTTCAGCTCAGCCCTCCTGTGTCACTCACAAGCAGCCCTCCTCAAGTCCAGGTCAGCCCTCCTGTGCCACTCACAAGCAGCCCTCCTCAAGTTCAGCTCAGCCCTCCTGTGTCACTCACAAGCAGCCCTCCTCAAGTCCAGGTCAGCCCTCCTGTGTCACTCACAAGCAGCCCTCCTCAAGTCCAGCTCAGCACTCCTCAGGTCTAGCTCAGCCCTCCTGTGTCACTCACAAGCAGCCCTCCTCAAGTCCAGCTCAGCCCACCTCAGGTCTAGCTCAGCCCTCCTGTGTCACTCACAAGCAGCCCTCCTCAAGTCCAGCTCAGCCCTCCTGTGTCACTCACAAGCAGCCCGCCTCAGGTCTAGCTCAGCCCTCCTCAGGTCTAGCTCAGCCCTCCTGTGTCACTCACAAGCAGCCCTCCTCAAGTCCAACTCAGGCCTCCTCAGGTCTAGCTCAGCCCTCCTGTGTCACTCACAAGCAGCCCTCCTCAAGTCCAGCTCAGCCCTCCTGTGTTACTCACAAGCAGCCCACCTCAAGTCCAGCTCAGCACTCCTCAGCTCTAGCTCAGCCCTCCTGTGTCACTCACAAGCAGCCCTCCTCAAGTCCAGCTCAGCCCACCTCAGGTCTAGCTCAGCCCTCCTGTGTCACTCACAAGCAGCCCTCCTCAAGTCCAGCTCAGCCCTCCTGTGTCACTCACAAGCAGCCCGCCTCAGGTCTAGCTCAGCCCTCCTCAGGTCTAGCTCAGCCCTCCTGTGTCACTCACAAGCAGCCCTCCTCAGATCCAGCTCAGCCCTCCTCAGGTCTAGCTCAGCCCTCCTGTGTCACTCACAAGCAGCCCTCCTCAAGTCCAGCTCAGCCCTCCCGTGTTACTCACAACCAGCCTTCCTCAAGTCCAGCTCAGCCCTCCTCAGGTCTAGCTCAGCCCTCCTGTGCCACTCACAAGCAGCCCTCCTCAAGTTCAGCTCAGCCCTCCTGTGTCACTCACAAGCAGCCCTCCTCAAGTTCAGCTCAGCCCTCCTGTGTGACTCATAAGCAGCCTTCCTCAGGTCCAGCTCAGCCCTCCTGTGTCACTCACAAGCAGCCCTCAAGTCCAGCTCAGCCCTCCTGTGTCACTCACAAGCAGCCCTCCTCAAGTCCAGGTCAGCCCTCCTGTGTCACTCATAAGCAGCCCTCCTCAAGTCCAGCTCAGCACTCCTCAGGTCTAGCTCAGCCCTCCTCAAGTCCAGCTCAGCCCACCTCAGGTCTAGCTCAGCCCTCCTGTGTCACTCACAAGCAGCCTTCCTCAAGTCCAACTCAGCCCTCCTCAGGTCTAGCTCAGCCCTCCTGTGTCACTCACAAGCAGCCCTCCTCAAGTCCAGCTCAGCCCTCCTCAGGTCTAGCTCAGCCCTCCTGTGTCACTCACAAGCAGCCCCCCTCAAGTCCAGCTCAGCCCTCCTGTGTCACTCACAAGCAGCCCGCCTCAGGTCTAGCTCAGCCCTCCTTGTGTCACTCACAAGCAGCCCTCCTCAGGGCCAGCTCAGCCCTCCTCAGGTCTAGCTCAGCCCTCCTGTGTCACTCACAAGCAGCCCTCCTCAAGTCCAGCTCAGCCCTCCTGTGTTACTCACAAGCAGCCTTCCTCAAGTCCAGCTCAGCCCTCCTCAGGTCTAGCTCAGCCCTCCTGTGTCACTCACAAGCAGCCCTCCTCAAGTCCAGCTCAGCCCTCCTGTGCCACTCACAAGCAGCCCTCCTCAAGTTCAGCTCAGCCCTCCTGTGTCACTCACAAGCAGCCCTCCTCAAGTCCAGGTCAGCCCTCCTGTGTCACTCACAAGCAGCCCTCCTCAAGTCCAGCTCAGCACTCCTCAGGTCTAGCTCAGCCCTCCTGTGTCACTCACAAGCAGCCCTCCTCAAGTCCAGCTCAGCCCACCTCAGGTCTAGGACAGCCCTCCTGTGTCACTCACAAGCAGCCCTCCTCAAGTCCAGCTCAGCCCTCCTGTGTCACTCACAAGCAGCCCGCCTCAGGTCTAGCTCAGCCCTCCTCAGGTCTAGCTCAGCCCTCCCGTGTCACTCACAAGCAGCCCTCCTCAAGTCCAACTCAGGCCTCCTCAGGTCTAGCTCAGCCCTCCTGTGTCACTCACAAGCAGCCCTCCTCAAGTCCAGCTCAGCCCTCCTGTGTTACTCACAAGCAGCCCACCTCAAGTCCAGCTCAGCACTCCTCAGGTCTAGCTCAGCCCTCCTGTGTCACTCACAAGCAGCCCTCCTCAAGTCCAGCTCAGCCCACCTCAGGTCCAGCTCAGCCCACCTCAGGTCTAGATCAGCCCTCCTGTGTCACTCACAAGCAGCCCTCCTCAAGTCCAGCTCAGCCCTCCTGTGTCACTCACAAGCAGCCCGCCTCAGGTCTAGCTCAGCCCTCCTCAGGTCTAGCTCAGCCCTCCTGTGTCACTCACAAGCAGCCCTCCTCAAGTCCAACTCAGCCCTCCTGTGTCACTCACAAGCAGCCCTCTTCAGGTCCAGCTCAGCCCTCCTCAGGTCTAGCTCAGCCCTCCTGTGTCACTCACAAAGCAGCCCTCCTCAAGTCCAGCTCAGCCCTCCTGTGTTACTCACAAGCAGCCTTCCTCAAGTCGAGCTCAGCCCTCCTCAGGTCTAGCTCAGCCCTCCTGTGCCACTCACAAGCAGCCCTCCTCAAGTTCAGCTCAGCCCTCCTGTGTCACTCACAAGCAGCCTTCCTCAAGTCCAGCTCAGCCCTCCTGTGTTACTCACAAGCAGCCTTCCTCAAGTCCAGCTCAGCCCTCCTCAGGTCTAGCTCAGCCCTCCTGTGCCACTCACAAGCAGCCCTCCTCAAGTTCAGCTCAGCCCTCCTGTGTCACTCACAAGCAGCCCTCCTCAAGTCCAGGTCAGCCCTCCAGTGTCACTCACAAGCAGCCCTCCTCAAGTCCAGCTCAGCACTCCTCAGGTCTAGCTCAGCCCTCCTGTGTCACTCACAAGCAGCCCTCCTCAAGTCCAGCTCAGCCCACCTCAGGTCTAGCTCAGCCCTCCTGTGTCACTCACAAGCAGCCTTCCTCAAGTCCAACTCAGCCCTCCTCAGGTCTAGCTCAGCCCTCCTGTGTCACTCACAAGCAGCCCTCCTCAAGTCCAGCTCAGCCCTCCTCAAGTCCAGCTCAGCCCTCCTATGCCACTCACAAGCAGCCCTCCTCAAGTCCAGCTCAGCCCTCCTGTGTCACTCACAAGCAGCCCTCCTCAAGTTCAGCTCAGCCCTCCTGTGTGACTCACAAGCAGCCTTCCTCAGGTCCAGCTCAGCCCTCCTGTGTCACTCACAAGCAGCCCTCAAGTCCAGCTCAGCCCTCCTGTGTCACTCACAAGCAGCCCTCCTCAAGTCCAGCTCAGCCCTCCTCAGGTCTAGCTCAGCCCTCCTGTGCCACTCACAAGCAGCCCTCCTCAAGTCCAGGTCAGCCCTCCTGTGTCACTCATAAGCAGCCCTCCTCAAGTCCAGCTCAGCACTCCTCAGGTCTAGCTCAGCCCTCCTCAAGTCCAGCTCAGCCCACCTCAGGTCTAGCTCAGCCCTCCTGTGTCACTCACAAGCAGCCTTCCTCAAGTCCAACTCAGCCCTCCTCAGGTCTAGCTCAGCCCTCCTGTGTCACTCACAAGCAGCCCTCCTCAAGTCCAGCTCAGCCCTCCTCAGGTCTAGCTCAGCCCTCCTGTGTCACTCACAAGCAGCCCCCCTCAAGTCCAGCTCAGCCCTCCTGTGTCACTCACAAGCAGCCCGCCTCAGGTCTAGCTCAGCCCTCCTTGTGTCACTCACAAGCAGCCCTCCTCAGGGCCAGCTCAGCCCTCCTCAGGTCTAGCTCAGCCCTCCTGTGTCACTCACAAGCAGCCCTCCTCAAGTCCAGCTCAGCCCTCCTGTGTTACTCACAAGCAGCCTTCCTCAAGTCCAACTCAGCCCTCCTCAGGTCTAGCTCAGCCCTCCTGTGTCACTCACAAGCAGCCCTCCTCAAGTCCAGCTCAGCCCTCCTGTGCCACTCACAAGCAGCCCTCCTCAAGTTCAGCTCAGCCCTCCTGTGTCACTCACAAGCAGCCCTCCTCAAGTCCAGGTCAGCCCTCCTGTGTCACTCACAAGCAGCCCTCCTCAAGTCCAGCTCAGCACTCCTCAGGTCTAGCTCAGCCCTCCTGTGTCACTCACAAGCAGCCCTCCTCAAGTCCAGCTCAGCCCACCTCAGGTCTAGCTCAGCCCTCCTGTGTCACTCACAAGCAGCCCTCCTCAAGTCCAGCTCAGCCCTCCTGTGTCACTCACAAGCAGCCCGCCTCAGGTCTAGCTCAGCCCTCCTCAGGTCTAGCTCAGCCCTCCCGTGTCACTCACAAGCAGCCCTCCTCAAGTCCAACTCAGGCCTCCTCAGGTCTAGCTCAGCCCTCCTGTGTCACTCACAAGCAGCCCTCCTCAAGTCCAGCTCAGCCCTCCTGTGTTACTCACAAGCAGCCCACCTCAAGTCCAGCTCAGCACTCCTCAGGTCTAGCTCAGCCCTCCTGTGTCACTCACAAGCAGCCCTCCTCAAGTCCAACTCAGCCCACCTCAGGTCCAGCTCAGCCCACCTCAGGTCTAGATCAGCCCTCCTGTGTCACTCACAAGCAGCCCTCCTCAAGTCCAGCTCAGCCCTCCTGTGTCACTCACAAGCAGCCCTCCTCAAGTCCAGGTCAGCCCTCCAGTGTCACTCACAAGCAGCCCTCCTCAAGTCCAGCTCAGCACTCCTCAGGTCTAGCTCAGCCCTCCTGTGTCACTCACAAGCAGCCCTCCTCAAGTCCAGCTCAGCCCTCCTCAGGTCTAGCTCAGCCCTCCTGTGTCACTCACAAGCAGCCCTCCTCAAGTCCAGCTCAGCCCTCCTGTGCCACTCACAAGCAGCCCTCCTCAAGTTCAGCTCAGCCCTCCTGTGTCACTCACAAGCAGCCCTCCTCAAGTCCAGGTCAGCCCTCCTGTGTCACTCACAAGCAGCCCTCCTCAAGTCCAGCTCAGCACTCCTCAGGTCTAGCTCAGCCCTCCTGTGTCACTCACAAGCAGCCCTCCTCAAGTCCAGCTCAGCCCACCTCAGGTCTAGCTCAGCCCTCCTGTGTCACTCACAAGCAGCCCTCCTCAAGTCCAGCTCAGCCCTCCTGTGTCACTCACAAGCAGCCCGCCTCAGGTCTAGCTCAGCCCTCCTCAGGTCTAGCTCAGCCCTCCCGTGTCACTCACAAGCAGCCCTCCTCAAGTCCAACTCAGGCCTCCTCAGGTCTAGCTCAGCCCTCCTGTGTCACTCACAAGCAGCCCTCCTCAAGTCCAGCTCAGCCCTCCTGTGTTACTCACAAGCAGCCCACCTCAAGTCCAGCTCAGCACTCCTCAGGTCTAGCTCAGCCCTCCTGTGTCACTCACAAGCAGCCCTCCTCAAGTCCAGCTCAGCCCACCTCAGGTCCAGCTCAGCCCACCTCAGGTCTAGATCAGCCCTCCTGTGTCACTCACAAGCAGCCCTCCTCAAGTCCAGCTCAGCCCTCCTGTGTCACTCACAAGCAGCCCGCCTCAGGTCTAGCTCAGCCCTCCTCAGGTCTAGCTCAGCCCTCCTGTGTCACTCACAAGCAGCCCTCCTCAAGTCCAACTCAGCCCTCCTGTGTCACTCACAAGCAGCCCTCTTCAGGTCCAGCTCAGCCCTCCTCAGGTCTAGCTCAGCCCTCCTGTGTCACTCACAAGCAGCCCTCCTCAAGTCCAGCTCAGCCCTCCTGTGTTACTCACAAGCAGCCTTCCTCAAGTCGAGCTCAGCCCTCCTCAGGTCTAGCTCAGCCCTCCTGTGCCACTCACAAGCAGCCCTCCTCAAGTTCAGCTCAGCCCTCCTGTGTCACTCACAAGCAGCCCTCCTCAAGTCCAGCTCAGCCCTCCTGTGTTACTCACAAGCAGCCTTCCTCAAGTCCAGCTCAGCCCTCCTCAGGTCTAGCTCAGCACTCCTGTGCCACTCACAAGCAGCCCTCCTCAAGTTCAGCTCAGCCCTCCTGTGTCACTCACAAGCAGCCCTCCTCAAGTCCAGGTCAGCCCTCCTGTGTCACTCACAAGCAGCCCTCCTCAAGTCCAGCTCAGCACTCCTCAGGTCTAGCTCAGCCCTCCTGTGTCACTCACAAGCAGCCCTCCTCAAGTCCAGCTCAGCCCACCTCAGGTCTAGCTCAGCCCTCCTGTGTCACTCACAAGCAGCCTTCCTCAAGTCCAACTCAGCCCTCCTCAGGTCTAGCTCAGCCCTCCTGTGTCACTCACAAGCAGCCCTCCTCAAGTCCAGCTCAGCCCTCCTCAAGTCCAGCTCAGCCCTCCTGTGCCACTCACAAGCAGCCCTCCTCAAGTTCAGCTCAGCCCTCCTGTGTCACTCACAAGCAGCCCTCCTCAAGTCCAGCTCAGCCCTCCTCAGGTCTAGCTCAGCCCTCCTGTGTCACTCACAAGCAGCCCCCCTCAAGTCCAGCTCAGCCCTCCTGTGTCACTCACAAGCAGCCCGCCTCAGGTCTAGCTCAGCCCTCCTTGTGTCACTCACAAGCAGCCCTCCTCAGGGCCAGCTCAGCCCTCCTCAGGTCTAGCTCAGCCCTCCTGTGTCACTCACAAGCAGCCCTCCTCAAGTCCAGCTCAGCCCTCCTGTGTTACTCACAAGCAGCCTTCCTCAAGTCCAGCTCAGCCCTCCTCAGGTCTAGCTCAGCCCTCCTGTGTCACTCACAAGCAGCCCTCCTCAAGTCCAGCTCAGCCCTCCTGTGCCACTCACAAGCAGCCCTCCTCAAGTTCAGCTCAGCCCTCCTGTGTCACTCACAAGCAGCCCTCCTCAAGTCCAGGTCAGCCCTCCTGTGTCACTCACAAGCAGCCCTCCTCAAGTCCAGCTCAGCACTCCTCAGGTCTAGCTCAGCCCTCCTGTGTCACTCACAAGCAGCCCTCCTCAAGTCCAGCTCAGCCCACCTCAGGTCTAGGACAGCCCTCCTGTGTCACTCACAAGCAGCCCTCCTCAAGTCCAGCTCAGCCCTCCTGTGTCACTCACAAGCAGCCCGCCTCAGGTCTAGCTCAGCCCTCCTCAGGTCTAGCTCAGCCCTCCCGTGTCACTCACAAGCAGCCCTCCTCAAGTCCAACTCAGGCCTCCTCAGGTCTAGCTCAGCCCTCCTGTGTCACTCACAAGCAGCCCTCCTCAAGTCCAGCTCAGCCCTCCTGTGTTACTCACAAGCAGCCCACCTCAAGTCCAGCTCAGCACTCCTCAGGTCTAGCTCAGCCCTCCTGTGTCACTCACAAGCAGCCCTCCTCAAGTCCAGCTCAGCCCACCTCAGGTCCAGCTCAGCCCACCTCAGGTCTAGATCAGCCCTCCTGTGTCACTCACAAGCAGCCCTCCTCAAGTCCAGCTCAGCCCTCCTGTGTCACTCACAAGCAGCCCGCCTCAGGTCTAGCTCAGCCCTCCTCAGGTCTAGCTCAGCCCTCCTGTGTCACTCACAAGCAGCCCTCCTCAAGTCCAACTCAGCCCTCCTGTGTCACTCACAAGCAGCCCTCTTCAGGTCCAGCTCAGCCCTCCTCAGGTCTAGCTCAGCCCTCCTGTGTCACTCACAAAGCAGCCCTCCTCAAGTCCAGCTCAGCCCTCCTGTGTTACTCACAAGCAGCCTTCTTCAAGTCGAGCTCAGCCCTCCTCAGGTCTAGCTCAGCCCTCCTGTGCCACTCACAAGCAGCCCTCCTCAAGTTCAGCTCAGCCCTCCTGTGTCACTCACAAGCAGCCCTCCTCAAGTCCAGCTCAGCCCTCCTGTGTTACTCACAAGCAGCCTTCCTCAAGTCCAGCTCAGCCCTCCTCAGGTCTAGCTCAGCCCTCCTGTGCCACTCACAAGCAGCCCTCCTCAAGTTCAGCTCAGCCCTCCTGTGTCACTCACAAGCAGCCCTCCTCAAGTCCAGGTCAGCCCTCCTGTGTCACTCACAAGCAGCCCTCCTCAAGTCCAGCTCAGCACTCCTCAGGTCTAGCTCAGCCCTCCTGTGTCACTCACAAGCAGCCCTCCTCAAGTCCAGCTCAGCCCACCTCAGGTCTAGCTCAGCCCTCCTGTGTCACTCACAAGCAGCCTTCCTCAAGTCCAACTCAGCCCTCCTCAGGTCTAGCTCAGCCCTCCTGTGTCACTCACAAGCAGCCCTCCTCAAGTCCAGCTCAGCCCTCCTCAAGTCCAGCTCAGCCCTCCTATGCCACTCACAAGCAGCCCTCCTCAAGTCCAGCTCAGCCCTCCTGTGTCACTCACAAGCAGCCCTCCTCAAGTTCAGCTCAGCCCTCCTGTGTGACTCACAAGCAGCCTTCCTCAGGTCCAGCTCAGCCCTCCTGTGTCACTCACAAGCAGCCCGCCTCAGGTCTAGCTCAGCCCTCCTCAGGTCTAGCTCAGCCCTCCCGTGTCACTCACAAGCAGCCCTCCTCAAGTCCAACTCAGGCCTCCTCAGGTCTAGCTCAGCCCTCCTGTGTCACTCACAAGCAGCCCTCCTCAAGTCCAGCTCAGCCCTCCTGTGTTACTCACAAGCAGCCCACCTCAAGTCCAGCTCAGCACTCCTCAGGTCTAGCTCAGCCCTCCTGTGTCACTCACAAGCAGCCCTCCTCAAGTCCAGCTCAGCCCACCTCAGGTCCAGCTCAGCCCACCTCAGGTCTAGATCAGCCCTCCTGTGTCACTCACAAGCAGCCCTCCTCAAGTCCAGCTCAGCCCTCCTGTGTCACTCACAAGCAGCCCGCCTCAGGTCTAGCTCAGCCCTCCTCAGGTCTAGCTCAGCCCTCCTGTGTCACTCACAAGCAGCCCTCCTCAAGTCCAACTCAGCCCTCCTGTGTCACTCACAAGCAGCCCTCTTCAGGTCCAGCTCAGCCCTCCTCAGGTCTAGCTCAGCCCTCCTGTGTCACTCACAAAGCAGCCCTCCTCAAGTCCAGCTCAGCCCTCCTGTGTTACTCACAAGCAGCCTTCCTCAAGTCGAGCTCAGCCCTCCTCAGGTCTAGCTCAGCCCTCCTGTGCCACTCACAAGCAGCCCTCCTCAAGTTCAGCTCAGCCCTCCTGTGTCACTCACAAGCAGCCCTCCTCAAGTCCAGCTCAGCCCTCCTGTGTTACTCACAAGCAGCCTTCCTCAAGTCCAGCTCAGCCCTCCTCAGGTCTAGCTCAGCCCTCCTGTGCCACTCACAAGCAGCCCTCCTCAAGTTCAGCTCAGCCCTCCTGTGTCACTCACAAGCAGCCCTCCTCAAGTCCAGGTCAGCCCTCCTGTGTCACTCACAAGCAGCCCTCCTCAAGTCCAGCTCAGCACTCCTCAGGTCTAGCTCAGCCCTCCTGTGTCACTCACAAGCAGCCCTCCTCAAGTCCAGCTCAGCCCACCTCAGGTCTAGCTCAGCCCTCCTGTGTCACTCACAAGCAGCCTTCCTCAAGTCCAACTCAGCCCTCCTCAGGTCTAGCTCAGCCCTCCTGTGTCACTCACAAGCAGCCCTCCTCAAGTCCAGCTCAGCCCTCCTCAAGTCCAGCTCAGCCCTTCTATGCCACTCACAAGCAGCCCTCCTCAAGTCCAGCTCAGCCCTCCTGTGTCACTCACAAGCAGCCCTCCTCAAGTTCAGCTCAGCCCTCCTGTGTGACTCACAAGCAGCCTTCCTCAGGTCCAGCTCAGCCCTCCTGTGTCACTCACAAGCAGCCCTCAAGTCCAGCTCAGCCCTCCTGTGTCACTCACAAGCAGCCCTCCTCAAGTCCAGCTCAGCCCTCCTCAGGTCTAGCTCAGCCCTCCTGTGCCACTCACAAGCAGCCCTCCTCAAGTCCAGGTCAGCCCTCCTGTGTCACTCATAAGCAGCCCTCCTCAAGTCCAGCTCAGCACTCCTCAGGTCTAGCTCAGCCCTCCTCAAGTCCAGCTCAGCCCACCTCAGGTCTAGCTCAGCCCTCCTGTGTCACTCACAAGCAGCCTTCCTCAAGTCCAACTCAGCCCTCCTCAGGTCTAGCTCAGCCCTCCTGTGTCACTCACAAGCAGCCCTCCTCAAGTCCAGCTCAGCCCTCCTCAGGTCTAGCTCAGCCCTCCTGTGTCACTCACAAGCAGCCCCCCTCAAGTCCAGCTCAGCCCTCCTGTGTCACTCACAAGCAGCCCGCCTCAGGTCTAGCTCAGCCCTCCTTGTGTCACTCACAAGCAGCCCTCCTCAGGGCCAGCTCAGCCCTCCTCAGGTCTAGCTCAGCCCTCCTGTGTCACTCACAAGCAGCCCTCCTCAAGTCCAGCTCAGCCCTCCTGTGTTACTCACAAGCAGCCTTCCTCAAGTCCAGCTCAGCCCTCCTCAGGTCTAGCTCAGCCCTCCTGTGTCACTCACAAGCAGCCCTCCTCAAGTCCAGCTCAGCCCTCCTGTGCCACTCACAAGCAGCCCTCCTCAAGTTCAGCTCAGCCCTCCTGTGTCACTCACAAGCAGCCCTCCTCAAGTCCAGGTCAGCCCTCCTGTGTCACTCACAAGCAGCCCTCCTCAAGTCCAGCTCAGCACTCCTCAGGTCTAGCTCAGCCCTCCTGTGTCACTCACAAGCAGCCCTCCTCAAGTCCAGCTCAGCCCACCTCAGGTCTAGCTCAGCCCTCCTGTGTCACTCACAAGCAGCCCTCCTCAAGTCCAGCTCAGCCCTCCTGTGTCACTCACAAGCAGCCCGCCTCAGGTCTAGCTCAGCCCTCCTCAGGTCTAGCTCAGCCCTCCCGTGTCACTCACAAGCAGCCCTCCTCAAGTCCAACTCAGGCCTCCTCAGGTCTAGCTCAGCCCTCCTGTGTCACTCACAAGCAGCCCTCCTCAAGTCCAGCTCAGCCCTCCTGTGTTACTCACAAGCAGCCCACCTCAAGTCCAGCTCAGCACTCCTCAGGTCTAGCTCAGCCCTCCTGTGTCACTCACAAGCAGCCCTCCTCAAGTCCAGCTCAGCCCACCTCAGGTCCAGCTCAGCCCACCTCAGGTCTAGATCAGCCCTCCTGTGTCACTCACAAGCAGCCCTCCTCAAGTCCAGCTCAGCCCTCCTGTGTCACTCACAAGCAGCCCGCCTCAGGTCTAGCTCAGCCCTCCTCAGGTCTAGCTCAGCCCTCCTGTGTCACTCACAAGCAGCCCTCCTCAAGTCCAACTCAGCCCTCCTGTGTCACTCACAAGCAGCCCTCTTCAGGTCCAGCTCAGCCCTCCTCAGGTCTAGCTCAGCCCTCCTGTGTCACTCACAAGCAGCCCTCCTCAAGTCCAGCTCAGCCCTCCTGTGTTACTCACAAGCAGGCTTCCTCAAGTCGAGCTCAGCCCTCCTCAGGTCTAGCTCAGCCCTCCTGTGCCACTCACAAGCAGCCCTCCTCAAGTTCAGCTCAGCCCTCCTGTGTCACTCACAAGCAGCCCTCCTCAAGTCCAGCTCAGCCCTCCTGTGTTACTCACAAGCAGCCTTCCTCAAGTCCAGCTCAGCCCTCCTCAGGTCTAGCTCAGCACTCCTGTGCCACTCACAAGCAGCCCTCCTCAAGTTCAGCTCAGCCCTCCTGTGTCACTCACAAGCAGCCCTCCTCAAGTCCAGGTCAGCCCTCCTGTGTCACTCACAAGCAGCCCTCCTCAAGTCCAGCTCAGCACTCCTCAGGTCTAGCTCAGCCCTCCTGTGTCACTCACAAGCAGCCCTCCTCAAGTCCAGCTCAGCCCACCTCAGGTCTAGCTCAGCCCTCCTGTGTCACTCACAAGCAGCCTTCCTCAAGTCCAACTCAGCCCTCCTCAGGTCTAGCTCAGCCCTCCTGTGTCACTCACAAGCAGCCCTCCTCAAGTCCAGCTCAGCCCTCCTCAAGTCCAGCTCAGCCCTCCTGTGCCACTCACAAGCAGCCCTCCTCAAGTTCAGCTCAGCCCTCCTGTGTCACTCACAAGCAGCCCTCCTCAAGTCCAGCTCAGCCCTCCTATGCCACTCACAAGCAGCCCTCCTCAAGTCCAGCTCAGCCCTCCTGTGTCACTCACAAGCAGCCCTCCTCAAGTTCAGCTCAGCCCTCCTGTGTGACTCACAAGCAGCCTTCCTCAGGTCCAGCTCAGCCCTCCTGTGTCACTCACAAGCAGCCCTCAAGTCCAGCTCAGCCCTCCTGTGTCACTCACAAGCAGCCCTCCTCAAGTCCAGCTCAGCCCTCCTCAGGTCTAGCTCAGCCCTCCTGTGCCACTCACAAGCAGCCCTCCTCAAGTCCAGGTCAGCCCTCCTGTGTCACTCATAAGCAGCCCTCCTCAAGTCCAGCTCAGCACTCCTCAGGTCTAGCTCAGCCCTCCTCAAGTCCAGCTCAGCCCACCTCAGGTCTAGCTCAGCCCTCCTGTGTCACTCACAAGCAGCCTTCCTCAAGTCCAACTCAGCCCTCCTCAGGTCTAGCTCAGCCCTCCTGTGTCACTCACAAGCAGCCCTCCTCAAGTCCAGCTCAGCCCTCCTCAGGTCTAGCTCAGCCCTCCTGTGTCACTCACAAGCAGCCCCCCTCAAGTCCAGCTCAGCCCTCCTGTGTCACTCACAAGCAGCCCGCCTCAGGTCTAGCTCAGCCCTCCTGTGTCACTCACAAGCAGCCCTCCTCAGGGCCAGCTCAGCCCTCCTCAGGTCTAGCTCAGCCCTCCTGTGTCACTCACAAGCAGCCCTCCTCAAGTCCAGCTCAGCCCTCCTGTGTTACTCACAAGCAGCCTTCCTCAAGTCCAGCTCAGCCCTCCTCAGGTCTAGCTCAGCCCTCCTGTGTCACTCACAAGCAGCCCTCCTCAAGTCCAGCTCAGCCCTCCTGTGCCACTCACAAGCAGCCCTCCTCAAGTTCAGCTCAGCCCTCCTGTGTCACTCACAAGCAGCCCTCAAGTCCAGCTCAGCCCTCCTGTGTCACTCACAAGCAGCCCTCCTCAAGTCCAGGTCAGCCCTCCTGTGTCACTCATAAGCAGCCCTCCTCAAGTCCAGCTCAGCCCTCCTGTGTGACTCACAAGCAGCCTTCCTCAGGTCCAGCTCAGCCCTCCTGTGTCACTCACAAGCAGCCCTCCTCAAGTCCAGCTCAGCCCTCCTGTGTTACTCACAAGCAGCCTTCCTCAAGTCCAGCTCAGCCCTCCTCAGGTCTAGCTCAGCCCTCCTGTGTCACTCACAAGCAGCCCTCCTCAAGTCCAGCTCAGCCCTCCTGTGCCACTCACAAGCAGCCCTCCTCAAGTTCAGCTCAGCCCTCCTGTGTCACTCACAAGCAGCCCTCCTCAAGTCCAGCTCAGCCCTCCTATGCCACTCACAAGCAGCCCTCCTCAAGTCCAGCTCAGCCCTCCTGTGTCACTCACAAGCAGCCCTCCTCAAGTTCAGCTCAGCCCTCCTGTGTGACTCACAAGCAGCCTTCCTCAGGTCCAGCTCAGCCCTCCTGTGTCACTCACAAGCAGCCCTCAAGTCCAGCTCAGCCCTCCTGTGTCACTCACAAGCAGCCCTCCTCAAGTCCAGGTCAGCCCTCCTGTGTCACTCATAAGCAGCCCTCCTCAAGTCCAGCTCAGCACTCCTCAGGTCTAGCTCAGCCCTCCTCAAGTCCAGCTCAGCCCACCTCAGGTCTAGCTCAGCCCTCCTGTGTCACTCACAAGCAGCCTTCCTCAAGTCCAACTCAGCCCTCCTCAGGTCTAGCTCAGCCCTCCTGTGTCACTCACAAGCAGCCCTCCTCAAGTCCAGCTCAGCCCTCCTCAGGTCTAGCTCAGCCCTCCTGTGTCACTCACAAGCAGCCCCCCTCAAGTCCAGCTCAGCCCTCCTGTGTCACTCACAAGCAGCCCGCCTCAGGTCTAGCTCAGCCCTCCTTGTGTCACTCACAAGCAGCCCTCCTCAGGGCCAGCTCATCCCTCCTCAGGTCTAGCTCAGCCCTCCTGTGTCACTCACAAGCAGCCCTCCTCAAGTCCAGGTCAGCCCTCCTGTGTTACTCACAAGCAGCCTTCCTCAAGTCCAGCTCAGCCCTCCTCAGGTCTAGCTCAGCCCTCCTGTGTCACTCACAAGCAGCCCTCCTCAAGTCCAGCTCAGCCCTCCTGTGCCACTCACAAGCAGCCCTCCTCAAGTTCAGCTCAGCCCTCCTGTGTCACTCACAAGCAGCCCTCCTCAAGTCCAGGTCAGCCCTCCTGTGTCACTCACAAGCAGCCCTCCTCAAGTCCAGCTCAGCACTCCTCAGGTCTAGCTCAGCCCTCCTGTGTCACTCACAAGCAGCCCTCCTCAAGTCCAGCTCAGCCCACCTCAGGTCTAGCTCAGCCCTCCTGTGTCACTCACAAGCAGCCCTCCTCAAGTCCAGCTCAGCCCTCCTGTGTCACTCACAAGCAGCCCGCCTCAGGTCTAGCTCAGCCCTCCTCAGGTCTAGCTCAGCCCTCCCGTGTCACTCACAAGCAGCCCTCCTCAAGTCCAACTCAGGCCTCCTCAGGTCTAGCTCAGCCCTCCTGTGTCACTCACAAGCAGCCCTCCTCAAGTCCAGCTCAGCCCTCCTGTGTTACTCACAAGCAGCCCACCTCAAGTCCAGCTCAGCACTCCTCAGGTCTAGCTCAGCCCTCCTGTGTCACTCACAAGCAGCCCTCCTCAAGTCCAGCTCAGCCCACCTCAGGTCCAGCTCAGCCCACCTCAGGTCTAGATCAGCCCTCCTGTGTCACTCACAAGCAGCCCTCCTCAAGTCCAGCTCAGCCCTCCTGTGTCACTCACAAGCAGCCCGCCTCAGGTCTAGCTCAGCCCTCCTCAGGTCTAGCTCAGCCCTCCTGTGTCACTCACAAGCAGCCCTCCTCAAGTCCAACTCAGCCCTCCTGTGTCACTCACAAGCAGCCCTCTTCAGGTCCAGCTCAGCCCTCCTCAGGTCTAGCTCAGCCCTCCTGTGTCACTCACAAAGCAGCCCTCCTCAAGTCCAGCTCAGCCCTCCTGTGTTACTCACAAGCAGCCTTCCTCAAGTCGAGCTCAGCCCTCCTCAGGTCTAGCTCAGCCCTCCTGTGCCACTCACAAGCAGCCCTCCTCAAGTTCAGCTCAGCCCTCCTGTGTCACTCACAAGCAGCCCTCCTCAAGTCCAGCTCAGCCCTCCTGTGTTACTCACAAGCAGCCTTCCTCAAGTCCAGCTCAGCCCTCCTCAGGTCTAGCTCAGCCCTCCTGTGCCACTCACAAGCAGCCCTCCTCAAGTTCAGCTCAGCCCTCCTGTGTCACTCACAAGCAGCCCTCCTCAAGTCCAGGTCAGCCCTCCTGTGTCACTCACAAGCAGCCCTCCTCAAGTCCAGCTCAGCACTCCTCAGGTCTAGCTCAGCCCTCCTGTGTCACTCACAAGCAGCCCTCCTCAAGTCCAGCTCAGCCCACCTCAGGTCTAGCTCAGCCCTCCTGTGTCACTCACAAGCAGCCTTCCTCAAGTCCAACTCAGCCCTCCTCAGGTCTAGCTCAGCCCTCCTGTGTCACTCACAAGCAGCCCTCCTCAAGTCCAGCTCAGCCCTCCTCAAGTCCAGCTCAGCCCTCCTATGCCACTCACAAGCAGCCCTCCTCAAGTCCAGCTCAGCCCTCCTGTGTCACTCACAAGCAGCCCTCCTCAAGTTCAGCTCAGCCCTCCTGTGTGACTCACAAGCAGCCTTCCTCAGGTCCAGCTCAGCCCTCCTGTGTCACTCACAAGCAGCCCTCAAGTCCAGCTCAGCCCTCCTGTGTCACTCACAAGCAGCCCTCCTCAAGTCCAGCTCAGCCCTCCTCAGGTCTAGCTCAGCCCTCCTGTGCCACTCACAAGCAGCCCTCCTCAAGTCCAGGTCAGCCCTCCTGTGTCACTCATAAGCAGCCCTCCTCAAGTCCAGCTCAGCACTCCTCAGGTCTAGCTCAGCCCTCCTCAAGTCCAGCTCAGCCCACCTCAGGTCTAGCTCAGCCCTCCTGTGTCACTCACAAGCAGCCTTCCTCAAGTCCAACTCAGCCCTCCTCAGGTCTAGCTCAGCCCTCCTGTGTCACTCACAAGCAGCCCTCCTCAAGTCCAGCTCAGCCCTCCTCAGGTCTAGCTCAGCCCTCCTGTGTCACTCACAAGCAGCCCCCCTCAAGTCCAGCTCAGCCCTCCTGTGTCACTCACAAGCAGCCCGCCTCAGGTCTAGCTCAGCCCTCCTTGTGTCACTCACAAGCAGCCCTCCTCAGGGCCAGCTCAGCCCTCCTCAGGTCTAGCTCAGCCCTCCTGTGTCACTCACAAGCAGCCCTCCTCAAGTCCAGCTCAGCCCTCCTGTGTTACTCACAAGCAGCCTTCCTCAAGTCCAGCTCAGCCCTCCTCAGGTCTAGCTCAGCCCTCCTGTGTCACTCACAAGCAGCCCTCCTCAAGTCCAGCTCAGCCCTCCTGTGCCACTCACAAGCAGCCCTCCTCAAGTTCAGCTCAGCCCTCCTGTGTCACTCACAAGCAGCCCTCCTCAAGTCCAGGTCAGCCCTCCTGTGTCACTCACAAGCAGCCCTCCTCAAGTCCAGCTCAGCACTCCTCAGGTCTAGCTCAGCCCTCCTGTGTCACTCACAAGCAGCCCTCCTCAAGTCCAGCTCAGCCCACCTCAGGTCTAGCTCAGCCCTCCTGTGTCACTCACAAGCAGCCCTCCTCAAGTCCAGCTCAGCCCTCCTGTGTCACTCACAAGCAGCCCGCCTCAGGTCTAGCTCAGCCCTCCTCAGGTCTAGCTCAGCCCTCCCGTGTCACTCACAAGCAGCCCTCCTCAAGTCCAACTCAGGCCTCCTCAGGTCTAGCTCAGCCCTCCTGTGTCACTCACAAGCAGCCCTCCTCAAGTCCAGCTCAGCCCTCCTGTGTTACTCACAAGCAGCCCACCTCAAGTCCAGCTCAGCACTCCTCAGGTCTAGCTCAGCCCTCCTGTGTCACTCACAAGCAGCCCTCCTCAAGTCCAGCTCAGCCCACCTCAGGTCCAGCTCAGCCCACCTCAGGTCTAGATCAGCCCTCCTGTGTCACTCACAAGCAGCCCTCCTCAAGTCCAGCTCAGCCCTCCTGTGTCACTCACAAGCAGCCCGCCTCAGGTCTAGCTCAGCCCTCCTCAGGTCTAGCTCAGCCCTCCTGTGTCACTCACAAGCAGCCCTCCTCAAGTCCAACTCAGCCCTCCTGTGTCACTCACAAGCAGCCCTCTTCAGGTCCAGCTCAGCCCTCCTCAGGTCTAGCTCAGCCCTCCTGTGTCACTCACAAGCAGCCCTCCTCAAGTCCAGCTCAGCCCTCCTGTGTTACTCACAAGCAGCCTTCCTCAAGTCGAGCTCAGCCCTCCTCAGGTCTAGCTCAGCCCTCCTGTGCCACTCACAAGCAGCCCTCCTCAAGTTCAGCTCAGCCCTCCTGTGTCACTCACAAGCAGCCCTCCTCAAGTCCAGCTCAGCCCTCCTGTGTTACTCACAAGCAGCCTTCCTCAAGTCCAGCTCAGCCCTCCTCAGGTCTAGCTCAGCCCTCCTGTGCCACTCACAAGCAGCCCTCCTCAAGTTCAGCTCAGCCCTCCTGTGTCACTCACAAGCAGCCCTCCTCAAGTCCAGGTCAGCCCTCCTGTGTCACTCACAAGCAGCCCTCCTCAAGTCCAGCTCAGCACTCCTCAGGTCTAGCTCAGCCCTCCTGTGTCACTCACAAGCAGCCCTCCTCAAGTCCAGCTCAGCCCACCTCAGGTCTAGCTCAGCCCTCCTGTGTCACTCACAAGCAGCCTTCCTCAAGTCCAACTCAGCCCTCCTCAGGTCTAGCTCAGCCCTCCTGTGTCACTCACAAGCAGCCCTCCTCAAGTCCAGCTCAGCCCTCCTCAAGTCCAGCTCAGCCCTCCTGTGCCACTCACAAGCAGCCCTCCTCAAGTTCAGCTCAGCCCTCCTGTGTCACTCACAAGCAGCCCTCCTCAAGTCCAGCTCAGCCCTCCTATGCCACTCACAAGCAGCCCTCCTCAAGTCCAGCTCAGCCCTCCTGTGTCACTCACAAGCAGCCCTCCTCAAGTTCAGCTCAGCCCTCCTGTGTGACTCACAAGCAGCCTTCCTCAGGTCCAGCTCAGCCCTCCTGTGTCACTCACAAGCAGCCCTCAAGTCCAGCTCAGCCCTCCTGTGTCACTCACAAGCAGCCCTCCTCAAGTCCAGCTCAGCCCTCCTCAGGTCTAGCTCAGCCCTCCTGTGCCACTCACAAGCAGCCCTCCTCAAGTCCAGGTCAGCCCTCCTGTGTCACTCATAAGCAGCCCTCCTCAAGTCCAGCTCAGCACTCCTCAGGTCTAGCTCAGCCCTCCTCAAGTCCAGCTCAGCCCACCTCAGGTCTAGCTCAGCCCTCCTGTGTCACTCACAAGCAGCCTTCCTCAAGTCCAACTCAGCCCTCCTCAGGTCTAGCTCAGCCCTCCTGTGTCACTCACAAGCAGCCCTCCTCAAGTCCAGCTCAGCCCTCCTCAGGTCTAGCTCAGCCCTCCTGTGTCACTCACAAGCAGCCCCCCTCAAGTCCAGCTCAGCCCTCCTGTGTCACTCACAAGCAGCCCGCCTCAGGTCTAGCTCAGCCCTCTTGTGTCACTCACAAGCAGCCCTCCTCAGGGCCAGCTCAGCCCTCCTCAGGTCTAGCTCAGCCCTCCTGTGTCACTCACAAGCAGCCCTCCTCAAGTCCAGCTCAGCCCTCCTGTGTTACTCACAAGCAGCCTTCCTCAAGTCCAGCTCAGCCCTCCTCAGGTCTAGCTCAGCCCTCCTGTGTCACTCACAAGCAGCCCTCCTCAAGTCCAGCTCAGCCCTCCTGTGCCACTCACAAGCAGCCCTCCTCAAGTTCAGCTCAGCCCTCCTGTGTCACTCACAAGCAGCCCTCCTCAAGTCCAGGTCAGCCCTCCTGTGTCACTCACAAGCAGCCCTCCTCAAGTCCAGCTCAGCACTCCTCAGGTCTAGCTCAGCCCTCCTGTGTCACTCACAAGCAGCCCTCCTCAAGTCCAGCTCAGCCCACCTCAGGTCTAGCTCAGCCCTCCTGTGTCACTCACAAGCAGCCCTCCTCAAGTCCAGCTCAGCCCTCCTGTGTCACTCACAAGCAGCCCGCCTCAGGTCTAGCTCAGCCCTCCTCAGGTCTAGCTCAGCCCTCCTGTGTCACTCACAAGCAGCCCTCCTCAAGTCCAACTCAGGCCTCCTCAGGTCTAGCTCAGCCCTCCTGTGTCACTCACAAGCAGCCCTCCTCAAGTCCAGGTCAGCCCTCCTGTGTTACTCACAAGCAGCCCACCTCAAGTCCAGCTCAGCACTCCTCAGCTCTAGCTCAGCCCTCCTGTGTCACTCACAAGCAGCCCTCCTCAAGTCCAGCTCAGCCCACCTCAGGTCTAGCTCAGCCCTCCTGTGTCACTCACAAGCAGCCCTCCTCAAGTCCAGCTCAGCCCTCCTGTGTCACTCACAAGCAGCCCGCCTCAGGTCTAGCTCAGCCCTCCTCAGGTCTAGCTCAGCCCTCCTGTGTCACTCACAAGCAGCCCTCCTCAGGTCCAGCTCAGCCCTCCTCAGGTCTAGCTCAGCCCTCCTGTGTCACTCACAAGCAGCCCTCCTCAAGTCCAGGTCAGCCCTCCTGTGTCACTCACAAGCAGCCCTCCTCAAGTCCAGCTCAGCACTCCTCAGGTCTAGCTCAGCCCTCCTGTGTCACTCACAAGCAGCCCTCCTCAAGTCCAGCTCAGCCCACCTCAGGTCCAGCTCAGCCCACCTCAGGTCTAGCTCAGCCCTCCTGTGTCACTCACAAGCAGCCCTCCTCAAGTCCAGCTCAGCCCTCCTGTGTCACTCACAAGCAGCCCGCCTCAGGTCTAGCTCAGCCCTCCTCAGGTCTAGCTCAGCCCTCCTGTGTCACTCACAAGCAGCCCTCCTCAAGTCCAACTCAGCCCTCCTGTGTCACTCACAAGCAGCCCTCTTCAGGTCCAGCTCAGCCCTCCTCAGGTCTAGCTCAGCCCTCCTGTGTCACTCACAAGCAGCCCTCCTCAAGTCCAGCTCAGCCCTCCTGTGTTACTCACAAGCAGCCTTCCTCAAGTCGAGCTCAGCCCTCCTCAGGTCTAGCTCAGCCCTCCTGTGCCACTCACAAGCAGCCCTCCTCAAGTTCAGCTCAGCCCTCCTGTGTCACTCACAAGCAGCCCTCCTCAAGTCCAGCTCAGCCCTCCTGTGTTACTCACAAGCAGCCTTCCTCAAGTCCAGCTCAGCCCTCCTCAGGTCTAGCTCAGCCCTCCTGTGCCACTCACAAGCAGCCCTCCTCAAGTTCAGCTCAGCCCTCCTGTGTCACTCACAAGCAGCCCTCCTCAAGTCCAGCTCAGCACTCCTCAGGTCTAGCTCAGCCCTCCTGTGTCACTCACAAGCAGCCCTCCTCAAGTCCAGCTCAGCCCACCTCAGGTCTAGCTCAGCCCTCCTGTGTCACTCACAAGCAGCCTTCCTCAAGTCCAACTCAGCCCTCCTCAGGTCTAGCTCAGCCCTCCTGTGTCACTCACAAGCAGCCCTCCTCAAGTCCAGCTCAGCCCTCCTCAAGTCCAGCTCAGCCCTCCTGTGCCACTCACAAGCAGCCCTCCTCAAGTTCAGCTCAGCCCTCCTGTGTCACTCACAAGCAGCCCTCCTCAAGTCCAGCTCAGCCCTCCTGTGTTACTCACAAGCAGCCTTCCTCAAGTCCAGCTCAGCCCTCCTCAGGTCTAGCTCAGCCCTCCTGTGTCACTCACAAGCAGCCCTCCTCAAGTCCAGATCAGCCCTCCTGTGCCCCTCCTCAAGTTCAGCTCAGCCCTCCTGTGTCACTCACAAGCAGCCCTCCTCAAGTCCAGGTCAGCCCTCCTGTGTCACTCACAAGCAGCCCTCCTCAAGTCCAGCTCAGCACTCCTCAGGTCTAGCTCAGCCCTCCTCTGTCACTCACAAGCAGCCCTCCTCAAGTCCAGCTCAGCCCACCTCAGGTCCAGCTCAGCCCACCTCAGGTCTAGCTCAGCCCTCCTGTGTCACTCACAAGCAGCCCTCCTCAAGTCCAGCTCAGCCCTCCTGTGTCACTCACAAGCAGCCCTCCTCAAGTCCAGCTCAGCCCACCTCAGGTCCAGCTCAGCCCACCTCAGGTCTAGATCAGCCCTCCTGTGTCACTCACAAGCAGCCCTCCTCAAGTCCAGCTCAGCCCTCCTGTGTCACTCACAAGCAGCCCGCCTCAGGTCTAGCTCAGCCCTCCTCAGGTCTAGCTCAGCCCTCCTGTGTCACTCACAAGCAGCCCTCCTCAAGTCCAACTCAGCCCTCCTGTGTCACTCACAAGCAGCCCTCTTCAGGTCCAGCTCAGCCCTCCTCAGGTCTAGCTCAGCCCTCCTGTGTCACTCACAAGCAGCCCTCCTCAAGTCCAGCTCAGCCCTCCTGTGTTACTCACAAGCAGCCTTCCTCAAGTCGAGCTCAGCCCTCCTCAGGTCTAGCTCAGCCCTCCTGTGCCACTCACAAGCAGCCCTCCTCAAGTTCAGCTCAGCCCTCCTGTGTCACTCACAAGCAGCCCTCCTCAAGTCCAGCTCAGCCCTCCTGTGTTACTCACAAGCAGCCTTCCTCAAGTCCAGCTCAGCCCTCCTCAGGTCTAGCTCAGCCCTCCTGTGCCACTCACAAGCAGCCCTCCTCAAGTTCAGCTCAGCCCTCCTGTGTCACTCACAAGCAGCCCTCCTCAAGTCCAGGTCAGCCCTCCTGTGTCACTCACAAGCAGCCCTCCTCAAGTCCAGCTCAGCACTCCTCAGGTCTAGCTCAGCCCTCCTGTGTCACTCACAAGCAGCCCTCCTCAAGTCCAGCTCAGCCCACCTCAGGTCTAGCTCAGCCCTCCTGTGTCACTCACAAGCAGCCTTCCTCAAGTCCAACTCAGCCCTCCTCAGGTCTAGCTCAGCCCTCCTGTGTCACTCACAAGCAGCCCTCCTCAAGTCCAGCTCAGCCCTCCTCAAGTCCAGCTCAGCCCTCCTGTGCCACTCACAAGCAGCCCTCCTCAAGTTCAGCTCAGCCCTCCTGTGTCACTCACAAGCAGCCCTCCTCAAGTCCAGCTCAGCCCTCCTATGCCACTCACAAGCAGCCCTCCTCAAGTCCAGCTCAGCCCTCCTGTGTCACTCACAAGCAGCCCTCCTCAAGTTCAGCTCAGCCCTCCTGTGTGACTCACAAGCAGCCTTCCTCAGGTCCAGCTCAGCCCTCCTGTGTCACTCACAAGCAGCCCTCAAGTCCAGCTCAGCCCTCCTGTGTCACTCACAAGCAGCCCTCCTCAAGTCCAGCTCAGCCCTCCTCAGGTCTAGCTCAGCCCTCCTGTGCCACTCACAAGCAGCCCTCCTCAAGTCCAGGTCAGCCCTCCTGTGTCACTCATAAGCAGCCCTCCTCAAGTCCAGCTCAGCACTCCTCAGGTCTAGCTCAGCCCTCCTCAAGTCCAGCTCAGCCCACCTCAGGTCTAGCTCAGCCCTCCTGTGTCACTCACAAGCAGCCTTCCTCAAGTCCAACTCAGCCCTCCTCAGGTCTAGCTCAGCCCTCCTGTGTCACTCACAAGCAGCCCTCCTCAAGTCCAGCTCAGCCCTCCTCAGGTCTAGCTCAGCCCTCCTGTGTCACTCACAAGCAGCCCCCCTCAAGTCCAGCTCAGCCCTCCTGTGTCACTCACAAGCAGCCCGCCTCAGGTCTAGCTCAGCCCTCCTGTGTCACTCACAAGCAGCCCTCCTCAGGGCCAGCTCAGCCCTCCTCAGGTCTAGCTCAGCCCTCCTGTGTCACTCACAAGCAGCCCTCCTCAAGTCCAGCTCAGCCCTCCTGTGTTACTCACAAGCAGCCTTCCTCAAGTCCAGCTCAGCCCTCCTCAGGTCTAGCTCAGCCCTCCTGTGTCACTCACAAGCAGCCCTCCTCAAGTCCAGCTCAGCCCTCCTGTGCCACTCACAAGCAGCCCTCCTCAAGTTCAGCTCAGCCCTCCTGTGTCACTCACAAGCAGCCCTCCTCAAGTCCAGGTCAGCCCTCCTGTGTCACTCACAAGCAGCCCTCCTCAAGTCCAGCTCAGCACTCCTCAGGTCTAGCTCAGCCCTCCTGTGTCACTCACAAGCAGCCCTCCTCAAGTCCAGCTCAGCCCACCTCAGGTCTAGCTCAGCCCTCCTGTGTCACTCACAAGCAGCCCTCCTCAAGTCCAGCTCAGCCCTCCTGTGTCACTCACAAGCAGCCCGCCTCAGGTCTAGCTCAGCCCTCCTCAGGTCTAGCTCAGCCCTCCTGTGTCACTCACAAGCAGCCCTCCTCAAGTCCAACTCAGGCCTCCTCAGGTCTAGCTCAGCCCTCCTGTGTCACTCACAAGCAGCCCTCCTCAAGTCCAGCTCAGCCCTCCTGTGTTACTCACAAGCAGCCCACCTCAAGTCCAGCTCAGCACTCCTCAGCTCTAGCTCAGCCCTCCTGTGTCACTCACAAGCAGCCCTCCTCAAGTCCAGCTCAGCCCACCTCAGGTCTAGCTCAGCCCTCCTGTGTCACTCACAAGCAGCCCTCCTCAAGTCCAGCTCAGCCCTCCTGTGTCACTCACAAGCAGCCCGCCTCAGGTCTAGCTCAGCCCTCCTCAGGTCTAGCTCAGCCCTCCTGTGTCACTCACAAGCAGCCCTCCTCAGGTCCAGCTCAGCCCTCCTCAGGTCTAGCTCAGCCCTCCTGTGTCACTCACAAGCAGCCCTCCTCAAGTCCAGCTCAGCCCTCCCGTGTTACTCACAACCAGCCTTCCTCAAGTCCAGCTCAGCCCTCCTCAGGTCTAGCTCAGCCCTCCTGTGCCACTCACAAGCAGTCCTCCTCAAGTTCAGCTCAGCCCTCCTGTGTCACTCACAAGCAGCCCTCCTCAAGTTCAGCTCAGCCCTCCTGTGTGACTCATAAGCAGCCTTCCTCAGGTCCAGCTCAGCCCTCCTGTGTCACTCACAAGCAGCCCTCAAGTCCAGCTCAGCCCTCCTGTGTCACTCACAAGCAGCCCTCCTCAAGTCCAGGTCAGCCCTCCTGTGTCACTCATAAGCAGCCCTCCTCAAGTCCAGCTCAGCACTCCTCAGGTCTAGCTCAGCCCTCCTCAAGTCCAGCTCAGCCCACCTCAGGTCTAGCTCAGCCCTCCTGTGTCACTCACAAGCAGCCTTCCTCAAGTCCAACTCAGCCCTCCTCAGGTCTAGCTCAGCCCTCCTGTGTCACTCACAAGCAGCCCTCCTCAAGTCCAGCTCAGCCCTCCTCAGGTCTAGCTCAGCCCTCCTGTGTCACTCACAAGCAGCCCCCCTCAAGTCCAGCTCAGCCCTCCTGTGTCACTCACAAGCAGCCCGCCTCAGGTCTAGCTCAGCCCTCCTTGTGTCACTCACAAGCAGCCCTCCTCAGGGCCAGCTCAGCCCTCCTCAGGTCTAGCTCAGCCCTCCTGTGTCACTCACAAGCAGCCCTCCTCAAGTCCAGCTCAGCCCTCCTGTGTTACTCACAAGCAGCCTTCCTCAAGTCCAGCTCAGCCCTCCTCAGGTCTAGCTCAGCCCTCCTGTGTCACTCACAAGCAGCCCTCCTCAAGTCCAGCTCAGCCCTCCTGTGCCACTCACAAGCAGCCCTCCTCAAGTTCAGCTCAGCCCTCCTGTGTCACTCACAAGCAGCCCTCCTCAAGTCCAGGTCAGCCCTCCTGTGTCACTCACAAGCAGCCCTCCTCAAGTCCAGCTCAGCACTCCTCAGGTCTAGCTCAGCCCTCCTGTGTCACTCACAAGCAGCCCTCCTCAAGTCCAGCTCAGCCCACCTCAGGTCTAGGACAGCCCTCCTGTGTCACTCACAAGCAGCCCTCCTCAAGTCCAGCTCAGCCCTCCTGTGTCACTCACAAGCAGCCCGCCTCAGGTCTAGCTCAGCCCTCCTCAGGTCTAGCTCAGCCCTCCCGTGTCACTCACAAGCAGCCCTCCTCAAGTCCAACTCAGGCCTCCTCAGGTCTAGCTCAGCCCTCCTGTGTCACTCACAAGCAGCCCTCCTCAAGTCCAGCTCAGCCCTCCTGTGTTACTCACAAGCAGCCCACCTCAAGTCCAGCTCAGCACTCCTCAGGTCTAGCTCAGCCCTCCTGTGTCACTCACAAGCAGCCCTCCTCAAGTCCAGCTCAGCCCACCTCAGGTCCAGCTCAGCCCACCTCAGGTCTAGATCAGCCCTCCTGTGTCACTCACAAGCAGCCCTCCTCAAGTCCAGCTCAGCCCTCCTGTGTCACTCACAAGCAGCCCTCCTCAAGTCCAGCTCAGCCCTCCTGTGTCACTCACAAGCAGCCCGCCTCAGGTCTAGCTCAGCCCTCCTCAGGTCTAGCTCAGCCCTCCCGTGTCACTCACAAGCAGCCCTCCTCAAGTCCAACTCAGGCCTCCTCAGGTCTAGCTCAGCCCTCCTGTGTCACTCACAAGCAGCCCTCCTCAAGTCCAGCTCAGCACTCCTCAGGTCTAGCTCAGCCCTCCTGTGTCACTCACAAGCAGCCCTCCTCAAGTCCAGCTCAGCCCACCTCAGGTCTAGGACAGCCCTCCTGTGTCACTCACAAGCAGCCCTCCTCAAGTCCAGCTCAGCCCTCCTGTGTCACTCACAAGCAGCCCGCCTCAGGTCTAGCTCAGCCCTCCTCAGGTCTAGCTCAGCCCTCCCGTGTCACTCACAAGCAGCCCTCCTCAAGTCCAACTCAGGCCTCCTCAGGTCTAGCTCAGCCCTCCTGTGTCACTCACAAGCAGCCCTCCTCAAGTCCAGCTCAGCCCTCCTGTGTTACTCACAAGCAGCCCACCTCAAGTCCAGCTCAGCACTCCTCAGGTCTAGCTCAGCCCTCCTGTGTCACTCACAAGCAGCCCTCCTCAAGTCCAGCTCAGCCCACCTCAGGTCCAGCTCAGCCCACCTCAGGTCTAGATCAGCCCTCCTGTGTCACTCACAAGCAGCCCTCCTCAAGTCCAGCTCAGCCCTCCTGTGTCACTCACAAGCAGCCCTCCTCAAGTCCAGCTCAGCCCTCCTGTGTCACTCACAAGCAGCCCGCCTCAGGTCTAGCTCAGCCCTCCTCAGGTCTAGCTCAGCCCTCCCGTGTCACTCACAAGCAGCCCTCCTCAAGTCCAACTCAGGCCTCCTCAGGTCTAGCTCAGCCCTCCTGTGTCACTCACAAGCAGCCCTCCTCAAGTCCAGCTCAGCCCTCCTGTGTTACTCACAAGCAGCCCACCTCAAGTCCAGCTCAGCACTCCTCAGGTCTAGCTCAGCCCTCCTGTGTCACTCACAAGCAGCCCTCCTCAAGTCCAGCTCAGCCCACCTCAGGTCTAGCTCAGCCCTCCTCAGGTCTAGCTCAGCCCTCCCGTGTCACTCACAAGCAGCCCTCCTCAAGTCCAACTCAGGCCTCCTCAGGTCTAGCTCAGCCCTCCTGTGTCACTCACAAGCAGCCCTCCTCAAGTCCAGCTCAGCCCTCCTGTGTTACTCACAAGCAGCCCACCTCAAGTCCAGCTCAGCACTCCTCAGCTCTAGCTCAGCCCTCCTGTGTCACTCACAAGCAGCCCTCCTCAAGTCCAGCTCAGCCCACCTCAGGTCTAGCTCAGCCCTCCTGTGTCACTCACAAGCAGCCCTCCTCAAGTCCAGCTCAGCCCTCCTGTGTCACTCACAAGCAGCCCGCCTCAGGTCTAGCTCAGCCCTCCTCAGGTCTAGCTCAGCCCTCCTGTGTCACTCACAAGCAGCCCTCCTCAAGTTCAGCTCAGCCCTCCTGTGTGACTCATAAGCAGCCTTCCTCAGGTCTAGCTCAGCCCTCCTGTGTCACTCACAAGCAGCCCTCCTCAAGTCCAGCTCAGCCCTCCTGTGTTACTCACAAGCAGCCTTCCTCAAGTCCAGCTCAGCCCTCCTCAGGTCTAGCTCAGCCCTCCTGTGTCACTCACAAGCAGCCCTCCTCAAGTCCAGCTCAGCCCTCCTGTGCCACTCACAAGCAGCCCTCCTCAAGTTCAGCTCAGCCCTCCTGTGTCACTCACAAGCAGCCCTCCTCAAGTCCAGGTCAGCCCTCCTGTGTCACTCACAAGCAGCCCTCCTCAAGTCCAGCTCAGCACTCCTCAGGTCTAGCTCAGCCCTCCTGTGTCACTCACAAGCAGCCCTCCTCAAGTCCAGCTCAGCCCACCTCAGGTCTAGCTCAGCCCTCCTGTGTCACTCACAAGCAGCCCTCCTCAAGTCCAGCTCAGCCCTCCTGTGTCACTCACAAGCAGCCCGCCTCAGGTCTAGCTCAGCCCTCCTCAGGTCTAGCTCAGCCCTCCTGTGTCACTCACAAGCAGCCCTCCTCAAGTCCAACTCAGGCCTCCTCAGGTCTAGCTCAGCCCTCCTGTGTCACTCACAAGCAGCCCTCCTCAAGTCCAGCTCAGCCCTCCTGTGTTACTCACAAGCAGCCCACCTCAAGTCCAGCTCAGCACTCCTCAGCTCTAGCTCAGCCCTCCTGTGTCACTCACAAGCAGCCCTCCTCAAGTCCAGCTCAGCCCACCTCAGGTCTAGCTCAGCCCTCCTGTGTCACTCACAAGCAGCCCTCCTCAAGTCCAGCTCAGCCCTCCTGTGTCACTCACAAGCAGCCCGCCTCAGGTCTAGCTCAGCCCTCCTCAGGTCTAGCTCAGCCCTCCTGTGTCACTCACAAGCAGCCCTCCTCAGATCCAGCTCAGCCCTCCTCAGGTCTAGCTCAGCCCTCCTGTGTCACTCACAAGCAGCCCTCCTCAAGTCCAGCTCAGCCCTCCCGTGTTACTCACAACCAGCCTTCCTCAAGTCCAGCTCAGCCCTCCTCAGGTCTAGCTCAGCCCTCCTGTGCCACTCACAAGCAGCCCTCCTCAAGTTCAGCTCAGCCCTCCTGTGTCACTCACAAGCAGCCCTCCTCAAGTTCAGCTCAGCCCTCCTGTGTGACTCATAAGCAGCCTTCCTCAGGTCCAGCTCAGCCCTCCTGTGTCACTCACAAGCAGCCCTCAAGTCCAGCTCAGCCCTCCTGTGTCACTCACAAGCAGCCCTCCTCAAGTCCAGGTCAGCCCTCCTGTGTCACTCATAAGCAGCCCTCCTCAAGTCCAGCTCAGCACTCCTCAGGTCTAGCTCAGCCCTCCTCAAGTCCAGCTCAGCCCACCTCAGGTCTAGCTCAGCCCTCCTGTGTCACTCACAAGCAGCCTTCCTCAAGTCCAACTCAGCCCTCCTCAGGTCTAGCTCAGCCCTCCTGTGTCACTCACAAGCAGCCCTCCTCAAGTCCAGCTCAGCCCTCCTCAGGTCTAGCTCAGCCCTCCTGTGTCACTCACAAGCAGCCCCCCTCAAGTCCAGCTCAGCCCTCCTGTGTCACTCACAAGCAGCCCGCCTCAGGTCTAGCTCAGCCCTCCTTGTGTCACTCACAAGCAGCCCTCCTCAGGGCCAGCTCAGCCCTCCTCAGGTCTAGCTCAGCCCTCCTGTGTCACTCACAAGCAGCCCTCCTCAAGTCCAGCTCAGCCCTCCTGTGTTACTCACAAGCAGCCTTCCTCAAGTCCAGCTCAGCCCTCCTCAGGTCTAGCTCAGCCCTCCTGTGTCACTCACAAGCAGCCCTCCTCAAGTCCAGCTCAGCCCTCCTGTGCCACTCACAAGCAGCCCTCCTCAAGTTCAGCTCAGCCCTCCTGTGTCACTCACAAGCAGCCCTCCTCAAGTCCAGGTCAGCCCTCCTGTGTCACTCACAAGCAGCCCTCCTCAAGTCCAGCTCAGCACTCCTCAGGTCTAGCTCAGCCCTCCTGTGTCACTCACAAGCAGCCCTCCTCAAGTCCAGCTCAGCCCACCTCAGGTCTAGGACAGCCCTCCTGTGTCACTCACAAGCAGCCCTCCTCAAGTCCAGCTCAGCCCTCCTGTGTCACTCACAAGCAGCCCGCCTCAGGTCTAGCTCAGCCCTCCTCAGGTCTAGCTCAGCCCTCCCGTGTCACTCACAAGCAGCCCTCCTCAAGTCCAACTCAGGCCTCCTCAGGTCTAGCTCAGCCCTCCTGTGTCACTCACAAGCAGCCCTCCTCAAGTCCAGCTCAGCCCTCCTGTGTTACTCACAAGCAGCCCACCTCAAGTCCAGCTCAGCACTCCTCAGGTCTAGCTCAGCCCTCCTGTGTCACTCACAAGCAGCCCTCCTCAAGTCCAGCTCAGCCCACCTCAGGTCCAGCTCAGCCCACCTCAGGTCTAGATCAGCCCTCCTGTGTCACTCACAAGCAGCCCTCCTCAAGTCCAGCTCAGCCCTCCTGTGTCACTCACAAGCAGCCCGCCTCAGGTCTAGCTCAGCCCTCCTCAGGTCTAGCTCAGCCCTCCTGTGTCACTCACAAGCAGCCCTCCTCAAGTCCAACTCAGCCCTCCTGTGTCACTCACAAGCAGCCCTCTTCAGGTCCAGCTCAGCCCTCCTCAGGTCTAGCTCAGCCCTCCTGTGTCACTCACAAAGCAGCCCTCCTCAAGTCCAGCTCAGCCCTCCTGTGTTACTCACAAGCAGCCTTCCTCAAGTCGAGCTCAGCCCTCCTCAGGTCTAGCTCAGCCCTCCTGTGCCACTCACAAGCAGCCCTCCTCAAGTTCAGCTCAGCCCTCCTGTGTCACTCACAAGCAGCCCTCCTCAAGTCCAGCTCAGCCCTCCTGTGTTACTCACAAGCAGCCTTCCTCAAGTCCAGCTCAGCCCTCCTCAGGTCTAGCTCAGCCCTCCTGTGCCACTCACAAGCAGCCCTCCTCAAGTTCAGCTCAGCCCTCCTGTGTCACTCACAAGCAGCCCTCCTCAAGTCCAGGTCAGCCCTCCTGTGTCACTCACAAGCAGCCCTCCTCAAGTCCAGCTCAGCACTCCTCAGGTCTAGCTCAGCCCTCCTGTGTCACTCACAAGCAGCCCTCCTCAAGTCCAGCTCAGCCCACCTCAGGTCTAGCTCAGCCCTCCTGTGTCACTCACAAGCAGCCTTCCTCAAGTCCAACTCAGCCCTCCTCAGGTCTAGCTCAGCCCTCCTGTGTCACTCACAAGCAGCCCTCCTCAAGTCCAGCTCAGCCCTCCTCAAGTCCAGCTCAGCCCTCCTATGCCACTCACAAGCAGCCCTCCTCAAGTCCAGCTCAGCCCTCCTGTGTCACTCACAAGCAGCCCTCCTCAAGTTCAGCTCAGCCCTCCTGTGTGACTCACAAGCAGCCTTCCTCAGGTCCAGCTCAGCCCTCCTGTGTCACTCACAAGCAGCCCTCAAGTCCAGCTCAGCCCTCCTGTGTCACTCACAAGCAGCCCTCCTCAAGTCCAGCTCAGCCCTCCTCAGGTCTAGCTCAGCCCTCCTGTGCCACTCACAAGCAGCCCTCCTCAAGTCCAGGTCAGCCCTCCTGTGTCACTCATAAGCAGCCCTCCTCAAGTCCAGCTCAGCACTCCTCAGGTCTAGCTCAGCCCTCCTCAAGTCCAGCTCAGCCCACCTCAGGTCTAGCTCAGCCCTCCTGTGTCACTCACAAGCAGCCTTCCTCAAGTCCAACTCAGCCCTCCTCAGGTCTAGCTCAGCCCTCCTGTGTCACTCACAAGCAGCCCTCCTCAAGTCCAGCTCAGCCCTCCTCAGGTCTAGCTCAGCCCTCCTGTGTCACTCACAAGCAGCCCCCCTCAAGTCCAGCTCAGCCCTCCTGTGTCACTCACAAGCAGCCCGCCTCAGGTCTAGCTCAGCCCTCCTTGTGTCACTCACAAGCAGCCCTCCTCAGGGCCAGCTCAGCCCTCCTCAGGTCTAGCTCAGCCCTCCTGTGTCACTCACAAGCAGCCCTCCTCAAGTCCAGCTCAGCCCTCCTGTGTTACTCACAAGCAGCCTTCCTCAAGTCCAGCTCAGCCCTCCTCAGGTCTAGCTCAGCCCTCCTGTGTCACTCACAAGCAGCCCTCCTCAAGTCCAGCTCAGCCCTCCTGTGCCACTCACAAGCAGCCCTCCTCAAGTTCAGCTCAGCCCTCCTGTGTCACTCACAAGCAGCCCTCCTCAAGTCCAGGTCAGCCCTCCTGTGTCACTCACAAGCAGCCCTCCTCAAGTCCAGCTCAGCACTCCTCAGGTCTAGCTCAGCCCTCCTGTGTCACTCACAAGCAGCCCTCCTCAAGTCCAGCTCAGCCCACCTCAGGTCTAGCTCAGCCCTCCTGTGTCACTCACAAGCAGCCCTCCTCAAGTCCAGCTCAGCCCTCCTGTGTCACTCACAAGCAGCCCGCCTCAGGTCTAGCTCAGCCCTCCTCAGGTCTAGCTCAGCCCTCCCGTGTCACTCACAAGCAGCCCTCCTCAAGTCCAACTCAGGCCTCCTCAGGTCTAGCTCAGCCCTCCTGTGTCACTCACAAGCAGCCCTCCTCAAGTCCAGCTCAGCCCTCCTGTGTTACTCACAAGCAGCCCACCTCAAGTCCAGCTCAGCACTCCTCAGGTCTAGCTCAGCCCTCCTGTGTCACTCACAAGCAGCCCTCCTCAAGTCCAGCTCAGCCCACCTCAGGTCCAGCTCAGCCCACCTCAGGTCTAGATCAGCCCTCCTGTGTCACTCACAAGCAGCCCTCCTCAAGTCCAGCTCAGCCCTCCTGTGTCACTCACAAGCAGCCCGCCTCAGGTCTAGCTCAGCCCTCCTCAGGTCTAGCTCAGCCCTCCTGTGTCACTCACAAGCAGCCCTCCTCAAGTCCAACTCAGCCCTCCTGTGTCACTCACAAGCAGCCCTCTTCAGGTCCAGCTCAGCCCTCCTCAGGTCTAGCTCAGCCCTCCTGTGTCACTCACAAGCAGCCCTCCTCAAGTCCAGCTCAGCCCTCCTGTGTTACTCACAAGCAGCCTTCCTCAAGTCGAGCTCAGCCCTCCTCAGGTCTAGCTCAGCCCTCCTGTGCCACTCACAAGCAGCCCTCCTCAAGTTCAGCTCAGCCCTCCTGTGTCACTCACAAGCAGCCCTCCTCAAGTCCAGCTCAGCCCTCCTGTGTTACTCACAAGCAGCCTTCCTCAAGTCCAGCTCAGCCCTCCTCAGGTCTAGCTCAGCACTCCTGTGCCACTCACAAGCAGCCCTCCTCAAGTTCAGCTCAGCCCTCCTGTGTCACTCACAAGCAGCCCTCCTCAAGTCCAGGTCAGCCCTCCTGTGTCACTCACAAGCAGCCCTCCTCAAGTCCAGCTCAGCACTCCTCAGGTCTAGCTCAGCCCTCCTGTGTCACTCACAAGCAGCCCTCCTCAAGTCCAGCTCAGCCCACCTCAGGTCTAGCTCAGCCCTCCTGTGTCACTCACAAGCAGCCTTCCTCAAGTCCAACTCAGCCCTCCTCAGGTCTAGCTCAGCCCTCCTGTGTCACTCACAAGCAGCCCTCCTCAAGTCCAGCTCAGCCCTCCTCAAGTCCAGCTCAGCCCTCCTGTGCCACTCACAAGCAGCCCTCCTCAAGTTCAGCTCAGCCCTCCTGTGTCACTCACAAGCAGCCCTCCTCAAGTCCAGCTCAGCCCTCCTATGCCACTCACAAGCAGCCCTCCTCAAGTCCAGCTCAGCCCTCCTGTGTCACTCACAAGCAGCCCTCCTCAAGTTCAGCTCAGCCCTCCTGTGTGACTCACAAGCAGCCTTCCTCAGGTCCAGCTCAGCCCTCCTGTGTCACTCACAAGCAGCCCTCAAGTCCAGCTCAGCCCTCCTGTGTCACTCACAAGCAGCCCTCCTCAAGTCCAGCTCAGCCCTCCTCAGGTCTAGCTCAGCCCTCCTGTGCCACTCACAAGCAGCCCTCCTCAAGTCCAGGTCAGCCCTCCTGTGTCACTCATAAGCAGCCCTCCTCAAGTCCAGCTCAGCACTCCTCAGGTCTAGCTCAGCCCTCCTCAAGTCCAGCTCAGCCCACCTCAGGTCTAGCTCAGCCCTCCTGTGTCACTCACAAGCAGCCTTCCTCAAGTCCAACTCAGCCCTCCTCAGGTCTAGCTCAGCCCTCCTGTGTCACTCACAAGCAGCCCTCCTCAAGTCCAGCTCAGCCCTCCTCAGGTCTAGCTCAGCCCTCCTGTGTCACTCACAAGCAGCCCCCCTCAAGTCCAGCTCAGCCCTCCTGTGTCACTCACAAGCAGCCCGCCTCAGGTCTAGCTCAGCCCTCCTGTGTCACTCACAAGCAGCCCTCCTCAGGGCCAGCTCAGCCCTCCTCAGGTCTAGCTCAGCCCTCCTGTGTCACTCACAAGCAGCCCTCCTCAAGTCCAGCTCAGCCCTCCTGTGTTACTCACAAGCAGCCTTCCTCAAGTCCAGCTCAGCCCTCCTCAGGTCTAGCTCAGCCCTCCTGTGTCACTCACAAGCAGCCCTCCTCAAGTCCAGCTCAGCCCTCCTGTGCCACTCACAAGCAGCCCTCCTCAAGTTCAGCTCAGCCCTCCTGTGTCACTCACAAGCAGCCCTCCTCAAGTCCAGGTCAGCCCTCCTGTGTCACTCACAAGCAGCCCTCCTCAAGTCCAGCTCAGCACTCCTCAGGTCTAGCTCAGCCCTCCTGTGTCACTCACAAGCAGCCCTCCTCAAGTCCAGCTCAGCCCACCTCAGGTCTAGCTCAGCCCTCCTGTGTCACTCACAAGCAGCCCTCCTCAAGTCCAACTCAGGCCTCCTCAGGTCTAGCTCAGCCCTCCTGTGTCACTCACAAGCAGCCCTCCTCAAGTCCAGCTCAGCCCTCCTGTGTTACTCACAAGCAGCCCACCTCAAGTCCAGCTCAGCACTCCTCAGCTCTAGCTCAGCCCTCCTGTGTCACTCACAAGCAGCCCTCCTCAAGTCCAGCTCAGCCCACCTCAGGTCTAGCTCAGCCCTCCTGTGTCACTCACAAGCAGCCCTCCTCAAGTCCAGCTCAGCCCTCCTGTGTCACTCACAACCAGCCCGCCTCAGGTCTAGCTCAGCCCTCCTCAGGTCTAGCTCAGCCCTCCTGTGTCACTCACAAGCAGCCCTCCTCAGGTCCAGCTCAGCCCTCCTCAGGTCTAGCTCAGCCCTCCTGTGTCACTCACAAGCAGCCCTCCTCAAGTCCAGCTCAGCCCTCCTGTGTTACTCACAACCAGCCTTCCTCAAGTCCAGCTCAGCCCTCCTCAGGTCTAGCTCAGCCCTCCTGTGCCACTCACAAGCAGCCCTCCTCAAGTTCAGCTCAGCCCTCCCGTGTCACTCACAAGCAGCCCTCCTCAAGTTCAGCTCAGCCCTCCTGTGTGACTCATAAGCAGCCTTCCTCAGGTCCAGCTCAGCCCTCCTGTGTCACTCACAAGCAGCCCTCCTCAAGTCCAGGTCAGCCCTCCTGTGTCACTCACAAGCAGCCCTCCTCAAGTCCAGCTCAGCACTCCTCAGGTCTAGCTCAGCCCTCCTGTGTCACTCACAAGCAGCCCTCCTCAAGTCCAGCTCAGCCCACCTCAGGTCTAGCTCAGCCCTCCTGTGTCACTCACAAGCAGCCCTCCTCAAGTCCAGCTCAGCCCTCCTGTGTCACTCACAAGCAGCCCGCCTCAGGTCTAGCTCAGCCCTCCTCAGGTCTAGCTCAGCCCTCCCGTGTCACTCACAAGCAGCCCTCCTCAAGTCCAACTCAGGCCTCCTCAGGTCTAGCTCAGCCCTCCTGTGTCACTCACAAGCAGCCCTCCTCAAGTCCAGCTCAGCCCTCCTGTGTTACTCACAAGCAGCCCACCTCAAGTCCAGCTCAGCACTCCTCAGGTCTAGCTCAGCCCTCCTGTGTCACTCACAAGCAGCCCTCCTCAAGTCCAGCTCAGCCCACCTCAGGTCCAGCTCAGCCCACCTCAGGTCTAGATCAGCCCTCCTGTGTCACTCACAAGCAGCCCTCCTCAAGTCCAGCTCAGCCCTCCTGTGTCACTCACAAGCAGCCCGCCTCAGGTCTAGCTCAGCCCTCCTCAGGTCTAGCTCAGCCCTCCTGTGTCACTCACAAGCAGCCCTCCTCAAGTCCAACTCAGCCCTCCTGTGTCACTCACAAGCAGCCCTCTTCAGGTCCAGCTCAGCCCTCCTCAGGTCTAGCTCAGCCCTCCTGTGTCACTCACAAGCAGCCCTCCTCAAGTCCAGCTCAGCCCTCCTGTGTTACTCACAAGCAGCCTTCCTCAAGTCGAGCTCAGCACTCCTCAGGTCTAGCTCAGCCCTCCTGTGCCACTCACAAGCAGCCCTCCTCAAGTTCAGCTCAGCCCTCCTGTGTCACTCACAAGCAGCCCTCCTCAAGTCCAGCTCAGCCCTCCTGTGTTACTCACAAGCAGCCTTCCTCAAGTCCAGCTCAGCCCTCCTCAGGTCTAGCTCAGCCCTCCTGTGCCACTCACAAGCAGCCCTCCTCAAGTTCAGCTCAGCCCTCCTGTGTCACTCACAAGCAGCCCTCCTCAAGTCCAGGTCAGCCCTCCTGTGTCACTCACAAGCAGCCCTCCTCAAGTCCAGCTCAGCACTCCTCAGGTCTAGCTCAGCCCTCCTGTGTCACTCACAAGCAGCCCTCCTCAAGTCCAGCTCAGCCCACCTCAGGTCTAGCTCAGCCCTCCTGTGTCACTCACAAGCAGCCTTCCTCAAGTCCAACTCAGCCCTCCTCAGGTCTAGCTCAGCCCTCCTGTGTCACTCACAAGCAGCCCTCCTCAAGTCCAGCTCAGCCCTCCTCAAGTCCAGCTCAGCCCTCCTGTGCCACTCACAAGCAGCCCTCCTCAAGTTCAGCTCAGCACTCCTGTGTCACTCACAAGCAGCCCTCCTCAAGTCCAGCTCAGCCCTCCTATGCCACTCACAAGCAGCCCTCCTCAAGTCCAGCTCAGCCCTCCTGTGTCACTCACAAGCAGCCCTCCTCAAGTTCAGCTCAGCCCTCCTGTGTGACTCACAAGCAGCCTTCCTCAGGTCCAGCTCAGCCCTCCTGTGTCACTCACAAGCAGCCCTCAAGTCCAGCTCAGCCCTCCTGTGTCACTCACAAGCAGCCCTCCTCAAGTCCAGCTCAGCCCTCCTCAGGTCTAGCTCAGCCCTCCTGTGCCACTCACAAGCAGCCCTCCTCAAGTCCAGGTCAGCCCTCCTGTGTCACTCATAAGCAGCCCTCCTCAAGTCCAGCTCAGCACTCCTCAGGTCTAGCTCAGCCCTCCTCAAGTCCAGCTCAGCCCACCTCAGGTCTAGCTCAGCCCTCCTGTGTCACTCACAAGCAGCCTTCCTCAAGTCCAACTCAGCCCTCCTCAGGTCTAGCTCAGCCCTCCTGTGTCACTCGCAAGCAGCCCTCCTCAAGTCCAGCTCAGCCCTCCTCAGGTCTAGCTCAGCCCTCCTGTGTCACTCACAAGCAGCCCCCCTCAAGTCCAGCTCAGCCCTCCTGTGTCACTCACAAGCAGCCCGCCTCAGGTCTAGCTCAGCCCTCCTGTGTCACTCACAAGCAGCCCTCCTCAGGGCCAGCTCAGCCCTCCTCAGGTCTAGCTCAGCCCTCCTGTGTCACTCACAAGCAGCCCTCCTCAAGTCCAGCTCAGCCCTCCTGTGTTACTCACAAGCAGCCTTCCTCAAGTCCAGCTCAGCCCTCCTCAGGTCTAGCTCAGCCCTCCTGTGTCACTCACAAGCAGCCCTCCTCAAGTCCAGCTCAGCCCTCCTGTGCCACTCACAAGCAGCCCTCCTCAAGTTCAGCTCAGCCCTCCTGTGTCACTCACAAGCAGCCCTCCTCAAGTCCAGGTCAGCCCTCCTGTGTCACTCACAAGCAGCCCTCCTCAAGTCCAGCTCAGCACTCCTCAGGTCTAGCTCAGCCCTCCTGTGTCACTCACAAGCAGCCCTCCTCAAGTCCAGCTCAGCCCACCTCAGGTCTAGCTCAGCCCTCCTGTGTCACTCACAAGCAGCCCTCCTCAAGTCCAGCTCAGCCCTCCTGTGTCACTCACAAGCAGCCCGCCTCAGGTCTAGCTCAGCCCTCCTCAGGTCTAGCTCAGCCCTCCTGTGTCACTCACAAGGAGCCCTCCTCAAGTCCAACTCAGGCCTCCTCAGGTCTAGCTCAGCCCTCCTGTGTCACTCACAAGCAGCCCTCCTCAAGTCCAGCTCAGCCCTCCTGTGTTACTCACAAGCAGCCCACCTCAAGTCCAGCTCAGCACTCCTCAGCTCTAGCTCAGCCCTCCTGTGTCACTCACAAGCAGCCCTCCTCAAGTCCAGCTCAGCCCACCTCAGGTCTAGCTCAGCCCTCCTGTGTCACTCACAAGCAGCCCTCCTCAAGTCCAGCTCAGCCCTCCTGTGTCACTCACAAGCAGCCCGCCTCAGGTCTAGCTCAGCCCTCCTCAGGTCTAGCTCAGCCCTCCTGTGTCACTCACAAGCAGCCCTCCTCAGGTCCAGCTCAGCCCTCCTCAGGTCTAGCTCAGCCCTCCTGTGTCACTCACAAGCAGCCCTCCTCAAGTCCAGCTCAGCCCTCCTGTGTTACTCACAACCAGCCTTCCTCAAGTCCAGCTCAGCCCTCCTCAGGTCTAGCTCAGCCCTCCTGTGCCACTCACAAGCAGCCCTCCTCAAGTTCAGCTCAGCCCTCCTGTGTCACTCACAAGCAGCCCTCCTCAAGTTCAGCTCAGCCCTCCTGTGTGACTCATAAGCAGCCTTCCTCAGGTCCAGCTCAGCCCTCCTGTGTCACTCACAAGCAGCCCTCAAGTCCAGCTCAGCCCTCCTGTGTCACTCACAAGCAGCCCTCCTCAAGTCCAGCTCAGCCCTCCTCAGGTCTAGCTCAGCCCTCCTGTGCCACTCACAAGCAGCCCTCCTCAAGTCCAGGTCAGCCCTCCTGTGTCACTCATAAGCAGCCCTCCTCAAGTCCAGCTCAGCACTCCTCAGGTCTAGCTCAGCCCTCCTCAAGTCCAGCTCAGCCCACCTCAGGTCTAGCTCAGCCCTCCTGTGTCACTCACAAGCAGCCTTCCTCAAGTCCAACTCAGCCCTCCTCAGGTCTAGCTCAGCCCTCCTCTGTCACTCACAAGCAGCCCTCCTCAAGTCCAGCTCAGCCCTCCTCAGGTCTAGCTCAGCCCTCCTGTGTCACTCACAAGCAGCCCTCCTCAAGTCCAGCTCAGCCCTCCTGTGTCACTCACAAGCAGCCCGCCTCAGGTCTAGCTCAGCCCTCCTGTGTCACTCACAAGCAGCCCTCCTCAGGGCCAGCTCAGCCCTCCTCAGGTCTAGCTCAGCCCTCCTGTGTCACTCACAAGCAGCCCTCCTCAAGTCCAGCTCAGCCCTCCTGTGTTACTCACAAGCAGCCTTCCTCAAGTCCAGCTCAGCCCTCCTCAGGTCTAGCTCAGCCCTCCTGTGTCACTCACAAGCAGCCCTCCTCAAGTCCAGCTCAGCCCTCCTGTGCCCCTCCTCAAGTTCAGCTCAGCCCTCCTGTGTCACTCACAAGCAGCCCTCCTCAAGTCCAGGTCAGCCCTCCTGTGTCACTCACAAGCAGCCCTCCTCAAGTCCAGCTCAGCACTCCTCAGGTCTAGCTCAGCCCTCCTGTGTCACTCACAAGCAGCCCTCCTCAAGTCCAGCTGAGCCCACCTCAGGTCCAGCTCAGCCCACCTCAGGTCTAGCTCAGCCCTCCTGTGTCACTCACAAGCAGCCCTCCTCAAGTCCAGCTCAGCCCTCCTGTGTCACTCACAAGCAGCCCGCCTCAGGTCTAGCTCAGCCCTCCTCAGGTCTAGCTCAGCCCTCCTGTGTCACTCACAAGCAGCCCTCCTCAAGTCCAACTCAGCCCTCCTGTGTCACTCACAAGCAGCCCTCTTCAGGTCCAGCTCAGCCCTCCTCAGGTCTAGCTCAGCCCTCCTGTGTCACTAAGCAGCCCTCCTCAAGTCCAGCTCAGCCCTCCTGTGTTACTCACAAGCAGCCTTCCTCAAGTCGAGCTCAGCCCTCCTCAGGTCTAGCTCAGCCCTCCTGTGCCACTCACAAGCAGCCCTCCTCAAGTTCAGCTCAGCCCTCCTGTGTCACTCACAAGCAGCCCTCCTCAAGTCCAGCTCAGCCCTCCTGTGTTACTCACAAGCAGCCTTCCTCAAGTCCAGCTCAGCCCTCCTCAGGTCTAGCTCAGCCCTCCTGTGCCACTCACAAGCAGCCCTCCTCAAGTTCAGCTCAGCCCTCCTGTGTCACTCACAAGCAGCCCTCCTCAAGTCCAGGTCAGCCCTCCTGTGTCACTCACAAGCAGCCCTCCTCAAGTCCAGCTCAGCACTCCTCAGGTCTAGCTCAGCCCTCCTGTGTCACTCACAAGCAGCCCTCCTCAAGTCCAGCTCAGCCCACCTCAGGTCTAGCTCAGCCCTCCTGTGTCACTCACAAGCAGCCTTCCTCAAGTCCAACTCAGCCCTCCTCAGGTCTAGCTCAGCCCTCCTGTGTCACTCACAAGCAGCCCTCCTCAAGTCCAGCTCAGCCCTCCTCAAGTCCAGCTCAGCCCTCCTGTGCCACTCACAAGCAGCCCTCCTCAAGTTCAGCTCAGCCCTCCTGTGTCACTCACAAGCAGCCCTCCTCAAGTCCAGCTCAGCCCTCCTATGCCACTCACAAGCAGCCCTCCTCAAGTCCAGCTCAGCCCTCCTGTGTCACTCACAAGCAGCCCTCCTCAAGTTCAGCTCAGCCCTCCTGTGTGACTCACAAGCAGCCTTCCTCAGGTCCAGCTCAGCCCTCCTGTGTCACTCACAAGCAGCCCTCAAGTCCAGCTCAGCCCTCCTGTGTCACTCACAAGCAGCCCTCCTCAAGTCCAGCTCAGCCCTCCTCAGGTCTAGCTCAGCCCTCCTGTGCCACTCACAAGCAGCCCTCCTCAAGTCCAGGTCAGCCCTCCTGTGTCACTCATAAGCAGCCCTCCTCAAGTCCAGCTCAGCACTCCTCAGGTCTAGCTCAGCCCTCCTCAAGTCCAGCTCAGCCCACCTCAGGTCTAGCTCAGCCCTCCTGTGTCACTCACAAGCAGCCTTCCTCAAGTCCAACTCAGCCCTCCTCAGGTCTAGCTCAGCCCTCCTGTGTCACTCACAAGCAGCCCTCCTCAAGTCCAGCTCAGCCCTCCTCAGGTCTAGCTCAGCCCTCCTTTGTCACTCACAAGCAGCCCCCCTCAAGTCCAGCTCAGCCCTCCTGTGTCACTCACAAGCAGCCCGCCTCAGGTCTAGCTCAGCCCTCCTTGTGTCACTCACAAGCAGCCCTCCTCAGGGCCAGCTCAGCCCTCCTCAGGTCTAGCTCAGCCCTCCTGTGTCACTCACAAGCAGCCCTCCTCAAGTCCAGCTCAGCCCTCCTGTGTTACTCACAAGCAGCCTTCCTCAAGTCCAGCTCAGCCCTCCTCAGGTCTAGCTCAGCCCTCCTGTGTCACTCACAAGCAGCCCTCCTCAAGTCCAGCTCAGCCCTCCTGTGCCACTCACAAGCAGCCCTCCTCAAGTTCAGCTCAGCCCTCCTGTGTCACTCACAAGCAGCCCTCCTCAAGTCCAGGTCAGCCCTCCTGTGTCACTCACAAGCAGCCCTCCTCAAGTCCAGCTCAGCACTCCTCAGGTCTAGCTCAGCCCTCCTGTGTCACTCACAAGCAGCCCTCCTCAAGTCCAGCTCAGCCCACCTCAGGTCTAGCTCAGCCCTCCTGTGTCACTCACAAGCAGCCCTCCTCACGTCCAGCTCAGCCCTCCTGTGTCACTCACAAGCAGCCCGCCTCAGGTCTACCTCAGCCCTCCTCAGGTCTAGCTCAGCCCTCCCGTGTCACTCACAAAGCAGCCCTCCTCAAGTCCAACTCAGGCCTCCTCAGGTCTAGCTCAGCCCTCCTGTGTCACTCACAAGCAGCCCTCCTCAAGTCCAGCTCAGCCCTCCTGTGTTACTCACAAGCAGCCCACCTCAAGTCCAGCTCAGCACTCCTCAGGTCTAGCTCAGCCCTCCTGTGTCACTCACAAGCAGCCCTCCTCAAGTCCAGCTCAGCCCACCTCAGGTCCAGCTCAGCCCACCTCAGGTCTAGATCAGCCCTCCTGTGTCACTCACAAGCAGCCCTCCTCAAGTCCAGCTCAGCCCTCCTGTGTCACTCACAAGCAGCCCACCTCAGGTCTAGCTCAGCCCTCCTCAGGTCTAGCTCAGCCCTCCTGTGTCACTCACAAAGCAGCCCTCCTCAAGTCCAACTCAGCCCTCCTGTGTCACTCACAAGCAGCCCTCTTCAGGTCCAGCTCAGCCCTCCTCAGGTCTAGCTCAGCCCTCCTGTGTCACTCACAAAGCAACCCTCCTCAAGTCCAGCTCAGCCCTCCTGTGTTACTCACAAGCAGCCTTCCTCAAGTCGAGCTCAGCCCTCCTCAGGTCTAGCTCAGCCCTCCTGTGCCACTCACAAGCAGCCCTCCTCAAGTTCAGCATAGCCCTCCTGTGTCACTCACAAGCAGCCCTCCTCAAGTCCAGCTCAGCCCTCCTGTGCTACTCACAAGCAGCCTTCCTCAAGTCCAGCTCAGCCCTCCTCAGGTCTAGCTCAGCCCTCCTGTGCCACTCACAAGCAGCCCTCCTCAAGTTCAGCTCAGCCCTCCTGTGTCACTCACAAGCAGCCCTCCTCAAGTCCAGGTCAGCCCTCCTGTGTCACTCACAAGCAGCCCTCCTCAAGTCCAGCTCAGCACTCCTCAGGTCTAGCTCAGCCCTCCTGTGTCACTCACAAGCAGCCCTCCTCAAGTCCAGCTCAGCCCACCTCAGGTCTAGCTCAGCCCTCCTGTGTCACTCACAAGCAGCCTTCCTCAAGTCCAACTCAGCCCTCCTCAGGTCTAGCTCAGCCCTCCTGTGTCACTCACAAGCAGCCCTCCTCAAGTCCAGCTCAGCCCTCCTCACGTCCAGCTCAGCCCTCCTATGCCACTCACAAGCAGCCCTCCTCAAGTCCAGCTCAGCCCTCCTGTGTCACTCACAAGCAGCCCTCCTCAAGTTCAGCTCAGCCCTCCTGTGTGACTCACAAGCAGCCTTCCTCAGGTCCAGCTCAGCCCTCCTGTGTCACTCACAAGCAGCCCTCAAGTCCAGCTCAGCCCTCCTGTGTCACTCACAAGCAGCCCTCCTCAAGTCCAGCTCAGCCCTCCTCAGGTCTAGCTCAGCCCTCCTGTGCCACTCACAAGCAGCCCTCCTCAAGTCCAGGTCAGCCCTCCTGTGTCACTCATAAGCAGCCCTCCTCAAGTCCAGCTCAGCACTCCTCAGGTCTAGCTCAGCCCTCCTCAAGTCCAGCTCAGCCCACCTCAGGTCTAGCTCAGCCCTCCTGTGTCACTCACAAAGCAGCCCTCCTCAAGTCCAACTCAGCCCTCCTGTGTCACTCACAAGCAGCCCTCTTCAGGTCCAGCTCAGCCCTCCTCAGGTCTAGCTCAGCCCTCCTGTGTCACTCACAAAGCAGCCCTCCTCAAGTCCAGCTCAGCCCTCCTGTGTTACTCACAAGCAGCCTTCCTCAAGTCGAGCTCAGCCCTCCTCAGGTCTAGCTCAGCCCTCCTGTGCCACTCACAAGCAGCCCTCCTCAAGTTCAGCATAGCCCTCCTGTGTCACTCACAAGCAGCCCTCCTCAAGTCCAGCTCAGCCCTCCTGTGCTACTCACAAGCAGCCTTCCTCAAGTCCAGCTCAGCCCTCCTCAGGTCTAGCTCAGCCCTCCTGTGCCACTCACAAGCAGCCCTCCTCAAGTTCAGCTCAGCCCTCCTGTGTCACTCACAAGCAGCCCTCCTCAAGTCCAGGTCAGCCCTCCTGTGTCACTCACAAGCAGCCCTCCTCAAGTCCAGCTCAGCACTCCTCAGGTCTAGCTCAGCCCTCCTGTGTCACTCACAAGCAGCCCTCCTCAAGTCCAGCTCAGCCCACCTCAGGTCTAGCTCAGCCCTCCTGTGTCACTCACAAGCAGCCTTCCTCAAGTCCAACTCAGCCCTCCTCAGGTCTAGCTCAGCCCTCCTGTGTCACTCACAAGCAGCCCTCCTCAAGTCCAGCTCAGCCCTCCTCACGTCCAGCTCAGCCCTCCTATGCCACTCACAAGCAGCCCTCCTCAAGTCCAGCTCAGCCCTCCTGTGTCACTCACAAGCAGCCCTCCTCAAGTTCAGCTCAGCCCTCCTGTGTGACTCACAAGCAGCCTTCCTCAGGTCCAGCTCAGCCCTCCTGTGTCACTCACAAGCAGCCCTCAAGTCCAGCTCAGCCCTCCTGTGTCACTCACAAGCAGCCCTCCTCAAGTCCAGCTCAGCCCTCCTCAGGTCTAGCTCAGCCCTCCTGTGCCACTCACAAGCAGCCCTCCTCAAGTCCAGGTCAGCCCTCCTGTGTCACTCATAAGCAGCCCTCCTCAAGTCCAGCTCAGCACTCCTCAGGTCTAGCTCAGCCCTCCTCAAGTCCAGCTCAGCCCACCTCAGGTCTAGCTCAGCCCTCCTGTGTCACTCACAAGCAGCCTTCCTCAAGTCCAACTCAGCCCTCCTCAGGTCTAGCTCAGCCCTCCTGTGTCACTCACAAGCAGCCCTCCTCAAGTCCAGCTCAGCCCTCCTCAGGTCTAGCTCAGCCCTCCTGTGTCACTCACAAGCAGCCCCCCTCAAGTCCAGCTCAGCCCTCCTGTGTCACTCACAAGCAGCCCGCCTCAGGTCTAGCTCAGCCCTCCTTGTGTCACTCACAAGCAGCCCTCCTCAGGGCCAGCTCAGCCCTCCTCAGGTCTAGCTCAGCCCTCCTGTGTCACTCACAAGCAGCCCTCCTCAAGTCCAGCTCAGCCCTCCTGTGTTACTCACAAGCAGCCTTCCTCAAGTCCAGCTCAGCCCTCCTCAGGTCTAGCTCAGCCCTCCTGTGTCACTCACAAGCAGCCCTCCTCAAGTCCAGCTCAGCCCTCCTGTGTCACTCACAAGCAGCCCTCCTCAAGTCCAGGTCAGCCCTCCTGTGTCACTCACAAGCAGCCCTCCTCAAGTCCAGCTCAGCACTCCTCAGGTCTAGCTCAGCCCTCCTGTGTCACTCACAAGCAGCCCTCCTCAAGTCCAGCTCAGCCCACCTCAGGTCTAGCTCAGCCCTCCTGTGTCACTCACGAGCAGCCCTCCTCAAGTCCAGCTCAGCCCTCCTGTGTCACTCACAAGCAGCCCGCCTCAGGTCTAGCTCAGCCCTCCTCAGGTCTAGCTCAGCCCTCCCGTGTCACTCACAAGCAGCCCTCCTCAAGTCCAACTCAGGCCTCCTCAGGTCTAGCTCAGCCCTCCTGTGTCACTCACAAGCAGCCCTCCTCAAGTCCAGCTCAGCCCTCCTGTGTTACTCACAAGCAGCCCACCTCAAGTCCAGCTCAGCACTCCTCAGGTCTAGCTCAGCCCTCCTGTGTCACTCACAAGCAGCCCTCCTCAAGTCCAGGTCAGCCCTCCTGTGTCAATCACAAGCAGCCCTCCTCAAGTCCAGCTCAGCACTCCTCAGGTCTAGCTCAGCCCTCCTGTGTCACTCACAAGCAGCCCTCCTCAAGTCCAGCTCAGCCCACCTCAGGTCTAGCTCAGCCCTCCTGTGTCACTCACAAGCAGCCTTCCTCAAGTCCAACTCAGCCCTCCTCAGGTCTAGCTCAGCCCTCCTGTGTCACTCACAAGCAGCCCTCCTCAAGTCCAGCTCAGCCCTCCTCAAGTCCAGCTCAGCCCTCCTATGCCACTCACAAGCAGCCCTCCTCAAGTCCAGCTCAGCCCTCCTGTGTCACTCACAAGCAGCCCTCCTCAAGTTCAGCTCAGCCCTCCTGTGTGACTCACAAGCAGCCTTCCTCAGGTCCAGCTCAGCCCTCCTGTGTCACTCACAAGCAGCCCTCAAGTCCAGCTCAGCCCTCCTGTGTCACTCACAAGCAGCCCTCCTCAAGTCCAGCTCAGCCCTCCTCAGGTCTAGCTCAGCCCTCCTGTGCCACTCACAAGCAGCCCTCCTCAAGTCCAGGTCAGCCCTCCTGTGTCACTCATAAGCAGCCCTCCTCAAGTCCAGCTCAGCACTCCTCAGGTCTAGCTCAGCCCTCCTCAAGTCCAGCTCAGCCCACCTCAGGTCTAGCTCAGCCCTCCTGTGTCACTCACAAGCAGCCTTCCTCAAGTCCAACTCAGCCCTCCTCAGGTCTAGCTCAGCCCTCCTGTGTCACTCACAAGCAGCCCTCCTCAAGTCCAGCTCAGCCCTCCTCAGGTCTAGCTCAGCCCTCCTGTGTCACTCACAAGCAGCCCCCCTCAAGTCCAGCTCAGCCCTCCTGTGTCACTCACAAGCAGCCCGCCTCAGGTCTAGCTCAGCCCTCCTTGTGTCACTCACAAGCAGCCCTCCTCAGGGCCAGCTCAGCCCTCCTCAGGTCTAGCTCAGCCCTCCTGTGTCACTCACAAGCAGCCCTCCTCAAGTCCAGCTCAGCCCTCCTGTGTTACTCACAAGCAGCCTTCCTCAAGTCCAGCTCAGCCCTCCTCAGGTCTAGCTCAGCCCTCCTGTGTCACTCACAAGCAGCCCTCCTCAAGTCCAGCTCAGCCCTCCTGTGTCACTCACAAGCAGCCCTCCTCAAGTCCAGGTCAGCCCTCCTGTGTCACTCACAAGCAGCCCTCCTCAAGTCCAGCTCAGCACTCCTCAGGTCTAGCTCAGCCCTCCTGTGTCACTCACAAGCAGCCCTCCTCAAGTCCAGCTCAGCCCACCTCAGGTCTAGCTCAGCCCTCCTGTGTCACTCACGAGCAGCCCTCCTCAAGTCCAGCTCAGCCCTCCTGTGTCACTCACAAGCAGCCCGCCTCAGGTCTAGCTCAGCCCTCCTCAGGTCTAGCTCAGCCCTCCCGTGTCACTCACAAGCAGCCCTCCTCAAGTCCAACTCAGGCCTCCTCAGGTCTAGCTCAGCCCTCCTGTGTCACTCACAAGCAGCCCTCCTCAAGTCCAGCTCAGCCCTCCTGTGTTACTCACAAGCAGCCCACCTCAAGTCCAGCTCAGCACTCCTCAGGTCTAGCTCAGCCCTCCTGTGTCACTCACAAGCAGCCCTCCTCAAGTCCAGGTCAGCCCTCCTGTGTCAATCACAAGCAGCCCTCCTCAAGTCCAGCTCAGCACTCCTCAGGTCTAGCTCAGCCCTCCTGTGTCACTCACAAGCAGCCCTCCTCAAGTCCAGCTCAGCCCACCTCAGGTCTAGCTCAGCCCTCCTGTGTCACTCACAAGCAGCCTTCCTCAAGTCCAACTCAGCCCTCCTCAGGTCTAGCTCAGCCCTCCTGTGTCACTCACAAGCAGCCCTCCTCAAGTCCAGCTCAGCCCTCCTCAAGTCCAGCTCAGCCCTCCTATGCCACTCACAAGCAGCCCTCCTCAAGTCCAGCTCAGCCCTCCTGTGTCACTCACAAGCAGCCCTCCTCAAGTTCAGCTCAGCCCTCCTGTGTGACTCACAAGCAGCCTTCCTCAGGTCCAGCTCAGCCCTCCTGTGTCACTCACAAGCAGCCCTCAAGTCCAGCTCAGCCCTCCTGTGTCACTCACAAGCAGCCCTCCTCAAGTCCAGCTCAGCCCTCCTCAGGTCTAGCTCAGCCCTCCTGTGCCACTCACAAGCAGCCCTCCTCAAGTCCAGGTCAGCCCTCCTGTGTCACTCATAAGCAGCCCTCCTCAAGTCCAGCTCAGCACTCCTCAGGTCTAGCTCAGCCCTCCTCAAGTCCAGCTCAGCCCACCTCAGGTCTAGCTCAGCCCTCCTGTGTCACTCACAAGCAGCCTTCCTCAAGTCCAACTCAGCCCTCCTCAGGTCTAGCTCAGCCCTCCTGTGTCACTCACAAGCAGCCCCCCTCAAGTCCAGCTCAGCCCTCCTGTGTCACTCACAAGCAGCCCGCCTCAGGTCTAGCTCAGCCCTCCTTGTGTCACTCACAAGCAGCCCTCCTCAGGGCCAGCTCAGCCCTCCTCAGGTCTAGCTCAGCCCTCCTGTGTCACTCACAAGCAGCCCTCCTCAAGTCCAGCTCAGCCCTCCTGTGTTACTCACAAGCAGCCTTCCTCAAGTCCAGCTCAGCCCTCCTCAGGTCTAGCTCAGCCCTCCTGTGTCACTCACAAGCAGCCCTCCTCAAGTCCAGCTCAGCCCTCCTGTGCCACTCACAAGCAGCCCTCCTCAAGTTCAGCTCAGCCCTCCTGTGTCACTCACAAGCAGCCCTCCTCAAGGCCAGGTCAGCCCTCCTGTGTCACTCACAAGCAGCCCTCCTCAAGTCCAGCTCAGCACTCCTCAGGTCTAGCTCAGCCCTCCTGTGTCACTCACAAGCAGCCCTCCTCAAGTCCAGCTCAGCCCACCTCAGGTCTAGCTCAGCCCTCCTGTGTCACTCACAAGCAGCCCTCCTCAAGTCCAGCTCAGCCCTCCTGTGTCACTCACAAGCAGCCCGCCTCAGGTCTAGCTCAGCCCTCCTCAGGTCTAGCTCAGCCCTCCCGTGTCACTCACAAGCAGCCCTCCTCAAGTCCAACTCAGGCCTCCTCAGGTCTAGCTCAGCCCTCCTGTGTCACTCACAAGCAGCCCTCCTCAAGTCCAGCTCAGCCCTCCTGTGTTACTCACAAGCAGCCCACCTCAAGTCCAGCTCAGCACTCCTCAGGTCTAGCTCAGCCCTCCTGTGTCACTCACAAGCAGCCCTCCTCAGGTCTAGCTCAGCCCTCCTCAAGTCCAGCTCAGCCCACCTCAGGTCTAGCTCAGCCCTCCTGTGTCACTCACAAGCAGCCTTCCTCAAGTCCAACTCAGCCCTCCTCAGGTCTAGCTCAGCCCTCCTGTGTCACTCACAAGCAACCCTCCTCAAGTCCAGCTCAGCCCTCCTCAGGTCTAGCTCAGCCCTCCTATGTCACTCACAAGCAGCCCCCCTCAAGTCCAGCTCAGCCCTCCTGTGTCACTCACAAGCAGCCCGCCTCAGGTCTAGCTCAGCCCTCCTTGTGTCACTCACAAGCAGCCCTCCTCAGGGCCAGCTCAGCCCTCCTCAGGTCTAGCTCAGCCCTCCTGTGTCACTCACAAGCAGCCCTCCTCAAGTCCAGCTCAGCCCTCCTGTGTTACTCACAAGCAGCCTTCCTCAAGTCCAGCTCAGCCCTCCTCAGGTCTAGCTCAGCCCTCCTGTGTCACTCACAAGCAGCCCTCCTCAAGTCCAGCTCAGCCCTCCTGTGCCACTCACAAGCAGCCCTCCTCAAGTTCAGCTCAGCCCTCCTGTGTCACTCACAAGCAGCCCTCCTCAAGTCCAGGTCAGCCCTCCTGTGTCACTCACAAGCAGCCCTCCTCAAGTCCAGCTCAGCACTCCTCAGGTCTAGCTCAGCCCTCCTGTGTCACTCACAAGCAGCCCTCCTCAAGTCCAGCTCAGCCCACCTCAGGTCTAGCTCAGCCCTCCTGTGTCACTCACAAGCAGCCCTCCTCAAGTCCAGCTCAGCCCTCCTGTGTCACTCACAAGCAGCCCGCCTCAGGTCTAGCTCAGCCCTCCTCAGGTCTAGCTCAGCCCTCCCGTGTCACTCACAAGCAGCCCTCCTCAAGTCCAACTCAGGCCTCCTCAGGTCTAGCTCAGCCCTCCTGTGTCACTCACAAGCAGCCCTCCTCAAGTCCAGCTCAGCCCTCCTGTGTTACTCACAAGCAGCCCACCTCAAGTCCAGCTCAGCACTCCTCAGGTCTAGCTCAGCCCTCCTGTGTCACTCACAAGCAGCCCTCCTCAAGTCCAGCTCAGCCCTCCTGTGTCACTCACAAGCAGCCCGCCTCAGGTCTAGCTCAGCCCTCCTCAGGTCTAGCTCAGCCCTCCTGTGTCACTCACAAGCAGCCATCCTCAAGTCCAACTCAGCCCTCCTGTGTCACTCACAAGCAGCCCTCTTCAGGTCCAGCTCAGCCCTCCTCAGGTCTAGCTCAGCCCTCCTGTGTCACTCACAAGCAGCCCTCCTCAAGTCCAGCTCAGCCCTCCTGTGTTACTCACAAGCAGCCCACCTCAAGTCCAGCTCAGCACTCCTCAGGTCTAGCTCAGCCCTCCTGTGTCACTCACAAGCAGCCCTCCTCAAGTCCAGGTCAGCCCTCCTGTGTCACTCACAAGCAGCCCTCCTCAAGTCCAGCTCAGCACTCCTCAGGTCTAGCTCAGCCCTCCTGTGTCACTCACAAGCAGCCCTCCTGAAGTCCAGCTCAGCCCACCTCAGGTCTAGCTCAGCCCTCCTGTGTCACTCACAAGCAGCCTTCCTCAAGTCCAACTCAGCCCTCCTCAGGTCTAGCTCAGCCCTCCTGTGTCACTCACAAGCAGCCCTCCTCAAGTCCAGCTCAGCCCTCCTCAAGTCCAGCTCAGCCCTCCTATGCCACTCACAAGCAGCCCTCCTCAAGTCCAGCTCAGCCCTCCTGTGTCACTCACAAGCAGCCCTCCTCAAGTTCAGCTCAGCCCTCCTCAGGTCTAGCTCAGCCCTCCTGTGTCACTCACAAGCAGCCCTCCTCAAGTCCAGCTCAGCCCTCCTGTGCCACTCACAAGCAGCCCTCCTCAAGTTCAGCTCAGCCCTCCTGTGTCACTCACAAGCAGCCCTCCTCAAGTCCAGGTCAGCCCTCCTGTGTCACTCACAAGCAGCCCTCCTCAAGTCCAGCTCAGCACTCCTCAGGTCTAGCTCAGCCCTCCTGTGTCACTCACAAGCAGCCCTCCTCAAGTCCAGCTCAGCCCTCCTGTGTTACTCACAAGCAGCCTTCCTCAAGTCCAGCTCAGCCCTCCTCAGGTCTAGCTCAGCCCTCCTGTGTCACTCACAAGCAGCCCTCCTCAAGTCCAGCTCAGCCCTCCTGTGCCACTCACAAGCAGCCCTCCTCAAGTTCAGCTCAGCCCTCCTGTGTCACTCACAAGCAGCCCTCCTCAAGTCCAGGTCAGCCCTCCTGTGTCACTCACAAGCAGCCCTCCTCAAGTCCAGCTCAGCACTCCTCAGGTCTAGCTCAGCCCTCCTGTGTCACTCACAAGCAGCCCTCCTCAAGTCCAGCTCAGCCCACCTCAGGTCTAGCTCAGCCCTCCTGTGTCACTCACAAGCAGCCCTCCTCAAGTCCAGCTCAGCCCTCCTGTGTCACTCACAAGCAGCCCGCCTCAGGTCTAGCTCAGCCCTCCTCAGGTCTAGCTCAGCCCTCCCGTGTCACTCACAAGCAGCCCTCCTCAAGTCCAACTCAGGCCTCCTCAGGTCTAGCTCAGCCCTCCTGTGTCACTCACAAGCAGCCCTCCTCAAGTCCAGCTCAGCCCTCCTGTGTTACTCACAAGCAGCCCACCTCAAGTCCAGCTCAGCACTCCTCAGGTCTAGCTCAGCCCTCCTGTGTCACTCACAAGCAGCCCTCCTCAAGTCCAGCTCAGCCCACCTCAGGTCCAGCTCAGCCCACCTCAGGTCTAGATCAGCCCTCCTGTGTCACTCACAAGCAGCCCTCCTCAAGTCCAGCTCAGCCCTCCTGTGTCACTCACAAGCAGCCCGCCTCAGGTCTAGCTCAGCCCTCCTCAGGTCTAGCTCAGCCCTCCTGTGTCACTCACAAGCAGCCATCCTCAAGTCCAACTCAGCCCTCCTGTGTCACTCACAAGCAGCCCTCTTCAGGTCCAGCTCAGCCCTCCTCAGGTCTAGCTCAGCCCTCCTGTGTCACTCACAAGCAGCCCTCCTCAAGTCCAGCTCAGCCCTCCTGTGTTACTCACAAGCAGCCCACCTCAAGTCCAGCTCAGCACTCCTCAGGTCTAGCTCAGCCCTCCTGTGTCACTCACAAGCAGCCCTCCTCAAGTCCAGGTCAGCCCTCCTGTGTCACTCACAAGCAGCCCTCCTCAAGTCCAGCTCAGCACTCCTCAGGTCTAGCTCAGCCCTCCTGTGTCACTCACAAGCAGCCCTCCTCAAGTCCAGCTCAGCCCACCTCAGGTCTAGCTCAGCCCTCCTGTGTCACTCACAAGCAGCCTTCCTCAAGTCCAACTCAGCCCTCCTCAGGTCTAGCTCAGCCCTCCTGTGTCACTCACAAGCAGCCCTCCTCAAGTCCAGCTCAGCCCTCCTCAAGTCCAGCTCAGCCCTCCTATGCCACTCACAAGCAGCCCTCCTCAAGTCCAGCTCAGCCCTCCTGTGTCACTCACAAGCAGCCCTCCTCAAGTTCAGCTCAGCCCTCCTCAGGTCTAGCTCAGCCCTCCTGTGTCACTCACAAGCAGCCCTCCTCAAGTCCAGCTCAGCCCTCCTGTGCCACTCACAAGCAGCCCTCCTCAAGTTCAGCTCAGCCCTCCTGTGTCACTCACAAGCAGCCCTCCTCAAGTCCAGGTCAGCCCTCCTGTGTCACTCACAAGCAGCCCTCCTCAAGTCCAGCTCAGCACTCCTCAGGTCTAGCTCAGCCCTCCTGTGTCACTCACAAGCAGCCCTCCTCAAGTCCAGCTCAGCCCACCTCAGGTCTAGCTCAGCCCTCCTGTGTCACTCACAAGCAGCCCTCCTCAAGTCCAGCTCAGCCCTCCTGTGTCACTCACAAGCAGCCCGCCTCAGGTCTAGCTCAGCCCTCCTCAGGTCTAGCTCAGCCCTCCCGTGTCACTCACAAGCAGCCCTCCTCAAGTCCAACTCAGGCCTCCTCAGGTCTAGCTCAGCCCTCCTGTGTCACTCACAAGCAGCCCTCCTCAAGTCCAGCTCAGCCCTCCTGTGTTACTCACAAGCAGCCCACCTCAAGTCCAGCTCAGCACTCCTCAGGTCTAGCTCAGCCCTCCTGTGTCACTCACAAGCAGCCCTCCTCAAGTCCAGCTCAGCCCACCTCAGGTCCAGCTCAGCCCACCTCAGGTCTAGATCAGCCCTCCTGTGTCACTCACAAGCAGCCCTCCTCAAGTCCAGCTCAGCCCTCCTGTGTCACTCACAAGCAGCCCGCCTCAGGTCTAGCTCAGCCCTCCTCAGGTCTAGCTCAGCCCTCCTGTGTCACTCACAAGCAGCCATCCTCAAGTCCAACTCAGCCCTCCTGTGTCACTCACAAGCAGCCCTCTTCAGGTCCAGCTCAGCCCTCCTCAGGTCTAGCTCAGCCCTCCTGTGTCACTCACAAGCAGCCCTCCTCAAGTCCAGCTCAGCCCTCCTGTGTTACTCACAAGCAGCCCACCTCAAGTCCAGCTCAGCACTCCTCAGGTCTAGCTCAGCCCTCCTGTGTCACTCACAAGCAGCCCTCCTCAAGTCCAGGTCAGCCCTCCTGTGTCACTCACAAGCAGCCCTCCTCAAGTCCAGCTCAGCACTCCTCAGGTCTAGCTCAGCCCTCCTGTGTCACTCACAAGCAGCCCTCCTCAAGTCCAGCTCAGCCCACCTCAGGTCTAGCTCAGCCCTCCTGTGTCACTCACAAGCAGCCTTCCTCAAGTCCAACTCAGCCCTCCTCAGGTCTAGCTCAGCCCTCCTGTGTCACTCACAAGCAGCCCTCCTCAAGTCCAGCTCAGCCCTCCTCAAGTCCAGCTCAGCCCTCCTATGCCACTCACAAGCAGCCCTCCTCAAGTCCAGCTCAGCCCTCCTGTGTCACTCACAAGCAGCCCTCCTCAAGTTCAGCTCAGCCCTCCTGTGTGACTCACAAGCAGCCTTCCTCAGGTCCAGCTCAGCCCTCCTGTGTCACTCACAAGCAGCCCTCAAGTCCAGCTCAGCCCTCCTGTGTCACTCACAAGCAGCCCTCCTCAAGTCCAGCTCAGCCCTCCTCAGGTCTAGCTCAGCCCTCCTGTGCCACTCACAAGCAGCCCTCCTCAAGTCCAGGTCAGCCCTCCTGTGTCACTCATAAGCAGCCCTCCTCAAGTCCAGCTCAGCACTCCTCAGGTCTAGCTCAGCCCTCCTCAAGTCCAGCTCAGCCCACCTCAGGTCTAGCTCAGCCCTCCTGTGTCACTCACAAGCAGCCTTCCTCAAGTCCAACTCAGCCCTCCTCAGGTCTAGCTCAGCCCTCCTGTGTCACTCACAAGCAGCCCTCCTCAAGTCCAGCTCAGCCCTCCTCAGGTCTAGCTCAGCCCTCCTGTGTCACTCACAAGCAGCCCCCCTCAAGTCCAGCTCAGCCCTCCTGTGTCACTCACAAGCAGTCCGCCTCAGGTCTAGCTCAGCCCTCCTTGTGTCACTCACAAGCAGCCCTCCTCAGGGCCAGCTCAGCCCTCCTCAGGTCTAGCTCAGCCCTCCTGTGTCACTCACAAGCAGCCCTCCTCAAGTCCAGCTCAGCCCTCCTGTGTTACTCACAAGCAGCCTTCCTCAAGTCCAGCTCAGCCCTCCTCAGGTCTAGCTCAGCCCTCCTGTGTCACTCACAAGCAGCCCTCCTCAAGTCCAGCTCAGCCCTCCTGTGCCACTCACAAGCAGCCCTCCTCAAGTTCAGCTCAGCCCTCCTGTGTCACTCACAAGCAGCCCTCCTCAAGTCCAGGTCAGCCCTCCTGTGTCACTCACAAGCAGCCCTCCTCAAGTCCAGCTCAGCACTCCTCAGGTCTAGCTCAGCCCTCCTGTGTCACTCACAAGCAGCCCTCCTCAAGTCCAGCTCAGCCCACCTCAGGTCTAGCTCAGCCCTCCTGTGTCACTCACAAGCAGCCCTCCTCAAGTCCAGCTCAGCCCTCCTGTGTCACTCACAAGCAGCCCGCCTCAGGTCTAGCTCAGCCCTCCTCAGGTCTAGCTCAGCCCTCCCGTGTCACTCACAAGCAGCCCTCCTCAAGTCCAACTCAGGCCTCCTCAGGTCTAGCTCAGCCCTCCTGTGTCACTCACAAGCAGCCCTCCTCAAGTCCAGCTCAGCCCTCCTGTGTTACTCACAAGCAGCCCACCTCAAGTCCAGCTCAGCACTCCTCAGGTCTAGCTCAGCCCTCCTGTGTCACTCACAAGCAGCCCTCCTCAGGTCTAGCTCAGCCCTCCTCAAGTCCAGCTCAGCCCACCTCAGGTCTAGCTCAGCCCTCCTGTGTCACTCACAAGCAGCCTTCCTCAAGTCCAACTCAGCCCTCCTCAGGTCTAGCTCAGCCCTCCTGTGTCACTCACAAGCAGCCCTCCTCAAGTCCAGCTCAGCCCTCCTCAGGTCTAGCTCAGCCCTCCTGTGTCACTCACAAGCAGCCCCCCTCAAGTCCAGCTCAGCCCTCCTGTGTCACTCACAAGCAGCCCGCCTCAGGTCTAGCTCAGCCCTCCTTGTGTCACTCACAAGCAGCCCTCCTCAGGGCCAGCTCAGCCCTCCTCAGGTCTAGCTCAGCCCTCCTGTGTCACTCACAAGCAGCCCTCCTCAAGTCCAGCTCAGCCCTCCTGTGTTACTCACAAGCAGCCTTCCTCAAGTCCAGCTCAGCCCTCCTCAGGTCTAGCTCAGCCCTCCTGTGTCACTCACAAGCAGCCCTCCTCAAGTCCAGCTCAGCCCTCCTGTGCCACTCACAAGCAGCCCTCCTCAAGTTCAGCTCAGCCCTCCTGTGTCACTCACAAGCAGCCCTCCTCAAGTCCAGGTCAGCCCTCCTGTGTCACTCACAAGCAGCCCTCCTCAAGTCCAGCTCAGCACTCCTCAGGTCTAGCTCAGCCCTCCTGTGTCACTCACAAGCAGCCCTCCTCAAGTCCAGCTCAGCCCACCTCAGGTCTAGCTCAGCCCTCCTGTGTCACTCACAAGCAGCCCTCCTCAAGTCCAGCTCAGCCCTCCTGTGTCACTCACAAGCAGCCCGCCTCAGGTCTAGCTCAGCCCTCCTCAGGTCTAGCTCAGCCCTCCCGTGTCACTCACAAGCAGCCCTCCTCAAGTCCAACTCAGGCCTCCTCAGGTCTAGCTCAGCCCTCCTGTGTCACTCACAAGCAGCCCTCCTCAAGTCCAGCTCAGCCCTCCTGTGTTACTCACAAGCAGCCCACCTCAAGTCCAGCTCAGCACTCCTCAGGTCTAGCTCAGCCCTCCTGTGTCACTCACAAGCAGCCCTCCTCAAGTCCAGCTCAGCCCACCTCAGGTCCAGCTCAGCCCACCTCAGGTCCAGCTCAGCCCACCTCAGGTCTAGATCAGCCCTCCTGTGTCACTCACAAGCAGCCCTCCTCAAGTCCAGCTCAGCCCTCCTGTGTCACTCACAAGCAGCCCGCCTCAGGTCTAGCTCAGCCCTCCTCAGGTCTAGCTCAGCCCTCCTGTGTCACTCACAAGCAGCCATCCTCAAGTCCAACTCAGCCCTCGTGTGTCACTCACAAGCAGCCCTCTTCAGGTCCAGCTCAGCCCTCCTCAGGTCTAGCTCAGCCCTCCTGTGTCACTCACAAGCAGCCCTCCTCAAGTCCAGCTCAGCCCTCCTGTGTTACTCACAAGCAGCCTTCCTCAAGTCGAGCTCAGCCCTCCTCAGGTCTAGCTCAGCCCTCCTGTGCCACTCACAAGCAGCCCTCCTCAAGTTCAGCTCAGCCCTCCTGTGTCACTCACAAGCAGCCCTCCTCAAGTCCAGCTCAGCCCTCCTGTGTTACTCACAAGCAGCCTTCCTCAAGTCCAGCTCAGCCCTCCTCAGGTCTAGCTCAGCCCTCCTGTGCCACTCACAAGCAGCCCTCCTCAAGTTCAGCTCAGCCCTCCTGTGTCACTCACAAGCAGCCCTCCTCAAGTCCAGGTCAGCCCTCCTGTGTCACTCACAAGCAGCCCTCCTCAAGTCCAGCTCAGCACTCCTCAGGTCTAGCTCAGCCCTCCTGTGTCACTCACAAGCAGCCCTCCTCAAGTCCAGCTCAGCCCACCTCAGGTCTAGCTCAGCCCTCCTGTGTCACTCACAAGCAGCCTTCCTCAAGTCCAACTCAGCCCTCCTCAGGTCTAGCTCAGCCCTCCTGTGTCACTCACAAGCGGCCCTCCTCAAGTCCAGCTCAGCCCTCCTCAAGTCCAGCTCAGCCCTCCTGTGCCACTCACAAGCAGCCCTCCTCAAGTTCAGCTCAGCCCTCCTGTGTCACTCACAAGCAGCCCTCCTCAAGTCCAGCTCAGCCCTCCTATGCCACTCACAAGCAGCCCTCCTCAAGTCCAGCTCAGCCCTCCTGTGTCACTCACAAGCAGCCCTCCTCAAGTTCAGCTCAGCCCTCCTGTGTGACTCACAAGCAGCCTTCCTCAGGTCCAGCTCAGCCCTCCTGTGTCACTCACAAGCAGCCCTCAAGTCCAGCTCAGCCCTCCTGTGTCACTCACAAGCAGCCCTCCTCAAGTCCAGCTCAGCCCTCCTCAGGTCTAGCTCAGCCCTCCTGTGCCACTCACAAGCAGCCCTCCTCAAGTCCAGGTCAGCCCTCCTGTGTCACTCATAAGCAGCCCTCCTCAAGTCCAGCTCAGCACTCCTCAGGTCTAGCTCAGCCCTCCTCAAGTCCAGCTCAGCCCACCTCAGGTCTAGCTCAGCCCTCCTGTGTCACTCACAAGCAGCCCTCCTCAAGTCCAACTCAGCCCTCCTGTGTCACTCACAAGCAGCCCGCCTCAGGTCTAGCTCAGCCCTCCTCAGGTCTAGCTCAGCCCTCCCGTGTCACTCACAAGCAGCCCTCCTCAAGTCCAACTCAGGCCTCCTCAGGTCTAGCTCAGCCCTCCTGTGTCACTCACAAGCAGCCCTCCTCAAGTCCAGCTCAGCCCTCCTGTGTTACTCACAAGCAGCCCACCTCAAGTCCAGCTCAGCACTCCTCAGGTCTAGCTCAGCCCTCCTGTGTCACTCACAAGCAGCCCTCCTCAAGTCCAGGTCAGCCCTCCTGTGTCACTCACAAGCAGCCCTCCTCAAGTCCAGCTCAGCACTCCTCAGGTCTAGCTCAGCCCTCCTGTGTCACTCACAAGCAGCCCTCCTCAAGTCCAGCTCAGCCCACCTCAGGTCTAGCTCAGCCCTCCTGTGTCACTCACAAGCAGCCTTCCTCAAGTCCAACTCAGCCCTCCTCAGGTCTAGCTCAGCCCTCCTGTGTCACTCACAAGCAGCCCTCCTCAAGTCCAGCTCAGCCCTCCTCAAGTCCAGCTCAGCCCTCCTATGCCACTCACAAGCAGCCCTCCTCAAGTCCAGCTCAGCCCTCCTGTGTCACTCACAAGCAGCCCTCCTCAAGTTCAGCTCAGCCCTCCTGTGTGACTCACAAGCAGCCTTCCTCAGGTCCAGCTCAGCCCTCCTGTGTCACTCACAAGCAGCCCTCAAGTCCAGCTCAGCCCTCCTGTGTCACTCACAAGCAGCCCTCCTCAAGTCCAGCTCAGCCCTCCTCAGGTCTAGCTCAGCCCTCCTGTGCCACTCACAAGCAGCCCTCCTCAAGTCCAGGTCAGCCCTCCTGTGTCACTCATAAGCAGCCCTCCTCAAGTCCAGCTCAGCACTCCTCAGGTCTAGCTCAGCCCTCCTCAAGTCCAGCTCAGCCCACCTCAGGTCTAGCTCAGCCCTCCTGTGTCACTCACAAGCAGCCTTCCTCAAGTCCAACTCAGCCCTCCTCAGGTCTAGCTCAGCCCTCCTGTGTCACTCACAAGCAGCCCCCCTCAAGTCCAGCTCAGCCCTCCTGTGTCACTCACAAGCAGCCCGCCTCAGGTCTAGCTCAGCCCTCCTTGTGTCACTCACAAGCAGCCCTCCTCAGGGCCAGCTCAGCCCTCCTCAGGTCTAGCTCAGCCCTCCTGTGTCACTCACAAGCAGCCCTCCTCAAGTCCAGCTCAGCCCTCCTGTGTTACTCACAAGCAGCCTTCCTCAAGTCCAGCTCAGCCCTCCTCAGGTCTAGCTCAGCCCTCCTGTGTCACTCACAAGCAGCCCTCCTCAAGTCCAGCTCAGCCCTCCTGTGCCACTCACAAGCAGCCCTCCTCAAGTTCAGCTCAGCCCTCCTGTGTCACTCACAAGCAGCCCTCCTCAAGTCCAGGTCAGCCCTCCTGTGTCACTCACAAGCAGCCCTCCTCAAGTCCAGCTCAGCACTCCTCAGGTCTAGCTCAGCCCTCCTGTGTCACTCACAAGCAGCCCTCCTCAAGTCCAGCTCAGCCCACCTCAGGTCTAGCTCAGCCCTCCTGTGTCACTCACAAGCAGCCCTCCTCAAGTCCAGCTCAGCCCTCCTGTGTCACTCACAAGCAGCCCGCCTCAGGTCTAGCTCAGCCCTCCTCAGGTCTAGCTCAGCCCTCCCGTGTCACTCACAAGCAGCCCTCCTCAAGTCCAACTCAGGCCTCCTCAGGTCTAGCTCAGCCCTCCTGTGTCACTCACAAGCAGCCCTCCTCAAGTCCAGCTCAGCCCTCCTGTGTTACTCACAAGCAGCCCACCTCAAGTCCAGCTCAGCACTCCTCAGGTCTAGCTCAGCCCTCCTGTGTCACTCACAAGCAGCCCTCCTCAGGTCTAGCTCAGCCCTCCTCAAGTCCAGCTCAGCCCACCTCAGGTCTAGCTCAGCCCTCCTGTGTCACTCACAAGCAGCCTTCCTCAAGTTCAACTCAGCCCTCCTCAGGTCTAGCTCAGCCCTCCTGTGTCACTCACAAGCAACCCTCCTCAAGTCCAGCTCAGCCCTCCTCAGGTCTAGCTCAGCCCTCCTGTGTCACTCACAAGCAGCCCCCCTCAAGTCCAGCTCAGCCCTCCTGTGTCACTCACAAGCAGCCCGCCTCAGGTCTAGCTCAGCCCTCCTTGTGTCACTCACAAGCAGCCCTCCTCAGGGCCAGCTCAGCCCTCCTCAGGTCTAGCTCAGCCCTCCTGTGTCACTCACAAGCAGCCCTCCTCAAGTCCAGCTCAGCCCTCCTGTGTTACTCACAAGCAGCCTTCCTCAAGTCCAGCTCAGCCCTCCTCAGGTCTAGCTCAGCCCTCCTGTGTCACTCACAAGCAACCCTCCTCAAGTCCAGCTCAGCCCACCTCAGGTCTAGCTCAGCCCTCCTGTGTCACTCACAAGCAGCCTTCCTCAAGTCCAACTCAGCCCTCCTCAGGTCTAGCTCAGCCCTCCTGTGTCACTCACAAGCAGCCCTCCTCAAGTCCAGCTCAGCCCTCCTCAGGTCTAGCTCAGCCCTCCTGTGTCACTCACAAGCAGCCCCCCTCAAGTCCAGCTCAGCCCTCCAGTGTCACTCACAAGCAGCCCGCCTCAGGTCTAGCTCAGCCCTCCTTGTGTCACTCACAAGCAGCCCTCCTCAGGGCCAGCTCAGCCCTCCTCAGGTCTAGCTCAGCCCTCCTGTGTCACTCACAAGCAGCCCTCCTCAAGTCCAGCTCAGCCCTCCTGTGTTACTCACAAGCAGCCTTCCTCAAGTCCAGCTCAGCCCTCCTCAGGTCTAGCTCAGCCCTCCTGTGTCACTCACAAGCAGCCCTCCTCAAGTCCAACTCAGCCCTCCTGTGCCACTCACAAGCAGCCCTCCTCAAGTTCAGCTCAGCCCTCCTGTGTCACTCACAAGCAGCCCTCCTCAAGTCCAGGTCAGCCCTCCTGTGTCACTCACAAGCAGCCCTCCTCAAGTCCAGCTCAGCACTCCTCAGGTCTAGCTCAGCCCTCCTGTGTCACTCACAAGCAGCCCTCCTCAAGTCCAGCTCAGCCCACCTCAGGTCTAGCTCATCCCTCCTGTGTCACTCACAAGCAGCCCTCCTCAAGTCCAGCTCAGCCCTCCTGTGTCACTCACAAGCAGCCCGCCTCAGGTCTAGCTCAGCCCTCCTCAGGTCTAGCTCAGCCCTCCCGTGTCACTCACAAGCAGCCCTCCTCAAGTCCAACTCAGGCCTCCTCAGGTCTAGCTCAGCCCTCCTGTGTCACTCACAAGCAGCCCTCCTCAAGTCCAGCTCAGCCCTCCTGTGTTACTCACAAGCAGCCCACCTCAAGTCCAGCTCAGCACTCCTCAGGTCTAGCTCAGCCCTCCTGTGTCACTCACAAGCAGCCCTCCTCAAGTCCAGCTCAGCCCACCTCAGGTCCAGCTCAGCCCACCTCAGGTCTAGATCAGCCCTCCTGTGTCACTCACAAGCAGCCCTCCTCAAGTCCAGCTCAGCCCTCCTGTGTCACTCACAAGCAGCCCGCCTCAGGTCTAGCTCAGCCCTCCTCAGGTCTAGCTCAGCCCTCCTGTGTCACTCACAAGCAGCCATCCTCAAGTCCAACTCAGCCCTCGTGTGTCACTCACAAGCAGCCCTCTTCAGGTCCAGCTCAGCCCTCCTCAGGTCTAGCTCAGCCCTCCTGTGTCACTCACAAGCAGCCCTCCTCAAGTCCAGCTCAGCCCTCCTGTGTTACTCACAAGCAGCCTTCCTCAAGTCGAGCTCAGCCCTCCTCAGGTCTAGCTCAGCCCTCCTGTGCCACTCACAAGCAGCCCTCCTCAAGTTCAGCTCAGCCCTCCTGTGTCACTCACAAGCAGCCCTCCTCAAGTCCAGCTCAGCCCTCCTGTGTTACTCACAAGCAGCCTTCCTCAAGTCCAGCTCAGCCCTCCTCAGGTCTAGCTCAGCCCTCCTGTGCCACTCACAAGCAGCCCTCCTCAAGTTCAGCTCAGCCCTCCTGTGTCACTCACAAGCAGCCCTCCTCAAGTCCAGGTCAGCCCTCCTGTGTCACTCACAAGCAGCCCTCCTCAAGTCCAGCTCAGCACTCCTCAGGTCTAGCTCAGCCCTCCTGTGTCACTCACAAGCAGCCCTCCTCAAGTCCAGCTCAGCCCACCTCAGGTCTAGCTCAGCCCTCCTGTGTCACTCACAAGCAGCCTTCCTCAAGTCCAACTCAGCCCTCCTCAGGTCTAGCTCAGCCCTCCTGTGTCACTCACAAGCGGCCCTCCTCAAGTCCAGCTCAGCCCTCCTCAAGTCCAGCTCAGCCCTCCTGTGCCACTCACAAGCAGCCCTCCTCAAGTTCAGCTCAGCCCTCCTGTGTCACTCACAAGCAGCCCTCCTCAAGTCCAGCTCAGCCCTCCTATGCCACTCACAAGCAGCCCTCCTCAAGTCCAGCTCAGCCCTCCTGTGTCACTCACAAGCAGCCCTCCTCAAGTTCAGCTCAGCCCTCCTGTGTGACTCACAAGCAGCCTTCCTCAGGTCCAGCTCAGCCCTCCTGTGTCACTCACAAGCAGCCCTCAAGTCCAGCTCAGCCCTCCTGTGTCACTCACAAGCAGCCCTCCTCAAGTCCAGCTCAGCCCTCCTCAGGTCTAGCTCAGCCCTCCTGTGCCACTCACAAGCAGCCCTCCTCAAGTCCAGGTCAGCCCTCCTGTGTCACTCATAAGCAGCCCTCCTCAAGTCCAGCTCAGCACTCCTCAGGTCTAGCTCAGCCCTCCTCAAGTCCAGCTCAGCCCACCTCAGGTCTAGCTCAGCCCTCCTGTGTCACTCACAAGCAGCCCTCCTCAAGTCCAACTCAGCCCTCCTGTGTCACTCACAAGCAGCCCGCCTCAGGTCTAGCTCAGCCCTCCTCAGGTCTAGCTCAGCCCTCCCGTGTCACTCACAAGCAGCCCTCCTCAAGTCCAACTCAGGCCTCCTCAGGTCTAGCTCAGCCCTCCTGTGTCACTCACAAGCAGCCCTCCTCAAGTCCAGCTCAGCCCTCCTGTGTTACTCACAAGCAGCCCACCTCAAGTCCAGCTCAGCACTCCTCAGGTCTAGCTCAGCCCTCCTGTGTCACTCACAAGCAGCCCTCCTCAAGTCCAGGTCAGCCCTCCTGTGTCACTCACAAGCAGCCCTCCTCAAGTCCAGCTCAGCACTCCTCAGGTCTAGCTCAGCCCTCCTGTGTCACTCACAAGCAGCCCTCCTCAAGTCCAGCTCAGCCCACCTCAGGTCTAGCTCAGCCCTCCTGTGTCACTCACAAGCAGCCTTCCTCAAGTCCAACTCAGCCCTCCTCAGGTCTAGCTCAGCCCTCCTGTGTCACTCACAAGCAGCCCTCCTCAAGTCCAGCTCAGCCCTCCTCAAGTCCAGCTCAGCCCTCCTATGCCACTCACAAGCAGCCCTCCTCAAGTCCAGCTCAGCCCTCCTGTGTCACTCACAAGCAGCCCTCCTCAAGTTCAGCTCAGCCCTCCTGTGTGACTCACAAGCAGCCTTCCTCAGGTCCAGCTCAGCCCTCCTGTGTCACTCACAAGCAGCCCTCAAGTCCAGCTCAGCCCTCCTGTGTCACTCACAAGCAGCCCTCCTCAAGTCCAGCTCAGCCCTCCTCAGGTCTAGCTCAGCCCTCCTGTGCCACTCACAAGCAGCCCTCCTCAAGTCCAGGTCAGCCCTCCTGTGTCACTCATAAGCAGCCCTCCTCAAGTCCAGCTCAGCACTCCTCAGGTCTAGCTCAGCCCTCCTCAAGTCCAGCTCAGCCCACCTCAGGTCTAGCTCAGCCCTCCTGTGTCACTCACAAGCAGCCTTCCTCAAGTCCAACTCAGCCCTCCTCAGGTCTAGCTCAGCCCTCCTGTGTCACTCACAAGCAGCCCCCCTCAAGTCCAGCTCAGCCCTCCTGTGTCACTCACAAGCAGCCCGCCTCAGGTCTAGCTCAGCCCTCCTTGTGTCACTCACAAGCAGCCCTCCTCAGGGCCAGCTCAGCCCTCCTCAGGTCTAGCTCAGCCCTCCTGTGTCACTCACAAGCAGCCCTCCTCAAGTCCAGCTCAGCCCTCCTGTGTTACTCACAAGCAGCCTTCCTCAAGTCCAGCTCAGCCCTCCTCAGGTCTAGCTCAGCCCTCCTGTGTCACTCACAAGCAGCCCTCCTCAAGTCCAGCTCAGCCCTCCTGTGCCACTCACAAGCAGCCCTCCTCAAGTTCAGCTCAGCCCTCCTGTGTCACTCACAAGCAGCCCTCCTCAAGTCCAGGTCAGCCCTCCTGTGTCACTCACAAGCAGCCCTCCTCAAGTCCAGCTCAGCACTCCTCAGGTCTAGCTCAGCCCTCCTGTGTCACTCACAAGCAGCCCTCCTCAAGTCCAGCTCAGCCCACCTCAGGTCTAGCTCAGCCCTCCTGTGTCACTCACAAGCAGCCCTCCTCAAGTCCAGCTCAGCCCTCCTTTGTCACTCACAAGCAGCCCGCCTCAGGTCTAGCTCAGCCCTCCTCAGGTCTAGCTCAGCCCTCCCGTGTCACTCACAAGCAGCCCTCCTCAAGTCCAACTCAGGCCTCCTCAGGTCTAGCTCAGCCCTCCTGTGTCACTCACAAGCAGCCCTCCTCAAGTCCAGCTCAGCCCTCCTGTGTTACTCACAAGCAGCCCACCTCAAGTCCAGCTCAGCACTCCTCAGGTCTAGCTCAGCCCTCCTGTGTCACTCACAAGCAGCCCTCCTCAGGTCTAGCTCAGCCCTCCTCAAGTCCAGCTCAGCCCACCTCAGGTCTAGCTCAGCCCTCCTGTGTCACTCACAAGCAGCCTTCCTCAAGTTCAACTCAGCCCTCCTCAGGTCTAGCTCAGCCCTCCTGTGTCACTCACAAGCAACCCTCCTCAAGTCCAGCTCAGCCCTCCTCAGGTCTAGCTCAGCCCTCCTGTGTCACTCACAAGCAGCCCCCCTCAAGTCCAGCTCAGCCCTCCTGTGTCACTCACAAGCAGCCCGCCTCAGGTCTAGCTCAGCCCTCCTTGTGTCACTCACAAGCAGCCCTCCTCAGGGCCAGCTCAGCCCTCCTCAGGTCTAGCTCAGCCCTCCTGTGTCACTCACAAGCAGCCCTCCTCAAGTCCAGCTCAGCCCTCCTGTGTTACTCACAAGCAGCCTTCCTCAAGTCCAGCTCAGCCCTCCTCAGGTCTAGCTCAGCCCTCCTGTGTCACTCACAAGCAACCCTCCTCAAGTCCAGCTCAGCCCTCCTGTGCCACTCACAAGCAGCCCTCCTCAAGTTCAGCTCAGCCCTCCTGTGTCACTCACAAGCAGCCCTCCTCAAGTCCAGGTCAGCCCTCCTGTGTCACTCACAAGCAGCCCTCCTCAAGTCCAGCTCAGCACTCCTCAGGTCTAGCTCAGCCCTCCTGTGTCACTCACAAGCAGCCCTCCTCAAGTCCAGCTCAGCCCACCTCAGGTCTAGCTCAGCCCTCCTGTGTCACTCACAAGCAGCCCTCCTCAAGTCCAGCTCAGCCCTCCTGTGTCACTCACAAGCAGCCCGCCTCAGGTCTAGCTCAGCCCTCCTCAGGTCTAGCTCAGCCCTCCCGTGTCACTCACAAGCAGCCCTCCTCAAGTCCAACTCAGGCCTCCTCAGGTCTAGCTCAGCCCTCCTGTGTCACTCACAAGCAGCCCTCCTCAAGTCCAGCTCAGCCCTCCTGTGTTACTCACAAGCAGCCCACCTCAAGTCCAGCTCAGCACTCCTCAGGTCTAGCTCAGCCCTCCTGTGTCACTCACAAGCAGCCCTCCTCAAGTCCAGCTCAGCCCACCTCAGGTCCAGCTCAGCCCACCTCAGGTCTAGATCAGCCCTCCTGTGTCACTCACAAGCAGCCCTCCTCAAGTCCAGCTCAGCCCTCCTGTGTCACTCACAAGCAGCCCGCCTCAGGTCTAGCTCAGCCCTCCTCAGGTCTAGCTCAGCCCTCCTGTGTCACTCACAAGCAGCCATCCTCAAGTCCAACTCAGCCCTCCTGTGTCACTCACAAGCAGCCCTCTTCAGGTCCAGCTCAGCCCTCCTCAGGTCTAGCTCAGCCCTCCTGTGTCACTCACAAGCAGCCCTCCTCAAGTCCAGCTCAGCCCTCCTGTGTTACTCACAAGCAGCCCACCTCAAGTCCAGCTCAGCACTCCTCAGGTCTAGCTCAGCCCTCCTGTGTCACTCACAAGCAGCCCTCCTCAAGTCCAGGTCAGCCCTCCTGTGTCACTCACAAGCAGCCCTCCTCAAGTCCAGCTCAGCACTCCTCAGGTCTAGCTCAGCCCTCCTGTGTCACTCACAAGCAGCCCTCCTCAAGTCCAGCTCAGCCCACCTCAGGTCTAGCTCAGCCCTCCTGTGTCACTCACAAGCAGCCTTCCTCAAGTCCAACTCAGCCCTCCTCAGGTCTAGCTCAGCCCTCCTGTGTCACTCACAAGCAGCCCTCCTCAAGTCCAGCTCAGCCCTCCTCAAGTCCAGCTCAGCCCTCCTATGCCACTCACAAGCAGCCCTCCTCAAGTCCAGCTCAGCCCTCCTGTGTCACTCACAAGCAGCCCTCCTCAAGTTCAGCTCAGCCCTCCTGTGTGACTCACAAGCAGCCTTCCTCAGGTCCAGCTCAGCCCTCCTGTGTCACTCACAAGCAGCCCTCAAGTCCAGCTCAGCCCTCCTGTGTCACTCACAAGCAGCCCTCCTCAAGTCCAGCTCAGCCCTCCTCAGGTCTAGCTCAGCCCTCCTGTGCCACTCACAAGCAGCCCTCCTCAAGTCCAGGTCAGCCCTCCTGTGTCACTCATAAGCAGCCCTCCTCAAGTCCAGCTCAGCACTCCTCAGGTCTAGCTCAGCCCTCCTCAAGTCCAGCTCAGCCCACCTCAGGTCTAGCTCAGCCCTCCTGTGTCACTCACAAGCAGCCTTCCTCAAGTCCAACTCAGCCCTCCTCAGGTCTAGCTCAGCCCTCCTGTGTCACTCACAAGCAGCCCTCCTCAAGTCCAGCTCAGCCCTCCTCAGGTCTAGCTCAGCCCTCCTGTGTCACTCACAAGCAGCCCCCCTCAAGTCCAGCTCAGCCCTCCTGTGTCACTCACAAGCAGCCCGCCTCAGGTCTAGCTCAGCCCTCCTTGTGTCACTCACAAGCAGCCCTCCTCAGGGCCAGCTCAGCCCTCCTCAGGTCTAGCTCAGCCCTCCTGTGTCACTCACAAGCAGCCCTCCTCAAGTCCAGCTCAGCCCTCCTGTGTTACTCACAAGCAGCCTTCCTCAAGTCCAGCTCAGCCCTCCTCAGGTCTAGCTCAGCCCTCCTGTGTCACTCACAAGCAGCCCTCCTCAAGTCCAGCTCAGCCCTCCTGTGCCACTCACAAGCAGCCCTCCTCAAGTTCAGCTCAGCCCTCCTGTGTCACTCACAAGCAGCCCTCCTCAAGTCCAGGTCAGCCCTCCTGTGTCACTCACAAGCAGCCCTCCTCAAGTCCAGCTCAGCACTCCTCAGGTCTAGCTCAGCCCTCCTGTGTCACTCACAAGCAGCCCTCCTCAAGTCCAGCTCAGCCCACCTCAGGTCTAGCTCAGCCCTCCTGTGTCACTCACAAGCAGCCCTCCTCAAGTCCAGCTCAGCCCTCCTGTGTCACTCACAAGCAGCCCGCCTCAGGTCTAGCTCAGCCCTCCTCAGGTCTAGCTCAGCCCTCCCGTGTCACTCACAAGCAGCCCTCCTCAAGTCCAACTCAGGCCTCCTCAGGTCTAGCTCAGCCCTCCTGTGTCACTCACAAGCAGCCCTCCTCAAGTCCAGCTCAGCCCTCCTGTGTTACTCACAAGCAGCCCACCTCAAGTCCAGCTCAGCACTCCTCAGGTCTAGCTCAGCCCTCCTGTGTCACTCACAAGCAGCCCTCCTCAGGTCTAGCTCAGCCCTCCTCAAGTCCAGCTCAGCCCACCTCAGGTCTAGCTCAGCCCTCCTGTGTCACTCACAAGCAGCCTTCCTCAAGTCCAACTCAGCCCTCCTCAGGTCTAGCTCAGCCCTCCTGTGTCACTCACAAGCAGCCCTCCTCAAGTCCAGCTCAGCCCTCCTCAGGTCTAGCTCAGCCCTCCTGTGTCACTCACAAGCAGCCCCCCTCAAGTCCAGCTCAGCCCTCCTGTGTCACTCACAAGCAGCCCGCCTCAGGTCTAGCTCAGCCCTCCTTGTGTCACTCACAAGCAGCCCTCCTCAGGGCCAGCTCAGCCCTCCTCAGGTCTAGCTCAGCCCTCCTGTGTCACTCACAAGCAGCCCTCCTCAAGTCCAGCTCAGCCCTCCTGTGTTACTCACAAGCAGCCTTCCTCAAGTCCAGCTCAGCCCTCCTCAGGTCTAGCTCAGCCCTCCTGTGTCACTCACAAGCAGCCCTCCTCAAGTCCAGCTCAGCCCTCCTGTGCCACTCACAAGCAGCCCTCCTCAAGTTCAGCTCAGCCCTCCTGTGTCACTCACAAGCAGCCCTCCTCAAGTCCAGGTCAGCCCTCCTGTGTCACTCACAAGCAGCCCTCCTCAAGTCCAGCTCAGCACTCCTCAGGTCTAGCTCAGCCCTCCTGTGTCACTCACAAGCAGCCCTCCTCAAGTCCAGCTCAGCCCACCTCAGGTCTAGCTCAGCCCTCCTGTGTCACTCACAAGCAGCCCTCCTCAAGTCCAGCTCAGCCCTCCTGTGTCACTCACAAGCAGCCCGCCTCAGGTCTAGCTCAGCCCTCCTCAGGTCTAGCTCAGCCCTCCCGTGTCACTCACAAGCAGCCCTCCTCAAGTCCAACTCAGGCCTCCTCAGGTCTAGCTCAGCCCTCCTGTGTCACTCACAAGCAGCCCTCCTCAAGTCCAGCTCAGCCCTCCTGTGTTACTCACAAGCAGCCCACCTCAAGTCCAGCTCAGCACTCCTCAGGTCTAGCTCAGCCCTCCTGTGTCACTCACAAGCAGCCCTCCTCAAGTCCAGCTCAGCCCTCCTCAAGTCCAGCTCAGCCCTCCTGTGTCACTCACAAGCAGCCCGCCTCAGGTCTAGCTCAGCCCTCCTCAGGTCTAGCTCAGCCCTCCTGTGTCACTCACAAGCAGCCATCCTCAACTCCAACTCAGCCCTCGTGTGTCACTCACAAGCAGCCCTCTTCAGGTCCAGCTCAGCCCTCCTCAGGTCTAGCTCAGCCCTCCTGTGTCACTCACAAGCAGCCCTCCTCAAGTCCAGCTCAGCCCTCCTGTGTTACTCACAAGCAGCCTTCCTCAAGTCGAGCTCAGCCCTCCTCAGGTCTAGCTCAGCCCTCCTGTGCCACTCACAAGCAGCCCTCCTCAAGTTCAGCTCAGCCCTCCTGTGTCACTCACAAGCAGCCCTCCTCAAGTCCAGCTCAGCCCTCCTGTGTTACTCACAAGCAGCCTTCCTCAAGTCCAGCTCAGCCCTCCTCAGGTCTAGCTCAGCCCTCCTGTGCCACTCACAAGCAGCCCTCCTCAAGTTCAGCTCAGCCCTCCTGTGTCACTCACAAGCAGCCCTCCTCAAGTCCAGGTCAGCCCTCCTGTGTCACTCACAAGCAGCCCTCCTCAAGTCCAGCTCAGCACTCCTCAGGTCTAGCTCAGCCCTCCTGTGTCACTCACAAGCAGCCCTCCTCAAGTCCAGCTCAGCCCACCTCAGGTCTAGCTCAGCCCTCCTGTGCCACTCACAAGCAGCCCTCCTCAAGTTCAGCTCAGCCCTCCTGTGTCACTCACAAGCAGCCCTCCTCAAGTCCAGCTCAGCCCTCCTATGCCACTCACAAGCAGCCCTCCTCAAGTCCAGCTCAGCCCTCCTGTGTCACTCACAAGCAGCCCTCCTCAAGTTCAGCTCAGCCCTCCTGTGTGACTCACAAGCAGCCTTCCTCAGGTCCAGCTCAGCCCTCCTGTGTCACTCACAAGCAGCCCTCAAGTCCAGCTCAGCCCTCCTGTGTCACTCACAAGCAGCCCTCCTCAAGTCCAGCTCAGCCCTCCTCAGGTCTAGCTCAGCCCTCCTGTGCCACTCACAAGCAGCCGTCCTCAAGTCCAGGTCAGCCCTCCTGTGTCACTCATAAGCAGCCCTCCTCAAGTCCAGCTCAGCACTCCTCAGGTCTAGCTCAGCCCTCCTCAAGTCCAGCTCAGCCCACCTCAGGTCTAGCTCAGCCCTCCTGTGTCACTCACAAGCAGCCTTCCTCAAGTCCAACTCAGCCCTCCTCAGGTCTAGCTCAGCCCTCCTGTGTCACTCACAAGCAGCCCTCCTCAAGTCCAGCTCAGCCCTCCTCAGGTCTAGCTCAGCCCTCCTGTGTCACTCACAAGCAGCCCCCCTCAAGTCCAGCTCAGCCCTCCTGTGTCACTCACAAGCAGCCCGCCTCAGGTCTAGCTCAGCCCTCCTGTGTCACTCACAAGCAGCCCTCCTCAGGGCCAGCTCAGCCCTCCTCAGGTCTAGCTCAGCCCTCCTGTGTCACTCACAAGCAGCCCTCCTCAAGTCCAGCTCAGCCCTCCTGTGTTACTCACAAGCAGCCTTCCTCAAGTCCAGCTCAGCCCTCCTCAGGTCTAGCTCAGCCCTCCTGTGTCACTCACAAGCAGCCCTCCTCAAGTCCAGCTCAGCCCTCCTGTGCCACTCACAAGCAGCCCTCCTCAAGTTCAGCTCAGCCCTCCTGTGTCACTCACAAGCAGCCCTCCTCAAGTCCAGGTCAGCCCTCCTGTGTCACTGACAAGCAGCCCTCCTCAAGTCCAGCTCAGCACTCCTCAGGTCTAGCTCAGCCCTCCTGTGTCACTCACAAGCAGCCCTCCTCAAGTCCAGCTCAGCCCACCTCAGGTCTAGCTCAGCCCTCCTGTGTCACTCACAAGCAGCCCTCCTCAAGTCCAGCTCAGCCCTCCTGTGTCACTCACAAGCAGCCCGCCTCAGGTCTAGATCAGCCCTCCTCAGGTCTAGCTCAGCCCTCCTGTGTCACTCACAAGCAGCCCTCCTCAAGTCCAACTCAGGCCTCCTCAGGTCTAGCTCAGCCCTCCTGTGTCACTCACAAGCAGCCCTCCTCAAGTCCAGCTCAGCCCTCCTGTGTTACTCACAAGCAGCCCACCTCAAGTCCAGCTCAGCACTCCTCAGCTCTAGCTCAGCCCTCCTGTGTCACTCACAAGCAGCCCTCCTCAAGTCCAGCTCAGCCCACCTCAGGTCTAGCTCAGCCCTCCTGTGTCACTCACAAGCAGCCCTCCTCAAGTCCAGCTCAGCCCTCCTGTGTCACTCACAAGCAGCCCGCCTGAGGTCTAGCTCAGCCCTCCTCAGGTCTAGCTCAGCCCTCCTGTGTCACTCACAAGCAGCCCTCCTCAGGTCCAGCTCAGCCCTCCTCAGGTCTAGCTCAGCCCTCCTGTGTCACTCACAAGCAGCCCTCCTCAAGTCCAGCTCAGCCCTCCTGTGTTACTCACAACCAGCCTTCCTCAAGTCCAGCTCAGCCCTCCTCAGGTCTAGCTCAGCCCTCCTGTGCCACTCACAAGCAGCCCTCCTCAAGTTCAGCTCAGCCCTCCTGTGTCACTCACAAGCAGCCCTCCTCAAGTCCAGGTCAGCCCTCCTGTGTCACTCACAAGCAGCCCTCCTCAAGTCCAGCTCAGCACTCCTCAGGTCTAGCTCAGCCCTCCTGTGTCACTCACAAGCAGCCCTCCTCAAGTCCAGCTCAGCCCACCTCAGGTCTAGCTCAGCCCTCCTGTGTCACTCACAAGCAGCCTTCCTCAAGTCCAACTCAGCCCTCCTCAGGTCTAGCTCAGCCCTCCTGTGTCACTCACAAGCAGCCCTCCTCAAGTCCAGCTCAGCCCTCCTGTGCCACTCACAAGCAGCCCTCCTCAAGTTCAGCTCAGCCCTCCTGTGTCACTCACAAGCAGCCCTCCTCAAGTCCAGCTCAGCCCTCCTATGCCACTCACAAGCAGCCCTCCTCAAGTCCAGCTCAGCCCTCCTGTGTCACTCACAAGCAGCCCTCCTCAAGTTCAGCTCAGCCCTCCTGTGTGACTCACAAGCAGCCTTCCTCAGGTCCAGCTCAGCCCTCCTGTGTCACTCACAAGCAGCCCTCTAGTCCAGCTCAGCCCTCCTGTGTCACTCACAAGCAGCCCTCCTCAAGTCCAGCTCAGCCCTCCTCAGGTCTAGCTCAGCCCTCCTGTGCCACTCACAAGCAGCCCTCCTCAAGTCCAGGTCAGCCCTCCTGTGTCACTCATAAGCAGCCCTCCTCAAGTCCAGCTCAGCACTCCTCAGGTCTAGCTCAGCTCTCCTCAAGTCCAGCTCAGCCCTCCTCAGGTCTAGCTCAGCCCTCCTGTGTCACTCACAAGCAGCCCTCCTCAAGTCCAGCTCAGCCCTCCTGTGCCACTCACAAGCAGCCCTCCTCAAGTTCAGCTCAGCCCTCCTGTGTCACTCACAAGCAGCCCTCCTCAAGTCCAGGTCAGCCCTCCTGTGTCACTCACAAGCAGCCCTCCTCAAGTCCAGCTCAGCACTCCTCAGGTCTAGCTCAGCCCTCCTGTGTCACTCACAAGCAGCCCTCCTCAAGTCCAGCTCAGCCCACCTCAGGTCTAGCTCAGCCCTCCTGTGTCACTCACAAGCAGCCCTCCTCAAGTCCAGCTCAGCCCTCCTGTGTCACTCACAAGCAGCCCGCCTCAGGTCTAGCTCAGCCCTCCTCAGGTCTAGCTCAGCCCTCCCGTGTCACTCACAAGCAGCCCTCCTCAAGTCCAACTCAGGCCTCCTCAGGTCTAGCTCAGCCCTCCTGTGTCACTCACAAGCAGCCCTCCTCAAGTCCAGCTCAGCCCTCCTGTGTTACTCACAAGCAGCCCACCTCAAGTCCAGCTCAGCACTCCTCAGGTCTAGCTCAGCCCTCCTGTGTCACTCACAAGCAGCCCTCCTCAAGTCCAGCTCAGCCCTCCTCAAGTCCAGCTCAGCCCTCCTGTGTCACTCACAAGCAGCCCGCCTCAGGTCTAGCTCAGCCCTCCTCAGGTCTAGCTCAGCCCTCCTGTGTCACTCACAAGCAGCCATCCTCAACTCCAACTCAGCCCTCGTGTGTCACTCACAAGCAGCCCTCTTCAGGTCCAGCTCAGCCCTCCTCAGGTCTAGCTCAGCCCTCCTGTGTCACTCACAAGCAGCCCTCCTCAAGTCCAGCTCAGCCCTCCTGTGTTACTCACAAGCAGCCTTCCTCAAGTCGAGCTCAGCCCTCCTCAGGTCTAGCTCAGCCCTCCTGTGCCACTCACAAGCAGCCCTCCTCAAGTTCAGCTCAGCCCTCCTGTGTCACTCACAAGCAGCCCTCCTCAAGTCCAGCTCAGCCCTCCTGTGTTACTCACAAGCAGCCTTCCTCAAGTCCAGCTCAGCCCTCCTCAGGTCTAGCTCAGCCCTCCTGTGCCACTCACAAGCAGCCCTCCTCAAGTTCAGCTCAGCCCTCCTGTGTCACTCACAAGCAGCCCTCCTCAAGTCCAGGTCAGCCCTCCTGTGTCACTCACAAGCAGCCCTCCTCAAGTCCAGCTCAGCACTCCTCAGGTCTAGCTCAGCCCTCCTGTGTCACTCACAAGCAGCCCTCCTCAAGTCCAGCTCAGCCCACCTCAGGTCTAGCTCAGCCCTCCTGTGCCACTCACAAGCAGCCCTCCTCAAGTTCAGCTCAGCCCTCCTGTGTCACTCACAAGCAGCCCTCCTCAAGTCCAGCTCAGCCCTCCTATGCCACTCACAAGCAGCCCTCCTCAAGTCCAGCTCAGCCCTCCTGTGTCACTCACAAGCAGCCCTCCTCAAGTTCAGCTCAGCCCTCCTGTGTGACTCACAAGCAGCCTTCCTCAGGTCCAGCTCAGCCCTCCTGTGTCACTCACAAGCAGCCCTCAAGTCCAGCTCAGCCCTCCTGTGTCACTCACAAGCAGCCCTCCTCAAGTCCAGCTCAGCCCTCCTCAGGTCTAGCTCAGCCCTCCTGTGCCACTCACAAGCAGCCGTCCTCAAGTCCAGGTCAGCCCTCCTGTGTCACTCATAAGCAGCCCTCCTCAAGTCCAGCTCAGCACTCCTCAGGTCTAGCTCAGCCCTCCTCAAGTCCAGCTCAGCCCACCTCAGGTCTAGCTCAGCCCTCCTGTGTCACTCACAAGCAGCCTTCCTCAAGTCCAACTCAGCCCTCCTCAGGTCTAGCTCAGCCCTCCTGTGTCACTCACAAGCAGCCCTCCTCAAGTCCAGCTCAGCCCTCCTCAGGTCTAGCTCAGCCCTCCTGTGTCACTCACAAGCAGCCCCCCTCAAGTCCAGCTCAGCCCTCCTGTGTCACTCACAAGCAGCCCGCCTCAGGTCTAGCTCAGCCCTCCTGTGTCACTCACAAGCAGCCCTCCTCAGGGCCAGCTCAGCCCTCCTCAGGTCTAGCTCAGCCCTCCTGTGTCACTCACAAGCAGCCCTCCTCAAGTCCAGCTCAGCCCTCCTGTGTTACTCACAAGCAGCCTTCCTCAAGTCCAGCTCAGCCCTCCTCAGGTCTAGGTCTAGCTCAGCCCTCCTGTGTCACTCACAAGCAGCCCTCCTCAAGTCCAGCTCAGCCCTCCTGTGCCACTCACAAGCAGCCCTCCTCAAGTTCAGCTCAGCCCTCCTGTGTCACTCACAAGCAGCCCTCCTCAAGTCCAGGTCAGCCCTCCTGTGTCACTGACAAGCAGCCCTCCTCAAGTCCAGCTCAGCACTCCTCAGGTCTAGCTCAGCCCTCCTGTGTCACTCACAAGCAGCCCTCCTCAAGTCCAGCTCAGCCCACCTCAGGTCTAGCTCAGCCCTCCTGTGTCACTCACAAGCAGCCCTCCTCAAGTCCAGCTCAGCCCTCCTGTGTCACTCACAAGCAGCCCGCCTCAGGTCTAGATCAGCCCTCCTCAGGTCTAGCTCAGCCCTCCTGTGTCACTCACAAGCAGCCCTCCTCAAGTCCAACTCAGGCCTCCTCAGGTCTAGCTCAGCCCTCCTGTGTCACTCACAAGCAGCCCTCCTCAAGTCCAGCTCAGCCCTCCTGTGTTACTCACAAGCAGCCCACCTCAAGTCCAGCTCAGCACTCCTCAGCTCTAGCTCAGCCCTCCTGTGTCACTCACAAGCAGCCCTCCTCAAGTCCAGCTCAGCCCACCTCAGGTCTAGCTCAGCCCTCCTGTGTCACTCACAAGCAGCCCTCCTCAAGTCCAGCTCAGCCCTCCTGTGTCACTCACAAGCAGCCCGCCTGAGGTCTAGCTCAGCCCTCCTCAGGTCTAGCTCAGCCCTCCTGTGTCACTCACAAGCAGCCCTCCTCAGGTCCAGCTCAGCCCTCCTCAGGTCTAGCTCAGCCCTCCTGTGTCACTCACAAGCAGCCCTCCTCAAGTCCAGCTCAGCCCTCCTGTGTTACTCACAACCAGCCTTCCTCAAGTCCAGCTCAGCCCTCCTCAGGTCTAGCTCAGCCCTCCTGTGCCACTCACAAGCAGCCCTCCTCAAGTTCAGCTCAGCCCTCCTGTGTCACTCACAAGCAGCCCTCCTCAAGTCCAGGTCAGCCCTCCTGTGTCACTCACAAGCAGCCCTCCTCAAGTCCAGCTCAGCACTCCTCAGGTCTAGCTCAGCCCTCCTGTGTCACTCACAAGCAGCCCTCCTCAAGTCCAGCTCAGCCCACCTCAGGTCTAGCTCAGCCCTCCTGTGTCACTCACAAGCAGCCTTCCTCAAGTCCAACTCAGCCCTCCTCAGGTCTAGCTCAGCCCTCCTGTGTCACTCACAAGCAGCCCTCCTCAAGTCCAGCTCAGCCCTCCTGTGCCACTCACAAGCAGCCCTCCTCAAGTTCAGCTCAGCCCTCCTGTGTCACTCACAAGCAGCCCTCCTCAAGTCCAGCTCAGCCCTCCTATGCCACTCACAAGCAGCCCTCCTCAAGTCCAGCTCAGCCCTCCTGTGTCACTCACAAGCAGCCCTCCTCAAGTTCAGCTCAGCCCTCCTGTGTGACTCACAAGCAGCCTTCCTCAGGTCCAGCTCAGCCCTCCTGTGTCACTCACAAGCAGCCCTCTAGTCCAGCTCAGCCCTCCTGTGTCACTCACAAGCAGCCCTCCTCAAGTCCAGCTCAGCCCTCCTCAGGTCTAGCTCAGCCCTCCTGTGCCACTCACAAGCAGCCCTCCTCAAGTCCAGGTCAGCCCTCCTGTGTCACTCATAAGCAGCCCTCCTCAAGTCCAGCTCAGCACTCCTCAGGTCTAGCTCAGCTCTCCTCAAGTCCAGCTCAGCCCACCTCAGGTCTAGCTCAGCCCTCCTGTGTCACTCACAAGCAGCCTTCCTCAAGTCCAACTCAGCCCTCCTCAGGTCTAGCTCAGCCCTCCTGTGTCACTCACAAGCAGCCCTCCTCAAGTCCAGCTCAGCCCTCCTCAGGTCTAGCTCAGCCCTCCTGTGTCACTCACAAGCAGCCCCCCTCATGTCCAGCTCAGCCCTCCTGTGTCACTCACAAGCAGCCCGCCTCAGGTCTAGCTCAGCCATCCTGTGTCACTCACAAGCAGCCCTCCTCAGGGCCAGCTCAGCCCTCCTCAGGTCTAGCTCAGCCCTCCTGTGTCACTCACAAGCAGCCCTCCTCAAGTCCAGCTCAGCCCTCCTGTGTTACTCACAAGCAGCCTTCCTCAAGTCCAGCTCAGCCCTCCTCAGGTCTAGCTCAGCCCTCCTGTGTCACTCACAAGCAGCCCTCCTCAAGTCCAGCTCAGCCCTCCTGTGCCACTCACAAGCAGCCCTCCTCAAGTTCAGCTCAGCCCTCCTGTGTCACTCACAAGCAGCCCTCCTCAAGTCCAGGTCAGCCCTCCTGTGTCACTCACAAGCAGCCCTCCTCAAGTCCAGCTCAGCACTCCTCAGGTCTAGCTCAGCCCTCCTGTGTCACTCACAAGCAGCCCTCCTCAAGTCCAGCTCAGCCCACCTCAGGTCTAGCTCAGCCCTCCTGTGTCACTCACAAGCAGCCCTCCTCAAGTCCAGCTCAGCCCTCCTGTGTCACTCACAAGCAGCCCGCCTCAGGTCTAGCTCAGCCCTCCTCAGGTCTAGCTCAGCCCTCCTGTGTCACTCACAAGCAGCCCTCCTCAAGTCCAACTCAGGCCTCCTCAGGTCTAGCTCAGCCCTCCTGTGTCACTCACAAGCAGCCCTCCTCAAGTCCAGCTCAGCCCTCCTGTGTTACTCACAAGCAGCCCACCTCAAGTCCAGCTCAGCACTCCTCAGGTCTAGGTCAGCCCTCCTGTGTCACTCACAAGCAGCCCTCCTCAAGTCCAGCTCAGCCCACCTCAGGTCCAGCTCAGCCCACCTCAGATCTAGCTCAGCCCTCTTGTGTCACTCACAAGCAGCCCTCCTCAAGTCCAGCTCAGCCCTCCTGTGTCACTCACAAGCAGCCCGCCTCAGGTCTAGCTCAGCCCTCCTCAGGTCTAGCTCAGCCCTCCTGTGTCACTCACAAGCAGCCCTCCTCAAGTCCAACTCAGCCCTCCTGTGTCACTCACAAGCAGCCCTCTTCAGGTCCAGCTCAGCCCTCCTCAGGTCTAGCTCAGCCCTCCTGTGTCACTCACAAGCAGCCCTCCTCAAGTCCAGCTCAGCCCTCCTGTGTTACTCACAAGCAGCCTTCCTCAAGTCGAGCTCAGCCCTCCTCAGGTCTAGCTCAGCCCTCCTGTGCCACTCACAAGCAGCCCTCCTCAAGTTCAGCTCAGCCCTCCTGTGTCACTCACAAGCAGCCCTCCTCAAGTCCAGCTCAGCCCTCCTGTGTTACTCACAAGCAGCCTTCCTCAAGTCCAGCTCAGCCCTCCTCAGGTCTAGCTCAGCCCTCCTGTGCCACTCACAAGCAGCCCTCCTCAAGTTCAGCTCAGCCCTCCTGTGTCACTCACAAGCAGCCCTCCTCAAGTCCAGGTCAGCCCTCCTGTGTCACTCACAAGCAGCCCTCCTCAAGTCCAGCTCAGCACTCCTCAGCCCTCCTGTGTCACTCACAAGCAGCCCTCCTCAAGTCCAGCTCAGCCCACCTCAGGTCTAGCTCAGCCCTCCTGTGTCACTCACAAGCAGCCTTCCTCAAGTCCAACTCAGCCCTCCTCAGGTCTAGCTCAGCCCTCCTGTGTCACTCACAAGCGGCCCTCCTCAAGTCCAGCTCAGCCCTCCTCAAGTCCAGCTCAGCCCTCCTGTGCCACTCACAAGCAGCCCTCCTCAAGTTCAGCTCAGCCCTCCTGTGTCACTCACAAGCAGCCCTCCTCAAGTCCAGCTCAGCCCTCCTATGCCACTCACAAGCAGCCCTCCTCAAGTCCAGCTCAGCCCTCCTGTGTCACTCACAAGCAGCCCTCCTCAAGTTCAGCTCAGCCCTCCTGTGTGACTCACAAGCAGCCTTCCTCAGGTCCAGCTCAGCCCTCCTGTGTCACTCACAAGCAGCCCTCAAGTCCAGCTCAGCCCTCCTGTGTCACTCACAAGCAGCCCTCCTCAAGTCCAGCTCAGCCCTCCTCAGGTCTAGCTCAGCCCTCCTGTGCCACTCACAAGCAGCCGTCCTCAAGTCCAGGTCAGCCCTCCTGTGTCACTCATAAGCAGCCCTCCTCAAGTCCAGCTCAGCACTCCTCAGGTCTAGCTCAGCCCTCCTCAAGTCCAGCTCAGCCCACCTCAGGTCTAGCTCAGCCCTCCTGTGTCACTCACAAGCAGCCTTCCTCAAGTCCAACTCAGCCCTCCTCAGGTCTAGCTCAGCCCTCCTGTGTCACTCACAAGCAGCCCTCCTCAAGTCCAGCTCAGCCCTCCTCAGGTCTAGCTCAGCCCTCCTGTGTCACTCACAAGCAGCCCCCCTCAAGTCCAGCTCAGCCCTCCTGTGTCACTCACAAGCAGCCCGCCTCAGGTCTAGCTCAGCCCTCCTGTGTCACTCACAAGCAGCCCTCCTCAGGGCCAGCTCAGCCCTCCTCAGGTCTAGCTCAGCCCTCCTGTGTCACTCACAAGCAGCCCTCCTCAAGTCCAGCTCAGCCCTCCTGTGTTACTCACAAGCAGCCTTCCTCAAGTCCAGCTCAGCCCTCCTCAGGTCTAGCTCAGCCCTCCTGTGTCACTCACAAGCAGCCCTCCTCAAGTCCAGCTCAGCCCTCCTGTGCCACTCACAAGCAGCCCTCCTCAAGTTCAGCTCAGCCCTCCTGTGTCACTCACAAGCAGCCCTCCTCAAGTCCAGGTCAGCCCTCCTGTGTCACTGACAAGCAGCCCTCCTCAAGTCCAGCTCAGCACTCCTCAGGTCTAGCTCAGCCCTCCTGTGTCACTCACAAGCAGCCCTCCTCAAGTCCAGCTCAGCCCACCTCAGGTCTAGCTCAGCCCTCCTGTGTCACTCACAAGCAGCCCTCCTCAAGTCCAGCTCAGCCCTCCTGTGTCACTCACAAGCAGCCCGCCTCAGGTCTAGATCAGCCCTCCTCAGGTCTAGCTCAGCCCTCCTGTGTCACTCACAAGCAGCCCTCCTCAAGTCCAACTCAGGCCTCCTCAGGTCTAGCTCAGCCCTCCTGTGTCACTCACAAGCAGCCCTCCTCAAGTCCAGCTCAGCCCTCCTGTGTTACTCACAAGCAGCCCACCTCAAGTCCAGCTCAGCACTCCTCAGCTCTAGCTCAGCCCTCCTGTGTCACTCACAAGCAGCCCTCCTCAAGTCCAGCTCAGCCCACCTCAGGTCTAGCTCAGCCCTCCTGTGTCACTCACAAGCAGCCCTCCTCAAGTCCAGCTCAGCCCTCCTGTGTCACTCACAAGCAGCCCGCCTGAGGTCTAGCTCAGCCCTCCTCAGGTCTAGCTCAGCCCTCCTGTGTCACTCACAAGCAGCCCTCCTCAGGTCCAGCTCAGCCCTCCTCAGGTCTAGCTCAGCCCTCCTGTGTCACTCACAAGCAGCCCTCCTCAAGTCCAGCTCAGCCCTCCTGTGTTACTCACAACCAGCCTTCCTCAAGTCCAGCTCAGCCCTCCTCAGGTCTAGCTCAGCCCTCCTGTGCCACTCACAAGCAGCCCTCCTCAAGTTCAGCTCAGCCCTCCTGTGTCACTCACAAGCAGCCCTCCTCAAGTCCAGGTCAGCCCTCCTGTGTCACTCACAAGCAGCCCTCCTCAAGTCCAGCTCAGCACTCCTCAGGTCTAGCTCAGCCCTCCTGTGTCACTCACAAGCAGCCCTCCTCAAGTCCAGCTCAGCCCACCTCAGGTCTAGCTCAGCCCTCCTGTGTCACTCACAAGCAGCCTTCCTCAAGTCCAACTCAGCCCTCCTCAGGTCTAGCTCAGCCCTCCTGTGTCACTCACAAGCAGCCCTCCTCAAGTCCAGCTCAGCCCTCCTGTGCCACTCACAAGCAGCCCTCCTCAAGTTCAGCTCAGCCCTCCTGTGTCACTCACAAGCAGCCCTCCTCAAGTCCAGCTCAGCCCTCCTATGCCACTCACAAGCAGCCCTCCTCAAGTCCAGCTCAGCCCTCCTGTGTCACTCACAAGCAGCCCTCCTCAAGTTCAGCTCAGCCCTCCTGTGTGACTCACAAGCAGCCTTCCTCAGGTCCAGCTCAGCCCTCCTGTGTCACTCACAAGCAGCCCTCTAGTCCAGCTCAGCCCTCCTGTGTCACTCACAAGCAGCCCTCCTCAAGTCCAGCTCAGCCCTCCTCAGGTCTAGCTCAGCCCTCCTGTGCCACTCACAAGCAGCCCTCCTCAAGTCCAGGTCAGCCCTCCTGTGTCACTCATAAGCAGCCCTCCTCAAGTCCAGCTCAGCACTCCTCAGGTCTAGCTCAGCTCTCCTCAAGTCCAGCTCAGCCCACCTCAGGTCTAGCTCAGCCCTCCTGTGTCACTCACAAGCAGCCTTCCTCAAGTCCAACTCAGCCCTCCTCAGGTCTAGCTCAGCCCTCCTGTGTCACTCACAAGCAGCCCTCCTCAAGTCCAGCTCAGCCCTCCTCAGGTCTAGCTCAGCCCTCCTGTGTCACTCACAAGCAGCCCCCCTCATGTCCAGCTCAGCCCTCCTGTGTCACTCACAAGCAGCCCGCCTCAGGTCTAGCTCAGCCATCCTGTGTCACTCACAAGCAGCCCTCCTCAGGGCCAGCTCAGCCCTCCTCAGGTCTAGCTCAGCCCTCCTGTGTCACTCACAAGCAGCCCTCCTCAAGTCCAGCTCAGCCCTCCTGTGTTACTCACAAGCAGCCTTCCTCAAGTCCAGCTCAGCCCTCCTCAGGTCTAGCTCAGCCCTCCTGTGTCACTCACAAGCAGCCCTCCTCAAGTCCAGCTCAGCCCTCCTGTGCCACTCACAAGCAGCCCTCCTCAAGTTCAGCTCAGCCCTCCTGTGTCACTCACAAGCAGCCCTCCTCAAGTCCAGGTCAGCCCTCCTGTGTCACTCACAAGCAGCCCTCCTCAAGTCCAGCTCAGCACTCCTCAGGTCTAGCTCAGCCCTCCTGTGTCACTCACAAGCAGCCCTCCTCAAGTCCAGCTCAGCCCACCTCAGGTCTAGCTCAGCCCTCCTGTGTCACTCACAAGCAGCCCTCCTCAAGTCCAGCTCAGCCCTCCTGTGTCACTCACAAGCAGCCCGCCTCAGGTCTAGCTCAGCCCTCCTCAGGTCTAGCTCAGCCCTCCTGTGTCACTCACAAGCAGCCCTCCTCAAGTCCAACTCAGGCCTCCTCAGGTCTAGCTCAGCCCTCCTGTGTCACTCACAAGCAGCCCTCCTCAAGTCCAGCTCAGCCCTCCTGTGTTACTCACAAGCAGCCCACCTCAAGTCCAGCTCAGCACTCCTCAGGTCTAGCTCAGCCCTCCTGTGTCACTCACAAGCAGCCCTCCTCAAGTCCAGCTCAGCCCACCTCAGGTCCAGCTCAGCCCACCTCAGATCTAGCTCAGCCCTCTTGTGTCACTCACAAGCAGCCCTCCTCAAGTCCAGCTCAGCCCTCCTGTGTCACTCACAAGCAGCCCGCCTCAGGTCTAGCTCAGCCCTCCTCAGGTCTAGCTCAGCCCTCCTGTGTCACTCACAAGCAGCCCTCCTCAAGTCCAACTCAGCCCTCCTGTGTCACTCACAAGCAGCCCTCTTCAGGTCCAGCTCAGCCCTCCTCAGGTCTAGCTCAGCCCTCCTGTGTCACTCACAAGCAGCCCTCCTCAAGTCCAGCTCAGCCCTCCTGTGTTACTCACAAGCAGCCTTCCTCAAGTCGAGCTCAGCCCTCCTCAGGTCTAGCTCAGCCCTCCTGTGCCACTCACAAGCAGCCCTCCTCAAGTTCAGCTCAGCCCTCCTGTGTCACTCACAAGCAGCCCTCTAGTCCAGCTCAGCCCTCCTGTGTCACTCACAAGCAGCCCTCCTCAAGTCCAGCTCAGCCCTCCTCAGGTCTAGCTCAGCCCTCCTGTGCCACTCACAAGCAGCCCTCCTCAAGTCCAGGTCAGCCCTCCTGTGTCACTCATAAGCAGCCCTCCTCAAGTCCAGCTCAGCACTCCTCAGGTCTAGCTCAGCTCTCCTCAAGTCCAGCTCAGCCCACCTCAGGTCTAGCTCAGCCCTCCTGTGTCACTCACAAGCAGCCTTCCTCAAGTCCAACTCAGCCCTCCTCAGGTCTAGCTCAGCCCTCCTGTGTCACTCACAAGCAGCCCTCCTCAAGTCCAGCTCAGCCCTCCTCAGGTCTAGCTCAGCCCTCCTGTGTCACTCACAAGCAGCCCCCCTCATGTCCAGCTCAGCCCTCCTGTGTCACTCACAAGCAGCCCGCCTCAGGTCTAGCTCAGCCATCCTGTGTCACTCACAAGCAGCCCTCCTCAGGGCCAGCTCAGCCCTCCTCAGGTCTAGCTCAGCCCTCCTGTGTCACTCACAAGCAGCCCTCCTCAAGTCCAGCTCAGCCCTCCTGTGTTACTCACAAGCAGCCTTCCTCAAGTCCAGCTCAGCCCTCCTCAGGTCTAGCTCAGCCCTCCTGTGTCACTCACAAGCAGCCCTCCTCAAGTCCAGCTCAGCCCTCCTGTGCCACTCACAAGCAGCCCTCCTCAAGTTCAGCTCAGCCCTCCTGTGTCACTCACAAGCAGCCCTCCTCAAGTCCAGGTCAGCCCTCCTGTGTCACTCACAAGCAGCCCTCCTCAAGTCCAGCTCAGCACTCCTCAGGTCTAGCTCAGCCCTCCTGTGTCACTCACAAGCAGCCCTCCTCAAGTCCAGCTCAGCCCACCTCAGGTCTAGCTCAGCCCTCCTGTGTCACTCACAAGCAGCCCTCCTCAAGTCCAGCTCAGCCCTCCTGTGTCACTCACAAGCAGCCCGCCTCAGGTCTAGCTCAGCCCTCCTCAGGTCTAGCTCAGCCCTCCTGTGTCACTCACAAGCAGCCCTCCTCAAGTCCAACTCAGGCCTCCTCAGGTCTAGCTCAGCCCTCCTGTGTCACTCACAAGCAGCCCTCCTCAAGTCCAGCTCAGCCCTCCTGTGTTACTCACAAGCAGCCCACCTCAAGTCCAGCTCAGCACTCCTCAGGTCTAGCTCAGCCCTCCTGTGTCACTCACAAGCAGCCCTCCTCAAGTCCAGCTCAGCCCACCTCAGGTCCAGCTCAGCCCACCTCAGATCTAGCTCAGCCCTCTTGTGTCACTCACAAGCAGCCCTCCTCAAGTCCAGCTCAGCCCTCCTGTGTCACTCACAAGCAGCCCGCCTCAGGTCTAGCTCAGCCCTCCTCAGGTCTAGCTCAGCCCTCCTGTGTCACTCACAAGCAGCCCTCCTCAAGTCCAACTCAGCCCTCCTGTGTCACTCACAAGCAGCCCTCTTCAGGTCCAGCTCAGCCCTCCTCAGGTCTAGCTCAGCCCTCCTGTGTCACTCACAAGCAGCCCTCCTCAAGTCCAGCTCAGCCCTCCTGTGTTACTCACAAGCAGCCTTCCTCAAGTCGAGCTCAGCCCTCCTCAGGTCTAGCTCAGCCCTCCTGTGCCACTCACAAGCAGCCCTCCTCAAGTTCAGCTCAGCCCTCCTGTGTCACTCACAAGCAGCCCTCCTCAAGTCCAGCTCAGCCCTCCTGTGTTACTCACAAGCAGCCTTCCTCAAGTCCAGCTCAGCCCTCCTCAGGTCTAGCTCAGCCCTCCTGTGCCACTCACAAGCAGCCCTCCTCAAGTTCAGCTCAGCCCTCCTGTGTCACTCACAAGCAGCCCTCCTCAAGTCCAGGTCAGCCCTCCTGTGTCACTCACAAGCAGCCCTCCTCAAGTCCAGCTCAGCACTCCTCAGCCCTCCTGTGTCACTCACAAGCAGCCCTCCTCAAGTCCAGCTCAGCCCACCTCAGGTCTAGCTCAGCCCTCCTGTGTCACTCACAAGCAGCCTTCCTCAAGTCCAACTCAGCCCTCCTCAGGTCTAGCTCAGCCCTCCTGTGTCACTCACAAGCAGCCCTCCTCAAGTCCAGCTCAGCCCTCCTCAAGTCCAGCTCAGCCCTCCTGTGCCACTCACAAGCAGCCCTCCTCAAGTTCAGCTCAGCCCTCCTGTGTCACTCACAAGCAGCCCTCCTCAAGTCCAGCTCAGCCCTCCTATGCCACTCACAAGCAGCCCTCCTCAAGTCCAGCTCAGCCCTCCTGTGTCACTCACAAGCAGCCCTCAAGTCCAGCTCAGCCCTCCTGTGTCACTCACAAGCAGCCTTCCTCAAGTCCAGCTCAGCCCTCCTCAGGTCTAGCTCAGCCCTCCTGTGTCACTCACAAGCAGCCCTCCTCAAGTCCAGCTCAGCCCTCCTGTGCCACTCACAAGCAGCCCTCCTCAAGTTCAGCTCAGCCCTCCTGTGTCACTCACAAGCAGCCCTCCTCAAGTCCAGGTCAGCCCTCCTGTGTCACTCACAAGCAGCCCTCCTCAAGTCCAGCTCAGCACTCCTCAGGTCTAGCTCAGCCCTCCTGTGTCACTCACAAGCAGCCCTCCTCAAGTCCAGCTCAGCCCACCTCAGGTCTAGCTCAGCCCTCCTGTGTCACTCACAAGCAGCCCTCCTCAAGTCCAGCTCAGCCCTCCTGTGTCACTCACAAGCAGCCCGCCTCAGGTCTAGCTCAGCCCTCCTGTGTCACTCACAAGCAGCCCTCCTCAAGTCCAACTCAGGCCTCCTCAGGTCTAGCTCAGCCCTCCTGTGTCACTCACAAGCAGCCCTCCTCAAGTCCAGCTCAGCCCTCCTGTGTTACTCACAAGCAGCCCACCTCAATTCCAGCTCAGCACTCCTCAGGTCTAGCTCAGCCCTCCTGTGTCACTCACAAGCAGCCCTCCTCAAGTCCAGCTCAGCCCACCTCAGGTCTAGCTCAGCCCTCCTGTGTCACTCACAAGCAGCCCTCCTCAAGTCCAGCTCAGCCCTCCTGTGTCACTCACAAGCAGCCCGCCTCAGGTCTAGCTCAGCCCTCCTCAGGTCTAGCTCAGCCCTCCTGTGTCACTCACAAGCAGCCCTCCTCAGGTCCAGCTCAGCCCTCCTCAGGTCTAGCTCAGCCCTCCTGTGTCACTCACAAGCAGCCCTCCTCAAGTCCAGCTCAGCCCTCCTGTGTTACTCACAACCAGCCTTCCTCAAGTCCAGCTCAGCCCTCCTCAGGTCTAGCTCAGCCCTCCTGTGCCACTCACAAGCAGCCCTCCTCAAGTTCAGCTCAGCCCTCCTGTGTCACTCACAAGCAGCCCTCCTCAAGTCCAGTTCAGCCCTCCTGTGTCACTCACAAGCAGCCCTCCTCAAGTCCAGCTCAGCACTCCTGAGGTCTAGCTCAGCCCTCCTGTGTCACTCACAAGCAGCCCTCCTCAAGTCCAGCTCAACCCACCTCAGGTCTAGCTCAGCCCTCCTGTGTCACTCACAAGCAGCCCTCCTCAAGTCCAGCTCAGCCCTCCTGTGCCTCTCACAAGCAGCCCTCCTCAAGTTCAGCTCAGCCCTCCTGTGTCACTCACAAGCAGCCCTCCTCAAGTCCAGCTCAGCCCTCCTGTGCCACTCACAAGCAGCCCTCCTCAAGTTCAGCTCAGCCCTCCTGTGTCACTCACAAGCAGCCCTCCTCAAGTCCAGGTCAGCCCTCCTGTGTCACTCACAAGCAGCCCTCCTCAAGTCCAGCTCAGCACTCCTCAGGTCTAGCTCAGCCCTCCTGTGTCACTCACAAGCAGCCCTCCTCAAGTCCAGCTCAGCCCACCTCAGGTCTAGCTCAGCCCTCCTGTGTCACTCACAAGCAGCCCTCCTCAAGTCCAGCTCAGCCCTCCTGTGTCACTCACAAGCAGCCCGCCTCAGGTCTAGCTCAGCCCTCCTCAGGTCTAGCTCAGCCCTCCTGTGTCACTCACAAGCAGCCCTCCTCAAGTCCAACTCAGGCCTCCTCAGGTCTAGCTCAGCCCTCCTGTGTCACTCACAAGCAGCCCTCCTCAAGTCCAGCTCAGCACTCCTCAGGTCTAGCTCAGCCCTCCTGTGTCACTCACAAGCAGCCCTCCTCAAGTCCAGCTCAGCCCTCCTCAGGTCTAGCTCAGCCCTCCTGTGCCACTCACAAGCAGCCCTCCTCAAGTCCAGGTCAGCCCTCCTGTGTCACTCATAAGCAGCCCTCCTCAAGTCCAGCTCAGCACTCCTCAGGTCTAGCTCAGCCCTCCTCAAGTCCAGCTCAGCCCACCTCAGGTCTAGCTCAGCCCTCCTGTGTCACTCACAAGCAGCCTTCCTCAAGTCCAACTCAGCCCTCCTCAGGTCTAGCTCAGCCCTCCTGTGTCACTCACAAGCAGCCCTCCTCAAGTCCAGCTCAGCCCTCCTCAGGTCTAGCTCAGCCCTCCTGTGTCACTCACAAGCAGCCCCCCTCAAGTCCAGCTCAGCCCTCCTGTGTCACTCACAAGCAGCCCGCCTCAGGTCTAGCTCAGCCCTCCTGTGTCACTCACAAGCAGCCCTTCTCAGGGCCAGCTCAGCCCTCCTCAGGTCTAGCTCAGCCCTCCTGTGTCACTCACAAGCAGCCCTCCTCAAGTCCAGCTCAGCCCTCCTGTGTTACTCACAAGCAGCCTTCCTCAAGTCCAGCTCAGCCCTCCTCAGGTCTAGCTCAGCCCTCCTGTGTCACTCACAAGCAGCCCTCCTCAAGTCCAGCTCAGCCCTCCTGTGCCACTCACAAGCAGCCCTCCTCAAGTTCAGCTCAGCCCTCCTGTGTCACTCACAAGCAGCCCTCCTCAAGTCCAGGTCAGCCCTCCTGTGTCACTCACAAGCAGCCCTCCTCAAGTCCAGCTCAGCACTCCTCAGGTCTAGCTCAGCCCTCCTGTGTCACTCACAAGCAGCCCTCCTCAAGTCCAGCTCAGCCCACCTCAGGTCTAGCTCAGCCCTCCTGTGTCACTCACAAGCAGCCCTCCTCAAGTCCAGCTCAGCCCTCCTGTGTCACTCACAAGCAGCCCGCCTCAGGTCTAGCTCAGCCCTCCTGTGTCACTCACAAGCAGCCCTCCTCAAGTCCAACTCAGGCCTCCTCAGGTCTAGCTCAGCCCTCCTGTGTCACTCACAAGCAGCCCTCCTCAAGTCCAGCTCAGCCCTCCTGTGTTACTCACAAGCAGCCCACCTCAATTCCAGCTCAGCACTCCTCAGGTCTAGCTCAGCCCTCCTGTGTCACTCACAAGCAGCCCTCCTCAAGTCCAGCTCAGCCCACCTCAGGTCTAGCTCAGCCCTCCTGTGTCACTCACAAGCAGCCCTCCTCAAGTCCAGCTCAGCCCTCCTGTGTCACTCACAAGCAGCCCGCCTCAGGTCTAGCTCAGCCCTCCTCAGGTCTAGCTCAGCCCTCCTGTGTCACTCACAAGCAGCCCTCCTCAGGTCCAGCTCAGCCCTCCTCAGGTCTAGCTCAGCCCTCCTGTGTCACTCACAAGCAGCCCTCCTCAAGTCCAGCTCAGCCCTCCTGTGTTACTCACAACCAGCCTTCCTCAAGTCCAGCTCAGCCCTCCTCAGGTCTAGCTCAGCCCTCCTGTGCCACTCACAAGCAGCCCTCCTCAAGTTCAGCTCAGCCCTCCTGTGTCACTCACAAGCAGCCCTCCTCAAGTCCAGTTCAGCCCTCCTGTGTCACTCACAAGCAGCCCTCCTCAAGTCCAGCTCAGCACTCCTGAGGTCTAGCTCAGCCCTCCTGTGTCACTCACAAGCAGCCCTCCTCAAGTCCAGCTCAACCCACCTCAGGTCTAGCTCAGCCCTCCTGTGTCACTCACAAGCAGCCCTCCTCAAGTCCAGCTCAGCCCTCCTGTGCCTCTCACAAGCAGCCCTCCTCAAGTTCAGCTCAGCCCTCCTGTGTCACTCACAAGCAGCCCTCCTCAAGTCCAGCTCAGCCCTCCTGTGCCACTCACAAGCAGCCCTCCTCAAGTTCAGCTCAGCCCTCCTGTGTCACTCACAAGCAGCCCTCCTCAAGTCCAGGTCAGCCCTCCTGTGTCACTCACAAGCAGCCCTCCTCAAGTCCAGCTCAGCACTCCTCAGGTCTAGCTCAGCCCTCCTGTGTCACTCACAAGCAGCCCTCCTCAAGTCCAGCTCAGCCCACCTCAGGTCTAGCTCAGCCCTCCTGTGTCACTCACAAGCAGCCCTCCTCAAGTCCAGCTCAGCCCTCCTGTGTCACTCACAAGCAGCCCGCCTCAGGTCTAGCTCAGCCCTCCTCAGGTCTAGCTCAGCCCTCCTGTGTCACTCACAAGCAGCCCTCCTCAAGTCCAACTCAGGCCTCCTCAGGTCTAGCTCAGCCCTCCTGTGTCACTCACAAGCAGCCCTCCTCAAGTCCAGCTCAGCACTCCTCAGGTCTAGCTCAGCCCTCCTGTGTCACTCACAAGCAGCCCTCCTCAAGTCCAGCTCAGCCCTCCTCAGGTCTAGCTCAGCCCTCCTGTGCCACTCACAAGCAGCCCTCCTCAAGTCCAGGTCAGCCCTCCTGTGTCACTCATAAGCAGCCCTCCTCAAGTCCAGCTCAGCACTCCTCAGGTCTAGCTCAGCCCTCCTCAAGTCCAGCTCAGCCCACCTCAGGTCTAGCTCAGCCCTCCTGTGTCACTCACAAGCAGCCTTCCTCAAGTCCAACTCAGCCCTCCTCAGGTCTAGCTCAGCCCTCCTGTGTCACTCACAAGCAGCCCTCCTCAAGTCCAGCTCAGCCCTCCTCAGGTCTAGCTCAGCCCTCCTGTGTCACTCACAAGCAGCCCCCCTCAAGTCCAGCTCAGCCCTCCTGTGTCACTCACAAGCAGCCCGCCTCAGGTCTAGCTCAGCCCTCCTGTGTCACTCACAAGCAGCCCTTCTCAGGGCCAGCTCAGCCCTCCTCAGGTCTAGCTCAGCCCTCCTGTGTCACTCACAAGCAGCCCTCCTCAAGTCCAGCTCAGCCCTCCTGTGTTACTCACAAGCAGCCTTCCTCAAGTCCAGCTCAGCCCTCCTCAGGTCTAGCTCAGCCCTCCTGTGTCACTCACAAGCAGCCCTCCTCAAGTCCAGCTCAGCCCTCCTGTGCCACTCACAAGCAGCCCTCCTCAAGTTCAGCTCAGCCCTCCTGTGTCACTCACAAGCAGCCCTCCTCAAGTCCAGGTCAGCCCTCCTGTGTCACTCACAAGCAGCCCTCCTCAAGTCCAGCTCAGCACTCCTCAGGTCTAGCTCAGCCCTCCTGTGTCACTCACAAGCAGCCCTCCTCAAGTCCAGCTCAGCCCACCTCAGGTCTAGCTCAGCCCTCCTGTGTCACTCACAAGCAGCCCTCCTCAAGTCCAGCTCAGCCCTCCTGTGTCACTCACAAGCAGCCCGCCTCAGGTCTAGCTCAGCCCTCCTCAGGTCTAGCTCAGCCCTCCTGTGTCACTCACAAGCAGCCCTCCTCAAGTCCAACTCAGGCCTCCTCAGGTCTAGCTCAGCCCTCCTGTGTCACTCACAAGCAGCCCTCCTCAAGTCCAGCTCAGCCCTCCTGTGTTACTCACAAGCAGCCCACCTCAAGTCCAGCTCAGCACTCCTCAGCTCTAGCTCAGCCCTCCTGTGTCACTCACAAGCAGCCCTCCTCAAGTCCAGCTCAGCCCACCTCAGGTCTAGCTCAGCCCTCCTGTGTCACTCACAAGCAGCCCTCCTCAAGTCCAGCTCAGCCCTCCTGTGTCACTCACAAGCAGCCCGCCTGAGGTCTAGCTCAGCCCTCCTCAGGTCTAGCTCAGCCCTCCTGTGTCACTCACAAGCAGCCCTCCTCAGGTCCAGCTCAGCCCTCCTCAGGTCTAGCTCAGCCCTCCTGTGTCACTCACAAGCAGCCCTCCTCAAGTCCAGCTCAGCCCTCCTGTGTTACTCACAACCAGCCTTCCTCAAGTCCAGCTCAGCCCTCCTCAGGTCTAGCTCAGCCCTCCTGTGCCACTCACAAGCAGCCCTCCTCAAGTTCAGCTCAGCCCTCCTGTGTCACTCACAAGCAGCCCTCCTCAAGTCCAGGTCAGCCCTCCTGTGTCACTCACAAGCAGCCCTCCTCAAGTCCAGCTCAGCACTCCTCAGGTCTAGCTCAGCCCTCCTGTGTCACTCACAAGCAGCCCTCCTCAAGTCCAGCTCAGCCCACCTCAGGTCTAGCTCAGCCCTCCTGTGTCACTCACAAGCAGCCTTCCTCAAGTCCAACTCAGCCCTCCTCAGGTCTAGCTCAGCCCTCCTGTGTCACTCACAAGCAGCCCTCCTCAAGTCCAGCTCAGCCCTCCTGTGCCACTCACAAGCAGCCCTCCTCAAGTTCAGCTCAGCCCTCCTGTGTCACTCACAAGCAGCCCTCCTCAAGTCCAGCTCAGCCCTCCTATGCCACTCACAAGCAGCCCTCCTCAAGTCCAGCTCAGCCCTCCTGTGTCACTCACAAGCAGCCCTCCTCAAGTCCAGCTCAGCACTCCTGAGGTCTAGCTCAGCCCTCCTGTGTCACTCACAAGCAGCCCTCCTCAAGTCCAGCTCAACCCACCTCAGGTCTAGCTCAGCCCTCCTGTGTCACTCACAAGCAGCCCTCCTCAAGTCCAGCTCAGCCCTCCTCAAGTCCAGCTCAGCCCTCCTGTGCCTCTCACAAGCAGCCCTCCTCAAGTTCAGCTCAGCCCTCCTGTGTCACTCACAAGCAGCCCTCCTCAAGTCCAGCTCAGCCCTCCTGTGCCACTCACAAGCAGCCCTCCTCAAGTTCAGCTCAGCCCTCCTGTGTCACTCACAAGCAGCCCTCCTCAAGTCCAGGTCAGCCCTCCTGTGTCACTCACAAGCAGCCCTCCTCAAGTCCAGCTCAGCACTCCTCAGGTCTAGCTCAGCCCTCCTGTGTCACTCACAAGCAGCCCTCCTCAAGTCCAGCTCAGCCCACCTCAGGTCTAGCTCAGCCCTCCTGTGTCACTCACAAGCAGCCCTCCTCAAGTCCAGCTCAGCCCTCCTGTGTCACTCACAAGCAGCCCGCCTCAGGTCTAGCTCAGCCCTCCTCAGGTCTAGCTCAGCCCTCCTGTGTCACTCACAAGCAGCCCTCCTCAAGTCCAACTCAGGCCTCCTCAGGTCTAGCTCAGCCCTCCTGTGTCACTCACAAGCAGCCCTCCTCAAGTCCAGCTCAGCACTCCTCAGGTCTAGCTCAGCCCTCCTGTGTCACTCACAAGCAGCCCTCCTCAAGTCCAGCTCAGCCCTCCTCAGGTCTAGCTCAGCCCTCCTGTGCCACTCACAAGCAGCCCTCCTCAAGTCCAGGTCAGCCCTCCTGTGTCACTCATAAGCAGCCCTCCTCAAGTCCAGCTCAGCACTCCTCAGGTCTAGCTCAGCCCTCCTCAAGTCCAGCTCAGCCCACCTCAGGTCTAGCTCAGCCCTCCTGTGTCACTCACAAGCAGCCTTCCTCAAGTCCAACTCAGCCCTCCTCAGGTCTAGCTCAGCCCTCCTGTGTCACTCACAAGCAGCCCTCCTCAAGTCCAGCTCAGCCCTCCTCAGGTCTAGCTCAGCCCTCCTGTGTCACTCACAAGCAGCCCCCCTCAAGTCCAGCTCAGCCCTCCTGTGTCACTCACAAGCAGCCCGCCTCAGGTCTAGCTCAGCCCTCCTGTGTCACTCACAAGCAGCCCTCCTCAGGGCCAGCTCAGCCCTCCTCAGGTCTAGCTCAGCCCTCCTGTGTCACTCACAAGCAGCCCTCCTCAAGTCCAGCTCAGCCCTCCTGTGTTACTCACAAGCAGCCTTCCTCAAGTCCAGCTCAGCCCTCCTCAGGTCTAGCTCAGCCCTCCTGTGTCACTCACAAGCAGCCCTCCTCAAGTCCAGCTCAGCCCTCCTGTGCCACTCACAAGCAGCCCTCCTCAAGTTCAGCTCAGCCCTCCTGTGTCACTCACAAGCAGCCCTCCTCAAGTCCAGGTCAGCCCTCTTGTGTCACTCACAAGCAGCCCTCCTCAAGTCCAGCTCAGCACTCCTCAGGTCTAGCTCAGCCCTCCTGTGTCACTCACAAGCAGCCCTCCTCAAGTCCAGCTCAGCCCACCTCAGGTCTAGCTCAGCCCTCCTGTGTCACTCACAAGCAGCCCTCCTCAAGTCCAGCTCAGCCCTCCTGTGTCACTCACAAGCAGCCCGCCTCAGGTCTAGCTCAGCCCTCCTCAGGTCTAGCTCAGCCCTCCTGTGTCACGCACAAGCAGCCCTCCTCAAGTCCAACTCAGGCCTCCTCAGGTCTAGCTCAGCCCTCCTGTGTCACTCACAAGCAGCCCTCCTCAAGTCCAGCTCAGCCCTCCTGTGTTACTCACAAGCAGCCCACCTCAAGTCCAGCTCAGCACTCCTCAGCTCTAGCTCAGCCCTCCTGTGTCACTCACAAGCAGCCCTCCTCAAGTCCAGCTCAGCCCACCTCAGGTCTAGCTCAGCCCTCCTGTGTCACTCACAAGCAGCCCTCCTCAAGTCCAGCTCAGCCCTCCTGTGTCACTCACAAGCAGCCCGCCTGAGGTCTAGCTCAGCCCTCCTCAGGTCTAGCTCAGCCAGCTTGTGTCACTCACAAGCAGCCCTCCTCAGGTCCAGCTCAGCCCTCCTCAGGTCTAGCTCAGCCCTCCTGTGTCACTCACAAGCAGCCCTCCTCAAGTCCAGCTCAGCCCTCCTGTGTTACTCACAACCAGCCTTCCTCAAGTCCAGCTCAGCCCTCCTCAGGTCTAGCTCAGCCCTCCTGTGCCACTCACAAGCAGCCCTCCTCAAGTTCAGCTCAGCCCTCCTGTGTCACTCACAAGCAGCCCTCCTCAAGTCCAGGTCAGCCCTCCTGTGTCACTCACAAGCAGCCCTCCTCAAGTCCAGCTCAGCACTCCTCAGGTCTAGCTCAGCCCTCCTGTGTCACTCACAAGCAGCCCTCCTCAAGTCCAGCTCAGCCCACCTCAGGTCTAGCTCAGCCCTCCTGTGTCACTCACAAGCAGCCTTCCTCAAGTCCAACTCAGCCCTCCTCAGGTCTAGCTCAGCCCTCCTGTGTCACTCACAAGCAGCCCTCCTCAAGTCCAGTTCAGCCCTCCTGTGCCACTCACAAGCAGCCCTCCTCAAGTTCAGCTCAGCCCTCCTGTGTCACTCACAAGCAGCCCTCCTCAAGTCCAGCTCAGCCCTCCTATGCCACTCACAAGCAGCCCTCCTCAAGTCCAGCTCAGCCCTCCTGTGTCACTCACAAGCAGCCCTCCTCAAGTTCAGCTCAGCCCTCCTGTGTGACTCACAAGCAGCCTTCCTCAGGTCCAGCTCAGCCCTCCTGTGTCACTCACAAGCAGCCCTCTAGTCCAGCTCAGCCCTCCTGTGTCACTCACAAGCAGCCCTCCTCAAGTCCAGCTCAGCCCTCCTCAGGTCTAGCTCAGCCCTCCTGTGCCACTCACAAGCAGCCCTCCTCAAGTCCAGGTCAGCCCTCCTGTGTCACTCATAAGCAGCCCTCCTCAAGTCCAGCTCAGCACTCCTCAGGTCTAGCTCAGCCCTCCTCAAGTCCAGCTCAGCCCACCTCAGGTCTAGCTCAGCCCTCCTGTGTCACTCACAAGCAGCCTTCCTCAAGTCCAACTCAGCCCTCCTCAGGTCTAGCTCAGCCCTCCTGTGTCACTCACAAGCAGCCCTCCTCAAGTCCAGCTCAGCCCTCCTCAGGTCTAGCTCAGCCCTCCTGTGTCACTCACAAGCAGCCCCCCTCATGTCCAGCTCAGCCCTCCTGTGTCACTCACAAGCAGCCCGCCTCAGGTCTAGCTCAGCCCTCCTGTGTCACTCACAAGCAGCCCTCCTCAGGGCCAGCTCAGCCCTCCTCAGGTCTAGCTCAGCCCTCCTGTGTCACTCACAAGCAGCCCTCCTCAAGTCCAGCTCAGCCCTCCTGTGTTACTCACAAGCAGCCTTCCTCAAGTCCAGCTCAGCCCTCCTCAGGTCTAGCTCAGCCCTCCTGTGTCACTCACAAGCAGCCCTCCTCAAGTCCAGCTCAGCCCTCCTGTGCCACTCACAAGCAGCCCTCCTCAAGTTCAGCTCAGCCCTCCTGTGTCACTCACAAGCAGCCCTCCTCAAGTCCAGGTCAGCCCTCCTGTGTCACTCACAAGCAGCCCTCCTCAAGTCCAGCTCAGCACTCCTCAGGTCTAGCTCAGCCCTCCTGTGTCACTCACAAGCAGCCCTCCTCAAGTCCAGCTCAGCCCACCTCAGGTCTAGCTCAGCCCTCCTGTGTCACTCACAAGCAGCCCTCCTCAAGTCCAGCTCAGCCCTCCTGTGTCACTCACAAGCAGCCCGCCTCAGGTCTAGCTCAGCCCTCCTGTGTCACTCACAAGCAGCCCTCCTCAAGTCCAACTCAGGCCTCCTCAGGTCTAGCTCAGCCCTCCTGTGTCACTCACAAGCAGCCCTCCTCAAGTCCAGCTCAGCCCTCCTGTGTTACTCACAAGCAGCCCACCTCAATTCCAGCTCAGCACTCCTCAGGTCTAGCTCAGCCCTCCTGTGTCACTCACAAGCAGCCCTCCTCAAGTCCAGCTCAGCCCACCTCAGGTCTAGCTCAGCCCTCCTGTGTCACTCACAAGCAGCCCTCCTCAAGTCCAGCTCAGCCCTCCTGTGTCACTCACAAGCAGCCCGCCTCAGGTCTAGCTCAGCCCTCCTCAGGTCTAGCTCAGCCCTCCTGTGTCACTCACAAGCAGCCCTCCTCAGGTCCAGCTCAGCCCTCCTCAGGTCTAGCTCAGCCCTCCTGTGTCACTCACAAGCAGCCCTCCTCAAGTCCAGCTCAGCCCTCCTGTGTTACTCACAACCAGCCTTCCTCAAGTCCAGCTCAGCCCTCCTCAGGTCTAGCTCAGCCCTCCTGTGCCACTCACAAGCAGCCCTCCTCAAGTTCAGCTCAGCCCTCCTGTGTCACTCACAAGCAGCCCTCCTCAAGTCCAGTTCAGCCCTCCTGTGTCACTCACAAGCAGCCCTCCTCAAGTCCAGCTCAGCACTCCTGAGGTCTAGCTCAGCCCTCCTGTGTCACTCACAAGCAGCCCTCCTCAAGTCCAGCTCAACCCACCTCAGGTCTAGCTCAGCCCTCCTGTGTCACTCACAAGCAGCCCTCCTCAAGTCCAGCTCAGCCCTCCTCAAGTCCAGCTCAGCCCTCCTGTGCCTCTCACAAGCAGCCCTCCTCAAGTTCAGCTCAGCCCTCCTGTGTCACTCACAAGCAGCCCTCCTCAAGTCCAGCTCAGCCCTCCTGTGCCACTCACAAGCAGCCCTCCTCAAGTTCAGCTCAGCCCTCCTGTGTCACTCACAAGCAGCCCTCCTCAAGTCCAGGTCAGCCCTCCTGTGTCACTCACAAGCAGCCCTCCTCAAGTCCAGCTCAGCACTCCTCAGGTCTAGCTCAGCCCTCCTGTGTCACTCACAAGCAGCCCTCCTCAAGTCCAGCTCAGCCCACCTCAGGTCTAGCTCAGCCCTCCTGTGTCACTCACAAGCAGCCCTCCTCAAGTCCAGCTCAGCCCTCCTGTGTCACTCACAAGCAGCCCGCCTCAGGTCTAGCTCAGCCCTCCTCAGGTCTAGCTCAGCCCTCCTGTGTCACTCACAAGCAGCCCTCCTCAAGTCCAACTCAGGCCTCCTCAGGTCTAGCTCAGCCCTCCTGTGTCACTCACAAGCAGCCCTCCTCAAGTCCAGCTCAGCCCACCTCAGGTCTAGCTCAGCCCTCCTGTGTCACTCACAAGCAGCCCTCCTCAAGTCCAGCTCAGCCCTCCTGTGTCACTCACAAGCAGCCCGCCTCAGGTCTAGCTCAGCCCTCCTCAGGTCTAGCTCAGCCCTCCTGTGTCACTCACAAGCAGCCCTCCTCAGGTCCAGCTCAGCCCTCCTCAGGTCTAGCTCAGCCCTCCTGTGTCACTCACAAGCAGCCCTCCTCAAATCCAGCTCAGCCCTCCTGTGTTACTCACAAGCAGCCTTCCTCAAGTCCAGCTCAGCCCTCCTCAGGTCTAGCTCAGCCCTCCTGTGCCACTCACAAGCAGCCCTCCTCAAGTTCAGCTCAGCCCTCCTGTGTCACTCACAAGCAGCCCTCCTCAAGTCCAGGTCAGCCCTCCTGTGTCACTCACAAGCAGCCCTCCTCAAGTCCAGCTCAGCACTCCTCAGGTCTAGCTCAGCCCTCCTGTGTCACTCACAAGCAGCCCTCCTCAAGTCCAGCTCAACCCACCTCAGGTCTAGCTCAGCCCTCCTGTGTCACTCACAAGCAGCCTTCCTCAAGTCCAACTCAGCCCTCCTCAGGTCTAGCTCAGCCCTCCTGTGTCACTCACAAGCAGCCCTCCTCAAGTCCAGCTCAGCCCTCCTCAAGTCCAGCTCAGCCCTCCTGTGCCTCTCACAAGCAGCCCTCCTCAAGTTCAGCTCAGCCCTCCTGTGTCACTCACAAGCAGCCCTCCTCAAGTCCAGCTCAGCCCTCCTGTGCCACTCACAAGCAGCCCTCCTCAAGTTCAGCTCAGCCCTCCTGTGTCACTCACAAGCAGCCCTCCTCAAGTCCAGGTCAGCCCTCCTGTGTCACTCACAAGCAGCCCTCCTCAAGTCCAGCTCAGCACTCCTCAGGTCTAGCTCAGCCCTCCTGTGTCACTCACAAGCAGCCCTCCTCAAGTCCAGCTCAGCCCACCTCAGGTCTAGCTCAGCCCTCCTGTGTCACTCACAAGCAGCCCTCCTCAAGTCCAGCTCAGCCCTCCTGTGTCACTCACAAGCAGCCCGCCTCAGGTCTAGCTCAGCCCTCCTCAGGTCTAGCTCAGCCCTCCTGTGTCACTCACAAGCAGCCCTCCTCAAATCCAGCTCAGCCCTCCTGTGTTACTCACAAGCAGCCTTCCTCAAGTCCAGCTCAGCCCTCCTCAGGTCTAGCTCAGCCCTCCTGTGCCACTCACAAGCAGCCCTCCTCAAGTTCAGCTCAGCCCTCCTGTGTCACTCACAAGCAGCCCTCCTCAAGTCCAGGTCAGCCCTCCTGTGTCACTCACAAGCAGCCCTCCTCAAGTCCAGCTCAGCACTCCTCAGGTCTAGCTCAGCCCTCCTGTGTCACTCACAAGCAGCCCTCCTCAAGTCCAGCTCAACCCACCTCAGGTCTAGCTCAGCCCTCCTGTGTCACTCACAAGCAGCCTTCCTCAAGTCCAACTCAGCCCTCCTCAGGTCTAGCTCAGCCCTCCTGTGTCACTCACAAGCAGCCCTCCTCAAGTCCAGCTCAGCCCTCCTCAAGTCCAGCTCAGCCCTCCTGTGCCTCTCACAAGCAGCCCTCCTCAAGTTCAGCTCAGCCCTCCTGTGTCACTCACAAGCAGCCCTCCTCAAGTCCAGCTCAGCCCTCCTGTGCCACTCACAAGCAGCCCTCCTCAAGTTCAGGTCAGCCCTCCTGTGTCACTCACAAGCAGCCCTCCTCAAGTCCAGGTCAGCCCTCCTGTGTCACTCACAAGCAGCCCTCCTCAAGTCCAGCTCAGCACTCCTCAGGTCTAGCTCAGCCCTCCTGTGTCACTCACAAGCAGCCCTCCTCAAGTCCAGCTCAGCCCACCTCAGGTCTAGCTCAGCCCTCCTGTGTCACTCACAAGCAGCCCTCCTCAAGTCCAGCTCAGCCCTCCTGTGTCACTCACAAGCAGCCCGCCTCAGGTCTAGCTCAGCCCTCCTCAGGTCTAGCTCAGCCCTCCTGTGTCACTCACAAGCAGCCCTCCTCAAGTCCAACTCAGGCCTCCTCAGGTCTAGCTCAGCCCTCCTGTGTCACTCACAAGCAGCCCTCCTCAAGTCCAGCTCAGCCCTCCTGTGTTACTCACAAAGCAGCCCACCTCAAGTCCAGCTCAGCACTCCTCAGGTCTAGCTCAGCCCTCCTTTGTCACTCACAAGCAGCCCTCCTCAAGTCCAGCTCAGCCCACCTCAGGTCCAGCTCAGCCCACCTCAGGTCTAGCTCAGCCCTCCTGTGTCACTCACAAGCAGCCCTCCTCAAGTCCAGCTCAGCCCTCCTGTGTCACTCACAAGCAGCCCGCCTCAGGTCTAGCTCAGCCCTCCTGTGTCACTCACAAGCAGCCCTCCTCAAGTCCAACTCAGGCCTCCTCAGGTCTAGCTCAGCCCTCCTGTGTCACTCACAAGCAGCCCTCCTCAAGTCCAGCTCAGCCCTCCTGTGTTACTCACAAGCAGCCCACCTCAAGTCCAGCTCAGCACTCCTCAGGTCTAGCTCAGCCCTCCTGTGTCACTCACAAGCAGCCCTCCTCAAGTCCAGCTCAGCACTCCTCAGGTCTAGCTCAGCCCTCCTGTGTCACTCACAAGCAGCCCTCCTCAAGTCCAGCTCAGCCCACCTCAGGTCTAGCTCAGCCCTCCTGTGTCACTCACAAGCAGCCCTCCTCAAGTCCAGCTCAGCCCTCCTGTGTCACTCACAAGCAGCCCGCCTCAGGTCTAGCTCAGCCCTCCTCAGGTCTAGCTCAGCCCTCCTGTGTCACTCACAAGCAGCCCTCCTCAGGTCCAGCTCAGCCCTCCTCAGGTCTAGCTCAGCCCTCCTGTGTCACTCACAAGCAGCCCTCCTCAAATCCAGCTCAGCCCTCCTGTGTTACTCACAAGCAGCCTTCCTCAAGTCCAGCTCAGCCCTCCTCAGGTCTAGCTCAGCCCTCCTGTGCCACTCACAAGCAGCCCTCCTCAAGTTCAGCTCAGCCCTCCTGTGTCACTCACAAGCAGCCCTCCTCAAGTCCAGGTCAGCCCTCCTGTGTCACTCACAAGCAGCCCTCCTCAAGTCCAGCTCAGCACTCCTCAGGTCTAGCTCAGCCCTCCTGTGTCACTCACAAGCAGCCCTCCTCAAGTCCAGCTCAACCCACCTCAGGTCTAGCTCAGCCCTCCTGTGTCACTCACAAGCAGCCTTCCTCAAGTCCAACTCAGCCCTCCTCAGGTCTAGCTCAGCCCTCCTGTGTCACTCACAAGCAGCCCTCCTCAAGTCCAGCTCAGCCCTCCTCAAGTCCAGCTCAGCCCTCCTGTGCCTCTCACAAGCAGCCCTCCTCAAGTTCAGCTCAGCCCTCCTGTGTCACTCACAAGCAGCCCTCCTCAAGTCCAGCTCAGCCCTCCTGTGCCACTCACAAGCAGCCCTCCTCAAGTTCAGCTCAGCCCTCCTGTGTCACTCACAAGCAGCCCTCCTCAAGTCCAGGTCAGCCCTCCTGTGTCACTCACAAGCAGCCCTCCTCAAGTCCAGCTCAGCACTCCTCAGGTCTAGCTCAGCCCTCCTGTGTCACTCACAAGCAGCCCTCCTCAAGTCCAGCTCAGCCCACCTCAGGTCTAGCTCAGCCCTCCTGTGTCACTCACAAGCAGCCCTCCTCAAGTCCAGCTCAGCCCTCCTGTGTCACTCACAAGCAGCCCGCCTCAGGTCTAGCTCAGCCCTCCTCAGGTCTAGCTCAGCCCTCCTGTGTCACTCACAAGCAGCCCTCCTCAAATCCAGCTCAGCCCTCCTGTGTTACTCACAAGCAGCCTTCCTCAAGTCCAGCTCAGCCCTCCTCAGGTCTAGCTCAGCCCTCCTGTGCCACTCACAAGCAGCCCTCCTCAAGTTCAGCTCAGCCCTCCTGTGTCACTCACAAGCAGCCCTCCTCAAGTCCAGGTCAGCCCTCCTGTGTCACTCACAAGCAGCCCTCCTCAAGTCCAGCTCAGCACTCCTCAGGTCTAGCTCAGCCCTCCTGTGTCACTCACAAGCAGCCCTCCTCAAGTCCAGCTCAACCCACCTCAGGTCTAGCTCAGCCCTCCTGTGTCACTCACAAGCAGCCTTCCTCAAGTCCAACTCAGCCCTCCTCAGGTCTAGCTCAGCCCTCCTGTGTCACTCACAAGCAGCCCTCCTCAAGTCCAGCTCAGCCCTCCTCAAGTCCAGCTCAGCCCTCCTGTGCCTCTCACAAGCAGCCCTCCTCAAGTTCAGCTCAGCCCTCCTGTGTCACTCACAAGCAGCCCTCCTCAAGTCCAGCTCAGCCCTCCTGTGCCACTCACAAGCAGCCCTCCTCAAGTTCAGGTCAGCCCTCCTGTGTCACTCACAAGCAGCCCTCCTCAAGTCCAGGTCAGCCCTCCTGTGTCACTCACAAGCAGCCCTCCTCAAGTCCAGCTCAGCACTCCTCAGGTCTAGCTCAGCCCTCCTGTGTCACTCACAAGCAGCCCTCCTCAAGTCCAGCTCAGCCCACCTCAGGTCTAGCTCAGCCCTCCTGTGTCACTCACAAGCAGCCCTCCTCAAGTCCAGCTCAGCCCTCCTGTGTCACTCACAAGCAGCCCGCCTCAGGTCTAGCTCAGCCCTCCTCAGGTCTAGCTCAGCCCTCCTGTGTCACTCACAAGCAGCCCTCCTCAAGTCCAACTCAGGCCTCCTCAGGTCTAGCTCAGCCCTCCTGTGTCACTCACAAGCAGCCCTCCTCAAGTCCAGCTCAGCCCTCCTGTGTTACTCACAAAGCAGCCCACCTCAAGTCCAGCTCAGCACTCCTCAGGTCTAGCTCAGCCCTCCTTTGTCACTCACAAGCAGCCCTCCTCAAGTCCAGCTCAGCCCACCTCAGGTCCAGCTCAGCCCACCTCAGGTCTAGCTCAGCCCTCCTGTGTCACTCACAAGCAGCCCTCCTCAAGTCCAGCTCAGCCCTCCTGTGTCACTCACAAGCAGCCCGCCTCAGGTCTAGCTCAGCCCTCCTGTGTCACTCACAAGCAGCCCTCCTCAAGTCCAACTCAGGCCTCCTCAGGTCTAGCTCAGCCCTCCTGTGTCACTCACAAGCAGCCCTCCTCAAGTCCAGCTCAGCCCTCCTGTGTTACTCACAAGCAGCCCACCTCAAGTCCAGCTCAGCACTCCTCAGGTCTAGCTCAGCCCTCCTGTGTCACTCACAAGCAGCCCTCCTCAAGTCCAGCTCAGCCCACCTCAGGTCTAGCTCAGCCGTCCTGTGTCACTCACAAGCAGCCCTCCTCAAGTCCAGCTCAGCCCTCCTGTGTCACTCACAAGCAGCCCGCCTCAGGTCTAGCTCAGCCCTCCTCAGGTCTAGCTCAGCCCTCCTGTGTCACTCACAAGCAGCCCTCCTCAAGTCCAACTCAGGCCTCCTCAGGTCTAGCTCAGCCCTCCTGTGTCACTCACAAGCAGCCCTCCTCAAGTCCAGCTCAGCACTCCTCAGGTCTAGCTCAGCCCTCCTGTGTCACTCACAAGCAGCCCTCCTCAAGTCCAGCTCAGCCCACCTCAGGTCTAGCTCAGCCCTCCTGTGTCACTCACAAGCAGCCCTCCTCAAGTCCAGCTCAGCCCTCCTGTGTCACTCACAAGCAGCCCGCCTCAGGTCTAGCTCAGCCCTCCTCAGGTCTAGCTCAGCCCTCCTGTGTCACTCACAAGCAGCCCTCCTCAGGTCCAGCTCAGCCCTCCTCAGGTCTAGCTCAGCCCTCCTGTGTCACTCACAAGCAGCCCTCCTCAAATCCAGCTCAGCCCTCCTGTGTTACTCACAAGCAGCCTTCCTCAAGTCCAGCTCAGCCCTCCTCAGGTCTAGCTCAGCCCTCCTGTGCCACTCACAAGCAGCCCTCCTCAAGTTCAGCTCAGCCCTCCTGTGTCACTCACAAGCAGCCCTCCTCAAGTCCAGGTCAGCCCTCCTGTGTCACTCACAAGCAGCCCTCCTCAAGTCCAGCTCAGCACTCCTCAGGTCTAGCTCAGCCCTCCTGTGTCACTCACAAGCAGCCCTCCTCAAGTCCAGCTCAACCCACCTCAGGTCTAGCTCAGCCCTCCTGTGTCACTCACAAGCAGCCTTCCTCAAGTCCAACTCAGCCCTCCTCAGGTCTAGCTCAGCCCTCCTGTGTCACTCACAAGCAGCCCTCCTCAAGTCCAGCTCAGCCCTCCTCAAGTCCAGCTCAGCCCTCCTGTGCCTCTCACAAGCAGCCCTCCTCAAGTTCAGCTCAGCCCTCCTGTGTCACTCACAAGCAGCCCTCCTCAAGTCCAGCTCAGCCCTCCTGTGCCACTCACAAGCAGCCCTCCTCAAGTTCAGCTCAGCCCTCCTGTGTCACTCACAAGCAGCCCTCCTCAAGTCCAGGTCAGCCCTCCTGTGTCACTCACAAGCAGCCCTCCTCAAGTCCAGCTCAGCACTCCTCAGGTCTAGCTCAGCCCTCCTGTGTCACTCACAAGCAGCCCTCCTCAAGTCCAGCTCAGCCCACCTCAGGTCTAGCTCAGCCCTCCTGTGTCACTCACAAGCAGCCCTCCTCAAGTCCAGCTCAGCCCTCCTGTGTCACTCACAAGCAGCCCGCCTCAGGTCTAGCTCAGCCCTCCTCAGGTCTAGCTCAGCCCTCCTGTGTCACTCACAAGCAGCCCTCCTCAAATCCAGCTCAGCCCTCCTGTGTTACTCACAAGCAGCCTTCCTCAAGTCCAGCTCAGCCCTCCTCAGGTCTAGCTCAGCCCTCCTGTGCCACTCACAAGCAGCCCTCCTCAAGTTCAGCTCAGCCCTCCTGTGTCACTCACAAGCAGCCCTCCTCAAGTCCAGGTCAGCCCTCCTGTGTCACTCACAAGCAGCCCTCCTCAAGTCCAGCTCAGCACTCCTCAGGTCTAGCTCAGCCCTCCTGTGTCACTCACAAGCAGCCCTCCTCAAGTCCAGCTCAACCCACCTCAGGTCTAGCTCAGCCCTCCTGTGTCACTCACAAGCAGCCTTCCTCAAGTCCAACTCAGCCCTCCTCAGGTCTAGCTCAGCCCTCCTGTGTCACTCACAAGCAGCCCTCCTCAAGTCCAGCTCAGCCCTCCTCAAGTCCAGCTCAGCCCTCCTGTGCCTCTCACAAGCAGCCCTCCTCAAGTTCAGCTCAGCCCTCCTGTGTCACTCACAAGCAGCCCTCCTCAAGTCCAGCTCAGCCCTCCTGTGCCACTCACAAGCAGCCCTCCTCAAGTTCAGGTCAGCCCTCCTGTGTCACTCACAAGCAGCCCTCCTCAAGTCCAGGTCAGCCCTCCTGTGTCACTCACAAGCAGCCCTCCTCAAGTCCAGCTCAGCACTCCTCAGGTCTAGCTCAGCCCTCCTGTGTCACTCACAAGCAGCCCTCCTCAAGTCCAGCTCAGCCCACCTCAGGTCTAGCTCAGCCCTCCTGTGTCACTCACAAGCAGCCCTCCTCAAGTCCAGCTCAGCCCTCCTGTGTCACTCACAAGCAGCCCGCCTCAGGTCTAGCTCAGCCCTCCTCAGGTCTAGCTCAGCCCTCCTGTGTCACTCACAAGCAGCCCTCCTCAAGTCCAACTCAGGCCTCCTCAGGTCTAGCTCAGCCCTCCTGTGTCACTCACAAGCAGCCCTCCTCAAGTCCAGCTCAGCCCTCCTGTGTTACTCACAAAGCAGCCCACCTCAAGTCCAGCTCAGCACTCCTCAGGTCTAGCTCAGCCCTCCTTTGTCACTCACAAGCAGCCCTCCTCAAGTCCAGCTCAGCCCACCTCAGGTCCAGCTCAGCCCACCTCAGGTCTAGCTCAGCCCTCCTGTGTCACTCACAAGCAGCCCTCCTCAAGTCCAGCTCAGCCCTCCTGTGTCACTCACAAGCAGCCCGCCTCAGGTCTAGCTCAGCCCTCCTGTGTCACTCACAAGCAGCCCTCCTCAAGTCCAACTCAGGCCTCCTCAGGTCTAGCTCAGCCCTCCTGTGTCACTCACAAGCAGCCCTCCTCAAGTCCAGCTCAGCCCTCCTGTGTTACTCACAAGCAGCCCACCTCAAGTCCAGCTCAGCACTCCTCAGGTCTAGCTCAGCCCTCCTGTGTCACTCACAAGCAGCCCTCCTCAAGTCCAGCTCAGCCCACCTCAGGTCTAGCTCAGCCGTCCTGTGTCACTCACAAGCAGCCCTCCTCAAGTCCAGCTCAGCCCTCCTGTGTCACTCACAAGCAGCCCGCCTCAGGTCTAGCTCAGCCCTCCTCAGGTCTAGCTCAGCCCTCCTGTGTCACTCACAAGCAGCCCTCCTCAAGTCCAACTCAGGCCTCCTCAGGTCTAGCTCAGCCCTCCTGTGTCACTCACAAGCAGCCCTCCTCAAGTCCAGCTCAGCACTCCTCAGGTCTAGCTCAGCCCTCCTGTGTCACTCACAAGCAGCCCTCCTCAAGTCCAGCTCAGCCCACCTCAGGTCTAGCTCAGCCCTCCTGTGTCACTCACAAGCAGCCCTCCTCAAGTCCAGCTCAGCCCTCCTGTGTCACTCACAAGCAGCCCGCCTCAGGTCTAGCTCAGCCCTCCTCAGGTCTAGCTCAGCCCTCCTGTGTCACTCACAAGCAGCCCTCCTCAGGTCCAGCTCAGCCCTCCTCAGGTCTAGCTCAGCCCTCCTGTGTCACTCACAAGCAGCCCTCCTCAAATCCAGCTCAGCCCTCCTGTGTTACTCACAAGCAGCCTTCCTCAAGTCCAGCTCAGCCCTCCTCAGGTCTAGCTCAGCCCTCCTGTGCCACTCACAAGCAGCCCTCCTCAAGTTCAGCTCAGCCCTCCTGTGTCACTCACAAGCAGCCCTCCTCAAGTCCAGGTCAGCCCTCCTGTGTCACTCACAAGCAGCCCTCCTCAAGTCCAGCTCAGCACTCCTCAGGTCTAGCTCAGCCCTCCTGTGTCACTCACAAGCAGCCCTCCTCAAGTCCAGCTCAACCCACCTCAGGTCTAGCTCAGCCCTCCTGTGTCACTCACAAGCAGCCTTCCTCAAGTCCAACTCAGCCCTCCTCAGGTCTAGCTCAGCCCTCCTGTGTCACTCACAAGCAGCCCTCCTCAAGTCCAGCTCAGCCCTCCTCAAGTCCAGCTCAGCCCTCCTGTGCCTCTCACAAGCAGCCCTCCTCAAGTTCAGCTCAGCCCTCCTGTGTCACTCACAAGCAGCCCTCCTCAAGTCCAGCTCAGCCCTCCTGTGCCACTCACAAGCAGCCCTCCTCAAGTTCAGCTCAGCCCTCCTGTGTCACACAAGCAGCCCTCCTCAAGTCCAGGTCAGCCCTCCTGTGTCACTCACAAGCAGCCCTCCTCAAGTCCAGCTCAGCACTCCTCAGGTCTAGCTCAGCCCTCCTGTGTCACTCACAAGCAGCCCTCCTCAAGTCCAGCTCAGCCCACCTCAGGTCTAGCTCAGCCCTCCTGTGTCACTCACAAGCAGCCCTCCTCAAGTCCAGCTCAGCCCTCCTGTGTCACTCACAAGCAGCCCGCCTCAGGTCTAGCTCAGCCCTCCTCAGGTCTAGCTCAGCCCTCCTGTGTCACTCACAAGCAGCCCTCCTCAAATCCAGCTCAGCCCTCCTGTGTTACTCACAAGCAGCCTTCCTCAAGTCCAGCTCAGCCCTCCTCAGGTCTAGCTCAGCCCTCCTGTGCCACTCACAAGCAGCCCTCCTCAAGTTCAGCTCAGCCCTCCTGTGTCACTCACAAGCAGCCCTCCTCAAGTCCAGGTCAGCCCTCCTGTGTCACTCACAAGCAGCCCTCCTCAAGTCCAGCTCAGCACTCCTCAGGTCTAGCTCAGCCCTCCTGTGTCACTCACAAGCAGCCCTCCTCAAGTCCAGCTCAACCCACCTCAGGTCTAGCTCAGCCCTCCTGTGTCACTCACAAGCAGCCTTCCTCAAGTCCAACTCAGCCCTCCTCAGGTCTAGCTCAGCCCTCCTGTGTCACTCACAAGCAGCCCTCCTCAAGTCCAGCTCAGCCCTCCTCAAGTCCAGCTCAGCCCTCCTGTGCCTCTCACAAGCAGCCCTCCTCAAGTTCAGCTCAGCCCTCCTGTGTCACTCACAAGCAGCCCTCCTCAAGTCCAGCTCAGCCCTCCTGTGCCACTCACAAGCAGCCCTCCTCAAGTTCAGCTCAGCCCTCCTGTGTCACTCACAAGCAGCCCTCCTCAAGTCCAGGTCAGCCCTCCTGTGTCACTCACAAGCAGCCCTCCTCAAGTCCAGCTCAGCACTCCTCAGGTCTAGCTCAGCCCTCCTGTGTCACTCACAAGCAGCCCTCCTCAAGTCCAGCTCAGCCCACCTCAGGTCTAGCTCAGCCCTCCTGTGTCACTCACAAGCAGCCCTCCTCAAGTCCAGCTCAGCCCTCCTGTGTCACTCACAAGCAGCCCGCCTCAGGTCTAGCTCAGCCCTCCTCAGGTCTAGCTCAGCCCTCCTGTGTCACTCACAAGCAGCCCTCCTCAAGTCCAACTCAGGCCTCCTCAGGTCTAGCTCAGCCCTCCTGTGTCACTCACAAGCAGCCCTCCTCAAGTCCAGCTCAGCCCTCCTGTGTTACTCACAAAGCAGCCCACCTCAAGTCCAGCTCAGCACTCCTCAGGTCTAGCTCAGCCCTCCTTTGTCACTCACAAGCAGCCCTCCTCAAGTCCAGCTCAGCCCACCTCAGGTCCAGCTCAGCCCACCTCAGGTCTAGCTCAGCCCTCCTGTGTCACTCACAAGCAGCCCTCCTCAAGTCCAGCTCAGCCCTCCTGTGTCACTCACAAGCAGCCCGCCTCAGGTCTAGCTCAGCCCTCCTGTGTCACTCACAAGCAGCCCTCCTCAAGTCCAACTCAGGCCTCCTCAGGTCTAGCTCAGCCCTCCTGTGTCACTCACAAGCAGCCCTCCTCAAGTCCAGCTCAGCCCTCCTGTGTTACTCACAAGCAGCCCACCTCAAGTCCAGCTCAGCACTCCTCAGGTCTAGCTCAGCCCTCCTGTGTCACTCACAAGCAGCCCTCCTCAAGTCCAGCTCAGCCCACCTCAGGTCTAGCTCAGCCCTCCTGTGTCACTCACAAGCAGCCCTCCTCAAGTCCAGCTCAGCCCTCCTGTGTCACTCACAAGCAGCCCGCCTCAGGTCTAGCTCAGCCCTCCTCAGGTCTAGCTCAGCCCTCCTGTGTCACTCACAAGCAGCCCTCCTCAGGTCGAGCTCAGCCCTCCTCAGGTCTAGCTCAGCCCTCCTGTGTCACTCACAAGCAGCCGTCCTCAAGTCCAGCTCAGCCCTCCTGTGTTACTCACAACCAGCCTTCCTCAAGTCCAGCTCAGCCCTCCTCAGGTCTAGCTCAGCCCTCCTGTGCCACTCACAAGCAGCCCTCCTCAAGTTCAGCTCAGCCCTCCTGTGTCACTCACAAGCAGCCCTCCTCAAGTCCAGTTCAGCCCTCCTGTGTCACTCACAAGCAGCCCTCCTCAAGTCCAGCTCAGCACTCCTGAGGTCTAGCTCAGCCCTCCTGTGTCACTCACAAGCAGCCCTCCTCAAGTCCAGCTCAACCCACCTCAGGTCTAGCTCAGCCCTCCTGTGTCACTCACAAGCAGCCCTCCTCAAGTCCAGCTCAGCCCTCCTCAAGTCCAGCTCAGCCCTCCTCAAGTCCAGCTCAGCCCTCCTGTGCCTCTCACAAGCAGCCCTCCTCAAGTTCAGCTCAGCCCTCCTGTGTCACTCACAAGCAGCCCTCCTCAAGTCCAGCTCAGCCCTCCTGTGCCACTCACAAGCAGCCCTCCTCAAGTTCAGCTCAGCCCTCCTGTGTCACTCACAAGCAGCCCTCCTCAAGTCCAGGTCAGCCCTCCTGTGTCACTCACAAGCAGCCCTCCTCAAGTCCAGCTCAGCACTCCTCAGGTCTAGCTCAGCCCTCCTGTGTCACTCACAAGCAGCCCTCCTCAAGTCCAGCTCAGCCCTCCTGTGTCACTCACAAGCAGCCCGCCTCAGGTCTAGCTCAGCCCTCCTCAGGTCTAGCTCAGCCCTCCTGTGTCACTCACAAGCAGCCCTCCTCAAGTCCAGCTCAGCCCTCCTGTGCCACTCACAAGCAGCCCTCCTCAAGTTCAGCTCAGCCCTCCTGTGTCACTCACAAGCAGCCCTCCTCAAGTCCTGGTCAGCCCTCCTGTGTCACTCACAAGCAGCCCTCCTCAAGTCCAGCTCAGCCCACCTCAGGTCTAGCTCAGCCCTCCTGTGTCACTCACAAGCAGCCCTCCTCAAGTCCAGCTCAGCCCTCCTGTGTCACTCACAAGCAGCCCGCCTCAGGTCTAGCTCAGCCCTCCTCAGGTCTAGCTCAGCCCTCCTGTGTCACTCACAAGCAGCCCTCCTCAAGTCCAACTCAGGCCTCCTCAGGTCTAGCTCAGCCCTCCTGTGTCACTCACAAGCAGCCCTCCTCAAGTCCAGCTCAGCACTCCTCAGGTCTAGCTCAGCCCTCCTGTGTCACTCACAAGCAGCCCTCCTCAAGTCCAGCTCAGCCCACCTCAGGTCTAGCTCAGCCCTCCTGTGTCACTCACAAGCAGCCCTCCTCAAGTCCAGCTCAGCCGTCCTGTGTCACTCACAAGCAGCCCGCCTCAGGTCTAGCTCAGCCCTCCTCAGGTCTAGCTCAGCCCTCCTGTGTCACTCACAAGCAGCCCTCCTCAGGTCCAGCTCAGCCCTCCTCAGGTCTAGCTCAGCCCTCCTGTGTCACTCACAAGCAGCCCTCCTCAAATCCAGCTCAGCCCTCCTGTGTTACTCACAAGCAGCCTTCCTCAAGTCCAGCTCAGCCCTCCTCAGGTCTAGCTCAGCCCTCCTGTGCCACTCACAAGCAGCCCTCCTCAAGTTCAGCTCAGCCCTCCTGTGTCACTCACAAGCAGCCCTCCTCAAGTCCAGGTCAGCCCTCCTGTGTCACTCACAAGCAGCCCTCCTCAAGTCCAGCTCAGCACTCCTCAGGTCTAGCTCAGCCCTCCTGTGTCACTCACAAGCAGCCCTCCTCAAGTCCAGCTCAACCCACCTCAGGTCTAGCTCAGCCCTCCTGTGTCACTCACAAGCAGCCTTCCTCAAGTCCAACTCAGCCCTCCTCAGGTCTAGCTCAGCCCTCCTGTGTCACTCACAAGCAGCCCTCCTCAAGTCCAGCTCAGCCCTCCTCAAGTCCAGCTCAGCCCTCCTGTGTCACTCACAAGCAGCCCTCCTCAAGTCCAGCTCAGCCCTCCTGTGCCACTCACAAGCAGCCCTCCTCAAGTTCAGCTCAGCCCTCCTGTGTCACTCACAAGCAGCCCTCCTCAAGTCCAGGTCAGCCCTCCTGTGTCACTCACAAGCAGCCCTCCTCAAGTCCAGCTCAGCACTCCTCAGGTCTAGCTCAGCCCTCCTGTGTCACTCACAAGCAGCCCTCCTCAAGTCCAGCTCAGCCCACCTCAGGTCTAGCTCAGCCCTCCTGTGTCACTCACAAGCAGCCCTCCTCAAGTCCAGCTCAGCCCTCCTGTGTCACTCACAAGCAGCCCGCCTCAGGTCTAGCTCAGCCCTCCTCAGGTCTAGCTCAGCCCTCCTGTGTCACTCACAAGCAGCCCTCCTCAAATCCAGCTCAGCCCTCCTGTGTTACTCACAAGCAGCCTTCCTCAAGTCCAGCTCAGCCCTCCTCAGGTCTAGCTCAGCCCTCCTGTGCCACTCACAAGCAGCCCTCCTCAAGTTCAGCTCAGCCCTCCTGTGTCACTCACAAGCAGCCCTCCTCAAGTCCAGGTCAGCCCGCCTGTGTCACTCACAAGCAGCCCTCCTCAAGTCCAGCTCAGCACTCCTCAGGTCTAGCTCAGCCCTCCTGTGTCACTCACAAGCAGCCCTCCTCAAGTCCAGCTCAACCCACCTCAGGTCTAGCTCAGCCCTCCTGTGTCACTCACAAGCAGCCTTCCTCAAGTCCAACTCAGCCCTCCTCAGGTCTAGCTCAGCCCTCCTGTGTCACTCACAAGCAGCCCTCCTCAAGTCCAGCTCAGCCCTCCTCAAGTCCAGCTCAGCCCTCCTGTGCCTCTCACAAGCAGCCCTCCTCAAGTTCAGCTCAGCCCTCCTGTGTCACTCACAAGCAGCCCTCCTCAAGTCCAGCTCAGCCCTCCTGTGCCACTCACAAGCAGCCCTCCTCAAGTTCAGCTCAGCCCTCCTGTGTCACTCACAAGCAGCCCTCCTCAAGTCCAGGTCAGCCCTCCTGTGTCACTCACAAGCAGCCCTCCTCAAGTCCAGCTCAGCACTCCTCAGGTCTAGCTCAGCCCTCCTGTGTCACTCACAAGCAGCCCTCCTCAAGTCCAGCTCAGCCCACCTCAGGTCTAGCTCAGCCCTCCTGTGTCACTCACAAGCAGCCCTCCTCAAGTCCAGCTCAGCCCTCCTGTGTCACTCACAAGCAGCCCGCCTCAGGTCTAGCTCAGCCCTCCTCAGGTCTAGCTCAGCCCTCCTGTGTCACTCACAAGCAGCCCTCCTCAAGTCCAACTCAGGCCTCCTCAGGTCTAGCTCAGCCCTCCTGTGTCACTCACAAGCAGCCCTCCTCAAGTCCAGCTCAGCCCTCCTGTGTTACTCACAAGCAGCCCACCTCAAGTCCAGCTCAGCACTCCTCAGGTCTAGCTCAGCCCTCCTGTGTCACTCACAAGCAGCCCTCCTCAAGTCCAGCTCAGCCCACCTCAGGTCCAGCTCAGCCCACCTCAGGTCTAGCTCAGCCCTCCTGTGCCACTCACAAGCAGCCCTCCTCAAGTTCAGCTCAGCCCTCCTGTGTCACTCACAAGCAGCCCTCCTCAAGTCCAGTTCAGCCCTCCTGTGTCACTCACAAGCAGCCCTCCTCAAGTCCAGCTCAGCACTCCTGAGGTCTAGCTCAGCCCTCCTGTGTCACTCACAAGCAGCCCTCCTCAAGTCCAGCTCAACCCACCTCAGGTCTAGCTCAGCCCTCCTGTGTCACTCACAAGCAGCCCTCCTCAAGTCCAGCTCAGCCCTCCTCAAGTCCAGCTCAGCCCTCCTGTGCCTCTCACAAGCAGCCCTCCTCAAGTTCAGCTCAGCCCTCCTGTGTCACTCACAAGCAGCCCTCCTCAAGTCCAGCTCAGCCCTCCTGTGCCACTCACAAGCAGCCCTCCTCAAGTTCAGCTCAGCCCTCCTGTGTCACTCACAAGCAGCCCTCCTCAAGTCCAGGTCAGCCCTCCTGTGTCACTCACAAGCAGCCCTCCTCAAGTCCAGCTCAGCACTCCTCAGGTCTAGCTCAGCCCTCCTGTGTCACTCACAAGCAGCCCTCCTCAAGTCCAGCTCAGCCCACCTCAGGTCTAGCTCAGCCCTCCTGTGTCACTCACAAGCAGCCCTCCTCAAGTCCAGCTCAGCCCTCCTGTGTCACTCACAAGCAGCCCGCCTCAGGTCTAGCTCAGCCCTCCTCAGGTCTAGCTCAGCCCTCCTGTGTCACTCACAAGCAGCCCTCCTCAAGTCCAACTCAGGCCTCCTCAGGTCTAGCTCAGCCCTCCTGTGTCACTCACAAGCAGCCCTCCTCAAGTCCAGCTCAGCACTCCTCAGGTCTAGCTCAGCCCTCCTGTGTCACTCACAAGCAGCCCTCCTCAAGTCCAGCTCAGCCCACCTCAGGTCTAGCTCAGCCCTCCTGTGTCACTCACAAGCAGCCCTCCTCAAGTCCAGCTCAGCCCTCCTGTGTCACTCACAAGCAGCCCGCCTCAGGTCTAGCTCAGCCCTCCTCAGGTCTAGCTCAGCCCTCCTGTGTCACTCACAAGCAGCCCTCCTCAGGTCCAGCTCAGCCCTCCTCAGGTCTAGCTCAGCCCTCCTGTGTCACTCACAAGCAGCCCTCCTCAAATCCAGCTCAGCCCTCCTGTGTTACTCACAAGCAGCCTTCCTCAAGTCCAGCTCAGCCCTCCTCAGGTCTAGCTCAGCCCTCCTGTGCCACTCACAAGCAGCCCTCCTCAAGTTCAGCTCAGCCCTCCTGTGTCACTCACAAGCAGCCCTCCTCAAGTCCAGGTCAGCCCTCCTGTGTCACTCACAAGCAGCCCTCCTCAAGTCCAGCTCAGCACTCCTCAGGTCTAGCTCAGCCCTCCTGTGTCACTCACAAGCAGCCCTCCTCAAGTCCAGCTCAACCCACCTCAGGTCTAGCTCAGCCCTCCTGTGTCACTCACAAGCAGCCTTCCTCAAGTCCAACTCAGCCCTCCTCAGGTCTAGCTCAGCCCTCCTGTGTCACTCACAAGCAGCCCTCCTCAAGTCCAGCTCAGCCCTCCTCAAGTCCAGCTCAGCCCTCCTGTGCCTCTCACAAGCAGCCCTCCTCAAGTTCAGCTCAGCCCTCCTGTGTCACTCACAAGCAGCCCTCCTCAAGTCCAGCTCAGCCCTCCTGTGCCACTCACAAGCAGCCCTCCTCAAGTTCAGCTCAGCCCTCCTGTGTCACTCACAAGCAGCCCTCCTCAAGTCCAGGTCAGCCCTCCTGTGTCACTCACAAGCAGCCCTCCTCAAGTCCAGCTCAGCACTCCTCAGGTCTAGCTCAGCCCTCCTGTGTCACTCACAAGCAGCCCTCCTCAAGTCCAGCTCAGCCCACCTCAGGTCTAGCTCAGCCCTCCTGTGTCACTCACAAGCAGCCCTCCTCAAGTCCAGCTCAGCCCTCCTGTGTCACTCACAAGCAGCCAGCCTCAGGTCTAGCTCAGCCCTCCTCAGGTCTAGCTCAGCCCTCCTGTGTCACTCACAAGCAGCCCTCCTCAAATCCAGCTCAGCCCTCCTGTGTTACTCACAAGCAGCCTTCCTCAAGTCCAGCTCAGCCCTCCTCAGGTCTAGCTCAGCCCTCCTGTGCCACTCACAAGCAGCCCTCCTCAAGTTCAGCTCAGCCCTCCTGTGTCACTCACAAGCAGCCCTCCTCAAGTCCAGGTCAGCCCTCCTGTGTCACTCACAAGCAGCCCTCCTCAAGTCCAGCTCAGCACTCCTCAGGTCTAGCTCAGCCCTCCTGTGTCACTCACAAGCAGCCCTCCTCAAGTCCAGCTCAACCCACCTCAGGTCTAGCTCAGCCCTCCTGTGTCACTCACAAGCAGCCTTCCTCAAGTCCAACTCAGCCCTCCTCAGGTCTAGCTCAGCCCTCCTGTGTCACTCACAAGCAGCCCTCCTCAAGTCCAGCTCAGCCCTCCTCAAGTCCAGCTCAGCCCTCCTGTGCCTCTCACAAGCAGCCCTCCTCAAGTTCAGCTCAGCCCTCCTGTGTCACTCACAAGCAGCCCTCCTCAAGTCCAGCTCAGCCCTCCTGTGCCACTCACAAGCAGCCCTCCTCAAGTTCAGCTCAGCCCTCCTGTGTCACTCACAAGCAGCCCTCCTCAAGTCCAGGTCAGCCCTCCTGTGTCACTCACAAGCAGCCCTCCTCAAGTCCAGCTCAGCACTCCTCAGGTCTAGCTCAGCCCTCCTGTGTCACTCACAAGCAGCCCTCCTCAAGTCCAGCTCAGCCCACCTCAGGTCTAGCTCAGCCCTCCTGTGTCACTCACAAGCAGCCCTCCTCAAGTCCAGCTCAGCCCTCCTGTGTCACTCACAAGCAGCCCGCCTCAGGTCTAGCTCAGCCCTCCTCAGGTCTAGCTCAGCCCTCCTGTGTCACTCACAAGCAGCCCTCCTCAAGTCCAACTCAGGCCTCCTCAGGTCTAGCTCAGCCCTCCTGTGTCACTCACAAGCAGCCCTCCTCAAGTCCAGCTCAGCCCTCCTGTGTTACTCACAAGCAGCCCACCTCAAGTCCAGCTCAGCACTCCTCAGGTCTAGCTCAGCCCTCCTGTGTCACTCACAAGCAGCCCTCCTCAAGTCCAGCTCAGCCCACCTCAGGTCCAGCTCAGCCCACCTCAGGTCTAGCTCAGCCCTCCTGTGTCACTCACAAGCAGCCCTCCTCAAGTCCAGCTCAGCCCTCCTGTGTCACTCACAAGCAGCCCGCCTCAGGTCTAGCTCAGCCCTCCTGTGTCACTCACAAGCAGCCCTCCTCAAGTCCAACTCAGGCCTCCTCAGGTCTAGCTCAGCCCTCCTGTGTCACTCACAAGCAGCCCTCCTCAAGTCCAGCTCAGCCCTCCTGTGTTACTCACAAGCAGCCCACCTCAAGTCCAGCTCAGCACTCCTCAGGTCTAGCTCAGCCCTCCTGTGTCACTCACAAGCAGCCCTCCTCAAGTCCAGCTCAGCCCACCTCAGGTCTAGCTCAGCCCTCCTGTGTCACTCACAAGCAGCCCTCCTCAAGTCCAGCTCAGCCCTCCTGTGTCACTCACAAGCAGCCCGCCTCAGGTCTAGCTCAGCCCTCCTCAGGTCTAGCTCAGCCCTCCTGTGTCACTCACAAGCAGCCCTCCTCAGGTCCAGCTCAGCACTCCTCAGGTCTAGCTCAGCCCTCCTGTGTCACTCACAAGCAGCCCTCCTCAAGTCCAGCTCAGCCCTCCTGTGTTACTCACAACCAGCCTTCCTCAAGTCCAGCTCAGCCCTCCTCAGGTCTAGCTCAGCCCTCCTGTGCCACTCACAAGCAGCCCTCCTCAAGTTCAGCTCAGCCCTCCTGTGTCACTCACAAGCAGCCCTCCTCAAGTCCAGTTCAGCCCTCCTGTGTCACTCACAAGCAGCCCTCCTCAAGTCCAGCTCAGCACTCCTGAGGTCTAGCTCAGCCCTCCTGTGTCACTCACAAGCAGCCCTCCTCAAGTCCAGCTCAACCCACCTCAGGTCTAGCTCAGCCCTCCTGTGTCACTCACAAGCAGCCCTCCTCAAGTCCAGCTCAGCCCTCCTCAAGTCCAGCTCAGCCCTCCTGTGCCTCTCACAAGCAGCCCTCCTCAAGTTCAGCTCAGCCCTCCTGTGTCACTCACAAGCAGCCCTCCTCAAGTCCAGCTCAGCCCTCCTGTGCCACTCACAAGCAGCCCTCCTCAAGTTCAGCTCAGCCCTCCTGTGTCACTCACAAGCAGCCCTCCTCAAGTCCAGGTCAGCCCTCCTGTGTCACTCACAAGCAGCCCTCCTCAAGTCCAGCTCAGCACTCCTCAGGTCTAGCTCAGCCCTCCTGTGTCACTCACAAGCAGCCCTCCTCAAGTCCAGCTCAGCCCACCTCAGGTCTAGCTCAGCCCTCTTGTGTCACTCACAAGCAGCCCTCCTCAAGTCCAGCTCAGCCCTCCTGTGTCACTCACAAGCAGCCCGCCTCAGGTCTAGCTCAGCCCTCCTCAGGTCTAGCTCAGCCCTCCTGTGTCACTCACAAGCAGCCCTCCTCAAGTCCAACTCAGGCCTCCTCAGGTCTAGCTCAGCCCTCCTGTGTCACTCACAAGCAGCCCTCCTCAAGTCCAGCTCAGCACTCCTCAGGTCTAGCTCAGCCCTCCTGTGTCACTCACAATCAGCCCTCCTCAAGTCCAGCTCAGCCCACCTCAGGTCTAGCTCAGCCCTCCTGTGTCACTCACAAGCAGCCCTCCTCAAGTCCAGCTCAGTCCTCCTGTGTCACTCACAAGCAGCCCGCCTCAGGTCTAGCTCAGCCCTCCTCAGGTCTAGCTCAGCCCTCCTGTGTCACTCACAAGCAGCCCTCCTCAGGTCCAGCTCAGCCCTCCTCAGGTCTAGCTCAGCCCTCCTGTGTCACTCACAAGCAGCCCTCCTCAAATCCAGCTCAGCCCTCCTGTGTTACTCACAAGCAGCCTTCCTCAAGTCCAGCTCAGCTCTCCTCAGGTCTAGCTCAGCCCTCCTGTGCCACTCACAAGCAGCCCTCCTCAAGTTCAGCTCAGCCCTCCTGTGTCACTCACAAGCAGCCCTCCTCAAGTCCAGGTCAGCCCTCCTGTGTCACTCACAAGCAGCCCTCCTCAAGTCCAGCTCAGCACTCCTCAGGTCTAGCTCAGCCCTCCTGTGTCACTCACAAGCAGCCCTCCTCAAGTCCAGCTCAACCCACCTCAGGTCTAGCTCAGCCCTCCTGTGTCACTCACAAGCAGCCTTCCTCAAGTCCAACTCAGCCCTCCTCAGGTCTAGCTCAGCCCTCCTGTGTCACTCACAAGCAGCCCTCCTCAAGTCCAGCTCAGCCCTCCTCAAGTCCAGCTCAGCCCTCCTGTGCCTCTCACAAGCAGCCCTCCTCAAGTTCAGCTCAGCCCTCCTGTGTCACTCACAAGCAGCCCTCCTCAAGTCCAGCTCAGCCCTCCTGTGCCACTCACTAGCAGCCCTCCTCAAGTTCAGCTCAGCCCTCCTGTGTCACTCACAAGCAGCCCTCCTCAAGTCCAGGTCAGCCCTCCTGTGTCACTCACAAGCAGCCCTCCTCAAGTCCAGCTCAGCACTCCTCAGGTCTAGCTCAGCCCTCCTGTGTCACTCACAAGCAGCCCTCCTCAAGTCCAGCTCAGCCCACCTCAGGTCTAGCTCAGCCCTCCTGTGTCACTCACAAGCAGCCCTCCTCAAGTCCAGCTCAGCCCTCCTGTGTCACTCACAAGCAGCCCGCCTCAGGTCTAGCTCAGCCCTCCTCAGGTCTAGCTCAGCCCTCCTGTGTCACTCACAAGCAGCCCTCCTCAAATCCAGCTCAGCCCTCCTGTGTTACTCACAAGCAGCCTTCCTCAAGTCCAGCTCAGCCCTCCTCAGGTCTAGCTCAGCCCTCCTGTGCCACTCACAAGCAGCCCTCCTCAAGTTCAGCTCAGCCCTCCTGTGTCACTCACAAGCAGCCCTCCTCAAGTCCAGGTCAGCCCTCCTGTGTCACTCACAAGCAGCCCTCCTCAAGTCCAGCTCAGCACTCCTCAGGTCTAGCTCAGCCCTCCTGTGTCACTCACAAGCAGCCCTCCTCAAGTCCAGCTCAACCCACCTCAGGTCTAGCTCAGCCCTCCTGTGTCACTCACAAGCAGCCTTCCTCAAGTCCAACTCAGCCCTCCTCAGGTCTAGCTCAGCCCTCCTGTGTCACTCACAAGCAGCCCTCCTCAAGTCCAGCTCAGCCCTCCTCAAGTTCAGCTCAGCCCTCCTGTGTCACTCACAAGCAGCCCTCCTCAAGTCCAGCTCAGCCCTCCTGTGCCACTCACAAGCAGCCCTCCTCAAGTTCAGCTCAGCCCTCCTGTGTCACTCACAAGCAGCCCTCCTCAAGTCCAGGTCAGCCCTCCTGTGTCACTCACAAGCAGCCCTCCTCAAGTCCAGCTCAGCACTCCTCAGGTCTAGCTCAGCCCTCCTGTGTCACTCACAAGCAGCCCTCCTCAAGTCCAGCTCAGCCCACCTCAGGTCTAGCTCAGCCCTCCTGTGTCACTCACAAGCAGCCCTCCTCAAGTCCAGCTCAGCCCTCCTGTGTCACTCACAAGCAGCCCGCCTCAGGTCTAGCTCAGCCCTCCTCAGGTCTAGCTCAGCCCTCCTGTGTCACTCACAAGCAGCCCTCCTCAAGTCCAACTCAGGCCTCCTCAGGTCTAGCTCAGCCCTCCTGTGTCACTCACAAGCAGCCCTCCTCAAGTCCAGCTCAGCCCTCCTGTGTTACTCACAAGCAGCCCACCTCAAGTCCAGCTCAGCACTCCTCAGGTCTAGCTCAGCCCTCCTGTGTCACTCACAAGCAGCCCTCCTCAAGTCCAGCTCAGCCCACCTCAGGTCCAGCTCAGCCCACCTCAGGTCTAGCTCAGCCCTCCTGTGTCACTCACAAGCAGCCCTCCTCAAGTCCAGCTCAGCCCTCCTGTGTCACTCACAAGCAGCCCGCCTCAGGTCTAGCTCAGCCCTCCTCAGGTCTAGCTCAGCCCTCCTGTGTCACTCACAAGCAGCCCTCCTCAAGTCCAGCTCAGCCCTCCTGTGTCACTCACAAGCAGCCCGCCTCAGGTCTAGCTCAGCCCTCCTCAGGTCTAGCTCAGCCCTCCTGTGCCACTCACAAGCAGCCCTCCTCAAGTCCAGGTCAGCCCTCCTGTGTCACTCATAAGCAGCCCTCCTCAAGTCCAGCTCAGCACTCCTCAGGTCTAGCTCAGCCCTCCTCAAGTCCAGCTCAGCCCACCTCAGGTCTAGCTCAGCCCTCCTGTGTCACTCACAAGCAGCCTTCCTCAAGTCCAACTCAGCCCTCCTCAGGTCTAGCTCAGCCCTCCTGTGTCACTCACAAGCAGCCCTCCTCAAGTCCAGCTCAGCCCTCCTCAGGTCTAGCTCAGCCCTCCTGTGTCACTCACAAGCAGCCCGCCTCAGGTCTAGCTCAGCCCTCCTGTGTCACTCACAAGCAGCCCTCCTCAGGGCCAGCTCAGCCCTCCTCAGGTCTAGCTCAGCCCTCCTGTGTCACTCACAAGCAGCCCTCCTCAAGTCCAGCTCAGCCCTCCTGTGTTACTCACAAGCAGCCTTCCTCAAGTCCAGCTCAGCCCTCCTCAGGTCTAGCTCAGCCCTCCTGTGTCACTCACAAGCAGCCCTCCTCAAGTCCAGCTCAGCCCTCCTGTGTTACTCACAAGCAGCCCACCTCAAGTCCAGCTCAGCACTCCTCAGGTCTAGCTCAGCCCTCCTGTGTCACTCACAAGCAGCCCTCCTCAAGTCCAGCTCAGCCCACCTCAGGTCCAGCTCAGCCCTCCTCAAGTCCAGGTCAGCCCTCCTGTGTCACTCACAAGCAGCCCTCCTCAAGTCCAGCTCAGCCCTCCTGTGTCACTCACAAGCAGCCCGCCTCAGGTCTAGCTCAGCCCTCCTCAGGTCTAGCTCAGCCCTCCTGTGTCACTCACAAGCAGCCCTCCTCAAGTCCAACTCAGGCCTCCTCAGGTCTAGCTCAGCCCTCCTGTGTCACTCACAAGCAGCCCTCCTCAAGTCCAGCTCAGCCCTCCTGTGTTACTCACAAGCAGCCCACCTCAAGTCCAGCTCAGCACTCCTCAGGTCTAGCTCAGCCCTCCTGTGTCACTCACAAGCAGCCCTCCTCAAGTCCAGCTCAGCCCACCTCAGGTCTAGCTCAGCCCTCCTGTGTCACTCACAAGCAGCCCTCCTCAAGTCCAGCTCAGCCCTCCTGTGTCACTCACAAGCAGCCTGCCTCAGGTCTTGCTCAGCCCTCCTCAGGTCTAGCTCAGCCCTCCTGTGTCACTCACAAGCAGCCCTCCTCAGGTCCAGCTCAGCCCTCCTCAGGTCTAGCTCAGCCCTCCTGTGTCACTCACAAGCAGCCCTCCTCAAGTCCAGCTCAGCCCTCCTGTGTTACTCACAACCAGCCTTCCTCAAGTCCAGCTCAGCCCTCCTCAGGTCTAGCTCAGCCCTCCTGTGCCACTCACAAGCAGCCCTCCTCAAGTTCAGCTCAGCCCTCCTGTGTCACTCACAAGCAGCCCTCCTCAAGTCCAGGTCAGCCCTCCTGTGTCACTCACAAGCAGCCCTCCTCAAGTCCAGCTCAGCACTCCTGAGGTCTAGCTCAGCGCTCCTGTGTCACTCACAAGCAGCCCTCCTCAAGTCCAGCTCAACCCACCTCAGGTCTAGCTCAGCCCTCCTGTGTCACTCACAAGCAGCCCTCCTCAAGTCCAGCTCAGCCCTCCTGTGCCTCTCACAAGCAGCCCTCCTCAAGTTCAGCTCAGCCCTCCTGTGTCACTCACAAGCAGCCCTCCTCAAGTCCAGCTCAGCCCTCCTGTGCCACTCACAAGCAGCCCTCCTCAAGTTCAGCTCAGCCCTCCTGTGTCACTCACAAGCAGCCCTCCTCAAGTCCAGGTCAGCCCTCCTGTGTCACTCACAAGCAGCCCTCCTCAAGTCCAGCTCAGCACTCCTCAGGTCTAGCTCAGCCCTCCTGTGTCACTCACAAGCAGCCCTCCTCAAGTCCAGCTCAGCCCACCTCAGGTCTAGCTCAGCCCTCCTGTGTCACTCACAAGCAGCCCTCCTCAAGTCCAGCTCAGCCCTCCTGTGTCACTCACAAGCAGCCCGCCTCAGGTCTAGCTCAGCCCTCCTCAGGTCTAGCTCAGCCCTCCTGTGTCACTCACAAGCAGCCCTCCTCAAGTCCAACTCAGGCCTCCTCAGGTTTAGCTCAGCCCTCCTGTGTCACTCACAAGCAGCCCTCCTCAAGTCCAGCTCAGCACTCCTCAGGTCTAGCTCAGCCCTCCTGTGTCACTCACAAGCAGCCCTCCTCAAGTCCAGCTCAGCCCACCTCAGGTCTAGCTCAGCCCTCCTGTGTCACTCACAAGCAGCCCTCCTCAAGTCCAGCTCAGCCCTCCTGTGTCACTCACAAGCAGCCCGCCTCAGGTCTAGCTCAGCCCTCCTCAGGTCTAGCTCAGCCCTCCTGTGTCACTCACAAGCAGCCCTCCTCAAATCCAGCTCAGCCCTCCTGTGTTACTCACAAGCAGCCTTCCTCAAGTCCAGCTCAGCCCTCCTCAGGTCTAGCTCAGCCCTCCTGTGCCACTCACAAGCAGCCCTCCTCAAGTTCAGCTCAGCCCTCCTGTGTCACTCACAAGCAGCCCTCCTCAAGTCCAGGTCAGCCCTCCTGTGTCACTCACAAGCAGCCCTCCTCAAGTCCAGCTCAACCCACCTCAGGTCTAGCTCAGCCCTCCTGTGTCACTCACAAGCAGCCTTCCTCAAGTCCAACTCAGCCCTCCTCAGGTCTAGCTCAGCCCTCCTGTGTCACTCACAAGCAGCCCTCCTCAAGTCCAGCTCAGCCCTCCTCAAGTCCAGCTCAGCCCTCCTGTGCCTCTCACAAGCAGCCCTCCTCAAGTTCAGCTCAGCCCTCCTGTGTCACTCACAAGCAGCCCTCCTCAAGTCCAGCTCAGCCCTCCTGTGCCACTCACAAGCAGCCCTCCTCAAGTTCAGCTCAGCCCTCCTGTGTCACTCACAAGCAGCCCTCCTCAAGTCCAGGTCAGCCCTCCTGTGTCACTCACAAGCAGCCCTCCTCAAGTCCAGCTCAGCACTCCTCAGGTCTAGCTCAGCCCTCCTGTGTCACTCACAAGCAGCCCTCCTCAAGTCCAGCTCAGCCCACCTCAGGTCTAGCTCAGCCCTCCTGTGTCACTCACAAGCAGCCCTCCTCAAGTCCAGCTCAGCCCTCCTGTGTCACTCACAAGCAGCCCTCCTCAAGTCCAGCTCAGCCCTCCTCAGGTCTAGCTCAGCCCTCCTGTGTCACTCACAAGCAGCCCCCCTCAATTCCAGCTCAGCCCTCCTGTGTCACTCACAAGCAGCCCGCCTCAGGTCTAGCTCAGCCCTCCTGTGTCACTCACAAGCAGCCCTCCTCAGGGCCAGCTCAGCCCTCCTCAGGTCTAGCTCAGCCCTCCTGTGTCACTCACAAGCAGCCCTCCTCAAGTCCAGCTCAGCCCTCCTGTGTTACTCACAAGCAGCCTTCCTCAAGTCCAGCTCAGCCCTCCTCAGGTCTAGCTCAGCCCTCCTGTGTCACTCACAAGCAGCCCTCCTCAAGTCCAGCTCAGCCCTCCTGTGCCACTCACAAGCAGCCCTCCTCAAGTTCAGCTCAGCCCTCCTGTGTCACTCACAAGCAGCCCTCCTCAAGTCCAGGTCAGCCCTCCTGTGTCACTCACAAGCAGCCCTCCTCAAGTCCAGCTCAGCACTCCTCAGGTCTAGCTCAGCCCTCCTGTGTCACTCACAAGCAGCCCTCCTCAAGTCCAGCTCAGCCCACCTCAGGTCTAGCTCAGCCCTCCTGTGTCACTCACAAGCAGCCCTCCTCAAGTCCAGCTCAGCCCTCCTGTGTCACTCACAAGCAGCCCGCCTCAGGTCTAGCTCAGCCCTCCTCAGGTCTAGCTCAGCCCTCCTGTGTCACTCACAAGCAGCCCTCCTCAAGTCCAACTCAGGCCTCCTCAGGTCTAGCTCAGCCCTCCTGTGTCACTCACAAGCAGCCCTCCTCAAGTCCAGCTCAGCCCTCCTGTGTTACTCACAAGCAGCCCACCTCAAGTCCAGCTCAGCACTCCTCAGGTCTAGCTCAGCCCTCCTGTGTCACTCACAAGCAGCCCTCCTCAAGTCCAGCTCAGCCGACCTCAGGTCCAGCTCAGCCCACCTCAGGTCTAGCTCAGCCCTCCTGTGTCACTCACAAGCAGCCCTCCTCAAGTCCAGCTCAGCCCTCCTGTGTCACTCACAAGCAGCCCGCCTCTGGTCTAGCTCAGCCCTCCTCAGGTCTAGCTCAGCCCTCCTGTGTCACTCACAAGCAGCCCTCCTCAAGTCCAACTCAGCCCTCCTGTGTCACTCACAAGCAGCCCTCTTCAGGTCCAGCTCAGCCCTCCTCAGGTCTAGCTCAGCCCTCCTGTGTCACTCACAAGCAGCCCTCCTCAAGTCCAGCTCAGCCCTCCTGTGTTACTCACAAGCAGCCTTCCTCAAGTCGAGCTCAGCCCTCCTCAGGTCTAGCTCAGCCCTCCTGTGCCACTCACAAGCAGCCCTCCTCAAGTTCAGCTCAGCCCTCCTGTGTCACTCACAAGCAGCCCTCCTCAAGTCCAGCTCAGCCCTCCTGTGTTACTCACAAAGCAGCCTTCCTCAAGTCCAGCTCAGCCCTCCTCAGGTCTAGCTCAGCCCTCCTGTGCCACTCACAAGCAGCCCTCCTCAAGTTCAGCTCAGCCCTCCTGTGTCACTCACAAGCAGCCCTCCTCAAGTCCAGGTCAGCCCTCCTGTGTCACTCACAAGCAGCCCTCCTCAAGTCCAGCTCAGCACTCCTCAGGTCTAGCTCAGCCCTCCTGTGTCACTCACAAGCAGCCCTCCTCAAGTCCAGCTCAGCCCACCTCAGGTCTAGCTCAGCCCTCCTGTGTCACTCACAAGCAGCCTTCCTCAAGTCCAACTCAGCCCTCCTCAGGTCTAGCTCAGCCCTCCTGTGTCACTCACAAGCAGCCCTCCTCAAGTCCAGCTCAGCCCTCCTCAAGTCCAGCTCAGCCCTCCTGTGCCACTCACAAGCAGCCCTCCTCAAGTTCAGCTCAGCCCTCCTGTGTCACTCACAAGCAGCCCTCCTCAAGTCCAGCTCAGCCCTCCTATGCCACTCACAAGCAGCCCTCCTCAAGTCCAGCTCAGCCCTCCTGTGTCACTCACAAGCAGCCCTCCTCAAGTTCAGCTCAGCCCTCCTGTGTGACTCACAAGCAGCCTTCCTCAGGTCCAGCTCAGCCCTCCTGTGTCACTCACAAGCAGCCCTCAAGTCCAGCTCAGCCCTCCTGTGTCACTCACAAGCAGCCCTCCTCAAGTCCAGCTCAGCCCTCCTCAGGTCTAGCTCAGCCCTCCTGTGCCACTCACAAGCAGCCCTCCTCAAGTCCAGGTCAGCCCTCCTGTGTCACTCATAAGCAGCCCTCCTCAAGTCCAGCTCAGCACTCCTCAGGTCTAGCTCAGCCCTCCTCAAGTCCAGCTCAGCCCACCTCAGGTCTAGCTCAGCCCTCCTGTGTCACTCACAAGCAGCCTTCCTCAAGTCCAACTCAGCCCTCCTCAGGTCTAGCTCAGCCCTCCTGTGTCACTCACAAGCAGCCCTCCTCAAGTCCAGCTCAGCCCTCCTCAGGTCTAGCTCAGCCCTCCTGTGTCACTCACAAGCAGCCCCCCTCAAGTCCAGCTCAGCCCTCCTGTGTCACTCACAAGCAGCCCGCCTCAGGTCTAGCTCAGCCTTCCTGTGTCACTCACAAGCAGCCCTCCTCAGGGCCAGCTCAGCCCTCCTCAGGTCTAGCTCAGCCCTCCTGTGTCACTCACGAGCAGCCCTCCTCAAGTCCAGCTCAGCCCTCCTGTGTTACTCACAAGCAGCCTTCCTCAAGTCCAGCTCAGCCCTCCTCAGGTCTAGCTCAGCCCTCCTGTGTCACTCACAAGCAGCCCTCCTCAAGTCCAGCTCAGCCCTCCTGTGCCACTCACAAGCAGCCCTCCTCAAGTTCAGCTCAGCCTTCCTGTGTCACTCACAAGCAGCCCTCCTCAAGTCCAGGTCAGCCCTCCTGTGTCACTCACAAGCAGCCCTCCTCAAGTCCAGCTCAGCACTCCTCAGGTCTAGCTCAGCCCTCCTGTGTCACTCACAAGCAGCCCTCCTCAAGTCCAGCTCAGCCCACCTCAGGTCTAGCTCAGCCCTCCTGTGTCACTCACAAGCAGCCCTCCTCAAGTCCAGCTCAGCCCTCCTGTGTCACTCACAAGCAGCCCGCCTCAGGTCTAGCTCAGCCCTCCTCAGGTCTAGCTCAGCCCTCCTGTGTCACTCACAAGCAGCCCTCCTCAAGTCCAGCTCAGCCCACCTCAGGTCTAGCTCAGCCCTCCTGTGTCACTCACAAGCAGCCCTCCTCAAGTCCAGCTCAGCCCTCCTGTGTCACTCACAAGCAGCCCGCCTCAGGTCTAGCTCAGCCCTCCTCAGGTCTAGCTCAGCCCTCCTGTGTCACTCACAAGCAGCCCTCCTCAAGTCCAACTCAGGCCTCCTCAGGTCTAGCTCAGCCCTCCTGTGTCACTCACAAGCAGCCCTCCTCAAGTCCAGCTCAGCCCTCCTGTGTTACTCACAAGCAGCCCACCTCAAGTCCAGCTCAGCACTCCTCAGGTCTAGCTCAGCGCTCCTGTGTCACTCACAAGCAGCCCTCCTCAAGTCCAGCTCAGCCGACCTCAGGTCCAGCTCAGCCCACCTCAGGTCTAGCTCAGCCCTCCTGTGTCACTCACAAGCAGCCCTCCTCAAGTCCAGCTCAGCCCACCTCAGGTCTAGCTCAGCCCTCCTGTGTCACTCACAAGCAGCCCTCCTCAAGTCCAGCTCAGCCCTCCTGTGTCACTCACAAGCAGCCCGCCTCAGGTCCAGCTCAGCACTCCTCAGGTCTAGCTCAGCCCTCCTGTGTCACTCACAAGCAGCCCTCCTCAAGTCCAGCTCAGCCCACCTCAGGTCTAGCTCAGCCCTCCTGTGTCACTCACAAGCAGCCCTCCTCAAGTCCAGCTCAGCCCTCCTGTGTCACTCACAAGCAGCCCGCCTCAGGTCTAGCTCAGCCCTCCTCAGGTCTAGCTCAGCCCTCCTGTGTCACTCACAAGCAGCCCTCCTCAGGTCCAGCTCAGCCCTCCTCAGGTCTAGCTCAGCCCTCCTGTGTCACTCACAAGCAGCCCTCCTCAAGTCCAGCTCAGCCCTCCTGTGTTACTCACAACCAGCCTTCCTCAAGTCCAGCTCAGCCCTCCTCAGGTCTAGCTCAGCCCTCCTGTGCCACTCACAAGCAGCCCTCCTCAAGTTCAGCTCAGCCCTCCTGTGTCACTCACAAGCAGCCCTCCTCAAGTCCAGGTCAGCCCTCCTGTGTCACTCACAAGCAGCCTTCCTCAAGTCCAGCTCAGCCCTCCTCAGGTCTAGCTCAGCCCTCCTGTGCCACTCACAAGCAGCCCTCCTCAAGTTCCGCTCAGCCCTCCTGTGTCACTCACAAGCAGCCCTCCTCAAGTCCAGGTCAGCCCTCCTGTGTCACTCACAAGCAGCCCTCCTCAAGTCCAGCTCAGCACTCCTCAGGTCTAGCTCAGCCCTCCTGTGTCACTCACAAGCAGCCCTCCTCAAGTCCAGCTCAGCCCACCTCAGGTCTAGCTCAGCCCTCCTGTGTCACTCACAAGCAGCCTTCCTCAAGTCCAACTCAGCCCTCCTCAGGTCTAGCTCAGCCCTCCTGTGTCACTCACAAGCAGCCCTCCTCAAGTCCAGCTCAGCCCTCCTCAAGTCCAGCTCAGCCCTCCTGTGCCACTCACAAGCAGCCCTCCTCAAGTTCAGCTCAGCCCTCCTGTGTCACTCACAAGCAGCCCTCCTCAAGTCCAGCTCAGCCCTCCTATGCCACTCACAAGCAGCCCTCCTCAAGTCCAGCTCAGCCCTCCTGTGTCACTCACAAGCAGCCCTCCTCAAGTTCAGCTCAGCCCTCCTGTGTGACTCACAAGCAGCCTTCCTCAGGTCCAGCTCAGCCCTCCTGTGTCACTCACAAGCAGCCCTCAAGTCCAGCTCAGCCCTCCTGTGTCACTCACAAGCAGCCCTCCTCAAGTCCAGCTCAGCCCTCCTCAGGTCTAGCTCAGCCCTCCTGTGCCACTCACAAGCAGCCCTCCTCAAGTCCAGCTCAGCCCACCTCAGGTCTAGCTCAGCCCTCCTGTGTCACTCACAAGCAGCCTTCCTCAAGTCCAACTCAGCCCTCCTCAGGTCTAGCTCAGCCCTCCTGTGTCACTCACAAGCAGCCCTCCTCAAGTCCAGCTCAGCCCTCCTCAAGTCCAGCTCAGCCCTCCTGTGCCACTCACAAGCAGCCCTCCTCAAGTTCAGCTCAGCCCTCCTGTGTCACTCACAAGCAGCCCTCCTCAAGTCCAGCTCAGCCCTCCTATGCCACTCACAAGCAGCCCTCCTCAAGTCCAGCTCAGCCCTCCAGTGTCACTCACAAGCAGCCCTCCTCAAGTTCAGCTCAGCCCTCCTGTGTGACTCACAAGCAGCCTTCCTCAGGTCCAGCTCAGCCCTCCTGTGTCACTCACAAGCAGACCTCAAGTCCAGCTCAGCCCTCCTGTGTCACTCACAAGCAGCCCTCCTCAAGTCCAGCTCAGCCCTCCTCAGGTCTAGCTCAGCCCTCCTGTGCCACTCACAAGCAGCCCTCCTCAAGTCCAGGTCAGCCCTCCTGTGTCACTCATAAGCAGCCCTCCTCAAGTCCAGCTCAGCACTCCTCAGGTCTAGCTCAGCCCTCCTCAAGTCCAGCTCAGCCCACCTCAGGTCTAGCTCAGCCCTCCTGTGTCACTCACAAGCAGCCTTCCTCAAGTCCAACTCAGCCCTCCTCAGGTCTAGCTCAGCCCTCCTGTGTCACTCACAAGCAGCCCTCCTCAAGTCCAGCTCAGCCCTCCTCAGGTCTAGCTCAGCCCTCCTGTGTCACTCACAAGCAGCCCCCCTCAAGTCCAGCTCAGCCCTCCTGTGTCACTCACAAGCAGCCCGCCTCAGGTCTAGCTCAGCCTTCCTGTGTCACTCACAAGCAGCCCTCCTCAGGGCCAGCTCAGCCCTCCTCAGGTCTAGCTCAGCCCTCCTGTGTCACTCACAAGCAGCCCTCCTCAAGTCCAGCTCAGCCCTCCTGTGTTACTCACAAGCAGCCTTCCTCAAGTCCAGCTCAGCCCTCCTCAGGTCTAGCTCAGCCCTCCTGTGTCACTCACAAGCAGCCCTCCTCAAGTCCAGCTCAGCCCTCCTGTGCCACTCACAAGCAGCCCTCCTCAAGTTCAGCTCAGCCCTCCTGTGTCACTCACAAGCAGCCCTCCTCAAGTCCAGGTCAGCCCTCCTGTGTCACTCACAAGCAGCCCTCCTCAAGTCCAGCTCAGCACTCCTCAGGTCTAGCTCAGCCCTCCTGTGTCACTCACAAGCAGCCCTCCTCAAGTCCAGCTCAGCCCACCTCAGGTCTAGCTCAGCCCTCCTGTGTCACTCACAAGCAGCCCTCCTCAAGTCCAGCTCAGCCCTCCTGTGTCACTCACAAGCAGCCCGCCTCAGGTCTAGCTCAGCCCTCCTCAGGTCTAGCTCAGCCCTCCTGTGTCACTCACAAGCAGCCCTCCTCAAGTCCAACTCAGGCCTCCTCAGGTCTAGCTCAGCCCTCCTGTGTCACTCACAAGCAGCCCTCCTCAAGTCCAGCTCAGCCCTCCTGTGTTACTCACAAGCAGCCCACCTCAAGTCCAGCTCAGCACTCCTCAGGTCTAGCTCAGCCCTCCTGTGTCACTCACAAGCAGCCCTCCTCAAGTCCAGCTCAGCCCACCTCAGGTCTAGCTCAGCCCTCCTGTGTCACTCACAAGCAGCCCTCCTCAAGTCCAGCTCAGCCCTCCTGTGTCACTCACAAGCAGCCCGCCTCAGGTCTAGCTCAGCCCTCCTCAGGTCTAGCTCAGCCCTCCTGTGTCACTCACAAGCAGCCCTCCTCAAGTCCAACTCAGGCCTCCTCAGGTCTAGCTCAGCCCTCCTGTGTCACTCACAAGCAGCCCTCCTCAAGTCCAGCTCAGCCCTCCTGTGTTACTCACAAGCAGCCCACCTCAAGTCCAGCTCAGCACTCCTCAGGTCTAGCTCAGCGCTCCTGTGTCACTCACAAGCAGCCCTCCTCAAGTCCAGCTCAGCCGACCTCAGGTCCAGCTCAGCCCACCTCAGGTCTAGCTCAGCCCTCCTGTGTCACTCACAAGCAGCCCTCCTCAAGTCCAGCTCAGCCCACCTCAGGTCTAGCTCAGCCCTCCTGTGTCACTCACAAGCAGCCCTCCTCAAGTCCAGCTCAGCCCTCCTGTGTCACTCACAAGCAGCCCGCCTCAGGTCCAGCTCAGCACTCCTCAGGTCTAGCTCAGCCCTCCTGTGTCACTCACAAGCAGCCCTCCTCAAGTCCAGCTCAGCCCACCTCAGGTCTAGCTCAGCCCTCCTGTGTCACTCACAAGCAGCCCTCCTCAAGTCCAGCTCAGCCCTCCTGTGTCACTCACAAGCAGCCCGCCTCAGGTCTAGCTCAGCCCTCCTCAGGTCTAGCTCAGCCCTCCTGTGTCACTCACAAGCAGCCCTCCTCAGGTCCAGCTCAGCCCTCCTCAGGTCTAGCTCAGCCCTCCTGTGTCACTCACAAGCAGCCCTCCTCAAGTCCAGCTCAGCCCTCCTCAGGTCTAGCTCAGCCCTCCTGTGTCACTCACAAGCAGCCCTCCTCAAGTCCAGCTCAGCCCTCCTCAAGTCCAGCTCAGCCCTCCTGTGCCACTCACAAGCAGCCCTCCTCAAGTTCAGCTCAGCCCTCCTGTGTCACTCACAAGCAGCCCTCCTCAAGTCCAGCTCAGCCCTCCTATGCCACTCACAAGCAGCCCTCCTCAAGTCCAGCTCAGCCCTCCAGTGTCACTCACAAGCAGCCCTCCTCAAGTTCAGCTCAGCCCTCCTGTGTGACTCACAAGCAGCCTTCCTCAGGTCCAGCTCAGCCCTCCTGTGTCACTCACAAGCAGACCTCAAGTCCAGCTCAGCCCTCCTGTGTCACTCACAAGCAGCCCTCCTCAAGTCCAGCTCAGCCCTCCTCAGGTCTAGCTCAGCCCTCCTGTGCCACTCACAAGCAGCCCTCCTCAAGTCCAGGTCAGCCCTCCTGTGTCACTCATAAGCAGCCCTCCTCAAGTCCAGCTCAGCACTCCTCAGGTCTAGCTCAGCCCTCCTCAAGTCCAGCTCAGCCCACCTCAGGTCTAGCTCAGCCCTCCTGTGTCACTCACAAGCAGCCTTCCTCAAGTCCAACTCAGCCCTCCTCAGGTCTAGCTCAGCCCTCCTGTGTCACTCACAAGCAGCCCTCCTCAAGTCCAGCTCAGCCCTCCTCAGGTCTAGCTCAGCCCTCCTGTGTCACTCACAAGCAGCCCCCCTCAAGTCCAGCTCAGCCCTCCTGTGTCACTCACAAGCAGCCCGCCTCAGGTCTAGCTCAGCCTTCCTGTGTCACTCACAAGCAGCCCTCCTCAGGGCCAGCTCAGCCCTCCTCAGGTCTAGCTCAGCCCTCCTGTGTCACTCACAAGCAGCCCTCCTCAAGTCCAGCTCAGCCCTCCTGTGTTACTCACAAGCAGCCTTCCTCAAGTCCAGCTCAGCCCTCCTCAGGTCTAGCTCAGCCCTCCTGTGTCACTCACAAGCAGCCCTCCTCAAGTCCAGCTCAGCCCTCCTGTGCCACTCACAAGCAGCCCTCCTCAAGTTCAGCTCAGCCCTCCTGTGTCACTCACAAGCAGCCCTCCTCAAGTCCAGGTCAGCCCTCCTGTGTCACTCACAAGCAGCCCTCCTCAAGTCCAGCTCAGCACTCCTCAGGTCTAGCTCAGCCCTCCTGTGTCACTCACAAGCAGCCCTCCTCAAGTCCAGCTCAGCCCACCTCAGGTCTAGCTCAGCCCTCCTGTGTCACTCACAAGCAGCCCTCCTCAAGTCCAGCTCAGCCCTCCTGTGTCACTCACAAGCAGCCCGCCTCAGGTCTAGCTCAGCCCTCCTCAGGTCTAGCTCAGCCCTCCTGTGTCACTCACAAGCAGCCCTCCTCAAGTCCAACTCAGGCCTCCTCAGGTCTAGCTCAGCCCTCCTGTGTCACTCACAAGCAGCCCTCCTCAAGTCCAGCTCAGCCCTCCTGTGTTACTCACAAGCAGCCCACCTCAAGTCCAGCTCAGCACTCCTCAGGTCTAGCTCAGCCCTCCTGTGTCACTCACAAGCAGCCCTCCTCAAGTCCAGCTCAGCCCACCTCAGGTCTAGCTCAGCCCTCCTGTGTCACTCACAAGCAGCCCTCCTCAAGTCCAGCTCAGCCCTCCTGTGTCACTCACAAGCAGCCCGCCTCAGGTCTAGCTCAGCCCTCCTCAGGTCTAGCTCAGCCCTCCTGTGTCACTCACAAGCAGCCCTCCTCAGGTCCAGCTCAGCCCTCCTCAGGTCTAGCTCAGCCCTCCTGTGTCACTCACAAGCAGCCCTCCTCAAGTCCAGCTCAGCCCTCCTGTCTTACTCACAACCAGCCTTCCTCAAGTCCAGCTCAGCCCTCCTCAGGTCTAGCTCAGCCCTCCTGTGCCACTCACAAGCAGCCCTCCTCAAGTTCAGCTCAGCCCTCCTGTGTCACTCACAAGCAGCCCTCCTCAAGTCCAGGTCAGCCCTCCTGTGTCACTCACAAGCAGCCCTCCTCAAGTCCAGCTCAGCACTCCTGAGGTCTAGCTCAGCCCTCCTGTGTCACTCACAAGCAGCCCTCCTCAAGTCCAGCTCAACCCACCTCAGGTCTAGCTCAGCCCTCCTGTGTCACTCACAAGCAGCCCTCCTCAAGTCCAGCTCAGCCCTCCTCAAGTCCAGCTCAGCCCTCCTGTGCCTCTCACAAGCAGCCCTCCTCAAGTTCAGCTCAGCCCTCCTGTGTCACTCACAAGCAGCCCTCCTCAAGTCCAGCTCAGCCCTCCTGTGCCACTCACAAGCAGCCCTCCTCAAGTTCAGCTCAGCCCTCCTGTGTCACTCACAAGCAGCCCTCCTCAAGTCCAGGTCAGCCCTCCTGTGTCACTCACAAGCAGCCCTCGTCAAGTCCAGCTCAGCACTCCTCAGGTCTAGCTCAGCCCTCCTGTGTCACTCACAAGCAGCCCTCCTCAAGTCCAGCTCAGCCCACCTCAGGTCTAGCTCAGCCCTCCTGTGTCACTCACAAGCAGCCCTCCTCAAGTCCAGCTCAGCCCGCCTGTGTCACTCACAAGCAGCCCGCCTCAGGTCTAGCTCAGCCCTCCTCAGGTGTAGCTCAGCCCTCCTGTGTCACTCACAAGCAGCCCTCCTCAAGTCCAACTCAGGCCTCCTCAGGTCTAGCTCAGCCCTCCTGTGTCACTCACAAGCAGCCCTCCTCAAGTCCAGCTCAGCACTCCTCAGGTCTAGCTCAGCCCTCCTGTGTCACTCACAAGCAGCCCTCCTCAAGTCCAGCTCAGCCCACCTCAGGTCTAGCTCAGCCCTCCTGTGTCACTCACAAGCAGCCCTCCTCAAGTCCAGCTCAGCCCTCCTGTGTCACTCACAAGCAGCCCGCCTCAGGTCTAGCTCAGCCCTCCTCAGGTCTAGCTCAGCCCTCCTGTGTCACTCACAAGCAGCCCTCCTCAGGTCCAGCTCAGCCCTCCTCAGGTCTAGCTCAGCCCTCCTGTGTCACTCACAAGCAGCCCTCCTCAAATCCAGCTCAGCCCTCCTGTGTTACTCACAAGCAGCCTTCCTCAAGTCCAGCTCAGCCCTCCTCAGGTCTAGCTCAGCCCTCCTGTGCCACTCACAAGCAGCCCTCCTCAAGTTCAGCTCAGCCCTCCTGTGTCACTCACAAGCAGCCCTCCTCAAGTCCAGGTCAGCCCTCCTGTGTCACTCACAAGCAGCCCTCCTCAAGTCCAGCTCAGCACTCCTCAGGTCTAGCTCAGCCCTCCTGTGTCACTCACAAGCAGCCCTCCTCAAGTCCAGCTCAACCCACCTCAGGTCTAGCTCAGCCCTCCTGTGTCACTCACAAGCAGCCTTCCTCAAGTCCAACTCAGCCCTCCTCAGGTCTAGCTCAGCCCTCCTGTGTCACTCACAAGCAGCCCTCCTCAAGTCCAGCTCAGCCCTCCTCAAGTCCAGCTCAGCCCTCCTGTGCCTCTCACAAGCAGCCCTCCTCAAGTTCAGCTCAGCCCTCCTGTATCACTCACAAGCAGCCCTCCTCAAGTCCAGCTCAGCCCTCCTGTGCCACTCACAAGCAGCCCTCCTCAAGTTCAGCTCAGCCCTCCTGTGTCACTCACAAGCAGCCCTCCTCAAGTCCAGGTCAGCCCTCCTGTGTCACTCACAAGCAGCCCTCCTCAAGTCCAGCTCAGCACTCCTCAGGTCTAGCTCAGCCCTCCTGTGTCACTCACAAGCAGCCCTCCTCAAGTCCAGCTCAGCCCACCTCAGGTCTAGCTCAGCCCTCCTGTGTCACTCACAAGCAGCCCTCCTCAAGTCCAGCTCAGCCCTCCTGTGTCACTCACAAGCAGCCCGCCTCAGGTCTAGCTCAGCCCTCCTGTGTCACTCACAAGCAGCCCTCCTCAAGTCCAACTCAGGCCTCCTCAGGTCTAGCTCAGCCCTCCTGTGTCACTCACAAGCAGCCCTCCTCAAGTCCAGCTCAGCACTCCTCAGGTCTAGCTCAGCCCTCCTGTGTCACTCACAAGCAGCCCTCCTCAAGTCCAGCTCAGCCCACCTCAGGTCTAGCTCAGCCCTCCTGTGTCACTCACAAGCAGCCCTCCTCAAGTCCAGCTCAGCCCTCCTGTGTCACTCACAAGCAGCCCGCCTCAGGTCTAGCTCAGCCCTCCTCAGGTCTAGCTCAGCCCTCCTGTGTCACTCACAAGCAGCCCTCCTCAGGTCCAGCTCAGCCCTCCTCAGGTCTAGCTCAGCCCTCCTGTGTCACTCACAAGCAGCCCTCCTCAAATCCAGCTCAGCCCTCCTGTGTTACTCACAAGCAGCCTTTCTCAAGTCCAGCTCAGCCCTCCTCAGGTCTAGCTCAGCCCTCCTGTGCCACTCACAAGCAGCCCTCCTCAAGTTCAGCTCAGCCCTCCTGTGTCACTCACAAGCAGCCCTCCTCAAGTCCAGGTCAGCCCTCCTGTGTCACTCACAAGCAGCCCTCCTCAAGTCCAGCTCAGCACTCCTCAGGTCTAGCTCAGCCCTCCTGTGTCACTCACAAGCAGCCCTCCTCAAGTCCAGCTCAACCCACCTCAGGTCTAGCTCAGCCCTCCTGTGTCACTCACAAGCAGCCTTCCTCAAGTCCAACTCAGCCCTCCTCAGGTCTAGCTCAGCCATCCTGTGTCACTCACAAGCAGCCCTCCTCAAGTCCAGCTCAGTCCTCCTCAAGTCCAGCTCAGCCCTCCTGTGCCTCTCACAAGCAGCCCTCCTCAAGTTCAGCTCAGCCCTCCTGTGTCACTCACAAGCAGCCCTCCTCAAGTCCAGCTCAGCCCTCCTATGCCACTCACAAGCAGCCCTCCTCAAGTCCAGCTCAGCCCTCCTGTGTCACTCACAAGCAGCCCTCCTCAAGTTCAGCTCAGCCCTCCTGTGTCACTCACAAGCAGCCTTCCTCAGGTCCAGCTCAGCCCTCCTGTGTCACTCACAAGCAGCCCTCCTCAAGTCCAGCTCAGCCCTCCTGTGTCACTCACAAGCAGCCCTCCTCAATTCCAGCTCAGCCCTCCTCAGGTCTAGCTCAGCCCTCCTGTGCCACTCACAAGCAGCCCTCCTCAAGTCCAGCTCAGCCCTCCTCAGGTCTAGCTCAGCCCTCCTGTGCCACTCACAAGCAGCCCTCCTCAAGTCCAGGTCAGCCCTCCTGTGTCACTCATAAGCAGCTCTCCTCAAGTCCAGCTCAGCACTCTTCAGGTCTAGCTCAGCCCTCCTCAAGTCCAGCTCAGCCCACCTCAGGTCTAGCTCAGCCCTCCTGTGTCACTCACAAGCAGCCTCCCTCAAGTCCAACTCAGCCCTCCTCAGGTCTAGCTCAGCCCTCCTGTGTCACTCACAAGCAGCCCTCCTCAAGTCCAGCTCAGCCCTCCTCAGGTCTAGCTCAGCCTTCCTGTGTCACTAAGCAGCCCTCCTCAAGTCCAGCTCAGCCCTCCTGTGTCACTCACAAGCAGCCCGCCTCAGGTCTAGCTCAGCCCTTCTGTGTCACTCACAAGCAGGCCTCCTCAGGTCCAGCTCAGCCCTCCTGTGTCACTCACAAGCAGCCCTCCTCAAGTCCAGCTCAGCCCTCCTGTGTTACTCACAAGCAGCCTTCCTCAAGTCCAGCTCAGCCCTCCTCAGGTCTAGCTCAGCCCTCCTGTGCCACTCACAAGCAGCCCTCCTCAAGTCCAACTCAGCCCTCCTGTGTCACTCACAAGCAGCCCTCCTCAAGTCCAGCTCAGCCCTCCTGTGTCACTCACAAGCAACCTTCCTCAGGTCCAGCTCAGCCCTCATCAAGTCCAGATCAGCCCTCCTGTGTCACTCACAAGCAGCCCTCCTCAAGTCCAGCTCAGCCCTCCTCAGGTCTAGCTCAGCCCTCCTGTGCCACTCACAAGCAGCCCTCCTCAAGTCCAGGTCAGCCCTCCTGTGTCACTCATAAGCAGCCCTCCTCAAGTCCAGCTCAGCACTCCTCAGGTCTAGCTCAGCCCTCCTCAAGTCCAACTCAGCCCTCCTCAGGTCTAGCTCAGCCATCCTGTGTCACTCACAAGCAGCCCTCCTCAAGTCCAGCTCAGTCCTCCTCAAGTCCAGCTCAGCCCTCCTGTGCCTCTCACAAGCAGCCCTCCTCAAGTTCAGCTCAGCCCTCCTGTGTCACTCACAAGCAGCCCTCCTCAAGTCCAGCTCAGCCCTCCTATGCCACTCACAAGCAGCCCTCCTCAAGTCCAGCTCAGCCCTCCTGTGTCACTCACAAGCAGCCCTCCTCAAGTTCAGCTCAGCCCTCCTGTGTCACTCACAAGCAGCCTTCCTCAGGTCCAGCTCAGCCCTCCTGTGTCACTCACAAGCAGCCCTCCTCAAGTCCAGCTCAGCCCTCCTGTGTCACTCACAAGCAGCCCTCCTCAATTCCAGCTCAGCCCTCCTCAGGTCTAGCTCAGCCCTCCTGTGCCACTCACAAGCAGCCCTCCTCAAGTCCAGCTCAGCCCTCCTCAGGTCTAGCTCAGCCCTCCTGTGCCACTCACAAGCAGCCCTCCTCAAGTCCAGGTCAGCCCTCCTGTGTCACTCATAAGCAGCTCTCCTCAAGTCCAGCTCAGCACTCTTCAGGTCTAGCTCAGCCCTCCTCAAGTCCAGCTCAGCCCACCTCAGGTCTAGCTCAGCCCTCCTGTGTCACTCACAAGCAGCCTCCCTCAAGTCCAACTCAGCCCTCCTCAGGTCTAGCTCAGCCCTCCTGTGTCACTCACAAGCAGCCCTCCTCAAGTCCAGCTCAGCCCTCCTCAGGTCTAGCTCAGCCTTCCTGTGTCACTAAGCAGCCCTCCTCAAGTCCAGCTCAGCCCTCCTGTGTCACTCACAAGCAGCCCGCCTCAGGTCTAGCTCAGCCCTTCTGTGTCACTCACAAGCAGCCCTCCTCAGGTCCAGCTCAGCCCTCCTGTGTCACTCACAAGCAGCCCTCCTCAAGTCCAGCTCAGCCCTCCTGTGTTACTCACAAGCAGCCTTCCTCAAGTCCAGCTCAGCCCTCCTCAGGTCTAGCTCAGCCCTCCTGTGCCACTCACAAGCAGCCCTCCTCAAGTCCAACTCAGCCCTCCTGTGTCACTCACAAGCAGCCCTCCTCAAGTCCAGCTCAGCCCTCCTGTGTCACTCACAAGCAACCTTCCTCAGGTCCAGCTCAGCCCTCATCAAGTCCAGATCAGCCCTCCTGTGTCACTCACAAGCAGCCCTCCTCAAGTCCAGCTCAGCCCTCCTCAGGTCTAGCTCAGCCCTCCTGTGCCACTCACAAGCAGCCCTCCTCAAGTCCAGGTCAGCCCTCCTGTGTCACTCATAAGCAGCCCTCCTCAAGTCCAGCTCAGCACTCCTCAGGTCTAGCTCAGCCCTCCTCAAGTCCAGCTCAGCCCACCTCAGGTCCAGCTCGGCCCTCCTGTGTCACTCACAAGCAGCCTTCCTCAAGTCCAACTCAGCCCTCCTCAGGTCTAGCTCAGCCCTCCTGTGTCACTCACAAGCAGCCCTCCTCAAGTCCAGCTCAGCCCTCCTGTGTCACTCACAAGCAGCCCTCCTCAAGTCCAGCTCAGCCCTCCTGTGTCACTCACAAGCAGCCCTCCTCAAGTCCAGCTCAGCCCACCTCAGGTCTAGCTCGGCCCTCCTGTGTCACTCACAAGCAGCCTTCCTCAAGTCCAACTCAGCCCTCCTCAGGTCTAGCTCAGCCCTCCTGTGTCACTCACAAGCAGCCCTCCTCAAGTCCAGCTCAGCCCTCCTGTGTCACTCACAAGCAGCCCACCTCAGGTCTAGCTCAGCCCTTCTGTGTCACTCACAAGCAGCCCTCCTCAGGTCCAGCTCAGCCCTCCTGTGTCACTCACAAGCAGCTCTCCTCAAGTCCAGCTCAGCCCTCCTGTGTCACTCACAAGCAGACCACCTCAGGTCTAGCTCAGCCCTCCTCAGGTCTAGATCATCCCTCCTCAGGTCTAGCTCAGCCCTCCTGTGTCACTCACAAGCAGCCCTCCTCAAGTCCAGCTCAGCCCTCCTGTGTTACTCACAAGCAGCCCTCCTCAGGTCCAGCTCAGCCCTCCTCAGGTCTAGCTCAGCCCTCCTGTGTCACTCACAAGCAGCCCTCCTCAAGTCCAGCTCAGCCCTCCTGTGTTACTCACAAGCAGCCTTCCTCAAGTCCAGCTCAGCCCTCCTCAGGTCTAGCTCAGCCCTCCTGTGCCACTCACAAGCAGCCCTCCTCAAGTTCAGCTCAGCCCTCCTGTGTCACTCACAAGCAGCCCTCCTCAAGTCCAGGTCAGCCCTCCTGTGTCACTCACAAGCAGCCCTCCTCAAGTCCAGCTCAGCACTCCTCAGGTCTAGCTCAGCCCTCCTGTGTCACTCACAAGCAGCCCTCCTCAAGTCCAGCTCAGCCAACCTCAGGTCTAGCTCAGCCCTCCTGTGTCACTCACAAGCAGCCTTCCTCAAGTCCAACTCAGCCCTTCTCAGGTCTAGCTCAGCCCTCCTGTGTCACTCACAAGCAGCCCTCCTCAAGTCCAGCTCAGCCCTCCTCAAGTCCAGCTCAGCCCTCCTGTGCCACTCACAAGCAGCCCTCCTCAAGTCCAGCTCAGCCCTCCTATGCCACTCACAAGCAGCCCTCCTCAAGTCCAGCTCAGCCCTCCTGTGTCACTCACAAGCAGCCCTCCTCAAGTTCAGCTCAGCCCTCCTGTGTCACTCACAAGCAGCCTTCCTCAGGTCCAGGTCAGCCCTCCTGTGTCACTCACAAGCAGCCCTCCTCAAGTCCAGCTCAGCCCTCCTGTGTCACTCACAAAGCAGCCCTCCTCAAGTCCAACTCAGCCCTCCTCAGGTCTAGCTCAGCCCTCCTGTGCCACTCACAAGCAGCCCTCCTCAAGTCCAGGTCAGCCCTCCTGTGTCACTCATAAGCAGCCCTCCTCAAGTCCAGCTCAGCACTCCTCAGGTCTAGCTCAGCCCTCCTCAAGTCCAGCTCAGCCCACCTCAGGTCTAGCTCAGCCCTCCTGTGTCACTCACAAGCAGCCTTCCTCAAGTCCAACTCAGCCCTCCTCAGGTCTAGCTCAGCCCTCCTGTGTCACTCACAAGCAGCCCTCCTCAAGTCCAGCTCAGCCCTCCTGTGTCACTCACAAGCAGCCCGCCTCAGGTCCAGCTCAGCCCTCCTATGCCACTCACAAGCAGCCCTCCTCAAGTCCAGCTCAGCCCTCCTGTGTCACTCACAAGCAGCCCTCCTCAAGTTCAGCTCAGCCCTCCTGTGTCACTCACAAGCAGCCTTCCTCAGGTTCAGCTCAGCCCTCCTGTGTCACTCACAAGCAGCCCTCCTCAAGTCCAGCTCAGCCCTCCTGTGTCACTCACAAGCAGCCCTCCTCAAGTCCAGCTCAGCCCTCCTCAGGTCTAGCTCAGCCCTCCTGTGTCACTCACAAGCAGCCTTCCTCAAGTCCAACTCAGCCCTCCTCAGGTCTAGCTCAGCCCTCCTGTGTCACTCACAAGCAGCCCTCCTCAAGTCCAGCTCAGCCCTCCTCAAGTCCAGCTCAGCCCTCCTGTGCCACTCACAAGCAGCCCTCCTCAAGTTCAGCTCAGCCCTCCTGTGTCACTCACAAGCAGCCCTCCTCAAGTCCAGCTCAGCCCTCCTATGCCACTCACAAGCAGCCCTCCTCAAGTTCAGCTCAGCCCTCCTGTGTCACTCACAAGCAGCCTTCCTCAGGTCCAGCTCAGCCCTCCTGTGTCACTCACAAGCAGCCCTCCTCAAGTCCAGCTCAGCCCTCCTGTGTCACTCACAAGCAGCCCTCCTCAAGTCCAGCTCAGCCCTCCTCAGGTCTAGCTCAGCCCTCCTGTGCCACTCACAAGCAGCCCTCCTCAAGTCCAGGTCAGCCCTCCTGTGTCACTCATAAGCAGCCCTCCTCAAGTCCAGCTCAGCACTCCTCAGGTCTAGCTCAGCCCTCCTCAAGTCCAGCTCAGCCCACCTCAGGTCTAGCTCAGCCCTCCTGTGTCACTCACAAGCAGCCTTCCTCAAGTCCAACTCAGCCCTCCTCAGGTCTAGCTCAGCCCTCCTGTGTCACTCACAAGCAGCCTTCCTCAGGTCCAGCTCAGCCCTCCTGTGTCACTCACAAGCAGCCCTCCTCAAGTCCAGCTCAGCCCTCCTGTGTCACTCACAAGCAGCCCTCCTCAAGTCCAGCTCAGCCCTCATGTGCCACTCACAAGCAGCCCTCCTCAAGTCCAGGTCAGCCCTCCTGTGTCACTCATAAGCAGCCCTCCTCAAGTCCAGCTCAGCACTCCTCAGGTCTAGCTCAGCCCTCCTCAAGTCCAGCTCAGCCCACCTCAGGTCTAGCTCAGCCCTCCTGTGTTACTCACAAGCAGCCTTCCTCAAGTCCAGCTCAGCTCTCCTCAGGTCTAGCTCAGCCCTCCTGTGCCACTCACAAGCAGCCCTCCTCAAGTCCAACTCAGCCCTCCTGTGTCACTCACAAGCATCCCTCCTCAAGTCCAGCTCAGCCCTCCTGTGTCACTCACAAGCAGCCTTCCTCAGGTCCAGCTCAGCCCTCATCAAGTCCAGATCAGCCCTCATGTGTCACTCACAAGCAGCCCTCCTCAAGTCCAGCTCAGCCCTCCTCAGGTCTAGCTCAGCCCTCCTGTGCCACTCACAAGCAGCCCTCCTCAAGTCCAGGTCAGCCCTCCTGTGTCACTCACAAGCAGCCCTCCTCAAGTCCAGCTCAGCCCTCCTGTGTCACTCACAAGCAGCCCTCCTCAAGTCCAGCTCAGCCCTCCTGTGTCACTCACAAGCAGCCCTCCTCAAGTCCAGCTCAGCCCTCCTCAGGTCTAGCTCAGCCCTCCTGTGCCACTAAGCAGCCCTCCTCAAGTCCAGGTCAGCCCTCCTGTGTCACTCATAAGCAGCCCTCCTCAAGTCCAGCTCAGCCCACCTCAGGTCTAGCTCGGCCCTCCTGTGTCACTCACAAGCAGCCTTCCTCAAGTCCAACTCAGCCCTCCTCAGGTCTAGCTCAGCCCTCCTGTGTCACTCACAAGCAGCCCTCCTCAAGTCCAGCTCAGCCCTCCTGTGTCACTCACAAGCAGCCCACCTCAGGTCTAGCTCAGCCCTTCTGTGTCACTCACAAGCAGCCCTCCTCAGGTCCAGCTCAGCCCTCCTGTGTCACTCACAAGCAGCCCTCCTCACGTCCAGCTCAGCCCTCCTGTGTCACTCACAAGCAGCCCACCTCAGGTCTAGCTCAGCCCTCCTCAGGTCTAGCTCAGCCCTCCTGTGTCACTCACAAGCAGCCCTCCTCAAGTCCAGCTCAGCCCTCCTGTGTCACTCACAAGCAGCCCGCCTCAGGTCTAGCTCAGCCCTTCTGTGTCACTCACAAGCAGCCCTCCTCAGGTCCAGCTCAGCCCTCCTGTGTCACTCACAAGCAGCCCTCCTCAAGTCCAGCTCAGCCCTCCTGTGTTACTCACAAGCAGCCTTCCTCAAGTCCAGCTCAGCCCTCCTCAGGTCTAGCTCAGCCCTCCTGTGCCACTCACAAGCAGCCCTCCTCAAGTCCAACTCAGCCCTCCTGTGTCACTCACAAGCAGACCTCCTCAAGTCCAGCTCAGCCCTCCTGTGTCACTCACAAGCAGCCTTCCTCAGGTCCAGCTCAGCCCTCATCAAGTCCAGATCAGCCCTCCTGTGTCACTCACAAGCAGCCCTCCTCAAGTCCAGCTCAGCCCTCCTCAGGTCTAGCTCAGCCCTCCTGTGCCACTCACAAGCAGCCCTCCTCAAGTCCAGGTCAGCCCTCCTGTGTCACTCATAAGCAGCCCTCCTCAAGTCCAGCTCAGCACTCCTCAGGTCTAGCTCAGCCCTCCTCAAGTCCAGCTCAGCCCACCTCAGGTCCAGCTCGGCCCTCCTGTGTCACTCACAAGCAGCCTTCCTCAAGTCCAACTCAGCCCTCCTCAGGTCTAGCTCAGCCCTCCTGTGTCACTCACAAGCAGCCCTCCTCAAGTCCAGCTCAGCCCTCCTGTGTCACTCACAAGCAGCCCTCCTCAAGTCCAGCTCAGCCCTCCTGTGTCACTCACAAGCAGCCCTCCTCAAGTCCAGCTCAGCCCTCCTCAGGTCTAGCTCAGCCCTCCTGTGCCACTCACAAGCAGACCTCCTCAAGTCCAGGTCAGCCCTCCTGTGTCACTCATAAGCAGCCCTCCTCAAGTCCAGCTCAGCACCCCTCAGGTCTAGCTCAGCCCTCCTCAAGTCCAGCTCAGCCCACCTCAGGTCTAGCTCGGCCCTCCTGTGTCACTCACAAGCAGCCTTCCTCAAGTCCAACTCAGCCCTCCTCAGGTCTAGCTCAGCCCTCCTGTGCCACTCACAAGCAGCCCTCCTCAAGTCCAGGTCAGCCCTCCTGTGTCACTCATAAGCAGCCCTCCTCAAGTCCAGCTCAGCACTCCTCAGGTCTAGCTCAGCCCTCCTCAAGTCCAACTCAGCCCTCCTCAGGTCTAGCTCAGCCCTCCTGTGTCACTCACAAGCAGCCCTCCTCAAGTCCAGCTCAGCCCTCCTGTGTCACTCACAAGCAGCCCGCCTCAGGTCCAGCTCAGCCGTCCTATGCCACTCACAAGCAGCCCTCCTCAAGTTCAGCTCAGCCCTCCTGTGTCACTCACAAGCAGCCTTCCTCAGGTTCAGCTCAGCCCTCCTGTGTCACTCACAAGCAGCCCTCCTCAAGTCCAGCTCAGCCCTCCTGTGTCACTCACAAGCAGCCTTCCTCAAGTCCAACTCAGCCCTCCTCAGGTCTAGCTCAGCCCTCCTGTGTCACTCACAAGCAGCCCTCCTCAAGTCCAGCTCAGCCCTCCTGTGCCACTCACAAGCAGCCCTCCTCAAGTTCAGCTCAGACCTCCTGTGTCACTCACAAGCAGCCCTCCTCAAGTCCAGCTCAGCCCTCCTATGCCACTCACAAGCAGCCCTCCGCAAGTCCAGCTCAGCCCTCCTGTGTCACTCACAAGCAGCCCTCCTCAAGTTCAGCTCAGCCCTCCTGTGTCACTCACAAGCAGCCTTCCTCAGGTCCAGCTCAGCCCTCCTGTGTCACTCACAAGCAGCCCACCTCAGGTCTAGCTCAGCCCTCCTCAGGTCTAGCTCAGCCCTCCTGTGTCACTCACAAGCAGCCCTCCTCAAGTCCAGCTCAGCCCTCCTGTGTCACTCACAAGCAGCCCGCCTCAGGTCTAGCTCAGCCCTTCTGTGTCACTCACAAGCAGCCCTCCTCAGGTCCAGCTCAGCCCTCCTGTGTCACTCACAAGCAGCCCTCCTCAAGTCCAGCTCAGCCCTCCTGTGTTACTCACAAGCAGCCTTCCTCAAGTCCAGCTCAGCCCTCCTCAGGTCTAGCTCAGCCCTCCTGTGCCACTCACAAGCAGCCCTCCTCAAGTCCAACTCAGCCCTCCTGTGTCACTCACAAGCAGCCCTCCTCAAGTCCAGCTCAGCCCTCCTGTGTCACTCACAAGCAGCCTTCCTCAGGTCCAGCTCAGCCCTCATCAAGTCCAGATCAGCCCTCCTGTGTCACTCACAAGCAGCCCTCCTCAAGTCCAGCTCAGCCCTCCTCAGGTCTAGCTCAGCCCTCCTGTGCCACTCACAAGCAGCCCTCCTCAAGTCCAGGTCAGCCCTCCTGTGTCACTCATAAGCAGCCCTCCTCAAGTCCAGCTCAGCACTCCTCAGGTCTAGCTCAGCCCTCCTCAAGTCCAGCTCAGCCCACCTCAGGTCCAGCTCGGCCCTCCTGTGTCACTCACAAGCAGCCTTCCTCAAGTCCAACTCAGCCCTCCTCAGGTCTAGCTCAGCCCTCCTGTGTCACTCACAAGCAGCCCTCCTCAAGTCCAGCTCAGCCCTCCTGTGTCGCTCACAAGCAGCCCTCCTCAAGTCCAGCTCAGCCCTCCTGTGTCACTCACAAGCAGCCCTCCTCAAGTCCAGCTCAGCCCTCCTCAGGTCTAGCTCAGCCCTCCTGTGCCACTCACAAGCAGACCTCCTCAAGTCCAGGTCAGCCCTCCTGTGTCACTCATAAGCAGCCCTCCTCAAGTCCAGCTCAGCACTCCTCAGGTCTAGCTCAGCCCTCCTCAAGTCCAGCTCAGCCCACCTCAGGTCTAGCTCGGCCCTCCTGTGTCACTCACAAGCAGCCTTCCTCAAGTCCAACTCAGCCCTCCTCAGGTCTAGCTCAGCCCTCCTATGCCACTCACAAGCAGCCCTCCTCAAGTTCAGCTCAGCCCTCCTATGCCACTCACAAGCAGCCCTCCTCAAGTTCAGCTCAGCCCTCCTGTGTCACTCACAAGCAGCCTTCCTCAGGTCCAGCTCAGCCCTCCTGTGTCACTCACAAGCAGCCCTCCTCAAGTCCAGCTCAGCCCTCCTGTGTCACTCACAAGCAGCCCTCCTCAAGTCCAGCTCAGCCCTCCTCAGGTCTAGCTCAGCCCTCCTGTGCCACTCACAAGCAGCCCTCCTCAAGTCCAGGTCAGCCCTCCTGTGTCACTCATAAGCAGCCCTCCTCAAGTCCAGCTCAGCACTCCTCAGGTCTAGCTCAGCCCTCCTCAAGTCCAGCTCAGCCCACCTCAGGTCTAGCTCAGCCCTCCTGTGTCACTCACAAGCAGCCTTCCTCAAGTCCAACTCAGCCCTCCTCAGGTCTAGCTCAGCCCTCCTGTGTCACTCACAAGCAGCCTTCCTCAGGTCCAGCTCAGCCCTCCTGTGTCACTCACAAGCAGCCCTCCTCAAGTCCAGCTCAGCCCTCCTGTGTCACTCACAAGCAGCCCTCCTCAAGTCCAGCTCAGCCCTCATGTGCCACTCACAAGCAGCCCTCCTCAAGTCCAGGTCAGCCCTCCTGTGTCACTCATAAGCAGCCCTCCTCAAGTCCAGCTCAGCACTCCTCAGGTCTAGCTCAGCCCTCCTCAAGTCCAGCTCAGCCCACCTCAGGTCTAGCTCAGCCCTCCTGTGTTACTCACAAGCAGCCTTCCTCAAGTCCAGCTCAGCTCTCCTCAGGTCTAGCTCAGCCCTCCTGTGCCACTCACAAGCAGCCCTCCTCAAGTCCAACTCAGCCCTCCTGTGTCACTCACAAGCATCCCTCCTCAAGTCCAGCTCAGCCCTCCTGTGTCACTCACAAGCAGCCTTCCTCAGGTCCAGCTCAGCCCTCATCAAGTCCAGATCAGCCCTCATGTGTCACTCACAAGCAGCCCTCCTCAAGTCCAGCTCAGCCCTCCTCAGGTCTAGCTCAGCCCTCCTGTGCCACTCACAAGCAGCCCTCCTCAAGTCCAGGTCAGCCCTCCTGTGTCACTCACAAGCAGCCCTCCTCAAGTCCAGCTCAGCCCTCCTGTGTCACTCACAAGCAGCCCTCCTCAAGTCCAGCTCAGCCCTCCTGTGTCACTCACAAGCAGCCCTCCTCAAGTCCAGCTCATCCCTCCTCAGGTCTAGCTCAGCCCTCCTGTGCCACTAAGCAGCCCTCCTCAAGTCCAGGTCAGCCCTCCTGTGTCACTCATAAGCAGCCCTCCTCAAGTCCAGCTCAGCCCACCTCAGGTCTAGCTCGGCCCTCCTGTGTCACTCACAAGCAGCCTTCCTCAAGTCCAACTCAGCCCTCCTCAGGTCTAGCTCAGCCCTCCTGTGTCACTCACAAGCAGCCCTCCTCAAGTCCAGCTCAGCCCTCCTGTGTCACTCACAAGCAGCCCACCTCAGGTCTAGCTCAGCCCTTCTGTGTCACTCACAAGCAGCCCTCCTCAGGTCCAGCTCAGCCCTCCTGTGTCACTCACAAGCAGCCCTCCTCACGTCCAGCTCAGCCCTCCTGTGTCACTCACAAGCAGCCCACCTCAGGTCTAGCTCAGCCCTCCTCAGGTCTAGCTCAGCCCTCCTGTGTCACTCACAAGCAGCCCTCCTCAAGTCCAGCTCAGCCCTCCTGTGTCACTCACAAGCAGCCCGCCTCAGGTCTAGCTCAGCCCTTCTGTGTCACTCACAAGCAGCCCTCCTCAGGTCCAGCTCAGCCCTCCTGTGTCACTCACAAGCAGCCCTCCTCAAGTCCAGCTCAGCCCTCCTGTGTTACTCACAAGCAGCCTTCCTCAAGTCCAGCTCAGCCCTCCTCAGGTCTAGCTCAGCCCTCCTGTGCCACTCACAAGCAGCCCTCCTCAAGTCCAACTCAGCCCTCCTGTGTCACTCACAAGCAGACCTCCTCAAGTCCAGCTCAGCCCTCCTGTGTCACTCACAAGCAGCCTTCCTCAGGTCCAGCTCAGCCCTCATCAAGTCCAGATCAGCCCTCCTGTGTCACTCACAAGCAGCCCTCCTCAAGTCCAGCTCAGCCCTCCTCAGGTCTAGCTCAGCCCTCCTGTGCCACTCACAAGCAGCCCTCCTCAAGTCCAGGTCAGCCCTCCTGTGTCACTCATAAGCAGCCCTCCTCAAGTCCAGCTCAGCACTCCTCAGGTCTAGCTCAGCCCTCCTCAAGTCCAGCTCAGCCCACCTCAGGTCCAGCTCGGCCCTCCTGTGTCACTCACAAGCAGCCTTCCTCAAGTCCAACTCAGCCCTCCTCAGGTCTAGCTCAGCCCTCCTGTGTCACTCACAAGCAGCCCTCCTCAAGTCCAGCTCAGCCCTCCTGTGTCACTCACAAGCAGCCCTCCTCAAGTCCAGCTCAGCCCTCCTGTGTCACTCACAAGCAGCCCTCCTCAAGTCCAGCTCAGCCCTCCTCAGGTCTAGCTCAGCCCTCCTGTGCCACTCACAAGCAGACCTCCTCAAGTCCAGGTCAGCCCTCCTGTGTCACTCATAAGCAGCCCTCCTCAAGTCCAGCTCAGCACCCCTCAGGTCTAGCTCAGCCCTCCTCAAGTCCAGCTCAGCCCACCTCAGGTCTAGCTCGGCCCTCCTGTGTCACTCACAAGCAGCCTTCCTCAAGTCCAACTCAGCCCTCCTCAGGTCTAGCTCAGCCCTCCTGTGCCACTCACAAGCAGCCCTCCTCAAGTCCAGGTCAGCCCTCCTGTGTCACTCATAAGCAGCCCTCCTCAAGTCCAGCTCAGCACTCCTCAGGTCTAGCTCAGCCCTCCTCAAGTCCAACTCAGCCCTCCTCAGGTCTAGCTCAGCCCTCCTGTGTCACTCACAAGCAGCCCTCCTCAAGTCCAGCTCAGCCCTCCTGTGTCACTCACAAGCAGCCCGCCTCAGGTCCAGCTCAGCCGTCCTATGCCACTCACAAGCAGCCCTCCTCAAGTTCAGCTCAGCCCTCCTGTGTCACTCACAAGCAGCCTTCCTCAGGTTCAGCTCAGCCCTCCTGTGTCACTCACAAGCAGCCCTCCTCAAGTCCAGCTCAGCCCTCCTGTGTCACTCACAAGCAGCCTTCCTCAAGTCCAACTCAGCCCTCCTCAGGTCTAGCTCAGCCCTCCTGTGTCACTCACAAGCAGCCCTCCTCAAGTCCAGCTCAGCCCTCCTGTGCCACTCACAAGCAGCCCTCCTCAAGTTCAGCTCAGACCTCCTGTGTCACTCACAAGCAGCCCTCCTCAAGTCCAGCTCAGCCCTCCTATGCCACTCACAAGCAGCCCTCCGCAAGTCCAGCTCAGCCCTCCTGTGTCACTCACAAGCAGCCCTCCTCAAGTTCAGCTCAGCCCTCCTGTGTCACTCACAAGCAGCCTTCCTCAGGTCCAGCTCAGCCCTCCTGTGTCACTCACAAGCAGCCCACCTCAGGTCTAGCTCAGCCCTCCTCAGGTCTAGCTCAGCCCTCCTGTGTCACTCACAAGCAGCCCTCCTCAAGTCCAGCTCAGCCCTCCTGTGTCACTCACAAGCAGCCCGCCTCAGGTCTAGCTCAGCCCTTCTGTGTCACTCACAAGCAGCCCTCCTCAGGTCCAGCTCAGCCCTCCTGTGTCACTCACAAGCAGCCCTCCTCAAGTCCAGCTCAGCCCTCCTGTGTTACTCACAAGCAGCCTTCCTCAAGTCCAGCTCAGCCCTCCTCAGGTCTAGCTCAGCCCTCCTGTGCCACTCACAAGCAGCCCTCCTCAAGTCCAACTCAGCCCTCCTGTGTCACTCACAAGCAGCCCTCCTCAAGTCCAGCTCAGCCCTCCTGTGTCACTCACAAGCAGCCTTCCTCAGGTCCAGCTCAGCCCTCATCAAGTCCAGATCAGCCCTCCTGTGTCACTCACAAGCAGCCCTCCTCAAGTCCAGCTCAGCCCTCCTCAGGTCTAGCTCAGCCCTCCTGTGCCACTCACAAGCAGCCCTCCTCAAGTCCAGGTCAGCCCTCCTGTGTCACTCATAAGCAGCCCTCCTCAAGTCCAGCTCAGCACTCCTCAGGTCTAGCTCAGCCCTCCTCAAGTCCAGCTCAGCCCACCTCAGGTCCAGCTCGGCCCTCCTGTGTCACTCACAAGCAGCCTTCCTCAAGTCCAACTCAGCCCTCCTCAGGTCTAGCTCAGCCCTCCTGTGTCACTCACAAGCAGCCCTCCTCAAGTCCAGCTCAGCCCTCCTGTGTCACTCACAAGCAGCCCTCCTCAAGTCCAGCTCAGCCCTCCTGTGTCACTCACAAGCAGCCCTCCTCAAGTCCAGCTCAGCCCTCCTCAGGTCTAGCTCAGCCCTCCTGTGCCACTCACAAGCAGACCTCCTCAAGTCCAGGTCAGCCCTCCTGTGTCACTCATAAGCAGCCCTCCTCAAGTCCAGCTCAGCACTCCTCAGGTCTAGCTCAGCCCTCCTCAAGTCCAGCTCAGCCCACCTCAGGTCTAGCTCGGCCCTCCTGTGTCACTCACAAGCAGCCTTCCTCAAGTCCAACTCAGCCCTCCTCAGGTCTAGCTCAGCCCTCCTGTGCCACTCACAAGCAGCCCTCCTCAAGTCCAGGTCAGCCCTCCTGTGTCACTCATAAGCAGCCCTCCTCAAGTCCAGCTCAGCACTCCTCAGGTCTAGCTCAGCCCTCCTCAAGTCCAACTCAGCCCTCCTCAGGTCTAGCTCAGCCCTCCTGTGTCACTCACAAGCAGCCCTCCTCAAGTCCAGCTCAGCCCTCCTGTGTCACTCACAAGCAGCCCGCCTCAGGTCCAGCTCAGCCGTCCTATGCCACTCACAAGCAGCCCTCCTCAAGTTCAGCTCAGCCCTCCTGTGTCACTCACAAGCAGCCTTCCTCAGGTTCAGCTCAGCCCTCCTGTGTCACTCACAAGCAGCCCTCCTCAAGTCCAGCTCAGCCCTCCTGTGTCACTCACAAGCAGCCTTCCTCAAGTCCAACTCAGCCCTCCTCAGGTCTAGCTCAGCCCTCCTGTGTCACTCACAAGCAGCCCTCCTCAAGTCCAGCTCAGCCCTCCTCAAGTCCAGCTCAGCCCTCCTGTGCCACTCACAAGCAGCCCTCCTCAAGTTCAGCTCAGACCTCCTGTGTCACTCACAAGCAGCCCTCCTCAAGTCCAGCTCAGCCCTCCTATGCCACTCACAAGCAGCCCTCCGCAAGTCCAGCTCAGCCCTCCTGTGTCACTCACAAGCAGCCCTCCTCAAGTTCAGCTCAGCCCTCCTGTGTCACTCACAAGCAGCCTTCCTCAGGTCCAGCTCAGCCCTCCTGTGTCACTCACAAGCAGCCCTCCTCAAGTCCAGCTCAGCCCTCCTATGTCACTCACAAGCAGCCCTCCTCAAGTCCAGCTCAGCCCTCCTCAGGTCTAGCTCAGCCCTCCTGTGCCACTCACAAGCAGCCCTCCTCAAGTCCAGGTCAGCCCTCCTGTGTCACTCATAAGCAGCCCTCCTCAAGTCCAGCTCAGCACTCCTCAGGTCTAGCTCAGCCCTCCTCAAGTCCAGCTCAGCCCACCTCAGGTCTAGCTCAGCCCTCCTGTGTCACTCACAAGCAGCCTACCTCAAGTCCAACTCAGCCCTCCTCAGGTCTAGCTCAGCCCTCCTGTGTCACTCACAAGCAGCCCTCCTCAAGTCCAGCTCAGCCCTCCTGTGTCACTCACAAGCAGCCCGCCTCAGGTCCAGCTCAGCCCTCCTATGCCAGTCACAAGCAGCCCTCCTCAAGTCCAGCTCAGCCCTCCTGTGTCACTCACAAGCAGCCCTCCTCAAGTTCAGCTCAGCCCTCCTGTGTCACTCACAAGCAGCCTTCCTCAGGTCCAGCTCAGCCCTCCTGTGTCACTCACAAGCAGCCCTCCTCAAGTCCAGCTCAGCCCTCATGTGCCACTCACAAGCAGCCCTCCTCAAGTCCAGGTCAGCCCTCCTGTGTCACTCATAAGCAGCCCTCCTCAAGTCCAGCTCAGCACTCCTCAGGTCTAGCTCAGCCCTCCTCAAGTCCAGCTCAGCCCACCTCAGGTCTAGCTCAGCCCTCCTGTGTTACTCACAAGCAGCCTTCCTCAAGTCCAGCTCAGCCCTCCTCAGGTCTAGCTCAGCCCTCCTGTGCCACTCACAAGCAGCCCTCCTCAAGTCCAACTCAGCCCTCCTGTGTCACTCACAAGCAGCCCTCCTCAAGTCCAGCTCAGCCCTCCTGTGTCACTCACAAGCAGCCTTCCTCAGGTCCAGCTCAGCCCTCATCAAGTCCAGATCAGCCCTCCTGTGTCACTCACAAGCAGCCCTCCTCAAGTCCAGCTCAGCCCTCCTCAGGTCTAGCTCAGCCCTCCTGTGCCACTCACAAGCAGCCCTCCTCAAGTCCAGGTCAGCCCTCCTGTGTCACTCACAAGCAGCCCTCCTCAAGTCCAGCTGAGCCCTCCTGTGTCACTCACAAGCAGCCCTCCTCAAGTCCAGCTCAGCCCTCCTGTGTCACTCACAAGCAGCCCTCCTCAAGTCCAGCTCAGCCCTCCTCAGGTCTAGCTCAGCCCTCCTGTGCCACTAAGCAGCCCTCCTCAAGTCCAGGTCAGCCCTCCTGTGTCACTCATAAGCAGCCCTCCTCAAGTCCAGCTCAGCACTCTTCAGGTCTAGCTCAGCCCTCCTCAAGTCCAGCTCAGCCCACCTCAGGTCTAGCTCGGCCCTCCTGTGTCACTCACAAGCAGCCTTCCTCAAGTCCAACTCAGCCCTCCTCAGGTCTAGCTCAGCCCTCCTGTGTCACTCACAAGCAGCCCTCCTCAAGTCCAGCTCAGCCCTCCTGTGTCACTCACAAGCAGCCCACCTCAGGTCTAGCTCAGCCCTTCTGTGTCACTCACAAGCAGCCCTCCTCAGGTCCAGCTCAGCCCTCCTGTGTCACTCACAAGCAGCCCTCCTCAAGTCCAGCTCAGCCCTCCTGTGTCACTCACAAGCAGCCCTCCTCAAGTCCAGCTCAGCCCTCCTCAAGTCCAGCTCAGCCCTCCTGTGCCACTCACAAGCAGCCCTCCTCAAGTTCAGCTCAGACCTCCTGTGTCACTCACAAGCAGCCCTCCTCAAGTCCAGCTCAGCCCTCCTATGCCACTCACAAGCAGCCCTCCGCAAGTCCAGCTCAGCCCTCCTGTGTCACTCACAAGCAGCCCTCCTCAAGTTCAGCTCAGCCCTCCTGTGTCACTCACAAGCAGCCTTCCTCAGGTCCAGCTCAGCCCTCCTGTGTCACTCACAAGCAGCCCTCCTCAAGTCCAGCTCAGCCCTCCTATGTCACTCACAAGCAGCCCTCCTCAAGTCCAGCTCAGCCCTCCTCAGGTCTAGCTCAGCCCTCCTGTGCCACTCACAAGCAGCCCTCCTCAAGTCCAGGTCAGCCCTCCTGTGTCACTCATAAGCAGCCCTCCTCAAGTCCAGCTCAGCACTCCTCAGGTCTAGCTCAGCCCTCCTCAAGTCCAGCTCAGCCCACCTCAGGTCTAGCTCAGCCCTCCTGTGTCACTCACAAGCAGCCTACCTCAAGTCCAACTCAGCCCTCCTCAGGTCTAGCTCAGCCCTCCTGTGTCACTCACAAGCAGCCCTCCTCAAGTCCAGCTCAGCCCTCCTGTGTCACTCACAAGCAGCCCGCCTCAGGTCCAGCTCAGCCCTCCTATGCCAGTCACAAGCAGCCCTCCTCAAGTCCAGCTCAGCCCTCCTGTGTCACTCACAAGCAGCCCTCCTCAAGTTCAGCTCAGCCCTCCTGTGTCACTCACAAGCAGCCTTCCTCAGGTCCAGCTCAGCCCTCCTGTGTCACTCACAAGCAGCCCTCCTCAAGTCCAGCTCAGCCCTCATGTGCCACTCACAAGCAGCCCTCCTCAAGTCCAGGTCAGCCCTCCTGTGTCACTCATAAGCAGCCCTCCTCAAGTCCAGCTCAGCACTCCTCAGGTCTAGCTCAGCCCTCCTCAAGTCCAGCTCAGCCCACCTCAGGTCTAGCTCAGCCCTCCTGTGTTACTCACAAGCAGCCTTCCTCAAGTCCAGCTCAGCCCTCCTCAGGTCTAGCTCAGCCCTCCTGTGCCACTCACAAGCAGCCCTCCTCAAGTCCAACTCAGCCCTCCTGTGTCACTCACAAGCAGCCCTCCTCAAGTCCAGCTCAGCCCTCCTGTGTCACTCACAAGCAGCCTTCCTCAGGTCCAGCTCAGCCCTCATCAAGTCCAGATCAGCCCTCCTGTGTCACTCACAAGCAGCCCTCCTCAAGTCCAGCTCAGCCCTCCTCAGGTCTAGCTCAGCCCTCCTGTGCCACTCACAAGCAGCCCTCCTCAAGTCCAGGTCAGCCCTCCTGTGTCACTCACAAGCAGCCCTCCTCAAGTCCAGCTGAGCCCTCCTGTGTCACTCACAAGCAGCCCTCCTCAAGTCCAGCTCAGCCCTCCTGTGTCACTCACAAGCAGCCCTCCTCAAGTCCAGCTCAGCCCTCCTCAGGTCTAGCTCAGCCCTCCTGTGCCACTAAGCAGCCCTCCTCAAGTCCAGGTCAGCCCTCCTGTGTCACTCATAAGCAGCCCTCCTCAAGTCCAGCTCAGCACTCTTCAGGTCTAGCTCAGCCCTCCTCAAGTCCAGCTCAGCCCACCTCAGGTCTAGCTCGGCCCTCCTGTGTCACTCACAAGCAGCCTTCCTCAAGTCCAACTCAGCCCTCCTCAGGTCTAGCTCAGCCCTCCTGTGTCACTCACAAGCAGCCCTCCTCAAGTCCAGCTCAGCCCTCCTGTGTCACTCACAAGCAGCCCACCTCAGGTCTAGCTCAGCCCTTCTGTGTCACTCACAAGCAGCCCTCCTCAGGTCCAGCTCAGCCCTCCTGTGTCACTCACAAGCAGCCCTCCTCAAGTCCAGCTCAGCCCTCCTGTGTCACTCACAAGCAGCCCACCTCAGGTCTAGCTCAGCCCTCCTCAGGTCTAGCTCAGCCCTCCTGTGTCACTCACAAGCAGCCCTCCTCAAGTCCAGCTCAGCCCTCCTGTGTCACTCACAAGCAGCCCTCCTCAGGTCCAGCTCAGCCCTCCTCAGGTCTAGCTCAGCCCTCCTGTGTCACTCACAAGCAGCCCTCCTCAAGTCCAGCTCAGCCCTCCTGTGTTACTCACAAGCAGCCTTCCTCAAGTCCAGCTCAGCCCTCCTGTGTCACTCACAAGCAGCCCTCCTCAAGTCCAGCTCAGCCCTCCTGTGTCACTCACAAGCAGCCCTCCTCAAGTCCAGCTCAGCCCTCCTGTGTCACTCACAAGCAGCCCTCCTCAAGTCCAGCTGAGCCCTCCTCAGGTCTAGCTCAGCCCTCCTGTGCCACTAAGCAGCCCTCCTCAAGTCCAGGTCAGCCCTCCTGTGTCACTCATAAGCAGCCCTCCTCAAGTCCAGCTCAGCACTCTTCAGGTCTAGCTCAGCCCTCCTCAAGTCCAGCTCAGCCCACCTCAGGTATAGCTCGGCCCTCCTGTGTCACTCACAAGCAGCCTTCCTCAAGTCCAACTCAGCCCTCCTCAGGTCTAGCTCAGCCCTCCTGTGTCACTCACAAGCAGCCCTCCTCAAGTCCAGCTCAGCCCTCCTGTGTCACTCACAAGCAGCCCACCTCAGGTCTAGGTCAGCCCTTCTGTGTCACTCACAAGCAGCCCTCCTCAGGTCCAGCTCAGCCCTCCTGTGTCACTCACAAGCAGCCCTCCTCAAGTCCAGCTCAGCCCTCCTGTGTCACTCACAAGCAGCCCACCTCAGGTCTAGCTCAGCCCTCCTCAGGTCTAGCTCAGCCCTCCTGTGTCACTCACAAGCAGCCCTCCTCAAGTCCAGCTCAGCCCTCCTGTGTCACTCACAAGCAGCCCTCCTCAGGTCCAGCTCAGCCCTCCTCAGGTCTAGCTCAGCCCTCCTGTGTCACTCACAAGCAGCCCTCCTCAAGTCCAGCTCAGCCCTCCTGTGTTACTCACAAGCAGCCTTCCTCAAGTCCAGCTCAGCCCTCCTCAGGTCTAGCTCAGCCCTCCTGTGCCACTCACAAGCAGCCCTCCTCAAGTTCAGCTCAGCCCTCCTGTGTCACTCACAAGCAGCCCTCCTCAAGTCCAGGTCAGCCCTCCTGTGTCACTCACAAGCAGCCCTCCTCAAGTCCAGCTCAGCACTCCTCAGGTCTAGCTCAGCCCTCCTGTGTCACTCACAAGCAGCCCTCCTCAAGTCCAGCTCAGCCCACCTCAGGTCTAGCTCAGCCCTCCTGTGTCACTCACAAGCAGCCTTCCTCAAGTCCAACTCAGCCCTCCTCAGGTCTAGCTCAGCCCTCCTGTGTCACTCACAAGCAGCCCTCCTCAAGTCCAACTCAGCCCTCCTCAAGTCCAGCTCAGCCCTCCTGTGCCACTCACAAGCAGCCCTCCTCAAGTTCAGCTCAGCCCTCCTGTGTCACTCACAAGCAGCCCTCCTCAAGTCCAGCTCAGCCCTCCTATGCCACTCACAAGCAGCCCTCCTCAAGTCCAGCTCAGCCCTCCTGTGTCACTCACAAGCAGCCCTCCTCAAGTTCAGCTCAGCCCTCCTGTGTCACTCACAAGCAGCCTTCCTCAGGTCCAGGTCAGCCCTCCTGTGTCACTCACAAGCAGCCCTCTTCAAGTCCAGCTCAGCCCTCCTGTGTCACTCACAAGCAGCCCTCCTCAAGTCCAGCTCAGCCCTCCTCAGGTCTAGCTCAGCCCTCCTGTGCCACTCACAAGCAGCCCTCCTCAAGTCCAGGTCAGCCCTCCTGTGTCACTCATAAGCAGCCCTCCTCAAGTCCAGCTCAGCACTCCTCAGGTCTAGCTCAGCCCTTCTCAAGTCCAGCTCAGCCCACCTCAGGTCTAGCTCAGCCCTGCTGTGTCACTCACAAGCAGCCTTCCTCAAGTCCAACTCAGCCCTCCTCAGGTCTAGCTCAGCCCTCCTGTGTCACTCACAAGCAGCCCTCCTCAAGTCCAGCTCAGCCCTCCTGTGTCACTCACAAGCAGCCCGCCTCAGGTCCAGCTCAGCCCTCCTATGCCACTCACAAGCAGCCCTCCTCAAGTCCAGCTCAGCTCTCCTGTGTCACTCACAAGCAGCCCTCCTCAAGTTCAGCTCAGCCCTCCTGAGTCACTCACAAGCAGCCCTCCTCAAGTCCAGCTCAGCCCTCCTGTGTCACTCACAAGCAGCCCTCCTCAAGTCCAGCTCAGCCCTCTTCAGGTCTAGCTCAGCCCTCCTGTGTCACTCACAAGCAGCCTTCCTCAAATCCAACTCAGCCCTCCTCAGGTCTAGCTCAGCCCTCCTGTGTCACTCACAAGCAGCCCTCCTCAAGTCCAGGTCAGCCCTCCTCAAGTCCAGCTCAGCCCTCCTGTGCCACTCACAAGCAGACCTCCTCAAGTTCAGCTCAGCCCTCCTGTGTCACTCACAAGCAGCCCTCCTCAAGTCCAGCTCAGCCCTCCTGTGTCACTCACAAGCAGCCCACCTCAGGTCTAGCTCAGCCCTTCTGTGTCACTCACAAGCAGCCCTCCTCAGGTCCAGCTCAGCCCTCCTGTGTCACTCATAAGCAGCCCTCCTCAAGTCCAGCTCAGCCCTCCTGTGTCACTCACAAGCAGCCCACCTCAGGTCTAGCTCAGCCCTCCTCAGGTCTAGCTCAGCCCTCCTCAGGTCTAGCTCAGCCCTCCTGTGTCACTCACAAGCAGTCCTCCTCAAGTCCAGCTCAGCCCTCCTGTGTCACTCACAAGCAGCCCTCCTCAGGTCCAGCTCAGCCCTCCTCAGGTCTAGCTCAGCCCTCCTGTGTCACTCACAAGCAGCCCTTCTCAAGTCCAGCTCAGCCCTCCTGTGTTACTCACAAGCAGCCCTCCTCAAGTCCAGGTCAGCCCTCCTCAGGTCTAGCTCAGCCCTCCTGTGCCACTCACAAGCAGCCCTCCTCAAGTTCAGCTCAGCCCTCCTGTGTCACTCACAAGCAGCCGTCCTCAAGTCCAGGTCAGCCCTCCTGTGTCACTCACAAGCAGCCCTCCTCAGGTCCAGCTCAGCCCTCCTCAGGTCTAGCTCAGCCCTCCTGTGTCACTCACAAGCAGCCCTTCTCAAGTCCAGCTCAGCCCTCCTGTGTCACTCACAAGCAGCCCTCCTCAAGTCCAGCTCAGCCCTCCTCAGGTCTAGCTCAGCCCTCCTGTGCCACTCACAAGCAGCCCTCCTCAAGTTCAGCTCAGCCCTCCTGTGTCACTCACAAGCAGCCCTCCTCAAGTCCAGGTCAGTCCTCCTGTGTCACTCACAAGCAGCCCTCCTCAAGTCCAGCTCAGCACTCCTCAGGTCTAGCACAGCCCTCCTGTGTCACTCACAAGCAGCCCTCCTCAAGTCCAGCTCAGCCCACCTCAGGTCTAGCTCAGCCCTCCTGTGTCACTCACAAGCAGCCTTCCTCAAGTCCAACTCAGCCCTCCTCAGGTCTAGCTCAGCCCTCCTGTGTCACTCACAAGCAGCCCTCCTCAAGTCCAGCTCAGCCCTCCTCAAGTCCAGCTCAGCCCTCCTGTGCCACTCACAAGCAGCCCTCCTCAAGTTCAGCTCAGCCCTCCTGTGTCACTCACAAGCAGCCCTCCTCAAGTCCAGCTCAGCCCTCCTATGCCACTCACAAGCAGCCCTCCTCAAGTCCAGCTCAGCCCTCCTGTGTCACTCACAATCAGCCCTCCTCAAGTTCAGCTCAGCCCTCCTGTGTCACTCACAAGCAGCCTTCCTCAGGTCCAGGTCAGCCCTCCTGTGTCACTCACAAGCAGCCCTCCTCAAGTCCAGCTCAGCCCTCCTGTGCCACTCACAAGCAGCCCTCCTCAAGTCCAGGTCAGCCCTCCTGTGTCACTCATAAGCAGCCCTCCTCAAGTCCAGCTCAGCACTCCCCAGGTCTAGCTCAGCCCTCCTCAAGTCCAGCTCAGCCCACCTCAGGTCTAGCTCAGCCCTTTTGTGTCACTCACAAGCAGCCTTCCTCAAGTCCAACTCAGCCCTCCTCAGGTCTAGCTCAGCCCTCCTGTGTCACTCACAAGCAGCCCTCCTCAAGTCCAGCTCAGCCCTCCTGTGTCACTCACAAGCAGCTCGCCTCAGGTCCAGCTCAGCCCTCCTATGCCACTCACAAGCAGCCCTCCTCAAGTCCAGCTCAGCTCTCCTGTGTCACTCACAAGCAGCCCTCCTCAAGTTCAGCTCAGCCCTCCTGTGTCACTCACAAGCAGCCTTCCTCAGGTCCAGCTCAGCCCTCCTGTGTCACTCACAAGCAGCCCTCCTCAAGTCCAGCTCAGCCCTCCTCAGGTCTAGCTCAGCCCTCCTGTGTCACTCACAAGCAGCCTTCCTCAAGTCCAACTCAGCCCTCCTCAGGTCTAGCTCAGCCCTCCTGTGTCACTCACAAGCAGCCCTCCTCAAGTCCAGCTCAGCCCTCCTCAAGTCCAGCTCAGCCCTCCTGTGCCACTCACAAGCAGCCCTCCTCAAGTTCAGCTCAGCCCTCCTGTGTCACTCACAAGCAGCCCTCCTCAAGTCCAGCTCAGCCCTCCTATGCCACTCACAAGCAGCCCTCCTCAAGTCCAGCTCAGCCCTCCTGTGTCACTCACAAGCAGCCCTCCTCAAGTTCAGCTCAGCCCTCCTGTGTCACTCACAAGCAGCCTTCCTCAGGTCCAGTTCAGCCCTCCTGTGTCACTCACAAGCAGCCCTCCTCAAGTCCAGCTCAGCCCTCCTCAGGTCTAGCTCAGCCCTCCTGTGCCACTCACAAGCAGCCCTCCTCAAGTCCAGGTCAGCCCTCCTGTGTCACTCATAAGCAGCCCTCCTCAAGTCCAGCTCAGCACTCCTCAGGTCTAGCTCAGCCCTCCTCAAGTCCAGCTCAGCCCACCTCAGGTCTAGCTCAGCCCTCCTGTGTCACTCACAAGCAGCCTTCCTCAAGTCCAACTCAGCCCTCCTCAGGTCTAGCTCAGCCCTCCTGTGTCACTCACAAGCAGCCCTCCTCAAGTCCAGCTCAGCCCTCCTGTGTCACTCACAAGCAGCCCGCCTCAGGTCCAGCTCAGCCCTCCTATGCCACTCACAAGCAGCCCTCCTGAAGTCCAGCTCAGCCCTCCTGTGCCACTCACAAGCAGCCCTCCTCAAGTCCAGGTCAGCCCTCCTGTGTCACTCATAAGCAGCCCTCATCAAGTCCAGCTCAGCACTCCTCAGGTCTAGCTCAGCCCTCCTCAAGTCCAGCTCAGCCCACCTCAGGTCTAGCTCAGCCCTCCTGTGTCACTCACAAGCAGCCTTCCTCAAGTCCAACTCAGCCCTCCTCAGGTCTAGCTCAGCCCTCCTGTGTCACTCACAAGCAGCCCTCCTCAAGTCCAGCTCAGCCCTCCTCAGGTCTAGTTCAGCCCTCCTGTGTCACTCACAAGCAGCCCTCCTCACGTCCAGCTCAGCCCTCCTGTGTCACTCACAAGCAGCCCGCCTCAGGTCTAGCTCAGCCCTTCTGTGTCACTCACAAGCAGCCCTCCTCAGGTCCAGCTCAGCCCTCCTGTGTCACTCACAAGCAGCCCTCCTCAAGTCCAGCTCAGCCCTCCTGTGTTACTCACAAGCAGCCTTCCTCAAGTCCAGCTCAGCCCTCCTCAGGTCTAGCTCAGCCCTCCTGTGCCACTCACAAGCAGCCCTCTTCAATTCCAGCTCAGCCCTCCTGTGTCACTCACAAGCAGCCCTCCTCAAGTCCAGCTCAGCCCTCCTGTGTCACTCACAAGCAGCCTTCCTCAGGTCCAGCTCAGCCCTCATCAAGTCCAGCTCAGCCCTCCTGTGCCACTCACAAGCAGCCCTCCTCAAGTCCAGGTCAGCCCTCCTGTGTCACTCACAAGCAGCCCTCCTCAAGTCCAGCTCAGCCCTCCTGTGTCACTCACAAGCAGCCCTCCTCAAGTCCAGCTCAGCCCTCCTCAGGTCTAGCTCAGCCCTCCTGTGCCACTCACAAGCAGCCCTCCTCAAGTCCAGGTCAGCCCTCCTGTGTCACTCATAAGCAGCCCTCCTCAAGTCCAGCTCAGCACTCCTCAGGTCTAGCTCAGCCCTCCTCAAGTCCAGCTCAGCCCACCTCAGGTCTAGCTCAGCCCTCCTGTGTCACTCACAAGCAGCCCTCCTCAAGTCCAGCTCAGCCCTCATCAGGTCTAGCTCAGCCCTCCTGTGTCACTCACAAGCAGCCCTCCTCAAGTCCAGCTCAGCCCTCCTGTGTCACTCACAAGCAGCCCGCCTCAGGTCTAGCTCAGCCCTTCTGTGTCACTCACAAGCAGCCCTCCTCAGGTCCAGCTCAGCCCTCCTGTGTCACTCACAAGCAGCCCTCCTCAAGTCCAGCTCAGCTCTCCTGTGTTACTCACAAGCAGCCTTCCTCAAGTCCAGCTCAGCCCTCCTCAGGTCTAGCTCAGCCCTCCTGTGCCACTCACAAGCAGCCCTCCTCAAGTCCAGCTCAGCCCTCCTGTGTCACTCACAAGCAGCCCTCCTCAAGTCCAGCTCAGCCCTCCTGTGTCACTCACAAGCAGCCTTCCTCAGGTCCAGCTCAGCCCTCATCAAGTCCAGCTCAGCCCTCCTGTGTCACTCACAAGCAGCCCTCCTCAAGTCCAGCTCAGCCCTCCTCAGGTCTAGCTCAGCCCTCCTGTGCCACTCACAAGCAACCCTCCTCAAGTCCAGGTCAGCCCTCCTGTGTCACTCACAAGCAGCCCTCCTCAAGTCCAGCTCAGCCCTCCTGTGTCACTCACAAGCAGCCCTCCTCAAGTCCAGCTCAGCCCTCCTGTGTCACTCATAAGCAGCCCTCCTCAAGTCCAGCACAGCACTCCTCAGGTCTAGCTCAGCCCTCCTCAAGTCCAGCTCAGCCCACCTCAGGTCTAGCTCAGCCCTCCTGTGTCACTCACAAGCATCCATCCTCAAGTCCAACTCAGCCCTCCTCAGGTCTAGCTCAGCCCTCCTGTGTCACTCACAAGCAGCCCTCCTCAAGTCCAGCTCAGCCCTCCTCAGGTCTAGATCAGCCCTCCTGTGTCATTCACAAGCAGCCCTCCTCAAGTCCAGCTCAGCCCTCCTGTGTCACTCACAAGCAGCCCGCCTCAGGTCTAGCTCAGCCCTTCTGTGTCACTCACAAGCAGCCCTCCTCAGGTCCAGCTCAGCCCTCCTGTGTCACTCACAAGCAGCCCTCCTCAAGTCCAGCTCAGCCCTCCTCTGTCACTCACAAGCAGCCCTCCTCAAGTCCAGCTCAGCCCTCCTGTGTCACTCACAAGCAGCCTTCCTCAGGTCCAGCTCAGCCCTCATCAAGTCCAGCTCAGCCCTCCTGTGTCACTCACAAGCAGCCCTCCTCAAGTCCAGCTCAGCCCTCCTCAGGTCTAGCTCAGCCCTCCTGTGCCACTCACAAGCAGCCCTCCTCAAGTCCAGGTCAGCCCTCCTGTGTCACTCACAAAGCAGCCCTCCTCAAGTCCAGCTCAGCCCTCCTGTGTCACTCAGAAGCAGCCCTCCTCAAGTCCAGCTCAGCCCTCCTGTGTCAATCACAAGCAGCCCTCCTCAACTCCAGCTCAGCCCTCCTCAGGTCTAGCTCAGCCCTCCTGTGCCACTCACAAGCAGCCATCCTCAAGTCCAGGTCAGCCCTCCTGTGTCACTCATAAGCAGCCCTCCTCAAGTCCAGCTCAGCACTCCTCAGGTCTAGCTCAGCCCTCCTCAAGTCCAGCTCAGCCCACCTCAGGTCTAGCTCAGCCCTCCTGTGTCACTCACAAGCAGCCTTCCTCAAGTCCAACTCAGCCCTCCTCAGGTCTAGCTCAGCCCTCCTGTGTCACTCACAAGCATCCCTCCTCAAGTCCAGCTCAGCCCTCCTGTGTCACTCACAAGCAGCCCGCCTCAGGTCTAGCTCAGCCCTCCTCAGGTCTAGCTCAGCCCTCCTGTGTCACTCACAAGCAGCCCTCCTCAGGTCCAGCTCAGCCCTCCTGTGTCACTCACAAGCAGCCCTCCTCAAGTCCAGCTCAGCTCTCCTGTGTTACTCACAAGCAGCCTTCCTCAAGTCCAGCTCAGCCCTCCTCAGGTCTAGCTCAGCCCTCCTGTGCCACTCACAAGCAGCCCTCCTCAAGTCCAGCTCAGCCCTCCTGTGTCACTCACAAGCAGCCCTCCTCAAGTCCAGCTCAGCCCTCCTGTGTCACTCACAAGCAGCCTTCCTCAGGTCCAGCTCAGCCCTCATCAAGTCCAGCTCAGCCCTCCTGTGTCACTCACAAGCAGCCCTCCTCAAGTCCAGCTCAGCCCTCCTCAGGTCTAGCTCAGCCCTCCTGTGCCACTCACAAGCAACCCTCCTCAAGTCCAGGTCAGCCCTCCTGTGTCACTCACAAGCAGCCCTCCTCAAGTCCAGCTCAGCCCTCCTGTGTCACTCACAAGCAGCCCTCCTCAAGTCCAGCTCAGCCCTCCTGTGTCACTCATAAGCAGCCCTCCTCAAGTCCAGCACAGCACTCCTCAGGTCTAGCTCAGCCCTCCTCAAGTCCAGCTCAGCCCACCTCAGGTCTAGCTCAGCCCTCCTGTGTCACTCACAAGCATCCATCCTCAAGTCCAACTCAGCCCTCCTCAGGTCTAGCTCAGCCCTCCTGTGTCACTCACAAGCAGCCCTCCTCAAGTCCAGCTCAGCCCTCCTCAGGTCTAGATCAGCCCTCCTGTGTCATTCACAAGCAGCCCTCCTCAAGTCCAGCTCAGCCCTCCTGTGTCACTCACAAGCAGCCCGCCTCAGGTCTAGCTCAGCCCTTCTGTGTCACTCACAAGCAGCCCTCCTCAGGTCCAGCTCAGCCCTCCTGTGTCACTCACAAGCAGCCCTCCTCAAGTCCAGCTCAGCCCTCCTCTGTCACTCACAAGCAGCCCTCCTCAAGTCCAGCTCAGCCCTCCTGTGTCACTCACAAGCAGCCTTCCTCAGGTCCAGCTCAGCCCTCATCAAGTCCAGCTCAGCCCTCCTGTGTCACTCACAAGCAGCCCTCCTCAAGTCCAGCTCAGCCCTCCTCAGGTCTAGCTCAGCCCTCCTGTGCCACTCACAAGCAGCCCTCCTCAAGTCCAGGTCAGCCCTCCTGTGTCACTCACAAAGCAGCCCTCCTCAAGTCCAGCTCAGCCCTCCTGTGTCACTCAGAAGCAGCCCTCCTCAAGTCCAGCTCAGCCCTCCTGTGTCAATCACAAGCAGCCCTCCTCAACTCCAGCTCAGCCCTCCTCAGGTCTAGCTCAGCCCTCCTGTGCCACTCACAAGCAGCCATCCTCAAGTCCAGGTCAGCCCTCCTGTGTCACTCATAAGCAGCCCTCCTCAAGTCCAGCTCAGCACTCCTCAGGTCTAGCTCAGCCCTCCTCAAGTCCAGCTCAGCCCACCTCAGGTCTAGCTCAGCCCTCCTGTGTCACTCACAAGCAGCCTTCCTCAAGTCCAACTCAGCCCTCCTCAGGTCTAGCTCAGCCCTCCTGTGTCACTCACAAGCATCCCTCCTCAAGTCCAGCTCAGCCCTCCTGTGTCACTCACAAGCAGCCCGCCTCAGGTCTAGCTCAGCCCTCCTCAGGTCTAGCTCAGCCCTCCTGTGTCACTCACAAGCAGCCCTCCTCAAGTCCAGCTCAGCCCTCCTGTGTCACTCACAAGCAGCCCTCCTCAGGTCCAGCTCAGCCCTCCTCAGGTCTAGCTCAGCCCTCCTGTGTCACTCACAAGCAGCCCTCCTCAAGTCCAGCTCAGCCCTCCTGTGTTACTCAAAAGCAGCCGTCCTCAAGTCCAGCTCAGCCCTCCTCAGGTCTAGCTCAGCCCTCCTGTGCCACTCACAAGCAGCCCTCCTCAAGTTCAGCTCAGCCCTCCTGTGTCACTCACAAGCAGCCCTCCTCAAGTCCAGCTCAGCCCTCCTGTGTCACTCACAAGCAGCCTTCCTCAAGTCCAGCTCAGCCCTCCTCAGGTCTAGCTCAGCCCTCCTGTGTCACTCACAAGCAGCCCTCCTCAAGTCTAGCTCAGCCCTCCTGTGTCATTCACAAGCAGCCCTCCTCAAGTCCAGCTCAGCCCTCCTGTGTCACTCACAAGCAGCCCTCCTCAAGTCCAGCTCAGCCCTCCTCAGGTCTAGCTCAGCCCTCCTGTGTCATTCACAAGCAGCCCTCCTCAAGTCCAGCTCAGCCCTCCTGTGTTACTCACAAGCAGCCTTCCTCAAGTCCAGCTCAGCCCTCCTCAGGTCTAGCTCAGCCCTCCTGTGTCACTCACAAGCAGCCCTTCTCAAGTCCAGCTCAGCCCTCCTCAGGTCCAGCTCAGCCCTCCTGTGTCACTCACAAGCAGCCCTCCTCAAGTCCAGCTCAGCCCTCCTCAGGTCTAGCTCAGCCCTCCTGTGTCATTCACAAGCAGCCCTCCTCAAGTCCAGCTCAGCCCTCCTGTGTTACTCACAAGCAGCCTTCCTCAAGTCCAGCTCAGCCCTCCTCAGGTCTAGCTCAGCCCTCCTGTGCCACTCACAAGCAGCCCTCCTCAAGTTCAGCTCAGCCCTCCTGTGTCACTCACAAGCAGCCCTCCTCAAGTCCAGCTCAGCCCTCCTCAGGTCCAGCTCAGCCCTCCTGTGTCACTCACAAGCAGCCCTCCTCAAGTTCAGCTCAGCCCTCCTGTGTCACTCACAAGCAGCCCTCCTCAAGTCCAGCTCAGCCCTCCTCAGGTCTAGATCAGCCCTCCTGTGTCATTCACAAGCAGCCCTCCTCAAGTCCAGCTCAGCCCTCCTGTGTCACTCACAAGCAGCCGTCCTCAAGTCCAGCTCAGCCCTCCTCAGGTCTAGCTCAGCCCTCCTGTGTCATTCACAAGCAGCCCTCCTCAAGTCCAGCTCAGCCCTCCTGTGTTACTCACAAGCAGCCTTCCTCAAGTCCAGCTCAGCCCTCCTCAGGTCTAGCTCAGCCCTCCTGTGTCACTCACAAGCAGCCCTCCTCAAGTCCAGCTCAGCCCTCCTCAGGTCCAGCTCAGCCCTCCTGTGTCATTCACAAGCAGCCCTCCTCAAGTCCAGCTCAGCCCTCCTGTGTTACTCACAAGCAGCCTTCCTCAAGTCCAGCTCAGCCCTCCTCAGGTCTAGCTCAGCCCTCCTGTGCCACTCACAAGCAGCCCTCCTCAAGTCCAGCTCAGCCCTCCTCAGGTCCAGCTCAGCCCTCCTGTGTCATTCACAAGCAGCCCTCCTCAAGTCCAGCTCAGCCCTCCTGTGTTACTCACAAGCAGCCTTCCTCAAGTCCAGCTCAGCCCTCCTCAGGTCTAGCTCAGCCCTCCTGTGTCACTCACAAGCAGCCCTCCTCAAGTCCAGCTCAGCCCTCCTCAGGTCCAGCTCAGCCCTCCTGTGTCATTCACAAGCAGCCCTCCTCAAGTCCAGCTCAGCCCTCCTCAGGTCTAGCTCAGCCCTCCTGTGTCATTCACAAGCAGCCCTCCTCAAGTCCAGCTCAGCCCTCCTGTGTTACTCACAAGCAGCCTTCCTCAAGTCCAGCTCAGCCCTCCTCAGGTCTAGCTCAGCCCTCCTGTGCCACTCACAAGCAGCCCTCCTCAAGTTCAGCTCAGCCCTCCTGTGTCACTCACAAGCAGCCCTCCTCAAGTCCACCTCAGCCCTCCTCAGGTCTAGCTCAGCCCTCCTGTGTCATTCACAAGCAGCCCTCCTCAAGTCCAGCTCAGCCCTCCTGTGTCACTCACAAGCAGCCCTCCTCAAGTCCAGCTCAGCCCTCCTCAGGTCTAGCTCAGCCCTCCTGTGTCACTCACAAGCAGCCCTCCTCAAGTCCAGCTCAGCCCTCCTGTGTCACTCACAAGCAGCCCTCCTCAAGTCCAGCTCAGCCCTCCTGTGTCACTCATAAGCAGCCCTCCTCAAGTCCAGCACAGCACTCCTCAGGTCTAGCTCAGCCCTCCTCAAGTCCAGCTCAGCCCACCTCAGGTCTAGCTCAGCCCTCCTGTGTCACTCACAAGCAGCCATCCTCAAGTCCAACTCAGCCCTCCTCAGGTCTAGCTCAGCCCTCCTGTGTCACTCACAAGCAGCCCTCCTCAAGTCCAGCTCAGCCCTCCTCAGGTCTAGATCAGCCCTCCTGTGTCATTCACAAGCAGCCCTCCTCAAGTCCAGCTCAGCCCTCCTGTGTCACTCACAAGCAGCCCGCCTCAGGTCTAGCTCAGCCCTTCTGTGTCACTCACAAGCAGCCCTCCTCAGGTCCAGCTCAGCCCTCCTGTGTCACTCACAAGCAGCCCTCCTCAAGTCCAGCTCAGCCCTCCTGTGTTACTCACAAGCAGCCTTCCTCAAGTCCAGCTCAGCCCTCCTCAGGTCTAGCTCAGCCCTCCTGTGCCACTCACAAGCAGCCCTCCTCAAGTCCAGCTCAGCCCTCCTCTGTCACTCACAAGCAGCCCTCCTCAAGTCCAGCTCAGCCCTCCTGTGTCACTCACAAGCAGCCTTCCTCAGGTCCAGCTCAGCCCTCATCAAGTCCAGCTCAGCCCTCCTGTGTCACTCACAAGCAGCCCTCCTCAAGTCCAGCTCAGCCCTCCTCAGGTCTAGCTCAGCCCTCCTGTGCCACTCACAAGCAGCCCTCCTCAAGTCCAGGTCAGCCCTCCTGTGTCACTCACAAAGCAGCCCTCATCAAGTCCAGCTCAGCCCTCCTGTGTCACTCACAAGCAGCCTTCCTCAAGTCCAGCTCAGCCCTCCTGTGTCACTCACAAGCAGCCCTCCTCAAGTCCAGCTCAGCCCTCCTCAGGTCTAGCTCAGCCCTCCTGTGCCACTCACAAGCAGCCATCCTCAAGTCCAGGTCAGCCCTCCTGTGTCACTCATAAGCAGCCCTCCTCAAGTCCAGCTCAGCACTCCTCAGGTCTAGCTCAGCCCTCCTCAAGTCCAGCTCAGCCCACCTCAGGTCTAGCTCAGCCCTCCTGTGTCACTCACAAGCAGCCTTCCTCAAGTCCAACTCAGCCCTCCTCAGGTCTAGCTCAGCCCTCCTGTGTCACTCACAAGCATCCCTCCTCAAGTCCAGCTCAGCCCTCCTGTGTCACTCACAAGCAGCCCGCCTCAGGTCTAGCTCAGCCCTCCTCAGGTCCAGCTCAGCCCTCCTGTGTCACTCACAAGCAGCCCGCCTCAGGTCTAGCTCAGCCCTCCTCAAGTCCAGCTCAGCCCTCCTGTGTCACTCACAAGCAGCCCTCCTCAGGTCCAGCTCAGCCCTCCTCAGGTCTAGCTCAGCCCTCCTGTGCCACTCACAAGCAGCCCTCCTCAAGTTCAGCTCAGCCCTCCTGTGTCACTCACAAGCAGCCCTCCTCAAGTCCACCTCAGCCCTCCTCAGGTCTAGCTCAGCCCTCCTGTGTCATTCACAAGCAGCCCTCCTCAAGTCCAGCTCAGCCCTCCTGTGTCACTCACAAGCAGCCCTCCTCAAGTCCAGCTCAGCCCTCCTCAGGTCTAGCTCAGCCCTCCTGTGTCACTCACAAGCAGCCCTCCTCAAGTCCAGCTCAGCCCTCCTGTGTCACTCACAAGCAGCCCTCCTCAAGTCCAGCTCAGCCCTCCTGTGTCACTCATAAGCAGCCCTCCTCAAGTCCAGCACAGCACTCCTCAGGTCTAGCTCAGCCCTCCTCAAGTCCAGCTCAGCCCACCTCAGGTCTAGCTCAGCCCTCCTCTGTCACTCACAAGCAGCCCTCCTCAAGTCCAGCTCAGCCCTCCTGTGTCACTCACAAGCAGCCTTCCTCAGGTCCAGCTCAGCCCTCATCAAGTCCAGCTCAGCCCTCCTGTGTCACTCACAAGCAGCCCTCCTCAAGTCCAGCTCAGCCCTCCTCAGGTCTAGCTCAGCCCTCCTGTGCCACTCACAAGCAGCCCTCCTCAAGTCCAGGTCAGCCCTCCTGTGTCACTCACAAAGCAGCCCTCCTCAAGTCCAGCTCAGCCCTCCTGTGTCACTCAGAAGCAGCCCTCCTCAAGTCCAGCTCAGCCCTCCTGTGTCAATCACAAGCAGCCCTCCTCAACTCCAGCTCAGCCCTCCTCAGGTCTAGCTCAGCCCTCCTGTGCCACTCACAAGCAGCCATCCTCAAGTCCAGGTCAGCCCTCCTGTGTCACTCATAAGCAGCCCTCCTCAAGTCCAGCTCAGCACTCCTCAGGTCTAGCTCAGCCCTCCTCAAGTCCAGCTCAGCCCACCTCAGGTCTAGCTCAGCCCTCCTGTGTCACTCACAAGCAGCCTTCCTCAAGTCCAACTCAGCCCTCCTCAGGTCTAGCTCAGCCCTCCTGTGTCACTCACAAGCATCCCTCCTCAAGTCCAGCTCAACCCTCCTGTGTCACTCACAAGCAGCCCGCCTCAGGTCTAGCTCAGCCCTCCTCAGGTCTAGCTCAGCCCTCCTGTGTCACTCACAAGCAGCCCTCCTCAAGTCCAGCTCAGCCCTCCTGTGTCACTCACAAGCAGCCCTCCTCAGGTCCAGCTCAGCCCTCCTCAGGTCTAGCTCAGCCCTCCTGTGTCACTCACAAGCAGCCCTCCTCAAGTCCAGCTCAGCCCTCCTGTGTTACTCAAAAGCAGCCGTCCTCAAGTCCAGCTCAGCCCTCCTCAGGTCTAGCTCAGCCCTCCTGTGCCACTCACAAGCAGCCCTCCTCAAGTTCAGCTCAGCCCTCCTGTGTCACTCACAAGCAGCCCTCCTCAAGTCCAGCTCAGCCCTCCTGTGTCACTCACAAGCAGCCTTCCTCAAGTCCAGCTCAGCCCTCCTCAGGTCTAGCTCAGCCCTCCTGTGTCACTCACAAGCAGCCCTCCTCAAGTCTAGCTCAGCCCTCCTGTGTCATTCACAAGCAGCCCTCCTCAAGTCCAGCTCAGCCCTCCTGTGTCACTCACAAGCAGCCCTCCTCAAGTCCAGCTCAGCCCTCCTCAGGTCTAGCTCAGCCCTCCTGTGTCATTCACAAGCAGCCCTCCTCAAGTCCAGCTCAGCCCTCCTGTGTTACTCACAAGCAGCCTTCCTCAAGTCCAGCTCAGCCCTCCTCAGGTCTAGCTCAGCCCTCCTGTGCCACTCACAAGCAGCCCTCCTCAAGTTCAGCTCAGCCCTCCTGTGTCACTCACAAGCAGCCCTCCTCAAGTCCAGCTCAGCCCTCCTCAGGTCCAGCTCAGCCCTCCTGTGTCACTCACAAGCAGCCCTCCTCAAGTTCAGCTCAGCCCTCCTGTGTCACTCACAAGCAGCCCTCCTCAAGTCCAGCTCAGCCCTCCTCAGGTCTAGATCAGCCCTCCTGTGTCATTCACAAGCAGCCCTCCTCAAGTCCAGCTCAGCCCTCCTGTGTCACTCACAAGCAGCCGTCCTCAAGTCCAGCTCAGCCCTCCTCAGGTCTAGCTCAGCCCTCCTGTGTCATTCACAAGCAGCCCTCCTCAAGTCCAGCTCAGCCCTCCTGTGTTACTCACAAGCAGCCTTCCTCAAGTCCAGCTCAGCCCTCCTCAGGTCTAGCTCAGCCCTCCTGTGTCACTCACAAGCAGCCCTCCTCAAGTCCAGCTCAGCCCTCCTCAGGTCCAGCTCAGCCCTCCTGTGTCATTCACAAGCAGCCCTCCTCAAGTCCAGCTCAGCCCTCCTGTGTTACTCACAAGCAGCCTTCCTCAAGTCCAGCTCAGCCCTCCTCAGGTCTAGCTCAGCCCTCCTGTGCCACTCACAAGCAGCCCTCCTCAAGTCCAGCTCAGCCCTCCTCAGGTCCAGCTCAGCCCTCCTGTGTCATTCACAAGCAGCCCTCCTCAAGTCCAGCTCAGCCCTCCTGTGTTACTCACAAGCAGCCTTCCTCAAGTCCAGCTCAGCCCTCCTCAGGTCTAGCTCAGCCCTCCTGTGTCACTCACAAGCAGCCCTCCTCAAGTCCAGCTCAGCCCTCCTCAGGTCCAGCTCAGCCCTCCTGTGTCATTCACAAGCAGCCCTCCTCAAGTCCAGCTCAGCCCTCCTCAGGTCTAGCTCAGCCCTCCTGTGTCATTCACAAGCAGCCCTCCTCAAGTCCAGCTCAGCCCTCCTGTGTTACTCACAAGCAGCCTTCCTCAAGTCCAGCTCAGCCCTCCTCAGGTCTAGCTCAGCCCTCCTGTGCCACTCACAAGCAGCCCTCCTCAAGTTCAGCTCAGCCCTCCTGTGTCACTCACAAGCAGCCCTCCTCAAGTCCACCTCAGCCCTCCTCAGGTCTAGCTCAGCCCTCCTGTGTCATTCACAAGCAGCCCTCCTCAAGTCCAGCTCAGCCCTCCTGTGTCACTCACAAGCAGCCCTCCTCAAGTCCAGCTCAGCCCTCCTCAGGTCTAGCTCAGCCCTCCTGTGTCACTCACAAGCAGCCCTCCTCAAGTCCAGCTCAGCCCTCCTGTGTCACTCACAAGCAGCCCTCCTCAAGTCCAGCTCAGCCCTCCTGTGTCACTCATAAGCAGCCCTCCTCAAGTCCAGCACAGCACTCCTCAGGTCTAGCTCAGCCCTCCTCAAGTCCAGCTCAGCCCACCTCAGGTCTAGCTCAGCCCTCCTGTGTCACTCACAAGCAGCCATCCTCAAGTCCAACTCAGCCCTCCTCAGGTCTAGCTCAGCCCTCCTGTGTCACTCACAAGCAGCCCTCCTCAAGTCCAGCTCAGCCCTCCTCAGGTCTAGATCAGCCCTCCTGTGTCATTCACAAGCAGCCCTCCTCAAGTCCAGCTCAGCCCTCCTGTGTCACTCACAAGCAGCCCGCCTCAGGTCTAGCTCAGCCCTTCTGTGTCACTCACAAGCAGCCCTCCTCAGGTCCAGCTCAGCCCTCCTGTGTCACTCACAAGCAGCCCTCCTCAAGTCCAGCTCAGCCCTCCTGTGTTACTCACAAGCAGCCTTCCTCAAGTCCAGCTCAGCCCTCCTCAGGTCTAGCTCAGCCCTCCTGTGCCACTCACAAGCAGCCCTCCTCAAGTCCAGCTCAGCCCTCCTCTGTCACTCACAAGCAGCCCTCCTCAAGTCCAGCTCAGCCCTCCTGTGTCACTCACAAGCAGCCTTCCTCAGGTCCAGCTCAGCCCTCATCAAGTCCAGCTCAGCCCTCCTGTGTCACTCACAAGCAGCCCTCCTCAAGTCCAGCTCAGCCCTCCTCAGGTCTAGCTCAGCCCTCCTGTGCCACTCACAAGCAGCCCTCCTCAAGTCCAGGTCAGCCCTCCTGTGTCACTCACAAAGCAGCCCTCCTCAAGTCCAGCTCAGCCCTCCTGTGTCACTCACAAGCAGCCTTCCTCAAGTCCAGCTCAGCCCTCCTGTGTCACTCACAAGCAGCCCTCCTCAAGTCCAGCTCAGCCCTCCTCAGGTCTAGCTCAGCCCTCCTGTGCCACTCACAAGCAGCCATCCTCAAGTCCAGGTCAGCCCTCCTGTGTCACTCATAAGCAGCCCTCCTCAAGTCCAGCTCAGCACTCCTCAGGTCTAGCTCAGCCCTCCTCAAGTCCAGCTCAGCCCACCTCAGGTCTAGCTCAGCCCTCCTGTGTCACTCACAAGCAGCCTTCCTCAAGTCCAACTCAGCCCTCCTCAGGTCTAGCTCAGCCCTCCTGTGTCACTCACAAGCATCCCTCCTCAAGTCCAGCTCAGCCCTCCTGTGTCACTCACAAGCAGCCCGCCTCAGGTCTAGCTCAGCCCTCCTCAGGTCTAGCTCAGCCCTCCTGTGTCACTCACAAGCATCCCTCCTCAAGTCCAGCTCAGCCCTCCTGTGTCACTCACAAGCAGCCCGCCTCAGGTCTAGCTCAGCCCTCCTCAGGTCTAGCTCAGCCCTCCTGTGTCACTCACAAGCAGCCCTCCTCAAGTCCAGCTCAGCCCTCCTGTGTCACTCACAAGCAGCCCTCCTCAGGTCCAGCTCAGCCCTCCTCAGGTCTAGCTCAGCCCTCCTGTGCCACTCACAAGCAGCCCTCCTCAAGTTCAGCTCAGCCCTCCTGTGTCACTCACAAGCAGCCCTCCTCAAGTCCACCTCAGCCCTCCTCAGGTCTAGCTCAGCCCTCCTGTGTCATTCACAAGCAGCCCTCCTCAAGTCCAGCTCAGCCCTCCTGTGTCACTCACAAGCAGCCCTCCTCAAGTCCAGCTCAGCCCTCCTCAGGTCTAGCTCAGCCCTCCTGTGTCACTCACAAGCAGCCCTCCTCAAGTCCAGCTCAGCCCTCCTGTGTCACTCACAAGCAGCCCTCCTCAAGTCCAGCTCAGCCCTCCTGTGTCACTCATAAGCAGCCCTCCTCAAGTCCAGCACAGCACTCCTCAGGTCTAGCTCAGCCCTCCTCAAGTCCAGCTCAGCCCACCTCAGGTCTAGCTCAGCCCTCCTGTGTCACTCACAAGCAGCCATCCTCAAGTCCAACTCAGCCCTCCTCAGGTCTAGCTCAGCCCTCCTGTGTCACTCACAAGCAGCCCTCCTCAAGTCCAGCTCAGCCCTCCTCAGGTCTAGATCAGCCCTCCTGTGTCATTCACAAGCAGCCCTCCTCAAGTCCAGCTCAGCCCTCCTGTGTCACTCACAAGCAGCCCGCCTCAGGTCTAGCTCAGCCCTTCTGTGTCACTCACAAGCAGCCCTCCTCAGGTCCAGCTCAGCCCTCCTGTGTCACTCACAAGCAGCCATCCTCAAGTCCAGCTCAGCCCTCCTGTGTTACTCACAAGCAGCCTTCCTCAAGTCCAGCTCAGCCCTCCTCAGGTCTAGCTCAGCCCTCCTGTGCCACTCACAAGCAGCCCTCCTCAAGTCCAGCTCAGCCCTCCTCTGTCACTCACAAGCAGCCCTCCTCAAGTCCAGCTCAGCCCTCCTGTGTCACTCACAAGCAGCCTTCCTCAGGTCCAGCTCAGCCCTCATCAAGTCCAGCTCAGCCCTCCTGTTTCACTCACAAGCAGCCCTCCTCAAGTCCAGCTCAGCCCTCCTCAGGTCTAGCTCAGCCCTCCTGTGCCACTCACAAGCAGCCCTCCTCAAGTCCAGGTCAGCCCTCCTGTGTCACTCACAAAGCAGCCCTCCTCAAGTCCAGCTCAGCCCTCCTGTGTCACTCACAAGCAGCCTTCCTCAAGTCCAGCTCAGCCCTCCTGTGTCACTCACAAGCAGCCCTCCTCAAGTCCAGCTCAGCCCTCCTCAGGTCTAGCTCAGCCCTCCTGTGCCACTCACAAGCAGCCATCCTCAAGTCCAGGTCAGTCCTCCTGTGTCACTCATAAGCAGCCCTCCTCAAGTCCAGCTCAGCACTCCTCAGGTCTAGCTCAGCCCTCCTCAAGTCCAGCTCAGCCCACCTCAGGTCTAGCTCAGCCCTCCTGTGTCACTCACAAGCAGCCTTCCTCAAGTCCAACTCAGCCCTCCTCAGGTCTAGCTCAGCCCTCCTGTGTCACTCACAAGCATCCCTCCTCAAGTCCAGCTCAGCCCTCCTGTGTCACTCACAAGCAGCCCGCCTCAGGTCTAGCTCAGCCCTCCTCAGGTCTAGCTCAGCCCTCCTGTGTCACTCACAAGCAGCCCTCCTCAAGTCCAGCTCAGCCCTCCTGTGTCACTCACAAGCAGCCCTCCTCAGGTCCAGCTCAGCCCTCCTCAGGTCTAGCTCAGCCCTCCTGTGTCACTCACAAGCAGCCCTCCTCAAGTCCAGCTCAGCCCTCCTGTGTTACTCAAAAGCAGCCTTCCTCAAGTCCAGCTCAGCCCTCCTCAGGTCTAGCTCAGCCCTCCTGTGCCACTCACAAGCAGCCCTCCTCAAGTTCAGCTCAGCCCTCCAGTGTCACTCACAAGCAGCCCTCCTCAAGTCCAGCTCAGCCCTCCTCAGGTCTAGCTCAGCCCTCCTGTGTCATTCACAAGCAGCCCTCCTCAAGTCCAGCTCAGCCCTCCTGTGTCACTCACAAGCAGCCCTCCTCAAGTCCAGCTCAGCCCTCCTCAGGTCTAGCTCAGCCCTCCTGTGTCATTCACAAGCAGCCCTCCTCAAGTCCAGCTCAGCCCTCCTGTGTTACTCACAAGCAGCCTTCCTCAAGTCCAGCTCAGCCCTCCTCAGGTCTAGCTCAGCCCTCCTGTGCCACTCACAAGCAGCCCTCCTCAAGTTCAGCTCAGCCCTCCAGTGTCACTCACAAGCAGCCCTCCTCAAGTCCAGGTCAGCCCTCCTGTGTCACTCACAAGCAGCCCTCCTCAAGTCCAGCTCAGCCCTCCTGTGTCACACATAAGCAGCCCTCCTCAAGTCCAGCTCAGCACTCCTCAGGTCTAGCTCAGCCCTCCTCAAGTCCAGCTCAGCCCACCTCAGGTCTAGCTCAGCCCTCCTGTGTCACTCACAAGCAGCCTTCCTCAAGTCCAACTCAGCCCTCCTCAGGTCTAGCTCAGCCCTCCTGTGTCACTCACAAGCAGCCCTCCTCAAGTCCAGCTCAGCCCTCCTCAGGTCTAGCTCAGCCCTCCTGTGTCATTCACAAGCAGCCCTCCTCAAGTCCAGCTCAGCCCTCCTGTGTCACTCACAAGCAGCCCTCCTCAAGTCCAGCTCAGCCCTCCTGTGTTACTCAAAAGCAGCCGTCCTCAAGTCCAGCTCAGCCCTCCTCAGGTCTAGCTCAGCCCTCCTGTGCCACTCACAAGCAGCCCTCCTCAAGTTCAGCTCAGCCCTCCTGTGTCACTCACAAGCAGCCCTCCTCAAGTCCAGCTCAGCCCTCCTGTGTCACTCACAAGCATCCCTCCTCAAGTCCAGCTCAGCCCTCCTGTGTCACTCACAAGCAGCCTGCCTCAGGTCTAGCTCAGCCCTCCTCAGGTCTAGCTCAGCCCTCCTGTGTCACTCACAAGCAGCCCTCCTCAAGTCCAGCTCAGCCCTCCTGTGTCACTCACAAGCAGCCCTCCTCAGGTCCAGCTCAGCCCTCCTCAGGTCTAGCTCAGCCCTCCTGTGTCACTCACAAGCAGCCCTCCTCAAGTCCAGCTCAGCCCTCCTGTGTTACTCAAAAGCAGCCTTCCTCAAGTCCAGCTCAGCCCTCCTCAGGTCTAGCTCAGCCCTCCTGTGCCACTCACAAGCAGCCCTCCTCAAGTTCAGCTCAGCCCTCCAGTGTCACTCACAAGCAGCCCTCCTCAAGTCCAGCTCAGCCCTCCTCAGGTCCAGCTCAGCCCTCCTGTGTCATTCACAAGCAGCCCTCCTCAAGTCCAGCTCAGCCCTCCTGTGTCACTCACAAGCAGCCCTCCTCAAGTCCAGCTCAGCCCTCCTCAGGTCTAGCTCAGCCCTCCTGTGTCATTCACAAGCAGCCCTCCTCAAGTCCAGCTCAGCCCTCCTGTGTTACTCACAAGCAGCCTTCCTCAAGTCCAGCTCAGCCCTCCTCAGGTCTAGCTCAGCCCTCCTGTGCCACTCACAAGCAGCCCTCCTCAAGTTCAGCTCAGCCCTCCAGTGTCACTCACAAGCAGCCCTCCTCAAGTCCAGGTCAGCCCTCCTGTGTCACTCACAAGCAGCCCTCCTCAAGTCCAGCTCAGCCCTCCTGTGTCACACATAAGCAGCCCTCCTCAAGTCCAGCTCAGCACTCCTCAGGTCTAGCTCAGCCCTCCTCAAGTCCAGCTCAGCCCACCTCAGGTCTAGCTCAGCCCTCCTGTGTCACTCACAAGCAGCCTTCCTCAAGTCCAACTCAGCCCTCCTCAGGTCTAGCTCAGCCCTCCTGTGTCACTCACAAGCAGCCCTCCTCAAGTCCAGCTCAGCCCTCCTCAGGTCTAGCTCAGCCCTCCTGTGTCATTCACAAGCAGCCCTCCTCAAGTCCAGCTCAGCCCTCCTGTGTCACTCACAAGCAGCCCTCCTCAAGTCCAGCTCAGCCCTCCTGTGTTACTCAAAAGCAGCCGTCCTCAAGTCCAGCTCAGCCCTCCTCAGGTCTAGCTCAGCCCTCCTGTGCCACTCACAAGCAGCCCTCCTCAAGTTCAGCTCAGCCCTCCTGTGTCACTCACAAGCAGCCCTCCTCAAGTCCAGCTCAGCCCTCCTGTGTCACTCACAAGCAGCCTTCCTCAAGTCCAGCTCAGCCCTCCTCAGGTCTAGCTCAGCCCTCCTGTGTCACTCACAAGCAGCCCTCCTCAAGTCTAGCTCAGCCCTCCTGTGTCATTCACAAGCAGCCCTCCTCAAGTCCCGCTCAGCCCTCCTGTGTCACTCACAAGCAGCCCTCCTCAAGTCCAGCTCAGCCCTCCTCAGGTCTAGCTCAGCCCTCCTGTGTCATTCACAAGCAGCCCTCCTCAAGTCCAGCTCAGCCCTCCTGTGTTACTCACAAGCAGCCTTCCTCAAGTCCAGCTCAGCCCTCCTCAGGTCTAGCTCAGCCCTCCTGTGTCACTCACAAGCAGCCCTCCTCAAGTCCAGCTCAGCCCTCCTCAGGTCCAGCTCAGCCCTCCTGTGTCAATCACAAGCAGCCCTCCTCAAGTCCAGCTCAGCCCTCCTCAGGTCTAGCTCAGCCCTCCTGTGTCATTCACAAGCAGCCCTCCTCAAGTCCAGCTCAGCCCTCCTGTGTTACTCACAAGCAGCCTTCCTCAAGTCCAGCTCAGCCCTCCTCAGGTCTAGCTCAGCCCTCCTGTGCCGCTCACAAGCAGCCCTCCTCAAGTTCAGCTCAGCCCTCCTGTGTCACTCACAAGCAGCCCTCCTCAAGTCCAGCTCAGCCCTCCTCAGGTCCAGCTCAGCCCTCCTGTGTCACTCACAAGCAGCCCTCCTCAAGTTCAGCTCAGCCCTCCTGTGTCACTCACAAGCAGCCCTCCTCAAGTCCAGCTCAGCCCTCCTCAGGTCTAGCTCAGCCCTCCTGTGTCATTCACAAGCAGCCCTCCTCAAGTCCAGCTCAGCCATCCTGTGTCACTCACAAGCAGCCCTCCTCAAGTCCAGCTCAGCCCTCCTCAGGTCTAGCTCAGCCCTCCTCAGGTCTAGCTCAGCCCTCCTGTGTCACTCACAAGCAGCCCTCCTCAAGTCCAGCTCAGCCCTCCTGTGTCACTCACAAGCAGCCCTCCTCAGGTCCAGCTCAGCCCTCCTCAGGTCTAGCTCAGCCCTCCTGTGTCACTCACAAGCAGCCCTCCTCAAGTCCAGCTCAGCCCTCCTGTGTTACTCAAAAGCAGCCTTCCTCAAGTCCAGCTCAGCCCTCCTCAGGTCTAGCTCAGCCCTCCTGTGCCACTCACAAGCAGCCCTCCTCAAGTTCAGCTCAGCCCTCCAGTGTCACTCACAAGCAGCCCTCCTCAAGTCCAGCTCAGCCCTCCTCAGGTCTAGCTCAGCCCTCCTGTGTCATTCACAAGCAGCCCTCCTCAAGTCCAGCTCAGCCCTCCTGTGTCACTCACAAGCAGCCCTCCTCAAGTCCAGCTCAGCCCTCCTCAGGTCTAGCTCAGCCCTCCTGTGTCATTCACAAGCAGCCCTCCTCAAGTCCAGCTCAGCCCTCCTGTGTTACTCACAAGCAGCCTTCCTCAAGTCCAGCTCAGCCCTCCTCAGGTCTAGCTCAGCCCTCCTGTGCCACTCACAAGCAGCCCTCCTCAAGTTCAGCTCAGCCCTCCAGTGTCACTCACAAGCAGCCCTCCTCAAGTCCAGGTCAGCCCTCCTGTGTCACTCACAAGCAGCCCTCCTCAAGTCCAGCTCAGCCCTCCTGTGTCACACATAAGCAGCCCTCCTCAAGTCCAGCTCAGCACTCCTCAGGTCTAGCTCAGCCCTCCTCAAGTCCAGCTCAGCCCACCTCAGGTCTAGCTCAGCCCTCCTGTGTCACTCACAAGCAGCCTTCCTCAAGTCCAACTCAGCCCTCCTCAGGTCTAGCTCAGCCCTCCTGTGTCACTCACAAGCAGCCCTCCTCAAGTCCAGCTCAGCCCTCCTCAGGTCTAGCTCAGCCCTCCTGTGTCATTCACAAGCAGCCCTCCTCAAGTCCAGCTCAGCCCTCCTGTGTCACTCACAAGCAGCCCTCCTCAAGTCCAGCTCAGCCCTCCTGTGTTACTCAAAAGCAGCCGTCCTCAAGTCCAGCTCAGCCCTCCTCACGTCTAGCTCAGCCCTCCTGTGCCACTCACAAGCAGCCCTCCTCAAGTTCAGCTCAGCCCTCCTGTGTCACTCACAAGCAGCCCTCCTCAAGTCCAGCTCAGCCCTCCTGTGTCACTCACAAGCATCCCTCCTCAAGTCCAGCTCAGCCCTCCTGTGTCACTCACAAGCAGCCCGCCTCAGGTCTAGCTCAGCCCTCCTCAGGTCTAGCTCAGCCCTCCTGTGTCACTCACAAGCAGCCCTCCTCAAGTCCAGCTCAGCCCTCCTGTGTCACTCACAAGCAGCCCTCCTCAGGTCCAGCTCAGCCCTCCTCAGGTCTAGCTCAGCCCTCCTGTGTCACTCACAAGCAGCCCTCCTCAAGTCCAGCTCAGCCCTCCTGTGTTACTCAAAAGCAGCCTTCCTCAAGTCCAGCTCAGCCCTCCTCAGGTCTAGCTCAGCCCTCCTGTGCCACTCACAAGCAGCCCTCCTCAAGTTCAGCTCAGCCCTCCAGTGTCACTCACAAGCAGCCCTCCTCAAGTCCAGCTCAGCCCTCCTCAGGTCCAGCTCAGCCCTCCTGTGTCATTCACAAGCAGCCCTCCTCAAGTCCAGCTCAGCCCTCCTGTGTCACTCACAAGCAGCCCTCCTCAAGTCCAGCTCAGCCCTCCTCAGGTCTAGCTCAGCCCTCCTGTGTCATTCACAAGCAGCCCTCCTCAAGTCCAGCTCAGCCCTCCTGTGTTACTCACAAGCAGCCTTCCTCAAGTCCAGCTCAGCCCTCCTCAGGTCTAGCTCAGCCCTCCTGTGCCACTCACAAGCAGCCCTCCTCAAGTTCAGCTCAGCCCTCCAGTGTCACTCACAAGCAGCCCTCCTCAAGTCCAGGTCAGCCCTCCTGTGTCACTCACAAGCAGCCCTCCTCAAGTCCAGCTCAGCCCTCCTGTGTCACACATAAGCAGCCCTCCTCAAGTCCAGCTCAGCACTCCTCAGGTCTAGCTCAGCCCTCCTCAAGTCCAGCTCAGCCCACCTCAGGTCTAGCTCAGCCCTCCTGTGTCACTCACAAGCAGCCTTCCTCAAGTCCAACTCAGCCCTCCTCAGGTCTAGCTCAGCCCTCCTGTGTCACTCACAAGCAGCCCTCCTCAAGTCCAGCTCAGCCCTCCTCAGGTCTAGCTCAGCCCTCCTGTGTCATTCACAAGCAGCCCTCCTCAAGTCCAGCTCAGCCCTCCTGTGTCACTCACAAGCAGCCCTCCTCAAGTCCAGCTCAGCCCTCCTGTGTTACTCAAAAGCAGCCGTCCTCAAGTCCAGCTCAGCCCTCCTCAGGTCTAGCTCAGCCCTCCTGTGCCACTCACAAGCAGCCCTCCTCAAGTTCAGCTCAGCCCTCCTGTGTCACTCACAAGCAGCCCTCCTCAAGTCCAGCTCAGCCCTCCTGTGTCACTCACAAGCAGCCTTCCTCAAGTCCAGCTCAGCCCTCCTCAGGTCTAGCTCAGCCCTCCTGTGTCACTCACAAGCAGCCCTCCTCAAGTCTAGCTCAGCCCTCCTGTGTCATTCACAAGCAGCCCTCCTCAAGTCCCGCTCAGCCCTCCTGTGTCACTCACAAGCAGCCCTCCTCAAGTCCAGCTCAGCCCTCCTCAGGTCTAGCTCAGCCCTCCTGTGTCATTCACAAGCAGCCCTCCTCAAGTCCAGCTCAGCCCTCCTGTGTTACTCACAAGCAGCCTTCCTCAAGTCCAGCTCAGCCCTCCTCAGGTCTAGCTCAGCCCTCCTGTGTCACTCACAAGCAGCCCTCCTCAAGTCCAGCTCAGCCCTCCTCAGGTCCAGCTCAGCCCTCCTGTGTCAATCACAAGCAGCCCTCCTCAAGTCCAGCTCAGCCCTCCTCAGGTCTAGCTCAGCCCTCCTGTGTCATTCACAAGCAGCCCTCCTCAAGTCCAGCTCAGCCCTCCTGTGTTACTCACAAGCAGCCTTCCTCAAGTCCAGCTCAGCCCTCCTCAGGTCTAGCTCAGCCCTCCTGTGCCACTCACAAGCAGCCCTCCTCAAGTTCAGCTCAGCCCTCCTGTGTCACTCACAAGCAGCCCTCCTCAAGTCCAGCTCAGCCCTCCTCAGGTCCAGCTCAGCCCTCCTGTGTCACTCACAAGCAGCCCTCCTCAAGTTCAGCTCAGCCCTCCTGTGTCACTCACAAGCAGCCCTCCTCAAGTCCAGCTCAGCCCTCCTCAGGTCTAGCTCAGCCCTCCTGTGTCATTCACAAGCAGCCCTCCTCAAGTCCAGCTCAGCCATCCTGTGTCACTCACAAGCAGCCCTCCTCAAGTCCAGCTCAGCCCTCCTCAGGTCTAGCTCAGCCCTCCTGTGTCATTCACAAGCAGCCCTCCTCAAGTCCAGCTCAGCCCTCCTGTGTTACTCACAAGCAGCCTTCCTCAAGTCCAGCTCAGCCCTCCTCAGGTCTAGCTCAGCCCTCCTGTGTCATTCACAAGCAGCCCTCCTCAAGTCCCGCTCAGCCCTCCTGTGTCACTCACAAGCAGCCCTCCTCAAGTCCAGCTCAGCCCTCCTCAGGTCTAGCTCAGCCCTCCTGTGTCATTCACAAGCAGCCCTCCTCAAGTCCAGCTCAGCCCTCCTGTGTTACTCACAAGCAGCCTTCCTCAAGTCCAGCTCAGCCCTCCTCAGGTCTAGCTCAGCCCTCCTGTGTCACTCACAAGCAGCCCTCCTCAAGTCCAGCTCAGCCCTCCTCAGGTCCAGCTCAGCCCTCCTGTGTCAATCACAAGCAGCCCTCCTCAAGTCCAGCTCAGCCCTCCTCAGGTCTAGCTCAGCCCTCCTGTGTCATTCACAAGCAGCCCTCCTCAAGTCCAGCTCAGCCCTCCTCAGGTCTAGCTCAGCCCTCCTGTGCCACTCACAAGCAGCCCTCCTCAAGTTCAGCTCAGCCCTCCTGTGTCACTCACAAGCAGCCCTCCTCAAGTCCAGCTCAGCCCTCCTCAGGTCCAGCTCAGCCCTCCTGTGTCACTCACAAGCAGCCCTCCTCAAGTTCAGCTCAGCCCTCCTGTGTCACTCACAAGCAGCCCTCCTCAAGTCCAGCTCAGCCCTCCTCAGGTCTAGCTCAGCCCTCCTGTGTCATTCACAAGCAGCCCTCCTCAAGTCCAGCTCAGCCCTCCTGTGTCACTCACAAGCAGCCCTCCTCAAGTCCAGCTCAGCCCTCCTCAGGTCTAGCTCAGCCCTCCTGTGTCATTCACAAGCAGCCCTCCTCAAGTCCAGCTCAGCCCTCCTGTGTTACTCACAAGCAGCCTTCCTCAAGTCCAGCTCAGCCCTCCTCAGGTCTAGCTCAGCCCTCCTGTGTCACTCACAAGCAGCCCTCCTCAAGTCCAGCTCAGCCCTCCTCAGGTCCAGCTCAGCCCTCCTGTGTCATTCACAAGCAGCCCTCCTCAAGTCCAGCTCAGCCCTCCTCAGGTCTAGCTCAGCCCTCCTGTGTCATTCACAAGCAGTCCTCCTCAAGTCCAGCTCAGCCCTCCTGTGTTACTCACATGCAGCCTTCCTCAAGTCCAGCTCAGCCCTCCTCAGGTCTAGCTCAGCCCTCCTGTGCCACTCACAAGCAGCCCTCCTCAAGTTCAGCTCAGACCTCCTGTGTCACTCACAAGCAGCCCTCCTCAAGTCCAGCTCAGCCCTCCTCAGGTCTAGCTCAGCCCTCCTGTGCCACTCACAAGCAGCCCTCCTCAAGTTCAGCTCAGCCCTCTTGTGTCACTCACAAGCAGCCCTCCTCAAGTCCAGCTCAGCCCTCCTCAGGTCCAGCTCAGCCCTCCTGTGTCACTCACAAGCAGCCCTCCTCAAGTTCAGCTCAGCCCTCCTGTGTCACTCACAAGCAGCCCTCCTCAAGTCCAGCTCAGCCCTCCTCAGGTCTAGCTCAGCCCTCCTGTGTCATTCACAAGCAGCCCTCCTCAAGTCCAGCTCAGCCCTCCTGTGTCACTCACAAGCAGCCCTCCTCAAGTCCAGCTCAGCCCTCCTCAGGTCTAGCTCAGCCCTCCTGTGTCATTCACAAGCAGCCCTCCTCAAGTCCAGCTCAGCCCTCCTGTGTTACTCACAAGCAGCCTTCCTCAAGTCCAGCTCAGCCCTCCTCAGGTCTAGCTCAGCCCTCCTGTGTCACTCACAAGCAGCCCTCCTCAAGTCCAGCTCAGCCCTCCTCAAGTCCAGCTCAGCCCTCCTATGCCACTCACAAGCAGCCCTCCTCAAGTCCAGCTCAGCCCTCCTGTGTCACTCACAAGCAGCCCTCCTCAAGTCCAGCTCAGCCCTCCTCAGGTCTAGCTCAGCCCTCCTGTGCCACTCACAAGCAGCCATCCTCAAGTCCAGGTCAGCCCTCCTGTGTCACTCATAAGCAGCCCTCCTCAAGTCCAGCTCAGCACTCCTCAGGTCTAGCTCAGCCCTCCTCAAGTCCAGCTCAGCCCACCTCAGGTCTAGCTCAGCCCTCCTGTGTCACTCACAAGCAGCCTTCCTCAAGTCCAACTCAGCCCTCCTCAGGTCTAGCTCAGCCCTCCTGTGTCACTCACAAGCATCCCTCCTCAAGTCCAGCTCAGCCCTCCTGTGTCACTCACAAGCAGCCCGCCTCAGGTCTAGCTCAGCCCTCCTCAGGTCTAGCTCAGCCCTCCTGTGTCACTCACAAGCAGCCCTCCTCAAGTCCAGCTCAGCCCTCCTGTGTCACTCACAAGCAGCCCTCCTCAGGTCCAGCTCAGCCCTCCTCAGGTCTAGCTCAGCCCTCCTGTGTCACTCACAAGCAGCCCTCCTCAAGTCCAGCTCAGCCCTCCTGTGTTACTCAAAAGCAGCCTTCCTCAAGTCCAGCTCAGCCCTCCTCAGGTCTAGCTCAGCCCTCCTGTGCCACTCACAAGCAGCCCTCCTCAAGTTCAGCTCAGCCCTCCAGTGTCACTCACAAGCAGCCCTCCTCAAGTCCAGCTCAGCCCTCCTCAGGTCTAGCTCAGCCCTCCTGTGTCATTCACAAGCAGCCCTCCTCAAGTCCAGCTCAGCCCTCCTGTGTCACTCACAAGCAGCCCTCCTCAAGTCCAGCTCAGCCCTCCTCAGGTCTAGCTCAGCCCTCCTGTGTCATTCACAAGCAGCCCTCCTCAAGTTCAGCTCAGCCCTCCTGTGTCACTCACAAGCAGCCCTCCTCAAGTCCAGCTCAGCCCTCCTCAGGTCTAGCTCAGCCCTCCTGTGTCATTCACAAGCAGCCCTCCTCAAGTCCAGCTCAGCCCTCCTCAGGTCTAGCTCAGCCCTCCTGTGTCATTCACAAGCAGCCCTCCTCAAGTCCAGCTCAGCCCTCCTGTGTTACTCACAAGCAGCCTTCCTCAAGTCCAGCTCAGCCCTCCTCAGGTCTAGCTCAGCCCTCCTGTGTCACTCACAAGCAGCCCTCCTCAAGTCCAGCTCAGCCCTCCTCAAGTCCAGCTCAGCCCTCCTATGCCACTCACAAGCAGCCCTCCTCAAGTCCAGCTCAGCCCTCCTGTGTCACTCACAAGCAGCCCTCCTCAAGTCCAGCTCAGCCCTCCTCAGGTCTAGCTCAGCCCTCCTGTGCCACTCACAAGCAGCCATCCTCAAGTCCAGGTCAGCCCTCCTGTGTCACTCATAAGCAGCCCTCCTCAAGTCCAGCTCAGCACTCCTGTGTCACTCACAAGCAGCCCTCCTCAAGTCCAGCTCAGCCCTCCTCAGGTCTAGCTCAGCCCTCCTGTGTCATTCACAAGCAGCCCTCCTCAAGTTCAGCTCAGCCCTCCTGTGTCACTCACAAGCAGCCCTCCTCAAGTCCAGCTCAGCCCTCCTCAGGTCTAGCTCAGCCCTCCTGTGTCATTCACAAGCAGCCCTCCTCAAGTTCAGCTCAGCCCTCCTGTGTCACTCACAAGCAGCCCTCCTCAAGTCCAGGTCAGCCCTCCTGTGTCACTCACAAGCAGCCCTCCTCTAGTCCAGCTCAGCCCTCCTGTGTCACACATAAGCAGCCCTCCTCAAGTCCAGCTCAGCACTCCTCAGGTCTAGCTCAGCCCTCCTCAAGTCCAGCTCAGCCCACCTCAGGTCTAGCTCAGCCCTCCTGTGTCACTCACAAGCAGCCTTCCTCAAGTCCAACTCAGCCCTCCTCAGGTCTAGCTCAGCCCTCCTGTGTCACTCACAAGCATCCCTCCTCAAGTCCAGCTCAGCCCTCCTGTGTCACTCACAAGCAGCCCGCCTCAGGTCTAGCTCAGCCCTCCTGTGTCACTCACAAGCAGCCCTCCTCAAGTCCAGCTCAGCCCTCCTGTGTTACTCAAAAGCAGCCTTCCTCAAGTCCAGCTCAGCCCTCCTCAGGTCTAGCTCAGCCCTCCTGTGCCACTCACAAGCAGCCCTCCTCAAGTTCAGCTCAGCCCTCCAGTGTCACTCACAAGCAGCCCTCCTCAAGTCCAGCTCAGCCCTCCTCAGGTCTAGCTCAGCCCTCCTGTGTCATTCACAAGCAGCCCTCCTCAAGTCCAGCTCAGCCCTCCTGTGTCACTCACAAGCAGCCCTCCTCAAGTCCAGCTCAGCCCTCCTCAGGTCTAGCTCAGCCCTCCTGTGTCATTCACAAGCAGCCCTCCTCAAGTTCAGCTCAGCCCTCCTGTGTCACTCACAAGCAGCCCTCCTCAAGTCCAGCTCAGCCCTCCTCAGGTCTAGCTCAGCCCTCCTGTGTCATTCACAAGCAGCCCTCCTCAAGTCCAGCTCAGCCCTCCTCAGGTCTAGCTCAGCCCTCCTGTGTCATTCACAAGCAGCCCTCCTCAAGTCCAGCTCAGCCCTCCTGTGTTACTCACAAGCAGCCTTCCTCAAGTCCAGCTCAGCCCTCCTCAGGTCTAGCTCAGCCCTCCTGTGTCACTCACAAGCAGCCCTCCTCAAGTCCAGCTCAGCCCTCCTCAAGTCCAGCTCAGCCCTCCTATGCCACTCACAAGCAGCCCTCCTCAAGTCCAGCTCAGCCCTCCTGTGTCACTCACAAGCAGCCCTCCTCAAGTCCAGCTCAGCCCTCCTCAGGTCTAGCTCAGCCCTCCTGTGCCACTCACAAGCAGCCATCCTCAAGTCCAGGTCAGCCCTCCTGTGTCACTCATAAGCAGCCCTCCTCAAGTCCAGCTCAGCACTCCTGTGTCACTCACAAGCAGCCCTCCTCAAGTCCAGCTCAGCCCTCCTCAGGTCTAGCTCAGCCCTCCTGTGTCATTCACAAGCAGCCCTCCTCAAGTTCAGCTCAGCCCTCCTGTGTCACTCACAAGCAGCCCTCCTCAAGTCCAGCTCAGCCCTCCTCAGGTCTAGCTCAGCCCTCCTGTGTCATTCACAAGCAGCCCTCCTCAAGTTCAGCTCAGCCCTCCTGTGTCACTCACAAGCAGCCCTCCTCAAGTCCAGGTCAGCCCTCCTGTGTCACTCACAAGCAGCCCTCCTCTAGTCCAGCTCAGCCCTCCTGTGTCACACATAAGCAGCCCTCCTCAAGTCCAGCTCAGCACTCCTCAGGTCTAGCTCAGCCCTCCTCAAGTCCAGCTCAGCCCACCTCAGGTCTAGCTCAGCCCTCCTGTGTCACTCACAAGCAGCCTTCCTCAAGTCCAACTCAGCCCTCCTCAGGTCTAGCTCAGCCCTCCTGTGTCACTCACAAGCATCCCTCCTCAAGTCCAGCTCAGCCCTCCTGTGTCACTCACAAGCAGCCCGCCTCAGGTCTAGCTCAGCCCTCCTGTGTCACTCACAAGCAGCCCTCCTCAAGTCCAGCTCAGCCCTCCTGTGTTACTCAAAAGCAGCCTTCCTCAAGTCCAGCTCAGCCCTCCTCAGGTCTAGCTCAGCCCTCCTGTGCCACTCACAAGCAGCCCTCCTCAAGTTCAGCTCAGCCCTCCAGTGTCACTCACAAGCAGCCCTCCTCAAGTCCAGCTCAGCCCTCCTCAGGTCTAGCTCAGCCCTCCTGTGTCATTCACAAGCAGCCCTCCTCAAGTCCAGCTCAGCCCTCCTGTGTCACTCACAAGCAGCCCTCCTCAAGTCCAGCTCAGCCCTCCTCAGGTCTAGCTCAGCCCTCCTGTGTCATTCACAAGCAGCCCTCCTCAAGTTCAGCTCAGCCCTCCTGTGTCACTCACAAGCAGCCCTCCTCAAGTCCAGCTCAGCCCTCCTCAGGTCTAGCTCAGCCCTCCTGTGTCATTCACAAGCAGCCCTCCTCAAGTCCAGCTCAGCCCTCCTCAGGTCTAGCTCAGCCCTCCTGTGTCATTCACAAGCAGCCCTCCTCAAGTCCAGCTCAGCCCTCCTGTGTTACTCACAAGCAGCCTTCCTCAAGTCCAGCTCAGCCCTCCTCAGGTCTAGCTCAGCCCTCCTGTGTCACTCACAAGCAGCCCTCCTCAAGTCCAGCTCAGCCCTCCTCAAGTCCAGCTCAGCCCTCCTATGCCACTCACAAGCAGCCCTCCTCAAGTCCAGCTCAGCCCTCCTGTGTCACTCACAAAGCAGCCCTCCTCAAGTCCAGCTCAGCCCTCCTCAGGTTTAGCTCAGCCCTCCTGTGCCACTCACAAGCAGCCATCCTCAAGTCCAGGTCAGCCCTCCTGTGTCACTCATAAGCAGCCCTCCTCAAGTCCAGCTCAGCACTCCTGTGTCACTCACAAGCAGCCCTCCTCAAGTCCAGCTCAGCCCTCCTCAGGTCTAGCTCAGCCCTCCTGTGTCATTCACAAGCAGCCCTCCTCAAGTTCAGCTCAGCCCTCCTGTGTCACTCACAAGCAGCCCTCCTCAAGTCCAGCTCAGCCCTCCTCAGGTCTAGCTCAGCCCTCCTGTGTCATTCACAAGCAGCCCTCCTCAAGTTCAGCTCAGCCCTCCTGTGTCACAAGCAGCCCTCCTCAAGTCCAGGTCAGCCCTCCTGTGTCACTCACAAGCAGCCCTCCTCTAGTCCAGCTCAGCCCTCCTGTGTCACACATAAGCAGCCCTCCTCAAGTCCAGCTCAGCACTCCTCAGGTCTAGCTCAGCCCTCCTCAAGTCCAGCTCAGCCCACCTCAGGTCTAGCTCAGCCCTCCTGTGTCACTCACAAGCAGCCTTCCTCAAGTCCAACTCAGCCCTCCTCAGGTCTAGCTCAGCCCTCCTGTGTCACTCACAAGCATCCCTCCTCAAGTCCAGCTCAGCCCTCCTGTGTCACTCACAAGCAGCCCGCCTCAGGTCTAGCTCAGCCCTCCTCAGGTCTAGCTCAGCCCTCCTGTGTCACTCACAAGCAGCCCTCCTCAAGTCCAGCTCAGCCCTCCTGTGTCACTCACAAGCAGCCCTCCTCAGGTCCAGCTCAGCCCTCCTCAGGTCTAGCTCAGCCCTCCTGTGTCACTCACAAGCAGCCCTCCTCAAGTCCAGCTCAGCCCTCCTGTGTTACTCAAAAGCAGCCTTCCTCAAGTCCAGCTCAGCCCTCCTCAGGTCTAGCTCAGCCCTCCTGTGCCACTCACAAGCAGCCCTCCTCAAGTTCAGCTCAGCCCTCCAGTGTCACTCACAAGCAGCCCTCCTCAAGTCCAGCTCAGCCCTCCTCAGGTCTAGCTCAGCCCTCCTGTGTCATTCACAAGCAGCCCTCCTCAAGTCCAGCTCAGCCCTCCTGTGTCACTCACAAGCAGCCCTCCTCAAGTCCAGCTCAGCCCTCCTCAGGTCTAGCTCAGCCCTCCTGTGTCATTCACAAGCAGCCCTCCTCAAGTCCAGCTCAGCCCTCCTGTGTTACTCACAAGCAGCCTTCCTCAAGTCCAGCTCAGCCCTCCTCAGGTCTAGCTCAGCCCTCCTGTGCCACTCACAAGCAGCCCTCCTCAAGTTCAGCTCAGCCCTCCTGTGTCACTCACAAGCAGCCCTCCTCAAGTCCAGGTCAGCCCTCCTGTGTCACTCACAAGCAGCCCTCCTCAAGTCCAGCTCAGCCCTCCTGTGTCACACATAAGCAGCCCTCCTCAAGTCCAGCTCAGCACTCCTCAGGTCTAGCTCAGCCCTCCTCAAGTCCAGCTCAGCCCACCTCAGGTCTAGCTCAGCCCTCCTGTGTCACTCACAAGCAGCCTTCCTCAAGTCCAACTCAGCCCTCCTCAGGTCTAGCTCAGCCCTCCTGTGTCACTCACAAGCAGCCCTCCTCAAGTCCAGCTCAGCCCTCCTCAGGTCTAGCTCAGCCCTCCTGTGTCATTCACAAGCAGCCCTCCTCAAGTCCAGCTCAGCCCTCCTGTGTCACTCACAAGCAGCCCTCCTCAAGTCCAGCTCAGCCCTCCTTTGTTACTCAAAAGCAGCCGTCCTCAAGTCCAGCTCAGCCCTCCTCAGGTCTAGCTCAGCCCTCCTGTGCCACTCACAAGCAGCCCTCCTCAAGTTCAGCTCAGCCCTCCTGTGTCACTCACAAGCAGCCCTCCTCAAGTCCAGCTCAGCCCTCCTGTGTCACTCACAAGCAGCCTTCCTCAAGTCCAGCTCAGCCCTCCTCAGGTCGAGCTCAGCCCTCCTGTGTCACTCACAAGCAGCCCTCCGCAAGTCTAGCTCAGCCCTCCTGTGTCATTCACAAGCAGCCCTCCTCAAGTCCCGCTCAGCCCTCCTGTGTCACTCACAAGCAGCCCTCCTCAAGTCCAGCTCAGCCCTCCTCAGGTCTAGCTCAGCCCTCCTGTGTCATTCACAAGCAGCCCTCCTCAAGTCCAGCTCAGCCCTCCTGTGTTACTCACAAGCAGCCTTCCTCAAGTCCAGCTCAGCCCTCCTCAGGTCTAGCTCAGCCCTCCTGTGTCACTCACAAGCAGCCCTCCTCAAGTCCAGCTCAGCCCTGCTCAGGTCCAGCTCAGCCCTCCTGTGTCAATCACAAGCAGCCCTCCTCAAGTCCAGCTCAGCCCTCCTCAGGTCTAGCTCAGCCCTCCTGTGTCATTCACAAGCAGCCCTCCTCAAGTCCAGCTCAGCCCTCCTGTGTTACTCACAAGCAGCCTTCCTCAAGTCCAGCTCAGCCCTCCTCAGGTCTAGCTCAGCCCTCCTGTGCCACTCACAAGCAGCCCTCCTCAAGTTCAGCTCAGCCCTCCTGTGTCACTCACAAGCAGCCCTCCTCATGTCCAGCTCAGCCCTCCTCAGGTCCAGCTCAGCCCTCCTGTGTCACTCACAAGCAGCCCTCCTCAAGTTCAGCTCAGCCCTCCTGTGTCACTCACAAGCAGCCCTCCTCAAGTCCAGCTCAGCCCTCCTCAGGTCTAGCTCAGCCCTCCTGTGTCATTCACAAGCAGCCCTCCTCAAGTCCAGCTCAGCCCTCCTGTGTCACTCACAAGCAGCCTTCCTCAAGTCCAGCTCAGCCCTCCTCAGGTCTAGCTCAGCCCTCCTGTGCCACTCACAAGCAGCCCTCCTCAAGTCCAGCTCAGCCCTCCTCAGGTCCAGCTCAGCCCTCCTGTGTCATTCACAAGCAGCCCTCCTCAAGTCCAGCTCAGCCCTCCTGTGTTACTCACAAGCAGCCTTCCTCAAGTCCAGCTCAGCCCTCCTCAGGTCTAGCTCAGCCCTCCTGTGTCACTCACAAGCAGCCCTCCTCAAGTCCAGCTCAGCCCTCCTCAGGTCCAGCTCAGCCCTCCTGTGTCATTCACAAGCAGCCCTCCTCAAGTCCAGCTCAGCCCTCCTCAGGTCTAGCTCAGCCCTCCTGTGTCATTCACAAGCAGCCCTCCTCAAGTCCAGCTCAGCCCTCCTGTGTTACTCACATGCAGCCTTCCTCAAGTCCAGCTCAGCCCTCCTCAGGTCTAGCTCAGCCCTCCTGTGCCACTCACAAGCAGCCCTCCTCAAGTTCAGCTCAGACCTCCTGTGTCACTCACAAGCAGCCCTCCTCAAGTCCAGCTCAGCCCTCCTCAGGTCTAGCTCAGCCCTCCTGTGCCACTCACAAGCAGCCCTCCTCAAGTTCAGCTCAGCCCTCTTGTGTCACTCACAAGCAGCCCTCCTCAAGTCCAGCTCAGCCCTCCTCAGGTCCAGCTCAGCCCTCCTGTGTCACTCACAAGCAGCCCTCCTCAAGTTCAGCTCAGCCCTCCTGTGTCACTCACAAGCAGCCCTCCTCAAGTCCAGCTCAGCCCTCCTCAGGTCTAGCTCAGCCCTCCTGTGTCATTCACAAGCAGCCCTCCTCAAGTCCAGCTCAGCCCTCCTGTGTCACTCACAAGCAGCCCTCCTCAAGTCCAGCTCAGGCCTCCTCAGGTCTAGCTCAGCCCTCCTGTGTCATTCACAAGCAGCCCTCCTCAAGTCCAGCTCAGCCCTCCTGTGTTACTCACAAGCAGCCTTCCTCAAGTCCAGCTCAGCCCTCCTCAGGTCTAGCTCAGCCCTCCTGTGTCACTCACAAGCAGCCCTCCTCAAGTCCAGCTCAGCCCTCCTCAAGTCCAGCTCAGCCCTCCTATGCCACTCACAAGCAGCCCTCCTCAAGTCCAGCTCAGCCCTCCTGTGTCACTCACAAGCAGCCCTCCTCAAGTTCAGCTCAGCCCTCCTGTGTGACTCACAAGCAGCCTTCCTCAGGTCCAGCTCAGCCCTCCTGTGTCACACACAAGCAGCCCTCAAGTCCAGCTCAGCCCTCCTGTGTCACTCACAAGCAGCCCTCCTCAAGTCCAGCTCAGCCCTCCTCAGGTCTAGCTCAGCCCTCCTGTGCCACTCACAAGCAGCCCTCCTCAAGTCCAGGTCAGCCCTCCTGTGTCACTCATAAGCAGCCCTCCTCAAGTCCAGCTCAGCACTCCTCAGGTCTAGCTCAGCCCTCCTCAAGTCCAGCTCAGCCCACCTCAGGTCTAGCTCAGCCCTCCTGTGTCACTCACAAGCAGCCTTCCTCAAGTCCAGCTCAGCCCTCCTCAGGTCTAGCTCAGCCCTCCTGTGTCACTCACAAGCAGCCCTCCTCAAGTCCAGCTCAGCCCTCCTGTGTCACTCACAAGCAGCCCGCCTCAGGTCTAGCTCAGCCCTCCTGTGTCACTCACAAGCAGCCCTCCTCAAGTCCAGCTCAGCCCTCCTGTGTCACTCACAAGCCGCCCGCCTCAGGTCTAGCTCAGCCCTCCTGTGTCACTCACAAGCAGCCCTCCTCAAGTCCAGCTCAGCCCTCCTGTGTCACTCACAAGCAGCCCTCCTCAGGTCCAGCTCAGCCCTCCTCAGGTCTAGCTCAGCCCTCCTGTGTCACTCACAAGCAGCCCTCCTCAAGTCCAGCTCAGCCCTCCTGTGTCACTCACAAGCAGCCTTCCTCAAGTCCAGCTCAGCCCTCCTCAGGTCTAGCTCAGCCCTCCTGTGCCACTCACAAGCAGCCCTCCTCAAGTTCAGCTCAGCTCTCCTGTGTCACTCACAAGCAGCCCTCCTCAAGTCCAGGTCAGCCCTCCTGTGTCACTCACAAGCAGCCCTCCTCAAGTCCAGCTCAGCACTCCTCAGGTCTAGCTCAGCCCTCCTGTGTCACTCACAAGCAGCCCTCCTCAAGTCCAGCTCAGCCCACCTCAGGTCTAGCTCAGCCCTCCTGTGTCACTCACAAGCAGCCTTCCTCAAGTCCAACTCAGCCCTCCTCAGGTCTAGCTCAGCCCTCCTGTGTCACTCACAAGCAGCCCTCCTCAAGTCCAGCTCAGCCCTCCTCAGGTCCAGCTCAGCCCTCCTGTGTCACTCACAAGCAGCCCTCCTCAAGTTCAGCTCAGCCCTCCTGTGTCACTCACAAGCAGCCCTCCTCAAGTCCAGCTCAGCCCTCCTCAGGTCTAGCTCAGCCCTCCTGTGTCATTCACAAGCAGCCCTCCTCAAGTCCAGCTCAGCCCTCCTGTGTCACTCACAAGCAGCCCTCCTCAAGTCCAGCTCAGCCCTCCTCAGGTCTAGCTCAGCCCTCCTGTGTCATTCACAAGCAGCCCTCCTCAAGTCCAGCTCAGCCCTCCTGTGTTACTCACAAGCAGCCTTCCTCAAGTCCAGCTCAGCCCTCCTCAGGTCTAGCTCAGCCCTCCTGTGTCACTCACAAGCAGCCCTCCTCAAGTCCAGCTCAGCCCTCCTCAGGTCCAGCTCAGCCCTCCTGTGTCATTCACAAGCAGCCCTCCTCAAGTCCAGCTCAGCCCTCCTCAGGTCTAGCTCAGCCCTCCTGTGTCATTCACAAGCAGTCCTCCTCAAGTCCAGCTCAGCCCTCCTGTGTTACTCACATGCAGCCTTCCTCAAGTCCAGCTCAGCCCTCCTCAGGTCTAGCTCAGCCCTCCTGTGCCACTCACAAGCAGCCCTCCTCAAGTTCAGCTCAGACCTCCTGTGTCACTCACAAGCAGCCCTCCTCAAGTCCAGCTCAGCCCTCCTCAGGTCTAGCTCAGCCCTCCTGTGCCACTCACAAGCAGCCCTCCTCAAGTTCAGCTCAGCCCTCTTGTGTCACTCACAAGCAGCCCTCCTCAAGTCCAGCTCAGCCCTCCTCAGGTCCAGCTCAGCCCTCCTGTGTCACTCACAAGCAGCCCTCCTCAAGTTCAGCTCAGCCCTCCTGTGTCACTCACAAGCAGCCCTCCTCAAGTCCAGCTCAGCCCTCCTCAGGTCTAGCTCAGCCCTCCTGTGTCATTCACAAGCAGCCCTCCTCAAGTCCAGCTCAGCCCTCCTGTGTCACTCACAAGCAGCCCTCCTCAAGTCCAGCTCAGCCCTCCTCAGGTCTAGCTCAGCCCTCCTGTGTCATTCACAAGCAGCCCTCCTCAAGTCCAGCTCAGCCCTCCTGTGTTACTCACAAGCAGCCTTCCTCAAGTCCAGCTCAGCCCTCCTCAGGTCTAGCTCAGCCCTCCTGTGTCACTCACAAGCAGCCCTCCTCAAGTCCAGCTCAGCCCTCCTCAAGTCCAGCTCAGCCCTCCTATGCCACTCACAAGCAGCCCTCCTCAAGTCCAGCTCAGCCCTCCTGTGTCACTCACAAGCAGCCCTCCTCAAGTCCAGCTCAGCCCTCCTCAGGTCTAGCTCAGCCCTCCTGTGCCACTCACAAGCAGCCATCCTCAAGTCCAGGTCAGCCCTCCTGTGTCACTCATAAGCAGCCCTCCTCAAGTCCAGCTCAGCACTCCTCAGGTCTAGCTCAGCCCTCCTCAAGTCCAGCTCAGCCCACCTCAGGTCTAGCTCAGCCCTCCTGTGTCACTCACAAGCAGCCTTCCTCAAGTCCAACTCAGCCCTCCTCAGGTCTAGCTCAGCCCTCCTGTGTCACTCACAAGCATCCCTCCTCAAGTCCAGCTCAGCCCTCCTGTGTCACTCACAAGCAGCCCGCCTCAGGTCTAGCTCAGCCCTCCTCAGGTCTAGCTCAGCCCTCCTGTGTCACTCACAAGCAGCCCTCCTCAAGTCCAGCTCAGCCCTCCTGTGTCACTCACAAGCAGCCCTCCTCAGGTCCAGCTCAGCCCTCCTCAGGTCTAGCTCAGCCCTCCTGTGTCACTCACAAGCAGCCCTCCTCAAGTCCAGCTCAGCCCTCCTGTGTTACTCAAAAGCAGCCTTCCTCAAGTCCAGCTCAGCCCTCCTCAGGTCTAGCTCAGCCCTCCTGTGCCACTCACAAGCAGCCCTCCTCAAGTTCAGCTCAGCCCTCCAGTGTCACTCACAAGCAGCCCTCCTCAAGTCCAGCTCAGCCCTCCTCAGGTCTAGCTCAGCCCTCCTGTGTCATTCACAAGCAGCCCTCCTCAAGTCCAGCTCAGCCCTCCTGTGTCACTCACAAGCAGCCCTCCTCAAGTCCAGCTCAGCCCTCCTCAGGTCTAGCTCAGCCCTCCTGTGTCATTCACAAGCAGCCCTCCTCAAGTCCAGCTCAGCCCTCCTGTGTTACTCACAAGCAGCCTTCCTCAAGTCCAGCTCAGCCCTCCTCAGGTCTAGCTCAGCCCTCCTGTGCCACTCACAAGCAGCCCTCCTCAAGTTCAGCTCAGCCCTCCTGTGTCACTCACAAGCAGCCCTCCTCAAGTCCAGGTCAGCCCTCCTGTGTCACTCACAAGCAGCCCTCCTCTAGTCCAGCTCAGCCCTCCTGTGTCACACATAAGCAGCCCTCCTCAAGTCCAGCTCAGCACTCCTCAGGTCTAGCTCAGCCCTCCTCAAGTCCAGCTCAGCCCACCTCAGGTCTAGCTCAGCCCTCCTGTGTCACTCACAAGCAGCCTTCCTCAAGTCCAACTCAGCCCTCCTCAGGTCTAGCTCAGCCCTCCTGTGTCACTCACAAGCATCCCTCCTCAAGTCCAGCTCAGCCCTCCTGTGTCACTCACAAGCAGCCCGCCTCAGGTCTAGCTCAGCCCTCCTCAGGTCTAGCTCAGCCCTCCTGTGTCACTCACAAGCAGCCCTCCTCAAGTCCAGCTCAGCCCTCCTGTGTCACTCACAAGCAGCCCTCCTCAGGTCCAGCTCAGCCCTCCTCAGGTCTAGCTCAGCCCTCCTGTGTCACTCACAAGCAGCCCTCCTCAAGTCCAGCTCAGCCCTCCTGTGTTACTCAAAAGCAGCCTTCCTCAAGTCCAGCTCAGCCCTCCTCAGGTCTAGCTCAGCCCTCCTGTGCCACTCACAAGCAGCCCTCCTCAAGTTCAGCTCAGCCCTCCAGTGTCACTCACAAGCAGCCCTCCTCAAGTCCAGCTCAGCCCTCCTCAGGTCTAGCTCAGCCCTCCTGTGTCATTCACAAGCAGCCCTCCTCAAGTCCAGCTCAGCCCTCCTGTGTCACTCACAAGCAGCCCTCCTCAAGTCCAGCTCAGCCCTCCTCAGGTCTAGCTCAGCCCTCCTGTGTCATTCACAAGCAGCCCTCCTCAAGTCCAGCTCAGCCCTCCTGTGTTACTCACAAGCAGCCTTCCTCAAGTCCAGCTCAGCCCTCCTCAGGTCTAGCTCAGCCCTCCTGTGCCACTCACAAGCAGCCCTCCTCAAGTTCAGCTCAGCCCTCCTGTGTCACTCACAAGCAGCCCTCCTCAAGTCCAGGTCAGCCCTCCTGTGTCACTCACAAGCAGCCCTCCTCAAGTCCAGCTCAGCCCTCCTGTGTCACACATAAGCAGCCCTCCTCAAGTCCAGCTCAGCACTCCTCAGGTCTAGCTCAGCCCTCCTCAAGTCCAGCTCAGCCCACCTCAGGTCTAGCTCAGCCCTCCTGTGTCACTCACAAGCAGCCTTCCTCAAGTCCAACTCAGCCCTCCTCAGGTCTAGCTCAGCCCTCCTGTGTCACTCACAAGCAGCCCTCCTCAAGTCCAGCTCAGCCCTCCTCAGGTCTAGCTCAGCCCTCCTGTGTCATTCACAAGCAGCCCTCCTCAAGTCCAGCTCAGCCCTCCTGTGTCACTCACAAGCAGCCCTCCTCAAGTCCAGCTCAGCCCTCCTTTGTTACTCAAAAGCAGCCGTCCTCAAGTCCAGCTCAGCCCTCCTCAGGTCTAGCTCAGCCCTCCTGTGCCACTCACAAGCAGCCCTCCTCAAGTTCAGCTCAGCCCTCCTGTGTCACTCACAAGCAGCCCTCCTCAAGTCCAGCTCAGCCCTCCTGTGTCACTCACAAGCAGCCTTCCTCAAGTCCAGCTCAGCCCTCCTCAGGTCGAGCTCAGCCCTCCTGTGTCACTCACAAGCAGCCCTCCGCAAGTCTAGCTCAGCCCTCCTGTGTCATTCACAAGCAGCCCTCCTCAAGTCCCGCTCAGCCCTCCTGTGTCACTCACAAGCAGCCCTCCTCAAGTCCAGCTCAGCCCTCCTCAGGTCTAGCTCAGCCCTCCTGTGTCATTCACAAGCAGCCCTCCTCAAGTCCAGCTCAGCCCTCCTGTGTTACTCACAAGCAGCCTTCCTCAAGTCCAGCTCAGCCCTCCTCAGGTCTAGCTCAGCCCTCCTGTGTCACTCACAAGCAGCCCTCCTCAAGTCCAGCTCAGCCCTCCTCAGGTCCAGCTCAGCCCTCCTGTGTCAATCACAAGCAGCCCTCCTCAAGTCCAGCTCAGCCCTCCTGTGTTACTCACAAGCAGCCTTCCTCAAGTCCAGCTCAGCCCTCCTCAGGTCTAGCTCAGCCCTCCTGTGCCACTCACAAGCAGCCCTCCTCAAGTCCAGCTCAGCCCTCCTCAGGTCGAGCTCAGCCCTCCTGTGTCACTCACAAGCAGCCCTCCGCAAGTCTAGCTCAGCCCTCCTGTGTCATTCACAAGCAGCCCTCCTCAAGTCCCGCTCAGCCCTCCTGTGTTACTCACAAGCAGCCTTCCTCAAGTCCAGCTCAGCCCTCCTCAGGTCTAGCTCAGCCCTCCTGTGCCACTCACAAGCAGCCCTCCTCAAGTTCAGCTCAGCCCTCCTGTGTCACTCACAAGCAGCCCTCCTCATGTCCAGCTCAGCCCTCCTCAGGTCCAGCTCAGCCCTCCTGTGTCACTCACAAGCAGCCCTCCTCAAGTTCAGCTCAGCCCTCCTGTGTCACTCACAAGCAGCCCTCCTCAAGTCCAGCTCAGCCCTCCTCAGGTCTAGCTCAGCCCTCCTGTGTCATTCACAAGCAGCCCTCCTCAAGTCCAGCTCAGCCCTCCTGTGTCACTCACAAGCAGCCCTCCTCAAGTCCAGCTCAGCCCTCCTCAGGTCTAGCTCAGCCCTCCTGTGTCATTCACAAGCAGCCCTCCTCAAGTCCAGCTCAGCCCTCCTGTGTTACTCACAAGCAGCCTTCCTCAAGTCCAGCTCAGCCCTCCTCAGGTCTAGCTCAGCCCTCCTGTGTCACTCACAAGCAGCCCTCCTCAAGTCCAGCTCAGCCCTCCTCAGGTCCAGCTCAGCCCTCCTGTGTCATTCACAAGCAGCCCTCCTCAAGTCCAGCTCAGCCCTCCTGTGTTACTCACAAGCAGCCTTCCTCAAGTCCAGCTCAGCCCTCCTCAGGTCTAGCTCAGCCCTCCTGTGCCACTCACAAGCAGCCCTCCTCAAGTCCAGCTCAGCCCTCCTCAGGTCCAGCTCAGCCCTCCTGTGTCATTCACAAGCAGCCCTCCTCAAGTCCAGCTCAGCCCTCCTGTGTTACTCACAAGCAGCCTTCCTCAAGTCCAGCTCAGCCCTCCTCAGGTCTAGCTCAGCCCTCCTGTGTCACTCACAAGCAGCCCTCCTCAAGTCCAGCTCAGCCCTCCTCAGGTCCAGCTCAGCCCTCCTGTGTCATTCACAAGCAGCCCTCCTCAAGTCCAGCTCAGCCCTCCTCAGGTCTAGCTCAGCCCTCCTGTGTCATTCACAAGCAGCCCTCCTCAAGTCCAGCTCAGCCCTCCTCAGGTCTAGCTCAGCCCTCCTGTGTCATTCACAAGCAGCCCTCCTCAAGTCCAGCTCAGCCCTCCTGTGTTACTCACATGCAGCCTTCCTCAAGTCCAGCTCAGCCCTCCTCAGGTCTAGCTCAGCCCTCCTGTGCCACTCACAAGCAGCCCTCCTCAAGTTCAGCTCAGACCTCCTGTGTCACTCACAAGCAGCCCTCCTCAAGTCCAGCTCAGCCCTCCTCAGGTCTAGCTCAGCCCTCCTGTGCCACTCACAAGCAGCCCTCCTCAAGTTCAGCTCAGCCCTCTTGTGTCACTCACAAGCAGCCCTCCTCAAGTCCAGCTCAGCCCTCCTCAGGTCCAGCTCAGCCCTCCTGTGTCACTCACAAGCAGCCCTCCTCAAGTTCAGCTCAGCCCTCCTGTGTCACTCACAAGCAGCCCTCCTCAAGTCCAGCTCAGCCCTCCTCAGGTCTAGCTCAGCCCTCCTGTGCCACTCACAAGCAGCCCTCCTCAAGTCCAGCTCAGCCCTCCTCAGGTCCAGCTCAGCCCTCCTGTGTCATTCACAAGCAGCCCTCCTCAAGTCCAGCTCAGCCCTCCTGTGTTACTCACAAGCAGCCTTCCTCAAGTCCAGCTCAGCCCTCCTCAGGTCTAGCTCAGCCCTCCTGTGTCACTCACAAGCAGCCCTCCTCAAGTCCAGCTCAGCCCTCCTCAGGTCCAGCTCAGCCCTCCTGTGTCATTCACAAGCAGCCCTCCTCAAGTCCAGCTCAGCCCTCCTCAGGTCTAGCTCAGCCCTCCTGTGTCATTCACAAGCAGCCCTCCTCAAGTCCAGCTCAGCCCTCCTGTGTTACTCACATGCAGCCTTCCTCAAGTCCAGCTCAGCCCTCCTCAGGTCTAGCTCAGCCCTCCTGTGCCACTCACAAGCAGCCCTCCTCAAGTTCAGCTCAGACCTCCTGTGTCACTCACAAGCAGCCCTCCTCAAGTCCAGCTCAGCCCTCCTCAGGTCTAGCTCAGCCCTCCTGTGCCACTCACAAGCAGCCCTCCTCAAGTTCAGCTCAGCCCTCTTGTGTCACTCACAAGCAGCCCTCCTCAAGTCCAGCTCAGCCCTCCTCAGGTCCAGCTCAGCCCTCCTGTGTCACTCACAAGCAGCCCTCCTCAAGTTCAGCTCAGCCCTCCTGTGTCACTCACAAGCAGCCCTCCTCAAGTCCAGCTCAGCCCTCCTCAGGTCTAGCTCAGCCCTCCTGTGTCATTCACAAGCAGCCCTCCTCAAGTCCAGCTCAGCCCTCCTGTGTCACTCACAAGCAGCCCTCCTCAAGTCCAGCTCAGGCCTCCTCAGGTCTAGCTCAGCCCTCCTGTGTCATTCACAAGCAGCCCTCCTCAAGTCCAGCTCAGCCCTCCTGTGTTACTCACAAGCAGCCTTCCTCAAGTCCAGCTCAGCCCTCCTCAGGTCTAGCTCAGCCCTCCTGTGTCACTCACAAGCAGCCCTCCTCAAGTCCAGCTCAGCCCTCCTCAAGTCCAGCTCAGCCCTCCTATGCCACTCACAAGCAGCCCTCCTCAAGTCCAGCTCAGCCCTCCTGTGTCACTCACAAGCAGCCCTCCTCAAGTTCAGCTCAGCCCTCCTGTGTGACTCACAAGCAGCCTTCCTCAGGTCCAGCTCAGCCCTCCTGTGTCACACACAAGCAGCCCTCAAGTCCAGCTCAGCCCTCCTGTGTCACTCACAAGCAGCCCTCCTCAAGTCCAGCTCAGCCCTCCTCAGGTCTAGCTCAGCCCTCCTGTGCCACTCACAAGCAGCCCTCCTCAAGTCCAGGTCAGCCCTCCTGTGTCACTCATAAGCAGCCCTCCTCAAGTCCAGCTCAGCACTCCTCAGGTCTAGCTCAGCCCTCCTCAAGTCCAGCTCAGCCCACCTCAGGTCTAGCTCAGCCCTCCTGTGTCACTCACAAGCAGCCTTCCTCAAGTCCAGCTCAGCCCTCCTCAGGTCTAGCTCAGCCCTCCTGTGTCACTCACAAGCAGCCCTCCTCAAGTCCAGCTCAGCCCTCCTGTGTCACTCACAAGCAGCCCGCCTCAGGTCTAGCTCAGCCCTCCTGTGTCACTCACAAGCAGCCCTCCTCAAGTCCAGCTCAGCCCTCCTGTGTCACTCACAAGCCGCCCGCCTCAGGTCTAGCTCAGCCCTCCTGTGTCACTCACAAGCAGCCCTCCTCAAGTCCAGCTCAGCCCTCCTGTGTCACTCACAAGCAGCCCTCCTCAGGTCCAGCTCAGCCCTCCTCAGGTCTAGCTCAGCCCTCCTGTGTCACTCACAAGCAGCCCTCCTCAAGTCCAGCTCAGCCCTCATGTGTCACTCACAAGCAGCCTTCCTCAAGTCCAGCTCAGCCCTCCTCAGGTCTAGCTCAGCCCTCCTGTGCCACTCACAAGCAGCCCTCCTCAAGTTCAGCTCAGCTCTCCTGTGTCACTCACAAGCAGCCCTCCTCAAGTCCAGGTCAGCCCTCCTGTGTCACTCACAAGCAGCCCTCCTCAAGTCCAGCTCAGCACTCCTCAGGTCTAGCTCAGCCCTCCTGTGTCACTCACAAGCAGCCCTCCTCAAGTCCAGCTCAGCCCACCTCAGGTCTAGCTCAGCCCTCCTGTGTCACTCACAAGCAGCCTTCCTCAAGTCCAACTCAGCCCTCCTCAGGTCTAGCTCAGCCCTCCTGTGTCACTCACAAGCAGCCCTCCTCAAGTCCAGCTCAGCCCTCCTCAAGTCCAGCTCAGCCCTCCTGTGCCACTCACAAGCAGCCCTCCTCAAGTTCAGCTCAGCCCTCCTGTGTCACTCACAAGCAGCCCTCCTCAAGTCCAGCTCAGCCCTCCTATGCCACTCACAAGCAGCCCTCCTCAAGTCCAGCTCAGCCCTCCTGTGTCACTCACAAGCAGCCCTCCTCAAGTTCAGCTCAGCCCTCCTGTGTGACTCATAAGCAGCCTTCCTCAGGTCCAGCTCAGCCCTCCTGTGTCACTCACAAGCAGCCCTCAAGTCCAGCTCAGCCCTCCTGTGTCACTCACAAGCAGCCCTCCTCAAGTCCAGCTCAGCCCTCCTCAGGTCTAGCTCAGCCCTCCTGTGCCACTCACAAGCAGCCCTCCTCAAGTCCAGGTCAGCCCTCCTGTGTCACTCATAAGCAGCCCTCCTCAAGTCCAGCTCAGCACTCCTCAGGTCTAGCTCAGCCCTCCTCAAGTCCAGCTCAGCCCACCTCAGGTCTAGCTCAGCCCTCCTGTGTCACTCACAAGCAGCCTTCCTCAAGTCCAACTCAGCCCTCCTCAGGTCTAGCTCAGCCCTCCTCTGTCACTCACAAGCAGCCCTCCTCAAGTCCAGCTCAGCCCTCCTCAGGTCTAGCTCAGCCCTCCTGTGTCACTCACAAGCAGCCCTCCTCAAGTCCAGCTCAGCCCTCCTGTGTCACTCACAAGCAGCCCGCCTCAGGTCTAGCTCAGCCCTACTGTGTCACTCACAAGCAGCCCTCCTCAGGGCCAGCTCAGCCCTCCTCAGGTCTAGCTCAGCCCTCCTGTGTCACTCACAAGCAGCCCTCCTCAAGTCCAGCTCAGCCCTCCTGTGTTACTCACAAGCAGCCTTCCTCAAGTCCAGCTCAGCCCTCCTCAGGTCTAGCTCAGCCCTCCTGTGTCACTCACAAGCAGCCCTCCTCAAGTCCAGCTCAGCCCTCCTGTGCCCCTCCTCAAGTTCAGCTCAGCCCTCCTGTGTCACTCACAAGCAGCCCTCCTCAAGTCCAGCTCAGCCCTCCTGTGTCACTCACAAGCAGCCCTCCTCAAGTCCAGCTCAGCCCTCCTCAGGTCTAGCTCAGCCCTCCTGTGTCATTCACAAGCAGCCCTCCTCAAGTCCAGCTCAGCCCTCCTGTGTTACTCACAAGCAGCCTTCCTCAAGTCCAGCTCAGCCCTCCTCAGGTCTAGCTCAGCCCTCCTGTGTCACTCACAAGCAGCCCTCCTCAAGTCCAGCTCAGCCCTCCTCAGGTCCAGCTCAGCCCTCCTGTGTCAATCACAAGCAGCCCTCCTCAAGTCCAGCTCAGCCCTCCTCAGGTCTAGCTCAGCCCTCCTGTGTCATTCACAAGCAGCCCTCCTCAAGTCCAGCTCAGCCCTCCTCAGGTCTAGCTCAGCCCTCCTGTGCCACTCACAAGCAGCCCTCCTCAAGTTCAGCTCAGCCCTCCTGTGTCACTCACAAGCAGCCCTCCTCAAGTCCAGCTCAGCCCTCCTCAGGTCCAGCTCAGCCCTCCTGTGTCACTCACAAGCAGCCCTCCTCAAGTTCAGCTCAGCCCTCCTGTGTCACTCACAAGCAGCCCTCCTCAAGTCCAGCTCAGCCCTCCTCAGGTCTAGCTCAGCCCTCCTGTGTCATTCACAAGCAGCCCTCCTCAAGTCCAGCTCAGCCCTCCTGTGTCACTCACAAGCAGCCCTCCTCAAGTCCAGCTCAGCCCTCCTCAGGTCTAGCTCAGCCCTCCTGTGTCATTCACAAGCAGCCCTCCTCAAGTCCAGCTCAGCCCTCCTGTGTTACTCACAAGCAGCCTTCCTCAAGTCCAGCTCAGCCCTCCTCAGGTCTAGCTCAGCCCTCCTGTGTCACTCACAAGCAGCCCTCCTCAAGTCCAGCTCAGCCCTCCTCAGGTCCAGCTCAGCCCTCCTGTGTCATTCACAAGCAGCCCTCCTCAAGTCCAGCTCAGCCCTCCTCAGGTCTAGCTCAGCCCTCCTGTGTCATTCACAAGCAGTCCTCCTCAAGTCCAGCTCAGCCCTCCTGTGTTACTCACATGCAGCCTTCCTCAAGTCCAGCTCAGCCCTCCTCAGGTCTAGCTCAGCCCTCCTGTGCCACTCACAAGCAGCCCTCCTCAAGTTCAGCTCAGACCTCCTGTGTCACTCACAAGCAGCCCTCCTCAAGTCCAGCTCAGCCCTCCTCAGGTCTAGCTCAGCCCTCCTGTGCCACTCACAAGCAGCCCTCCTCAAGTTCAGCTCAGCCCTCTTGTGTCACTCACAAGCAGCCCTCCTCAAGTCCAGCTCAGCCCTCCTCAGGTCCAGCTCAGCCCTCCTGTGTCACTCACAAGCAGCCCTCCTCAAGTTCAGCTCAGCCCTCCTGTGTCACTCACAAGCAGCCCTCCTCAAGTCCAGCTCAGCCCTCCTCAGGTCTAGCTCAGCCCTCCTGTGTCATTCACAAGCAGCCCTCCTCAAGTCCAGCTCAGCCCTCCTGTGTCACTCACAAGCAGCCCTCCTCAAGTCCAGCTCAGCCCTCCTCAGGTCTAGCTCAGCCCTCCTGTGTCATTCACAAGCAGCCCTCCTCAAGTCCAGCTCAGCCCTCCTGTGTTACTCACAAGCAGCCTTCCTCAAGTCCAGCTCAGCCCTCCTCAGGTCTAGCTCAGCCCTCCTGTGTCACTCACAAGCAGCCCTCCTCAAGTCCAGCTCAGCCCTCCTCAAGTCCAGCTCAGCCCTCCTATGCCACTCACAAGCAGCCCTCCTCAAGTCCAGCTCAGCCCTCCTGTGTCACTCACAAGCAGCCCTCCTCAAGTCCAGCTCAGCCCTCCTCAGGTCTAGCTCAGCCCTCCTGTGCCACTCACAAGCAGCCATCCTCAAGTCCAGGTCAGCCCTCCTGTGTCACTCATAAGCAGCCCTCCTCAAGTCCAGCTCAGCACTCCTCAGGTCTAGCTCAGCCCTCCTCAAGTCCAGCTCAGCCCACCTCAGGTCTAGCTCAGCCCTCCTGTGTCACTCACAAGCAGCCTTCCTCAAGTCCAACTCAGCCCTCCTCAGGTCTAGCTCAGCCCTCCTGTGTCACTCACAAGCATCCCTCCTCAAGTCCAGCTCAGCCCTCCTGTGTCACTCACAAGCAGCCCGCCTCAGGTCTAGCTCAGCCCTCCTCAGGTCTAGCTCAGCCCTCCTGTGTCACTCACAAGCAGCCCTCCTCAAGTCCAGCTCAGCCCTCCTGTGTCACTCACAAGCAGCCCTCCTCAGGTCCAGCTCAGCCCTCCTCAGGTCTAGCTCAGCCCTCCTGTGTCACTCACAAGCAGCCCTCCTCAAGTCCAGCTCAGCCCTCCTGTGTTACTCAAAAGCAGCCTTCCTCAAGTCCAGCTCAGCCCTCCTCAGGTCTAGCTCAGCCCTCCTGTGCCACTCACAAGCAGCCCTCCTCAAGTTCAGCTCAGCCCTCCAGTGTCACTCACAAGCAGCCCTCCTCAAGTCCAGCTCAGCCCTCCTCAGGTCTAGCTCAGCCCTCCTGTGTCATTCACAAGCAGCCCTCCTCAAGTCCAGCTCAGCCCTCCTGTGTCACTCACAAGCAGCCCTCCTCAAGTCCAGCTCAGCCCTCCTCAGGTCTAGCTCAGCCCTCCTGTGTCATTCACAAGCAGCCCTCCTCAAGTTCAGCTCAGCCCTCCTGTGTCACTCACAAGCAGCCCTCCTCAAGTCCAGCTCAGCCCTCCTCAGGTCTAGCTCAGCCCTCCTGTGTCATTCACAAGCAGCCCTCCTCAAGTCCAGCTCAGCCCTCCTCAGGTCTAGCTCAGCCCTCCTGTGTCATTCACAAGCAGCCCTCCTCAAGTCCAGCTCAGCCCTCCTGTGTTACTCACAAGCAGCCTTCCTCAAGTCCAGCTCAGCCCTCCTCAGGTCTAGCTCAGCCCTCCTGTGTCACTCACAAGCAGCCCTCCTCAAGTCCAGCTCAGCCCTCCTCAAGTCCAGCTCAGCCCTCCTATGCCACTCACAAGCAGCCCTCCTCAAGTCCAGCTCAGCCCTCCTGTGTCACTCACAAGCAGCCCTCCTCAAGTCCAGCTCAGCCCTCCTCAGGTCTAGCTCAGCCCTCCTGTGCCACTCACAAGCAGCCATCCTCAAGTCCAGGTCAGCCCTCCTGTGTCACTCATAAGCAGCCCTCCTCAAGTCCAGCTCAGCACTCCTGTGTCACTCACAAGCAGCCCTCCTCAAGTCCAGCTCAGCCCTCCTCAGGTCTAGCTCAGCCCTCCTGTGTCATTCACAAGCAGCCCTCCTCAAGTTCAGCTCAGCCCTCCTGTGTCACTCACAAGCAGCCCTCCTCAAGTCCAGCTCAGCCCTCCTCAGGTCTAGCTCAGCCCTCCTGTGTCATTCACAAGCAGCCCTCCTCAAGTTCAGCTCAGCCCTCCTGTGTCACTCACAAGCAGCCCTCCTCAAGTCCAGGTCAGCCCTCCTGTGTCACTCACAAGCAGCCCTCCTCTAGTCCAGCTCAGCCCTCCTGTGTCACACATAAGCAGCCCTCCTCAAGTCCAGCTCAGCACTCCTCAGGTCTAGCTCAGCCCTCCTCAAGTCCAGCTCAGCCCACCTCAGGTCTAGCTCAGCCCTCCTGTGTCACTCACAAGCAGCCTTCCTCAAGTCCAACTCAGCCCTCCTCAGGTCTAGCTCAGCCCTCCTGTGTCACTCACAAGCATCCCTCCTCAAGTCCAGCTCAGCCCTCCTGTGTCACTCACAAGCAGCCCGCCTCAGGTCTAGCTCAGCCCTCCTGTGTCACTCACAAGCAGCCCTCCTCAAGTCCAGCTCAGCCCTCCTGTGTTACTCAAAAGCAGCCTTCCTCAAGTCCAGCTCAGCCCTCCTCAGGTCTAGCTCAGCCCTCCTGTGCCACTCACAAGCAGCCCTCCTCAAGTTCAGCTCAGCCCTCCAGTGTCACTCACAAGCAGCCCTCCTCAAGTCCAGCTCAGCCCTCCTCAGGTCTAGCTCAGCCCTCCTGTGTCATTCACAAGCAGCCCTCCTCAAGTCCAGCTCAGCCCTCCTGTGTCACTCACAAGCAGCCCTCCTCAAGTCCAGCTCAGCCCTCCTCAGGTCTAGCTCAGCCCTCCTGTGTCATTCACAAGCAGCCCTCCTCAAGTTCAGCTCAGCCCTCCTGTGTCACTCACAAGCAGCCCTCCTCAAGTCCAGCTCAGCCCTCCTCAGGTCTAGCTCAGCCCTCCTGTGTCATTCACAAGCAGCCCTCCTCAAGTCCAGCTCAGCCCTCCTCAGGTCTAGCTCAGCCCTCCTGTGTCATTCACAAGCAGCCCTCCTCAAGTCCAGCTCAGCCCTCCTGTGTTACTCACAAGCAGCCTTCCTCAAGTCCAGCTCAGCCCTCCTCAGGTCTAGCTCAGCCCTCCTGTGTCACTCACAAGCAGCCCTCCTCAAGTCCAGCTCAGCCCTCCTCAAGTCCAGCTCAGCCCTCCTATGCCACTCACAAGCAGCCCTCCTCAAGTCCAGCTCAGCCCTCCTGTGTCACTCACAAGCAGCCCTCCTCAAGTCCAGCTCAGCCCTCCTCAGGTCTAGCTCAGCCCTCCTGTGCCACTCACAAGCAGCCATCCTCAAGTCCAGGTCAGCCCTCCTGTGTCACTCATAAGCAGCCCTCCTCAAGTCCAGCTCAGCACTCCTGTGTCACTCACAAGCAGCCCTCCTCAAGTCCAGCTCAGCCCTCCTCAGGTCTAGCTCAGCCCTCCTGTGTCATTCACAAGCAGCCCTCCTCAAGTTCAGCTCAGCCCTCCTGTGTCACTCACAAGCAGCCCTCCTCAAGTCCAGCTCAGCCCTCCTCAGGTCTAGCTCAGCCCTCCTGTGTCATTCACAAGCAGCCCTCCTCAAGTTCAGCTCAGCCCTCCTGTGTCACTCACAAGCAGCCCTCCTCAAGTCCAGGTCAGCCCTCCTGTGTCACTCACAAGCAGCCCTCCTCTAGTCCAGCTCAGCCCTCCTGTGTCACACATAAGCAGCCCTCCTCAAGTCCAGCTCAGCACTCCTCAGGTCTAGCTCAGCCCTCCTCAAGTCCAGCTCAGCCCACCTCAGGTCTAGCTCAGCCCTCCTGTGTCACTCACAAGCAGCCTTCCTCAAGTCCAACTCAGCCCTCCTCAGGTCTAGCTCAGCCCTCCTGTGTCACTCACAAGCATCCCTCCTCAAGTCCAGCTCAGCCCTCCTGTGTCACTCACAAGCAGCCCGCCTCAGGTCTAGCTCAGCCCTCCTGTGTCACTCACAAGCAGCCCTCCTCAAGTCCAGCTCAGCCCTCCTGTGTTACTCAAAAGCAGCCTTCCTCAAGTCCAGCTCAGCCCTCCTCAGGTCTAGCTCAGCCCTCCTGTGCCACTCACAAGCAGCCCTCCTCAAGTTCAGCTCAGCCCTCCAGTGTCACTCACAAGCAGCCCTCCTCAAGTCCAGCTCAGCCCTCCTCAGGTCTAGCTCAGCCCTCCTGTGTCATTCACAAGCAGCCCTCCTCAAGTCCAGCTCAGCCCTCCTGTGTCACTCACAAGCAGCCCTCCTCAAGTCCAGCTCAGCCCTCCTCAGGTCTAGCTCAGCCCTCCTGTGTCATTCACAAGCAGCCCTCCTCAAGTTCAGCTCAGCCCTCCTGTGTCACTCACAAGCAGCCCTCCTCAAGTCCAGCTCAGCCCTCCTCAGGTCTAGCTCAGCCCTCCTGTGTCATTCACAAGCAGCCCTCCTCAAGTCCAGCTCAGCCCTCCTCAGGTCTAGCTCAGCCCTCCTGTGTCATTCACAAGCAGCCCTCCTCAAGTCCAGCTCAGCCCTCCTGTGTTACTCACAAGCAGCCTTCCTCAAGTCCAGCTCAGCCCTCCTCAGGTCTAGCTCAGCCCTCCTGTGTCACTCACAAGCAGCCCTCCTCAAGTCCAGCTCAGCCCTCCTCAAGTCCAGCTAAGCCCTCCTATGCCACTCACAAGCAGCCCTCCTCAAGTCCAGCTCAGCCCTCCTGTGTCACTCACAAGCAGCCCTCCTCAAGTCCAGCTCAGCCCTCCTCAGGTCTAGCTCAGCCCTCCTGTGCCACTCACAAGCAGCCATCCTCAAGTCCAGGTCAGCCCTCCTGTGTCACTCATAAGCAGCCCTCCTCAAGTCCAGCTCAGCACTCCTGTGTCACTCACAAGCAGCCCTCCTCAAGTCCAGCTCAGCCCTCCTCAGGTCTAGCTCAGCCCTCCTGTGTCATTCACAAGCAGCCCTCCTCAAGTTCAGCTCAGCCCTCCTGTGTCACTCACAAGCAGCCCTCCTCAAGTCCAGCTCAGCCCTCCTCAGGTCTAGCTCAGCCCTCCTGTGTCATTCACAAGCAGCCCTCCTCAAGTTCAGCTCAGCCCTCCTGTGTCACTCACAAGCAGCCCTCCTCAAGTCCAGGTCAGCCCTCCTGTGTCACTCACAAGCAGCCCTCCTCTAGTCCAGCTCAGCCCTCCTGTGTCACACATAAGCAGCCCTCCTCAAGTCCAGCTCAGCACTCCTCAGGTCTAGCTCAGCCCTCCTCAAGTCCAGCTCAGCCCACCTCAGGTCTAGCTCAGCCCTCCTGTGTCACTCACAAGCAGCCTTCCTCAAGTCCAACTCAGCCCTCCTCAGGTCTAGCTCAGCCCTCCTGTGTCACTCACAAGCATCCCTCCTCAAGTCCAGCTCAGCCCTCCTGTGTCACTCACAAGCAGCCCGCCTCAGGTCTAGCTCAGCCCTCCTCAGGTCTAGCTCAGCCCTCCTGTGTCACTCACAAGCAGCCCTCCTCAAGTCCAGCTCAGCCCTCCTGTGTCACTCACAAGCAGCCCTCCTCAGGTCCAGCTCAGCCCTCCTCAGGTCTAGCTCAGCCCTCCTGTGTCACTCACAAGCAGCCCTCCTCAAGTCCAGCTCAGCCCTCCTGTGTTACTCAAAAGCAGCCTTCCTCAAGTCCAGCTCAGCCCTCCTCAGGTCTAGCTCAGCCCTCCTGTGCCACTCACAAGCAGCCCTCCTCAAGTTCAGCTCAGCCCTCCAGTGTCACTCACAAGCAGCCCTCCTCAAGTCCAGCTCAGCCCTCCTCAGGTCTAGCTCAGCCCTCCTGTGTCATTCACAAGCAGCCCTCCTCAAGTCCAGCTCAGCCCTCCTGTGTCACTCACAAGCAGCCCTCCTCAAGTCCAGCTCAGCCCTCCTCAGGTCTAGCTCAGCCCTCCTGTGTCATTCACAAGCAGCCCTCCTCAAGTCCAGCTCAGCCCTCCTGTGTTACTCACAAGCAGCCTTCCTCAAGTCCAGCTCAGCCCTCCTCAGGTCTAGCTCAGCCCTCCTGTGCCACTCACAAGCAGCCCTCCTCAAGTTCAGCTCAGCCCTCCTGTGTCACTCACAAGCAGCCCTCCTCAAGTCCAGGTCAGCCCTCCTGTGTCACTCACAAGCAGCCCTCCTCAAGTCCAGCTCAGCCCTCCTGTGTCACACATAAGCAGCCCTCCTCAAGTCCAGCTCAGCACTCCTCAGGTCTAGCTCAGCCCTCCTCAAGTCCAGCTCAGCCCACCTCAGGTCTAGCTCAGCCCTCCTGTGTCACTCACAAGCAGCCTTCCTCAAGTCCAACTCAGCCCTCCTCAGGTCTAGCTCAGCCCTCCTGTGTCACTCACAAGCAGCCCTCCTCAAGTCCAGCTCAGCCCTCCTCAGGTCTAGCTCAGCCCTCCTGTGTCATTCACAAGCAGCCCTCCTCAAGTCCAGCTCAGCCCTCCTGTGTCACTCACAAGCAGCCCTCCTCAAGTCCAGCTCAGCCCTCCTTTGTTACTCAAAAGCAGCCGTCCTCAAGTCCAGCTCAGCCCTCCTCAGGTCTAGCTCAGCCCTCCTGTGCCACTCACAAGCAGCCCTCCTCAAGTTCAGCTCAGCCCTCCTGTGTCACTCACAAGCAGCCCTCCTCAAGTCCAGCTCAGCCCTCCTGTGTCACTCACAAGCAGCCTTCCTCAAGTCCAGCTCAGCCCTCCTCAGGTCGAGCTCAGCCCTCCTGTGTCACTCACAAGCAGCCCTCCGCAAGTCTAGCTCAGCCCTCCTGTGTCATTCACAAGCAGCCCTCCTCAAGTCCCGCTCAGCCCTCCTGTGTCACTCACAAGCAGCCCTCCTCAAGTCCAGCTCAGCCCTCCTCAGGTCTAGCTCAGCCCTCCTGTGTCATTCACAAGCAGCCCTCCTCAAGTCCAGCTCAGCCCTCCTGTGTTACTCACAAGCAGCCTTCCTCAAGTCCAGCTCAGCCCTCCTCAGGTCTAGCTCAGCCCTCCTGTGTCACTCACAAGCAGCCCTCCTCAAGTCCAGCTCAGCCCTGCTCAGGTCCAGCTCAGCCCTCCTGTGTCAATCACAAGCAGCCCTCCTCAAGTCCAGCTCAGCCCTCCTCAGGTCTAGCTCAGCCCTCCTGTGTCATTCACAAGCAGCCCTCCTCAAGTCCAGCTCAGCCCTCCTGTGTTACTCACAAGCAGCCTTCCTCAAGTCCAGCTCAGCCCTCCTCAGGTCTAGCTCAGCCCTCCTGTGCCACTCACAAGCAGCCCTCCTCAAGTTCAGCTCAGCCCTCCTGTGTCACTCACAAGCAGCCCTCCTCATGTCCAGCTCAGCCCTCCTCAGGTCCAGCTCAGCCCTCCTGTGTCACTCACAAGCAGCCCTCCTCAAGTTCAGCTCAGCCCTCCTGTGTCACTCACAAGCAGCCCTCCTCAAGTCCAGCTCAGCCCTCCTCAGGTCTAGCTCAGCCCTCCTGTGTCATTCACAAGCAGCCCTCCTCAAGTCCAGCTCAGCCCTCCTGTGTCACTCACAAGCAGCCTTCCTCAAGTCCAGCTCAGCCCTCCTCAGGTCTAGCTCAGCCCTCCTGTGCCACTCACAAGCAGCCCTCCTCAAGTCCAGCTCAGCCCTCCTCAGGTCCAGCTCAGCCCTCCTGTGTCATTCACAAGCAGCCCTCCTCAAGTCCAGCTCAGCCCTCCTGTGTTACTCACAAGCAGCCTTCCTCAAGTCCAGCTCAGCCCTCCTCAGGTCTAGCTCAGCCCTCCTGTGTCACTCACAAGCAGCCCTCCTCAAGTCCAGCTCAGCCCTCCTCAGGTCCAGCTCAGCCCTCCTGTGTCATTCACAAGCAGCCCTCCTCAAGTCCAGCTCAGCCCTCCTCAGGTCTAGCTCAGCCCTCCTGTGTCATTCACAAGCAGCCCTCCTCAAGTCCAGCTCAGCCCTCCTGTGTTACTCACATGCAGCCTTCCTCAAGTCCAGCTCAGCCCTCCTCAGGTCTAGCTCAGCCCTCCTGTGCCACTCACAAGCAGCCCTCCTCAAGTTCAGCTCAGACCTCCTGTGTCACTCACAAGCAGCCCTCCTCAAGTCCAGCTCAGCCCTCCTCAGGTCTAGCTCAGCCCTCCTGTGCCACTCACAAGCAGCCCTCCTCAAGTTCAGCTCAGCCCTCTTGTGTCACTCACAAGCAGCCCTCCTCAAGTCCAGCTCAGCCCTCCTCAGGTCCAGCTCAGCCCTCCTGTGTCACTCACAAGCAGCCCTCCTCAAGTTCAGCTCAGCCCTCCTGTGTCACTCACAAGCAGCCCTCCTCAAGTCCAGCTCAGCCCTCCTCAGGTCTAGCTCAGCCCTCCTGTGTCATTCACAAGCAGCCCTCCTCAAGTCCAGCTCAGCCCTCCTGTGTCACTCACAAGCAGCCCTCCTCAAGTCCAGCTCAGGCCTCCTCAGGTCTAGCTCAGCCCTCCTGTGTCATTCACAAGCAGCCCTCCTCAAGTCCAGCTCAGCCCTCCTCAGGTCTAGCTCAGCCCTCCTGTGTCACTCACAAGCAGCCCTCCTCAAGTCCAGCTCAGCCCTCCTCAAGTCCAGCTCAGCCCTCCTATGCCACTCACAAGCAGCCCTCCTCAAGTCCAGCTCAGCCCTCCTGTGTCACTCACAAGCAGCCCTCCTCAAGTTCAGCTCAGCCCTCCTGTGTGACTCACAAGCAGCCTTCCTCAGGTCCAGCTCAGCCCTCCTGTGTCACACACAAGCAGCCCTCAAGTCCAGCTCAGCCCTCCTGTGTCACTCACAAGCAGCCCTCCTCAAGTCCAGCTCAGCCCTCCTCAGGTCTAGCTCAGCCCTCCTGTGCCACTCACAAGCAGCCCTCCTCAAGTCCAGGTCAGCCCTCCTGTGTCACTCATAAGCAGCCCTCCTCAAGTCCAGCTCAGCACTCCTCAGGTCTAGCTCAGCCCTCCTCAAGTCCAGCTCAGCCCACCTCAGGTCTAGCTCAGCCCTCCTGTGTCACTCACAAGCAGCCTTCCTCAAGTCCAGCTCAGCCCTCCTCAGGTCTAGCTCAGCCCTCCTGTGTCACTCACAAGCAGCCCTCCTCAAGTCCAGCTCAGCCCTCCTGTGTCACTCACAAGCAGCCCGCCTCAGGTCTAGCTCAGCCCTCCTGTGTCACTCACAAGCAGCCCTCCTCAAGTCCAGCTCAGCCCTCCTGTGTCACTCACAAGCCGCCCGCCTCAGGTCTAGCTCAGCCCTCCTGTGTCACTCACAAGCAGCCCTCCTCAAGTCCAGCTCAGCCCTCCTGTGTCACTCACAAGCAGCCCTCCTCAAGTCCAGCTCAGCCCTCCTCAGGTCTAGCTCAGCCCTCCTGTGCCACTCACAAGCAGCCATCCTCAAGTCCAGGTCAGCCCTCCTGTGTCACTCATAAGCAGCCCTCCTCAAGTCCAGCTCAGCACTCCTGTGTCACTCACAAGCAGCCCTCCTCAAGTCCAGCTCAGCCCTCCTCAGGTCTAGCTCAGCCCTCCTGTGTCATTCACAAGCAGCCCTCCTCAAGTTCAGCTCAGCCCTCCTGTGTCACTCACAAGCAGCCCTCCTCAAGTCCAGCTCAGCCCTCCTCAGGTCTAGCTCAGCCCTCCTGTGTCATTCACAAGCAGCCCTCCTCAAGTTCAGCTCAGCCCTCCTGTGTCACTCACAAGCAGCCCTCCTCAAGTCCAGGTCAGCCCTCCTGTGTCACTCACAAGCAGCCCTCCTCTAGTCCAGCTCAGCCCTCCTGTGTCACACATAAGCAGCCCTCCTCAAGTCCAGCTCAGCACTCCTCAGGTCTAGCTCAGCCCTCCTCAAGTCCAGCTCAGCCCACCTCAGGTCTAGCTCAGCCCTCCTGTGTCACTCACAAGCAGCCTTCCTCAAGTCCAACTCAGCCCTCCTCAGGTCTAGCTCAGCCCTCCTGTGTCACTCACAAGCATCCCTCCTCAAGTCCAGCTCAGCCCTCCTGTGTCACTCACAAGCAGCCCGCCTCAGGTCTAGCTCAGCCCTCCTGTGTCACTCACAAGCAGCCCTCCTCAAGTCCAGCTCAGCCCTCCTGTGTTACTCAAAAGCAGCCTTCCTCAAGTCCAGCTCAGCCCTCCTCAGGTCTAGCTCAGCCCTCCTGTGCCACTCACAAGCAGCCCTCCTCAAGTTCAGCTCAGCCCTCCAGTGTCACTCACAAGCAGCCCTCCTCAAGTCCAGCTCAGCCCTCCTCAGGTCTAGCTCAGCCCTCCTGTGTCATTCACAAGCAGCCCTCCTCAAGTCCAGCTCAGCCCTCCTGTGTCACTCACAAGCAGCCCTCCTCAAGTCCAGCTCAGCCCTCCTCAGGTCTAGCTCAGCCCTCCTGTGTCATTCACAAGCAGCCCTCCTCAAGTTCAGCTCAGCCCTCCTGTGTCACTCACAAGCAGCCCTCCTCAAGTCCAGCTCAGCCCTCCTCAGGTCTAGCTCAGCCCTCCTGTGTCATTCACAAGCAGCCCTCCTCAAGTCCAGCTCAGCCCTCCTCAGGTCTAGCTCAGCCCTCCTGTGTCATTCACAAGCAGCCCTCCTCAAGTCCAGCTCAGCCCTCCTGTGTTACTCACAAGCAGCCTTCCTCAAGTCCAGCTCAGCCCTCCTCAGGTCTAGCTCAGCCCTCCTGTGTCACTCACAAGCAGCCCTCCTCAAGTCCAGCTCAGCCCTCCTCAAGTCCAGCTCAGCCCTCCTATGCCACTCACAAGCAGCCCTCCTCAAGTCCAGCTCAGCCCTCCTGTGTCACTCACAAGCAGCCCTCCTCAAGTCCAGCTCAGCCCTCCTCAGGTCTAGCTCAGCCCTCCTGTGCCACTCACAAGCAGCCATCCTCAAGTCCAGGTCAGCCCTCCTGTGTCACTCATAAGCAGCCCTCCTCAAGTCCAGCTCAGCACTCCTGTGTCACTCACAAGCAGCCCTCCTCAAGTCCAGCTCAGCCCTCCTCAGGTCTAGCTCAGCCCTCCTGTGTCATTCACAAGCAGCCCTCCTCAAGTTCAGCTCAGCCCTCCTGTGTCACTCACAAGCAGCCCTCCTCAAGTCCAGCTCAGCCCTCCTCAGGTCTAGCTCAGCCCTCCTGTGTCATTCACAAGCAGCCCTCCTCAAGTTCAGCTCAGCCCTCCTGTGTCACTCACAAGCAGCCCTCCTCAAGTCCAGGTCAGCCCTCCTGTGTCACTCACAAGCAGCCCTCCTCTAGTCCAGCTCAGCCCTCCTGTGTCACACATAAGCAGCCCTCCTCAAGTCCAGCTCAGCACTCCTCAGGTCTAGCTCAGCCCTCCTCAAGTCCAGCTCAGCCCACCTCAGGTCTAGCTCAGCCCTCCTGTGTCACTCACAAGCAGCCTTCCTCAAGTCCAACTCAGCCCTCCTCAGGTCTAGCTCAGCCCTCCTGTGTCACTCACAAGCATCCCTCCTCAAGTCCAGCTCAGCCCTCCTGTGTCACTCACAAGCAGCCCGCCTCAGGTCTAGCTCAGCCCTCCTGTGTCACTCACAAGCAGCCCTCCTCAAGTCCAGCTCAGCCCTCCTGTGTTACTCAAAAGCAGCCTTCCTCAAGTCCAGCTCAGCCCTCCTCAGGTCTAGCTCAGCCCTCCTGTGCCACTCACAAGCAGCCCTCCTCAAGTTCAGCTCAGCCCTCCAGTGTCACTCACAAGCAGCCCTCCTCAAGTCCAGCTCAGCCCTCCTCAGGTCTAGCTCAGCCCTCCTGTGTCATTCACAAGCAGCCCTCCTCAAGTCCAGCTCAGCCCTCCTGTGTCACTCACAAGCAGCCCTCCTCAAGTCCAGCTCAGCCCTCCTCAGGTCTAGCTCAGCCCTCCTGTGTCATTCACAAGCAGCCCTCCTCAAGTTCAGCTCAGCCCTCCTGTGTCACTCACAAGCAGCCCTCCTCAAGTCCAGCTCAGCCCTCCTCAGGTCTAGCTCAGCCCTCCTGTGTCATTCACAAGCAGCCCTCCTCAAGTCCAGCTCAGCCCTCCTCAGGTCTAGCTCAGCCCTCCTGTGTCATTCACAAGCAGCCCTCCTCAAGTCCAGCTCAGCCCTCCTGTGTTACTCACAAGCAGCCTTCCTCAAGTCCAGCTCAGCCCTCCTCAGGTCTAGCTCAGCCCTCCTGTGTCACTCACAAGCAGCCCTCCTCAAGTCCAGCTCAGCCCTCCTCAAGTCCAGCTAAGCCCTCCTATGCCACTCACAAGCAGCCCTCCTCAAGTCCAGCTCAGCCCTCCTGTGTCACTCACAAGCAGCCCTCCTCAAGTCCAGCTCAGCCCTCCTCAGGTCTAGCTCAGCCCTCCTGTGCCACTCACAAGCAGCCATCCTCAAGTCCAGGTCAGCCCTCCTGTGTCACTCATAAGCAGCCCTCCTCAAGTCCAGCTCAGCACTCCTGTGTCACTCACAAGCAGCCCTCCTCAAGTCCAGCTCAGCCCTCCTCAGGTCTAGCTCAGCCCTCCTGTGTCATTCACAAGCAGCCCTCCTCAAGTTCAGCTCAGCCCTCCTGTGTCACTCACAAGCAGCCCTCCTCAAGTCCAGCTCAGCCCTCCTCAGGTCTAGCTCAGCCCTCCTGTGTCATTCACAAGCAGCCCTCCTCAAGTTCAGCTCAGCCCTCCTGTGTCACTCACAAGCAGCCCTCCTCAAGTCCAGGTCAGCCCTCCTGTGTCACTCACAAGCAGCCCTCCTCTAGTCCAGCTCAGCCCTCCTGTGTCACACATAAGCAGCCCTCCTCAAGTCCAGCTCAGCACTCCTCAGGTCTAGCTCAGCCCTCCTCAAGTCCAGCTCAGCCCACCTCAGGTCTAGCTCAGCCCTCCTGTGTCACTCACAAGCAGCCTTCCTCAAGTCCAACTCAGCCCTCCTCAGGTCTAGCTCAGCCCTCCTGTGTCACTCACAAGCATCCCTCCTCAAGTCCAGCTCAGCCCTCCTGTGTCACTCACAAGCAGCCCGCCTCAGGTCTAGCTCAGCCCTCCTCAGGTCTAGCTCAGCCCTCCTGTGTCACTCACAAGCAGCCCTCCTCAAGTCCAGCTCAGCCCTCCTGTGTCACTCACAAGCAGCCCTCCTCAGGTCCAGCTCAGCCCTCCTCAGGTCTAGCTCAGCCCTCCTGTGTCACTCACAAGCAGCCCTCCTCAAGTCCAGCTCAGCCCTCCTGTGTTACTCAAAAGCAGCCTTCCTCAAGTCCAGCTCAGCCCTCCTCAGGTCTAGCTCAGCCCTCCTGTGCCACTCACAAGCAGCCCTCCTCAAGTTCAGCTCAGCCCTCCAGTGTCACTCACAAGCAGCCCTCCTCAAGTCCAGCTCAGCCCTCCTCAGGTCTAGCTCAGCCCTCCTGTGTCATTCACAAGCAGCCCTCCTCAAGTCCAGCTCAGCCCTCCTGTGTCACTCACAAGCAGCCCTCCTCAAGTCCAGCTCAGCCCTCCTCAGGTCTAGCTCAGCCCTCCTGTGTCATTCACAAGCAGCCCTCCTCAAGTCCAGCTCAGCCCTCCTGTGTTACTCACAAGCAGCCTTCCTCAAGTCCAGCTCAGCCCTCCTCAGGTCTAGCTCAGCCCTCCTGTGCCACTCACAAGCAGCCCTCCTCAAGTTCAGCTCAGCCCTCCTGTGTCACTCACAAGCAGCCCTCCTCAAGTCCAGGTCAGCCCTCCTGTGTCACTCACAAGCAGCCCTCCTCAAGTCCAGCTCAGCCCTCCTGTGTCACACATAAGCAGCCCTCCTCAAGTCCAGCTCAGCACTCCTCAGGTCTAGCTCAGCCCTCCTCAAGTCCAGCTCAGCCCACCTCAGGTCTAGCTCAGCCCTCCTGTGTCACTCACAAGCAGCCTTCCTCAAGTCCAACTCAGCCCTCCTCAGGTCTAGCTCAGCCCTCCTGTGTCACTCACAAGCAGCCCTCCTCAAGTCCAGCTCAGCCCTCCTCAGGTCTAGCTCAGCCCTCCTGTGTCATTCACAAGCAGCCCTCCTCAAGTCCAGCTCAGCCCTCCTGTGTCACTCACAAGCAGCCCTCCTCAAGTCCAGCTCAGCCCTCCTTTGTTACTCAAAAGCAGCCGTCCTCAAGTCCAGCTCAGCCCTCCTCAGGTCTAGCTCAGCCCTCCTGTGCCACTCACAAGCAGCCCTCCTCAAGTTCAGCTCAGCCCTCCTGTGTCACTCACAAGCAGCCCTCCTCAAGTCCAGCTCAGCCCTCCTGTGTCACTCACAAGCAGCCTTCCTCAAGTCCAGCTCAGCCCTCCTCAGGTCGAGCTCAGCCCTCCTGTGTCACTCACAAGCAGCCCTCCGCAAGTCTAGCTCAGCCCTCCTGTGTCATTCACAAGCAGCCCTCCTCAAGTCCCGCTCAGCCCTCCTGTGTCACTCACAAGCAGCCCTCCTCAAGTCCAGCTCAGCCCTCCTCAGGTCTAGCTCAGCCCTCCTGTGTCATTCACAAGCAGCCCTCCTCAAGTCCAGCTCAGCCCTCCTGTGTTACTCACAAGCAGCCTTCCTCAAGTCCAGCTCAGCCCTCCTCAGGTCTAGCTCAGCCCTCCTGTGTCACTCACAAGCAGCCCTCCTCAAGTCCAGCTCAGCCCTGCTCAGGTCCAGCTCAGCCCTCCTGTGTCAATCACAAGCAGCCCTCCTCAAGTCCAGCTCAGCCCTCCTCAGGTCTAGCTCAGCCCTCCTGTGTCATTCACAAGCAGCCCTCCTCAAGTCCAGCTCAGCCCTCCTGTGTTACTCACAAGCAGCCTTCCTCAAGTCCAGCTCAGCCCTCCTCAGGTCTAGCTCAGCCCTCCTGTGCCACTCACAAGCAGCCCTCCTCAAGTTCAGCTCAGCCCTCCTGTGTCACTCACAAGCAGCCCTCCTCATGTCCAGCTCAGCCCTCCTCAGGTCCAGCTCAGCCCTCCTGTGTCACTCACAAGCAGCCCTCCTCAAGTTCAGCTCAGCCCTCCTGTGTCACTCACAAGCAGCCCTCCTCAAGTCCAGCTCAGCCCTCCTCAGGTCTAGCTCAGCCCTCCTGTGTCATTCACAAGCAGCCCTCCTCAAGTCCAGCTCAGCCCTCCTGTGTCACTCACAAGCAGCCTTCCTCAAGTCCAGCTCAGCCCTCCTCAGGTCTAGCTCAGCCCTCCTGTGCCACTCACAAGCAGCCCTCCTCAAGTCCAGCTCAGCCCTCCTCAGGTCCAGCTCAGCCCTCCTGTGTCATTCACAAGCAGCCCTCCTCAAGTCCAGCTCAGCCCTCCTGTGTTACTCACAAGCAGCCTTCCTCAAGTCCAGCTCAGCCCTCCTCAGGTCTAGCTCAGCCCTCCTGTGTCACTCACAAGCAGCCCTCCTCAAGTCCAGCTCAGCCCTCCTCAGGTCCAGCTCAGCCCTCCTGTGTCATTCACAAGCAGCCCTCCTCAAGTCCAGCTCAGCCCTCCTCAGGTCTAGCTCAGCCCTCCTGTGTCATTCACAAGCAGCCCTCCTCAAGTCCAGCTCAGCCCTCCTGTGTTACTCACATGCAGCCTTCCTCAAGTCCAGCTCAGCCCTCCTCAGGTCTAGCTCAGCCCTCCTGTGCCACTCACAAGCAGCCCTCCTCAAGTTCAGCTCAGACCTCCTGTGTCACTCACAAGCAGCCCTCCTCAAGTCCAGCTCAGCCCTCCTCAGGTCTAGCTCAGCCCTCCTGTGCCACTCACAAGCAGCCCTCCTCAAGTTCAGCTCAGCCCTCTTGTGTCACTCACAAGCAGCCCTCCTCAAGTCCAGCTCAGCCCTCCTCAGGTCCAGCTCAGCCCTCCTGTGTCACTCACAAGCAGCCCTCCTCAAGTTCAGCTCAGCCCTCCTGTGTCACTCACAAGCAGCCCTCCTCAAGTCCAGCTCAGCCCTCCTCAGGTCTAGCTCAGCCCTCCTGTGTCATTCACAAGCAGCCCTCCTCAAGTCCAGCTCAGCCCTCCTGTGTCACTCACAAGCAGCCCTCCTCAAGTCCAGCTCAGGCCTCCTCAGGTCTAGCTCAGCCCTCCTGTGTCATTCACAAGCAGCCCTCCTCAAGTCCAGCTCAGCCCTCCTCAGGTCTAGCTCAGCCCTCCTGTGTCACTCACAAGCAGCCCTCCTCAAGTCCAGCTCAGCCCTCCTCAAGTCCAGCTCAGCCCTCCTATGCCACTCACAAGCAGCCCTCCTCAAGTCCAGCTCAGCCCTCCTGTGTCACTCACAAGCAGCCCTCCTCAAGTTCAGCTCAGCCCTCCTGTGTGACTCACAAGCAGCCTTCCTCAGGTCCAGCTCAGCCCTCCTGTGTCACACACAAGCAGCCCTCAAGTCCAGCTCAGCCCTCCTGTGTCACTCACAAGCAGCCCTCCTCAAGTCCAGCTCAGCCCTCCTCAGGTCTAGCTCAGCCCTCCTGTGCCACTCACAAGCAGCCCTCCTCAAGTCCAGGTCAGCCCTCCTGTGTCACTCATAAGCAGCCCTCCTCAAGTCCAGCTCAGCACTCCTCAGGTCTAGCTCAGCCCTCCTCAAGTCCAGCTCAGCCCACCTCAGGTCTAGCTCAGCCCTCCTGTGTCACTCACAAGCAGCCTTCCTCAAGTCCAGCTCAGCCCTCCTCAGGTCTAGCTCAGCCCTCCTGTGTCACTCACAAGCAGCCCTCCTCAAGTCCAGCTCAGCCCTCCTGTGTCACTCACAAGCAGCCCGCCTCAGGTCTAGCTCAGCCCTCCTGTGTCACTCACAAGCAGCCCTCCTCAAGTCCAGCTCAGCCCTCCTGTGTCACTCACAAGCCGCCCGCCTCAGGTCTAGCTCAGCCCTCCTGTGTCACTCACAAGCAGCCCTCCTCAAGTCCAGCTCAGCCCTCCTGTGTCACTCACAAGCAGCCCTCCTCAGGTCCAGCTCAGCCCTCCTCAGGTCTAGCTCAGCCCTCCTGTGTCACTCACAAGCAGCCCTCCTCAAGTCCAGCTCAGCCCTCCTGTGTCACTCACAAGCAGCCTTCCTCAAGTCCAGCTCAGCCCTCCTCAGGTCTAGCTCAGCCCTCCTGTGCCACTCACAAGCAGCCCTCCTCAAGTTCAGCTCAGCTCTCCTGTGTCACTCACAAGCAGCCCTCCTCAAGTCCAGGTCAGCCCTCCTGTGTCACTCACAAGCAGCCCTCCTCAAGTCCAGCTCAGCACTCCTCAGGTCTAGCTCAGCCCTCCTGTGTCACTCACAAGCAGCCCTCCTCAAGTCCAGCTCAGCCCACCTCAGGTCTAGCTCAGCCCTCCTGTGTCACTCACAAGCAGCCTTCCTCAAGTCCAACTCAGCCCTCCTCAGGTCTAGCTCAGCCCTCCTGTGTCACTCACAAGCAGCCCTCCTCAAGTCCAGCTCAGCCCTCCTCAGGTCCAGCTCAGCCCTCCTGTGTCACTCACAAGCAGCCCTCCTCAAGTTCAGCTCAGCCCTCCTGTGTCACTCACAAGCAGCCCTCCTCAAGTCCAGCTCAGCCCTCCTCAGGTCTAGCTCAGCCCTCCTGTGTCATTCACAAGCAGCCCTCCTCAAGTCCAGCTCAGCCCTCCTGTGTCACTCACAAGCAGCCCTCCTCAAGTCCAGCTCAGCCCTCCTCAGGTCTAGCTCAGCCCTCCTGTGTCATTCACAAGCAGCCCTCCTCAAGTCCAGCTCAGCCCTCCTGTGTTACTCACAAGCAGCCTTCCTCAAGTCCAGCTCAGCCCTCCTCAGGTCTAGCTCAGCCCTCCTGTGTCACTCACAAGCAGCCCTCCTCAAGTCCAGCTCAGCCCTCCTCAGGTCCAGCTCAGCCCTCCTGTGTCATTCACAAGCAGCCCTCCTCAAGTCCAGCTCAGCCCTCCTCAGGTCTAGCTCAGCCCTCCTGTGTCATTCACAAGCAGTCCTCCTCAAGTCCAGCTCAGCCCTCCTGTGTTACTCACATGCAGCCTTCCTCAAGTCCAGCTCAGCCCTCCTCAGGTCTAGCTCAGCCCTCCTGTGCCACTCACAAGCAGCCCTCCTCAAGTTCAGCTCAGACCTCCTGTGTCACTCACAAGCAGCCCTCCTCAAGTCCAGCTCAGCCCTCCTCAGGTCTAGCTCAGCCCTCCTGTGCCACTCACAAGCAGCCCTCCTCAAGTTCAGCTCAGCCCTCTTGTGTCACTCACAAGCAGCCCTCCTCAAGTCCAGCTCAGCCCTCCTCAGGTCCAGCTCAGCCCTCCTGTGTCACTCACAAGCAGCCCTCCTCAAGTTCAGCTCAGCCCTCCTGTGTCACTCACAAGCAGCCCTCCTCAAGTCCAGCTCAGCCCTCCTCAGGTCTAGCTCAGCCCTCCTGTGTCATTCACAAGCAGCCCTCCTCAAGTCCAGCTCAGCCCTCCTGTGTCACTCACAAGCAGCCCTCCTCAAGTCCAGCTCAGCCCTCCTCAGGTCTAGCTCAGCCCTCCTGTGTCATTCACAAGCAGCCCTCCTCAAGTCCAGCTCAGCCCTCCTGTGTTACTCACAAGCAGCCTTCCTCAAGTCCAGCTCAGCCCTCCTCAGGTCTAGCTCAGCCCTCCTGTGTCACTCACAAGCAGCCCTCCTCAAGTCCAGCTCAGCCCTCCTCAAGTCCAGCTCAGCCCTCCTATGCCACTCACAAGCAGCCCTCCTCAAGTCCAGCTCAGCCCTCCTGTGTCACTCACAAGCAGCCCTCCTCAAGTCCAGCTCAGCCCTCCTCAGGTCTAGCTCAGCCCTCCTGTGCCACTCACAAGCAGCCATCCTCAAGTCCAGGTCAGCCCTCCTGTGTCACTCATAAGCAGCCCTCCTCAAGTCCAGCTCAGCACTCCTCAGGTCTAGCTCAGCCCTCCTCAAGTCCAGCTCAGCCCACCTCAGGTCTAGCTCAGCCCTCCTGTGTCACTCACAAGCAGCCTTCCTCAAGTCCAACTCAGCCCTCCTCAGGTCTAGCTCAGCCCTCCTGTGTCACTCACAAGCATCCCTCCTCAAGTCCAGCTCAGCCCTCCTGTGTCACTCACAAGCAGCCCGCCTCAGGTCTAGCTCAGCCCTCCTCAGGTCTAGCTCAGCCCTCCTGTGTCACTCACAAGCAGCCCTCCTCAAGTCCAGCTCAGCCCTCCTGTGTCACTCACAAGCAGCCCTCCTCAGGTCCAGCTCAGCCCTCCTCAGGTCTAGCTCAGCCCTCCTGTGTCACTCACAAGCAGCCCTCCTCAAGTCCAGCTCAGCCCTCCTGTGTTACTCAAAAGCAGCCTTCCTCAAGTCCAGCTCAGCCCTCCTCAGGTCTAGCTCAGCCCTCCTGTGCCACTCACAAGCAGCCCTCCTCAAGTTCAGCTCAGCCCTCCAGTGTCACTCACAAGCAGCCCTCCTCAAGTCCAGCTCAGCCCTCCTCAGGTCTAGCTCAGCCCTCCTGTGTCATTCACAAGCAGCCCTCCTCAAGTCCAGCTCAGCCCTCCTGTGTCACTCACAAGCAGCCCTCCTCAAGTCCAGCTCAGCCCTCCTCAGGTCTAGCTCAGCCCTCCTGTGTCATTCACAAGCAGCCCTCCTCAAGTCCAGCTCAGCCCTCCTGTGTTACTCACAAGCAGCCTTCCTCAAGTCCAGCTCAGCCCTCCTCAGGTCTAGCTCAGCCCTCCTGTGCCACTCACAAGCAGCCCTCCTCAAGTTCAGCTCAGCCCTCCTGTGTCACTCACAAGCAGCCCTCCTCAAGTCCAGGTCAGCCCTCCTGTGTCACTCACAAGCAGCCCTCCTCTAGTCCAGCTCAGCCCTCCTGTGTCACACATAAGCAGCCCTCCTCAAGTCCAGCTCAGCACTCCTCAGGTCTAGCTCAGCCCTCCTCAAGTCCAGCTCAGCCCACCTCAGGTCTAGCTCAGCCCTCCTGTGTCACTCACAAGCAGCCTTCCTCAAGTCCAACTCAGCCCTCCTCAGGTCTAGCTCAGCCCTCCTCAGGTCTAGCTCAGCCCTCCTGTGTCACTCACAAGCAGCCCTCCTCAAGTCCAGCTCAGCCCTCCTGTGTCACTCACAAGCAGCCCTCCTCAGGTCCAGCTCAGCCCTCCTCAGGTCTAGCTCAGCCCTCCTGTGTCACTCACAAGCAGCCCTCCTCAAGTCCAGCTCAGCCCTCCTGTGTTACTCAAAAGCAGCCTTCCTCAAGTCCAGCTCAGCCCTCCTCAAGTCTAGCTCAGCCCTCCTGTGCCACTCACAAGCAGCCCTCCTCAAGTTCAGCTCAGCCCTCCAGTGTCACTCACAAGCAGCCCTCCTCAAGTCCAGCTCAGCCCTCCTCAGGTCTAGCTCAGCCCTCCTGTGTCATTCACAAGCAGCCCTCCTCAAGTCCAGCTCAGCCCTCCTGTGTCACTCACAAGCAGCCCTCCTCAAGTCCAGCTCAGCCCTCCTCAGGTCTAGCTCAGCCCTCCTGTGTCATTCACAAGCAGCCCTCCTCAAGTCCAGCTCAGCCCTCCTGTGTTACTCACAAGCAGCCTTCCTCAAGTCCAGCTCAGCCCTCCTCAGGTCTAGCTCAGCCCTCCTGTGCCACTCACAAGCAGCCCTCCTCAAGTTCAGCTCAGCCCTCCTGTGTCACTCACAAGCAGCCCTCCTCAAGTCCAGGTCAGCCCTCCTGTGTCACTCACAAGCAGCCCTCCTCAAGTCCAGCTCAGCCCTCCTGTGTCACACATAAGCAGCCCTCCTCAAGTCCAGCTCAGCACTCCTCAGGTCTAGCTCAGCCCTCCTCAAGTCCAGCTCAGCCCACCTCAGGTCTAGCTCAGCCCTCCTGTGTCACTCACAAGCAGCCTTCCTCAAGTCCAACTCAGCCCTCCTCAGGTCTAGCTCAGCCCTCCTGTGTCACTCACAAGCAGCCCTCCTCAAGTCCAGCTCAGCCCTCCTCAGGTCTAGCTCAGCCCTCCTGTGTCATTCACAAGCAGCCCTCCTCAAGTCCAGCTCAGCCCTCCTGTGTCACTCACAAGCAGCCCTCCTCAAGTCCAGCTCAGCCCTCCTTTGTTACTCAAAAGCAGCCGTCCTCAAGTCCAGCTCAGCCCTCCTCAGGTCTAGCTCAGCCCTCCTGTGCCACTCACAAGCAGCCCTCCTCAAGTTCAGCTCAGCCCTCCTGTGTCACTCACAAGCAGCCCTCCTCAAGTCCAGCTCAGCCCTCCTGTGTCACTCACAAGCAGCCTTCCTCAAGTCCAGCTCAGCCCTCCTCAGGTCGAGCTCAGCCCTCCTGTGTCACTCACAAGCAGCCCTCCGCAAGTCTAGCTCAGCCCTCCTGTGTCATTCACAAGCAGCCCTCCTCAAGTCCCGCTCAGCCCTCCTGTGTCACTCACAAGCAGCCCTCCTCAAGTCCAGCTCAGCCCTCCTCAGGTCTAGCTCAGCCCTCCTGTGTCATTCACAAGCAGCCCTCCTCAAGTCCAGCTCAGCCCTCCTGTGTTACTCACAAGCAGCCTTCCTCAAGTCCAGCTCAGCCCTCCTCAGGTCTAGCTCAGCCCTCCTGTGTCACTCACAAGCAGCCCTCCTCAAGTCCAGCTCAGCCCTCCTCAGGTCCAGCTCAGCCCTCCTGTGTCAATCACAAGCAGCCCTCCTCAAGTCCAGCTCAGCCCTCCTGTGTTACTCACAAGCAGCCTTCCTCAAGTCCAGCTCAGCCCTCCTCAGGTCTAGCTCAGCCCTCCTGTGCCACTCACAAGCAGCCCTCCTCAAGTCCAGCTCAGCCCTCCTCAGGTCGAGCTCAGCCCTCCTGTGTCACTCACAAGCAGCCCTCCGCAAGTCTAGCTCAGCCCTCCTGTGTCATTCACAAGCAGCCCTCCTCAAGTCCCGCTCAGCCCTCCTGTGTTACTCACAAGCAGCCTTCCTCAAGTCCAGCTCAGCCCTCCTCAGGTCTAGCTCAGCCCTCCTGTGCCACTCACAAGCAGCCCTCCTCAAGTTCAGCTCAGCCCTCCTGTGTCACTCACAAGCAGCCCTCCTCATGTCCAGCTCAGCCCTCCTCAGGTCCAGCTCAGCCCTCCTGTGTCACTCACAAGCAGCCCTCCTCAAGTTCAGCTCAGCCCTCCTGTGTCACTCACAAGCAGCCCTCCTCAAGTCCAGCTCAGCCCTCCTCAGGTCTAGCTCAGCCCTCCTGTGTCATTCACAAGCAGCCCTCCTCAAGTCCAGCTCAGCCCTCCTGTGTCACTCACAAGCAGCCCTCCTCAAGTCCAGCTCAGCCCTCCTCAGGTCTAGCTCAGCCCTCCTGTGTCATTCACAAGCAGCCCTCCTCAAGTCCAGCTCAGCCCTCCTGTGTTACTCACAAGCAGCCTTCCTCAAGTCCAGCTCAGCCCTCCTCAGGTCTAGCTCAGCCCTCCTGTGTCACTCACAAGCAGCCCTCCTCAAGTCCAGCTCAGCCCTCCTCAGGTCCAGCTCAGCCCTCCTGTGTCATTCACAAGCAGCCCTCCTCAAGTCCAGCTCAGCCCTCCTGTGTTACTCACAAGCAGCCTTCCTCAAGTCCAGCTCAGCCCTCCTCAGGTCTAGCTCAGCCCTCCTGTGCCACTCACAAGCAGCCCTCCTCAAGTCCAGCTCAGCCCTCCTCAGGTCCAGCTCAGCCCTCCTGTGTCATTCACAAGCAGCCCTCCTCAAGTCCAGCTCAGCCCTCCTGTGTTACTCACAAGCAGCCTTCCTCAAGTCCAGCTCAGCCCTCCTCAGGTCTAGCTCAGCCCTCCTGTGTCACTCACAAGCAGCCCTCCTCAAGTCCAGCTCAGCCCTCCTCAGGTCCAGCTCAGCCCTCCTGTGTCATTCACAAGCAGCCCTCCTCAAGTCCAGCTCAGCCCTCCTCAGGTCTAGCTCAGCCCTCCTGTGTCATTCACAAGCAGCCCTCCTCAAGTCCAGCCCAGCCCTCCTGTGTTACTCACATGCAGCCTTCCTCAAGTCCAGCTCAGCCCTCCTCAGGTCTAGCTCAGCCCTCCTGTGCCACTCACAAGCAGCCCTCCTCAAGTTCAGCTCAGACCTCCTGTGTCACTCACAAGCAGCCCTCCTCAAGTCCAGCTCAGCCCTCCTCAGGTCTAGCTCAGCCCTCCTGTGCCACTCACAAGCAGCCCTCCTCAAGTTCAGCTCAGCCCTCTTGTGTCACTCACAAGCAGCCCTCCTCAAGTCCAGCTCAGCCCTCCTCAGGTCCAGCTCAGCCCTCCTGTGTCACTCACAAGCAGCCCTCCTCAAGTTCAGCTCAGCCCTCCTGTGTCACTCACAAGCAGCCCTCCTCAAGTCCAGCTCAGCCCTCCTCAGGTCTAGCTCAGCCCTCCTGTGCCACTCACAAGCAGCCCTCCTCAAGTCCAGCTCAGCCCTCCTCAGGTCCAGCTCAGCCCTCCTGTGTCATTCACAAGCAGCCCTCCTCAAGTCCAGCTCAGCCCTCCTGTGTTACTCACAAGCAGCCTTCCTCAAGTCCAGCTCAGCCCTCCTCAGGTCTAGCTCAGCCCTCCTGTGTCACTCACAAGCAGCCCTCCTCAAGTCCAGCTCAGCCCTCCTCAGGTCCAGCTCAGCCCTCCTGTGTCATTCACAAGCAGCCCTCCTCAAGTCCAGCTCAGCCCTCCTCAGGTCTAGCTCAGCCCTCCTGTGTCATTCACAAGCAGCCCTCCTCAAGTCCAGCTCAGCCCTCCTGTGTTACTCACATGCAGCCTTCCTCAAGTCCAGCTCAGCCCTCCTCAGGTCTAGCTCAGCCCTCCTGTGCCACTCACAAGCAGCCCTCCTCAAGTTCAGCTCAGACCTCCTGTGTCACTCACAAGCAGCCCTCCTCAAGTCCAGCTCAGCCCTCCTCAGGTCTAGCTCAGCCCTCCTGTGCCACTCACAAGCAGCCCTCCTCAAGTTCAGCTCAGCCCTCTTGTGTCACTCACAAGCAGCCCTCCTCAAGTCCAGCTCAGCCCTCCTCAGGTCCAGCTCAGCCCTCCTGTGTCACTCACAAGCAGCCCTCCTCAAGTTCAGCTCAGCCCTCCTGTGTCACTCACAAGCAGCCCTCCTCAAGTCCAGCTCAGCCCTCCTCAGGTCTAGCTCAGCCCTCCTGTGTCATTCACAAGCAGCCCTCCTCAAGTCCAGCTCAGCCCTCCTGTGTCACTCACAAGCAGCCCTCCTCAAGTCCAGCTCAGGCCTCCTCAGGTCTAGCTCAGCCCTCCTGTGTCATTCACAAGCAGCCCTCCTCAAGTCCAGCTCAGCCCTCCTGTGTTACTCACAAGCAGCCTTCCTCAAGTCCAGCTCAGCCCTCCTCAGGTCTAGCTCAGCCCTCCTGTGTCACTCACAAGCAGCCCTCCTCAAGTCCAGCTCAGCCCTCCTCAAGTCCAGCTCAGCCCTCCTATGCCACTCACAAGCAGCCCTCCTCAAGTCCAGCTCAGCCCTCCTGTGTCACTCACAAGCAGCCCTCCTCAAGTTCAGCTCAGCCCTCCTGTGTGACTCACAAGCAGCCTTCCTCAGGTCCAGCTCAGCCCTCCTGTGTCACACACAAGCAGCCCTCAAGTCCAGCTCAGCCCTCCTGTGTCACTCACAAGCAGCCCTCCTCAAGTCCAGCTCAGCCCTCCTCAGGTCTAGCTCAGCCCTCCTGTGCCACTCACAAGCAGCCCTCCTCAAGTCCAGGTCAGCCCTCCTGTGTCACTCATAAGCAGCCCTCCTCAAGTCCAGCTCAGCACTCCTCAGGTTTAGCTCAGCCCTCCTCAAGTCCAGCTCAGCCCACCTCAGGTCTAGCTCAGCCCTCCTGTGTCACTCACAAGCAGCCTTCCTCAAGTCCAGCTCAGCCCTCCTCAGGTCTAGCTCAGCCCTCCTGTGTCACTCACAAGCAGCCCTCCTCAAGTCCAGCTCAGCCCTCCTGTGTCACTCACAAGCAGCCCGCCTCAGGTCTAGCTCAGCCCTCCTGTGTCACTCACAAGCAGCCCTCCTCAAGTCCAGCTCAGCCCTCCTGTGTCACTCACAAGCCGCCCGCCTCAGGTCTAGCTCAGCCCTCCTGTGTCACTCACAAGCAGCCCTCCTCAAGTCCAGCTCAGCCCTCCTGTGTCACTCACAAGCAGCCCTCCTCAGGTCCAGCTCAGCCCTCCTCAGGTCTAGCTCAGCCCTCCTGTGTCACTCACAAGCAGCCCTCCTCAAGTCCAGCTCAGCCCTCATGTGTCACTCACAAGCAGCCTTCCTCAAGTCCAGCTCAGCCCTCCTCAGGTCTAGCTCAGCCCTCCTGTGCCACTCACAAGCAGCCCTCCTCAAGTTCAGCTCAGCTCTCCTGTGTCACTCACAAGCAGCCCTCCTCAAGTCCAGGTCAGCCCTCCTGTGTCACTCACAAGCAGCCCTCCTCAAGTCCAGCTCAGCACTCCTCAGGTCTAGCTCAGCCCTCCTGTGTCACTCACAAGCAGCCCTCCTCAAGTCCAGCTCAGCCCACCTCAGGTCTAGCTCAGCCCTCCTGTGTCACTCACAAGCAGCCTTCCTCAAGTCCAACTCAGCCCTCCTCAGGTCTAGCTCAGCCCTCCTGTGTCACTCACAAGCAGCCCTCCTCAAGTCCAGCTCAGCCCTCCTCAAGTCCAGCTCAGCCCTCCTGTGCCACTCACAAGCAGCCCTCCTCAAGTTCAGCTCAGCCCTCCTGTGTCACTCACAAGCAGCCCTCCTCAAGTCCAGCTCAGCCCTCCTATGCCACTCACAAGCAGCCCTCCTCAAGTCCAGCTCAGCCCTCCTGTGTCACTCACAAGCAGCCCTCCTCAAGTTCAGCTCAGCCCTCCTGTGTCACTCACAAGCAGCCCTCAAGTCCAGCTCAGCCCTCCTGTGTCACTCACAAGCAGCCCTCCTCAAGTCCAGCTCAGCCCTCCTCAGGTCTAGCTCAGCCCTCCTGTGCCACTCACAAGCAGCCCTCCTCAAGTCCAGGTCAGCCCTCCTGTGTCACTCATAAGCAGCCCTCCTCAAGTCCAGCTCAGCACTCCTCAGGTCTAGCTCAGCCCTCCTCAAGTCCAGCTCAGCCCACCTCAGGTCTAGCTCAGCCCTCCTGTGTCACTCACAAGCAGCCTTCCTCAAGTCCAACTCAGCCCTCCTCAGGTCTAGCTCAGCCCTCCTCTGTCACTCACAAGCAGCCCTCCTCAAGTCCAGCTCAGCCCTCCTCAGGTCTAGCTCAGCCCTCCTGTGTCACTCACAAGCAGCCCTCCTCAAGTCCAGCTCAGCCCTCCTGTGTCACTCACAAGCAGCCCGCCTCAGGTCTAGCTCAGCCCTACTGTGTCACTCACAAGCAGCCCTCCTCAGGGCCAGCTCAGCCCTCCTCAGGTCTAGCTCAGCCCTCCTGTGTCACTCACAAGCAGCCCTCCTCAAGTCCAGCTCAGCCCTCCTGTGTTACTCACAAGCAGCCTTCCTCAAGTCCAGCTCAGCCCTCCTCAGGTCTAGCTCAGCCCTCCTGTGTCACTCACAAGCAGCCCTCCTCAAGTCCAGCTCAGCCCTCCTGTGCCCCTCCTCAAGTTCAGCTCAGCCCTCCTGTGTCACTCACAAGCAGCCCTCCTCAAGTCCAGGTCAGCCCTCCTGTGTCACTCACAAGCAGCCCTCCTCAAGTCCAGCTCAGCACTCCTCAGGTCTAGCTCAGCCCTCCTGTGTCACTCACAAGCAGCCCTCCTCAAGTCCAGCTCAGCCCACCTCAGGTCCAGCTCAGCCCTCCTCAGGTCTAGCTCAGCCCTCCTGTGCCACTCACAAGCAGCCCTCCTCAAGTCCAGGTCAGCCCTCCTGTGTCACTCATAAGCAGCCCTCCTCAAGTCCAGCTCAGCACTCCTCAGGTCTAGCTCAGCCCTCCTCAAGTCCAGCTCAGCCCACCTCAGGTCTAGCTCAGCCCTCCTGTGTCACTCACAAGCAGCCTTCCTCAAGTCCAACTCAGCCCTCCTCAGGTCTAGCTCAGCCCTCCTCTGTCACTCACAAGCAGCCCTCCTCAAGTCCAGCTCAGCCCTCCTCAGGTCTAGCTCAGCCCTCCTGTGTCACTCACAAGCAGCCCTCCTCAAGTCCAGCTCAGCCCTCCTGTGTCACTCACAAGCAGCCCGCCTCAGGTCTAGCTCAGCCCTCCTGTGTCACTCACAAGCAGCCCTCCTCAGGGCCAGCTCAGCCCTCCTCAGGTCTAGCTCAGCCCTCCTGTGTCACTCACAAGCAGCCCTCCTCAAGTCCAGCTCAGCCCTCCTGTGTTACTCACAAGCAGCCTTCCTCAAGTCCAGGTCAGCCCTCCCCAGGTCTAGCTCAGCCCTCCTGTGTCACTCACAAGCAGCCCTCCTCAAGTCCAGCTCAGCCCTCCTGTGCCCCTCCTCAAGTTCAGCTCAGCCCTCCTGTGTCACTCACAAGCAGCCCTCCTCAAGTCCAGGTCAGCCCTCCTGTGTCACTCACAAGCAGCCCTCCTCAAGTCCAGCTCAGCACTCCTCAGGTCTAGCTCAGCCCTCCTGTGTCACTCACAAGCAGCCCTCCTCAAGTCCAGCTCAGCCCACCTCAGGTCCAGCTCAGCCCACCTCAGGTCTAGCTCAGCCCTCCTGTGTCACTCACAAGCAGCCCTCCTCAAGTCCAGCTCAGCCCTCCTGTGTCACTCACAAGCAGCCTGCCTCAGGTCTAGCTCAGCCCTCCTCAGGTCTAGCTCAGCCCTCCTGTGTCACTCACAAGCAGCCCTCCTCAAGTCCAACTCAGCCCTCCTGTGTCACTCACAAGCAGCCCTCTTCAGGTCCAGCTCAGCCCTCCTCAGGTCTAGCTCAGCCCTCCTGTGTCACTCACAAGCAGCCCTCCTCAAGTCCAGCTCAGCCCTCCTGTGTTACTCACAAGCAGCCTTCCTCAAGTCGAGCTCAGCCCTCCTCAGGTCTAGCTCAGCCCTCCTGTGCCACTCACAAGCAGCCCTCCTCAAGTTCAGCTCAGCCCTCCTGTGTCACTCACAAGCAGCCCTCCTCAAGTCCAGCTCAGCCCTCCTGTGTTACTCACAAGCAGCCTTCCTCAAGTCCAGCTCAGCCCTCCTCAGGTCTAGCTCAGCCCTCCTGTGCCACTCACAAGCAGCCCTCCTCAAGTTCAGCTCAGCCCTCCTGTGTCACTCACAAGCAGCCCTCCTCAAGTCCAGGTCAGCCCTCCTGTGTCACTCACAAGCAGCCCTCCTCAAGTCCAGCTCAGCACTCCTCAGGTCTAGCTCAGCCCTCCTGTGTCACTCACAAGCAGCCCTCCTCAAGTCCAGCTCAGCCCACCTCAGGTCTAGCTCAGCCCTCCTGTGTCACTCACAAGCAGCCTTCCTCAAGTCCAACTCAGCCCTCCTCAGGTCTAGCTCAGCCCTCCTGTGTCACTCACAAGCAGCCCTCCTCAAGTCCAGCTCAGCCCTCCTCAAGTCCAGCTCAGCCCTCCTGTGCCACTCACAAGCAGCCCTCCTCAAGTTCAGCTCAGCCCTCCTGTGTCACTCACAAGCAGCCCTCCTCAAGTCCAGCTCAGCCCTCCTATGCCACTCACAAGCAGCCCTCCTCAAGTCCAGCTCAGCCCTCCTGTGTCACTCACAAGCAGCCCTCCTCAAGTTCAGCTCAGCCCTCCTGTGTGACTCACAAGCAGCCTTCCTCAGGTCCAGCTCAGCCCTCCTGTGTCACTCACAAGCAGCCCTCAAGTCCAGCTCAGCCCTCCTGTGTCACTCACAAGCAGCCCTCCTCAAGTCCAGCTCAGCCCTCCTCAGGTCTAGCTCAGCCCTCCTGTGCCACTCACAAGCAGCCCTCCTCAAGTCCAGGTCAGCCCTCCTGTGTCACTCATAAGCAGCCCTCCTCAAGTCCAGCTCAGCACTCCTCAGGTCTAGCTCAGCCCTCCTCAAGTCCAGCTCAGCCCACCTCAGGTCTAGCTCAGCCCTCCTGTGTCACTCACAAGCAGCCTTCCTCAAGTCCAACTCAGCCCTCCTCAGGTCTAGCTCAGCCCTCCTGTGTCACTCACAAGCAGCCCTCCTCAAGTCCAGCTCAGCCCTCCTCAGGTCTAGCTCAGCCCTCCTGTGTCACTCACAAGCAGCCCCCCTCAAGTCCAGCTCAGCCCTCCTGTGTCATTCACAAGCAGCCCGCCTCAGGTCTAGCTCAGCCCTCCTTGTGTCACTCACAAGCAGCCCTCCTCAGGGCCAGCTCAGCCCTCCTCAGGTCTAGCTCAGCCCTCCTGTGTCACTCACAAGCAGCCCTCCTCAAGTCCAGCTCAGCCCTCCTGTGTTACTCACAAGCAGCCTTCCTCAAGTCCAGCTCAGCCCTCCTCAGGTCTAGCTCAGCCCTCCTGTGTCACTCACAAGCAGCCCTCCTCAAGTCCAGCTCAGCCCTCCTGTGCCACTCACAAGCAGCCCTCCTCAAGTTCAGCTCAGCCCTCCTGTGTCACTCACAAGCAGCCCTCCTCAAGTCCAGGTCAGCCCTCCTGTGTCACTCACAAGCAGCCCTCCTCAAGTCCAGCTCAGCACTCCTCAGGTCTAGCTCAGCCCTCCTGTGTCACTCACAAGCAGCCCTCCTCAAGTCCAGCTCAGCCCACCTCAGGTCTAGCTCAGCCCTCCTGTGTCACTCACAAGCAGCCCTCCTCAAGTCCAGCTCAGCCCTCCTGTGTCACTCGCAAGCAGCCCGCCTCAGGTCTAGCTCAGCCCTCCTCAGGTCTAGCTCAGCCCTCCTGTGTCACTCACAAGCAGCCCTCCTCAAGTCCAGCTCAGCCCTCCTCAAGTCCAGCTCAGCCCTCCTGTGCCACTCACAAGCAGCCCTCCTCAAGTTCAGCTCAGCCCTCCTGTGTCACTCACAAGCAGCCCTCCTCAAGTCCAGCTCAGCCCTCCTGTGTCACTCACAAGCAGCCCTCCTCAAGTCCAGCTCAGCCCTCCTGTGTTACTCACAAGCAGCCTTCCTCAAGTCCAGCTCAGCCCTCCTCAGGTCTAGCTCAGCCCTCCTGTGTCACTCACAAGCAGCCCTCCTCAAGTCCAGCTCAGCCCTCCTGTGCCACTCACAAGCAGCCCTCCTCAAGTCCAGCTCAGCCCTCCTATGCCACTCACAAGCAGCCCTCCTCAAGTCCAGCTCAGCCCTCCTGTGTCACTCACAAGCAGCCCTCCTCAAGTTCAGCTCAGCCCTCCTGTGTGACTCACAAGCAGCCTTCCTCAGGTCCAGCTCAGCCCTCCTGTGTCACACACAAGCAGCCCTCAAGTCCAGCTCAGCCCTCCTGTGTCACTCACAAGCAGCCCTCCTCAAGTCCAGCTCAGCCCTCCTCAGGTCTAGCTCAGCCCTCCTGTGCCACTCACAAGCAGCCCTCCTCAAGTCCAGGTCAGCTCTCCTGTGTCACTCATAAGCAGCCCTCCTCAAGTCCAGCTCAGCACTCCTCAGGTCTAGCTCAGCCCTCCTCAAGTCCAGCTCAGCCCACCTCAGGTCTAGCTCAGCCCTCCTGTGTCACTCACAAGCAGCCTTCCTCAAGTCCAGCTCAGCCCTCCTCAGGTCTAGCTCAGCCCTCCTGTGTCACTCACAAGCAGCCCTCCTCAAGTCCAGCTCAGCCCTCCTGTGTCACTCACAAGCAGCCTGCCTCAGGTCTAGCTCAGCCCTCCTGTGTCACTCACAAGCAGCCCTCCTCAAGTCCAGCTCAGCCCTCCTGTGTCACTCACAAGCCGCCCGCCTCAGGTCTAGCTCAGCCCTCCTGTGTCACTCACAAGCATCCCTCCTCAAGTCCAGCTCAGCCCTCCTGTGTCACTCACAAGCAGCCCTCCTCAAGTCCAGCTCAGCCCTCCTCAGGTCTAGCTCAGCCCTCCTGTGCCACTCACAAGCAGCCCTCCTCAAGTCCAGGTCAGCCCTCCTGTGTCACTCATAAGCAGCCCTCCTCAAGTCCAGCTCAGCACTCCTCAGGTCTAGCTCAGCCCTCCTCAAGTCCAGCTCAGCCCACCTCAGGTCTAGCTCAGCCCTCCTGTGTCACTAACAAGCAGCCTTCCTCAAGTCCAGCTCAGCCCTCCTCAGGTCTAGCTCAGCCCTCCTGTGTCACTCACAAGCAGCCCTCCTCAAGTCCAGCTCAGCCCTCCTGTGTCACTCACAAGCAGCCCTCCTCAGGTCCAGCTCAGCCCTCCTCAGGTCTAGCTCAGCCCTCCTGTGTCACTCACAAGCAGCCCTCCTCAAGTCCAGCTCAGCCCTCCTGTGTCACTCACAAGCAGCCTTCCTCAAGTCCAGCTCAGCCCTCCTCAGGTCTAGCTCAGCCCTCCTGTGCCACTCACAAGCAGCCCTCCTCAAGTTCAGCTCAGCTCTCCTGTGTCACTCACAAGCAGCCCTCCTCAAGTCCAGGTCAGCCCTCTTGTGTCACTCACAAGCAGCCCTCCTCAAGTCCAGCTCAGCCCTCCTGTGTCACTCACAAGCCGCCCGCCTCAGGTCTAGCTCAGCCCTCCTGTGTCACTCACAAGCAGCCCTCCTCAAGTCCAGCTCAGCCCTCCTGTGTCACTCACAAGCAGCCCTCCTCAGGTCCAGCTCAGCCCTCCTCAGGTCTAGCTCAGCCCTCCTGTGTCACTCACAAGCAGCCCTCCTCAAGTCCAGCTCAGCCCTCCTGTGTCACTCACAAGCAGCCTTCCTCAAGTCCAGCTCAGCCCTCCTCAGGTCTAGCTCAGCCCTCCTGTGCCACTCACAAGCAGCCCTCCTCAAGTTCAGCTCAGCTCTCCTGTGTCACTCACAAGCAGCCCTCCTCAAGTCCAGGTCAGCCCTCTTGTGTCACTCACAAGCAGCCCTCCTCAAGTCCAGCTCAGCACTCCTCAGGTCTAGCTCAGCCCTCCTGTGTCACTCACAAGCAGCCCTCCTCAAGTCCAGCTCAGCCCACCTCAGGTCTAGCTCAGCCCTCCTGTGTCACTCACAAGCAGCCTTCCTCAAGTCCAACTCAGCCCTCCTCAGGTCTAGCTCAGCCCTCCTGTGTCACTCACAAGCAGCCCTCCTCAAGTCCAGCTCAGCCCTCCTGTGCCACTCACAAGCAGCCCTCCTCAAGTTCAGCTCAGCCCTCCTGTGTCACTCACAAGCAGCCCTCCTCAAGTCCAGCTCAGCCCTCCTATGCCACTCACAAGCAGCCCTCCTCAAGTCCAGCTCAGCCCTCCTGTGTCACTCACAAGCAGCCCTCCTCAAGTTCAGCTCAGCCCTCCTGTGTGACTCATAAGCAGCCTTCCTCAGGTCCAGCTCAGCCCTCCTGTGTCACTCACAAGCAGCCCTCAAGTCCAGCTCAGCCCTCCTGTGTCACTCACAAGCAGCCCTCCTCAAGTCCAGCTCAGCCCTCCTCAGGTCTAGCTCAGCCCTCCTGTGCCACTCACAAGCAGCCCTCCTCAAGTCCAGGTCAGCCCTCCTGTGTCACTCATAAGCAGCCCTCCTCAAGTCCAGCTCAGCACTCCTCAGGTCTAGCTCAGCCCTCCTCAAGTCCAGCTCAGCCCACCTCAGGTCTAGCTCAGCCCTCCTGTGTCACTCACAAGCAGCCTTCCTCAAGTCCAACTCAGCCCTCCTCAGGTCTAGCTCAGCCCTCTTCTGTCACTCACAAGCAGCCCTCCTCAAGTCCAGCTCAGCCCTCCTGTGTCACTCACAAGCAGCCCGCCTCAGGTCTAGCTCAGCCCTCCTGTGTCACTCACAAGCAACCCTCCTCAGGGCCAGCTCAGCCCTCCTCAGGTCTAGCTCAGCCCTCCTGTGTCACTCACAAGCAGCCCTCCTCAAGTTCAGCTCAGCCCTCCTGTGTGACTCACAAGCAGCCTTCCTCAGGTCCAGCTCAGCCCTCCTGTGTCACACACAAGCAGCCCTCAAGTCCAGCTCAGCCCTCCTGTGTCACTCACAAGCAGCCCTCCTCAAGTCCAGCTCAGCCCCCCTCAGGTCTAGCTCAGCCCTCCTGTGCCACTCACAAGCAGCCCTCCTCAAGTCCAGGTCAGCCCTCCTGTGTCACTCATAAGCAGCCCTCCTCAAGTCCAGCTCAGCACTCTTCAGGTCTAGCTCAGCCCTCCTCAAGTCCAGCTCAGCCCACCTCAGGTCTAGCTCAGCCCTCCTGTGTCACTCACAAGCAGCCTTCCTCAAGTCCAGCTCAGCCCTCCTCAGGTCTTGCTCAGCCCTCCTGTGTCACTCACAAGCAGCCCTCCTCAAGTCCAGCTCAGCCCTCCTGTGTCACTCACAAGCAGCCCGCCTCAGGTCTAGCTCAGCCCTCCTGTGTCACTCACAAGCAGCCCTCCTCAAGTCCAGCTCAGCCCTCCTGTGTCACTCACAAGCCGCCCGCCTCAGGTCTAGCTCAGCCCTCCTGTGTCACTCACAAGCAGCCCTCCTCAAGTCCAGCTCAGCCCTCCTGTGTCACTCACAAGCAGCCCTCCTCAGGTCCAGCTCAGCCCTCCTCAGGTCTAGCTCAGCCCTCCTGTGTCACTCACAAGCAGCCCTCCTCAAGTCCAGCTCAGCCCTTCTGTGTCACTCACAAGCAGCCTTCCTCAAGTCCAGCTCAGCCCTCCTCAGGTCTAGCTCAGCCCTCCTGTGCCACTCACAAGCAGCCCTCCTCAAGTTTAGCTCAGCTCTCCTGTGTCACTCACAAGCAGCCCTCCTCAAGTCCAGGTCAGCCCTCCTGTGTCACTCACAAGCAGCCCTCCTCAAGTCCAGCTCAGCACTCCTCAGGTCTAGCTCAGCCCTCCTGTGTCACTCACAAGCAGCCCTCCTCAAGTCCAGCTCAGCCCACCTCAGGTCTAGCTCAGCCCTCCTGTGTCACTCACAAGCAGCCTTCCTCAAGTCCAACTCAGCCCTCCTCAGGTCTAGCTCAGCCCTCCTGTGTCACTCACAAGCAGCCCTCCTCAAGTCCAGCTCAGCCCTCCTCAAGTCCAGCTCAGCCCTCCTGTGCCACTCACAAGCAGCCCTCCTCAAGTTCAGCTCAGCCCTCCTGTGTCACTCACAAGCAGCCCTCCTCAAGTCCAGCTCAGCCCTCCTATGCCACTCACAAGCAGCCCTCCTCAAGTCCAGCTCAGCCCTCCTGTGTCACTCACAAGCAGCCCTCCTCAAGTTCAGCTCAGCCCTCCTGTGTGACTCATAAGCAGCCTTCCTCAGGTCCAGCTCAGCCCTCCTGTGTCACTCACAAGCAGCCCTCAAGTCCAGCTCAGCCCTCCTGTGTCACTCACAAGCAGCCCTCCTCAAGTCCAGCTCAGCCCTCCTATGCCACTCACAAGCAGCCCTCCTCAAGTCCAGCTCAGCCCTCCTGTGTCACTCACAAGCAGCCCTCCTCAAGTTCAGCTCAGCCCTCCTGTGTGACTCATAAGCAGCCTTCCTCAGGTCCAGCTCAGCCCTCCTGTGTCACTCACAAGCAGCCCTCAAGTCCAGCTCAGCCCTCCTGTGTCACTCACAAGCAGCCCTCCTCAAGTCCAGCTCAGCCCTCCTCAGGTCTAGCTCAGCCCTCCTGTGCCACTCACAAGCAGCCCTCCTCAAGTCCAGGTCAGCCCTCCTGTGTCACTCATAAGCAGCCCTCCTCAAGTCCAGCTCAGCACTCCTCAGGTCTAGCTCAGCCCTCCTCAAGTCCAGCTCAGCCCACCTCAGGTCTAGCTCAGCCCTCCTGTGTCACTCACAAGCAGCCTTCCTCAAGTCCAACTCAGCCCTCCTCAGGTCTAGCTCAGCCCTCCTCTGTCACTCACAAGCAGCCCTCCTCAAGTCCAGCTCAGCCCTCCTCAGGTCTAGCTCAGCCCTCCTGTGTCACTCACAAGCAGCCCTCCTCAAGTCCAGCTCAGCCCTCCTGTGTCACTCACAAGCAGCCAGCCTCAGGTCTAGCTCAGCCCTCCTGTGTCACTCACAAGCAGCCCTCCTCAGGGCCAGCTCAGCCCTCCTCAGGTCTAGCTCAGCCCTCCTGTGTCACTCACAAGCAGCCCTCCTCAAGTCCAGCTCAGCCCTCCTGTGTTACTCACAAGCAGCCTTCCTCAAGTCCAGCTCAGCCCTCCTCAGGTCTAGCTCAGCCCTCCTGTGTCACTCACAAGCAGCCCTCCTCAAGTCCAGCTCAGCCCTCCTGTGCCCCTCCTCAAGTTCAGCTCAGCCCTCCTGTGTCACTCACAAGCAGCCCTCCTCAAGTCCAGGTCAGCCCTCCTGTGTCACTCACAAGCAGCCCTCCTCAAGTCCAGCTCAGCACTCCTCAGGTCTAGCTCAGCCCTCCTGTGTCACTCACAAGCAGCCCTCCTCAAGTCCAGCTCAGCCCACCTCAGGTCCAGCTCAGCCCACCTCAGGTCCAGCTCAGCCCACCTCAGGTCTAGCTCAGCCCTCCTGTGTCACTCACAAGCAGCCCTCCTCAAGTCCAGCTCAGCCCTCCTGTGTCACTCACAAGCAGCCCGCCTCAGGTCTAGCTCAGCCCTCCTCAGGTCTAGCTCAGCCCTCCTGTGTCACTCACAAGCAGCCCTCCTCAAGTCCAACTCAGCCCTCCTGTGTCACTCACAAGCAGCCCTCTTCAGGTCCAGCTCAGCCCTCCTCAGGTCTAGCTCAGCCCTCCTGTGTCACTCACAAGCAGCCCTCCTCAAGTCCAGCTCAGCCCTCCTGTGTTACTCACAAGCAGCCTTCCTCAAGTCGAGCTCAGCCCTCCTCAGGTCTAGCTCAGCCCTCCTGTGCCACTCACAAGCAGCCCTCCTCAAGTTCAGCTCAGCCCTCCTGTGTCACTCACAAGCAGCCCTCCTCAAGTCCAGCTCAGCCCTCCTGTGTTACTCACAAGCAGCCTTCCTCAAGTCCAGCTCAGCCCTCCTCAGGTCTAGCTCAGCCCTCCTGTGCCACTCACAAGCAGCCCTCCTCAAGTTCAGCTCAGCCCTCCTGTGTCACTCACAAGCAGCCCTCCTCAAGTCCAGGTCAGCCCTCCTGTGTCACTCACAAGCAGCCCTCCTCAAGTCCAGCTCAGCACTCCTCAGGTCTAGCTCAGCCCTCCTGTGTCACTCACAAGCAGCCCTCCTCAAGTCCAGCTCAGCCCACCTCAGGTCTAGCTCAGCCCTCCTGTGTCACTCACAAGCAGCCTTCCTCAAGTCCAACTCAGCCCTCCTCAGGTCTAGCTCAGCCCTCCTGTGTCACTCACAAGCAGCCCTCCTCAAGTCTAGCTCAGGCCTCCTCAAGTCCAGCTCAGCCCTCCTGTGCCACTCACAAGCAGCCCTCCTCAAGTTCAGCTCAGCCCTCCTGTGTCACTCACAAGCAGCCCTCCTCAAGTCCAGCTCAGCCCTCCTATGCCACTCACAAGCAGCCCTCCTCAAGTCCAGCTCAGCCCTCCTGTGTCACTCACAAGCAGCCCTCCTCAAGTTCAGCTCAGCCCTCCTGTGTGACTCACAAGCAGCCTTCCTCAGGTCCAGCTCAGCCCTCCTGTGTCACTCACAAGCAGCCCTCAAGTCCAGCTCAGCCCTCCTGTGTCACTCACAAGCAGCCCTCCTCAAGTCCAGCTCAGCCCTCCTCAGGTCTAGCTCAGCCCTCCTGTGCCACTCACAAGCAGCCCTCCTCAAGTCCAGGTCAGCCCTCCTGTGTCACTCATAAGCAGCCCTCCTCAAGTCCAGCTCAGCACTCCTCAGGTCTAGCTCAGCCCTCCTCAAGTCCAGCTCAGCCCACCTCAGGTCTAGCTCAGCCCTCCTGTGTCACTCACAAGCAGCCTTCCTCAAGTCCAACTCAGCCCTCCTCAGGTCTAGCTCAGCCCTCCTGTGTCACTCACAAGCAGCCCTCCTCAAGTCCAGCTCAGCCCTCCTCAGGTCTAGCTCAGCCCTCCTGTGTCACTCACAAGCAGCCCCCCTCAAGTCCAGCTCAGCCCTCCTGTGTCACTCACAAGCAGCCCGCCTCAGGTCTAGCTCAGCCCTCCTTGTGTCACTCACAAGCAGCCCTCCTCAGGGCCAGCTCAGCCCTCCTCAGGTCTAGCTCAGCCCTCCTGTGTCACTCACAAGCAGCCCTCCTCAAGTCCAGCTCAGCCCTCCTGTGTTACTCACAAGCAGCCTTCCTCAAGTCCAGCTCAGCCCTCCTCAGGTCTAGCTCAGCCCTCCTGTGTCACTCACAAGCAGCCCTCCTCAAGTCCAGCTCAGCCCTCCTGTGCCACTCACAAGCAGCCCTCCTCAAGTTCAGCTCAGCCCTCCTGTGTCACTCACAAGCAGCCCTCCTCAAGTCCAGGTCAGCCCTCCTGTGTCACTCACAAGCAGCCCTCCTCAAGTCCAGCTCAGCACTCCTCAGGTCTAGCTCAGCCCTCCTGTGTCACTCACAAGCAGCCCTCCTCAAGTCCAGCTCAGCCCACCTCAGGTCTAGCTCAGCCCTCCTGTGTCACTCACAAGCAGCCCTCCTCAAGTCCAGCTCAGCCCTCCTGTGTCACTCACAAGCAGCCCGCCTCAGGTCTAGCTCAGCCCTCCTCAGGTCTAGCTCAGCCCTCCTGTGTCACACACAAGCAGCCCTCAAGTCCAGCTCAGCCCTCCTGTGTCACTCACAAGCAGCCCTCCTCAAGTCCAGCTCAGCACTCCTCAGGTCTAGCTCAGCCCTCCTCAAGTCCAGCTCAGCCCACCTCAGGTCTAGCTCAGCCCTCCTGTGTCACTCACAAGCAGCCTTCCTCAAGTCCAGCTCAGCCCTCCTCAGGTCTAGCTCAGCCCTCCTGTGTCACTCACAAGCAGCCCTCCTCAAGTCCAGCTCAGCCCTCCTATGTCACTCACAAGCAGCCCGCCTCAGGTCTAGCTCAGCCCTCCTGTGTCACTCACAAGCAGCCCTCCTCAAGTCCAGCTCAGCCCTCCTGTGTCACTCACAAGCCGCCCGCCTCAGGTCTAGCTCAGCCCTCCTGTGTCACTCACAAGCAGCCCTCCTCAAGTCCAGCTCAGCCCTCCTGTGTCACTCACAAGCAGCCCTCCTCAGGTCCAGCTCAGCCCTCCTCAGGTCTAGCTCAGCCCTGCTGTGTCACTCACAAGCAGCCCTCCTCAAGTCCAGCTCAGCCCTTCTGTGTCACTCACAAGCAGCCTTCCTCAAGTCCAGCTCAGCCCTCCTCAGGTCTAGCTCAGCCCTCCTGTGCCACTCACAAGCAGCCCTCCTCAAGTTCAGCTCAGCTCTCCTGTGTCACTCACAAGCAGCCCTCCTCAAGTCCAGGTCAGCCCTCCTGTGTCACTCACAAGCAGCCCTCCTCAAGTCCAGCTCAGCACTCCTCAGGTCTAGCTCAGCCCTCCTGTGTCACTCACAAGCAGCCCTCCTCAAGTCCAGCTCAGCCCACCTCAGGTCTAGCTCAGCCCTCCTGTGTCACTCACAAGCAGCCTTCCTCAAGTCCAACTCAGCCCTCCTCAGGTCTAGCTCAGCCCTCCTGTGTCACTCACAAGCAGCCCTCCTCAAGTCCAGCTCAGCCCTCTTCAAGTCCAGCTCAGCCCTCCTGTGCCACTCACAAGCAGCCCTCCTCAAGTTCAGCTCAGCCCTCCTGTGTCACTCACAAGCAGCCCTCCTCAAGTCCAGCTCAGCCCTCCTATGCCACTCACAAGCAGCCCTCCTCAAGTCCAGCTCAGCCCTCCTGTGTCACTCACAAGCAGCCCTCCTCAAGTTCAGCTCAGCCCTCCTGTGTGACTCATAACTAGCCTTCCTCAGGTCCAGCTCAGCCCTCCTGTGTCACTCACAAGCAGCCCTCAAGTCCAGCTCAGCCCTCCTGTGTCACTCACAAGCAGCCCTCCTCAAGTCCAGCTCAGCCCTCCTCAGGTCTAGCTCAGCCCTCCTGTGCCACTCACAAGCAGCCCTCCTCAAGTCCAGGTCAGCCCTCCTGTGTCACTCATAAGCAGCCCTCCTCAAGTCCAGCTCAGCACTCCTCAGGTCTAGCTCAGCCCTCCTCAAGTCCAGCTCAGCCCACCTCAGGTCTAGCTCAGCCCTCATGTGTCACTCACAAGCAGCCTTCCTCAAGTCCAACTCAGCCCTCCTCAGGTCTAGCTCAGCCCTCCTCTGTCACTCACAAGCAGCCCGCCTCAAGTCCAGCTCAGCCCTCCTCAGGTCTAGCTCAGCCCTCCTGTGTCACTCACAAGCAGCCCTCCTCAAGTCCAGCTCAGCCCTCCTGTGTCACTCACAAGCAGCCCGCCTCAGGTCTAGCTCAGCCCTCCTGTGTCACTCACAAGCAGCCCTCCTCAGGGCCAGCTCAGCCCTCCTCAGGTCTAGCTCAGCCCTCCTGTGTCACTCACAAGCAGCCCTCCTCAAGTCCAGCTCAGCCCTCCTGTGTTACTCACAAGCAGCCTTCCTCAAGTCCAGCTCAGCCCTCCTCAGGTCTAGCTCAGCCCTCCTGTGTCACTCACAAGCAGCCCTCCTCAAGTCCAGCTCAGCCCTCCTGTGCCCCTCCTCAAGTTCAGCTCAGCCCTCCTGTGTCACTCACAAGCAGCCCTCCTCAAGTCCAGGTCAGCCCTCCTGTGTCACTCACAAGCAGCCCTCCTCAAGTCCAGCTCAGCACTCCTCAGGTCTAGCTCAGCCCTCCTGTGTCACTCACAAGCAGCCCTCCTCAAGTCCAGCTCAGCCCACCTCAGGTCCAGCTCAGCCCACCTCAGGTCTAGCTCAGCCCTCCTGTGTCACTCACAAGCAGCCCTCCTCAAGTCCAGCTCAGCCCTCCTGTGTCACTCACAAGCAGCCCGCCTCAGGTCTAGCTCAGCCCTCCTCAGGTCTAGCTCAGCCCTCCTGTGTCACTCACAAGCAGCCCTCCTCAAGTCCAACTCAGCCCTCCTGTGTCACTCACAAGCAGCCCTCTTCAGGTCCAGCTCAGCCCTCCTCAGGTCTAGCTCAGCCCTCCTGTGTCACTCACAAGCAGCCCTCCTCAAGTCCAGCTCAGCCCTCCTGTGTTACTCACAAGCAGCCTTCCTCAAGTCGAGCTCAGCCCTCCTCAGGTCTAGCTCAGCCCTCCTGTGCCACTCACAAGCAGCCCTCCTCAAGTTCAGCTCAGCCCTCCTGTGTCACTGACAAGCAGCCCTCCTCAAGTCCAGCTCAGCCCTCCTGTGTTACTCACAAGCAGCCTTCCTCAAGTCCAGCTCAGCCCTCCTCAGGTCTAGCTCAGCCCTCCTGTGCCACTCACAAGCAGCCCTCCTCAAGTTCAGCTCAGCCCTCCTGTGTCACTCACAAGCAGCCCTCCTCAAGTCCAGGTCAGCCCTCCTGTGTCACTCACAAGCAGCCCTCCTCAAGTCCAGCTCAGCACTCCTCAGGTCTAGCTCAGCCCTCCTGTGTCACTCACAAGCAGCCCTCCTCAAGTCCAACTCAGCCCTCCTCAGGTCTAGCTCAGCCCTCCTGTGTCACTCACAAGCAGCCCTCCTCAAGTCCAGCTCAGCCCTCCTCAAGTCCAGCTCAGCCCTCCTGTGCCACTCACAAGCAGCCCTCCTCAAGTTCAGCTCAGCCCTCCTGTGTCACTCACAAGCAGCCCTCCTCAAGTTCAGCTCAGCCCTCCTGTGTCACTCACAAGCAGCCCTCCTCAAGTCCAGCTCAGCCCTCCTGTGTCACTCACAAGCAGCCCGCCTCAGGTCTAGCTCAGCCCTCCTCAGGTCCAGCTCAGCCCTCCCGTGTCACTCACAAGCAGCCCTCCTCAAGTCCAACTCAGGCCTCCTCAGGTCTAGCTCAGCCCTCCTGTGTCACTCACAAGCAGCCCTCCTCAAGTCCAGCTCAGCCCACCTCAGGTCCAGCTCAGCCCACCTCAGGTCTAGATCAGCCCTCCTGTGTCACTCACAAGCAGCCCTCCTCAAGTCCAGCTCAGCCCTCCTGTGTCACTCACAAGCAGCCCGCCTCAGGTCTAGCTCAGCCCTCCTCAGGTCTAGCTCAGCCCTCCTGTGTCACTCACAAGCAGCCCTCCTCAAGTCCAACTCAGCCCTCCTGTGTCACTCACAAGCAGCCCTCTTCAGGTCCAGCTCAGCCCTCCTCAGGTCTAGCTCAGCCCTCCTGTGTCACTCACAAGCAGCCCTCCTCAAGTCCAGCTCAGCCCTCCTGTGTTACTCACAAGCAGCCTTCCTCAAGTCGAGCTCAGCCCTCCTCAGGTCTAGCTCAGCCCTCCTGTGCCACTCACAAGCAGCCCTCCTCAAGTTCAGCTCAGCCCTCCTGTGTCACTCACAAGCAGCCCTCCTCAAGTCCAGCTCAGCCCTCCTGTGTTACTCACAAGCAGCCTTCCTCAAGTCCAGCTCAGCCCTCCTCAGGTCTAGCTCAGCCCTCCTGTGCCACTCACAAGCAGCCCTCCTCAAGTTCAGCTCAGCCCTCCTGTGTCACTCACAAGCAGCCCTCCTCAAGTCCAGGTCAGCCCTCCTGTGTCACTCACAAGCAGCCCTCCTCAAGTCCAGCTCAGCACTCCTCAGGTCTAGCTCAGCCCTCCTGTGTCACTCACAAGCAGCCCTCCTCAAGTCCAGCTCAGCCCACTTCAGGTCTAGCTCAGCCCTCCTGTGTCACTCACAAGCAGCCTTCCTCAAGTCCAACTCAGCCCTCCTCAGGTCTAGCTCAGCCCTCCTGTGTCACTCACAAGCAGCCCTCCTCAAGTCCAGCTCAGCCCTCCTCAAGTCCAGCTCAGCCCTCCTGTGCCACTCACAAGCAGCCCTCCTCAAGTTCAGCTCAGCCCTCCTGTGTCACTCACAAGCAGCCCTCCTCAAGTCCAGCTCAGCCCTCCTATGCCACTTACAAGCAGCCCTCCTCAAGTCCAGCTCAGCCCTCCTGTGTCACTCACAAGCAGCCCTCCTCTAGTTCAGCTCAGCCCTCCTGTGTGACTCACAAGCAGCCTTCCTCAGGTCCAGCTCAGCCCTCCTGTGTCACTCACAAGCAGCCCTCAAGTCCAGCTCAGCCCTCCTGTGTCACTCACAAGCAGCCCTCCTCAAGTCCAGGTCAGCCCTCCTGTGTCACTCATAAGCAGCCCTCCTCAAGTCCAGCTCAGCACTCCTCAGGTCTAGCTCAGCCCTCCTCAAGTCCAGCTCAGCCCACCTCAGGTCTAGCTCAGCCCTCCTGTGTCACTCACAAGCAGCCTTCCTCAAGTCCAACTCAGCCCTCCTCAGGTCTAGCTCAGCCCTCCTGTGTCACTCACAAGCAGCCCTCCTCAAGTCCAGCTCAGCCCTCCTCAGGTCTAGCTCAGCCCTCCTGTGTCACTCACAAGCAGCCCCCCTCAAGTCCAGCTCAGCCCTCCTGTGTCACTCACAAGCAGCCCGCCTCAGGTCTAGCTCAGCCCTCCTTGTGTCACTCACAAGCAGCCCTCCTCAGGGCCAGCTCAGCCCTCCTCAGGTCTAGCTCAGCCCTCCTGTGTCACTCACAAGCAGCCCTCCTCAAGTCCAGCTCAGCCCTCCTGTGTTACTCACAAGCAGCCTTCCTCAAGTCCAGCTCAGCCCTCCTCAGGTCTTGCTCAGCCCTCCTGTGTCACTCACAAGCAGCCCTCCTCAAGTCCAGCTCAGCCCTCCTGTGCCACTCACAAGCAGCCCTCCTCAAGTTCAGCTCAGCCCTCCTGTGTCACTCACAAGCAGCCCTCCTCAAGTCCAGGTCAGCCCTCCTGTGTCACTCACAAGCAGCCCTCCTCAAGTCCAGCTCAGCACTCCTCAGGTCTAGCTCAGCCCTCCTGTGTCACTCACAAGCAGCCCTCCTCAAGTCCAGCTCAGCCCACCTCAGGTCTAGCTCAGCCCTCCTGTGTCACTCACAAGCAGCCCTCCTCAAGTCCAGCTCAGCCCTCCTGTGTCACTCACAAGCAGCCCGCCTCAGGTCTAGCTCAGCCCTCCTCAGGTCTAGCTCAGCCCTCCCGTGTCACTCACAAGCAGCCCTCCTCAAGTCCAACTCAGGCCTCCTCAGGTCTAGCTCAGCCCTCCTGTGTCACTCACAAGCAGCCCTCCTCAAGTCCAGCTCAGCCCTCCTGTGTTACTCACAAGCAGCCCACCTCAAGTCCAGCTCAGCACTCCTCAGGTCTAGCTCAGCCCTCCTGTGTCACTCACAAGCAGCCCTCCTCAAGTCCAGCTCAGCCCACCTCAGGTCCAGCTCAGCCCACCTCAGGTCTAGATCAGCCCTCCTGTGTCACTCACAAGCAGCCCTCCTCAAGTCCAGCTCAGCCCTCCTGTGTCACTCACAAGCAGCCCTCTTCAGGTCCAGCTCAGCCCTCCTCAGGTCTAGCTCAGCCCTCCTGTGTCACTCACAAAGCAGCCCTCCTCAAGTCCAGCTCAGCCCTCCTGTGTTACTCACAAGCAGCCTTCCTCAAGTCGAGCTCAGCCCTCCTCAGGTCTAGCTCAGCCCTCCTGTGCCACTCACAAGCAGCCCTCCTCAAGTTCAGCTCAGCCCTCCTGTGTCACTCACAAGCAGCCCTCCTCAAGTCCAGCTCAGCCCTCCTGTGTTACTCACAAGCAGCCTTCCTCAAGTCCAGCTCAGCCCTCCTCAGGTCTAGCTCAGCCCTCCTGTGCCACTCACAAGCAGCCCTCCTCAAGTTCAGCTCAGCCCTCCTGTGTCACTCACAAGCAGCCCTCCTCAAGTCCAGGTCAGCCCTCCTGTGTCACTCACAAGCAGCCCTCCTCAAGTCCAGCTCAGCACTCCTCAGGTCTAGCTCAGCCCTCCTGTGTCACTCACAAGCAGCCATCCTCAAGTCCAGCTCAGCCCACCTCAGGTCTAGCTCAGCCCTCCTGTGTCACTCACAAGCAGCCTTCCTCAAGTCCAACTCAGCCCTCCTCAGGTCTAGCTCAGCCCTCCTGTGTCACTCACAAGCAGCCCTCCTCAAGTCCAGCTCAGCCCTCCTCAAGTCCAGCTCAGCCCTCCTATGCCACTCACAAGCAGCCCTCCTCAAGTCCAGCTCAGCCCTCCTGTGTCACTCACAAGCAGCCCTCCTCAAGTTCAGCTCAGCCCTCCTGTGTGACTCACAAGCAGCCTTCCTCAGGTCCAGCTCAGCCCTCCTGTGTCACTCACAAGCAGCCCTCAAGTCCAGCTCAGCCCTCCTGTGTCACTCACAAGCAGCCCTCTTCAAGTCCAGCTCAGCCCTCCTCAGGTCTAGCTCAGCCCTCCTCAAGTCCAGGTCAGCCCTCCTGTGTCACTCATAAGCAGCCCTCCTCAAGTCCAGCTCAGCACTCCTCAGGTCTAGCTCAGCCCTCCTCAAGTCCAGCTCAGCCCACCTCAGGTCTAGCTCAGCCCTCCTGTGTCACTCACAAGCAGCCTTCCTCAAGTCCAACTCAGCCCTCCTCAGGTCTAGCTCAGCCCTCCTGTGTCACTCACAAGCAGCCCTCCTCAAGTCCAGCTCAGCCCTCCTCAGGTCTAGCTCAGCCCTCCTGTGTCACTCACAAGCAGCCCCCCTCAAGTCCAGCTCAGCCCTCCTGTGTCACTCACAAGCAGCCCGCCTCAGGTCTAGCTCAGCCCTCCTTGTGTCACTCACAAGCAGCCCTCCTCAGGGCCAGCTCAGCCCTCCTCAGGTCTAGCTCAGCCCTCCTGTGTCACTCACAAGCAGCCCTCCTCAAGTCCAGCTCAGCCCTCCTGTGTTACTCACAAGCAGCCTTCCTCAAGTCCAGCTCAGCCCTCCTCAGGTCTAGCTCAGCCCTCCTGTGTCACTCACAAGCAGCCCTCCTCAAGTCCAGCTCAGCCCTCCTGTGCCACTCACAAGCAGCCCTCCTCAAGTTCAGCTCAGCCCTCCTGTGTCACTCACAAGCAGCCCTCCTCAAGTCCAGGTCAGCCCTCCTGTGTCACTCACAAGCAGCCCTCCTCAAGTCCAGCTCAGCACTCCTCAGGTCTAGCTCAGCCCTCCTGTGTCACTCACAAGCAGCCCTCCTCAAGTCCAGCTCAGCCCACCTCAGGTCTAGCTCAGCCCTCCTGTGTCACTCACAAGCAGCCCTCCTCAAGTCCAGCTCAGCCCTCCTGTGTCACTCACAAGCAGCCCGCCTCAGGTCTAGCTCAGCCCTCCTCAGGTCTAGCTCAGCCCTCCTCAGGTCTAGCTCAGCCCTCCCGTGTCACTCACAAGCAGCCCTCCTCAAGTCCAACTCAGGCCTCCTCAGGTCTAGCTCAGCCCTCCTGTGTCACTCACAAGCAGCCCTCCTCAAGTCCAGCTCAGCCCACCTCAGGTCCAGCTCAGCCCACCTCAGGTCTAGATCAGCCCTCCTGTGTCACTCACAAGCAGCCCTCCTCAAGTCCAGCTCAGCCCTCCTGTGTCACTCACAAGCAGTCCGCCTCAGGTCTAGCTCAGCCCTCCTCAGGTCTAGCTCAGCCCTCCTGTGTCACTCACAAGCAGCCCTCCTCAAGTCCAACTCAGCCCTCCTGTGTCACTCACAAGCAGCCCTCTTCAGGTCCAGCTCAGCCCTCCTCAGGTCTAGCTCAGCCCTCCTGTGTCACTCACAAGCAGCCCTCCTCAAGTCCAGCTCAGCCCTCCTGTGTTACTCACAAGCAGCCTTCCTCAAGTCGAGCTCAGCCCTCCTCAGGTCTAGCTCAGCCCTCCTGTGCCACTCACAAGCAGCCCTCCTCAAGTTCAGCTCAGCCCTCCTGTGTCACTCACAAGCAGCCCTCCTCAAGTCCAGCTCAGCCCTCCTGTGTTACTCACAAGCAGCCTTCCTCAAGTCCAGCTCAGCCCTCCTCAGGTCTAGCTCAGCCCTCCTGTGCCACTCACAAGCAGCCCTCCTCAAGTTCAGCTCAGCCCTCCTGTGTCACTCACAAGCAGCCCTCCTCAAGTCCAGGTCAGCCCTCCTGTGTCACTCACAAGCAGCCCTCCTCAAGTCCAGCTCAGCACTCCTCAGGTCTAGCTCAGCCCTCCTGTGTCACTCACAAGCAGCCCTCCTCAAGTCCAGCTCAGCCCACCTCAGGTCTAGCTCAGCCCTCCTGTGTCACTCACAAGCAGCCTTCCTCAAGTCCAACTCAGCCCTCCTCAGGTCTAGCTCAGCCCTCCTGTGTCACTCACAAGCAGCCCTCCTCAAGTCCAGCTCAGCCCTCCTCAAGTCCAGCTCAGCCCTCCTGTGCCACTCACAAGCAGCCCTCCTCAAGTTCAGCTCAGCCCTCCTGTGTCACTCACAAGCAGCCCTCCTCAAGTCCAGCTCAGCCCTCCTATGCCACTTACAAGCAGCCCTCCTCAAGTCCAGCTCAGCCCTCCTGTGTCACTCACAAGCAGCCCTCCTCTAGTTCAGCTCAGCCCTCCTGTGTGACTCACAAGCAGCCTTCCTCAGGTCCAGCTCAGCCCTCCTGTGTCACTCACAAGCAGCCCTCAAGTCCAGCTCAGCCCTCCTGTGTCACTCACAAGCAGCCCTCCTCAAGTCCAGCTCAGCCCACCTCAGGTCTAGCTCAGCCCTCCTGTGTCACTCACAAGCAGCCCTCCTCAAGTCCAGCTCAGCCCTCCTGTGTCACTCACAAGCAGCCCGCCTCAGGTCTAGCTCAGCCCTCCTCAGGTCTAGCTCAGCCCTCCCGTGTCACTCACAAGCAGCCCTCCTCAAGTCCAACTCAGGCCTCCTCGGGTCTAGCTCAGCCCTCCTGTGTCACTCACAAGCAGCCCTCCTCAAGTCCAGCTCAGCCCTCCTGTGTTACTCACAAGCAGCCCACCTCAAGTCCAGCTCAGCACTCCTCAGGTCTAGCTCAGCCCTCCTGTGTCACTCACAAGCAGCCCTCCTCAAGTCCAGCTCAGCCCACCTCAGGTCCAGCTCAGCCCACCTCAGGTCTAGATCAGCCCTCCTGTGTCACTCACAAGCAGCCCTCCTCAAGTCCAGCTCAGCCCTCCTGTGTCACTCACAAGCAGCCCGCCTCAGGTCTAGCTCAGCCCTCCTCAGGTCTAGCTCAGCCCTCCTGTGTCACTCACAAGCAGCCCTCCTCAAGTCCAACTCAGCCCTCCTGTGTCACTCACAAGCAGCCCTCTTCAGGTCCAGCTCAGCCCTCCTCAGGTCTAGCTCAGCCCTCCTGTGTCACTCACAAAGCAGCCCTCCTCAAGTCCAGCTCAGCCCTCCTGTGTTACTCACAAGCAGCCTTCCTCAAGTCGAGCTCAGCCCTCCTCAGGTCTAGCTCAGCCCTCCTGTGCCACTCACAAGCAGCCCTCCTCAAGTTCAGCTCAGCCCTCCTGTGTCACTCACAAGCAGCCCTCCTCAAGTCCAGCTCAGCCCTCCTGTGTTACTCACAAGCAGCCTTCCTCAAGTCCAGCTCAGCCCTCCTCAGGTCTAGCTCAGCCCTCCTGTGCCACTCACAAGCAGCCCTCCTCAAGTTCAGCTCAGCCCTCCTGTGTCACTCACAAGCAGCCCTCCTCAAGTCCAGGTCAGCCCTCCTGTGTCACTCACAAGCAGCCCTCCTCAAGTCCAGCTCAGCACTCCTCAGGTCTAGCTCAGCCCTCCTGTGTCACTCACAAGCAGCCCTCCTCAAGTCCAGCTCAGCCCACCTCAGGTCTAGCTCAGCCCTCCTGTGTCACTCACAAGCAGCCTTCCTCAAGTCCAACTCAGCCCTCCTCAGGTCTAGCTCAGCCCTCCTGTGTCACTCACAAGCAGCCCTCCTCAAGTCCAGCTCAGCCCTCCTCAAGTCCAGCTCAGCCCTCCTATGCCGCTCACAAGCAGCCCTCCTCAAGTCCAGCTCAGCCCTCCTGTGTCACTCACAAGCAGCCCTCCTCAAGTTCAGCTCAGCCCTCCTGTGTGACTCACAAGCAGCCTTCCTCAGGTCCAGCTCAGCCCTCCTGTGTCACTCACAAGCAGCCCTCAAGTCCAGCTCAGCCCTCCTGTGTCACTCACAAGCAGCCCTCCTCAAGTCCAGCTCAGCCCTCCTCAGGTCTAGCTCAGCCCTCCTGTGCCACTCACAAGCAGCCCTCCTCAAGTCCAGGTCAGCCCTCCTGTGTCACTCATAAGCAGCCCTCCTCAAGTCCAGCTCAGCACTCCTCAGGTCTAGCTCAGCCCTCCTCAAGTCCAGCTCAGCCCACCTCAGGTCTAGCTCAGCCCTCCTGTGTCACTCACAAGCAGCCTTCCTCAAGTCCAACTCAGCCCTCCTCAGGTCTAGCTCAGCCCTCCTGTGTCACTCACAAGCAGCCCTCCTCAAGTGCAGCTCAGCCCTCCTCAGGTCTAGCTCAGCCCTCCTGTGTCACTCACAAGCAGCCCCCCTCAAGTCCAGCTCAGCCCTCCTGTGTCACTCACAAGCAGCCCGCCTCAGGTCTAGCTCAGCCCTCCTTGTGTCACTCACAAGCAGCCCTCCTCAGGGCCAGCTCAGCCCTCCTCAGGTCTAGCTCAGCCCTCCTGTGTCACTCACAAGCAGCCCTCCTCAAGTCCAGCTCAGCCCACCTCAGGTCTAGCTCAGCCCTCCTGTGTCACTCACAAGCAGCCCTCCTCAAGTCCAGCTCAGCCCTCCTGTGTCACTCACAAGCAGCCCGCGTCAGGTCTAGCTCAGCCCTCCTCAGGTCTAGCTCAGCCCTCCCGTGTCACTCACAAGCAGCCCTCCTCAAGTCCAACTCAGGCCTCCTCAGGTCTAGCTCAGCCCTCCTGTGTCACTCACAAGCAGCCCTCCTCAAGTCCAGCTCAGCCCTCCTGTGTTACTCACAAACAGCCCACCTCAAGTCCAGCTCAGCACTCCTCAGGTCTAGCTCAGCCCTCCTGTGTCACTCACAAGCAGCCCTCCTCAAGTCCAGCTCAGCCCACCTCAGGTCCAGCTCAGCTCACCTCAGGTCTAGATCAGCCCTCCTGTGTCACTCACAAGCAGCCCTCCTCAAGTCCAGCTCAGCCCTCCTGTGTCACTCACAAGCAGCCCGCCTCAGGTCTAGCTCAGCCCTCCTCAGGTCTAGCTCAGCCCTCCTGTGTCACTCACAAGCAGCCCTCCTCAAGTCCAACTCAGCCCTCCTGTGTCACTCACAAGCAGCCCTCTTCAGGTCCAGCTCAGCCCTCCTCAGGTCTAGCTCAGCCCTCCTGTGTCACTCACAAGCAGCCCTCCTCAAGTCCAGCTCAGCCCTCCTGTGTTACTCACAAGCAGCCTTCCTCAAGTCGAGCTCAGCCCTCCTCAGGTCTAGCTCAGCCCTCCTGTGCCACTCACAAGCAGCCCTCCTCAAGTTCAGCTCAGCCCTCCTGTGTCACTCACAAGCAGCCCTCCTCAAGTCCAGCTCAGCCCTCCTGTGTTACTCACAAGCAGCCTTCCTCAAGTCCAGCTCAGCCCTCCTCAGGTCTAGCTCAGCCCTCCTGTGCCACTCACAAGCAGCCCTCCTCAAGTTCAGCTCAGCCCTCCTGTGTCACTCACAAGCAGCCCTCCTCAAGTCCAGGTCAGCCCTCCTGTGTCACTCACAAGCAGCCCTCCTCAAGTCCAGCTCAGCACTCCTCAGGTCTAGCTCAGCCCTCCTGTGTCACTCACAAGCAGCCCGCCTCAGGTCTAGCTCAGCCCTCCTCAGGTCTAGCTCAGCCCTCCTGTGTCACTCACAAGCAGCCCTCCTCAAGTCCAACTCAGCCCTCCTGTGTCACTCACAAGCAGCCCTCTTCAGGTCCAGCTCAGCCCTCCTCAGGTCTAGCTCAGCCCTCCTGTGTCACTCACAAGCAGCCCTCCTCAAGTCCAGCTCAGCCCTCCTGTGTTACTCACAAGCAGCCTTCCTCAAGTCGAGCTCAGCCCTCCTCAGGTCTAGCTCAGCCCTCCTGTGCCACTCACAAGCAGCCCTCCTCAAGTTCAGCTCAGCCCTCCTGTGTCACTCACAAGCAGCCCTCCTCAAGTCCAGCTCAGCCCTCCTGTGTTACTCACAAGCAGCCTTCCTCAAGTCCAGCTCAGCCCTCCTCAGGTCTAGCTCAGCCCTCCTGTGCCACTCACAAGCAGCCCTCCTCAAGTTCAGCTCAGCCCTCCTGTGTCACTCACAAGCAGCCCTCCTCAAGTCCAGGTCAGCCCACCTGTGTCACTCACAAGCAGCCCTCCTCAAGTCCAGCTCAGCACTCCTCAGGTCTAGCTCAGCCCTCCTGTGTCACTCACAAGCAGCCCTCCTCAAGTCCAGCTCAGCCCACCTCAGGTCTAGCTCAGCCCTCCTGTGTCACTCACAAGCAGCCTTCCTCAAGTCCAACTCAGCCCTCCTCAGGTCTAGCTCAGCCCTCCTGTGTCACTCACAAGCAGCCCTCCTCAAGTCCAGCTCAGCCCTCCTCAAGTCCAGCTCAGCCCTCCTGTGCCACTCACAAGCAGCCCTCCTCAAGTTCAGCTCAGCCCTCCTGTGTCACTCACAAGCAGCCCTCCTCAAGTCCAGCTCAGCCCTCCTATGCCACTTACAAGCAGCCCTCCTCAAGTCCAGCTCAGCCCTCCTGTGTCACTCACAAGCAGCCCTCCTCTAGTTCAGCTCAGCCCTCCTGTGTGACTCACAAGCAGCCTTCCTCAGGTCCAGCTCAGCCCTCCTGTGTCACTCACAAGCAGCCCTCAAGTCCAGCTCAGCCCTCCTGTGTCACTCACAAGCAGCCCTCCTCAAGTCCAGCTCAGCCCACCTCAGGTCTAGCTCAGCCCTCCTGTGTCACTCACAAGCAGCCCTCCTCAAGTCCAGCTCAGCCCTCCTGTGTCACTCACAAGCAGCCCGCCTCAGGTCTAGCTCAGCCCTCCTCAGGTCTAGCTCAGCCCTCCCGTGTCACTCACAAGCAGCCCTCCTCAAGTCCAACTCAGGCCTCCTCAGGTCTAGCTCAGCCCTCCTGTGTCACTCACAAGCAGCCCTCCTCAAGTCCAGCTCAGCCCTCCTGTGTTACTCACAAGCAGCCCACCTCAAGTCCAGCTCAGCACTCCTCAGGTCTAGCTCAGCCCTCCTGTGTCACTCACAAGCAGCCCTCCTCAAGTCCAGCTCAGCCCACCTCAGGTCCAGCTCAGCCCACCTCAGGTCTAGATCAGCCCTCCTGTGTCACTCACAAGCAGCCCTCCTCAAGTCCAGCTCAGCCCTCCTGTGTCACTCACAAGCAGCCCGCCTCAGGTCTAGCTCAGCCCTCCTCAGGTCTAGCTCAGCCCTCCTGTGTCACTCACAAGCAGCCCTCCTCAAGTCCAACTCAGCCCTCCTGTGTCACTCACAAGCAGCCCTCTTCAGGTCCAGCTCAGCCCTCCTCAGGTCTAGCTCAGCCCTCCTGTGTCACTCACAAAGCAGCCCTCCTCAAGTCCAGCTCAGCCCTCCTGTGTTACTCACAAGCAGCCTTCCTCAAGTCGAGCTCAGCCCTCCTCAGGTCTAGCTCAGCCCTCCTGTGCCACTCACAAGCAGCCCTCCTCAAGTTCAGCTCAGCCCTCCTGTGTCACTCACAAGCAGCCCTCCTCAAGTCCAGCTCAGCCCTCCTGTGTTACTCACAAGCAGCCTTCCTCAAGTCCAGCTCAGCCCTCCTCAGGTCTAGCTCAGCCCTCCTGTGCCACTCACAAGCAGCCCTCCTCAAGTTCAGCTCAGCCCTCCTGTGTCACTCACAAGCAGCCCTCCTCAAGTCCAGGTCAGCCCTCCTGTGTCACTCACAAGCAGCCCTCCTCAAGTCCAGCTCAGCACTCCTCAGGTCTAGCTCAGCCCTCCTGTGTCACTCACAAGCAGCCCTCCTCAAGTCCAGCTCAGCCCACCTCAGGTCTAGCTCAGCCCTCCTGTGTCACTCACAAGCAGCCTTCCTCAAGTCCAACTCAGCCCTCCTCAGGTCTAGCTCAGCCCTCCTGTGTCACTCACAAGCAGCCCTCCTCAAGTCCAGCTCAGCCCTCCTCAAGTCCAGCTCAGCCCTCCTATGCCACTCACAAGCAGCCCTCCTCAAGTCCAGCTCAGCCCTCCTGTGTCACTCACAAGCAGCCCTCCTCAAGTTCAGCTCAGCCCTCCTGTGTGACTCACAAGCAGCCTTCCTCAGGTCCAGCTCAGCCCTCCTGTGTCACTCACAAGCAGCCCTCAAGTCCAGCTCAGCCCTCCTGTGTCACTCACAAGCAGCCCTCCTCAAGTCCAGCTCAGCCCTCCTCAGGTCTAGCTCAGCCCTCCTGTGCCACTCACAAGCAGCCCTCCTCAAGTCCAGGTCAGCCCTCCTGTGTCACTCATAAGCAGCCCTCCTCAAGTCCAGCTCAGCACTCCTCAGGTCTAGCTCAGCCCTCCTCAAGTCCAGCTCAGCCCACCTCAGGTCTAGCTCAGCCCTCCTGTGTCACTCACAAGCAGCCTTCCTCAAGTCCAACTCAGCCCTCCTCAGGTCTAGCTCAGCCCTCCTGTGTCACTCACAAGCAGCCCTCCTCAAGTCCAGCTCAGCCCTCCTCAGGTCTAGCTCAGCCCTCCTGTGTCACTCACAAGCAGCCCCCCTCAAGTCCAGCTCAGCCCTCCTGTGTCACTCACAAGCAGCCCGCCTCAGGTCTAGCTCAGCCCTCCTTGTGTCACTCACAAGCAGCCCTCCTCAGGGCCAGCTCAGCCCTCCTCAGGTCTAGCTCAGCCCTCCTGTGTCACTCACAAGCAGCCCTCCTCAAGTCCAGCTCAGCACTCCTCAGGTCTAGCTCAGCCCTCCTGTGTCACTCACAAGCAGCCCTCCTCAAGTCCAGCTCAGCCCACCTCAGGTCTAGCTCAGCCCTCCTGTGTCACTCACAAGCAGCCCTCCTCAAGTCCAGCTCAGCCCTCCTGTGTCACTCACAAGCAGCCCTCCTCAAGTTCAGCTCAGCCCTCCTGTGTGACTCACAAGCAGCCCTCCTCAAGTCCAGCTCAGCCCTCCTCAGGTCTAGCTCAGCCCTCCTGTGTCACTCACAAGCAGCCCCCCTCAAGTCCAGCTCAGCCCTCCTGTGTCACTCACAAGCAGCCCGCCTCAGGTCTAGCTCAGCCCTCCTTGTGTCACTCACAAGCAGCCCTCCTCAGGGCCAGCTCAGCCCTCGTCAGGTCTAGCTCAGCCCTCCTGTGTCACTCACAAGCAGCCCTCCTCAAGTCCAGCTCAGCACTCCTCAGGTCTAGCTCAGCCCTCCTGTGTCACTCACAAGCAGCCCTCCTCAAGTCCAGCTCAGCCCACCTCAGGTCTAGCTCAGCCCTCCTGTGTCACTCACAAGCAGCCCTCCTCAAGTCCAGCTCAGCCCTCCTGTGTCACTCACAAGCAGCCCGCCTCAGGTCTAGCTCAGCCCTCCTCAGGTCTAGCTCAGCCCTCCCGTGTCACTCACAAGCAGCCCTCCTCAAGTCCAACTCAGGCCTCCTCAGGTCTAGCTCAGCCCTCCCGTGTCACTCACAAGCAGCCCTCCTCAAGTCCAGCTCAGCCCTCCTGTGTTACTCACAAGCAGCCCACCTCAAGTCCAGCTCAGCACTCCTCAGGTCTAGCTCAGCCCTCCTGTGTCACTCACAAGCAGCCCTCCTCAAGTCCAGCTCAGCCCACCTCAGGTCCAGCTCAGCCCACCTCAGGTCTAGATCAGCCCTCCTGTGTCACTCACAAGCAGCCCTCCTCAAGTCCAGCTCAGCCCTCCTGTGTCACTCACAAGCAGCCCGCCTCAGGTCTAGCTCAGCCCTCCTCAGGTCTAGCTCAGCCCTCCTGTGTCACTCACAAGCAGCCCTCCTCAAGTCCAACTCAGCCCTCCTGTGTCACTCACAAGCAGCCCTCTTCAGGTCCAGCTCAGCCCTCCTCAGGTCTAGCTCAGCCCTCCTGTGTCACTCACAAGCAGCCCTCCTCAAGTCCAGCTCAGCCCTCCTGTGTTACTCACAAGCAGCCTTCCTCAAGTCGAGCTCAGCCCTCCTCAGGTCTAGCTCAGCCCTCCTGTGCCACTCACAAGCAGCCCTCCTCAAGTTCAGCTCAGCCCTCCTGTGTCACTCACAAGCAGCCCTCCTCAAGTCCAGCTCAGCCCTCCTGTGTTACTCACAAGCAGCCTTCCTCAAGTCCAGCTCAGCCCTCCTCAGGTCTAGCTCAGCCCTCCTGTGCCACTCACAAGCAGCCCTCCTCAAGTTCAGCTCAGCCCTCCTGTGTCACTCACAAGCAGCCCTCCTCAAGTCCAGGTCAGCCCTCCTGTGTCACTCACAAGCAGCCCTCCTCAAGTCCAGCTCAGCACTCCTCAGGTCTAGCTCAGCCCTCCTGTGTCACTCACAAGCAGCCCTCCTCAAGTCCAGCTCAGCCCACCTCAGGTCTAGCTCAGCCCTCCTGTGTCACTCACAAGCAGCCTTCCTCAAGTCCAACTCAGCCCTCCTCAGGTCTAGCTCAGCCCTCCTGTGTCACTCACAAGCAGCCCTCCTCAAGTCCAGCTCAGCCCTCCTCAAGTCCAGCTCAGCCCTCCTGTGCCACTCACAAGCAGCCCTCCTCAAGTTCAGCTCAGCCCTCCTGTGTCACTCACAAGCAGCCCTCCTCAAGTCCAGCTCAGCCCTCCTATGCCACTCACAAGCAGCCCTCCTCAAGTCCAGCTCAGCCCTCCTGTGTCACTCACAAGCAGCCCTCCTCAAGTTCAGCTCAGCCCTCCTGTGTGACTCACAAGCAGCCCTCCTCAAGTCCAGCTCAGCACTCCTCAGGTCTAGCTCAGCCCTCCTGTGTCACTCACAAGCAGCCCTCCTCAAGTCCAGCTCAGCCCACCTCAGGTCTAGCTCAGCCCTCCTGTGTCACTCACAAGCAGCCCTCCTCAAGTCCAGCTCAGCCCTCCTGTGTCACTCACAAGCAGCCCGCCTCAGGTCTAGCTCAGCCCTCCTCAGGTCTAGCTCAGCCCTCCCGTGTCACTCACAAGCAGCCCTCCTCAAGTCCAACTCAGGCCTCCTCAGGTCTAGCTCAGCCCTCCTGTGTCACTCACAAGCAGCCCTCCTCAAGTCCAGCTCAGCCCTCCTGTGTTACTCACAAGCAGCCCACCTCAAGTCCAGCTCAGCACTCCTCAGGTCTAGCTCAGCCCTCCTGTGTCACTCGCAAGCAGCCCTCCTCAAGTCCAGCTCAGCCCACCTCAGGTCCAGCTCAGCCCACCTCAGGTCTAGATCAGCCCTCCTGTGTCACTCACAAGCAGCCCTCCTCAAGTCCAGCTCAGCCCTCCTGTGTCACTCACAAGCAGCCCGCCTCAGGTCTAGCTCAGCCCTCCTCAGGTCTAGCTCAGCCCTCCTGTGTCACTCACAAGCAGCCCTCCTCAAGTCCAACTCAGCCCTCCTGTGTCACTCACAAGCAGCCCTCTTCAGGTCCAGCTCAGCCCTCCTCAGGTCTAGCTCAGCCCTCCTGTGTCACTCACAAGCAGCCCTCCTCAAGTCCAGCTCAGCCCTCCTGTGTTACTCACAAGCAGCCTTCCTCAAGTCGAGCTCAGCCCTCCTCAGGTCTAGCTCAGCCCTCCTGTGCCACTCACAAGCAGCCCTCCTCAAGTTCAGCTCAGCCCTCCTGTGTCACTCACAAGCAGCCCTCCTCAAGTCCAGCTCAGCCCTCCTGTGTTACTCACAAGCAGCCTTCCTCAAGTCCAGCTCAGCCCTCCTCAGGTCTAGCTCAGCCCTCCTGTGCCACTCACAAGCAGCCCTCCTCAAGTTCAGCTCAGCCCTCCTGTGTCACTCACAAGCAGCCCTCCTCAAGTCCAGGTCAGCCCTCCTGTGTCACTCACAAGCAGCCCTCCTCAAGTCCAGCTCAGCACTCCTCAGGTCTAGCTCAGCCCTCCTGTGTCACTCACAAGCAGCCCTCCTCAAGTCCAGCTCAGCCCACCTCAGGTCTAGCTCAGCCCTCCTGTGTCACTCACAAGCAGCCTTCCTCAAGTCCAACTCAGCCCTCCTCAGGTCTAGCTCAGCCCTCCTGTGTCACTCACAAGCAGCCCTCCTCAAGTCCAGCTCAGCCCTCCTCAAGTCCAGCTCAGCCCTCCTGTGCCACTCACAAGCAGCCCTCCTCAAGTTCAGCTCAGCCCTCCTGTGTCACTCACAAGCAGCCCTCCTCAAGTCCAGCTCAGCCCTCCTATGCCACTCACAAGCAGCCCTCCTCAAGTCCAGCTCAGCCCTCCTGTGTCACTCACAAGCAGCCCTCCTCAAGTTCAGCTCAGCCCTCCTGTGTGACTCACAAGCAGCCTTCCTCAGGTCCAGGTCAGCCCTCCTGTGTCACTCACAAGCAGCCCTCAAGTCCAGCTCAGCCCTCCTGTGTCACTCACAAGCAGCCCTCCTCAAGTCCAGCTCAGCCCTCCTCAGGTCTAGCTCAGCCCTCCTGTGCCACTCACAAGCAGCCCTCCTCAAGTCCAGGTCAGCCCTCCTGTGTCACTCATAAGCAGCCCTCCTCAAGTCCAGCTCAGCACTCCTCAGGTCTAGCTCAGCCCTCCTCAAGTCCAGCTCAGCCCACCTCAGGTCTAGCTCAGCCCTCCTGTGTCACTCACAAGCAGCCTTCCTCAAGTCCAACTCAGCCCTCCTCAGGTCTAGCTCAGCCCTCCTGTGTCACTCACAAGCAGCCCTCCTCAAGTCCAGCTCAGCCCTCCTCAGGTCTAGCTCAGCCCTCCTGTGTCACTCACAAGCAGCCCCCCTCAAGTCCAGCTCAGCCCTCCTGTGTCACTCACAAGCAGCCCGCCTCAGGTCTAGCTCAGCCCTCCTGTGTCACTCACAAGCAGCCCTCCTCAGGGCCAGCTCAGCCCTCCTCAGGTCTAGCTCAGCCCTCCTGTGTCACTCACAAGCAGCCTTCCTCAAGTCCAGCTCAGCCCTCCTCAGGTCTAGCTCAGCCCTCCTGTGTCACTCACAAGCAGCCCTCCTCAAGTCCAGCTCAGCCCTCCTGTGCCACTCACAAGCAGCCCTCCTCAAGTTCAGCTCAGCCCTCCTGTGTCACTCACAAGCAGCCCTCCTCAAGTCCAGGTCAGCCCTCCTGTGTCACTCACAAGCAGCCCTCCTCAAGTCCAGCTCAGCACTCCTCAGGTCTAGCTCAGCCGTCCTGTGTCACTCACAAGCAGCCCTCCTCAAGTCCAGCTCAGCCCACCTCAGGTCTAGCTCAGCCCTCCTGTGTCACTCACAAGCAGCCCTCCTCAAGTCCAGCTCAGCCCTCCTGTGTCACTCACAAGCAGCCCGCCTCAGGTCTAGCTCAGCCCTCCTCAGGTCTAGCTCAGCCCTCCTGTGTCACTCACAAGCAGCCCTCCTCAAGTCCAACTCAGGCCTCCTCAGGTCTAGCTCAGCCCTCCTGTGTCACTCACAAGCAGCCCTCCTCAAGTCCAGCTCAGCCCTCCTGTGTTACTCACAAGCAGCCCACCTCAAGTCCAGCTCAGCACTCCTCAGCTCTAGCTCAGCCCTCCTGTGTCACTCACAAGCAGCCCTCCTCAAGTCCAGCTCAGCCCACCTCAGGTCTAGCTCAGCCCTCCTGTGTCACTCACAAGCAGCCCTCCTCAAGTCCAGCTCAGCCCTCCTGTGTCACTCACAAGCAGCCCGCCTCAGGTCTAGCTCAGCCCTCCTCAGGTCTAGCTCAGCCCTCCTGTGTCACTCACAAGCAGCCCTCCTCAGGTCCAGCTCAGCCCTCCTCAGGTCTAGCTCAGCCCTCCTGTGTCACTCACAAGCAGCCCTCCTCAAGTCCAGCTCAGCCCTCCTGTGTTACTCACAACCAGCCTTCCTCAAGTCCAGCTCAGCCCTCCTCAGGTCTAGCTCAGCCCTCCTGTGCCACTCACAAGCAGCCCTCCTCAAGTTCAGCTCAGCCCTCCTGTGTCACTCACAAGCAGCCCTCCTCAAGTTCAGCTCAGCCCTCCTGTGTGACTCATAAGCAGCCTTCCTCAAGTCCAGGTCAGCCCTCCTGTGTCACTCACAAGCAGCCCTCCTCAAGTCCAGCTCAGCACTCCTCAGGTCTAGCTCAGCCCTCCTGTGTCACTCACAAGCAGCCCTCCTCAAGTCCAGCTCAGCCCACCTCAGGTCTAGCTCAGCCCTCCTGTGTCACTCACAAGCAGCCTTCCTCAAGTCCAACTCAGCCCTCCTCAGGTCTAGCTCAGCCCTCCTGTGTCACTCACAAGCAGCCCTCCTCAAGTCCAGCTCAGCCCTCCTCAAGTCCAGCTCAGCCCTCCTGTGCCACTCACAAGCAGCCCTCCTCAAGTTCAGCTCAGCCCTCCTGTGTCACTCACAAGCAGCCCTCCTCAAGTCCAGCTCAGCCCTCCTATGCCACTCACAAGCAGCCCTCCTCAAGTCCAGCTCAGCCCTCCTGTGTCACTCACAAGCAGCTCTCCTCAAGTTCAGCTCAGCCCTCCTGTGTGACTCACAAGCAGCCTTCCTCAGGTCCAGCTCAGCCCTCCTGTGTCACTCACAAGCAGCCCTCAAGTCCAGCTCAGCCCTCCTGTGTCACTCACAAGCAGCCCTCCTCAAGTCCAGCTCAGCCCTCCTCAGGTCTAGCTCAGCCCTCCTGTGCCACTCACAAGCAGCCCTCCTCAAGTCCAGGTCAGCCCTCCTGTGTCACTCATAAGCAGCCCTCCTCAAGTCCAGCTCAGCACTCCTCAGGTCTAGCTCAGCCCTCCTCAAGTCCAGCTCAGCCCACCTCAGGTCTAGCTCAGCCCTCCTGTGTCACTCACAAGCAGCCTTCCTCAAGTCCAACTCAGCCCTCCTCAGGTCTAGCTCAGCCCTCCTGTGTCACTCACAAGCAGCCCTCCTCAAGTCCAGCTCAGCCCTCCTCAGGTCTAGCTCAGCCCTCCTGTGTCACTCACAAGCAGCCCCCCTCAAGTCCAGCTCAGCCCTCCTGTGTCACTCACAAGCAGCCCGCCTCAGGTCTAGCTCAGCCCTCCTGTGTCACTCACAAGCAGCCCTCCTCAGGGCCGGCTCAGCCCTCCTCAGGTCTAGCTCAGCCCTCCTGTGTCACTCACAAGCAGCCCTCCTCAAGTCCAGCTCAGCCCTCCTGTGTTACTCACAAGCAGCCTTCCTCAAGTCCAGCTCAGCCCTCCTCAGGTCTAGCTCAGCCCTCCTGTGTCACTCACAAGCAGCCCTCCTCAAGTCCAGCTCAGCCCTCCTGTGCCACTCACAAGCAGCCCTCCTCAAGTTCAGCTCAGCCCTCCTGTGTCACTCACAAGCAGCCCTCCTCAAGTCCAGGTCAGCCCTCCTGTGTCACTCACAAGCAGCCCTCCTCAAGTCCAGCTCAGCACTCCTCAGGTCTAGCTCAGCCCTCCTGTGTCACTCACAAGCAGCCCTCCTCAAGTCCAGCTCAGCCCACCTCAGGTCTAGCTCAGCCCTCCTGTGTCACTCACAAGCAGCCCTCCTCAAGTCCAGCTCAGCCCTCCTGTGTCACTCACAAGCAGCCCGCCTCAGGTCTAGCTCAGCCCTCCTCAGGTCTAGCTCAGCCCTCCTGTGTCACTCACAAGCAGCCCTCCTCAAGTCCAACTCAGGCCTCCTCAGGTCTAGCTCAGCCCTCCTGTGTCACTCACAAGCAGCCCTCCTCAAGTCCAGCTCAGCCCTGCTGTGTTACTCACAAGCAGCCCACCTCAAGTCCAGCTCAGCACTCCTCAGCTCTAGCTCAGCCCTCCTGTGTCACTCACAAGCAGCCCTCCTCAAGTCCAGCTCAGCCCACCTCAGGTCTAGCTCAGCCCTCCTGTGTCACTCACAAGCAGCCCTCCTCAAGTCCAGCTCAGCCCTCCTGTGTCACTCACAAGCAGCCCGCCTCAGGTCTAGCTCAGCCCTCCTCAGGTCTAGCTCAGCCCTCCTGTGTCACTCACAAGCAGCCCTCCTCAGGTCCAGCTCAGCCCTCCTCAGGTCTAGCTCAGCCCTCCTGTGTCACTCACAAGCAGCCCTCCTCAAGTCCAGCTCAGCCCTCCTGTGTTACTCACAACCAGCCTTCCTCAAGTCCAGCTCAGCCCTCCTCAGGTCTAGCTCAGCCCTCCTGTGCCACTCACAAGCAGCCCTCCTCAAGTTCAGCTCAGCCCTCCTGTGTCACTCACAAGCAGCCCTCCTCAAGTTCAGCTCAGCCCTCCTGTGTGATTCATAAGCAGCCTTCCTCAGGTCCAGCTCAGCCCTCCTGTGTCACTCACAAGCAGCCCTCAAGTCCAGCTCAGCCCTCCTGTGTCACTCACAAGCAGCCCTCCTCAAGTCCAGCTCAGCCCTCCTCAGGTCTAGCTCAGCCCTCCTGTGCCACTCACAAGCAGCCCTCCTCAAGTCCAGGTCAGCCCTCCTGTGTCACTCATAAGCAGCCCTCCTCAAGTCCAGCTCAGCACTCCTCAGGTCTAGCTCAGCCCTCCTCAAGTCCAGCTCAGCCCACCTCAGGTCTAGCTCAGCCCTCCTGTGTCACTCACAAGCAGCCTTCCTCAAGTCCAACTCAGCCCTCCTCAGGTCTAGCTCAGCCCTCCTCTGTCACTCACAAGCAGCCCTCCTCAAGTCCAGCTCAGCCCTCCTGTGCCCCTCCTCAAGTTCAGCTCAGCCCTCCTGTGTCACTCACAAGCAGCCCTCCTCAAGTCCAGGTCAGCCCTCCTGTGTCACTCACAAGCAGCCCTCCTCAAGTCCAGCTCAGCACTCATCAGGTCTAGCTCAGCCCTCCTGTGTCACTCACAAGCAGCCCTCCTCAAGTCCAGCTGAGCCCACCTCAGGTCCAGCTCAGCCCACCTCAGGTCTAGCTCAGCCCTCCTGTGTCACTCACAAGCAGCCCTCCTCAAGTCCAGCTCAGCCCTCCTGTGTCACTCACAAGCAGCCCGCCTCAGGTCTAGCTCAGCCCTCCTCAGGTCTAGCTCAGCCCTCCTGTGTCACTCACAAGCAGCCCTCCTCAAGTCCAACTCAGCCCTCCTGTGTCACTCACAAGCAGCCCTCTTCAGGTCCAGCTCAGCCCTCCTCAGGTCTAGCTCAGCCCTCCTGTGTCACTCACAAGCAGCCCTCCTCAAGTCCAGCTCAGCCCTCCTGTGTTACTCACAAGCAGCCTTCCTCAAGTCGAGCTCAGCCCTCCTCAGGTCTAGCTCAGCCCTCCTGTGCCACTCACAAGCAGCCCTCCTCAAGTTCAGCTCAGCCCTCCTGTGTCACTCACAAGCAGCCCTCCTCAAGTCCAGCTCAGCCCTCCTGTGTTACTCACAAGCAGCCTTCCTCAAGTCCAGCTCAGCCCTCCTCAGGTCTAGCTCAGCCCTCCTGTGCCACTCACAAGCAGCCCTCCTCAAGTTCAGCTCAGCCCTCCTGTGTCACTCACAAGCAGCCCTCCTCAAGTCCAGGTCAGCCCTCCTGTGTCACTCACAAGCAGCCCTCCTCAAGTCCAGCTCAGCACTCCTCAGGTCTAGCTCAGCCCTCCTGTGTCACTCACAAGCAGCCCTCCTCAAGTCCAGCTCAGCCCACCTCAGGTCTAGCTCAGCCCTCCTGTGTCACTCACAAGCAGCCTTCCTCAAGTCCAACTCAGCCCTCCTCAGGTCTAGCTCAGCCCTCCTGTGTCACTCACAAGCAGCCCTCCTCAAGTCCAGCTCAGCCCTCCTCAAGTCCAGCTCAGCCCTCCTGTGCCACTCACAAGCAGCCCTCCTCAAGTTCAGCTCAGCCCTCCTGTGTCACTCACAAGCAGCCCTCCTCAAGTCCAGCTCAGCCCTCCTATGCCACTCACAAGCAGCCCTCCTCAAGTCCAGCTCAGCCCTCCTGTGTCACTCACAAGCAGCCTTCCTCAGGTCCAGCTCAGCCCTCCTGTGTCACTCACAAGCAGCCCTCAAGTCCAGCTCAGCCCTCCTGTGTCACTCACAAGCAGCCCTCCTCAAGTCCAGCTCAGCCCTCCTCAGGTCTAGCTCAGCCCTCCTGTGCCACTCACAAGCAGCCCTCCTCAAGTCCAGGTCAGCCCTCCTGTGTCACTCATAAGCAGCCCTCCTCAAGTCCAGCTCAGCACTCCTCAGGTCTAGCTCAGCCCTCCTCAAGTCCAGCTCAGCCCACCTCAGGTCTAGCTCAGCCCTCCTGTGTCACTCACAAGCAGCCTTCCTCAAGTCCAACTCAGCCCTCCTCAGGTCTAGCTCAGCCCTCCTGTGTCACTCACAATCAGCCCTCCTCAGGTCTAGCTCAGCCCTCCTGTGTCACTCACAAGCAGCCCTCCTCAAGTCCAGCTCAGCCCTCCTGTGCCACTCACAAGCAGCCCTCCTCAAGTTCAGCTCAGCCCTCCTGTGTCACTCACAAGCAGCCCTCCTCAAGTCCAGGTCAGCCCTCCTGTGTCACTCACAAGCAGCCCTCCTCAAGTCCAGCTCAGCACTCCTCAGGTCTAGCTCAGCCCTCCTGTGTCACTCACAAGCAGCCCTCCTCAAGTCCAGCTCAGCCCTCCTCAGGTCTAGCTCAGCCCTCCTGTGCCACTCACAAGCAGCCCTCCTCAAGTTCAGCTCAGCCCTCCTGTGTCACTCACAAGCAGCCCTCCTCAAGTTCAGCTCAGCCCTCCTGTGTGACTCATAAGCAGCCTTCCTCAAGTCCAGGTCAGCCCTCCTGTGTCACTCACAAGCAGCCCTCCTCAAGTCCAGCTCAGCACTCCTCAGGTCTAGCTCAGCCCTCCTGTGTCACTCACAAGCAGCCCTCCTCAAGTCCAGCTCAGCCCACCTCAGGTCTAGCTCAGCCCTCCTGTGTCACTCACAAGCAGCCTTCCTCAAGTCCAACTCAGCCCTCCTCAGGTCTAGCTCAGCCCTCCTGTGTCACTCACAAGCAGCCCTCCTCAAGTCCAGCTCAGCCCTCCTCAAGTCCAGCTCAGCCCTCCTGTGCCACTCACAAGCAGCCCTCCTCAAGTTCAGCTCAGCCCTCCTGTGTCACTCACAAGCAGCCCTCCTCAAGTCCAGCTCAGCCCTCCTATGCCACTCACAAGCAGCCCTCCTCAAGTCCAGCTCAGCCCTCCTGTGTCACTCACAAGCAGCCCTCCTCAAGTTCAGCTCAGCCCTCCTGTGTGACTCACAAGCAGCCTTCCTCAGGTCCAGCTCAGCCCTCCTGTGTCACTCACAAGCAGCCCTCAAGTCCAGCTCAGCCCTCCTGTGTCACTCACAAGCAGCCCTCCTCAAGTCCAGCTCAGCCCTCCTCAGGTCTAGCTCAGCCCTCCTGTGCCACTCACAAGCAGCCCTCCTCAAGTCCAGGTCAGCCCTCCTGTGTCACTCATAAGCAGCCCTCCTCAAGTCCAGCTCAGCACTCCTCAGGTCTAGCTCAGCCCTCCTCAAGTCCAGCTCAGCCCACCTCAGGTCTAGCTCAGCCCTCCTGTGTCACTCACAAGCAGCCTTCCTCAAGTCCAACTCAGCCCTCCTCAGGTCTAGCTCAGCCCTCCTGTGTCACTCACAAGCAGCCCTCCTCAAGTCCAGCTCAGCCCTCCTCAGGTCTAGCTCAGCCCTCCTGTGTCACTCACAAGCAGCCCCCCTCAAGTCCAGCTCAGCCCTCCTGTGTCACTCACAAGCAGCCCGCCTCAGGTCTAGCTCAGCCCTCCTGTGTCACTCACAAGCAGCCCTCCTCAGGGCCAGCTCAGCCCTCCTCAGGTCTAGCTCAGCCCTCCTGTGTCACTCACAAGCAGCCCTCCTCAAGTCCAGCTCAGCCCTCCTGTGTTACTCACAAGCAGCCTTCCTCAAGTCCAGCTCAGCCCTCCTCAGGTCTAGCTCAGCCCTCCTGTGTCACTCACAAGCAGCCCTCCTCAAGTCCAGCTCAGCCCTCCTGTGTTACTCACAAGCAGCCTTCCTCAAGTCCAGCTCAGCCCTCCTCAGGTCTAGCTCAGCCCTCCTGTGCCACTCACAAGCAGCCCTCCTCAAGTTCAGCTCAGCCCTCCTGTGTCACTCACAAGCAGCCCTCCTCAAGTCCAGGTCAGCCCTCCTGTGTCACTCACAAGCAGCCCTCCTCAAGTCCAGCTCAGCACTCCTCAGGTCTAGCTCAGCCCTCCTGTGTCACTCACAAGCAGCCCTCCTCAAGTCCAGCTCAGCCCTCCTATGCCACTCACAAGCAGCCCTCCTCAAGTCCAGCTCAGCCCTCCTGTGTCACTCACAAGCAGCCCTCCTCAAGTTCAGCTCAGCCCTCCTGTGTGACTCACAAGCAGCCTTCCTCAGGTCCAGCTCAGCCCTCCTGTGTCACTCACAAGCAGCCCTCAAGTCCAGCTCAGCCCTCCTGTGTCACTCACAAGCAGCCCTCCTCAAGTCCAGCTCAGCCCTCCTCAGGTCTAGCTCAGCCCTCCTGTGCCACTCACAAGCAGCCCTCCTCAAGTCCAGGTCAGCCCTCCTGTGTCACTCATAAGCAGCCCTCCTCAAGTCCAGCTCAGCACTCCTCAGGTCTAGCTCAGCCCTCCTCAAGTCCAGCTCAGCCCACCTCAGGTCTAGCTCAGCCCTCCTGTGTCACTCACAAGCAGCCTTCCTCAAGTCCAACTCAGCCCTCCTCAGGTCTAGCTCAGCCCTCCTGTGTCACTCACAAGCAGCCCTCCTCAAGTCCAGCTCAGCCCTCCTCAGGTCTAGCTCAGCCCTCCTGTGTCACTCACAAGCAGCCCCCCTCAAGTCCAGCTCAGCCCTCCTGTGTCACTCACAAGCAGCCCGCCTCAGGTCTAGCTCAGCCCTCCTGTGTCACTCACAAGCAGCCCTCCTCAGGGCCAGCTCAGCCCTCCTCAGGTCTAGCTCAGCCCTCCTGTGTCACTCACAAGCAGCCCTCCTCAAGTCCAGCTCAGCCCTCCTGTGTTACTCACAAGCAGCCTTCCTCAAGTCCAGCTCAGCCCTCCTCAGGTCTAGCTCAGCCCTCCTGTGTCACTCACAAGCAGCCCTCCTCAAGTCCAGCTCAGCCCTCCTGTGCCACTCACAAGCAGCCCTCCTCAAGTTCAGCTCAGCCCTCCTGTGTCACTCACAAGCAGCCCTCCTCAAGTCCAGGTCAGCCCTCCTGTGTCACTCACAAGCAGCCCTCCTCAAGTCCAGCTCAGCACTCCTCAGGTCTAGCTCAGCCCTCCTGTGTCACTCACAAGCAGCCCTCCTCAAGTCCAGCTCAGCCCACCTCAGGTCTAGCTCAGCCCTCCTGTGTCACTCACAAGCAGCCCTCCTCAAGTCCAGCTCAGCCCTCCTGTGTCACTCACAAGCAGCCCGCCTCAGGTCTAGCTCAGCCCTCCTCAGGTCTAGCTCAGCCCTCCTGTGTCACTCACAAGCAGCCCTCCTCAAGTCCAACTCAGGCCTCCTCAGGTCTAGCTCAGCCCTCCTGTGTCACTCACAAGCAGCCCTCCTCAAGTCCAGCTCAGCCCTCCTGTGTTACTCACAAGCAGCCCACCTCAAGTCCAGCTCAGCACTCCTCAGCTCTAGCTCAGCCCTCCTGTGTCACTCACAAGCAGCCCTCCTCAAGTCCAGCTCAGCCCACCTCAGGTCTAGCTCAGCCCTCCTGTGTCACTCACAAGCAGCCCTCCTCAAGTCCAGCTCAGCCCTCCTGTGTCACTCACAAGCAGCCCGCCTCAGGTCTAGCTCAGCCCTCCTCAGGTCTAGCTCAGCCCTCCTGTGTCACTCACAAGCAGCCCTCCTCAGGTCCAGCTCAGCCCTCCTCAGGTCTAGCTCAGCCCTCCTGTGTCACTCACAAGCAGCCCTCCTCAAGTCCAGCTCAGCCCTCCTGTGTTACTCACAACCAGCCTTCCTCAAGTCCAGCTCAGCCCTCCTCAGGTCTAGCTCAGCCCTCCTGTGCCACTCACAAGCAGCCCTCCTCAAGTTCAGCTCAGCCCTCCTGTGTCACTCACAAGCAGCCCTCCTCAAGTTCAGCTCAGCCCTCCTGTGTGACTCATAAGCAGCCTTCCTCAGGTCCAGCTCAGCCCTCCTGTGTCACTCACAAGCAGCCCTCAAGTCCAGCTCAGCCCTCCTGTGTCACTCACAAGCAGCCCTCCTCAAGTCCAGCTCAGCCCTCCTCAGGTCTAGCTCAGCCCTCCTGTGCCACTCACAAGCAGCCCTCCTCAAGTCCAGGTCAGCCCTCCTGTGTCACTCATAAGCAGCCCTCCTCAAGTCCAGCTCAGCACTCCTCAGGTCTAGCTCAGCCCTCCTCAAGTCCAGCTCAGCCCACCTCAGGTCTAGCTCAGCCCTCCTGTGTCACTCACAAGCAGCCTTCCTCAAGTCCAACTCAGCCCTCCTCAGGTCTAGCTCAGCCCTCCTCTGTCACTCACAAGCAGCCCTCCTCAAGTCCAGCTCAGCCCTCCTCAGGTCTAGCTCAGCCCTCCTGTGTCACTCACAAGCAGCCCTCCTCAAGTCCAGCTCAGCCCTCCTGTGTCACTCACAAGCAGCCCGCCTCAGGTCTAGCTCAGCCCTCCTGTGTCACTCACAAGCAGCCCTCCTCAGGGCCAGCTCAGCCCTCCTCAGGTCTAGCTCAGCCCTCCTGTGTCACTCACAAGCAGCCCTCCTCAAGTCCAGCTCAGCCCTCCTGTGTTACTCACAAGCAGCCTTCCTCAAGTCCAGCTCAGCCCTCCTCAGGTCTAGCTCAGCCCTCCTGTGTCACTCACAAGCAGCCCTCCTCAAGTCCAGCTCAGCCCTCCTGTGCCCCTCCTCAAGTTCAGCTCAGCCCTCCTGTGTCACTCACAAGCAGCCCTCCTCAAGTCCAGGTCAGCCCTCCTGTGTCACTCACAAGCAGCCCTCCTCAAGTCCAGCTCAGCACTCATCAGGTCTAGCTCAGCCCTCCTGTGTCACTCACAAGCAGCCCTCCTCAAGTCCAGCTGAGCCCACCTCAGGTCCAGCTCAGCCCCACCTCAGGTCTAGCTCAGCCCTCCTGTGTCACTCACAAGCAGCCCTCCTCAAGTCCAGCTCAGCCCTCCTGTGTCACTCACAAGCAGCCCGCCTCAGGTCTAGCTCAGCCCTCCTCAGGTCTAGCTCAGCCCTCCTGTGTCACTCACAAGCAGCCCTCCTCAAGTCCAACTCAGCCCTCCTGTGTCACTCACAAGCAGCCCTCTTCAGGTCCAGCTCAGCCCTCCTCAGGTCTAGCTCAGTCCTCCTGTGTCACTCACAAGCAGCCCTCCTCAAGTCCAGCTCAGCCCTCCTGTGTTACTCACAAGCAGCCTTCCTCAAGTCCAGCTGAGCCCACCTCAGGTCCAGCTCAGCCCACCTCAGGTCTAGCTCAGCCCTCCTGTGTCACTCACAAGCAGCCCTCCTCAAGTCCAGCTCAGCCCTCCTGTGTTACTCACAAGCAGCCTTCCTCAAGTCCAGCTCAGCCCTCCTCAGGTCTAGCTCAGCCCCTCCTGTGTCACTCACAAGCAGCCCTCCTCAAGTCCAACTCAGCCCTCCTGTGTCACTCACAAGCAGCCCTCTTCAGGTCCAGCTCAGCCCTCCTCAGGTCTAGCTCAGTCCTCCTGTGTCACTCACAAGCAGCCCTCCTCAAGTCCAGCTCAGCCCTCCTGTGTTACTCACAAGCAGCCTTCCTCAAGTCGAGCTCAGCCCTCCTCAGGTCTAGCTCAGCCCTCCTGTGCCACTCACAAGCAGCCCTCCTCAAGTTCAGCTCAGCCCTCCTGTGTCACTCACAAGCAGCCCTCCTCAAGTCCAGCTCAGCCCTCCTGTGTTACTCACAAGCAGCCCTCCTCAAGTTCAGCTCAGCCCTCCTGTGTCACTCACAAGCAGCCCTCCTCAAGTCCAGGTCAGCCCTCCTGTGTCACTCACAAGCAGCCCTCCTCAAGTCCAGCTCAGCACTCCTCAGGTCTAGCTCAGCCCTCCTGTGTCACTCACAAGCAGCCCTCCTCAAGTCCAGCTCAGCCCACCTCAGGTCTAGCTCAGCCCTCCTGTGTCACTCACAAGCAGCCTTCCTCAAGTCCAACTCAGCCCTCCTCAGGTCTAGCTCAGCCCTCCTGTGTCACTCACAAGCAGCCCTCCTCAAGTCCAGCTCAGCCCTCCTCAAGTCCAGCTCAGCCCTCGCTGTGCCACTCACAAGCAGCCCTCCTCAAGTTCAGCTCAGCCCCTCCTGTGTCACTCACAAGCAGCCCTCCTCAAGTCCAGCTCAGCCCTCCTATGCCACTCACAAGCAGACCTCCTCAAGTCCAGCTCAGCCCTCCTGTGTCACTCACAAGCAGCCTTCCTCAGGTCCAGCTCAGCCCTCCTGTGTCACTCACAAGCAGCCCTCAAGTCCAGCTCAGCCTCTCCTGTGTCACTCACAAGCAGCCCTCCTCAAGTGCAGCTCAGCCCTCCTCAGGTCTAGCTCAGCCCTCCTGTGCCACTCACAAGCAGCCCCTCCTCAAGTCCAGGTCAGCCCTCCTGTGTCACTCATAAGCAGCCCCTCCTCAAGTCCAGCTCAGCCACTCCTCAGGTCTAGCTCAGCCCTCCTCAAGTCCAGCTCAGCCCCACCTCAGGTCTAGCTCAGCCCTCCTGTGTCACTCACAAGCAGCCTTCCTCAAGTCCAACTCAGCCCTCCTCAGGTCTAGCTCAGCCCTCCTGTGTCACTCACAAGCAGCCCTCCTCAAGTCCAGCTCAGCCCTCCTCAGGTCTAGCTCAGCCCTCCTGTGTCACTCACAAGCAGCCCCCCTCAAGTCCAGCTCAGCCCTCCCTGTGTCACTCACAAGCAGCCCGCCTCAGGTCTAGCTCAGCCCTCCTTGTGTCACTCACAAGCAGCCCTCCTCAGGGCCAGCTCAGCCCTCCTCAGGTCTAGCTCAGCCCTCCTGTGTCACTCACAAAGCAGCCCTCCTCAAGTCCAGCTCAGCCCTCCTGTGTTACTCACAAGCAGCCCTTCCTCAAGTCCAGCTCAGCCCCTCCTCAGGTCTAGCTCAGCCCTCCTGTGTCACTCACAAGCAGCCCTCCTCAAGTCCAGCTCAGCCCTCCTGTGCCACTCACAAGCAGCCCTCCTCAAGTTCAGCTCAGCCCTCCTGTGTCACTCACAAGCAGCCCTCCTCAAGTCCAGGTCAGCCCTCCTGTGTCACTCACAAGCAGCCCTCCTCAAGTCCAGCTCAGCCCTCCTCAGGTCTAGCTCAGCCCTCCTGTGTCACTCACAAGCAGCCCTCCTCAAGTCCAGCTCAGCCCCACCTCAGGTCTAGCTCAGCCCTCCTGTGTCACTCACAAGCAGCCCTCCTCAAGTCCAGCTCAGCCCTCCTGTGTCACTCACAAGCAGCCCGCCTCAGGTCTAGCTCAGCCCTCCTCAGGTCTAGCTCAGCCCTCCCGTGTCACTCACAAGCAGCCCTCCTCAAGTCCAACTCAGGCCTCCTCAAGGTCTAGCTCAGCCCCTCCTGTGTCACTCACAAGCAGCCCTCCTCAAGTCCAGCTCAGCCCTCCTGTGTTACTCACAAGCAGCCCACCTCAAGTCCAGCTCAGCACTCCTCAGGTCTAGCTCAGCCCTCCTGTGTCACTCACAAGCAGCCCTCCTCAAGTCCAGCTCAGCCCACCTCAGGTCCAGCTCAGCCCACCTCAGGTCTAGATCAGCCCTCCTGTGTCACTCACAAGCAGCCCTCCTCAAGTCCAGCTCAGCCCTCCTGTGTCACTCACAAAGCAGCCCTCCTCAAGTCCAACTCAGCCCTCCTGTGTCACTCACAAAGCAGCCCTCCTCAAGTCCAACTCAGCCCTCCTGTGTCACTCACAAGCAGCCCCTCTTCAGGTCCAGCTCAGCCCTCCTCAGGTCTAGCTCAGCCCTCCCTGTGTCACTCACAAAGCAGCCCTCCTCAAGTCCAACTCAGCCCCTCCTGTGTCACTCACAAGCAGCCCTCTTCAGGTCCAGCTCAGCCCTCCTCAGGTCTAGCTCAGCCCCTCCTGTGTCACTCACAAAGCCAGCCCTCCTCAAGTCCAGCTCAGCCCTCCTGTGTTACTCACAAGCAGCCTTCCTCAAGTCGAGCTCAGCCCTCCTCAGGTCTAGCTCAGCCCTCCTGTGCCACTCACAAGCAAGCCCTCCTCAAGTTCAGCATAGCCCTCCTGTGTCACTCACAAGCAGCCCTCCTCAAGTCCAGCTCAGCCCTCCTGTGTTACTCACAAGCAGCCTTCCTCAAGTCCAGCTCAGCCCTCCTCAGGTCCTAAGCTCAGCCCTCCTGTGCCACTCACAAGCAGCCCTCCCTCAAGTTCAGCTCAGCCCCTCCTGTGTCACTCACAAGCAGCCCCTCCTCAAGTCCAGGTCAGCCCTCCTGTGTCACTCACAAGCAGCCCTCCTCAAGTCCAGCTCAGCACTCCTCAGGTCTAGCTCAGCCCTCCTGTGTCACTCACAAGCAGCCCTCCTCAAGTCCAGCTCAGCCCACCTCAGGTCTAGCTCAGCCCTCCTGTGTCACTCACAAGCAGCCCTCCTCAAGTCCAGCTCAGCCCTCCTCAAGTCCAGCTCAGCCCTCCTATGCCACTCACAAGCAGCCCTCCTCAAGTCCAGCTCAGCCCTCCTGTGTCACTCACAAGCAGCCCTCCTCAAGTTCAGCTCAGCCCCTCCTGTGTGACTCACAAGCAGCCTTCCTCAGGTCCAGCTCAGCCCTCCTGTGTCACTCACAAGCCAGCCCTCAAGTCCAGCTCAGCCCTCCTGTGTCACTCACAAGCAGCCCTCCTCAAGTCCAGCTCAGCACTCCTCAGGTCTAGCTCAGCCCTCCTGTGTCACTCACAAGCAGCCCTCTTCAAGTCCAGCTCAGCCCACCTCAGGTCTAGCTCAGCCCTCCTGTGTCACTCACAAGCAGCCCCTCCTCAAGTCCAGCTCAGCCCTCCTGTGTCACTCACAAGCAGCCCGCCTCAGGTCTAGCTCAGCCCTCCTCAGGTCTAGCTCAGCCCTCCCGTGTCACTCACAAGCAGCCCTCCTCAAGTCCAACTCAGGCCTCCTCAGGTCTAGCTCAGCCCTCCTGTGTCACTCACAAGCAGCCCCTCCTCAAGTCCAGCTCAGCCCTCCTGTGTTACTCACAAGCAGCCCACCTCAAGTCCAGCTCAGCACTCCTCAGGTCTAGCTCAGCCCTCCTGTGTCACTCACAAGCAGCCCTCCTCAAGTCCAGGTCAGCCCCTCCTGTGTCACTCACAAGCAGCCCTCCTCAAGTCCAGCTCAGCACTCCTCAGGTCTAGCTCAGCCCTCCTGTGTCACTCACAAGCAGCCCTCCTCAAGTCCAGCTCAGCCCACCTCAGGTCTAGCTCAGCCCTCCTGTGTCACTCACAAGCAGCCTTCCTCAAGTCCAACTCAGCCCTCCTCAGGTCTAGCTCAGCCCTCCTGTGTCACTCACAAGCAGCCCTCCTCAAGTCCAGCTCAGCCCTCCTCAAGTCCAGCTCAGCCCCTCCTATGCCACTCACAAGCAGCCCTCCTCACGTCCAGCTCAGCCCTCCTGTGTCACTCACAAGCAGCCCTCCTCAAGTTCAGCTCAGCCCTCCTGTGTGACTCACAAGCAGCCTTCCTCAGGTCCAGCTCAGCCCTCCTGTGTCACTCACAAGCAGCCCTCAAGTCCAGCTCAGCCCTCCTGTGTCACTCACAAGCAGCCCTCCTCAAGTCCAGCTCAGCCCTCCTCAGGTCTAGCTCAGCCCTCCTGTGCCACTCACAAGCAGCCCTCCTCAAGTCCAGGTCAGCCCTCCTGTGTCACTCATAAGCAGCCCTCCTCAAGTCCAGCTCAGCCACTCCTCAGGTCTAGCTCAGCCCTCCTCAAGTCCAGCTCAGCCCACCTCAGGTCTAGCTCAGCCCTCCTGTGTCACTCACAAGCAGCCCTTCCTCAAGTCCAACTCAGCCCTCCTCAGGTCTAGCTCAGCCCTCCTGTGTCACTCACAAGCAGCCCTCCTCAAGTCCAGCTCAGCCCTCCTCAGGTCTAGCTCAGCCCTCCTGTGTCACTCACAAGCAGCCCCCCTCAAGTCCAGCTCAGCCCTCCTGTGTCACTCACAAGCAGCCCGCCTCAGGTCTAGCTCAGCCCCTCCTTGTGTCACTCACAAGCAGCCCTCCTCAGGGCCAGCTCAGCCCTCCTGTGTTACTCACAAGCAGCCTTCCTCAAGTCCAGCTCAGCCCTCCTCAGGTCTAGCTCAGCCCTCCTGTGTCACTCACAAGCAGCCCCTCCTCAAGTCCAGCTCAGCCCTCCTGTGCCACTCACAAGCAGCCCTCCTCAAGTTCAGCTCAGCCCTCCTGTGTCACTCACAAGCAGCCCTCCTCAAGTCCAGGTCAGCCCTCCTGTGTCACTCACAAGCAGCCCCTCCTCAAGTCCAGCTCAGCACTCCTCAGGTCTAGCTCAGCCCTCCTGTGTCACTCACAAGCAGCCCTCCTCAAGTCCAGCTCAGCCCACCCTCAGGTCTAGCTCAGCCCCTCCTGTGTCACTCACAAAGCAGCCCTCCTCAAGTCCAGCTCAGCCCTCCTGTGTCACTCACAAGCAGCCCGCCTCAGGTCTAGCTCAGCCCTCCTCAGGTCTAGCTCAGCCCTCCCGTGTCACTCACAAGCAGCCCTCCTCAAGTCCAACTCAGGCCTCCTCAGGTCTAGTCCAGCTCAGCCCTCCTGTGTTACTCACAAGCAGCCCACCTCAAGTCCAGCTCAGCACTCCTCAGGTCTAGCTCAGCCCTCCTGTGTCACTCACAAGCAGCCCTCCTCAAGTCCAGCTCAGCCCACCTCAGGTCCAGCTCAGCCCACCTCAGGTCTAGATCAGCCCTCCTGTGTCACTCACAAGCAGCCCTCCTCAAGTCCAGCTCAGCCCTCCTGTGTCACTCACAAGCAGCCCGCCTCAGGTCTAGCTCAGCCCTCCTCAGGTCTAGCTCAGCCCTCCTGTGTCACTCACAAGCAGCCCTCCTCAAGTCCAACTCAGCCCTCCTGTGTCACTCACAAGCAGCCCTCTTCAGGTCCAGCTCAGCCCTCCTCAGGTCTAGCTCAGCCCTCCTGTGCCACTCACAAGCAGCCCTCCTCAAGTTCAGCTCAGCCCTCCTGTGTCACTCACAAAGCAGCCCTCCTCAAGTCCAGCTCAGCCCTCCTGTGTTACTCACAAGCAGCCTTCCTCAAGTCCAGCTCAGCCCTCCTCAGGTCTAGCTCAGCCCTCCTGTGCCACTCACAAGCAGCCCTCCTCAAGTTCAGCTCAGCCCTCCTGTGTCACTCACAAGCAGCCCTCCTCAAGTCCAGGTCAGCCCTCCTGTGTCACTCACAAGCAGCCCTCCTCAAGTCCAGCTCAGCACTCCTCAGGTCTAGCTCAGCCCTCCTGTGTCACTCACAAGCAGCCCTCCTCAAGTCCAGCTCAGCCCACCTCAGGTCTAGCTCAGCCCTCCTGTGTCACTCACAAGCAGCCTTCCTCAAGTCCAACTCAGCCCTCCTCAGGTCTAGCTCAGCCCTCCTGTGTCACTCACAAGCAGCCCTCCTCAAGTCCAGCTCAGCCCTCCTCAAGTCCAGCTCAGCCCTCCTGTGCCACTCACAAGCAGCCCTCCTCAAGTTCAGCTCAGCCCTCCTGTGTCACTCACAAGCAGCCCTCCTCAAGTCCAGCTCAGCCCTCCTATGCCACTCACAAGCAGCCCTCCTCAAGTCCAGCTCAGCCCTCCTGTGTCACTCACAAGCAGCCCTCCTCAAGTTCAGCTCAGCCCTCCTGTGTGACTCACAAGCTGCCTTCCTCAGGTCCAGCTCAGCCCTCCTGTGTCACTCACAAGCAGCCCTCAAGTCCAGCTCAGCCCTCCTGTGTCACTCACAAGCAGCCCTCCTCAAGTCCAGCTCAGCCCTCCTCAGGTCTAGCTCAGCCCTCCTGTGCCACTCACAAGCAGCCCTCCTCAAGTCCAGGTCAGCCCTCCTGTGTCACTCATAAGCAGCCCTCCTCAAGTCCAGCTCAGCACTCCTCAGGTCTAGCTCAGCCCTCCTCAAGTCCAGCTCAGCCCACCTCAGGTCTAGCTCAGACCTCCTGTGTCACTCACAAGCAGCCTTCCTCAAGTCCAACTCAGCCCTCCTCAGGTCTAGCTCAGCCCTCCTGTGTCACTCACAAGCAGCCCTCCTCAAGTCCAGCTCAGCCCTCCTCAGGTCTAGCTCAGCCCTCCTGTGTCACTCACAAGCAGCCCCCCTCAAGTCCAGCTCAGCCCTCCTGTGTCACTCACAAGCAGCCCGCCTCAGGTCTAGCTCAGCCCTCCTGTGTCACTCACAAGCAGCCCTCCTCAGGGCCAGCTCAGCCCTCCTCAGGTCTAGCTCAGCCCTCCTGTGTCACTCACAAGCAGCCCTCCTCAAGTCCAGCTCAGCCCTCCTGTGTTACTCACAAGCAGCCTTCCTCAAGTCCAGCTCAGCCCTCCTGTGCCACTCACAAGCAGCCCTCCTCAAGTTCAGCTCAGCCCTCCTGTGCCACTCACAAGCAGCCCTCCTCAAGTCCAGGTCAGCCCTCCTGTGTCACTCACAAGCAGCCCTCCTCAAGTCCAGCTCAGCACTCCTCAGGTCTAGCTCAGCCCTCCTGTGTCACTCACAAGCAGCCCTCCTCAAGTCCAGCTCAGCCCACCTCAGGTCTAGCTCAGCCCTCCTGTGTCACTCACAAGCAGCCCTCCTCAAGTCCAGCTCAGCCCTCCTGTGTCACTCACAAGCAGCCCGCCTCAGGTCTAGCTCAGCCCTCCTCAGGTCTAGCTCAGCCCTCCTGTGTCACTCACAAGCAGCCCTCCTCAAGTCCAACTCAGGCCTCCTCAGGTCTAGCTCAGCCCTCCTGTGTCACTCACAAGCAGCCCTCCTCAAGTCCAGCTCAGCCCTCCTGTGTTACTCACAAGCAGCCCACCTCAAGTCCAGCTCAGCACTCCTCAGCTCTAGCTCAGCCCTCCTGTGTCACTCACAAGCAGCCCTCCTCAAGTCCAGCTCAGCCCACCTCAGGTCTAGCTCAGCCCTCCTGTGTCACTCACAAGCAGCCCTCCTCAAGTCCAGCTCAGCCCTCCTGTGTCACTCACAAGCAGCCCGCCTGAGGTCTAGCTCAGCCCTCCTCAGGTCTAGCTCAGCCCTCCTGTGTCACTCACAAGCAGCCCTCCTCAGGTCCAGCTCAGCCCTCCTCAGGTCTAGCTCAGCCCTCCTGTGTCACTCACAAGCAGCCCTCCTCAAGTCCAGCTCAGCCCTCCTGTGTTACTCACAACCAGCCTTCCTCAAGTCCAGCTCAGCCCTCCTCAGGTCTAGCTCAGCCCTCCTGTGCCACTCACAAGCAGCCCTCCTCAAGTTCAGCTCAGCCCTCCTGTGTCACTCACAAGCAGCCCTCCTCAAGTCCAGGTCAGCCCTCCTGTGTCACTCACAAGCAGCCCTCCTCAAGTCCGGCTCAGCACTCCTCAGGTCTAGCTCAGCCCTCCTGTGTCACTCACAAGCAGCCCTCCTCAAGTCCAGCTCAGCCCACCTCAGGTCTAGCTCAGCCCTCCTGTGTCACTCACAAGCAGCCTTCCTCAAGTCCAACTCAGCCCTCCTCAGGTCTAGCTCAGCCCTCCTGTGTCACTCACAAGCAGCCCTCCTCAAGTCCAGCTCAGCCCTCCTCAAGTCCAGCTCAGCCCTCCTGTGCCACTCACAAGCAGCCCTCCTCAAGTTCAGCTCAGCCCTCCTGTGTCACTCACAAGCAGCCCTCCTCAAGTCCAGCTCAGCCCTCCTATGCCACTCACAAGCAGCCCTCCTCAAGTCCAGCTCAGCCCTCCTGTGTCACTCACAAGCAGCCTTCCTCAGGTCCAGCTCAGCCCTCCTGTGTCACTCACAAGCAGCCCTCAAGTCCAGCTCAGCCCTCCTGTGTCACTCACAAGCAGCCCTCCTCAAGTCCAGCTCAGCCCTCCTCAGGTCTAGCTCAGCCCTCCTGTGCCACTCACAAGCAGCCCTCCTGAAGTCCAGGTCAGCCCTCCTGTGTCACTCATAAGCAGCCCTCCTCAAGTCCAGCTCAGCACTCCTCAGGTCTAGCTCAGCCCTCCTGTGTCACTCACAAGCAGCCCTCCTCAAGTCCAGCTCAGCCCACCTCAGGTCTAGCTCAGCCCTCCTGTGTCACTCACAAGCAGCCCTCCTCAAGTCCAGCTCAGCCCTCCTCAAGTCCAGCTCAGCCCTCCTATGCCACTCACAAGCAGCCCTCCTCAAGTCCAGCTCAGCCCTCCTGTGTCACTCACAAGCAGCCCTCCTCAAGTTCAGCTCAGCCCTCCTGTGTGACTCACAAGCAGCCTTCCTCAGGTCCAGCTCAGCCCTCCTGTGTCACTCACAAGCAGCCCTCAAGTCCAGCTCAGCCCTCCTGTGTCACTCACAAGCAGCCCTCCTCAAGTCCAGCTCAGCACTCCTCAGGTCTAGCTCAGCCCTCCTGTGTCACTCACAAGCAGCCCTCTTCAAGTCCAGCTCAGCCCACCTCAGGTCTAGCTCAGCCCTCCTGTGTCACTCACAAGCAGCCCTCCTCAAGTCCAGCTCAGCCCTCCTGTGTCACTCACAAGCAGCCCGCCTCAGGTCTAGCTCAGCCCTCCTCAGGTCTAGCTCAGCCCTCCCGTGTCACTCACAAGCAGCCCTCCTCAAGTCCAACTCAGGCCTCCTCAGGTCTAGCTCAGCCCTCCTGTGTCACTCACAAGCAGCCCTCCTCAAGTCCAGCTCAGCCCTCCTGTGTTACTCACAAGCAGCCCACCTCAAGTCCAGCTCAGCACTCCTCAGGTCTAGCTCAGCCCTCCTGTGTCACTCACAAGCAGCCCTCCTCAAGTCCAGGTCAGCCCTCCTGTGTCACTCACAAGCAGCCCTCCTCAAGTCCAGCTCAGCACTCCTCAGGTCTAGCTCAGCCCTCCTGTGTCACTCACAAGCAGCCCTCCTCAAGTCCAGCTCAGCCCACCTCAGGTCTAGCTCAGCCCTCCTGTGTCACTCACAAGCAGCCTTCCTCAAGTCCAACTCAGCCCTCCTCAGGTCTAGCTCAGCCCTCCTGTGTCACTCACAAGCAGCCCTCCTCAAGTCCAGCTCAGCCCTCCTCAAGTCCAGCTCAGCCCTCCTATGCCACTCACAAGCAGCCCTCCTCACGTCCAGCTCAGCCCTCCTGTGTCACTCACAAGCAGCCCTCCTCAAGTTCAGCTCAGCCCTCCTGTGTGACTCACAAGCAGCCTTCCTCAGGTCCAGCTCAGCCCTCCTGTGTCACTCACAAGCAGCCCTCAAGTCCAGCTCAGCCCTCCTGTGTCACTCACAAGCAGCCCTCCTCAAGTCCAGCTCAGCCCTCCTCAGGTCTAGCTCAGCCCTCCTGTGCCACTCACAAGCAGCCCTCCTCAAGTCCAGGTCAGCCCTCCTGTGTCACTCATAAGCAGCCCTCCTCAAGTCCAGCTCAGCACTCCTCAGGTCTAGCTCAGCCCTCCTCAAGTCCAGCTCAGCCCACCTCAGGTCTAGCTCAGCCCTCCTGTGTCACTCACAAGCAGCCTTCCTCAAGTCCAACTCAGCCCTCCTCAGGTCTAGCTCAGCCCTCCTGTGTCACTCACAAGCAGCCCTCCTCAAGTCCAGCTCAGCCCTCCTCAGGTCTAGCTCAGCCCTCCTGTGTCACTCACAAGCAGCCCCCCTCAAGTCCAGCTCAGCCCTCCTGTGTCACTCACAAGCAGCCCGCCTCAGGTCTAGCTCAGCCCTCCTTGTGTCACTCACAAGCAGCCCTCCTCAGGGCCAGCTCAGCCCTCCTGTGTTACTCACAAGCAGCCTTCCTCAAGTCCAGCTCAGCCCTCCTCAGGTCTAGCTCAGCCCTCCTGTGTCACTCACAAGCAGCCCTCCTCAAGTCCAGCTCAGCCCTCCTGTGCCACTCACAAGCAGCCCTCCTCAAGTTCAGCTCAGCCCTCCTGTGTCACTCACAAGCAGCCCTCCTCAAGTCCAGGTCAGCCCTCCTGTGTCACTCACAAGCAGCCCTCCTCAAGTCCAGCTCAGCACTCCTCAGGTCTAGCTCAGCCCTCCTGTGTCACTCACAAGCAGCCCTCCTCAAGTCCAGCTCAGCCCACCTCAGGTCTAGCTCAGCCCTCCTGTGTCACTCACAAGCAGCCCTCCTCAAGTCCAGCTCAGCCCTCCTGTGTCACTCACAAGCAGCCCGCCTCAGGTCTAGCTCAGCCCTCCTCAGGTCTAGCTCAGCCCTCCCGTGTCACTCACAAGCAGCCCTCCTCAAGTCCAACTCAGGCCTCCTCAGGTCTAGCTCAGCCCTCCTGTGTCACTCACAAGCAGCCCTCCTCAAGTCCAGCTCAGCCCTCCTGTGTTACTCACAAGCAGCCCACCTCAAGTCCAGCTCAGCACTCCTCAGGTCTAGCTCAGCCCTCCTGTGTCACTCACAAGCAGCCCTCCTCAAGTCCAGCTCAGCCCACCTCAGGTCCAGCTCAGCCCACCTCAGGTCTAGATCAGCCCTCCTGTGTCACTCACAAGCAGCCCTCCTCAAGTCCAGCTCAGCCCTCCTGTGTCACTCACAAGCAGCCCGCCTCAGGTCTAGCTCAGCCCTCCTCAGGTCTAGCTCAGCCCTCCTGTTTCACTCACAAGCAGCCCTCCTCAAGTCCAACTCAGCCCTCCTGTGTCACTCACAAGCAGCCCTCTTCAGGTCCAGCTCAGCCCTCCTCAGGTCTAGCTCAGCCCTCCTGTGCCACTCACAAGCAGCCCTCCTCAAGTTCAGCTCAGCCCTCCTGTGTCACTCACAAAGCAGCCCTCCTCAAGTCCAGCTCAGCCCTCCTGTGTTACTCACAAGCAGCCTTCCTCAAGTCCAGCTCAGCCCTCCTCAGGTCTAGCTCAGCCCTCCTGTGCCACTCACAAGCAGCCCTCCTCAAGTTCAGCTCAGCCCTCCTGTGTCACTCACAAGCAGCCCTCCTCAAGTCCAGGTCAGCCCTCCTGTGTCACTCACAAGCAGCCCTCCTCAAGTCCAGCTCAGCACTCCTCAGGTCTAGCTCAGCCCTCCTGTGTCACTCACAAGCAGCCCTCCTCAAGTCCAGCTCAGCCCACCTCAGGTCTAGCTCAGCCCTCCTGTGTCACTCACAAGCAGCCTTCCTCAAGTCCAACTCAGCCCTCCTCAGGTCTAGCTCAGCCCTCCTGTGTCACTCACAAGCAGCCCTCCTCAAGTCCAGCTCAGCCCTCCTCAAGTCCAGCTCAGCCCTCCTGTGCCACTCACAAGCAGCCCTCCTCAAGTTCAGCTCAGCCCTCCTGTGTCACTCACAAGCAGCCCTCCTCAAGTCCAGCTCAGCCCTCCTATGCCACTCACAAGCAGCCCTCCTCAAGTCCAGCTCAGCCCTCCTGTGTCACTCACAAGCAGCCCTCCTCAAGTTCAGCTCAGCCCTCCTGTGTGACTCACAAGCTGCCTTCCTCAGGTCCAGCTCAGCCCTCCTGTGTCACTCACAAGCAGCCCTCAAGTCCAGCTCAGCCCTCCTGTGTCACTCACAAGCAGCCCTCCTCAAGTCCAGCTCAGCCCTCCTCAGGTCTAGCTCAGCCCTCCTGTGCCACTCACAAGCAGCCCTCCTCAAGTCCAGGTCAGCCCTCCTGTGTCACTCATAAGCAGCCCTCCTCAAGTCCAGCTCAGCACTCCTCAGGTCTAGCTCAGCCCTCCTCAAGTCCAGCTCAGCCCACCTCAGGTCTAGCTCAGACCTCCTGTGTCACTCACAAGCAGCCTTCCTCAAGTCCAACTCAGCCCTCCTCAGGTCTAGCTCAGCCCTCCTGTGTCACTCACAAGCAGCCCTCCTCAAGTCCAGCTCAGCCCTCCTCAGGTCTAGCTCAGCCCTCCTGTGTCACTCACAAGCAGCCCCCCTCAAGTCCAGCTCAGCCCTCCTGTGTCACTCACAAGCAGCCCGCCTCAGGTCTAGCTCAGCCCTCCTGTGTCACTCACAAGCAGCCCTCCTCAGGGCCAGCTCAGCCCTCCTCAGGTCTAGCTCAGCCCTCCTGTGTCACTCACAAGCAGCCCTCCTCAAGTCCAGCTCAGCCCTCCTGTGTTACTCACAAGCAGCCTTCCTCAAGTCCAGCTCAGCCCTCCTGTGCCACTCACAAGCAGCCCTCCTCAAGTTCAGCTCAGCCCTCCTGTGCCACTCACAAGCAGCCCTCCTCAAGTCCAGGTCAGCCCTCCTGTGTCACTCACAAGCAGCCCTCCTCAAGTCCAGCTCAGCACTCCTCAGGTCTAGCTCAGCCCTCCTGTGTCACTCACAAGCAGCCCTCCTCAAGTCCAGCTCAGCCCACCTCAGGTCTAGCTCAGCCCTCCTGTGTCACTCACAAGCAGCCCTCCTCAAGTCCAGCTCAGCCCTCCTGTGTCACTCACAAGCAGCCCGCCTCAGGTCTAGCTCAGCCCTCCTCAGGTCTAGCTCAGCCCTCCTGTGTCACTCACAAGCAGCCCTCCTCAAGTCCAACTCAGGCCTCCTCAGGTCTAGCTCAGCCCTCCTGTGTCACTCACAAGCAGCCCTCCTCAAGTCCAGCTCAGCCCTCCTGTGTTACTCACAAGCAGCCCACCTCAAGTCCAGCTCAGCACTCCTCAGCTCTAGCTCAGCCCTCCTGTGTCACTCACAAGCAGCCCTCCTCAAGTCCAGCTCAGCCCACCTCAGGTCTAGCTCAGCCCTCCTGTGTCACTCACAAGCAGCCCTCCTCAAGTCCAGCTCAGCCCTCCTGTGTCACTCACAAGCAGCCCGCCTGAGGTCTAGCTCAGCCCTCCTCAGGTCTAGCTCAGCCCTCCTGTGTCACTCACAAGCAGCCCTCCTCAGGTCCAGCTCAGCCCTCCTCAGGTCTAGCTCAGCCCTCCTGTGTCACTCACAAGCAGCCCTCCTCAAGTCCAGCTCAGCCCTCCTGTGTTACTCACAACCAGCCTTCCTCAAGTCCAGCTCAGCCCTCCTCAGGTCTAGCTCAGCCCTCCTGTGCCACTCACAAGCAGCCCTCCTCAAGTTCAGCTCAGCCCTCCTGTGTCACTCACAAGCAGCCCTCCTCAAGTCCAGGTCAGCCCTCCTGTGTCACTCACAAGCAGCCCTCCTCAAGTCCGGCTCAGCACTCCTCAGGTCTAGCTCAGCCCTCCTGTGTCACTCACAAGCAGCCCTCCTCAAGTCCAGCTCAGCCCACCTCAGGTCTAGCTCAGCCCTCCTGTGTCACTCACAAGCAGCCTTCCTCAAGTCCAACTCAGCCCTCCTCAGGTCTAGCTCAGCCCTCCTGTGTCACTCACAAGCAGCCCTCCTCAAGTCCAGCTCAGCCCTCCTCAAGTCCAGCTCAGCCCTCCTGTGCCACTCACAAGCAGCCCTCCTCAAGTTCAGCTCAGCCCTCCTGTGTCACTCACAAGCAGCCCTCCTCAAGTCCAGCTCAGCCCTCCTATGCCACTCACAAGCAGCCCTCCTCAAGTCCAGCTCAGCCCTCCTGTGTCACTCACAAGCAGCCTTCCTCAGGTCCAGCTCAGCCCTCCTGTGTCACTCACAAGCAGCCCTCAAGTCCAGCTCAGCCCTCCTGTGTCACTCACAAGCAGCCCTCCTCAAGTCCAGCTCAGCCCTCCTCAGGTCTAGCTCAGCCCTCCTGTGCCACTCACAAGCAGCCCTCCTGAAGTCCAGGTCAGCCCTCCTGTGTCACTCATAAGCAGCCCTCCTCAAGTCCAGCTCAGCACTCCTCAGGTCTAGCTCAGCCCTCCTCAAGTCCAGCTCAGCCCACCTCAGGTCTAGCTCAGCCCTCCTGTGTCACTCACAAGCAGCCTTCCTCAAGTCCAACTCAGCCCTCCTCAGGTCTAGCTCAGCCCTCCTGTGTCACTCACAAGCAGCCCTCCTCAAGTCCAGCTCAGCCCTCCTCAGGTCTAGCTCAGCCCTCCTGTGTCACTCACAAGCAGCCCCCCTCAAGTCCAGCTCAGCCCTCCTGTGTCACTCACAAGCAGCCCGCCTCAGGTCTAGCTCAGCCCTCCTGTGTCACTCACAAACAGCCCTCCTCAGGGCCAGCTCAGCCCTCCTCAGGTCTAGCTCAGCCCTCCTGTGTCACTCACAAGCAGCCCTCCTCAAGTCCAGCTCAGCCCTCCTGTGTTACTCACAAGCAGCCTTCCTCAAGTCCAGCTCAGCCCTCCTCAGGTCTAGCTCAGCCCTCCTGTGTCACTCACAAGCAGCCCTCCTCAAGTCCAGCTCAGCCCTCCTGTGCCACTCACAAGCAGCCCTCCTCAAGTTCAGCTCAGCCCTCCTGTGTCACTCACAAGCAGCCCTCCTCAAGTCCAGGTCAGCCCTCCTGTGTCACTCACAAGCAGCCCTCCTCAAGTCCAGCTCAGCACTCCTCAGGTCTAGCTCAGCCCTCCTGTGTCACTCACAAGCAGCCCTCCTCAAGTCCAGCTCAGCCCACCTCAGGTCTAGCTCAGCCCTCCTGTGTCACTCACAAGCAGCCCTCCTCAAGTCCAGCTCAGCCCTCCTGTGTCACTCACAAGCAGCCCGCCTCAGGTCTAGCTCAGCCCTCCTCAGGTCTAGCTCAGCCCTCCTGTGTCACTCACAAGCAGCCCTCCTCAAGTCCAACTCAGGCCTCCTCAGGTCTAGCTCAGCCCTCCTGTGTCACTCACAAGCAGCCCTCCTCAAGTCCAGCTCAGCCCTCCTGTGTTACTCACAAGCAGCCCACCTCAAGTCCAGCTCAGCACTCCTCAGGTCTAGCTCAGCCCTCCTGTGTCACTCACAAGCAGCCCTCCTCAAGTCCAGCTCAGCCCACCTCAGGTCCAGCTCAGCCCACCTCAGGTCTAGCTCAGCCCTCTTGTGTCACTCACAAGCAGCCCTCCTCAAGTCCAGCTCAGCCCTCCTGTGTCACTCACAAGCAGCCCGCCTCAGGTCTAGCTCAGCCCTCCTCAGGTCTAGCTCAGCCCTCCTGTGTCACTCACAAGCAGCCCTCCTCAAGTCCAACTCAGCCCTCCTGTGTCACTCACAAGCAGCCCTCTTCAGGTCCAGCTCAGCCCTCCTCAGGTCTAGCTCAGCCCTCCTGTGTCACTCACAAGCAGCCCTCCTCAAGTCCAGCTCAGCCCTCCTGTGTTACTCACAAGCAGCCTTCCTCAAGTCGAGCTCAGCCCTCCTCAGGTCTAGCTCAGCCCTCCTGTGCCACTCACAAGCAGCCCTCCTCAAGTTCAGCTCAGCCCTCCTGTGTCACTCACAAGCAGCCCTCCTCAAGTCCAGCTCAGCCCTCCTGTGTTACTCACAAGCAGCCTTCCTCACGTCCAGCTCAGCCCTCCTCAGGTCTAGCTCAGCCCTCCTGTGCCACTCACAAGCAGCCCTCCTCAAGTTCAGCTCAGCCCTCCTGTGTCACTCACAAGCAGCCCTCCTCAAGTCCAGGTCAGCCCTCCTGTGTCACTCACAAGCAGCCCTCCTCAAGTCCAGCTCAGCACTCCTCAGGTCTAGCTCAGCCCTCCTGTGTCGCTCACAAGCAGCCCTCCTCAGGTCCAGCTCAGCCCTCCTCAGGTCTAGCTCAGCCCTCCTGTGTCACTCACAAGCAGCCCTCCTCAAGTCCAGCTCAGCCCTCCTGTGTTACTCACAACCAGCCTTCCTCAAGTCCAGCTCAGCCCTCCTCAGGTCAAGCTCAGCCCTCCTGTGCCACTCACAAGCAGCCCTCCTCAAGTTCAGCTCAGCCCTCCTGTGTCACTCACAAGCAGCCCTCCTCAAGTCCAGTTCAGCCCTCCTGTGTCACTCACAAGCAGCCCTCCTCAAGTCCAGCTCAGCACTCCTGAGGTCTAGCTCAGCCCTCCTGTGTCACTCACAAGCAGCCCTCCTCAAGTCCAGCTCAACCCACCTCAGGTCTAGCTCAGCCCTCCTGTGTCACTCACAAGCAGCCCTCCTCAAGTCCAGCTCAGCCCTCCTCAAGTCCAGCTCAGCCCTCCTGTGCCTCTCACAAGCAGCCCTCCTCAAGTTCAGCTCAGCCCTCCTGTGTCACTCACAAGCAGTCCTCCTCAAGTCCAGCTCAGCCCTCCTGTGCCACTCACAAGCAGCCCTCCTCAAGTTCAGCTCAGCCCTCCTGTGTCACTCACAAGCAGCCCTCCTCAAGTCCAGGTCAGCCCTCCTGTGTCACTCACAAGCAGCCCTCCTCAAGTCCAGCTCAGCACTCCTCAGGTCTAGCTCAGCCCTCCTGTGTCACTCACAAGCAGCCCTCCTCAAGTCCAGCTCAGCCCACCTCAGGTCTAGCTCAGCCCTCCTGTGTCACTCACAAGCAGCCCTCCTCAAGTCCAGCTCAGCCCTCCTGTGTCACTCACAAGCAGCCCGCCTCAGGTCTAGCTCAGCCCTCCTCAGGTCTAGCTCAGCCCTCCTGTGTCACTCACAAGCAGCCCTCCTCAAGTCCAACTCAGGCCTCCTCAGGTCTAGCTCAGCCCTCCTGTGTCACTCACAAGCAGCCCTCCTCAAGTCCAGCTCAGCACTCCTCAGGTCTAGCTCAGCCCTCCTGTGTCACTCACAAGCAGCCCTCCTCAAGTCCAGCTCAGCCCACCTCAGGTCTAGCTCAGCCCTCCTGTGTCACTCACAAGCAGCCCTCCTCAAGTCCAGCTCAGCCCTCCTGTGTCACTCACAAGCAGCCCGCCTCAGGTCTAGCTCAGCCCTCCTCAGGTCTAGCTCAGCCCTCCTGTGTCACTCACAAGCAGCCCTCCTCAAGTCCAGCTCAGCCCTCCTCAGGTCTAGCTCAGCCCTCCTGTGCCACTCACAAGCAGCACTCCTCAAGTTCAGCTCAGCCCTCCTGTGTCACTCACAAGCAGCCCTCCTCAAGTCCAGGTCAGCCCTCCTGTGTCACTCACAAGCAGCCCTCCTCAAGTCCAGCTCAGCACTCCTCAGGTCTAGCTCAGCCCTCCTGTGTCACTCACAAGCAGCCCTCCTCAAGTCCAGCTCAACCCACCTCAGGTCTAGCTCAGCCCTCCTGTGTCACTCACAAGCAGCCTTCCTCAAGTCCAGGTCAGCCCTCCTGTGTCACTCATAAGCAGCCCTCCTCAAGTCCAGCTCAGCACTCCTCAGGTCTAGCTCAGCCCTCCTCAAGTCCAGCTCAGCCCACCTCAGGTCTAGCTCAGCCCTCCTGTGTCACTCACAAGCAGCCTTCCTCAAGTCCAACTCAGCCCTCCTCAGGTCTAGCTCAGCCCTCCTGTGTCACTCTCAAGCAGCCCTCCTCAAGTCCAGCTCAGCCCTCCTCAGGTCTAGCTCAGCCCTCCTGTGTCACTCACAAGCAGCCCCCCTCAAGTCCAGCTCAGCCCTCCTGTGTCACTCACAAGCAGCCCGCCTCAGGTCTAGCTCAGCCCTCCTTGTGTCACTCACAAGCAGCCCTCCTCAGGGCCAGCTCAGCCCTCCTCAGGTCTAGCTCAGCCCTCCTGTGTCACTCACAAAGCAGCCCTCCTCAAGTCCAGCTCAGCCCTCCTGTGTTACTCACAAGCAGCCTTCCTCAAGTCCAGCTCAGCCCTCCTCAGGTCTAGCTCAGCCCTCCTGTGTCACTCACAAGCAGCCCTCCTCAAGTCCAGCTCAGCCCTCCTGTGCCACTCACAAGCAGCCCTCCTCAAGTTCAGCTCAGCCCTCCTGTGTCACTCACAAGCAGCCCTCCTCAAGTCCAGGTCAGCCCTCCTGTGTCACTCACAAGCAGCCCTCCTCAAGTCCAGCTCAGCACTCCTCAGGTCTAGCTCAGCCCTCCTGTGTCACTCACAAGCAGCCCTCCTCAAGTCCAGCTCAGCCCACCTCAGGTCTAGCTCAGCCCTCCTGTGTCACTCACAAGCAGCCCTCCTCAAGTCCAGCTCAGCCCTCCTGTGTCACTCACAAGCAGCCCGCCTCAGGTCTAGCTCAGCCCTCCTCAGGTCTAGCTCAGCCCTCCCGTGTCACTCACAAGCAGCCCTCCTCAAGTCCAACTCAGGCCTCCTCAGGTCTAGCTCAGCCCTCCTGTGTCACTCACAAGCAGCCCTCCTCAAGTCCAGCTCAGCCCTCCTGTGTTACTCACAAGCAGCCCACCTCAAGTCCAGCTCAGCACTCCTCAGGTCTAGCTCAGCCCTCCTGTGTCACTCACAAGCAGCCCTCCTCAAGTCCAGCTCAGCCCACCTCAGGTCCAGCTCAGCCCACCTCAGGTCTAGATCAGCCCTCCTGTGTCACTCACAAGCAGCCCTCCTCAAGTCCAGCTCAGCCCTCCTGTGTCACTCACAAGCAGCCCGCCTCAGATCTAGCTCAGCCCTCCTCAGGTCTAGCTCAGCCCTCCTGTGTCACTCACAAAGCAGCCCTCCTCAAGTCCAACTCAGCCCTCCTGTGTCACTCACAAGCAGCCCTCTTCAGGTCCAGCTCAGCCCTCCTCAGGTCTAGCTCAGCCCTCCTGTGTCACTCACAAAGCAGCCCTCCTCAAGTCCAGCTCAGCCCTCCTGTGTTACTCACAAGCAGCCTTCCTCAAGTCGAGCTCAGCCCTCCTCAGGTCTAGCTCAGCCCTCCTGTGCCACTCACAAGCAGCCCTCCTCAAGTTCAGCATAGCCCTCCTGTGTCACTCACAAGCAGCCCTCCTCAAGTCCAGCTCAGCCCTCCTGTGTTACTCACAAGCAGCCTTCCTCAAGTCCAGCTCAGCCCTCCTCAGGTCTAGCTCAGCCCTCCTGTGCCACTCACAAGCAGCCCTCCTCAAGTTCAGCTCAGCCCTCCTGTGTCACTCACAAGCAGCCCTCCTCAAGTCCAGGTCAGCCCTCCTGTGTCACTCACAAGCAGCCCTCCTCAAGTCCAGCTCAGCACTCCTCAGGTCTAGCTCAGCCCTCCTGTGTCACTCACAAGCAGCCCTCCTCAAGTCCAGCTCAGCCCACCTCAGGTCTAGCTCAGCCCTCCTGTGTCACTCACAAGCAGCCTTCCTCAAGTCCAACTCAGCCCTCCTCAGGTCTAGCTCAGCCCTCCTGTGTCACTCACAAGCAGCCCTCCTCAAGTCCAGCTCAGCCCTCCTCAAGTCCAGCTCAGCCCTCCTATGCCACTCACAAGCAGCCCTCCTCAAGTCCAGCTCAGCCCTCCTGTGTCACTCACAAGCAGCCCTCCTCAAGTTCAGCTCAGCCCTCCTGTGTGACTCACAAGCAGCCTTCCTCAGGTCCAGCTCAGCCCTCCTGTGTCACTCACAAGCAGCCCTCAAGTCCAGCTCAGCCCTCCTGTGTCACTCACAAGCAGCCCTCCTCAAGTCCAGCTCAGCACTCCTCAGGTCTAGCTCAGCCCTCCTGTGTCACTCACAAGCAGCCCTCCTCAAGTCCAGCTCAGCCCACCTCAGGTCTAGCTCAGCCCTCCTGTGTCACTCACAAGCAGCCCTCCTCAAGTCCAGCTCAGCCCTCCTGTGTCACTCACAAGCAGCCCGCCTCAGGTCTAGCTCAGCCCTCCTCAGGTCTAGCTCAGCCCTCCCGTGTCACTCACAAGCAGCCCTCCTCAAGTCCAACTCAGGCCTCCTCAGGTCTAGCTCAGCCCTCCTGTGTCACTCACAAGCAGCCCTCCTCAAGTCCAGCTCAGCCCTCCTGTGTTACTCACAAGCAGCCCACCTCAAGTCCAGCTCAGCACTCCTCAGGTCTAGCTCAGCCCTCCTGTGTCACTCACAAGCAGCCCTCCTCAAGTCCAGGTCAGCCCTCCTGTGTCACTCACAAGCAGCCCTCCTCAAGTCCAGCTCAGCACTCCTCAGGTCTAGCTCAGCCCTCCTGTGTCACTCACAAGCAGCCCTCCTCAAGTCCAGCTCAGCCCACCTCAGGTCTAGCTCAGCCCTCCTGTGTCACTCACAAGCAGCCTTCCTCAAGTCCAACTCAGCCCTCCTCAGGTCTAGCTCAGCCCTCCTGTGTCACTCACAAGCAGCCCTCCTCAAGTCCAGCTCAGCCTTCCTCAAGTCCAGCTCAGCCCTCCTATGCCACTCACAAGCAGCCCTCCTCACGTCCAGCTCAGCCCTCCTGTGTCACTCACAAGCAGCCCTCCTCAAGTTCAGCTCAGCCCTCCTGTGTGACTCACAAGCAGCCTTCCTCAGGTCCAGCTCAGCCCTCCTGTGTCACTCACAAGCAGCCCTCAAGTCCAGCTCAGCCCTCCTGTGTCACTCACAAGCAGCCCTCCTCAAGTCCAGCTCAGCCCTCCTCAGGTCTAGCTCAGCCCTCCTGTGCCACTCACAAGCAGCCCTCCTCAAGTCCAGGTCAGCCCTCCTGTGTCACTCATAAGCAGCCCTCCTCAAGTCCAGCTCAGCACTCCTCAGGTCTAGCTCAGCCCTCCTCAAGTCCAGCTCAGCCCACCTCAGGTCTAGCTCAGCCCTCCTGTGTCACTCACAAGCAGCCTTCCTCAAGTCCAACTCAGCCCTCCTCAGGTCTAGCTCAGCCCTCCTGTGTCACTCACAAGCAGCCCTCCTCAAGTCCAGCTCAGCCCTCCTCAGGTCTAGCTCAGCCCTCCTGTGTCACTCACAAGCAGCCCCCCTCAAGTCCAGCTCAGCCCTCCTGTGTCACTCACAAGCAGCCCGCCTCAGGTCTAGCTCAGCCCTCCTTGTGTCACTCACAAGCAGCCCTCCTCAGGGCCAGCTCAGCCCTCCTGTGTTACTCACAAGCAGCCTTCCTCAAGTCCAGCTCAGCCCTCCTCAGGTCTAGCTCAGCCCTCCTGTGTCACTCACAAGCAGCCCTCCTCAAGTCCAGCTCAGCCCTCCTGTGCCACTCACAAGCAGCCCTCCTCAAGTTCAGCTCAGCCCTCCTGTGTCACTCACAAGCAGCCCTCCTCAAGTCCAGGTCAGCCCTCCTGTGTCACTCACAAGCAGCCCTCCTCAAGTCCAGCTCAGCACTCCTCAGGTCTAGCTCAGCCCTCCTGTGTCACTCACAAGCAGCCCTCCTCAAGTCCAGCTCAGCCCACCTCAGGTCTAGCTCAGCCCTCCTGTGTCACTCACAAGCAGCCCTCCTCAAGTCCAGCTCAGCCCTCCTGTGTCACTCACAAGCAGCCCGCCTCAGGTCTAGCTCAGCCCTCCTCAGGTCTAGCTCAGCCCTCCCGTGTCACTCACAAGCAGCCCTCCTCAAGTCCAACTCAGGCCTCCTCAGGTCTAGCTCAGCCCTCCTGTGTCACTCACAAGCAGCCCTCCTCAAGTCCAGCTCAGCCCTCCTGTGTTACTCACAAGCAGCCCACCTCAAGTCCAGCTCAGCACTCCTCAGGTCTAGCTCAGCCCTCCTGTGTCACTCACAAGCAGCCCTCCTCAAGTCCAGCTCAGCCCACCTCAGGTCCAGCTCAGCCCACCTCAGGTCTAGATCAGCCCTCCTGTGTCACTCACAAGCAGCCCTCCTCAAGTCCAGCTCAGCCCTCCTGTGTCACTCACAAGCAGCCCGCCTCAGGTCTAGCTCAGCCCTCCTCAGGTCTAGCTCAGCCCTCCTGTGTCACTCACAAGCAGCCCTCCTCAAGTCCAACTCAGCCCTCCTGTGTCACTCACAAGCAGCCCTCTTCAGGTCCAGCTCAGCCCTCCTCAGGTCTAGCTCAGCCCTCCTGTGTCACTCACAAGCAGCCCTCCTCAAGTCCAGCTCAGCCCTCCTGTGTTACTCACAAGCAGCCTTCCTCAAGTCGAGCTCAGCCCTCCTCAGGTCTAGCTCAGCCCTCCTGTGCCACTCACAAGCAGCCCTCCTCAAGTTCAGCTCAGCCCTCCTGTGTCACTCACAAAGCAGCCCTCCTCAAGTCCAGCTCAGCCCTCCTGTGTTACTCACAAGCAGCCTTCCTCAAGTCCAGCTCAGCCCTCCTCAGGTCTAGCTCAGCCCTCCTGTGCCACTCACAAGCAGCCCTCCTCAAGTTCAGCTCAGCCCTCCTGTGTCACTCACAAGCAGCCCTCCTCAAGTCCAGGTCAGCCCTCCTGTGTCACTCACAAGCAGCCCTCCTCAAGTCCAGCTCAGCACTCCTCAGGTCTAGCTCAGCCCTCCTGTGTCACTCACAAGCAGCCCTCCTCAAGTCCAGCTCAGCCCACCTCAGGTCTAGCTCAGCCCTCCTGTGTCACTCACAAGCAGCCTTCCTCAAGTCCAACTCAGCCCTCCTCAGGTCTAGCTCAGCCCTCCTGTGTCACTCACAAGCAGCCCTCCTCAAGTCCAGCTCAGCCCTCCTCAAGTCCAGCTCAGCCCTCCTGTGCCACTCACAAGCAGCCCTCCTCAAGTTCAGCTCAGCCCTCCTGTGTCACTCACAAGCAGCCCTCCTCAAGTCCAGCTCAGCCCTCCTATGCCACTCACAAGCAGCCCTCCTCAAGTTCAGCTCAGCCCTCCTGTGTCACTCACAAGCAGCCCTCCTCAAGTCCAGCTCAGCCCTCCTATGCCACTCACAAGCAGCCCTCCTCAAGTCCAGCTCAGCCCTCCTGTGTCACTCACAAGCAGCCTTCCTCAGGTCCAGCTCAGCCCTCCTGTGTCACTCACAAGCAGCCCTCAAGTCCAGCTCAGCCCTCCTGTGTCACTCACAAGCAGCCCTCCTCAAGTCCAGCTCAGCCCTCCTCAGGTCTAGCTCAGCCCTCCTGTGCCACTCACAAGCAGCCCTCCTGAAGTCCAGGTCAGCCCTCCTGTGTCACTCATAAGCAGCCCTCCTCAAGTCCAGCTCAGCACTCCTCAGGTCTAGCTCAGCCCTCCTCAAGTCCAGCTCAGCCCACCTCAGGTCTAGCTCAGCCCTCCTGTGTCACTCACAAGCAGCCTTCCTCAAGTCCAACTCAGCCCTCCTCAGGTCTAGCTCAGCCCTCCTGTGTCACTCACAAGCAGCCCTCCTCAAGTCCAGCTCAGCCCTCCTCAGGTCTAGCTCAGCCCTCCTGTGTCACTCACAAGCAGCCCCCCTCAAGTCCAGCTCAGCCCTCCTGTGTCACTCACAAGCAGCCCGCCTCAGGTCTAGCTCAGCCCTCCTGTGTCACTCACAAACAGCCCTCCTCAGGGCCAGCTCAGCCCTCCTCAGGTCTAGCTCAGCCCTCCTGTGTCACTCACAAGCAGCCCTCCTCAAGTCCAGCTCAGCCCTCCTGTGTTACTCACAAGCAGCCTTCCTCAAGTCCAGCTCAGCCCTCCTCAGGTCTAGCTCAGCCCTCCTGTGTCACTCACAAAGCAGCCCTCCTCAAGTCCAACTCAGCCCTCCTGTGTCACTCACAAGCAGCCCTCCTCAAGTCCAGCTCAGCCCTCCTGTGTCACTCACAAGCAGCCCGCCTCAGATCTAGCTCAGCCCTCCTCAGGTCTAGCTCAGCCCTCCTGTGTCACTCACAAAGCAGCCCTCCTCAAGTCCAACTCAGCCCTCCTGTGTCACTCACAAGCAGCCCTCTTCAGGTCCAGCTCAGCCCTCCTCAGGTCTAGCTCAGCCCTCCTGTGTCACTCACAAAGCAGCCCTCCTCAAGTCCAGCTCAGCCCTCCTGTGTTACTCACAAGCAGCCTTCCTCAAGTCGAGCTCAGCCCTCCTCAGGTCTAGCTCAGCCCTCCTGTGCCACTCACAAGCAGCCCTCCTCAAGTTCAGCATAGCCCTCCTGTGTCACTCACAAGCAGCCCTCCTCAAGTCCAGCTCAGCCCTCCTGTGTTACTCACAAGCAGCCTTCCTCAAGTCCAGCTCAGCCCTCCTCAGGTCTAGCTCAGCCCTCCTGTGCCACTCACAAGCAGCCCTCCTCAAGTTCAGCTCAGCCCTCCTGTGTCACTCACAAGCAGCCCTCCTCAAGTCCAGGTCAGCCCTCCTGTGTCACTCACAAGCAGCCCTCCTCAAGTCCAGCTCAGCACTCCTCAGGTCTAGCTCAGCCCTCCTGTGTCACTCACAAGCAGCCCTCCTCAAGTCCAGCTCAGCCCACCTCAGGTCTAGCTCAGCCCTCCTGTGTCACTCACAAGCAGCCTTCCTCAAGTCCAACTCAGCCCTCCTCAGGTCTAGCTCAGCCCTCCTGTGTCACTCACAAGCAGCCCTCCTCAAGTCCAGCTCAGCCCTCCTCAAGTCCAGCTCAGCCCTCCTATGCCACTCACAAGCAGCCCTCCTCAAGTCCAGCTCAGCCCTCCTGTGTCACTCACAAGCAGCCCTCCTCAAGTTCAGCTCAGCCCTCCTGTGTGACTCACAAGCAGCCTTCCTCAGGTCCAGCTCAGCCCTCCTGTGTCACTCACAAGCAGCCCTCAAGTCCAGCTCAGCCCTCCTGTGTCACTCACAAGCAGCCCTCCTCAAGTCCAGCTCAGCACTCCTCAGGTCTAGCTCAGCCCTCCTGTGTCACTCACAAGCAGCCCTCCTCAAGTCCAGCTCAGCCCACCTCAGGTCTAGCTCAGCCCTCCTGTGTCACTCACAAGCAGCCCTCCTCAAGTCCAGCTCAGCCCTCCTGTGTCACTCACAAGCAGCCCGCCTCAGGTCTAGCTCAGCCCTCCTCAGGTCTAGCTCAGCCCTCCCGTGTCACTCACAAGCAGCCCTCCTCAAGTCCAACTCAGGCCTCCTCAGGTCTAGCTCAGCCCTCCTGTGTCACTCACAAGCAGCCCTCCTCAAGTCCAGCTCAGCCCTCCTGTGTTACTCACAAGCAGCCCACCTCAAGTCCAGCTCAGCACTCCTCAGGTCTAGCTCAGCCCTCCTGTGTCACTCACAAGCAGCCCTCCTCAAGTCCAGGTCAGCCCTCCTGTGTCACTCACAAGCAGCCCTCCTCAAGTCCAGCTCAGCACTCCTCAGGTCTAGCTCAGCCCTCCTGTGTCACTCACAAGCAGCCCTCCTCAAGTCCAGCTCAGCCCACCTCAGGTCTAGCTCAGCCCTCCTGTGTCACTCACAAGCAGCCTTCCTCAAGTCCAACTCAGCCCTCCTCAGGTCTAGCTCAGCCCTCCTGTGTCACTCACAAGCAGCCCTCCTCAAGTCCAGCTCAGCCCTCCTCAAGTCCAGCTCAGCCCTCCTATGCCACTCACAAGCAGCCCTCCTCACGTCCAGCTCAGCCCTCCTGTGTCACTCACAAGCAGCCCTCCTCAAGTTCAGCTCAGCCCTCCTGTGTGACTCACAAGCAGCCTTCCTCAGGTCCAGCTCAGCCCTCCTGTGTCACTCACAAGCAGCCCTCAAGTCCAGCTCAGCCCTCCTGTGTCACTCACAAGCAGCCCTCCTCAAGTCCAGCTCAGCCCTCCTCAGGTCTAGCTCAGCCCTCCTGTGCCACTCACAAGCAGCCCTCCTCAAGTCCAGGTCAGCCCTCCTGTGTCACTCATAAGCAGCCCTCCTCAAGTCCAGCTCAGCACTCCTCAGGTCTAGCTCAGCCCTCCTCAAGTCCAGCTCAGCCCACCTCAGGTCTAGCTCAGCCCTCCTGTGTCACTCACAAGCAGCCTTCCTCAAGTCCAACTCAGCCCTCCTCAGGTCTAGCTCAGCCCTCCTGTGTCACTCACAAGCAGCCCTCCTCAAGTCCAGCTCAGCCCTCCTCAGGTCTAGCTCAGCCCTCCTGTGTCACTCACAAGCAGCCCCCCTCAAGTCCAGCTCAGCCCTCCTGTGTCACTCACAAGCAGCCCGCCTCAGGTCTAGCTCAGCCCTCCTTGTGTCACTCACAAGCAGCCCTCCTCAGGGCCAGCTCAGCCCTCCTGTGTTACTCACAAGCAGCCTTCCTCAAGTCCAGCTCAGCCCTCCTCAGGTCTAGCTCAGCCCTCCTGTGTCACTCACAAGCAGCCCTCCTCAAGTCCAGCTCAGCCCTCCTGTGCCACTCACAAGCAGCCCTCCTCAAGTTCAGCTCAGCCCTCCTGTGTCACTCACAAGCAGCCCTCCTCAAGTCCAGGTCAGCCCTCCTGTGTCACTCACAAGCAGCCCTCCTCAAGTCCAGCTCAGCACTCCTCAGGTCTAGCTCAGCCCTCCTGTGTCACTCACAAGCAGCCCTCCTCAAGTCCAGCTCAGCCCACCTCAGGTCTAGCTCAGCCCTCCTGTGTCACTCACAAGCAGCCCTCCTCAAGTCCAGCTCAGCCCTCCTGCGTCACTCACAAGCAGCCCGCCTCAGGTCTAGCTCAGCCCTCCTCAGGTCTAGCTCAGCCCTCCCGTGTCACTCACAAGCAGCCCTCCTCAAGTCCAACTCAGGCCTCCTCAGGTCTAGCTCAGCCCTCCTGTGTCACTCACAAGCAGCCCTCCTCAAGTCCAGCTCAGCCCTCCTGTGTTACTCACAAGCAGCCCACCTCAAGTCCAGCTCAGCACTCCTCAGGTCTAGCTCAGCCCTCCTGTGTCACTCACAAGCAGCCCTCCTCAAGTCCAGCTCAGCCCACCTCAGGTCCAGCTCAGCCCACCTCAGGTCTAGATCAGCCCTCCTGTGTCACTCACAAGCAGCCCTCCTCAAGTCCAGCTCAGCCCTCCTGTGTCACTCACAAGCAGCCCGCCTCAGGTCTAGCTCAGCCCTCCTCAGGTCTAGCTCAGCCCTCCTGTGTCACTCACAAGCAGCCCTCCTCAAGTCCAACTCAGCCCTCCTGTGTCACTCACAAGCAGCCCTCTTCAGGTCCAGCTCAGCCCTCCTCAGGTCTAGCTCAGCCCTCCTGTGTCACTCACAAGCAGCCCTCCTCAAGTCCAGCTCAGCCCTCCTGTGTTACTCACAAGCAGCCTTCCTCAAGTCCAGCTCAGCCCTCCTCAGGTCTAGCTCAGCCCTCCTGTGCCACTCACAAGCAGCCCTCCTCAAGTTCAGCTCAGCCCTCCTGTGTCACTCACAAAGCAGCCCTCCTCAAGTCCAGCTCAGCCCTCCTGTGTTACTCACAAGCAGCCTTCCTCAAGTCCAGCTCAGCCCTCCTCAGGTCTAGCTCAGCCCTCCTGTGCCACTCACAAGCAGCCCTCCTCAAGTTCAGCTCAGCCCTCCTGTGTCACTCACAAGCAGCCCTCCTCAAGTCCGGGTCAGCCCTCCTGTGTCACTCACAAGCAGCCCTCCTCAAGTCCAGCTCAGCACTCCTCAGGTCTAGCTCAGCCCTCCTGTGTCACTCACAAGCAGCCCTCCTCAAGTCCAGCTCAGCCCACCTCAGGTCTAGCTCAGCCCTCCTGTGTCACTCACAAGCAGCCTTCCTCAAGTCCAACTCAGCCCTCCTCAGGTCTAGCTCAGCCCTCCTGTGTCACTCACAAGCAGCCCTCCTCAAGTCCAGCTCAGCCCTCCTCAAGTCCAGCTCAGCCCTCCTGTGCCACTCACAAGCAGCCCTCCTCAAGTTCAGCTCAGCCCTCCTGTGTCACTCACAAGCAGCCCTCCTCAAGTCCAGCTCAGCCCTCCTATGCCACTCACAAGCAGCCCTCCTCAAGTCCAGCTCAGCCCTCCTGTGTCACTCACAAGCAGCCCTCCTCAAGTTCAGCTCAGCCCTCCTGTGTGACTCACAAGCTGCCTTCCTCAGGTCCAGCTCAGCCCTCCTGTGTCACTCACAAGCAGCCCTCAAGTCCAGCTCAGCCCTCCTGTGTCACTCACAAGCAGCCCTCCTCAAGTCCAGCTCAGCCCTCCTCAGGTCTAGCTCAGCCCTCCTGTGCCACTCACAAGCAGCCCTCCTCAAGTCCAGGTCAGCCCTCCTGTGTCACTCATAAGCAGCCCTCCTCAAGTCCAGCTCAGCACTCCTCAGGTCTAGCTCAGCCCTCCTCAAGTCCAGCTCAGCCCACCTCAGGTCTAGCTCAGACCTCCTGTGTCACTCACAAACAGCCTTCCTCAAGTCCAACTCAGCCCTCCTCAGGTCTAGCTCAGCCCTCCTGTGTCACTCACAAGCAGCCCTCCTCAAGTCCAGCTCAGCCCTCCTCAGGTCTAGCTCAGCCCTCCTGTGTCACTCACAAGCAGCCCCCCTCAAGTCCAGCTCAGCCCTCCTGTGTCACTCACAAGCAGCCCGCCTCAGGTCTAGCTCAGCCCTCCTGTGTCACTCACAAGCAGCCCTCCTCAGGGCCAGCTCAGCCCTCCTCAGGTCTAGCTCAGCCCTCCTGTGTCACTCACAAGCAGCCCTCCTCAAGTCCAGCTCAGCCCTCCTGTGTTACTCACAAGCAGCCTTCCTCAAGTCCAGCTCAGCCCTCCTCAGGTCTAGCTCAGCCCTCCTGTGTCACTCACAAGCAGCCCTCCTCAAGTCCAGCTCAGCCCTCCTGTGCCACTCACAAGCAGCCCTCCTCAAGTTCAGCTCAGCCCTCCTGTGCCACTCACAAGCAGCCCTCCTCAAGTCCAGGTCAGCCCTCCTGTGTCACTCACAAGCAGCCCTCCTCAAGTCCAGCTCAGCACTCCTCAGGTCTAGCTCAGCCCTCCTGTGTCACTCACAAGCAGCCCTCCTCAAGTCCAGCTCAGCCCACCTCAGGTCTAGCTCAGCCCTCCTGTGTCACTCACAAGCAGCCCTCCTCAAGTCCAGCTCAGCCCTCCTGTGTCACTCACAAGCAGCCCGCCTCAGGTCTAGCTCAGCCCTCCTCAGGTCTAGCTCAGCCCTCCTGTGTCACTCACAAGCAGCCCTCCTCAAGTCCAACTCAGGCCTCCTCAGGTCTAGCTCAGCCCTCCTGTGTCACTCACAAGCAGCCCTCCTCAAGTCCAGCTCAGCCCTCCTGTGTTACTCACAAGCAGCCCACCTCAAGTCCAGCTCAGCACTCCTCAGCTCTAGCTCAGCCCTCCTGTGTCACTCACAAGCAGCCCTCCTCAAGTCCAGCTCAGCCCACCTCAGGTCTAGCTCAGCCCTCCTGTGTCACTCACAAGCAGCCCTCCTCAAGTCCAGCTCAGCCCTCCTGTGTCACTCACAAGCAGCCCGCCTGAGGTCTAGCTCAGCCCTCCTCAGGTCTAGCTCAGCCCTCCTGTGTCACTCACAAGCAGCCCTCCTCAGGTCCAGCTCAGCCCTCCTCAGGTCTAGCTCAGCCCTCCTGTGTCACTCACAAGCAGCCCTCCTCAAGTCCAGCTCAGCCCTCCTGTGTTACTCACAACCAGCCTTCCTCAAGTCCAGCTCAGCCCTCCTCAGGTCTAGCTCAGCCCTCCTGTGCCACTCACAAGCAGCCCTCCTCAAGTTCAGCTCAGCCCTCCTGTGTCACTCACAAGCAGCCCTCCTCAAGTCCAGGTCAGCCCTCCTGTGTCACTCACAAGCAGCCCTCCTCAAGTCCGGCTCAGCACTCCTCAGGTCTAGCTCAGCCCTCCTGTGTCACTCACAAGCAGCCCTCCTCAAGTCCAGCTCAGCCCACCTCAGGTCTAGCTCAGCCCTCCTGTGTCACTCACAAGCAGCCTTCCTCAAGTCCAACTCAGCCCTCCTCAGGTCTAGCTCAGCCCTCCTGTGTCACTCACAAGCAGCCCTCCTCAAGTCCAGCTCAGCCCTCCTCAAGTCCAGCTCAGCCCTCCTGTGCCACTCACAAGCAGCCCTCCTCAAGTTCAGCTCAGCCCTCCTGTGTCACTCACAAGCAGCCCTCCTCAAGTCCAGCTCAGCCCTCCTATGCCACTCACAAGCAGCCCTCCTCAAGTCCAGCTCAGCCCTCCTGTGTCACTCACAAGCAGCCTTCCTCAGGTCCAGCTCAGCCCTCCTGTGTCACTCACAAGCAGCCCTCAAGTCCAGCTCAGCCCTCCTGTGTCACTCACAAGCAGCCCTCCTCAAGTCCAGCTCAGCCCTCCTCAGGTCTAGCTCAGCCCTCCTGTGCCACTCACAAGCAGCCCTCCTGAAGTCCAGGTCAGCCCTCCTGTGTCACTCATAAGCAGCCCTCCTCAAGTCCAGCTCAGCACTCCTCAAGTCTAGCTCAGCCCTCCTCAAGTCCAGCTCAGCCCACCTCAGGTCTAGCTCAGCCCTCCTGTGTCACTCACAAGCAGCCTTCCTCAAGTCCAACTCAGCCCTCCTCAGGTCTAGCTCAGCCCTCCTGTGTCACTCACAAGCAGCCCTCCTCAAGTCCAGCTCAGCCCTCCTCAGGTCTAGCTCAGCCCTCCTGTGTCACTCACAAGCAGCCCCCCTCAAGTCCAGCTCAGCCCTCCTGTGTCACTCACAAGCAGCCCGCCTCAGGTCTAGCTCAGCCCTCCTGTGTCACTCACAAACAGCCCTCCTCAGGGCCAGCTCAGCCCTCCTCAGGTCTAGCTCAGCCCTCCTGTGTCACTCACAAGCAGCCCTCCTCAAGTCCAGCTCAGCCCTCCTGTGTTACTCACAAGCAGCCTTCCTCAAGTCCAGCTCAGCCCTCCTCAGGTCTAGCTCAGCCCTCCTGTGTCACTCACAAGCAGCCCTCCTCAAGTCCAGCTCAGCCCTCCTGTGCCACTCACAAGCAGCCCTCCTCAAGTTCAGCTCAGCCCTCTTGTGTCACTCACAAGCAGCCCTCCTCAAGTCCAGGTCAGCCCTCCTGTGTCACTCACAAGCAGCCCTCCTCAAGTCCAGCTCAGCACTCCTCAGGTCTAGCTCAGCCCTCCTGTGTCACTCACAAGCAGCCCTCCTCAAGTCCAGCTCAGCCCACCTCAGGTCTAGCTCAGCCCTCCTGTGTCACTCACAAGCAGCCCTCCTCAAGTCCAGCTCAGCCCTCCTGTGTCACTCACAAGCAGCCCGCCTCAGGTCTAGCTCAGCCCTCCTCAGGTCTAGCTCAGCCCTCCTGTGTCACTCACAAGCAGCCCTCCTCAAGTCCAACTCAGGCCTCCTCAGGTCTAGCTCAGCCCTCCTGTGTCACTCACAAGCAGCCCTCCTCAAGTCCAGCTCAGCCCTCCTGTGTTACTCACAAGCAGCCCACCTCAAGTCCAGCTCAGCACTCCTCAGGTCTAGCTCAGCCCTCCTGTGTCACTCACAAGCAGCCCTCCTCAAGTCCAGCTCAGCCCACCTCAGGTCCAGCTCAGCCCACCTCAGGTCTAGCTCAGCCCTCTTGTGTCACTCACAAGCAGCCCTCCTCAAGTCCAGCTCAGCCCTCCTGTGTCACTCACAAGCAGCCCGCCTCAGGTCTAGCTCAGCCCTCCTCAGGTCTAGCTCAGCCCTCCTGTGTCACTCACAAGCAGCCCTCCTCAAGTCCAACTCAGCCCTCCTGTGTCACTCACAAGCAGCCCTCTTCAGGTCCAGCTCAGCCCTCCTCAGGTCTAGCTCAGCCCTCCTGTGTCACTCACAAGCAGCCCTCCTCAAGTCCAGCTCAGCCCTCCTGTGTTACTCACAAGCAGCCTTCCTCAAGTCGAGCTCAGCCCTCCTCAGGTCTAGCTCAGCCCTCCTGTGCCACTCACAAGCAGCCCTCCTCAAGTTCAGCTCAGCCCTCCTGTGTCACTCACAAGCAGCCCTCCTCAAGTCCAGCTCAGCCCTCCTGTGTTACTCACAAGCAGCCTTCCTCAAGTCCAGCTCAGCCCTCCTCAGGTCTAGCTCAGCCCTCCTGTGCCACTCACAAGCAGCCCTCCTCAAGTTCAGCTCAGCCCTCCTGTGTCACTCACAAGCAGCCCTCCTCAAGTCCAGGTCAGCCCTCCTGTGTCACTCACAAGCAGCCCTCCTCAAGTCCAGCTCAGCACTCCTCAGGTCTAGCTCAGCCCTCCTCAAGTCCAGCTCAGCCCACCTCAGGTCTAGCTCAGACCTCCTGTGTCACTCACAAACAGCCTTCCTCAAGTCCAACTCAGCCCTCCTCAGGTCTAGCTCAGCCCTCCTGTGTCACTCACAAGCAGCCCTCCTCAAGTCCAGCTCAGCCCTCCTCAGGTCTAGCTCAGCCCTCCTGTGTCACTCACAAGCAGCCCCCCTCAAGTCCAGCTCAGCCCTCCTGTGTCACTCACAAGCAGCCCGCCTCAGGTCTAGCTCAGCCCTCCTGTGTCACTCACAAGCAGCCCTCCTCAGGGCCAGCTCAGCCCTCCTCAGGTCTAGCTCAGCCCTCCTGTGTCACTCACAAGCAGCCCTCCTCAAGTCCAGCTCAGCCCTCCTGTGTTACTCACAAGCAGCCTTCCTCAAGTCCAGCTCAGCCCTCCTCAGGTCTAGCTCAGCCCTCCTCAGGTCTAGCTCAGCCCTCCTGTGTCACTCACAAGCAGCCCTCCTCAAGTCCAGCTCAGCCCTCCTGTGCCACTCACAAGCAGCCCTCCTCAAGTTCAGCTCAGCCCTCCTGTGCCACTCACAAGCAGCCCTCCTCAAGTCCAGGTCAGCCCTCCTGTGTCACTCACAAGCAGCCCTCCTCAAGTCCAGCTCAGCACTCCTCAGGTCTAGCTCAGCCCTCCTGTGTCACTCACAAGCAGCCCTCCTCAAGTCCAGCTCAGCCCACCTCAGGTCTAGCTCAGCCCTCCTGTGTCACTCACAAGCAGCCCTCCTCAAGTCCAGCTCAGCCCTCCTGTGTCACTCACAAGCAGCCCGCCTCAGGTCTAGCTCAGCCCTCCTCAGGTCTAGCTCAGCCCTCCTGTGTCACTCACAAGCAGCCCTCCTCAAGTCCAACTCAGGCCTCCTCAGGTCTAGCTCAGCCCTCCTGTGTCACTCACAAGCAGCCCTCCTCAAGTCCAGCTCAGCCCTCCTGTGTTACTCACAAGCAGCCCACCTCAAGTCCAGCTCAGCACTCCTCAGCTCTAGCTCAGCCCTCCTGTGTCACTCACAAGCAGCCCTCCTCAAGTCCAGCTCAGCCCACCTCAGGTCTAGCTCAGCCCTCCTGTGTCACTCACAAGCAGCCCTCCTCAAGTCCAGCTCAGCCCTCCTGTGTCACTCACAAGCAGCCCGCCTGAGGTCTAGCTCAGCCCTCCTCAGGTCTAGCTCAGCCCTCCTGTGTCACTCACAAGCAGCCCTCCTCAGGTCCAGCTCAGCCCTCCTCAGGTCTAGCTCAGCCCTCCTGTGTCACTCACAAGCAGCCCTCCTCAAGTCCAGCTCAGCCCTCCTGTGTTACTCACAACCAGCCTTCCTCAAGTCCAGCTCAGCCCTCCTCAGGTCTAGCTCAGCCCTCCTGTGCCACTCACAAGCAGCCCTCCTCAAGTTCAGCTCAGCCCTCCTGTGTCACTCACAAGCAGCCCTCCTCAAGTCCAGGTCAGCCCTCCTGTGTCACTCACAAGCAGCCCTCCTCAAGTCCGGCTCAGCACTCCTCAGGTCTAGCTCAGCCCTCCTGTGTCACTCACAAGCAGCCCTCCTCAAGTCCAGCTCAGCCCACCTCAGGTCTAGCTCAGCCCTCCTGTGTCACTCACAAGCAGCCTTCCTCAAGTCCAACTCAGCCCTCCTCAGGTCTAGCTCAGCCCTCCTGTGTCACTCACAAGCAGCCCTCCTCAAGTCCAGCTCAGCCCTCCTCAAGTCCAGCTCAGCCCTCCTGTGCCACTCACAAGCAGCCCTCCTCAAGTTCAGCTCAGCCCTCCTGTGTCACTCACAAGCAGCCCTCCTCAAGTCCAGCTCAGCCCTCCTATGCCACTCACAAGCAGCCCTCCTCAAGTCCAGCTCAGCCCTCCTGTGTCACTCACAAGCAGCCTTCCTCAGGTCCAGCTCAGCCCTCCTGTGTCACTCACAAGCAGCCCTCAAGTCCAGCTCAGCCCTCCTGTGTCACTCACAAGCAGCCCTCCTCAAGTCCAGCTCAGCCCTCCTCAGGTCTAGCTCAGCCCTCCTGTGCCACTCACAAGCAGCCCTCCTGAAGTCCAGGTCAGCCCTCCTGTGTCACTCATAAGCAGCCCTCCTCAAGTCCAGCTCAGCACTCCTCAGGTCTAGCTCAGCCCTCCTCAAGTCCAGCTCAGCCCACCTCAGGTCTAGCTCAGCCCTCCTGTGTCACTCACAAGCAGCCTTCCTCAAGTCCAACTCAGCCCTCCTCAGGTCTAGCTCAGCCCTCCTGTGTCACTCACAAGCAGCCCTCCTCAAGTCCAGCTCAGCCCTCCTCAGGTCTAGCTCAGCCCTCCTGTGTCACTCACAAGCAGCCCCCCTCAAGTCCAGCTCAGCCCTCCTGTGTCACTCACAAGCAGCCCGCCTCAGGTCTAGCTCAGCCCTCCTGTGTCACTCACAAACAGCCCTCCTCAGGGCCAGCTCAGCCCTCCTCAGGTCTAGCTCAGCCCTCCTGTGTCACTCACAAGCAGCCCTCCTCAAGTCCAGCTCAGCCCTCCTGTGTTACTCACAAGCAGCCTTCCTCAAGTCCAGCTCAGCCCTCCTCAGGTCTAGCTCAGCCCTCCTGTGTCACTCACAAGCAGCCCTCCTCAAGTCCAGCTCAGCCCTCCTGTGCCACTCACAAGCAGCCCTCCTCAAGTTCAGCTCAGCCCTCCTGTGTCACTCACAAGCAGCCCTCCTCAAGTCCAGGTCAGCCCTCCTGTGTCACTCACAAGCAGCCCTCCTCAAGTCCAGCTCAGCACTCCTCAGGTCTAGCTCAGCCCTCCTGTGTCACTCACAAGCAGCCCTCCTCAAGTCCAGCTCAGCCCACCTCAGGTCTAGCTCAGCCCTCCTGTGTCACTCACAAGCAGCCCTCCTCAAGTCCAGCTCAGCCCTCCTGTGTCACTCACAAGCAGCCCGCCTCAGGTCTAGCTCAGCCCTCCTCAGGTCTAGCTCAGCCCTCCTGTGTCACTCACAAGCAGCCCTCCTCAAGTCCAACTCAGGCCTCCTCAGGTCTAGCTCAGCCCTCCTGTGTCACTCACAAGCAGCCCTCCTCAAGTCCAGCTCAGCCCTCCTGTGTTACTCACAAGCAGCCCACCTCAAGTCCAGCTCAGCACTCCTCAGGTCTAGCTCAGCCCTCCTGTGTCACTCACAAGCAGCCCTCCTCAAGTCCAGCTCAGCCCACCTCAGGTCCAGCTCAGCCCACCTCAGGTCTAGCTCAGCCCTCTTGTGTCACTCACAAGCAGCCCTCCTCAAGTCCAGCTCAGCCCTCCTGTGTCACTCACAAGCAGCCCGCCTCAGGTCTAGCTCAGCCCTCCTCAGGTCTAGCTCAGCCCTCCTGTGTCACTCACAAGCAGGCCTCCTCAAGTCCAACTCAGCCCTCCTGTGTCACTCACAAGCAGCCCTCTTCAGGTCCAGCTCAGCCCTCCTCAGGTCTAGCTCAGCCCTCCTGTGTCACTCACAAGCAGCCCTCCTCAAGTCCAGCTCAGCCCTCCTGTGTTACTCACAAGCAGCCTTCCTCAAGTCGAGCTCAGCCCTCCTCAGGTCTAGCTCAGCCCTCCTGTGCCACTCACAAGCAGCCCTCCTCAAGTTCAGCTCAGCCCTCCTGTGTCACTCACAAGCAGCCCTCCTCAAGTCCAGCTCAGCCCTCCTGTGTTACTCACAAGCAGCCTTCCTCAAGTCCAGCTCAGCCCTCCTCAGGTCTAGCTCAGCCCTCCTGTGCCACTCACAAGCAGCCCTCCTCAAGTTCAGCTCAGCCCTCCTGTGTCACTCACAAGCAGCCCTCCTCAAGTCCAGGTCAGCCCTCCTGTGTCACTCACAAGCAGCCCTCCTCAAGTCCAGCTCAGCACTCCTCAGGTCTAGCTCAGCCCTCCTGTGTCGCTCACAAGCAGCCCTCCTCAGGTCCAGCTCAGCCCTCCTCAGGTCTAGCTCAGCCCTCCTGTGTCACTCACAAGCAGCCCTCCTCAAGTCCAGCTCAGCCCTCCTGTGTTACTCACAACCAGCCTTCCTCAAGTCCAGCTCAGCCCTCCTCAGGTCAAGCTCAGCCCTCCTGTGCCACTCACAAGCAGCCCTCCTCAAGTTCAGCTCAGCCCTCCTGTGTCACTCACAAGCAGCCCTCCTCAAGTCCAGTTCAGCCATCCTGTGTCACTCACAAGCAGCCCTCCTCAAGTCCAGCTCAGCACTCCTGAGGTCTAGCTCAGCCCTCCTGTGTCACTCACAAGCAGCCCTCCTCAAGTCCAGCTCAACCCACCTCGGGTCTAGCTCAGCCCTCCTGTGTCACTCACAAGCAGCCCTCCTCAAGTCCAGCTCAGCCCTCCTCAAGTCCAGCTCAGCCCTCCTGTGCCTCTCACAAGCAGCCCTCCTCAAGTTCAGCTCAGCCCTCCTGTGTCACTCACAAGCAGCCCTCCTCAAGTCCAGCTCAGCCCTCCTGTGCCACTCACAAGCAGCCCTCCTCAAGTTCAGCTCAGCCCTCCTGTGTCACTCACAAGCAGCCCTCCTCAAGTCCAGGTCAGCCCTCCTGTGTCACTCACAAGCAGCCCTCCTCAAGTCCAGCTCAGCACTCCTCAGGTCTAGCTCAGCCCTCCTGTGTCACTCACAAGCAGCCCTCCTCAAGTCCAGCTCAGCCCACCTCAGGTCTAGCTCAGCCCTCCTGTGTCACTCACAAGCAGCCCTCCTCAAGTCCAGCTCAGCCCTCCTGTGTCACTCACAAGCAGCCCGCCTCAGGTCTAGCTCAGCCCTCCTCAGGTCTAGCTCAGCCCTCCTGTGTCACTCACAAGCAGCCCTCCTCAAGTCCAACTCAGGCCTCCTCAGGTCTAGCTCAGCCCTCCTGTGTCACTCACAAGCAGCCCTCCTCAAGTCCAGCTCAGCACTCCTCAGGTCTAGCTCAGCCCTCCTGTGTCACTCACAAGCAGCCCTCCTCAAGTCCAGCTCAGCCCACCTCAGGTCTAGCTCAGCCCTCCTGTGTCACTCACAAGCAGCCCTCCTCAAGTCCAGCTCAGCCCTCCTGTGTCACTCACAAGCAGCCCGCCTCAGGTCTAGCTCAGCCCTCCTCAGGTCTAGCTCAGCCCTCCTGTGTCACTCACAAGCAGCCCTCCTCAAGTCCAGCTCAGCCCTCCTCAGGTCTAGCTCAGCCCTCCTGTGCCACTCACAAGCAGCACTCCTCAAGTTCAGCTCAGCCCTCCTGTGTCACTCACAAGCAGCCCTCCTCAAGTCCAGGTCAGCCCTCCTGTGTCACTCACAAGCAGCCCTCCTCAAGTCCAGCTCAGCACTCCTCAGGTCTAGCTCAGCCCTCCTGTGTCACTCACAAGCAGCCCTCCTCAAGTCCAGCTCAACCCACCTCAGGTCTAGCTCAGCCCTCCTGTGTCACTCACAAGCAGCCTTCCTCAAGTCCAACTCAGCCCTCCTCAGGTCTAGCTCAGCCCTCCTGTGTCACTCACAAGCAGCCCTCCTCAAGTCCAGCTCAGCCCTCCTCAAGTCCAGCTCAGCCCTCCTGTGCCTCTCACAAGCAGCCCTCCTCAAGTTCAGCTCAGCCCTCCTGTGTCACTCACAAGCAGCCCTCCTCAAGTCCAGCTCAGCCCTCCTGTGCCACTCACAAGCAGCCCTCCTCAAGTTCAGCTCAGCCCTCCTGTGTCACTCACAAGCAGCCCTCCTCAAGTCCAGGTCAGCCCTCCTGTGTCACTCACAAGCAGCCCTCCTCAAGTCCAGCTCAGCACTCCTCAGGTCTAGCTCAGCCCTCCTGTGTCACTCACAAGCAGCCCTCCTCAAGTCCAGCTCAGCCCACCTCAGGTCTAGCTCAGCCCTCCTGTGTCACTCACAAGCAGCCCTCCTCAAGTCCAGCTCAGCCCTCCTGTGTCACTCACAAGCAGCCCGCCTCAGGTCTAGCTCAGCCCTCCTCAGGTCTAGCTCAGCCCTCCTGTGTCATTCACAAGCAGCCCTCCTCAAATCCAGCTCAGCCCTCCTGTGTTACTCACAAGCAGCCTTCCTCAAGTCCAGCTCAGCCCTCCTCAGGTCTAGCTCAGCCCTCCTGTGCCACTCACAAGCAGCCCTCCTCAAGTTCAGCTCAGCCCTCCTGTGTCACTCACAAGCAGCCCTCTTCAAGTCCAGGTCAGCCCTCCTGTGTCACTCACAAGCAGCCCTCCTCAAGTCCAGCTCAGCACTCCTCAGGTCTAGCTCAGCCCTCCTGTGTCACTCACAAGCAGCCCTCCTCAAGTCCAGCTCAACCCACCTCAGGTCTAGCTCAGCCCTCCTGTGTCACTCACAAGCAGCCTTCCTCAAGTCCAACTCAGCCCTCCTCAGGTCTAGCTCAGCCCTCCTGTGTCACTCACAAGCAGCCCTCCTCAAGTCCAGCTCAGCCCTCCTCAAGTCCAGCTCAGCCCTCCTGTGCCTCTCACAAGCAGCCCTCCTCAAGTTCAGCTCAGCCCTCCTGTGTCACTCACAAGCAGCCCTCCTCAAGTCCAGCTCAGCCCTCCTGTGCCACTCACAAGCAGCCCTCCTCAAGTTCAGCTCAGCCCTCCTGTGTCACTCACAAGCAGCCCTCCTCAAGTCCAGGTCAGCCCTCCTGTGTCACTCACAAGCAGCCCTCCTCAAGTCCAGCTCAGCACTCCTCAGGTCTAGCTCAGCCCTCCTGTGTCACTCACAAGCAGCCCTCCTCAAGTCCAGCTCAGCCCACCTCAGGTCTAGCTCAGCCCTCCTGTGTCACTCACAAGCAGCCCTCCTCAAGTCCAGCTCAGCCCTCCTGTGTCACTCACAAGCAGCCCGCCTCAGGTCTAGCTCAGACCTCCTCAGGTCTAGCTCAGCCCTCCTGTGTCACTCACAAGCAGCCCTCCTCAAGTCCAACTCAGGCCTCCTCAGGTCTAGCTCAGCCCTCCTGTGTCACTCACAAGCAGCCCTCCTCAAGTCCAGCTCAGCCCTCCTGTGTTACTCACAAGCAGCCCACCTCAAGTCCAGCTCAGCACTCCTCAGGTCTAGCTCAGCCCTCCTGTGTCACTCACAAGCAGCCCTCCTCAAGTCCAGCTCAGCCCTCCTGTGTCACTCACAAGCAGCCCTCCTCAAGTCCAGCTCAGCCCTCCTGTGTCACTCACAAGCAGCCCTCCTCAAGTCCAGGTCAGCCCTCCTGTGTCACTCACAAGCAGCCCTCCTCAAGTCCAGCTCAGCACTCCTCAGGTCTAGCTCAGCCCTCCTGTGTCACTCACAAGCAGCCCTCCTCAAGTCCAGCTCAGCCCACCTCAGGTCTAGCTCAGCCCTCCTGTGTCACTCACAAGCAGCCCTCCTCAAGTCCAGCTCAGCCCTCCTGTGTCACTCACAAGCAGCCCGCCTCAGGTCTAGCTCAGCCCTCCTCAGGTCTAGCTCAGCCCTCCTGTGTCACTCACAAGCAGCCCTCCTCAAATCCAGCTCAGCCCTCCTGTGTTACTCACAAGCAGCCTTCCTCAAGTCCAGCTCAGCCCTCCTCAGGTCTAGCTCAGCCCTCCTGTGCCACTCACAAGCAGCCCTCCTCAAGTTCAGCTCAGCCCTCCTGTGTCACTCACAAGCAGCCCTCCTCAAGTCCAGGTCAGCCCTCCTGTGTCACTCACAAGCAGCCCTCCTCAAGTCCAGCTCAGCACTCCTCAGGTCTAGCTCAGCCCTCCTGTGTCACTCACAAGCAGCCCTCCTCAAGTCCAGCTCAACCCACCTCAGGTCTAGCTCAGCCCTCCTGTGTCACTCACAAGCAGCCCTCCTCAAGTCCAGCTCAGCCCTCCTCAAGTCCAGCTCAGCCCTCCTGTGCCTCTCACAAGCAGCCCTCCTCAAGTTCAGCTCAGCCCTCCTGTGTCACTCACAAGCAGCCCTCCTCAAGTCCAGCTCAGCCCTCCTGTGCCACTCACAAGCAGCCCTCCTCAAGTTCAGCTCAGCCCTCCTGTGTCACTCACAAGCAGCCCTCCTCAAGTCCAGGTCAGCCCTCCTGTGTCACTCACAAGTAGCCCTCCTCAAGTCCAGCTCAGCACTCCTCAGGTCTAGCTCAGCCCTCCTGTGTCACTCACAAGCAGCCCTCCTCAAGTCCAGCTCAGCCCACCTCAGGTCTAGCTCAGCCCTCCTGTGTCACTCACAAGCAGCCCTCCTCAAGTCCAGCTCAGCCCTCCTGTGTCACTCACAAGCAGCCCGCCTCAGGTCTAGCTCAGCCCTCCTCAGGTCTAGCTCAGCCCTCCTGTGTCACTCACAAGCAGCCCTCCTCAAGTCCAACTCAGGCCTCCTCAGGTCTAGCTCAGCCCTCCTGTGTCACTCACAAGCAGCCCTCCTCAAGTCCAGCTCAGCCCTCCTGTGTTACTCACAAGCAGCCCACCTCAAGTCCAGCTCAGCACTCCTCAGGTCTAGCTCAGCCCTCCTGTGTCACTCACAAGCAGCCCTCCTCAAGTCCAGCTCAGCCCACCTCAGGTCCAGCTCAGCCCACCTCAGGTCTAGCTCAGCCCTCCTGTGTCACTCACAAGCAGCCCTCCTCAAGTCCAGCTCAGCCCTCCTGTGTCACTCACAAGCAGCCCGCCTCAGGTCTAGCTCAGCCCTCCTCAGGTCTAGCTCAGCCCTCCTGTGTCACTCACAAGCAGCCCTCCTCAAGTCCAGCTCAGCCCTCCTGTGTCACTCACAAGCAGCCCGCCTCAGGTCTAGCTCAGCCCTCCTCAGGTCTAGCTCAGCCCTCCTGTGCCACTCACAAGCAGCCCTCCTCAAGTCCAGGTCAGCCCTCCTGTGTCACTCATAAGCAGCCCTCCTCAAGTCCAGCTCAGCACTCCTCAGGTCTAGCTCAGCCCTCCTCAAGTCCAGCTCAGCCCACCTCAGGTCTAGCTCAGCCCTCCTGTGTCACTCACAAGCAGCCTTCCTCAAGTCCAACTCAGCCCTCCTCAGGTCTAGCTCAGCCCTCCTGTGTCACTCACAAGCAGCCCTCCTCAAGTCCAGCTCAGCCCTCCTCAGGTCTAGCTCAGCCCTCCTGTGTCACTCACAAGCAGCCCCCCTCAAGTCCAGCTCAGCCCTCCTGTGTCACTCAAAAGCAGCCCGCCTCAGGTCTAGCTCAGCCCTCCTGTGTCACTCACAAGCAGCCCTCCTCAGGGCCAGCTCAGCCCTCCTCAGGTCTAGCTCAGCCCTCCTGTGTCACTCACAAGCAGCCCTCCTCAAGTCCAGCTCAGCCCTCCTGTGTTACTCACAAGCAGCCTTCCTCAAGTCCAGCTCAGCCCTCCTCAGGTCTAGCTCAGCCCTCCTGTGTCACTCACAAGCAGCCCTCCTCAAGTCCAGCTCAGCCCTCCTGTGTCACTCACAAGCAGCCCTCCTCAAGTCCAACTCAGCCCACCTCAGGTCCAGCTCAGCCCTCCTCAAGTCCAGGTCAGCCCTCCTGTGTCACTCACAAGCAGCCCTCCTCAAGTCCAGCTCAGCCCTCCTGTGTCACTCACAAGCAGCCCGCCTCAGGTCTAGCTCAGCCCTCCTCAGGTCTAGCTCAGCCCTCCTGTGTCACTCACAAGCAGCCCTCCTCAAGTCCAACTCAGGCCTCCTCAGGTCTAGCTCAGCCCTCCTGTGTCACTCACAAGCAGCCCTCCTCAAGTCCAGCTCAGCCCTCCTCAGGTCTAGCTCAGCCCTCCTGTGTCACTCACAAGCAGCCCCCCTCAAGTCCAGCTCAGCCCTCCTGTGTCACTCACAAGCAGCCCGCCTCAGGTCTAGCTCAGCCCTCCTGTGTCACTCACAAGCAGCCCTCCTCAGGGCCAGCTCAGCCCTCCTCAGGTCTAGCTCAGCCCTCCTGTGTCACTCACAAGCAGCCCTCCTCAAGTCCAGCTCAGCCCTCCTGTGTTACTCACAAGCAGCCTTCCTCAAGTCCAGCTCAGCCCTCCTCAGGTCTAGCTCAGCCCTCCTGTGTCACTCACAAGCAGCCCTCCTCAAGTCCAGCTCAGCCCTCCTGTGCCACTCACAAGCAGCCCTCCTCAAGTTCAGCTCAGCCCTCCTGTGTCACTCACAAGCAGCCCGCCTCAGGTCTAGCTCAGCCCTCCTCAGGTCTAGCTCAGCCCTCCTGTGTCACTCACAAGCAGCCCTCCTCAAGTCCAACTCAGGCCTCCTCAGGTCTAGCTCAGCCCTCCTGTGTCACTCACAAGCAGCCCTCCTCAAGTCCAGCTCAGCCCTCCTGTGTTACTCACAAGCAGCCCACCTCAAGTCCAGCTCAGCACTCCTCAGGTCTAGCTCAGCCCTCCTGTGTCACTCACAAGCAGCCCTCCTCAAGTCCAGCTCAGCCCACCTCAGGTCCAGCTCAGCCCACCTCAGGTCTAGCTCAGCCCTCTTGTGTCACTCACAAGCAGCCCTCCTCAAGTCCAGCTCAGCCCTCCTGTGTCACTCACAAGCAGCCCGCCTCAGGTCTAGCTCAGCCCTCCTCAGGTCTAGCTCAGCCCTCCTGTGTCACTCACAAGCAGGCCTCCTCAAGTCCAACTCAGCCCTCCTGTGTCACTCACAAGCAGCCCTCTTCAGGTCCAGCTCAGCCCTCCTCAGGTCTAGCTCAGCCCTCCTGTGTCACTCACAAGCAGCCCTCCTCAAGTCCAGCTCAGCCCTCCTGTGTTACTCACAAGCAGCCTTCCTCAAGTCGAGCTCAGCCCTCCTCAGGTCTAGCTCAGCCCTCCTGTGCCACTCACAAGCAGCCCTCCTCAAGTTCAGCTCAGCCCTCCTGTGTCACTCACAAGCAGCCCTCCTCAAGTCCAGCTCAGCCCTCCTGTGTTACTCACAAGCAGCCTTCCTCAAGTCCAGCTCAGCCCTCCTCAGGTCTAGCTCAGCCCTCCTGTGCCACTCACAAGCAGCCCTCCTCAAGTTCAGCTCAGCCCTCCTGTGTCACTCACAAGCAGCCCTCCTCAAGTCCAGGTCAGCCCTCCTGTGTCACTCACAAGCAGCCCTCCTCAAGTCCAGCTCAGCACTCCTCAGGTCTAGCTCAGCCCTCCTGTGTCGCTCACAAGCAGCCCTCCTCAGGTCCAGCTCAGCCCTCCTCAGGTCTAGCTCAGCCCTCCTGTGTCACTCACAAGCAGCCCTCCTCAAGTCCAGCTCAGCCCTCCTGTGTTACTCACAACCAGCCTTCCTCAAGTCCAGCTCAGCCCTCCTCAGGTCAAGCTCAGCCCTCCTGTGCCACTCACAAGCAGCCCTCCTCAAGTTCAGCTCAGCCCTCCTGTGTCACTCACAAGCAGCCCTCCTCAAGTCCAGTTCAGCCATCCTGTGTCACTCACAAGCAGCCCTCCTCAAGTCCAGCTCAGCACTCCTGAGGTCTAGCTCAGCCCTCCTGTGTCACTCACAAGCAGCCCTCCTCAAGTCCAGCTCAACCCACCTCGGGTCTAGCTCAGCCCTCCTGTGTCACTCACAAGCAGCCCTCCTCAAGTCCAGCTCAGCCCTCCTCAAGTCCAGCTCAGCCCTCCTGTGCCTCTCACAAGCAGCCCTCCTCAAGTTCAGCTCAGCCCTCCTGTGTCACTCACAAGCAGCCCTCCTCAAGTCCAGCTCAGCCCTCCTGTGCCACTCACAAGCAGCCCTCCTCAAGTTCAGCTCAGCCCTCCTGTGTCACTCACAAGCAGCCCTCCTCAAGTCCAGGTCAGCCCTCCTGTGTCACTCACAAGCAGCCCTCCTCAAGTCCAGCTCAGCACTCCTCAGGTCTAGCTCAGCCCTCCTGTGTCACTCACAAGCAGCCCTCCTCAAGTCCAGCTCAGCCCACCTCAGGTCTAGCTCAGCCCTCCTGTGTCACTCACAAGCAGCCCTCCTCAAGTCCAGCTCAGCCCTCCTGTGTCACTCACAAGCAGCCCGCCTCAGGTCTAGCTCAGCCCTCCTCAGGTCTAGCTCAGCCCTCCTGTGTCACTCACAAGCAGCCCTCCTCAAGTCCAACTCAGGCCTCCTCAGGTCTAGCTCAGCCCTCCTGTGTCACTCACAAGCAGCCCTCCTCAAGTCCAGCTCAGCACTCCTCAGGTCTAGCTCAGCCCTCCTGTGTCACTCACAAGCAGCCCTCCTCAAGTCCAGCTCAGCCCACCTCAGGTCTAGCTCAGCCCTCCTGTGTCACTCACAAGCAGCCCTCCTCAAGTCCAGCTCAGCCCTCCTGTGTCACTCACAAGCAGCCCGCCTCAGGTCTAGCTCAGCCCTCCTCAGGTCTAGCTCAGCCCTCCTGTGTCACTCACAAGCAGCCCTCCTCAAGTCCAGCTCAGCCCTCCTCAGGTCTAGCTCAGCCCTCCTGTGCCACTCACAAGCAGCACTCCTCAAGTTCAGCTCAGCCCTCCTGTGTCACTCACAAGCAGCCCTCCTCAAGTCCAGGTCAGCCCTCCTGTGTCACTCACAAGCAGCCCTCCTCAAGTCCAGCTCAGCACTCCTCAGGTCTAGCTCAGCCCTCCTGTGTCACTCACAAGCAGCCCTCCTCAAGTCCAGCTCAACCCACCTCAGGTCTAGCTCAGCCCTCCTGTGTCACTCACAAGCAGCCTTCCTCAAGTCCAACTCAGCCCTCCTCAGGTCTAGCTCAGCCCTCCTGTGTCACTCACAAGCAGCCCTCCTCAAGTCCAGCTCAGCCCTCCTCAAGTCCAGCTCAGCCCTCCTGTGCCTCTCACAAGCAGCCCTCCTCAAGTTCAGCTCAGCCCTCCTGTGTCACTCACAAGCAGCCCTCCTCAAGTCCAGCTCAGCCCTCCTGTGCCACTCACAAGCAGCCCTCCTCAAGTTCAGCTCAGCCCTCCTGTGTCACTCACAAGCAGCCCTCCTCAAGTCCAGGTCAGCCCTCCTGTGTCACTCACAAGCAGCCCTCCTCAAGTCCAGCTCAGCACTCCTCAGGTCTAGCTCAGCCCTCCTGTGTCACTCACAAGCAGCCCTCCTCAAGTCCAGCTCAGCCCACCTCAGGTCTAGCTCAGCCCTCCTGTGTCACTCACAAGCAGCCCTCCTCAAGTCCAGCTCAGCCCTCCTGTGTCACTCACAAGCAGCCCGCCTCAGGTCTAGCTCAGCCCTCCTCAGGTCTAGCTCAGCCCTCCTGTGTCATTCACAAGCAGCCCTCCTCAAATCCAGCTCAGCCCTCCTGTGTTACTCACAAGCAGCCTTCCTCAAGTCCAGCTCAGCCCTCCTCAGGTCTAGCTCAGCCCTCCTGTGCCACTCACAAGCAGCCCTCCTCAAGTTCAGCTCAGCCCTCCTGTGTCACTCACAAGCAGCCCTCTTCAAGTCCAGGTCAGCCCTCCTGTGTCACTCACAAGCAGCCCTCCTCAAGTCCAGCTCAGCACTCCTCAGGTCTAGCTCAGCCCTCCTGTGTCACTCACAAGCAGCCCTCCTCAAGTCCAGCTCAACCCACCTCAGGTCTAGCTCAGCCCTCCTGTGTCACTCACAAGCAGCCTTCCTCAAGTCCAACTCAGCCCTCCTCAGGTCTAGCTCAGCCCTCCTGTGTCACTCACAAGCAGCCCTCCTCAAGTCCAGCTCAGCCCTCCTCAAGTCCAGCTCAGCCCTCCTGTGCCTCTCACAAGCAGCCCTCCTCAAGTTCAGCTCAGCCCTCCTGTGTCACTCACAAGCAGCCCTCCTCAAGTCCAGCTCAGCCCTCCTGTGCCACTCACAAGCAGCCCTCCTCAAGTTCAGCTCAGCCCTCCTGTGTCACTCACAAGCAGCCCTCCTCAAGTCCAGGTCAGCCCTCCTGTGTCACTCACAAGCAGCCCTCCTCAAGTCCAGCTCAGCACTCCTCAGGTCTAGCTCAGCCCTCCTGTGTCACTCACAAGCAGCCCTCCTCAAGTCCAGCTCAGCCCACCTCAGGTCTAGCTCAGCCCTCCTGTGTCACTCACAAGCAGCCCTCCTCAAGTCCAGCTCAGCCCTCCTGTGTCACTCACAAGCAGCCCGCCTCAGGTCTAGCTCAGACCTCCTCAGGTCTAGCTCAGCCCTCCTGTGTCACTCACAAGCAGCCCTCCTCAAGTCCAACTCAGGCCTCCTCAGGTCTAGCTCAGCCCTCCTGTGTCACTCACAAGCAGCCCTCCTCAAGTCCAGCTCAGCCCTCCTGTGTTACTCACAAGCAGCCCACCTCAAGTCCAGCTCAGCACTCCTCAGGTCTAGCTCAGCCCTCCTGTGTCACTCACAAGCAGCCCTCCTCAAGTCCAGCTCAGCCCTCCTGTGTCACTCACAAGCAGCCCTCCTCAAGTCCAGCTCAGCCCTCCTGTGTCACTCACAAGCAGCCCTCCTCAAGTCCAGGTCAGCCCTCCTGTGTCACTCACAAGCAGCCCTCCTCAAGTCCAGCTCAGCACTCCTCAGGTCTAGCTCAGCCCTCCTGTGTCACTCACAAGCAGCCCTCCTCAAGTCCAGCTCAGCCCACCTCAGGTCTAGCTCAGCCCTCCTGTGTCACTCACAAGCAGCCCTCCTCAAGTCCAGCTCAGCCCTCCTGTGTCACTCACAAGCAGCCCGCCTCAGGTCTAGCTCAGCCCTCCTCAGGTCTAGCTCAGCCCTCCTGTGTCACTCACAAGCAGCCCTCCTCAAATCCAGCTCAGCCCTCCTGTGTTACTCACAAGCAGCCTTCCTCAAGTCCAGCTCAGCCCTCCTCAGGTCTAGCTCAGCCCTCCTGTGCCACTCACAAGCAGCCCTCCTCAAGTTCAGCTCAGCCCTCCTGTGTCACTCACAAGCAGCCCTCCTCAAGTCCAGGTCAGCCCTCCTGTGTCACTCACAAGCAGCCCTCCTCAAGTCCAGCTCAGCACTCCTCAGGTCTAGCTCAGCCCTCCTGTGTCACTCACAAGCAGCCCTCCTCAAGTCCAGCTCAACCCACCTCAGGTCTAGCTCAGCCCTCCTGTGTCACTCACAAGCAGCCCTCCTCAAGTCCAGCTCAGCCCTCCTCAAGTCCAGCTCAGCCCTCCTGTGCCTCTCACAAGCAGCCCTCCTCAAGTTCAGCTCAGCCCTCCTGTGTCACTCACAAGCAGCCCTCCTCAAGTCCAGCTCAGCCCTCCTGTGCCACTCACAAGCAGCCCTCCTCAAGTTCAGCTCAGCCCTCCTGTGTCACTCACAAGCAGCCCTCCTCAAGTCCAGGTCAGCCCTCCTGTGTCACTCACAAGTAGCCCTCCTCAAGTCCAGCTCAGCACTCCTCAGGTCTAGCTCAGCCCTCCTGTGTCACTCACAAGCAGCCCTCCTCAAGTCCAGCTCAGCCCACCTCAGGTCTAGCTCAGCCCTCCTGTGTCACTCACAAGCAGCCCTCCTCAAGTCCAGCTCAGCCCTCCTGTGTCACTCACAAGCAGCCCGCCTCAGGTCTAGCTCAGCCCTCCTCAGGTCTAGCTCAGCCCTCCTGTGTCACTCACAAGCAGCCCTCCTCAAGTCCAACTCAGGCCTCCTCAGGTCTAGCTCAGCCCTCCTGTGTCACTCACAAGCAGCCCTCCTCAAGTCCAGCTCAGCCCTCCTGTGTTACTCACAAGCAGCCCACCTCAAGTCCAGCTCAGCACTCCTCAGGTCTAGCTCAGCCCTCCTGTGTCACTCACAAGCAGCCCTCCTCAAGTCCAGCTCAGCCCACCTCAGGTCCAGCTCAGCCCACCTCAGGTCTAGCTCAGCCCTCCTGTGTCACTCACAAGCAGCCCTCCTCAAGTCCAGCTCAGCCCTCCTGTGTCACTCACAAGCAGCCCGCCTCAGGTCTAGCTCAGCCCTCCTCAGGTCTAGCTCAGCCCTCCTGTGTCACTCACAAGCAGCCCTCCTCAAGTCCAGCTCAGCCCTCCTGTGTCACTCACAAGCAGCCCGCCTCAGGTCTAGCTCAGCCCTCCTCAGGTCTAGCTCAGCCCTCCTGTGCCACTCACAAGCAGCCCTCCTCAAGTCCAGGTCAGCCCTCCTGTGTCACTCATAAGCAGCCCTCCTCAAGTCCAGCTCAGCACTCCTCAGGTCTAGCTCAGCCCTCCTCAAGTCCAGCTCAGCCCACCTCAGGTCTAGCTCAGCCCTCCTGTGTCACTCACAAGCAGCCTTCCTCAAGTCCAACTCAGCCCTCCTCAGGTCTAGCTCAGCCCTCCTGTGTCACTCACAAGCAGCCCTCCTCAAGTCCAGCTCAGCCCTCCTCAGGTCTAGCTCAGCCCTCCTGTGTCACTCACAAGCAGCCCCCCTCAAGTCCAGCTCAGCCCTCCTGTGTCACTCAAAAGCAGCCCGCCTCAGGTCTAGCTCAGCCCTCCTGTGTCACTCACAAGCAGCCCTCCTCAGGGCCAGCTCAGCCCTCCTCAGGTCTAGCTCAGCCCTCCTGTGTCACTCACAAGCAGCCCTCCTCAAGTCCAGCTCAGCCCTCCTGTGTTACTCACAAGCAGCCTTCCTCAAGTCCAGCTCAGCCCTCCTCAGGTCTAGCTCAGCCCTCCTGTGTCACTCACAAGCAGCCCTCCTCAAGTCCAGCTCAGCCCTCCTGTGTCACTCACAAGCAGCCCTCCTCAAGTCCAACTCAGCCCACCTCAGGTCCAGCTCAGCCCTCCTCAAGTCCAGGTCAGCCCTCCTGTGTCACTCACAAGCAGCCCTCCTCAAGTCCAGCTCAGCCCTCCTGTGTCACTCACAAGCAGCCCGCCTCAGGTCTAGCTCAGCCCTCCTCAGGTCTAGCTCAGCCCTCCTGTGTCACTCACAAGCAGCCCTCCTCAAGTCCAACTCAGGCCTCCTCAGGTCTAGCTCAGCCCTCCTGTGTCACTCACAAGCAGCCCTCCTCAAGTCCAGCTCAGCCCTCCTCAGGTCTAGCTCAGCCCTCCTGTGTCACTCACAAGCAGCCCCCCTCAAGTCCAGCTCAGCCCTCCTGTGTCACTCACAAGCAGCCCGCCTCAGGTCTAGCTCAGCCCTCCTGTGTCACTCACAAGCAGCCCTCCTCAGGGCCAGCTCAGCCCTCCTCAGGTCTAGCTCAGCCCTCCTGTGTCACTCACAAGCAGCCCTCCTCAAGTCCAGCTCAGCCCTCCTGTGTTACTCACAAGCAGCCTTCCTCAAGTCCAGCTCAGCCCTCCTCAGGTCTAGCTCAGCCCTCCTGTGTCACTCACAAGCAGCCCTCCTCAAGTCCAGCTCAGCCCTCCTGTGCCACTCACAAGCAGCCCTCCTCAAGTTCAGCTCAGCCCTCCTGTGCCACTCACAAGCAGCCCTCCTCAAGTCCAGGTCAGCCCTCCTGTGTCACTCACAAGCAGCCCTCCTCAAGTCCAGCTCAGCACTCCTCAGGTCTAGCTCAGCCCTCCTGTGTCACTCACAAGCAGCCCTCCTCAAGTCCAGCTCAGCCCACCTCAGGTCTAGCTCAGCCCTCCTGTGTCACTCACAAGCAGCCCTCCTCAAGTCCAGCTCAGCCCTCCTGTGTCACTCACAAGCAGCCCGCCTCAGGTCTAGCTCAGCCCTCCTCAGGTCTAGCTCAGCCCTCCTGTGTCACTCACAAGCAGCCCTCCTCAAGTCCAACTCAGGCCTCCTCAGGTCTAGCTCAGCCCTCCTGTGTCACTCACAAGCAGCCCTCCTCAAGTCCAGCTCAGCCCTCCTGTGTTACTCACAAGCAGCCCACCTCAAGTCCAGCTCAGCACTCCTCAGCTCTAGCTCAGCCCTCCTGTGTCACTCACAAGCAGCCCTCCTCAAGTCCAGCTCAGCCCACCTCAGGTCTAGCTCAGCCCTCCTGTATCACTCACAAGCAGCCCTCCTCAAGTCCAGCTCAGCCCTCCTGTGTCACTCACAAGCAGCCCGCCTCAGGTCTAGCTCAGCCCTCCTCAGGTCTAGCTCAGCCCTCCTGTGTCACTCACAAGCAGCCCTCCTCAAGTCCAACTCAGGCCTCCTCAGGTCTAGCTCAGCCCTCCTGTGTCACTCACAAGCAGCCCTCCTCAAGTCCAGCTCAGCACTCCTCAGGTCTAGCTCAGCCCTCCTGTGTCACTCACAAGCAGCCCGCCTCAGGTCTAGCTCAGCCCTCCTCAGGTCTAGCTCAGCCCTCCTGTGTCACTCACAAGCAGCCCTCCTCAAGTCCAACTCAGGCCTCCTCAGGTCTAGCTCAGCCCTCCTGTGTCACTCACAAGCAGCCCTCCTCAAGTCCAGCTCAGCCCTCCTGTGTTACTCACAAGCAGCCCACCTCAAGTCCAGCTCAGCACTCCTCAGGTCTAGCTCAGCCCTCCTGTGTCACTCACAAGCAGCCCTCCTCAAGTCCAGCTCAGCCCACCTCAGGTCCAGCTCAGCCCACCTCAGGTCTAGCTCAGCCCTCCTGTGTCACTCACAAGCAGCCCGCCTCAGGTCTAGCTCAGCCCTCCTCAGGTCTAGCTCAGCCCTCCTGTGTCACTCACAAGCAGCCCTCCTCAAGTCCAGCTCAGCCCTCCTGTGTCACTCACAAGCAGCCCGCCTCAGGTCTAGCTCAGCCCTCCTCAGGTCTAGCTCAGCCCTCCTGTGTCACTCACAAGCAGCCCTCCTCAAGTCCAACTCAGGCCTCCTCAGGTCTAGCTCAGCCCTCCTGTGTCACTCACAAGCAGCCCTCCTCAAGTCCAGCTCAGCACTCCTCAGGTCTAGCTCAGCCCTCCTGTGTCACTCACAAGCAGCCCGCCTCAGGTCTAGCTCAGCCCTCCTCAGGTCTAGCTCAGCCCTCCTGTGTCACTCACAAGCAGCCCTCCTCAAGTCCAACTCAGGCCTCCTCAGGTCTAGCTCAGCCCTCCTGTGTCACTCACAAGCAGCCCTCCTCAAGTCCAGCTCAGCCCTCCTGTGTCACTCACAAGCAGCCCGCCTCAGGTCTAGCTCAGCCCTCCTGTGTCACTCACAAGCAGCCCTCCTCAAGTCCAACTCAGGCCTCCTCAGGTCTAGCTCAGCCCTCCTGTGTCACTCACAAGCAGCCCTCCTCAAGTCCAGCTCAGCCCTCCTGTGTTACTCACAAGCAGCCCACCTCAAGTCCAGCTCAGCACTCCTCAGGTCTAGCTCAGCCCTCCTGTGTCACTCACAAGCAGCCCTCCTCAAGTCCAGCTCAGCCCTCCTGTGTCACTCACAAGCAGCCCTCCTCAAGTCCAGCTCAGCCCTCCTGTGTCACTCACAAGCAGCCCTCCTCAAGTCCAGGTCAGCCCTCCTGTGTCACTCACAAGCAGCCCTCCTCAAGTCCAGCTCAGCACTCCTCAGGTCTAGCTCAGCCCTCCTGTGTCACTCACAAGCAGCCCTCCTCAAGTCCAGCTCAGCCCACCTCAGGTCTAGCTCAGCCCTCCTGTGTCACTCACAAGCAGCCCTCCTCAAGTCCAGCTCAGCCCTCCTGTGTCACTCACAAGCAGCCCGCCTCAGGTCTAGCTCAGCCCTCCTCAGGTCTAGCTCAGCCCTCCTGTGTCACTCACAAGCAGCCCTCCTCAAATCCAGCTCAGCCCTCCTGTGTTACTCACAAGCAGCCTTCCTCAAGTCCAGCTCAGCCCTCCTCAGGTCTAGCTCAGCCCTCCTGTGCCACTCACAAGCAGCCCTCCTCAAGTTCAGCTCAGCCCTCCTGTGTCACTCACAAGCAGCCCTCCTCAAGTCCAGGTCAGCCCTCCTGTGTCACTCACAAGCAGCCCTCCTCAAGTCCAGCTCAGCACTCCTCAGGTCTAGCTCAGCCCTCCTGTGTCGCTCACAAGCAGCCCTCCTCAGGTCCAGCTCAGCCCTCCTCAGGTCTAGCTCAGCCCTCCTGTGTCACTCACAAGCAGCCCTCCTCAAGTCCAGCTCAGCCCTCCTGTGTTACTCACAACCAGCCTTCCTCAAGTCCAGCTCAGCCCTCCTCAGGTCAAGCTCAGCCCTCCTGTGCCACTCACAAGCAGCCCTCCTCAAGTTCAGCTCAGCCCTCCTGTGTCACTCACAAGCAGCCCTCCTCAAGTCCAGTTCAGCCATCCTGTGTCACTCACAAGCAGCCCTCCTCAAGTCCAGCTCAGCACTCCTGAGGTCTAGCTCAGCCCTCCTGTGTCACTCACAAGCAGCCCTCCTCAAGTCCAGCTCAACCCACCTCGGGTCTAGCTCAGCCCTCCTGTGTCACTCACAAGCAGCCCTCCTCAAGTCCAGCTCAGCCCTCCTCAAGTCCAGCTCAGCCCTCCTGTGCCTCTCACAAGCAGCCCTCCTCAAGTTCAGCTCAGCCCTCCTGTGTCACTCACAAGCAGCCCTCCTCAAGTCCAGCTCAGCCCTCCTGTGCCACTCACAAGCAGCCCTCCTCAAGTTCAGCTCAGCCCTCCTGTGTCACTCACAAGCAGCCCTCCTCAAGTCCAGGTCAGCCCTCCTGTGTCACTCACAAGCAGCCCTCCTCAAGTCCAGCTCAGCACTCCTCAGGTCTAGCTCAGCCCTCCTGTGTCACTCACAAGCAGCCCTCCTCAAGTCCAGCTCAGCCCACCTCAGGTCTAGCTCAGCCCTCCTGTGTCACTCACAAGCAGCCCTCCTCAAGTCCAGCTCAGCCCTCCTGTGTCACTCACAAGCAGCCCGCCTCAGGTCTAGCTCAGCCCTCCTCAGGTCTAGCTCAGCCCTCCTGTGTCACTCACAAGCAGCCCTCCTCAAGTCCAACTCAGGCCTCCTCAGGTCTAGCTCAGCCCTCCTGTGTCACTCACAAGCAGCCCTCCTCAAGTCCAGCTCAGCACTCCTCAGGTCTAGCTCAGCCCTCCTGTGTCACTCACAAGCAGCCCTCCTCAAGTCCAGCTCAGCCCACCTCAGGTCTAGCTCAGCCCTCCTGTGTCACTCACAAGCAGCCCTCCTCAAGTCCAGCTCAGCCCTCCTGTGTCACTCACAAGCAGCCCGCCTCAGGTCTAGCTCAGCCCTCCTCAGGTCTAGCTCAGCCCTCCTGTGTCACTCACAAGCAGCCCTCCTCAAGTCCAGCTCAGCCCTCCTCAGGTCTAGCTCAGCCCTCCTGTGCCACTCACAAGCAGCACTCCTCAAGTTCAGCTCAGCCCTCCTGTGTCACTCACAAGCAGCCCTCCTCAAGTCCAGGTCAGCCCTCCTGTGTCACTCACAAGCAGCCCTCCTCAAGTCCAGCTCAGCACTCCTCAGGTCTAGCTCAGCCCTCCTGTGTCACTCACAAGCAGCCCTCCTCAAGTCCAGCTCAACCCACCTCAGGTCTAGCTCAGCCCTCCTGTGTCACTCACAAGCAGCCTTCCTCAAGTCCAACTCAGCCCTCCTCAGGTCTAGCTCAGCCCTCCTGTGTCACTCACAAGCAGCCCTCCTCAAGTCCAGCTCAGCCCTCCTCAAGTCCAGCTCAGCCCTCCTGTGCCTCTCACAAGCAGCCCTCCTCAAGTTCAGCTCAGCCCTCCTGTGTCACTCACAAGCAGCCCTCCTCAAGTCCAGCTCAGCCCTCCTGTGCCACTCACAAGCAGCCCTCCTCAAGTTCAGCTCAGCCCTCCTGTGTCACTCACAAGCAGCCCTCCTCAAGTCCAGGTCAGCCCTCCTGTGTCACTCACAAGCAGCCCTCCTCAAGTCCAGCTCAGCACTCCTCAGGTCTAGCTCAGCCCTCCTGTGTCACTCACAAGCAGCCCTCCTCAAGTCCAGCTCAGCCCACCTCAGGTCTAGCTCAGCCCTCCTGTGTCACTCACAAGCAGCCCTCCTCAAGTCCAGCTCAGCCCTCCTGTGTCACTCACAAGCAGCCCGCCTCAGGTCTAGCTCAGCCCTCCTCAGGTCTAGCTCAGCCCTCCTGTGTCATTCACAAGCAGCCCTCCTCAAATCCAGCTCAGCCCTCCTGTGTTACTCACAAGCAGCCTTCCTCAAGTCCAGCTCAGCCCTCCTCAGGTCTAGCTCAGCCCTCCTGTGCCACTCACAAGCAGCCCTCCTCAAGTTCAGCTCAGCCCTCCTGTGTCACTCACAAGCAGCCCTCTTCAAGTCCAGGTCAGCCCTCCTGTGTCACTCACAAGCAGCCCTCCTCAAGTCCAGCTCAGCACTCCTCAGGTCTAGCTCAGCCCTCCTGTGTCACTCACAAGCAGCCCTCCTCAAGTCCAGCTCAACCCACCTCAGGTCTAGCTCAGCCCTCCTGTGTCACTCACAAGCAGCCTTCCTCAAGTCCAACTCAGCCCTCCTCAGGTCTAGCTCAGCCCTCCTGTGTCACTCACAAGCAGCCCTCCTCAAGTCCAGCTCAGCCCTCCTCAAGTCCAGCTCAGCCCTCCTGTGCCTCTCACAAGCAGCCCTCCTCAAGTTCAGCTCAGCCCTCCTGTGTCACTCACAAGCAGCCCTCCTCAAGTCCAGCTCAGCCCTCCTGTGCCACTCACAAGCAGCCCTCCTCAAGTTCAGCTCAGCCCTCCTGTGTCACTCACAAGCAGCCCTCCTCAAGTCCAGGTCAGCCCTCCTGTGTCACTCACAAGCAGCCCTCCTCAAGTCCAGCTCAGCACTCCTCAGGTCTAGCTCAGCCCTCCTGTGTCACTCACAAGCAGCCCTCCTCAAGTCCAGCTCAGCCCACCTCAGGTCTAGCTCAGCCCTCCTGTGTCACTCACAAGCAGCCCTCCTCAAGTCCAGCTCAGCCCTCCTGTGTCACTCACAAGCAGCCCGCCTCAGGTCTAGCTCAGACCTCCTCAGGTCTAGCTCAGCCCTCCTGTGTCACTCACAAGCAGCCCTCCTCAAGTCCAACTCAGGCCTCCTCAGGTCTAGCTCAGCCCTCCTGTGTCACTCACAAGCAGCCCTCCTCAAGTCCAGCTCAGCCCTCCTGTGTTACTCACAAGCAGCCCACCTCAAGTCCAGCTCAGCACTCCTCAGGTCTAGCTCAGCCCTCCTGTGTCACTCACAAGCAGCCCTCCTCAAGTCCAGCTCAGCCCTCCTGTGTCACTCACAAGCAGCCCTCCTCAAGTCCAGCTCAGCCCTCCTGTGTCACTCACAAGCAGCCCTCCTCAAGTCCAGGTCAGCCCTCCTGTGTCACTCACAAGCAGCCCTCCTCAAGTCCAGCTCAGCACTCCTCAGGTCTAGCTCAGCCCTCCTGTGTCACTCACAAGCAGCCCTCCTCAAGTCCAGCTCAGCCCACCTCAGGTCTAGCTCAGCCCTCCTGTGTCACTCACAAGCAGCCCTCCTCAAGTCCAGCTCAGCCCTCCTGTGTCACTCACAAGCAGCCCGCCTCAGGTCTAGCTCAGCCCTCCTCAGGTCTAGCTCAGCCCTCCTGTGTCACTCACAAGCAGCCCTCCTCAAATCCAGCTCAGCCCTCCTGTGTTACTCACAAGCAGCCTTCCTCAAGTCCAGCTCAGCCCTCCTCAGGTCTAGCTCAGCCCTCCTGTGCCACTCACAAGCAGCCCTCCTCAAGTTCAGCTCAGCCCTCCTGTGTCACTCACAAGCAGCCCTCCTCAAGTCCAGGTCAGCCCTCCTGTGTCACTCACAAGCAGCCCTCCTCAAGTCCAGCTCAGCACTCCTCAGGTCTAGCTCAGCCCTCCTGTGTCACTCACAAGCAGCCCTCCTCAAGTCCAGCTCAACCCACCTCAGGTCTAGCTCAGCCCTCCTGTGTCACTCACAAGCAGCCCTCCTCAAGTCCAGCTCAGCCCTCCTCAAGTCCAGCTCAGCCCTCCTGTGCCTCTCACAAGCAGCCCTCCTCAAGTTCAGCTCAGCCCTCCTGTGTCACTCACAAGCAGCCCTCCTCAAGTCCAGCTCAGCCCTCCTGTGCCACTCACAAGCAGCCCTCCTCAAGTTCAGCTCAGCCCTCCTGTGTCACTCACAAGCAGCCCTCCTCAAGTCCAGGTCAGCCCTCCTGTGTCACTCACAAGTAGCCCTCCTCAAGTCCAGCTCAGCACTCCTCAGGTCTAGCTCAGCCCTCCTGTGTCACTCACAAGCAGCCCTCCTCAAGTCCAGCTCAGCCCACCTCAGGTCTAGCTCAGCCCTCCTGTGTCACTCACAAGCAGCCCTCCTCAAGTCCAGCTCAGCCCTCCTGTGTCACTCACAAGCAGCCCGCCTCAGGTCTAGCTCAGCCCTCCTCAGGTCTAGCTCAGCCCTCCTGTGTCACTCACAAGCAGCCCTCCTCAAGTCCAACTCAGGCCTCCTCAGGTCTAGCTCAGCCCTCCTGTGTCACTCACAAGCAGCCCTCCTCAAGTCCAGCTCAGCCCTCCTGTGTTACTCACAAGCAGCCCACCTCAAGTCCAGCTCAGCACTCCTCAGGTCTAGCTCAGCCCTCCTGTGTCACTCACAAGCAGCCCTCCTCAAGTCCAGCTCAGCCCACCTCAGGTCCAGCTCAGCCCACCTCAGGTCTAGCTCAGCCCTCCTGTGTCACTCACAAGCAGCCCTCCTCAAGTCCAGCTCAGCCCTCCTGTGTCACTCACAAGCAGCCCGCCTCAGGTCTAGCTCAGCCCTCCTCAGGTCTAGCTCAGCCCTCCTGTGTCACTCACAAGCAGCCCTCCTCAAGTCCAGCTCAGCCCTCCTGTGTCACTCACAAGCAGCCCGCCTCAGGTCTAGCTCAGCCCTCCTCAGGTCTAGCTCAGCCCTCCTGTGCCACTCACAAGCAGCCCTCCTCAAGTCCAGGTCAGCCCTCCTGTGTCACTCATAAGCAGCCCTCCTCAAGTCCAGCTCAGCACTCCTCAGGTCTAGCTCAGCCCTCCTCAAGTCCAGCTCAGCCCACCTCAGGTCTAGCTCAGCCCTCCTGTGTCACTCACAAGCAGCCTTCCTCAAGTCCAACTCAGCCCTCCTCAGGTCTAGCTCAGCCCTCCTGTGTCACTCACAAGCAGCCCTCCTCAAGTCCAGCTCAGCCCTCCTCAGGTCTAGCTCAGCCCTCCTGTGTCACTCACAAGCAGCCCCCCTCAAGTCCAGCTCAGCCCTCCTGTGTCACTCAAAAGCAGCCCGCCTCAGGTCTAGCTCAGCCCTCCTGTGTCACTCACAAGCAGCCCTCCTCAGGGCCAGCTCAGCCCTCCTCAGGTCTAGCTCAGCCCTCCTGTGTCACTCACAAGCAGCCCTCCTCAAGTCCAGCTCAGCCCTCCTGTGTTACTCACAAGCAGCCTTCCTCAAGTCCAGCTCAGCCCTCCTCAGGTCTAGCTCAGCCCTCCTGTGTCACTCACAAGCAGCCCTCCTCAAGTCCAGCTCAGCCCACCTCAGGTCCAGCTCAGCCCTCCTCAAGTCCAGGTCAGCCCTCCTGTGTCACTCACAAGCAGCCCTCCTCAAGTCCAGCTCAGCCCTCCTGTGTCACTCACAAGCAGCCCGCCTCAGGTCTAGCTCAGCCCTCCTCAGGTCTAGCTCAGCCCTCCTGTGTCACTCACAAGCAGCCCTCCTCAAGTCCAACTCAGGCCTCCTCAGGTCTAGCTCAGCCCTCCTGTGTCACTCACAAGCAGCCCTCCTCAAGTCCAGCTCAGCCCTCCTCAGGTCTAGCTCAGCCCTCCTGTGTCACTCACAAGCAGCCCCCCTCAAGTCCAGCTCAGCCCTCCTGTGTCACTCACAAGCAGCCCGCCTCAGGTCTAGCTCAGCCCTCCTGTGTCACTCACAAGCAGCCCTCCTCAGGGCCAGGTCAGCCCTCCTCAGGTCTAGCTCAGCCCTCCTGTGTCACTCACAAGCAGCCCTCCTCAAGTCCAGCTCAGCCCTCCTGTGTTACTCACAAGCAGCCTTCCTCAAGTCCAGCTCAGCCCTCCTCAGGTCTAGCTCAGCCCTCCTGTGTCACTCACAAGCAGCCCTCCTCAAGTCCAGCTCAGCCCTCCTGTGCCACTCACAAGCAGCCCTCCTCAAGTTCAGCTCAGCCCTCCTGTGCCACTCACAAGCAGCCCTCCTCAAGTCCAGGTCAGCCCTCCTGTGTCACTCACAAGCAGCCCTCCTCAAGTCCAGCTCAGCACTCCTCAGGTCTAGCTCAGCCCTCCTGTGTCACTCACAAGCAGCCCTCCTCAAGTCCAGCTCAGCCCACCTCAGGTCTAGCTCAGCCCTCCTGTGTCACTCACAAGCAGCCCTCCTCAAGTCCAGCTCAGCCCTCCTGTGTCACTCACAAGCAGCCCGCCTCAGGTCTAGCTCAGCCCTCCTCAGGTCTAGCTCAGCCCTCCTGTGTCACTCACAAGCAGCCCTCCTCAAGTCCAACTCAGGCCTCCTCAGGTCTAGCTCAGCCCTCCTGTGTCACTCACAAGCAGCCCTCCTCAAGTCCAGCTCAGCCCTCCTGTGTTACTCACAAGCAGCCCACCTCAAGTCCAGCTCAGCACTCCTCAGCTCTAGCTCAGCCCTCCTGTGTCACTCACAAGCAGCCCTCCTCAAGTCCAGCTCAGCCCACCTCAGGTCTAGCTCAGCCCTCCTGTATCACTCACAAGCAGCCCTCCTCAAGTCCAGCTCAGCCCTCCTGTGTCACTCACAAGCAGCCCGCCTCAGGTCTAGCTCAGCCCTCCTCAGGTCTAGCTCAGCCCTCCTGTGTCACTCACAAGCAGCCCTCCTCAAGTCCAACTCAGGCCTCCTCAGGTCTAGCTCAGCCCTCCTGTGTCACTCACAAGCAGCCCTCCTCAAGTCCAGCTCAGCACTCCTCAGGTCTAGCTCAGCCCTCCTGTGTCACTCACAAGCAGCCCGCCTCAGGTCTAGCTCAGCCCTCCTCAGGTCTAGCTCAGCCCTCCTGTGTCACTCACAAGCAGCCCTCCTCAAGTCCAACTCAGGCCTCCTCAGGTCTAGCTCAGCCCTCCTGTGTCACTCACAAGCAGCCCTCCTCAAGTCCAGCTCAGCCCTCCTGTGTTACTCACAAGCAGCCCACCTCAAGTCCAGCTCAGCACTCCTCAGGTCTAGCTCAGCCCTCCTGTGTCACTCACAAGCAGCCCTCCTCAAGTCCAGCTCAGCCCACCTCAGGTCCAGCTCAGCCCACCTCAGGTCTAGCTCAGCCCTCCTGTGTCACTCACAAGCAGCCCGCCTCAGGTCTAGCTCAGCCCTCCTCAGGTCTAGCTCAGCCCTCCTGTGTCACTCACAAGCAGCCCTCCTCAAGTCCAGCTCAGCCCTCCTGTGTCACTCACAAGCAGCCCGCCTCAGGTCTAGCTCAGCCCTCCTCAGGTCTAGCTCAGCCCTCCTGTGTCACTCACAAGCAGCCCTCCTCAAGTCCAACTCAGGCCTCCTCAGGTCTAGCTCAGCCCTCCTGTGTCACTCACAAGCAGCCCTCCTCAAGTCCAGCTCAGCACTCCTCAGGTCTAGCTCAGCCCTCCTGTGTCACTCACAAGCAGCCCGCCTCAGGTCTAGCTCAGCCCTCCTCAGGTCTAGCTCAGCCCTCCTGTGTCACTCACAAGCAGCCCTCCTCAAGTCCAACTCAGGCCTCCTCAGGTCTAGCTCAGCCCTCCTGTGTCACTCACAAGCAGCCCTCCTCAAGTCCAGCTCAGCCCTCCTGTGTCACTCACAAGCAGCCCGCCTCAGGTCTAGCTCAGCCCTCCTGTGTCACTCACAAGCAGCCCTCCTCAAGTCCAACTCAGGCCTCCTCAGGTCTAGCTCAGCCCTCCTGTGTCACTCACAAGCAGCCCTCCTCAAGTCCAGCTCAGCCCTCCTGTGTTACTCACAAGCAGCCCACCTCAAGTCCAGCTCAGCACTCCTCAGGTCTAGCTCAGCCCTCCTGTGTCACTCACAAGCAGCCCTCCTCAAGTCCAGCTCAGCCCTCCTGTGTCACTCACAAGCAGCCCTCCTCAAGTCCAGCTCAGCCCTCCTGTGTCACTCACAAGCAGCCCTCCTCAAGTCCAGGTCAGCCCTCCTGTGTCACTCACAAGCAGCCCTCCTCAAGTCCAGCTCAGCACTCCTCAGGTCTAGCTCAGCCCTCCTGTGTCACTCACAAGCAGCCCTCCTCAAGTCCAGCTCAGCCCACCTCAGGTCTAGCTCAGCCCTCCTGTGTCACTCACAAGCAGCCCTCCTCAAGTCCAGCTCAGCCCTCCTGTGTCACTCACAAGCAGCCCGCCTCAGGTCTAGCTCAGCCCTCCTCAGGTCTAGCTCAGCCCTCCTGTGTCACTCACAAGCAGCCCTCCTCAAATCCAGCTCAGCCCTCCTGTGTTACTCACAAGCAGCCTTCCTCAAGTCCAGCTCAGCCCTCCTCAGGTCTAGCTCAGCCCTCCTGTGCCACTCACAAGCAGCCCTCCTCAAGTTCAGCTCAGCCCTCCTGTGTCACTCACAAGCAGCCCTCCTCAAGTCCAGGTCAGCCCTCCTGTGTCACTCACAAGCAGCCCTCCTCAAGTCCAGCTCAGCACTCCTCAGGTCTAGCTCAGCCCTCCTGTGTCACTCACAAGCAGCCCTCCTCAAGTCCAGCTCAACCCACCTCAGGTCTAGCTCAGCCCTCCTGTGTCACTCACAAGCAGCCCTCCTCAAGTCCAGCTCAGCCCTCCTCAAGTCCAGCTCAGCCCTCCTGTGCCTCTCACAAGCAGCCCTCCTCAAGTTCAGCTCAGCCCTCCTGTGTCACTCACAAGCAGCCCTCCTCAAGTCCAGCTCAGCCCTCCTGTGCCACTCACAAGCAGCCCTCCTCAAGTTCAGCTCAGCCCTCCTGTGTCACTCACAAGCAGCCCTCCTCAAGTCCAGGTCAGCCCTCCTGTGTCACTCACAAGCAGCCCTCCTCAAGTCCAGCTCAGCACTCCTCAGGTCTAGCTCAGCCCTCCTGTGTCACTCACAAGCAGCCCTCCTCAAGTCCAGCTCAGCCCACCTCAGGTCTAGCTCAGCCCTCCTGTGTCACTCACAAGCAGCCCTCCTCAAGTCCAGCTCAGCCCTCCTGTGTCACTCACAAGCAGCCCGCCTCAGGTCTAGCTCAGCCCTCCTCAGGTCTAGCTCAGCCCTCCTGTGTCACTCACAAGCAGCCCTCCTCAAGTCCAACTCAGGCCTCCTCAGGTCTAGCTCAGCCCTCCTGTGTCACTCACAAGCAGCCCTCCTCAAGTCCAGCTCAGCCCTCCTGTGTTACTCACAAGCAGCCCACCTCAAGTCCAGCTCAGCACTCCTCAGGTCTAGCTCAGCCCTCCTGTGTCACTCACAAGCAGCCCTCCTCAAGTCCAGCTCAGCCCACCTCAGGTCCAGCTCAGCCCACCTCAGGTCTAGCTCAGCCCTCCTGTGTCACTCACAAGCAGCCCTCCTCAAGTCCAGCTCAGCCCTCCTGTGTCACTCACAAGCAGCCCGCCTCAGGTCTAGCTCAGCCCTCCTCAGGTCTAGCTCAGCCCTCCTGTGTCACTCACAAGCAGCCCTCCTCAAGTCCAGCTCAGCCCTCCTGTGTCACTCACAAGCAGCCCGCCTCAGGTCTAGCTCAGCCCTCCTCAGGTCTAGCTCAGCCCTCCTGTGCCACTCACAAGCAGCCCTCCTCAAGTCCAGGTCAGCCCTCCTGTGTCACTCATAAGCAGCCCTCCTCAAGTCCAGCTCAGCACTCCTCAGGTCTAGCTCAGCCCTCCTCAAGTCCAGCTCAGCCCACCTCAGGTCTAGCTCAGCCCTCCTGTGTCACTCACAAGCAGCCTTCCTCAAGTCCAACTCAGCCCTCCTCAGGTCTAGCTCAGCCCTCCTGTGTCACTCACAAGCAGCCCTCCTCAAGTCCAGCTCAGCCCTCCTCAGGTCTAGCTCAGCCCTCCTGTGTCACTCACAAGCAGCCCCCCTCAAGTCCAGCTCAGCCCTCCTGTGTCACTCACAAGCAGCCCGCCTCAGGTCTAGCTCAGCCCTCCTGTGTCACTCACAAGCAGCCCTCCTCAGGGCCAGCTCAGCCCTCCTCAGGTCTAGCTCAGCCCTCCTGTGTCACTCACAAGCAGCCCTCCTCAAGTCCAGCTCAGCCCTCCTGTGTTACTCACAAGCAGCCTTCCTCAAGTCCAGCTCAGCCCTCCTCAGGTCTAGCTCAGCCCTCCTGTGTCACTCACAAGCAGCCCTCCTCAAGTCCAGCTCAGCCCTCCTGTGTCACTCACAAGCAGCCCTCCTCAAGTCCAGCTCAGCCCACCTCAGGTCCAGCTCAGCCCTCCTCAAGTCCAGGTCAGCCCTCCTGTGTCACTCACAAGCAGCCCTCCTCAAGTCCAGCTCAGCCCTCCTGTGTCACTCACAAGCAGCCCGCCTCAGGTCTAGCTCAGCCCTCCTCAGGTCTAGCTCAGCCCTCCTGTGTCACTCACAAGCAGCCCTCCTCAAGTCCAACTCAGGCCTCCTCAGGTCTAGCTCAGCCCTCCTGTGTCACTCACAAGCAGCCCTCCTCAAGTCCAGCTCAGCCCTCCTCAGGTCTAGCTCAGCCCTCCTGTGTCACTCACAAGCAGCCCCCCTCAAGTCCAGCTCAGCCCTCCTGTGTCACTCACAAGCAGCCCGCCTCAGGTCTAGCTCAGCCCTCCTGTGTCACTCACAAGCAGCCCTCCTCAGGGCCAGCTCAGCCCTCCTCAGGTCTAGCTCAGCCCTCCTGTGTCACTCACAAGCAGCCCTCCTCAAGTCCAGCTCAGCCCTCCTGTGTTACTCACAAGCAGCCTTCCTCAAGTCCAGCTCAGCCCTCCTCAGGTCTAGCTCAGCCCTCCTGTGTCACTCACAAGCAGCCCTCCTCAAGTCCAGCTCAGCCCTCCTGTGCCATTCACAAGCAGCCCTCCTCAAGTTCAGCTCAGCCCTCCTGTGCCACTCACAAGCAGCCCTCCTCAAGTCCAGGTCAGCCCTCCTGTGTCACTCACAAGCAGCCCTCCTCAAGTCCAGCTCAGCACTCCTCAGGTCTAGCTCAGCCCTCCTGTGTCACTCACAAGCAGCCCTCCTCAAGTCCAGCTCAGCCCACCTCAGGTCTAGCTCAGCCCTCCTGTGTCACTCACAAGCAGCCCTCCTCAAGTCCAGCTCAGCCCTCCTGTGTCACTCACAAGCAGCCCGCCTCAGGTCTAGCTCAGCCCTCCTCAGGTCTAGCTCAGCCCTCCTGTGTCACTCACAAGCAGCCCTCCTCAAGTCCAACTCAGGCCTCCTCAGGTCTAGCTCAGCCCTCCTGTGTCACTCACAAGCAGCCCTCCTCAAGTCCAGCTCAGCCCTCCTGTGTTACTCACAAGCAGCCCACCTCAAGTCCAGCTCAGCACTCCTCAGCTCTAGCTCAGCCCTCCTGTGTCACTCACAAGCAGCCCTCCTCAAGTCCAGCTCAGCCCACCTCAGGTCTAGCTCAGCCCTCCTGTATCACTCACAAGCAGCCCTCCTCAAGTCCAGCTCAGCCCTCCTGTGTCACTCACAAGCAGCCCGCCTCAGGTCTAGCTCAGCCCTCCTCAGGTCTAGCTCAGCCCTCCTGTGTCACTCACAAGCAGCCCTCCTCAAGTCCAACTCAGGCCTCCTCAGGTCTAGCTCAGCCCTCCTGTGTCACTCACAAGCAGCCCTCCTCAAGTCCAGCTCAGCACTCCTCAGGTCTAGCTCAGCCCTCCTGTGTCACTCACAAGCAGCCCGCCTCAGGTCTAGCTCAGCCCTCCTCAGGTCTAGCTCAGCCCTCCTGTGTCACTCACAAGCAGCCCTCCTCAAGTCCAACTCAGGCCTCCTCAGGTCTAGCTCAGCCCTCCTGTGTCACTCACAAGCAGCCCTCCTCAAGTCCAGCTCAGCCCTCCTGTGTTACTCACAAGCAGCCCACCTCAAGTCCAGCTCAGCACTCCTCAGGTCTAGCTCAGCCCTCCTGTGTCACTCACAAGCAGCCCTCCTCAAGTCCAGCTCAGCCCACCTCAGGTCCAGCTCAGCCCACCTCAGGTCTAGCTCAGCCCTCTTGTGTCACTCACAAGCAGCCCTCCTCAAGTCCAGCTCAGCCCTCCTGTGTCACTCACAAGCAGCCCGCCTCAGGTCTAGCTCAGCCCTCCTCAGGTCTAGCTCAGCCCTCCTGTGTCACTCACAAGCAGCCCTCCTCAAGTCCAACTCAGCCCTCCTGTGTCACTCACAAGCAGCCCTCTTCAGGTCCAGCTCAGCCCTCCTCAGGTCTAGCTCAGCCCTCCTGTGTCACTCACAAGCAGCCCTCCTCAAGTCCAGCTCAGCCCTCCTGTGTTACTCACAAGCAGCCTTCCTCAAGTCGAGCTCAGCCCTCCTCAGGTCTAGCTCAGCCCTCCTGTGCCACTCACAAGCAGCCCTCCTCAAGTTCAGCTCAGCCCTCCTGTGTCACTCACAAGCAGCCCTCCTCAAGTCCAGCTCAGCCCTCCTGTGTTACTCACAAGCAGCCTTCCTCAAGTCCAGCTCAGCCCTCCTCAGGTCTAGCTCAGCCCTCCTGTGCCACTCACAAGCAGCCCTCCTCAAGTTCAGCTCAGCCCTCCTGTGTCACTCACAAGCAGCCCTCCTCAAGTCCAGGTCAGCCCTCCTGTGTCACTCACAAGCAGCCCTCCTCAAGTCCAGCTCAGCACTCCTCAGGTCTAGCTCAGCCCTCCTGTGTCGCTCACAAGCAGCCCTCCTCAGGTCCAGCTCAGCCCTCCTCAGGTCTAGCTCAGCCCTCCTGTGTCACTCACAAGCAGCCCTCCTCAAGTCCAGCTCAGCCCTCCTGTGTTACTCACAACCAGCCTTCCTCAAGTCCAGCTCAGCCCTCCTCAGGTCAAGCTCAGCCCTCCTGTGCCACTCACAAGCAGCCCTCCTCAAGTTCAGCTCAGCCCTCCTGTGTCACTCACAAGCAGCCCTCCTCAAGTCCAGTTCAGCCCTCCTGTGTCACTCACAAGCAGCCCTCCTCAAGTCCAGCTCAGCACTCCTGAGGTCTAGCTCAGCCCTCCTGTGTCACTCACAAGCAGCCCTCCTCAAGTCCAGCTCAACCCACCTCGGGTCTAGCTCAGCCCTCCTGTGTCACTCACAAGCAGCCCTCCTCAAGTCCAGCTCAGCCCTCCTCAAGTCCAGCTCAGCCCTCCTGTGCCTCTCACAAGCAGCCCTCCTCAAGTTCAGCTCAGCCCTCCTGTGTCACTCACAAGCAGCCCTCCTCAAGTCCAGCTCAGCCCTCCTGTGCCACTCACAAGCAGCCCTCCTCAAGTTCAGCTCAGCCCTCCTGTGTCACTCACAAGCAGCCCTCCTCAAGTCCAGGTCAGCCCTCCTGTGTCACTCACAAGCAGCCCTCCTCAAGTCCAGCTCAGCACTCCTCAGGTCTAGCTCAGCCCTCCTGTGTCACTCACAAGCAGCCCTCCTCAAGTCCAGCTCAGCCCACCTCAGGTCTAGCTCAGCCCTCCTGTGTCACTCACAAGCAGCCCTCCTCAAGTCCAGCTCAGCCCTCCTGTGTCACTCACAAGCAGCCCGCCTCAGGTCTAGCTCAGCCCTCCTCAGGTCTAGCTCAGCCCTCCTGTGTCACTCACAAGCAGCCCTCCTCAAATCCAGCTCAGCCCTCCTGTGTTACTCACAAGCAGCCTTCCTCAAGTCCAGCTCAGCCCTCCTCAGGTCTAGCTCAGCCCTCCTGTGCCACTCACAAGCAGCCCTCCTCAAGTTCAGCTCAGCCCTCCTGTGTCACTCACAAGCAGCCCTCTTCAAGTCCAGGTCAGCCCTCCTGTGTCACTCACAAGCAGCCCTCCTCAAGTCCAGCTCAGCACTCCTCAGGTCTAGCTCAGCCCTCCTGTGTCACTCACAAGCAGCCCTCCTCAAGTCCAGCTCAACCCACCTCAGGTCTAGCTCAGCCCTCCTGTGTCACTCACAAGCAGCCTTCCTCAAGTCCAACTCAGCCCTCCTCAGGTCTAGCTCAGCCCTCCTGTGTCACTCACAAGCAGCCCTCCTCAAGTCCAGCTCAGCCCTCCTCAAGTCCAGCTCAGCCCTCCTGTGCCTCTCACAAGCAGCCCTCCTCAAGTTCAGCTCAGCCCTCCTGTGTCACTCACAAGCAGCCCTCCTCAAGTCCAGCTCAGCCCTCCTGTGCCACTCACAAGCAGCCCTCCTCAAGTTCAGCTCAGCCCTCCTGTGTCACTCACAAGCAGCCCTCCTCAAGTCCAGGTCAGCCCTCCTGTGTCACTCACAAGCAGCCCTCCTCAAGTCCAGCTCAGCACTCCTCAGGTCTAGCTCAGCCTTCCTGTGTCACTCACAAGCAGCCCTCCTCAAGTCCAGCTCAGCCCACCTCAGGTCTAGCTCAGCCCTCCTGTGTCACTCACAAGCAGCCCTCCTCAAGTCCAGCTCAGCCCTCCTGTGTCACTCACAAGCAGCCCTCCTCAAGTCCAACTCAGGCCTCCTCAGGTCTAGCTCAGCCCTCCTGTGTCACTCACAAGCAGCCCTCCTCAAGTCCAGCTCAGCCCTCCTGTGTTACTCACAAGCAGCCCACCTCAAGTCCAGCTCAGCACTCCTCAGCTCTAGCTCAGCCCTCCTGTGTCACTCACAAGCAGCCCTCCTCAAGTCCAGCTCAGCCCACCTCAGGTCTAGCTCAGCCCTCCTGTATCACTCACAAGCAGCCCTCCTCAAGTCCAGCTCAGCCCTCCTGTGTCACTCACAAGCAGCCCGCCTCAGGTCTAGCTCAGCCCTCCTCAGGTCTAGCTCAGCCCTCCTGTGTCACTCACAAGCAGCCCTCCTCAAGTCCAACTCAGGCCTCCTCAGGTCTAGCTCAGCCCTCCTGTGTCACTCACAAGCAGCCCTCCTCAAGTCCAGCTCAGCACTCCTCAGGTCTAGCTCAGCCCTCCTGTGTCACTCACAAGCAGCCCGCCTCAGGTCTAGCTCAGCCCTCCTCAGGTCTAGCTCAGCCCTCCTGTGTCACTCACAAGCAGCCCTCCTCAAGTCCAACTCAGGCCTCCTCAGGTCTAGCTCAGCCCTCCTGTGTCACTCACAAGCAGCCCTCCTCAAGTCCAGCTCAGCCCTCCTGTGTTACTCACAAGCAGCCCACCTCAAGTCCAGCTCAGCACTCCTCAGGTCTAGCTCAGCCCTCCTGTGTCACTCACAAGCAGCCCTCCTCAAGTCCAGCTCAGCCCACCTCAGGTCCAGCTCAGCCCACCTCAGGTCTAGCTCAGCCCTCCTGTGTCACTCACAAGCAGCCCGCCTCAGGTCTAGCTCAGCCCTCCTCAGGTCTAGCTCAGCCCTCCTGTGTCACTCACAAGCAGCCCTCCTCAAGTCCAGCTCAGCCCTCCTGTGTCACTCACAAGCAGCCCGCCTCAGGTCTAGCTCAGCCCTCCTCAGGTCTAGCTCAGCCCTCCTGTGTCACTCACAAGCAGCCCTCCTCAAGTCCAACTCAGGCCTCCTCAGGTCTAGCTCAGCCCTCCTGTGTCACTCACAAGCAGCCCTCCTCAAGTCCAGCTCAGCACTCCTCAGGTCTAGCTCAGCCCTCCTGTGTCACTCACAAGCAGCCCGCCTCAGGTCTAGCTCAGCCCTCCTCAGGTCTAGCTCAGCCCTCCTGTGTCACTCACAAGCAGCCCTCCTCAAGTCCAACTCAGGCCTCCTCAGGTCTAGCTCAGCCCTCCTGTGTCACTCACAAGCAGCCCTCCTCAAGTCCAGCTCAGCCCTCCTGTGTCACTCACAAGCAGCCCGCCTCAGGTCTAGCTCAGCCCTCCTGTGTCACTCACAAGCAGCCCTCCTCAAGTCCAACTCAGGCCTCCTCAGGTCTAGCTCAGCCCTCCTGTGTCACTCACAAGCAGCCCTCCTCAAGTCCAGCTCAGCCCTCCTGTGTTACTCACAAGCAGCCCACCTCAAGTCCAGCTCAGCACTCCTCAGGTCTAGCTCAGCCCTCCTGTGTCACTCACAAGCAGCCCTCCTCAAGTCCAGCTCAGCCCTCCTGTGTCACTCACAAGCAGCCCTCCTCAAGTCCAGCTCAGCCCTCCTGTGTCACTCACAAGCAGCCCTCCTCAAGTCCAGGTCAGCCCTCCTGTGTCACTCACAAGCAGCCCTCCTCAAGTCCAGCTCAGCACTCCTCAGGTCTAGCTCAGCCCTCCTGTGTCACTCACAAGCAGCCCTCCTCAAGTCCAGCTCAGCCCACCTCAGGTCTAGCTCAGCCCTCCTGTGTCACTCACAAGCAGCCCTCCTCAAGTCCAGCTCAGCCCTCCTGTGTCACTCACAAGCAGCCCGCCTCAGGTCTAGCTCAGCCCTCCTCAGGTCTAGCTCAGCCCTCCTGTGTCACTCACAAGCAGCCCTCCTCAAATCCAGCTCAGCCCTCCTGTGTTACTCACAAGCAGCCTTCCTCAAGTCCAGCTCAGCCCTCCTCAGGTCTAGCTCAGCCCTCCTGTGCCACTCACAAGCAGCCCTCCTCAAGTTCAGCTCAGCCCTCCTGTGTCACTCACAAGCAGCCCTCCTCAAGTCCAGGTCAGCCCTCCTGTGTCACTCACAAGCAGCCCTCCTCAAGTCCAGCTCAGCACTCCTCAGGTCTAGCTCAGCCCTCCTGTGTCACTCACAAGCAGCCCTCCTCAAGTCCAGCTCAACCCACCTCAGGTCTAGCTCAGCCCTCCTGTGTCACTCACAAGCAGCCCTCCTCAAGTCCAGCTCAGCCCTCCTCAAGTCCAGCTCAGCCCTCCTGTGCCTCTCACAAGCAGCCCTCCTCAAGTTCAGCTCAGCCCTCCTGTGTCACTCACAAGCAGCCCTCCTCAAGTCCAGCTCAGCCCTCCTGTGCCACTCACAAGCAGCCCTCCTCAAGTTCAGCTCAGCCCTCCTGTGTCACTCACAAGCAGCCCTCCTCAAGTCCAGGTCAGCCCTCCTGTGTCACTCACAAGCAGCCCTCCTCAAGTCCAGCTCAGCACTCCTCAGGTCTAGCTCAGCCCTCCTGTGTCACTCACAAGCAGCCCTCCTCAAGTCCAGCTCAGCCCACCTCAGGTCTAGCTCAGCCCTCCTGTGTCACTCACAAGCAGCCCTCCTCAAGTCCAGCTCAGCCCTCCTGTGTCACTCACAAGCAGCCCGCCTCAGGTCTAGCTCAGCCCTCCTCAGGTCTAGCTCAGCCCTCCTGTGTCACTCACAAGCAGCCCTCCTCAAGTCCAACTCAGGCCTCCTCAGGTCTAGCTCAGCCCTCCTGTGTCACTCACAAGCAGCCCTCCTCAAGTCCAGCTCAGCCCTCCTGTGTTACTCACAAGCAGCCCACCTCAAGTCCAGCTCAGCACTCCTCAGGTCTAGCTCAGCCCTCCTGTGTCACTCACAAGCAGCCCTCCTCAAGTCCAGCTCAGCCCACCTCAGGTCCAGCTCAGCCCACCTCAGGTCTAGCTCAGCCCTCCTGTGTCACTCACAAGCAGCCCTCCTCAAGTCCAGCTCAGCCCTCCTGTGTCACTCACAAGCAGCCCGCCTCAGGTCTAGCTCAGCCCTCCTCAGGTCTAGCTCAGCCCTCCTGTGTCACTCACAAGCAGCCCTCCTCAAGTCCAGCTCAGCCCTCCTGTGTCACTCACAAGCAGCCCGCCTCAGGTCTAGCTCAGCCCTCCTCAGGTCTAGCTCAGCCCTCCTGTGCCACTCACAAGCAGCCCTCCTCAAGTCCAGGTCAGCCCTCCTGTGTCACTCATAAGCAGCCCTCCTCAAGTCCAGCTCAGCACTCCTCAGGTCTAGCTCAGCCCTCCTCAAGTCCAGCTCAGCCCACCTCAGGTCTAGCTCAGCCCTCCTGTGTCACTCACAAGCAGCCTTCCTCAAGTCCAACTCAGCCCTCCTCAGGTCTAGCTCAGCCCTCCTGTGTCACTCACAAGCAGCCCTCCTCAAGTCCAGCTCAGCCCTCCTCAGGTCTAGCTCAGCCCTCCTGTGTCACTCACAAGCAGCCCCCCTCAAGTCCAGCTCAGCCCTCCTGTGTCACTCACAAGCAGCCCGCCTCAGGTCTAGCTCAGCCCTCCTGTGTCACTCACAAGCAGCCCTCCTCAGGGCCAGCTCAGCCCTCCTCAGGTCTAGCTCAGCCCTCCTGTGTCACTCACAAGCAGCCCTCCTCAAGTCCAGCTCAGCCCTCCTGTGTTACTCACAAGCAGCCTTCCTCAAGTCCAGCTCAGCCCTCCTCAGGTCTAGCTCAGCCCTCCTGTGTCACTCACAAGCAGCCCTCCTCAAGTCCAGCTCAGCCCTCCTGTGTCACTCACAAGCAGCCCTCCTCAAGTCCAGCTCAGCCCACCTCAGGTCCAGCTCAGCCCTCCTCAAGTCCAGGTCAGCCCTCCTGTGTCACTCACAAGCAGCCCTCCTCAAGTCCAGCTCAGCCCTCCTGTGTCACTCACAAGCAGCCCGCCTCAGGTCTAGCTCAGCCCTCCTCAGGTCTAGCTCAGCCCTCCTGTGTCACTCACAAGCAGCCCTCCTCAAGTCCAACTCAGGCCTCCTCAGGTCTAGCTCAGCCCTCCTGTGTCACTCACAAGCAGCCCTCCTCAAGTCCAGCTCAGCCCTCCTCAGGTCTAGCTCAGCCCTCCTGTGTCACTCACAAGCAGCCCCCCTCAAGTCCAGCTCAGCCCTCCTGTGTCACTCACAAGCAGCCCGCCTCAGGTCTAGCTCAGCCCTCCTGTGTCACTCACAAGCAGCCCTCCTCAGGGCCAGCTCAGCCCTCCTCAGGTCTAGCTCAGCCCTCCTGTGTCACTCACAAGCAGCCCTCCTCAAGTCCAGCTCAGCCCTCCTGTGTTACTCACAAGCAGCCTTCCTCAAGTCCAGCTCAGCCCTCCTCAGGTCTAGCTCAGCCCTCCTGTGTCACTCACAAGCAGCCCTCCTCAAGTCCAGCTCAGCCCTCCTGTGCCATTCACAAGCAGCCCTCCTCAAGTTCAGCTCAGCCCTCCTGTGCCACTCACAAGCAGCCCTCCTCAAGTCCAGGTCAGCCCTCCTGTGTCACTCACAAGCAGCCCTCCTCAAGTCCAGCTCAGCACTCCTCAGGTCTAGCTCAGCCCTCCTGTGTCACTCACAAGCAGCCCTCCTCAAGTCCAGCTCAGCCCACCTCAGGTCTAGCTCAGCCCTCCTGTGTCACTCACAAGCAGCCCTCCTCAAGTCCAGCTCAGCCCTCCTGTGTCACTCACAAGCAGCCCGCCTCAGGTCTAGCTCAGCCCTCCTCAGGTCTAGCTCAGCCCTCCTGTGTCACTCACAAGCAGCCCTCCTCAAGTCCAACTCAGGCCTCCTCAGGTCTAGCTCAGCCCTCCTGTGTCACTCACAAGCAGCCCTCCTCAAGTCCAGCTCAGCCCTCCTGTGTTACTCACAAGCAGCCCACCTCAAGTCCAGCTCAGCACTCCTCAGCTCTAGCTCAGCCCTCCTGTGTCACTCACAAGCAGCCCTCCTCAAGTCCAGCTCAGCCCACCTCAGGTCTAGCTCAGCCCTCCTGTATCACTCACAAGCAGCCCTCCTCAAGTCCAGCTCAGCCCTCCTGTGTCACTCACAAGCAGCCCGCCTCAGGTCTAGCTCAGCCCTCCTCAGGTCTAGCTCAGCCCTCCTGTGTCACTCACAAGCAGCCCTCCTCAAGTCCAACTCAGGCCTCCTCAGGTCTAGCTCAGCCCTCCTGTGTCACTCACAAGCAGCCCTCCTCAAGTCCAGCTCAGCACTCCTCAGGTCTAGCTCAGCCCTCCTGTGTCACTCACAAGCAGCCCGCCTCAGGTCTAGCTCAGCCCTCCTCAGGTCTAGCTCAGCCCTCCTGTGTCACTCACAAGCAGCCCTCCTCAAGTCCAACTCAGGCCTCCTCAGGTCTAGCTCAGCCCTCCTGTGTCACTCACAAGCAGCCCTCCTCAAGTCCAGCTCAGCCCTCCTGTGTTACTCACAAGCAGCCCACCTCAAGTCCAGCTCAGCACTCCTCAGGTCTAGCTCAGCCCTCCTGTGTCACTCACAAGCAGCCCTCCTCAAGTCCAGCTCAGCCCACCTCAGGTCCAGCTCAGCCCACCTCAGGTCTAGCTCAGCCCTCTTGTGTCACTCACAAGCAGCCCTCCTCAAGTCCAGCTCAGCCCTCCTGTGTCACTCACAAGCAGCCCGCCTCAGGTCTAGCTCAGCCCTCCTCAGGTCTAGCTCAGCCCTCCTGTGTCACTCACAAGCAGCCCTCCTCAAGTCCAACTCAGCCCTCCTGTGTCACTCACAAGCAGCCCTCTTCAGGTCCAGCTCAGCCCTCCTCAGGTCTAGCTCAGCCCTCCTGTGTCACTCACAAGCAGCCCTCCTCAAGTCCAGCTCAGCCCTCCTGTGTTACTCACAAGCAGCCTTCCTCAAGTCGAGCTCAGCCCTCCTCAGGTCTAGCTCAGCCCTCCTGTGCCACTCACAAGCAGCCCTCCTCAAGTTCAGCTCAGCCCTCCTGTGTCACTCACAAGCAGCCCTCCTCAAGTCCAGCTCAGCCCTCCTGTGTTACTCACAAGCAGCCTTCCTCAAGTCCAGCTCAGCCCTCCTCAGGTCTAGCTCAGCCCTCCTGTGCCACTCACAAGCAGCCCTCCTCAAGTTCAGCTCAGCCCTCCTGTGTCACTCACAAGCAGCCCTCCTCAAGTCCAGGTCAGCCCTCCTGTGTCACTCACAAGCAGCCCTCCTCAAGTCCAGCTCAGCACTCCTCAGGTCTAGCTCAGCCCTCCTGTGTCGCTCACAAGCAGCCCTCCTCAGGTCCAGCTCAGCCCTCCTCAGGTCTAGCTCAGCCCTCCTGTGTCACTCACAAGCAGCCCTCCTCAAGTCCAGCTCAGCCCTCCTGTGTTACTCACAACCAGCCTTCCTCAAGTCCAGCTCAGCCCTCCTCAGGTCAAGCTCAGCCCTCCTGTGCCACTCACAAGCAGCCCTCCTCAAGTTCAGCTCAGCCCTCCTGTGTCACTCACAAGCAGCCCTCCTCAAGTCCAGTTCAGCCCTCCTGTGTCACTCACAAGCAGCCCTCCTCAAGTCCAGCTCAGCACTCCTGAGGTCTAGCTCAGCCCTCCTGTGTCACTCACAAGCAGCCCTCCTCAAGTCCAGCTCAACCCACCTCGGGTCTAGCTCAGCCCTCCTGTGTCACTCACAAGCAGCCCTCCTCAAGTCCAGCTCAGCCCTCCTCAAGTCCAGCTCAGCCCTCCTGTGCCTCTCACAAGCAGCCCTCCTCAAGTTCAGCTCAGCCCTCCTGTGTCACTCACAAGCAGCCCTCCTCAAGTCCAGCTCAGCCCTCCTGTGCCACTCACAAGCAGCCCTCCTCAAGTTCAGCTCAGCCCTCCTGTGTCACTCACAAGCAGCCCTCCTCAAGTCCAGGTCAGCCCTCCTGTGTCACTCACAAGCAGCCCTCCTCAAGTCCAGCTCAGCACTCCTCAGGTCTAGCTCAGCCCTCCTGTGTCACTCACAAGCAGCCCTCCTCAAGTCCAGCTCAGCCCACCTCAGGTCTAGCTCAGCCCTCCTGTGTCACTCACAAGCAGCCCTCCTCAAGTCCAGCTCAGCCCTCCTGTGTCACTCACAAGCAGCCCGCCTCAGGTCTAGCTCAGCCCTCCTCAGGTCTAGCTCAGCCCTCCTGTGTCACTCACAAGCAGCCCTCCTCAAATCCAGCTCAGCCCTCCTGTGTTACTCACAAGCAGCCTTCCTCAAGTCCAGCTCAGCCCTCCTCAGGTCTAGCTCAGCCCTCCTGTGCCACTCACAAGCAGCCCTCCTCAAGTTCAGCTCAGCCCTCCTGTGTCACTCACAAGCAGCCCTCTTCAAGTCCAGGTCAGCCCTCCTGTGTCACTCACAAGCAGCCCTCCTCAAGTCCAGCTCAGCACTCCTCAGGTCTAGCTCAGCCCTCCTGTGTCACTCACAAGCAGCCCTCCTCAAGTCCAGCTCAACCCACCTCAGGTCTAGCTCAGCCCTCCTGTGTCACTCACAAGCAGCCTTCCTCAAGTCCAACTCAGCCCTCCTCAGGTCTAGCTCAGCCCTCCTGTGTCACTCACAAGCAGCCCTCCTCAAGTCCAGCTCAGCCCTCCTCAAGTCCAGCTCAGCCCTCCTGTGCCTCTCACAAGCAGCCCTCCTCAAGTTCAGCTCAGCCCTCCTGTGTCACTCACAAGCAGCCCTCCTCAAGTCCAGCTCAGCCCTCCTGTGCCACTCACAAGCAGCCCTCCTCAAGTTCAGCTCAGCCCTCCTGTGTCACTCACAAGCAGCCCTCCTCAAGTCCAGGTCAGCCCTCCTGTGTCACTCACAAGCAGCCCTCCTCAAGTCCAGCTCAGCACTCCTCAGGTCTAGCTCAGCCTTCCTGTGTCACTCACAAGCAGCCCTCCTCAAGTCCAGCTCAGCCCACCTCAGGTCTAGCTCAGCCCTCCTGTGTCACTCACAAGCAGCCCTCCTCAAGTCCAGCTCAGCCCTCCTGTGTCACTCACAAGCAGCCCGCCTCAGGTCTAGCTCAGCCCTCCTCAGGTCTAGCTCAGCCCTCCTGTGTCACTCACAAGCAGCCCTCCTCAAGTCCAACTCAGGCCTCCTCAGGTCTAGCTCAGCCCTCCTGTGTCACTCACAAGCAGCCCTCCTCAAGTCCAGCTCAGCCCTCCTGTGTTACTCACAAGCAGCCCACCTCAAGTCCAGCTCAGCACTCCTCAGGTCTAGCTCAGCCCTCCTGTGTCACTCACAAGCAGCCCTCCTCAAGTCCAGCTCAGCCCTCCTGTGTCACTCACAAGCAGCCCTCCTCAAGTCCAGCTCAGCCCTCCTGTGTCACTCACAAGCAGCCCTCCTCAAGTCCAGGTCAGCCCTCCTGTGTCACTCACAAGCAGCCCTCCTCAAGTCCAGCTCAGCACTCCTCAGGTCTAGCTCAGCCCTCCTGTGTCACTCACAAGCAGCCCTCCTCAAGTCCAGCTCAGCCCACCTCAGGTCTAGCTCAGCCCTCCTGTGTCACTCACAAGCAGCCCTCCTCAAGTCCAGCTCAGCCCTCCTGTGTCACTCACAAGCAGCCCGCCTCAGGTCTAGCTCAGCCCTCCTCAGGTCTAGCTCAGCCCTCCTGTGTCACTCACAAGCAGCCCTCCTCAAATCCAGCTCAGCCCTCCTGTGTTACTCACAAGCAGCCTTCCTCAAGTCCAGCTCAGCCCTCCTCAGGTCTAGCTCAGCCCTCCTGTGCCACTCACAAGCAGCCCTCCTCAAGTTCAGCTCAGCCCTCCTGTGTCACTCACAAGCAGCCCTCCTCAAGTCCAGGTCAGCCCTCCTGTGTCACTCACAAGCAGCCCTCCTCAAGTCCAGCTCAGCACTCCTCAGGTCTAGCTCAGCCCTCCTGTGTCACTCACAAGCAGCCCTCCTCAAGTCCAGCTCAACCCACCTCAGGTCTAGCTCAGCCCTCCTGTGTCACTCACAAGCAGCCCTCCTCAAGTCCAGCTCAGCCCTCCTCAAGTCCAGCTCAGCCCTCCTGTGCCTCTCACAAGCAGCCCTCCTCAAGTTCAGCTCAGCCCTCCTGTGTCACTCACAAGCAGCCCTCCTCAAGTCCAGCTCAGCCCTCCTGTGCCACTCACAAGCAGCCCTCCTCAAGTTCAGCTCAGCCCTCCTGTGTCACTCACAAGCAGCCCTCCTCAAGTCCAGGTCAGCCCTCCTGTGTCACTCACAAGCAGCCCTCCTCAAGTCCAGCTCAGCACTCCTCAGGTCTAGCTCAGCCCTCCTGTGTCACTCACAAGCAGCCCTCCTCAAGTCCAGCTCAGCCCACCTCAGGTCTAGCTCAGCCCTCCTGTGTCACTCACAAGCAGCCCTCCTCAAGTCCAGCTCAGCCCTCCTGTGTCACTCACAAGCAGCCCGCCTCAGGTCTAGCTCAGCCCTCCTCAGGTCTAGCTCAGCCCTCCTCAGGTCTAGCTCAGCCCTCCTGTGTCACTCACAAGCAGCCCTCCTCAAGTCCAACTCAGGCCTCCTCAGGTCTAGCTCAGCCCTCCTGTGTCACTCACAAGCAGCCCTCCTCAAGTCCAGCTCAGCCCTCCTGTGTTACTCACAAGCAGCCCACCTCAAGTCCAGCTCAGCACTCCTCAGGTCTAGCTCAGCCCTCCTGTGTCACTCACAAGCAGCCCTCCTCAAGTCCAGCTCAGCCCACCTCAGGTCCAGCTCAGCCCACCTCAGGTCTAGCTCAGCCCTCCTGTGTCACTCACAAGCAGCCCTCCTCAAGTCCAGCTCAGCCCTCCTGTGTCACTCACAAGCAGCCCGCCTCAGGTCTAGCTCAGCCCTCCTCAGGTCTAGCTCAGCCCTCCTGTGTCACTCACAAGCAGCCCTCCTCAAGTCCAGCTCAGCCCTCCTGTGTCACTCACAAGCAGCCCGCCTCAGGTCTAGCTCAGCCCTCCTCAGGTCTAGCTCAGCCCTCCTGTGCCACTCACAAGCAGCCCTCCTCAAGTCCAGGTCAGCCCTCCTGTGTCACTCATAAGCAGCCCTCCTCAAGTCCAGCTCAGCACTCCTCAGGTCTAGCTCAGCCCTCCTCAAGTCCAGCTCAGCCCACCTCAGGTCTAGCTCAGCCCTCCTGTGTCACTCACAAGCAGCCTTCCTCAAGTCCAACTCAGCCCTCCTCAGGTCTAGCTCAGCCCTCCTGTGTCACTCACAAGCAGCCCTCCTCAAGTCCAGCTCAGCCCTCCTCAGGTCTAGCTCAGCCCTCCTGTGTCACTCACAAGCAGCCCCCCTCAAGTCCAGCTCAGCCCTCCTGTGTCACTCACAAGCAGCCCGCCTCAGGTCTAGCTCAGCCCTCCTGTGTCACTCACAAGCAGCCCTCCTCAGGGCCAGCTCAGCCCTCCTCAGGTCTAGCTCAGCCCTCCTGTGTCACTCACAAGCAGCCCTCCTCAAGTCCAGCTCAGCCCTCCTGTGTTACTCACAAGCAGCCTTCCTCAAGTCCAGCTCAGCCCTCCTCAGGTCTAGCTCAGCCCTCCTGTGTCACTCACAAGCAGCCCTCCTCAAGTCCAGCTCAGCCCTCCTGTGTCACTCACAAGCAGCCCTCCTCAAGTCCAGCTCAGCCCACCTCAGGTCCAGCTCAGCCCTCCTCAAGTCCAGGTCAGCCCTCCTGTGTCACTCACAAGCAGCCCTCCTCAAGTCCAGCTCAGCCCTCCTGTGTCACTCACAAGCAGCCCGCCTCAGGTCTAGCTCAGCCCTCCTCAGGTCTAGCTCAGCCCTCCTGTGTCACTCACAAGCAGCCCTCCTCAAGTCCAACTCAGGCCTCCTCAGGTCTAGCTCAGCCCTCCTGTGTCACTCACAAGCAGCCCTCCTCAAGTCCAGCTCAGCCCTCCTGTGTTACTCACAAGCAGCCCACCTCAAGTCCAGCTCAGCACTCCTCAGGTCTAGCTCAGCCCTCCTGTGTCACTCACAAGCAGCCCTCCTCAAGTCCAGCTCAGCCCACCTCAGGTCTAGCTCAGCCCTCCTGTGTCACTCACAAGCAGCCCTCCTCAAGTCCAGCTCAGCCCTCCTGTGTCACTCACAAGCAGCCCGCCTCAGGTCTAGCTCAGCCCTCCTCAGGTCTAGCTCAGCCCTCCTGTGTCACTCACAAGCAGCCCTCCTCAGGTCCAGCTCAGCCCTCCTCAGGTCTAGCTCAGCCCTCCTGTGTCACTCACAAGCAGCCCTCCTCAAGTCCAGCTCAGCCCTCCTGTGTTACTCACAACCAGCCTTCCTCAAGTCCAGCTCAGCCCTCCTCAGGTCTAGCTCAGCCCTCCTGTGCCACTCACAAGCAGCCCTCCTCAAGTTCAGCTCAGCCCTCCTGTGTCACTCACAAGCAGCCCTCCTCAAGTCCAGGTCAGCCCTCCTGTGTCACTCACAAGCAGCCCTCCTCAAGTCCAGCTCAGCACTCCTGAGGTCTAGCTCAGCCCTCCTGTGTCACTCACAAGCAGCCCTCCTCAAGTCCAGCTCAACCCACCTCAGGTCTAGCTCAGCCCTCCTGTGTCACTCACAAGCAGCCCTCCTCAAGTCCAGCTCAGCCCTCCTCAAGTGCAGCTCAGCCCTCCTGTGCCTCTCACAAGCAGCCCTCCTCAAGTTCAGCTCAGCCCTCCTGTGTCACTCACAAGCAGCCCTCCTCAAGTCCAGCTCAGCCCTCCTGTGCCACTCACAAGCAGCCCTCCTCAAGTTCAGCTCAGCCCTCCTGTGTCACTCACAAGCAGCCCTCCTCAAGTCCAGGTCAGCCCTCCTGTGTCACTCACAAGCAGCCCTCCTCAAGTCCAGCTCAGCACTCCTCAGGTCTAGCTCAGCCCTCCTGTGTCACTCACAAGCAGCCCTCCTCAAGTCCAGCTCAGCCCACCTCAGGTCTAGCTCAGCCCTCCTGTATCACTCACAAGCAGCCCTCCTCAAGTCCAGCTCAGCCCTCCTGTGTCACTCACAAGCAGCCCGCCTCAGGTCTAGCTCAGCCCTCCTCAGGTCTAGCTCAGCCCTCCTGTGTCACTCACAAGCAGCCCTCCTCAAGTCCAACTCAGGCCTCCTCAGGTCTAGCTCAGCCCTCCTGTGTCACTCACAAAGCAGCCCTCCTCAAGTCCAGCTCAGCACTCCTCAGGTCTAGCTCAGCCCTCCTGTGTCACTCACAAGCAGCCCTTCTCAAGTCCAGCTCAGCCCACCTCAGGTCTAGCTCAGCCCTCCTGTGTCACTCACAAGCAGCCCGCCTCAGGTCTAGCTCAGCCCTCCTCAGGTCTAGCTCAGCCCTCCTGTGTCACTCACAAGCAGCCCTCCTCAGGTCCAGCTCAGCCCTCCTCAGGTCTAGCTCAGCCCTCCTGTGTCACTCACAAGCAGCCCTCCTCAAATCCAGCTCAGCCCTCCTGTGTTACTCACAAGCAGCCTTCCTCAAGTCCAGCTCAGCCCTCCTCAGGTCTAGCTCAGCCCTCCTGTGCCACTCACAAGCAGCCCTCCTCAAGTTCAGCTCAGCCCTCCTGTGTCACTCACAAGCAGCCCTCCTCAAGTCCAGGTCAGCCCTCCTGTGTCACTCACAAGCAGCCCTCCTCAAGTCCAGCTCAGCACTCCTCAGGTCTAGCTCAGCCCTCCTGTGTCACTCACAAGCAGCCCTCCTCAAGTCCAGCTCAACCCACCTCAGGTCTAGCTCAGCCCTCCTGTGTCACTCACAAGCAGCCTTCCTCAAGTCCAACTCAGCCCTCCTCAGGTCTAGCTCAGCCCTCCTGTGTCACTCACAAGCAGCCCTCCTCAAGTCCAGCTCAGCCCTCCTCAAGTCCAGCTCAGCCCTCCTGTGCCTCTCACAAGCAGCCCTCCTCAAGTTCAGCTCAGCCCTCCTGTGTCACTCACAAGCAGCCCTCCTCAAGTCCAGCTCAGCCCTCCTGTGCCACTCACAAGCAGCCCTCCTCAAGTTCAGCTCAGCCCTCCTGTGTCACTCACAAGCAGCCCTCCTCAAGTCCAGGTCAGCCCTCCTGTGTCACTCACAAGCAGCCCTCCTCAAGTCCAGCTCAGCACTCCTCAGGTCTAGCTCAGCCCTCCTGTGTCACTCACAAGCAGCCCTCCTCAAGTCCAGCTCAGCCCACCTCAGGTCTAGCTCAGCCCTCCTGTGTCACTCACAAGCAGCCCTCCTCAAGTCCAGCTCAGCCCTCCTGTGTCACTCACAAGCAGCCCTCCTCAAGTCCAGCTCAGCCCTCCTCAGCTCTAGCTCAGCCCTCCTGTGTCACTCACAAGCAGCCCCCCTCAAGTCCAGCTCAGCCCTCCTGTGTCACTCACAAGCAGCCCGCCTCAGGTCTAGCTCAGCCCTCCTGTGTCACTCACAAGCAGCCCTCCTCAGGGCCAGCTCAGCCCTCCTCAGGTCTAGCTCAGCCCTCCTGTGTCACTCACAAGCAGCCCTCCTCAAGTCCAGCTCAGCCCTCCTGTGTTACTCACAAGCAGCCTTCCTCAAGTCCAGCTCAGCCCTCCTCAGGTCTAGCTCAGCCCTCCTGTGCCACTCACAAGCAGCCCTCCTCAAGTTCAGCTCAGCCCTCCTGTGCCACTCACAAGCAGCCCTCCTCAAGTCCAGGTCAGCCCTCCTGTGTCACTCACAAGCAGCCCTCCTCAAGTCCAGCTCAGCACTCCTCAGGTCTAGCTCAGCCCTCCTGTGTCACTCACAAGCAGCCCTCCTCAAGTCCAGCTCAGCCCACCTCAGGTCTAGCTCAGCCCTCCTGTGTCACTCACAAGCAGCCCTCCTCAAGTCCAGCTCAGCCCTCCTGTGTCACTCACAAGCAGCCCGCCTCAGGTCTAGCTCAGCCCTCCTCAGGTCTAGCTCAGCCCTCCTGTGTCACTCACAAGCAGCCCTCCTCAAGTCCAACTCAGGCCTCCTCAGGTCTAGCTCAGCCCTCCTGTGTCACTCACAAGCAGCCCTCCTCAAGTCCAGCTCAGCCCTCCTGTGTTACTCACAAGCAGCCCACCTCAAGTCCAGCTCAGCACTCCTCAGCTCTAGCTCAGCCCTCCTGTGTCACTCACAAGCAGCCCTCCTCAAGTCCAGCTCAGCCCACCTCAGGTCTAGCTCAGCCCTCCTGTATCACTCACAAGCAGCCCTCCTCAAGTCCAGCTCAGCCCTCCTGTGTCACTCACAAGCAGCCCGCCTCAGGTCTAGCTCAGCCCTCCTCAGGTCTAGCTCAGCCCTCCTGTGTCACTCACAAGCAGCCCTCCTCAAGTCCAACTCAGGCCTCCTCAGGTCTAGCTCAGCCCTCCTGTGTCACTCACAAGCAGCCCTCCTCAAGTCCAGCTCAGCACTCCTCAGGTCTAGCTCAGCCCTCCTGTGTCACTCACAAGCAGCCCGCCTCAGGTCTAGCTCAGCCCTCCTCAGGTCTAGCTCAGCCCTCCTGTGTCACTCACAAGCAGCCCTCCTCAAGTCCAACTCAGGCCTCCTCAGGTCTAGCTCAGCCCTCCTGTGTCACTCACAAGCAGCCCTCCTCAAGTCCAGCTCAGCCCTCCTGTGTTACTCACAAGCAGCCCACCTCAAGTCCAGCTCAGCACTCCTCAGGTCTAGCTCAGCCCTCCTGTGTCACTCACAAGCAGCCCTCCTCAAGTCCAGCTCAGCCCACCTCAGGTCCAGCTCAGCCCACCTCAGGTCTAGCTCAGCCCTCCTGTGTCACTCACAAGCAGCCCGCCTCAGGTCTAGCTCAGCCCTCCTCAGGTCTAGCTCAGCCCTCCTGTGTCACTCACAAGCAGCCCTCCTCAAGTCCAGCTCAGCCCTCCTGTGTCACTCACAAGCAGCCCGCCTCAGGTCTAGCTCAGCCCTCCTCAGGTCTAGCTCAGCCCTCCTGTGTCACTCACAAGCAGCCCTCCTCAAGTCCAACTCAGGCCTCCTCAGGTCTAGCTCAGCCCTCCTGTGTCACTCACAAGCAGCCCTCCTCAAGTCCAGCTCAGCACTCCTCAGGTCTAGCTCAGCCCTCCTGTGTCACTCACAAGCAGCCCGCCTCAGGTCTAGCTCAGCCCTCCTCAGGTCTAGCTCAGCCCTCCTGTGTCACTCACAAGCAGCCCTCCTCAAGTCCAACTCAGGCCTCCTCAGGTCTAGCTCAGCCCTCCTGTGTCACTCACAAGCAGCCCTCCTCAAGTCCAGCTCAGCCCTCCTGTGTCACTCACAAGCAGCCCGCCTCAGGTCTAGCTCAGCCCTCCTGTGTCACTCACAAGCAGCCCTCCTCAAGTCCAACTCAGGCCTCCTCAGGTCTAGCTCAGCCCTCCTGTGTCACTCACAAGCAGCCCTCCTCAAGTCCAGCTCAGCCCTCCTGTGTTACTCACAAGCAGCCCACCTCAAGTCCAGCTCAGCACTCCTCAGGTCTAGCTCAGCCCTCCTGTGTCACTCACAAGCAGCCCTCCTCAAGTCCAGCTCAGCCCTCCTGTGTCACTCACAAGCAGCCCTCCTCAAGTCCAGCTCAGCCCTCCTGTGTCACTCACAAGCAGCCCTCCTCAAGTCCAGGTCAGCCCTCCTGTGTCACTCACAAGCAGCCCTCCTCAAGTCCAGCTCAGCACTCCTCAGGTCTAGCTCAGCCCTCCTGTGTCACTCACAAGCAGCCCTCCTCAAGTCCAGCTCAGCCCACCTCAGGTCTAGCTCAGCCCTCCTGTGTCACTCACAAGCAGCCCTCCTCAAGTCCAGCTCAGCCCTCCTGTGTCACTCACAAGCAGCCCGCCTCAGGTCTAGCTCAGCCCTCCTCAGGTCTAGCTCAGCCCTCCTGTGTCACTCACAAGCAGCCCTCCTCAAATCCAGCTCAGCCCTCCTGTGTTACTCACAAGCAGCCTTCCTCAAGTCCAGCTCAGCCCTCCTCAGGTCTAGCTCAGCCCTCCTGTGCCACTCACAAGCAGCCCTCCTCAAGTTCAGCTCAGCCCTCCTGTGTCACTCACAAGCAGCCCTCCTCAAGTCCAGGTCAGCCCTCCTGTGTCACTCACAAGCAGCCCTCCTCAAGTCCAGCTCAGCACTCCTCAGGTCTAGCTCAGCCCTCCTGTGTCACTCACAAGCAGCCCTCCTCAAGTCCAGCTCAACCCACCTCAGGTCTAGCTCAGCCCTCCTGTGTCACTCACAAGCAGCCCTCCTCAAGTCCAGCTCAGCCCTCCTCAAGTCCAGCTCAGCCCTCCTGTGCCTCTCACAAGCAGCCCTCCTCAAGTTCAGCTCAGCCCTCCTGTGTCACTCACAAGCAGCCCTCCTCAAGTCCAGCTCAGCCCTCCTGTGCCACTCACAAGCAGCCCTCCTCAAGTTCAGCTCAGCCCTCCTGTGTCACTCACAAGCAGCCCTCCTCAAGTCCAGGTCAGCCCTCCTGTGTCACTCACAAGCAGCCCTCCTCAAGTCCAGCTCAGCACTCCTCAGGTCTAGCTCAGCCCTCCTGTGTCACTCACAAGCAGCCCTCCTCAAGTCCAGCTCAGCCCACCTCAGGTCTAGCTCAGCCCTCCTGTGTCACTCACAAGCAGCCCTCCTCAAGTCCAGCTCAGCCCTCCTGTGTCACTCACAAGCAGCCCGCCTCAGGTCTAGCTCAGCCCTCCTCAGGTCTAGCTCAGCCCTCCTGTGTCACTCACAAGCAGCCCTCCTCAAGTCCAACTCAGGCCTCCTCAGGTCTAGCTCAGCCCTCCTGTGTCACTCACAAGCAGCCCTCCTCAAGTCCAGCTCAGCCCTCCTGTGTTACTCACAAGCAGCCCACCTCAAGTCCAGCTCAGCACTCCTCAGGTCTAGCTCAGCCCTCCTGTGTCACTCACAAGCAGCCCTCCTCAAGTCCAGCTCAGCCCACCTCAGGTCCAGCTCAGCCCACCTCAGGTCTAGCTCAGCCCTCCTGTGTCACTCACAAGCAGCCCTCCTCAAGTCCAGCTCAGCCCTCCTGTGTCACTCACAAGCAGCCCGCCTCAGGTCTAGCTCAGCCCTCCTCAGGTCTAGCTCAGCCCTCCTGTGTCACTCACAAGCAGCCCTCCTCAAGTCCAGCTCAGCCCTCCTGTGTCACTCACAAGCAGCCCGCCTCAGGTCTAGCTCAGCCCTCCTCAGGTCTAGCTCAGCCCTCCTGTGCCACTCACAAGCAGCCCTCCTCAAGTCCAGGTCAGCCCTCCTGTGTCACTCATAAGCAGCCCTCCTCAAGTCCAGCTCAGCACTCCTCAGGTCTAGCTCAGCCCTCCTCAAGTCCAGCTCAGCCCACCTCAGGTCTAGCTCAGCCCTCCTGTGTCACTCACAAGCAGCCTTCCTCAAGTCCAACTCAGCCCTCCTCAGGTCTAGCTCAGCCCTCCTGTGTCACTCACAAGCAGCCCTCCTCAAGTCCAGCTCAGCCCTCCTCAGGTCTAGCTCAGCCCTCCTGTGTCACTCACAAGCAGCCCCCCTCAAGTCCAGCTCAGCCCTCCTGTGTCACTCACAAGCAGCCCGCCTCAGGTCTAGCTCAGCCCTCCTGTGTCACTCACAAGCAGCCCTCCTCAGGGCCAGCTCAGCCCTCCTCAGGTCTAGCTCAGCCCTCCTGTGTCACTCACAAGCAGCCCTCCTCAAGTCCAGCTCAGCCCTCCTGTGTTACTCACAAGCAGCCTTCCTCAAGTCCAGCTCAGCCCTCCTCAGGTCTAGCTCAGCCCTCCTGTGTCACTCACAAGCAGCCCTCCTCAAGTCCAGCTCAGCCCTCCTGTGTCACTCACAAGCAGCCCTCCTCAAGTCCAGCTCAGCCCACCTCAGGTCCAGCTCAGCCCTCCTCAAGTCCAGGTCAGCCCTCCTGTGTCACTCACAAGCAGCCCTCCTCAAGTCCAGCTCAGCCCTCCTGTGTCACTCACAAGCAGCCCGCCTCAGGTCTAGCTCAGCCCTCCTCAGGTCTAGCTCAGCCCTCCTGTGTCACTCACAAGCAGCCCTCCTCAAGTCCAACTCAGGCCTCCTCAGGTCTAGCTCAGCCCTCCTGTGTCACTCACAAGCAGCCCTCCTCAAGTCCAGCTCAGCCCTCCTCAGGTCTAGCTCAGCCCTCCTGTGTCACTCACAAGCAGCCCCCCTCAAGTCCAGCTCAGCCCTCCTGTGTCACTCACAAGCAGCCCGCCTCAGGTCTAGCTCAGCCCTCCTGTGTCACTCACAAGCAGCCCTCCTCAGGGCCAGCTCAGCCCTCCTCAGGTCTAGCTCAGCCCTCCTGTGTCACTCACAAGCAGCCCTCCTCAAGTCCAGCTCAGCCCTCCTGTGTTACTCACAAGCAGCCTTCCTCAAGTCCAGCTCAGCCCTCCTCAGGTCTAGCTCAGCCCTCCTGTGTCACTCACAAGCAGCCCTCCTCAAGTCCAGCTCAGCCCTCCTGTGCCATTCACAAGCAGCCCTCCTCAAGTTCAGCTCAGCCCTCCTGTGCCACTCACAAGCAGCCCTCCTCAAGTCCAGGTCAGCCCTCCTGTGTCACTCACAAGCAGCCCTCCTCAAGTCCAGCTCAGCACTCCTCAGGTCTAGCTCAGCCCTCCTGTGTCACTCACAAGCAGCCCTCCTCAAGTCCAGCTCAGCCCACCTCAGGTCTAGCTCAGCCCTCCTGTGTCACTCACAAGCAGCCCTCCTCAAGTCCAGCTCAGCCCTCCTGTGTCACTCACAAGCAGCCCGCCTCAGGTCTAGCTCAGCCCTCCTCAGGTCTAGCTCAGCCCTCCTGTGTCACTCACAAGCAGCCCTCCTCAAGTCCAACTCAGGCCTCCTCAGGTCTAGCTCAGCCCTCCTGTGTCACTCACAAGCAGCCCTCCTCAAGTCCAGCTCAGCCCTCCTGTGTTACTCACAAGCAGCCCACCTCAAGTCCAGCTCAGCACTCCTCAGCTCTAGCTCAGCCCTCCTGTGTCACTCACAAGCAGCCCTCCTCAAGTCCAGCTCAGCCCACCTCAGGTCTAGCTCAGCCCTCCTGTATCACTCACAAGCAGCCCTCCTCAAGTCCAGCTCAGCCCTCCTGTGTCACTCACAAGCAGCCCGCCTCAGGTCTAGCTCAGCCCTCCTCAGGTCTAGCTCAGCCCTCCTGTGTCACTCACAAGCAGCCCTCCTCAAGTCCAACTCAGGCCTCCTCAGGTCTAGCTCAGCCCTCCTGTGTCACTCACAAGCAGCCCTCCTCAAGTCCAGCTCAGCACTCCTCAGGTCTAGCTCAGCCCTCCTGTGTCACTCACAAGCAGCCCGCCTCAGGTCTAGCTCAGCCCTCCTCAGGTCTAGCTCAGCCCTCCTGTGTCACTCACAAGCAGCCCTCCTCAAGTCCAACTCAGGCCTCCTCAGGTCTAGCTCAGCCCTCCTGTGTCACTCACAAGCAGCCCTCCTCAAGTCCAGCTCAGCCCTCCTGTGTTACTCACAAGCAGCCCACCTCAAGTCCAGCTCAGCACTCCTCAGGTCTAGCTCAGCCCTCCTGTGTCACTCACAAGCAGCCCTCCTCAAGTCCAGCTCAGCCCACCTCAGGTCCAGCTCAGCCCACCTCAGGTCTAGCTCAGCCCTCTTGTGTCACTCACAAGCAGCCCTCCTCAAGTCCAGCTCAGCCCTCCTGTGTCACTCACAAGCAGCCCGCCTCAGGTCTAGCTCAGCCCTCCTCAGGTCTAGCTCAGCCCTCCTGTGTCACTCACAAGCAGCCCTCCTCAAGTCCAACTCAGCCCTCCTGTGTCACTCACAAGCAGCCCTCTTCAGGTCCAGCTCAGCCCTCCTCAGGTCTAGCTCAGCCCTCCTGTGTCACTCACAAGCAGCCCTCCTCAAGTCCAGCTCAGCCCTCCTGTGTTACTCACAAGCAGCCTTCCTCAAGTCGAGCTCAGCCCTCCTCAGGTCTAGCTCAGCCCTCCTGTGCCACTCACAAGCAGCCCTCCTCAAGTTCAGCTCAGCCCTCCTGTGTCACTCACAAGCAGCCCTCCTCAAGTCCAGCTCAGCCCTCCTGTGTTACTCACAAGCAGCCTTCCTCAAGTCCAGCTCAGCCCTCCTCAGGTCTAGCTCAGCCCTCCTGTGCCACTCACAAGCAGCCCTCCTCAAGTTCAGCTCAGCCCTCCTGTGTCACTCACAAGCAGCCCTCCTCAAGTCCAGGTCAGCCCTCCTGTGTCACTCACAAGCAGCCCTCCTCAAGTCCAGCTCAGCACTCCTCAGGTCTAGCTCAGCCCTCCTGTGTCGCTCACAAGCAGCCCTCCTCAGGTCCAGCTCAGCCCTCCTCAGGTCTAGCTCAGCCCTCCTGTGTCACTCACAAGCAGCCCTCCTCAAGTCCAGCTCAGCCCTCCTGTGTTACTCACAACCAGCCTTCCTCAAGTCCAGCTCAGCCCTCCTCAGGTCAAGCTCAGCCCTCCTGTGCCACTCACAAGCAGCCCTCCTCAAGTTCAGCTCAGCCCTCCTGTGTCACTCACAAGCAGCCCTCCTCAAGTCCAGTTCAGCCCTCCTGTGTCACTCACAAGCAGCCCTCCTCAAGTCCAGCTCAGCACTCCTGAGGTCTAGCTCAGCCCTCCTGTGTCACTCACAAGCAGCCCTCCTCAAGTCCAGCTCAACCCACCTCGGGTCTAGCTCAGCCCTCCTGTGTCACTCACAAGCAGCCCTCCTCAAGTCCAGCTCAGCCCTCCTCAAGTCCAGCTCAGCCCTCCTGTGCCTCTCACAAGCAGCCCTCCTCAAGTTCAGCTCAGCCCTCCTGTGTCACTCACAAGCAGCCCTCCTCAAGTCCAGCTCAGCCCTCCTGTGCCACTCACAAGCAGCCCTCCTCAAGTTCAGCTCAGCCCTCCTGTGTCACTCACAAGCAGCCCTCCTCAAGTCCAGGTCAGCCCTCCTGTGTCACTCACAAGCAGCCCTCCTCAAGTCCAGCTCAGCACTCCTCAGGTCTAGCTCAGCCCTCCTGTGTCACTCACAAGCAGCCCTCCTCAAGTCCAGCTCAGCCCACCTCAGGTCTAGCTCAGCCCTCCTGTGTCACTCACAAGCAGCCCTCCTCAAGTCCAGCTCAGCCCTCCTGTGTCACTCACAAGCAGCCCGCCTCAGGTCTAGCTCAGCCCTCCTCAGGTCTAGCTCAGCCCTCCTGTGTCACTCACAAGCAGCCCTCCTCAAATCCAGCTCAGCCCTCCTGTGTTACTCACAAGCAGCCTTCCTCAAGTCCAGCTCAGCCCTCCTCAGGTCTAGCTCAGCCCTCCTGTGCCACTCACAAGCAGCCCTCCTCAAGTTCAGCTCAGCCCTCCTGTGTCACTCACAAGCAGCCCTCTTCAAGTCCAGGTCAGCCCTCCTGTGTCACTCACAAGCAGCCCTCCTCAAGTCCAGCTCAGCACTCCTCAGGTCTAGCTCAGCCCTCCTGTGTCACTCACAAGCAGCCCTCCTCAAGTCCAGCTCAACCCACCTCAGGTCTAGCTCAGCCCTCCTGTGTCACTCACAAGCAGCCTTCCTCAAGTCCAACTCAGCCCTCCTCAGGTCTAGCTCAGCCCTCCTGTGTCACTCACAAGCAGCCCTCCTCAAGTCCAGCTCAGCCCTCCTCAAGTCCAGCTCAGCCCTCCTGTGCCTCTCACAAGCAGCCCTCCTCAAGTTCAGCTCAGCCCTCCTGTGTCACTCACAAGCAGCCCTCCTCAAGTCCAGCTCAGCCCTCCTGTGCCACTCACAAGCAGCCCTCCTCAAGTTCAGCTCAGCCCTCCTGTGTCACTCACAAGCAGCCCTCCTCAAGTCCAGGTCAGCCCTCCTGTGTCACTCACAAGCAGCCCTCCTCAAGTCCAGCTCAGCACTCCTCAGGTCTAGCTCAGCCTTCCTGTGTCACTCACAAGCAGCCCTCCTCAAGTCCAGCTCAGCCCACCTCAGGTCTAGCTCAGCCCTCCTGTGTCACTCACAAGCAGCCCTCCTCAAGTCCAGCTCAGCCCTCCTGTGTCACTCACAAGCAGCCCGCCTCAGGTCTAGCTCAGCCCTCCTCAGGTCTAGCTCAGCCCTCCTCAGGTCTAGCTCAGCCCTCCTGTGTCACTCACAAGCAGCCCTCCTCAAGTCCAACTCAGGCCTCCTCAGGTCTAGCTCAGCCCTCCTGTGTCACTCACAAGCAGCCCTCCTCAAGTCCAGCTCAGCCCTCCTGTGTTACTCACAAGCAGCCCACCTCAAGTCCAGCTCAGCACTCCTCAGGTCTAGCTCAGCCCTCCTGTGTCACTCACAAGCAGCCCTCCTCAAGTCCAGCTCAGCCCTCCTGTGTCACTCACAAGCAGCCCTCCTCAAGTCCAGCTCAGCCCTCCTGTGTCACTCACAAGCAGCCCTCCTCAAGTCCAGGTCAGCCCTCCTGTGTCACTCACAAGCAGCCCTCCTCAAGTCCAGCTCAGCACTCCTCAGGTCTAGCTCAGCCCTCCTGTGTCACTCACAAGCAGCCCTCCTCAAGTCCAGCTCAGCCCACCTCAGGTCTAGCTCAGCCCTCCTGTGTCACTCACAAGCAGCCCTCCTCAAGTCCAGCTCAGCCCTCCTGTGTCACTCACAAGCAGCCCGCCTCAGGTCTAGCTCAGCCCTCCTCAGGTCTAGCTCAGCCCTCCTGTGTCACTCACAAGCAGCCCTCCTCAAATCCAGCTCAGCCCTCCTGTGTTACTCACAAGCAGCCTTCCTCAAGTCCAGCTCAGCCCTCCTCAGGTCTAGCTCAGCCCTCCTGTGCCACTCACAAGCAGCCCTCCTCAAGTTCAGCTCAGCCCTCCTGTGTCACTCACAAGCAGCCCTCCTCAAGTCCAGGTCAGCCCTCCTGTGTCACTCACAAGCAGCCCTCCTCAAGTCCAGCTCAGCACTCCTCAGGTCTAGCTCAGCCCTCCTGTGTCACTCACAAGCAGCCCTCCTCAAGTCCAGCTCAACCCACCTCAGGTCTAGCTCAGCCCTCCTGTGTCACTCACAAGCAGCCCTCCTCAAGTCCAGCTCAGCCCTCCTCAAGTCCAGCTCAGCCCTCCTGTGCCTCTCACAAGCAGCCCTCCTCAAGTTCAGCTCAGCCCTCCTGTGTCACTCACAAGCAGCCCTCCTCAAGTCCAGCTCAGCCCTCCTGTGCCACTCACAAGCAGCCCTCCTCAAGTTCAGCTCAGCCCTCCTGTGTCACTCACAAGCAGCCCTCCTCAAGTCCAGGTCAGCCCTCCTGTGTCACTCACAAGCAGCCCTCCTCAAGTCCAGCTCAGCACTCCTCAGGTCTAGCTCAGCCCTCCTGTGTCACTCACAAGCAGCCCTCCTCAAGTCCAGCTCAGCCCACCTCAGGTCTAGCTCAGCCCTCCTGTGTCACTCACAAGCAGCCCTCCTCAAGTCCAGCTCAGCCCTCCTGTGTCACTCACAAGCAGCCCGCCTCAGGTCTAGCTCAGCCCTCCTCAGGTCTAGCTCAGCCCTCCTGTGTCACTCACAAGCAGCCCTCCTCAAGTCCAACTCAGGCCTCCTCAGGTCTAGCTCAGCCCTCCTGTGTCACTCACAAGCAGCCCTCCTGAAGTCCAGCTCAGCCCTCCTGTGTTACTCACAAGCAGCCCACCTCAAGTCCAGCTCAGCACTCCTCAGGTCTAGCTCAGCCCTCCTGTGTCACTCACAAGCAGCCCTCCTCAAGTCCAGCTCAGCCCACCTCAGGTCCAGCTCAGCCCACCTCAGGTCTAGCTCAGCCCTCCTGTGTCACTCACAAGCAGCCCTCCTCAAGTCCAGCTCAGCCCTCCTGTGTCACTCACAAGCAGCCCGCCTCAGGTCTAGCTCAGCCCTCCTCAGGTCTAGCTCAGCCCTCCTGTGTCACTCACAAGCAGCCCTCCTCAAGTCCAGCTCAGCCCTCCTGTGTCACTCACAAGCAGCCCGCCTCAGGTCTAGCTCAGCCCTCCTCAGGTCTAGCTCAGCCCTCCTGTGCCACTCACAAGCAGCCCTCCTCAAGTCCAGGTCAGCCCTCCTGTGTCACTCATAAGCAGCCCTCCTCAAGTCCAGCTCAGCACTCCTCAGGTCTAGCTCAGCCCTCCTCAAGTCCAGCTCAGCCCACCTCAGGTCTAGCTCAGCCCTCCTGTGTCACTCACAAGCAGCCTTCCTCAAGTCCAACTCAGCCCTCCTCAGGTCTAGCTCAGCCCTCCTGTGTCACTCACAAGCAGCCCTCCTCAAGTCCAGCTCAGCCCTCCTCAGGTCTAGCTCAGCCCTCCTGTGTCACTCACAAGCAGCCCCCCTCAAGTCCAGCTCAGCCCTCCTGTGTCACTCACAAGCAGCCCGCCTCAGGTCTAGCTCAGCCCTCCTGTGTCACTCACAAGCAGCCCTCCTCAGGGCCAGCTCAGCCCTCCTCAGGTCTAGCTCAGCCCTCCTGTGTCACTCACAAGCAGCCCTCCTCAAGTCCAGCTCAGCCCTCCTGTGTTACTCACAAGCAGCCTTCCTCAAGTCCAGCTCAGCCCTCCTCAGGTCTAGCTCAGCCCTCCTGTGTCACTCACAAGCAGCCCTCCTCAAGTCCAGCTCAGCCCTCCTGTGTCACTCACAAGCAGCCCTCCTCAAGTCCAGCTCAGCCCACCTCAGGTCCAGCTCAGCCCTCCTCAAGTCCAGGTCAGCCCTCCTGTGTCACTCACAAGCAGCCCTCCTCAAGTCCAGCTCAGCCCTCCTGTGTCACTCACAAGCAGCCCGCCTCAGGTCTAGCTCAGCCCTCCTCAGGTCTAGCTCAGCCCTCCTGTGTCACTCACAAGCAGCCCTCCTCAAGTCCAACTCAGGCCTCCTCAGGTCTAGCTCAGCCCTCCTGTGTCACTCACAAGCAGCCCTCCTCAAGTCCAGCTCAGCCCTCCTGTGTTACTCACAAGCAGCCCACCTCAAGTCCAGCTCAGCACTCCTCAGGTCTAGCTCAGCCCTCCTGTGTCACTCACAAGCAGCCCTCCTCAAGTCCAGCTCAGCCCACCTCAGGTCTAGCTCAGCCCTCCTGTGTCACTCACAAGCAGCCCTCCTCAAGTCCAGCTCAGCCCTCCTGTGTCACTCACAAGCAGCCCGCCTCAGGTCTAGCTCAGCCCTCCTCAGGTCTAGCTCAGCCCTCCTGTGTCACTCACAAGCAGCCCTCCTCAGGTCCAGCTCAGCCCTCCTCAGGTCTAGCTCAGCCCTCCTGTGTCACTCACAAGCAGCCCTCCTCAAGTCCAGCTCAGCCCTCCTGTGTTACTCACAACCAGCCTTCCTCAAGTCCAGCTCAGCCCTCCTCAGGTCTAGCTCAGCCCTCCTGTGCCACTCACAAGCAGCCCTCCTCAAGTTCAGCTCAGCCCTCCTGTGTCACTCACAAGCAGCCCTCCTCAAGTCCAGGTCAGCCCTCCTGTGTCACTCACAAGCAGCCCTCCTCAAGTCCAGCTCAGCACTCCTGAGGTCTAGCTCAGCCCTCCTGTGTCACTCACAAGCAGCCCTCCTCAAGTCCAGCTCAACCCACCTCAGGTCTAGCTCAGCCCTCCTGTGTCACTCACAAGCAGCCCTCCTCAAGTCCAGCTCAGCCCTCCTCAAGTGCAGCTCAGCCCTCCTGTGCCTCTCACAAGCAGCCCTCCTCAAGTTCAGCTCAGCCCTCCTGTGTCACTCACAAGCAGCCCTCCTCAAGTCCAGCTCAGCCCTCCTGTGCCACTCACAAGCAGCCCTCCTCAAGTTCAGCTCAGCCCTCCTGTGTCACTCACAAGCAGCCCTCCTCAAGTCCAGGTCAGCCCTCCTGTGTCACTCACAAGCAGCCCTCCTCAAGTCCAGCTCAGCACTCCTCAGGTCTAGCTCAGCCCTCCTGTGTCACTCACAAGCAGCCCTCCTCAAGTCCAGCTCAGCCCACCTCAGGTCTAGCTCAGCCCTCCTGTATCACTCACAAGCAGCCCTCCTCAAGTCCAGCTCAGCCCTCCTGTGTCACTCACAAGCAGCCCGCCTCAGGTCTAGCTCAGCCCTCCTCAGGTCTAGCTCAGCCCTCCTGTGTCACTCACAAGCAGCCCTCCTCAAGTCCAACTCAGGCCTCCTCAGGTCTAGCTCAGCCCTCCTGTGTCACTCACAAGCAGCCCTCCTCAAGTCCAGCTCAGCACTCCTCAGGTCTAGCTCAGCCCTCCTGTGTCACTCACAAGCAGCCCTTCTCAAGTCCAGCTCAGCCCACCTCAGGTCTAGCTCAGCCCTCCTGTGTCACTCACAAGCAGCCCGCCTCAGGTCTAGCTCAGCCCTCCTCAGGTCTAGCTCAGCCCTCCTGTGTCACTCACAAGCAGCCCTCCTCAGGTCCAGCTCAGCCCTCCTCAGGTCTAGCTCAGCCCTCCTGTGTCACTCACAAGCAGCCCTCCTCAAATCCAGCTCAGCCCTCCTGTGTTACTCACAAGCAGCCTTCCTCAAGTCCAGCTCAGCCCTCCTCAGGTCTAGCTCAGCCCTCCTGTGCCACTCACAAGCAGCCCTCCTCAAGTTCAGCTCAGCCCTCCTGTGTCACTCACAAGCAGCCCTCCTCAAGTCCAGGTCAGCCCTCCTGTGTCACTCACAAGCAGCCCTCCTCAAGTCCAGCTCAGCACTCCTCAGGTCTAGCTCAGCCCTCCTGTGTCACTCACAAGCAGCCCTCCTCAAGTCCAGCTCAACCCACCTCAGGTCTAGCTCAGCCCTCCTGTGTCACTCACAAGCAGCCTTCCTCAAGTCCAACTCAGCCCTCCTCAGGTCTAGCTCAGCCCTCCTGTGTCACTCACAAGCAGCCCTCCTCAAGTCCAGCTCAGCCCTCCTCAAGTCCAGCTCAGCCCTCCTGTGCCTCTCACAAGCAGCCCTCCTCAAGTTCAGCTCAGCCCTCCTGTGTCACTCACAAGCAGCCCTCCTCAAGTCCAGCTCAGCCCTCCTGTGCCACTCACAAGCAGCCCTCCTCAAGTTCAGCTCAGCCCTCCTGTGTCACTCACAAGCAGCCCTCCTCAAGTCCAGGTCAGCCCTCCTGTGTCACTCACAAGCAGCCCTCCTCAAGTCCAGCTCAGCACTCCTCAGGTCTAGCTCAGCCCTCCTGTGTCACTCACAAGCAGCCCTCCTCAAGTCCAGCTCAGCCCACCTCAGGTCTAGCTCAGCCCTCCTGTGTCACTCACAAGCAGCCCTCCTCAAGTCCAGCTCAGCCCTCCTGTGTCACTCACAAGCAGCCCTCCTCAAGTCCAGCTCAGCCCTCCTCAGGTCTAGCTCAGCCCTCCTGTGTCACTCACAAGCAGCCCCCCTCAAGTCCAGCTCAGCCCTCCTGTGTCACTCACAAGCAGCCCGCCTCAGGTCTAGCTCAGCCCTCCTGTGTCACTCACAAGCAGCCCTCCTCAGGGCCAGCTCAGCCCTCCTCAGGTCTAGCTCAGCCCTCCTGTGTCACTCACAAGCAGCCCTCCTCAAGTCCAGCTCAGCCCTCCTGTGTTACTCACAAGCAGCCTTCCTCAAGTCCAGCTCAGCCCTCCTCAGGTCTAGCTCAGCCCTCCTGTGTCACTCACAAGCAGCCCTCCTCAAGTCCAGCTCAGCCCGCCTCAGGTCTAGCTCAGCCCTCCTCAGGTCTAGCTCAGCCCTCCTGTGCCACTCACAAGCAGCCCTCCTCAAGTCCAGGTCAGCCCTCCTGTGTCACTCATAAGCAGCCCTACTCAAGTCCAGCTCAGCACTCCTCAGGTCTAGCTCAGCCCTCCTCAAGTCCAGCTCAGCCCACCTCAGGTCTAGCTCAGCCCTCCTGTGTCACTCACAAGCAGCCTTCCTCAAGTCCAACTCAGCCCTCCTCAGGTCTAGCTCTGCCCTCCTGTGTCACTCACAAGCAGCCCTCCTCAAGTCCAGCTCAGCCCTCCTCAGGTCTAGCTCAGCCCTCCTGTGTCACTCACAAGCAGCCCCCCTCAAGTCCAGCTCAGCCCTCCTGTGTCACTCACAAGCAGCCCGCCTCAGGTCTAGCTCAGCCCTCCTGTGTCACTCACAAGCAGCCCTCCTCAGGGCCAGCTCAGCCCTCCTCAGGTCTAGCTCAGCCCTCCTGTGTCACTCACAAGCAGCCCTCCTCAAGTCCAGCTCAGCCCTCCTGTGTTACTCACAAGCAGCCTTCCTCAAGTCCAGCTCAGCCCTCCTCAGGTCTAGCTCAGCCCTCCTGTGTCACTCACAAGCAGCCCTCCTCAAGTCCAGCTCAGCCCTCCTGTGTTACTCACAAGCAGCCCACCTCAAGTCCAGCTCAGCACTCCTCAGGTCTAGCTCAGCCCTCCTGTGTCACTCACAAGCAGCCCTCCTCAAGTCCAGCTCAGCCCACCTCAGGTCCAGCTCAGCCCTCCTCAAGTCCAGGTCAGCCCTCCTGTGTCACTCACAAGCAGCCCTCCTCAAGTCCAGCTCAGCACTCCTCAGGTCTAGCTCAGCCCTCCTGTGTCACTCACAAGCAGCCCTCCTCAAGTCCAGCTCAGCCCACCTCAGGTCTAGCTCAGCCCTCCTGTGTCACTCACAAGCAGCCCTCCTCAGGGCCAGCTCAGCCCTCCTCAGGTCTAGCTCAGCCCTCCTGTGTCACTCACAAGCAGCCCTCCTCAAGTCCAGCTCAGCCCTCCTGTGTTACTCACAAGCAGCCTTCCTCAAGTCCAGCTCAGCCCTCCTCAGGTCTAGCTCAGCCCTCCTGTGTCACTCACAAGCAGCCCTCCTCAAGTCCAGCTCAGCCCGCCTCAGGTCTAGCTCAGCCCTCCTCAGGTCTAGCTCAGCCCTCCTGTGCCACTCACAAGCAGCCCTCCTCAAGTCCAGGTCAGCCCTCCTGTGTCACTCATAAGCAGCCCTACTCAAGTCCAGCTCAGCACTCCTCAGGTCTAGCTCAGCCCTCCTCAAGTCCAGCTCAGCCCACCTCAGGTCTAGCTCAGCCCTCCTGTGTCACTCACAAGCAGCCTTCCTCAAGTCCAACTCAGCCCTCCTCAGGTCTAGCTCTGCCCTCCTGTGTCACTCACAAGCAGCCCTCCTCAAGTCCAGCTCAGCCCTCCTCAGGTCTAGCTCAGCCCTCCTGTGTCACTCACAAGCAGCCCCCCTCAAGTCCAGCTCAGCCCTCCTGTGTCACTCACAAGCAGCCCGCCTCAGGTCTAGCTCAGCCCTCCTGTGTCACTCACAAGCAGCCCTCCTCAGGGCCAGCTCAGCCCTCCTCAGGTCTAGCTCAGCCCTCCTGTGTCACTCACAAGCAGCCCTCCTCAAGTCCAGCTCAGCCCTCCTGTGTTACTCACAAGCAGCCTTCCTCAAGTCCAGCTCAGCCCTCCTCAGGTCTAGCTCAGCCCTCCTGTGTCACTCACAAGCAGCCCTCCTCAAGTCCAGCTCAGCCCTCCTGTGTTACTCACAAGCAGCCCACCTCAAGTCCAGCTCAGCACTCCTCAGGTCTAGCTCAGCCCTCCTGTGTCACTCACAAGCAGCCCTCCTCAAGTCCAGCTCAGCCCACCTCAGGTCCAGCTCAGCCCTCCTCAAGTCCAGGTCAGCCCTCCTGTGTCACTCACAAGCAGCCCTCCTCAAGTCCAGCTCAGCCCTCCTGTGTCACTCACAAGCAGCCCGCCTCAGGTCTAGCTCAGCCCTCCTCAGGTCTAGCTCAGCCCTCCTGTGTCACTCACAAGCAGCCCTCCTCAAGTCCAACTCAGGCCTCCTCAGGTCTAGCTCAGCCCTCCTGTGTCACTCACAAGCAGCCCTCCTCAAGTCCAGCTCAGCCCTCCTGTGTTACTCACAAGCAGCCCACCTCAAGTCCAGCTCAGCACTCCTCAGGTCTAGCTCAGCCCTCCTGTGTCACTCACAAGCAGCCCTCCTCAAGTCCAGCTCAGCCCACCTCAGGTCTAGCTCAGCCCTCCTGTGTCACTCACAAGCAGCCCTCCTCAAGTCCAGCTCAGCCCTCCTGTGTCACTCACAAGCAGCCCGCCTCAGGTCTAGGTCAGCCCTCCTCAGGTCTAGCTCAGCCCTCCTGTGTCACTCACAAGCAGCCCTCCTCAGGTCCAGCTCAGCCCTCCTCAGGTCTAGCTCAGCCCTCCTGTGTCACTCACAAGCAGCCCTCCTCAAGTCCAGCTCAGCCCTCCTGTGTTACTCACAACCAGCCTTCCTCAAGTCCAGCTCAGCCCTCCTCAGGTCTAGCTCAGCCCTCCTGTGCCACTCACAAGCAGCCCTCCTCAAGTTCAGCTCAGCCCTCCTGTGTCACTCACAAGCAGCCCTCCTCAAGTCCAGGTCAGCCCTCCTGTGTCACTCACAAGCAGCCCTCCTCAAGTCCAGCTCAGCACTCCTGAGGTCTAGCTCAGCCCTCCTGTGTCACTCACAAGCAGCCCTCCTCAAGTCCAGCTCAACCCACCTCAGGTCTAGCTCAGCCCTCCTGTGTCACTCACAAGCAGCCCTCCTCAAGTCCAGCTCAGCCCTCCTCAAGTGCAGCTCAGCCCTCCTGTGCCTCTCACAAGCAGCCCTCGTCAAGTTCAGCTCAGCCCTCCTGTGTCACTCACAAGCAGCCCTCCTCAAGTCCAGCTCAGCCCTCCTGTGCCACTCACAAGCAGCCCTCCTCAAGTTCAGCTCAGCCCTCCTGTGTCACTCACAAGCAGCCCTCCTCAAGTCCAGGTCAGCCCTCCTGTGTCACTCACAAGCAGCCCTCCTCAAGTCCAGCTCAGCACTCCTCAGGTCTAGCTCAGCCCTCCTGTGTCACTCACAAGCAGCCCTCCTCAAGTCCAGCTCAGCCCACCTCAGGTCTAGCTCAGCCCTCCTGTGTCACTCACAAGCAGCCCTCCTCAAGTCCAGCTCAGCCCTCCTGTGTCACTCACAAGCAGCCCGCCTCAGGTCTAGCTCAGCCCTCCTCAGGTCTAGCTCAGCCCTCCTGTGTCACTCACAAGCAGCCCTCCTCAAGTCCAACTCAGGCCTCCTCAGGTCTAGCTCAGCCCTCCTGTGTCACTCACAAGCAGCCCTCCTCAAGTCCAGCTCAGCACTCCTCAGGTCTAGCTCAGCCCTCCTCAAGTCCAGCTCAGCCCACCTCAGGTCTAGCTCAGCCCTCCTGTGTCACTCACAAGCAGCCCTCCTCAAGTCCAGCTCAGCCCTCCTCAAGTCCAGCTCAGCCCTCCTGTGCCTCTCACAAGCAGCCCTCCTCAAGTTCAGCTCAGCCCTCCTGTGTCACTCACAAGCAGCCCTCCTCAAGTCCAGCTCAGCCCTCCTGTGCCACTCACAAGCAGCCCTCCTCAAGTTCAGCTCAGCCCTCCTGTGTCACTCACAAGCAGCCCTCCTCAAGTCCAGGTCAGCCCTCCTGTGTCACTCACAAGCAGCCCTCCTCAAGTCCAGCTCAGCACTCCTCAGGTCTAGCTCAGCCCTCCTGTGTCACTCACAAGCAGCCCTCCTCAAGTCCAGCTCAGCCCACCTCAGGTCTAGCTCAGCCCTCCTGTGTCACTCACAAGCAGCCCTCCTCAAGTCCAGCTCAGCCCTCCTGTGTCACTCACAAGCAGCCCGCCTCAGGTCTAGCTCAGCCCTCCTCAGGTCTAGCTCAGCCCTCCTGTGTCACTCACAAGCAGCCCTCCTCAAATCCAGCTCAGCCCTCCTGTGTTACTCACAAGCAGCCTTCCTCAAGTCCAGCTCAGCCCTCCTCAGGTCTAGCTCAGCCCTCCTGTGCCACTCACAAGCAGCCCTCCTCAAGTTCAGCTCAGCCCTCCTGTGTCACTCACAAGCAGCCCTCTTCAAGTCCAGGTCAGCCCTCCTGTGTCACTCACAAGCAGCCCTCCTCAAGTCCAGCTCAGCACTCCTCAGGTCTAGCTCAGCCCTCCTGTGTCACTCACAAGCAGCCCTCCTCAAGTCCAGCTCAACCCACCTCAGGTCTAGCTCAGCCCTCCTGTGTCACTCACAAGCAGCCTTCCTCAAGTCCAACTCAGCCCTCCTCAGGTCTAGCTCAGCCCTCCTGTGTCACTCACAAGCAGCCCTCCTCAAGTCCAGCTCAGCCCTCCTCAAGTCCAGCTCAGCCCTCCTGTGCCTCTCACAAGCAGCCCTCCTCAAGTTCAGCTCAGCCCTCCTGTGTCACTCACAAGCAGCCCTCCTCAAGTCCAGCTCAGCCCTCCTGTGCCACTCACAAGCAGCCCTCCTCAAGTTCAGCTCAGCCCTCCTGTGTCACTCACAAGCAGCCCTCCTCAAGTCCAGGTCAGCCCTCCTGTGTCACTCACAAGCAGCCCTCCTCAAGTCCAGCTCAGCACTCCTCAGGTCTAGCTCAGCCCTCCTGTGTCACTCACAAGCAGCCCTCCTCAAGTCCAGCTCAGCCCACCTCAGGTCTAGCTCAGCCCTCCTGTGTCACTCACAAGCAGCCCTCCTCAAGTCCAGCTCAGCCCTCCTGTGTCACTCACAAGCAGCCCGCCTCAGGTCTAGCTCAGCCCTCCTCAGGTCTAGCTCAGCCCTCCTGTGTCACTCACAAGCAGCCCTCCTCAAGTCCAACTCAGGCCTCCTCAGGTCTAGCTCAGCCCTCCTGTGTCACTCACAAGCAGCCCTCCTCAAGTCCAGCTCAGCCCTCCTGTGTTACTCACAAGCAGCCCACCTCAAGTCCAGCTCAGCACTCCTCAGGTCTAGCTCAGCCCTCCTGTGTCACTCACAAGCAGCCCTCCTCAAGTCCAGCTCAGCCCTCCTGTGTCACTCACAAGCAGCCCTCCTCAAGTCCAGCTCAGCCCTCCTGTGTCACTCACAAGCAGCCCTCCTCAAGTCCAGGTCAGCCCTCCTGTGTCACTCACAAGCAGCCCTCCTCAAGTCCAGCTCAGCACTCCTCAGGTCTAGCTCAGCCCTCCTGTGTCACTCACAAGCAGCCCTCCTCAAGTCCAGCTCAGCCCACCTCAGGTCTAGCTCAGCCCTCCTGTGTCACTCACAAGCAGCCCTCCTCAAGTCCAGCTCAGCCCTCCTGTGTCACTCACAAGCAGCCCGCCTCAGGTCTAGCTCAGCCCTCCTCAGGTCTAGCTCAGCCCTCCTGTGTCACTCACAAGCAGCCCTCCTCAAATCCAGCTCAGCCCTCCTGTGTTACTCACAAGCAGCCTTCCTCAAGTCCAGCTCAGCCCTCCTCAGGTCTAGCTCAGCCCTCCTGTGCCACTCACAAGCAGCCCTCCTCAAGTTCAGCTCAGCCCTCCTGTGTCACTCACAAGCAGCCCTCCTCAAGTCCAGGTCAGCCCTCCTGTGTCACTCACAAGCAGCCCTCCTCAAGTCCAGCTCAGCACTCCTCAGGTCTAGCTCAGCCCTCCTGTGTCACTCACAAGCAGCCCTCCTCAAGTCCAGCTCAACCCACCTCAGGTCTAGCTCAGCCCTCCTGTGTCACTCACAAGCAGCCCTCCTCAAGTCCAGCTCAGCCCTCCTCAAGTCCAGCTCAGCCCTCCTGTGCCTCTCACAAGCAGCCCTCCTCAAGTTCAGCTCAGCCCTCCTGTGTCACTCACAAGCAGCCCTCCTCAAGTCCAGCTCAGCCCTCCTGTGCCACTCACAAGCAGCCCTCCTCAAGTTCAGCTCAGCCCTCCTGTGTCACTCACAAGCAGCCCTCCTCAAGTCCAGGTCAGCCCTCCTGTGTCACTCACAAGCAGCCCTCCTCAAGTCCAGCTCAGCACTCCTCAGGTCTAGCTCAGCCCTCCTGTGTCACTCACAAGCAGCCCTCCTCAAGTCCAGCTCAGCCCACCTCAGGTCTAGCTCAGCCCTCCTGTGTCACTCACAAGCAGCCCTCCTCAAGTCCAGCTCAGCCCTCCTGTGTCACTCACAAGCAGCCCGCCTCAGGTCTAGCTCAGCCCTCCTCAGGTCTAGCTCAGCCCTCCTGTGTCACTCACAAGCAGCCCTCCTCAAGTCCAACTCAGGCCTCCTCAGGTCTAGCTCAGCCCTCCTGTGTCACTCACAAGCAGCCCTCCTCAAGTCCAGCTCAGCCCTCCTGTGTTACTCACAAGCAGCCCACCTCAAGTCCAGCTCAGCACTCCTCAGGTCTAGCTCAGCCCTCCTGTGTCACTCACAAGCAGCCCTCCTCAAGTCCAGCTCAGCCCACCTCAGGTCCAGCTCAGCCCACCTCAGGTCTAGCTCAGCCCTCCTGTGTCACTCACAAGCAGCCCTCCTCAAGTCCAGCTCAGCCCTCCTGTGTCACTCACAAGCAGCCCGCCTCAGGTCTAGCTCAGCCCTCCTCAGGTCTAGCTCAGCCCTCCTGTGTCACTCACAAGCAGCCCTCCTCAAGTCCAGCTCAGCCCTCCTGTGTCACTCACAAGCAGCCCGCCTCAGGTCTAGCTCAGCCCTCCTCAGGTCTAGCTCAGCCCTCCTGTGCCACTCACAAGCAGCCCTCCTCAAGTCCAGGTCAGCCCTCCTGTGTCACTCATAAGCAGCCCTCCTCAAGTCCAGCTCAGCACTCCTCAGGTCTAGCTCAGCCCTCCTCAAGTCCAGCTCAGCCCACCTCAGGTCTAGCTCAGCCCTCCTGTGTCACTCACAAGCAGCCTTCCTCAAGTCCAACTCAGCCCTCCTCAGGTCTAGCTCAGCCCTCCTGTGTCACTCACAAGCAGCCCTCCTCAAGTCCAGCTCAGCCCTCCTCAGGTCTAGCTCAGCCCTCCTGTGTCACTCACAAGCAGCCCCCCTCAAGTCCAGCTCAGCCCTCCTGTGTCACTCACAAGCAGCCCGCCTCAGGTCTAGCTCAGCCCTCCTGTGTCACTCACAAGCAGCCCTCCTCAGGGCCAGCTCAGCCCTCCTCAGGTCTAGCTCAGCCCTCCTGTGTCACTCACAAGCAGCCCTCCTCAAGTCCAGCTCAGCCCTCCTGTGTTACTCACAAGCAGCCTTCCTCAAGTCCAGCTCAGCCCTCCTCAGGTCTAGCTCAGCCCTCCTGTGTCACTCACAAGCAGCCCTCCTCAAGTCCAGCTCAGCCCTCCTGTGTCACTCACAAGCAGCCCTCCTCAAGTCCAGCTCAGCCCACCTCAGGTCCAGCTCAGCCCTCCTCAAGTCCAGGTCAGCCCTCCTGTGTCACTCACAAGCAGCCCTCCTCAAGTCCAGCTCAGCCCTCCTGTGTCACTCACAAGCAGCCCGCCTCAGGTCTAGCTCAGCCCTCCTCAGGTCTAGCTCAGCCCTCCTGTGTCACTCACAAGCAGCCCTCCTCAAGTCCAACTCAGGCCTCCTCAGGTCTAGCTCAGCCCTCCTGTGTCACTCACAAGCAGCCCTCCTCAAGTCCAGCTCAGCCCTCCTGTGTTACTCACAAGCAGCCCTCCTCAGGGCCAGCTCAGCCCTCCTCAGGTCTAGCTCAGCCCTCCTGTGTCACTCACAAGCAGCCCTCCTCAAGTCCAGCTCAGCCCTCCTGTGTTACTCACAAGCAGCCTTCCTCAAGTCCAGCTCAGCCCTCCTCAGGTCTAGCTCAGCCCTCCTGTGTCACTCACAAGCAGCCCTCCTCAAGTCCAGCTCAGCCCTCCTGTGTCACTCACAAGCAGCCCTCCTCAAGTCCAGCTCAGCCCACCTCAGGTCCAGCTCAGCCCTCCTCAAGTCCAGGTCAGCCCTCCTGTGTCACTCACAAGCAGCCCTCCTCAAGTCCAGCTCAGCCCTCCTGTGTCACTCACAAGCAGCCCGCCTCAGGTCTAGCTCAGCCCTCCTCAGGTCTAGCTCAGCCCTCCTGTGTCACTCACAAGCAGCCCTCCTCAAGTCCAGCTCAGCCCACCTCAGGTCTAGCTCAGCCCTCCTGTGTCACTCACAAGCAGCCCTCCTCAAGTCCAGCTCAGCCCTCCTGTGTCACTCACAAGCAGCCCGCCTCAGGTCTAGCTCAGCCCTCCTCAGGTCTAGCTCAGCCCTCCTGTGTCACTCACAAGCAGCCCTCCTCAGGTCCAGCTCAGCCCTCCTCAGGTCTAGCTCAGCCCTCCTGTGTCACTCACAAGCAGCCCTCCTCAAGTCCAGCTCAGCCCTCCTGTGTTACTCACAACCAGCCTTCCTCAAGTCCAGCTCAGCCCTCCTCAGGTCTAGCTCAGCCCTCCTGTGCCACTCACAAGCAGCCCTCCTCAAGTTCAGCTCAGCCCTCCTGTGTCACTCACAAGCAGCCCTCCTCAAGTCCAGGTCAGCCCTCCTGTGTCACTCACAAGCAGCCCTCCTCAAGTCCAGCTCAGCACTCCTGAGGTCTAGCTCAGCCCTCCTGTGTCACTCACAAGCAGCCCTCCTCAAGTCCAGCTCAACCCACCTCAGGTCTAGCTCAGCCCTCCTGTGTCACTCACAAGCAGCCCTCCTCAAGTCCAGCTCAGCCCTCCTCAAGTGCAGCTCAGCCCTCCTGTGCCTCTCACAAGCAGCCCTCCTCAAGTTCAGCTCAGCCCTCCTGTGTCACTCACAAGCAGCCCTCCTCAAGTCCAGCTCAGCCCTCCTGTGCCACTCACAAGCAGCCCTCCTCAAGTTCAGCTCAGCCCTCCTGTGTCACTCACAAGCAGCCCTCCTCAAGTCCAGGTCAGCCCTCCTGTGTCACTCACAAGCAGCCCTCCTCAAGTCCAGCTCAGCACTCCTCAGGTCTAGCTCAGCCCTCCTGTGTCACTCACAAGCAGCCCTCCTCAAGTCCAGCTCAGCCCACCTCAGGTCTAGCTCAGCCCTCCTGTATCACTCACAAGCAGCCCTCCTCAAGTCCAGCTCAGCCCTCCTGTGTCACTCACAAGCAGCCCGCCTCAGGTCTAGCTCAGCCCTCCTCAGGTCTAGCTCAGCCCTCCTGTGTCACTCACAAGCAGCCCTCCTCAAGTCCAACTCAGGCCTCCTCAGGTCTAGCTCAGCCCTCCTGTGTCACTCACAAGCAGCCCTCCTCAAGTCCAGCTCAGCACTCCTCAGGTCTAGCTCAGCCCTCCTGTGTCACTCACAAGCAGCCCTTCTCAAGTCCAGCTCAGCCCACCTCAGGTCTAGCTCAGCCCTCCTGTGTCACTCACAAGCAGCCCGCCTCAGGTCTAGCTCAGCCCTCCTCAGGTCTAGCTCAGCCCTCCTGTGTCACTCACAAGCAGCCCTCCTCAGGTCCAGCTCAGCCCTCCTCAGGTCTAGCTCAGCCCTCCTGTGTCACTCACAAGCAGCCCTCCTCAAATCCAGCTCAGCCCTCCTGTGTTACTCACAAGCAGCCTTCCTCAAGTCCAGCTCAGCCCTCCTCAGGTCTAGCTCAGCCCTCCTGTGCCACTCACAAGCAGCCCTCCTCAAGTTCAGCTCAGCCCTCCTGTGTCACTCACAAGCAGCCCTCCTCAAGTCCAGGTCAGCCCTCCTGTGTCACTCACAAGCAGCCCTCCTCAAGTCCAGCTCAGCACTCCTCAGGTCTAGCTCAGCCCTCCTGTGTCACTCACAAGCAGCCCTCCTCAAGTCCAGCTCAACCCACCTCAGGTCTAGCTCAGCCCTCCTGTGTCACTCACAAGCAGCCTTCCTCAAGTCCAACTCAGCCCTCCTCAGGTCTAGCTCAGCCCTCCTGTGTCACTCACAAGCAGCCCTCCTCAAGTCCAGCTCAGCCCTCCTCAAGTCCAGCTCAGCCCTCCTGTGCCTCTCACAAGCAGCCCTCCTCAAGTTCAGCTCAGCCCTCCTGTGTCACTCACAAGCAGCCCTCCTCAAGTCCAGCTCAGCCCTCCTGTGCCACTCACAAGCAGCCCTCCTCAAGTTCAGCTCAGCCCTCCTGTGTCACTCACAAGCAGCCCTCCTCAAGTCCAGGTCAGCCCTCCTGTGTCACTCACAAGCAGCCCTCCTCAAGTCCAGCTCAGCACTCCTCAGGTCTAGCTCAGCCCTCCTGTGTCACTCACAAGCAGCCCTCCTCAAGTCCAGCTCAGCCCACCTCAGGTCTAGCTCAGCCCTCCTGTGTCACTCACAAGCAGCCCTCCTCAAGTCCAGCTCAGCCCTCCTGTGTCACTCACAAGCAGCCCTCCTCAAGTCCAGCTCAGCCCTCCTCAGGTCTAGCTCAGCCCTCCTGTGTCACTCACAAGCAGCCCCCCTCAAGTCCAGCTCAGCCCTCCTGTGTCACTCACAAGCAGCCCGCCTCAGGTCTAGCTCAGCCCTCCTGTGTCACTCACAAGCAGCCCTCCTCAGGGCCAGCTCAGCCCTCCTCAGGTCTAGCTCAGCCCTCCTGTGTCACTCACAAGCAGCCCTCCTCAAGTCCAGCTCAGCCCTCCTGTGTTACTCACAAGCAGCCTTCCTCAAGTCCAGCTCAGCCCTCCTCAGGTCTAGCTCAGCCCTCCTGTGTCACTCACAAGCAGCCCTCCTCAAGTCCAGCTCAGCCCGCCTCAGGTCTAGCTCAGCCCTCCTCAGGTCTAGCTCAGCCCTCCTGTGCCACTCACAAGCAGCCCTCCTCAAGTCCAGGTCAGCCCTCCTGTGTCACTCATAAGCAGCCCTACTCAAGTCCAGCTCAGCACTCCTCAGGTCTAGCTCAGCCCTCCTCAAGTCCAGCTCAGCCCACCTCAGGTCTAGCTCAGCCCTCCTGTGTCACTCACAAGCAGCCTTCCTCAAGTCCAACTCAGCCCTCCTCAGGTCTAGCTCTGCCCTCCTGTGTCACTCACAAGCAGCCCTCCTCAAGTCCAGCTCAGCCCTCCTCAGGTCTAGCTCAGCCCTCCTGTGTCACTCACAAGCAGCCCCCCTCAAGTCCAGCTCAGCCCTCCTGTGTCACTCACAAGCAGCCCGCCTCAGGTCTAGCTCAGCCCTCCTGTGTCACTCACAAGCAGCCCTCCTCAGGGCCAGCTCAGCCCTCCTCAGGTCTAGCTCAGCCCTCCTGTGTCACTCACAAGCAGCCCTCCTCAAGTCCAGCTCAGCCCTCCTGTGTTACTCACAAGCAGCCTTCCTCAAGTCCAGCTCAGCCCTCCTCAGGTCTAGCTCAGCCCTCCTGTGTCACTCACAAGCAGCCCTCCTCAAGTCCAGCTCAGCCCTCCTGTGTTACTCACAAGCAGCCCACCTCAAGTCCAGCTCAGCACTCCTCAGGTCTAGCTCAGCCCTCCTGTGTCACTCACAAGCAGCCCTCCTCAAGTCCAGCTCAGCCCACCTCAGGTCCAGCTCAGCCCTCCTCAAGTCCAGGTCAGCCCTCCTGTGTCACTCACAAGCAGCCCTCCTCAAGTCCAGCTCAGCCCTCCTGTGTCACTCACAAGCAGCCCGCCTCAGGTCTAGCTCAGCCCTCCTCAGGTCTAGCTCAGCCCTCCTGTGTCACTCACAAGCAGCCCTCCTCAAGTCCAACTCAGGCCTCCTCAGGTCTAGCTCAGCCCTCCTGTGTCACTCACAAGCAGCCCTCCTCAAGTCCAGCTCAGCCCTCCTGTGTTACTCACAAGCAGCCCACCTCAAGTCCAGCTCAGCACTCCTCAGGTCTAGCTCAGCCCTCCTGTGTCACTCACAAGCAGCCCTCCTCAAGTCCAGCTCAGCCCACCTCAGGTCTAGCTCAGCCCTCCTGTGTCACTCACAAGCAGCCCTCCTCAAGTCCAGCTCAGCCCTCCTGTGTCACTCACAAGCAGCCCGCCTCAGGTCTAGGTCAGCCCTCCTCAGGTCTAGCTCAGCCCTCCTGTGTCACTCACAAGCAGCCCTCCTCAGGTCCAGCTCAGCCCTCCTCAGGTCTAGCTCAGCCCTCCTGTGTCACTCACAAGCAGCCCTCCTCAAGTCCAGCTCAGCCCTCCTGTGTTACTCACAACCAGCCTTCCTCAAGTCCAGCTCAGCCCTCCTCAGGTCTAGCTCAGCCCTCCTGTGCCACTCACAAGCAGCCCTCCTCAAGTTCAGCTCAGCCCTCCTGTGTCACTCACAAGCAGCCCTCCTCAAGTCCAGGTCAGCCCTCCTGTGTCACTCACAAGCAGCCCTCCTCAAGTCCAGCTCAGCACTCCTGAGGTCTAGCTCAGCCCTCCTGTGTCACTCACAAGCAGCCCTCCTCAAGTCCAGCTCAACCCACCTCAGGTCTAGCTCAGCCCTCCTGTGTCACTCACAAGCAGCCCTCCTCAAGTCCAGCTCAGCCCTCCTCAAGTGCAGCTCAGCCCTCCTGTGCCTCTCACAAGCAGCCCTCGTCAAGTTCAGCTCAGCCCTCCTGTGTCACTCACAAGCAGCCCTCCTCAAGTCCAGCTCAGCCCTCCTGTGCCACTCACAAGCAGCCCTCCTCAAGTTCAGCTCAGCCCTCCTGTGTCACTCACAAGCAGCCCTCCTCAAGTCCAGGTCAGCCCTCCTGTGTCACTCACAAGCAGCCCTCCTCAAGTCCAGCTCAGCACTCCTCAGGTCTAGCTCAGCCCTCCTGTGTCACTCACAAGCAGCCCTCCTCAAGTCCAGCTCAGCCCACCTCAGGTCTAGCTCAGCCCTCCTGTGTCACTCACAAGCAGCCCTCCTCAAGTCCAGCTCAGCCCTCCTGTGTCACTCACAAGCAGCCCGCCTCAGGTCTAGCTCAGCCCTCCTCAGGTCTAGCTCAGCCCTCCTGTGTCACTCACAAGCAGCCCTCCTCAAGTCCAACTCAGGCCTCCTCAGGTCTAGCTCAGCCCTCCTGTGTCACTCACAAGCAGCCCTCCTCAAGTCCAGCTCAGCACTCCTCAGGTCTAGCTCAGCCCTCCTGTGTCACTCACAAGCAGCCCTCCTCAAGTCCAGCTCAGCCCACCTCAGGTCTAGCTCAGCCCTCCTGTGTCACTCACAAGCAGCCCTCCTCAAGTCCAGCTCAGCCCTCCTGTGTCACTCACAAGCAGCCCGCCTCAGGTCTAGCTCAGCCCTCCTCAGGTCTAGCTCAGCCCTCCTGTGTCACTCACAAGCAGCCCTCCTCAGGTCCAGCGCAGCCCGCCTCAGGTCTAGCTCAGCCCTCCTGTGTCACTCACAAGCAGCCCTCCTCAGGGCCAGCTCAGCCCTCCTCAGGTCTAGCTCAGCCCTCCTGTGTCACTCACAAGCAGCCCTCCTCAAGTCCAGCTCAGCCCTCCTGTGTTACTCACAAGCAGCCTTCCTCAAGTCCAGCTCAGCCCTCCTCAGGTCTAGCTCAGCCCTCCTGTGTCACTCACAAGCAGCCCTCCTCAAGTCCAGCTCAGCCCGCCTCAGGTCTAGCTCAGCCCTCCTCAGGTCTAGCTCAGCCCTCCTGTGCCACTCACAAGCAGCCCTCCTCAAGTCCAGATCAGCCCTCCTGTGTCACTCATAAGCAGCCCTACTCAAGTCCAGCTCAGCACTCCTCAGGTCTAGCTCAGCCCTCCTCAAGTCCAGCTCAGCCCACCTCAGGTCTAGCTCAGCCCTCCTGTGTCACTCACAAGCAGCCTTCCTCAAGTCCAACTCAGCCCTCCTCAGGTCTAGCTCTGCCCTCCTGTGTCACTCACAAGCAGCCCTCCTCAAGTCCAGCTCAGCCCTCCTCAGGTCTAGCTCAGCCCTCCTGTGTCACTCACAAGCAGCCCCCCTCAAGTCCAGCTCAGCCCTCCTGTGTCACTCACAAGCAGCCCGCCTCAGGTCTAGCTCAGCCCTCCTGTGTCACTCACAAGCAGCCCTCCTCAGGGCCAGCTCAGCCCTCCTCAGGTCTAGCTCAGCCCTCCTGTGTCACTCACAAGCAGCCCTCCTCAAGTCCAGCTCAGCCCTCCTGTGTTACTCACAAGCAGCCTTCCTCAAGTCCAGCTCAGCCCTCCTCAGGTCTAGCTCAGCCCTCCTGTGTCACTCACAAGCAGCCCTCCTCAAGTCCAGCTCAGCCCTCCTGTGTTACTCACAAGCAGCCCACCTCAAGTCCAGCTCAGCACTCCTCAGGTCTAGCTCAGCCCTCCTGTGTCACTCACAAGAAGCCCTCCTCAAGTCCAGCTCAGCCCACCTCAGGTCCAGCTCAGCCCTCCTCAAGTCCAGGTCAGCCCTCCTGTGTCACTCACAAGCAGCCCTCCTCAAGTCCAGCTCAGCCCTCCTGTGTCACTCACAAGCAGCCCGCCTCAGGTCTAGCTCAGCCCTCCTCAGGTCTAGCTCAGCCCTCCTGTGTCACTCACAAGCAGCCCTCCTCAAGTCCAACTCAGGCCTCCTCAGGTCTAGCTCAGCCCTCCTGTGTCACTCACAAGCAGCCCTCCTCAAGTCCAGCTCAGCCCTCCTGTGTTACTCACAAGCAGCCCACCTCAAGTCCAGCTCAGCACTCCTCAGGTCTAGCTCAGCCCTCCTGTGTCACTCACAAGCAGCCCTCCTCAAGTCCAGCTCAGCCCACCTCAGGTCTAGCTCAGCCCTCCTGTGTCACTCACAAGCAGCCCTCCTCAAGTCCAGCTCAGCCCTCCTGTGTCACTCACAAGCAGCCCGCCTCAGGTCTAGGTCAGCCCTCCTCAGGTCTAGCTCAGCCCTCCTGTGTCACTCACAAGCAGCCCTCCTCAGGTCCAGCTCAGCCCTCCTCAGGTCTAGCTCAGCCCTCCTGTGTCACTCACAAGCAGCCCTCCTCAAGTCCAGCTCAGCCCTCCTGTGTTACTCACAACCAGCCTTCCTCAAGTCCAGCTCAGCCCTCCTCAGGTCTAGCTCAGCCCTCCTGTGCCACTCACAAGCAGCCCTCCTCAAGTTCAGCTCAGCCCTCCTGTGTCACTCACAAGCAGCCCTCCTCAAGTCCAGGTCAGCCCTCCTGTGTCACTCACAAGCAGCCCTCCTCAAGTCCAGCTCAGCACTCCTGAGGTCTAGCTCAGCCCTCCTGTGTCACTCACAAGCAGCCCTCCTCAAGTCCAGCTCAACCCACCTCAGGTCTAGCTCAGCCCTCCTGTGTCACTCACAAGCAGCCCTCCTCAAGTCCAGCTCAGCCCTCCTCAAGTGCAGCTCAGCCCTCCTGTGCCTCTCACAAGCAGCCCTCGTCAAGTTCAGCTCAGCCCTCCTGTGTCACTCACAAGCAGCCCTCCTCAAGTCCAGCTCAGCCCTCCTGTGCCACTCACAAGCAGCCCTCCTCAAGTTCAGCTCAGCCCTCCTGTGTCACTCACAAGCAGCCCTCCTCAAGTCCAGGTCAGCCCTCCTGTGTCACTCACAAGCAGCCCTCCTCAAGTCCAGCTCAGCACTCCTCAGGTCTAGCTCAGCCCTCCTGTGTCACTCACAAGCAGCCCTCCTCAAGTCCAGCTCAGCCCACCTCAGGTCTAGCTCAGCCCTCCTGTGTCACTCACAAGCAGCCCTCCTCAAGTCCAGCTCAGCCCTCCTGTGTCACTCACAAGCAGCCCGCCTCAGGTCTAGCTCAGCCCTCCTCAGGTCTAGCTCAGCCCTCCTGTGTCACTCACAAGCAGCCCTCCTCAAGTCCAACTCAGGCCTCCTCAGGTCTAGCTCAGCCCTCCTGTGTCACTCACAAGCAGCCCTCCTCAAGTCCAGCTCAGCACTCCTCAGGTCTAGCTCAGCCCTCCTGTGTCACTCACAAGCAGCCCCCCCTCAAGTCCAGCTCAGCCCACCTCAGGTCTAGCTCAGCCCTCCTGTGTCACTCACAAGCAGCCCTCCTCAAGTCCAGCTCAGCCCTCCTGTGTCACTCACAAGCAGCCCGCCTCAGGTCTAGCTCAGCCCTCCTCAGGCCTAGCTCAGCCCTCCTGTGTCACTCACAAGCAGCCCTCCTCAGGTCCAGCTCAGCCCTCCTCAGGTCTAGCTCAGCCCTCCTGTGTCACTCACAAGCAGCCCTCCTCAAATCCAGCTCAGCCCTCCTGTGTTACTCACAAGCAGCCTTCCTCAAGTCCAGCTCAGCCCTCCTCAGGTCTAGCTCAGCCCTCCTGTGCCACTCACAAGCAGCCCTCCTCAAGTTCAGCTCAGCCCTCCTGTGTCACTCACAAGCAGCCCTCCTCAAGTCCAGGTCAGCCCTCCTGTGTCACTCACAAGCAGCCCTCCTCAAGTCCAGCTCAACCCACCTCAGGTCTAGCTCAGCCCTCCTGTGTCACTCACAAGCAGCCTTCCTCAAGTCCAACTCAGCCCTCCTCAGGTCTAGCTCAGCCCTCCTGTGTCACTCACAAGCAGCCCTCCTCAAGTCCAGCTCAGCCCTCCTCAAGTCCAGCTCAGCCCTCCTGTGCCTCTCACAAGCAGCCCTCCTCAAGTTCAGCTCAGCCCTCCTGTGTCACTCACAAGCAGCCCTCCTGAAGTCCAGCTCAGCCCTCCTGTGCCACTCACAAGCAGCCCTCCTCAAGTTCAGCTCAGCCCTCCTGTGTCACTCACAAGCAGCCCTCCTCAAGTCCAGGTCAGCCCTCCTGTGTCACTCACAAGCAGCCCTCCTCAAGTCCAGCTCAGCACTCCTCAGGTCTAGCTCAGCCCTCCTGTGTCACTCACAAGCAGCCCTCCTCAAGTCCAGCTCAGCCCACCTCAGGTCTAGCTCAGCCCTCCTGTGTCACTCACAAGCAGCCCTCCTCAAGTCCAGCTCAGCCCTCCTGTGTCACTCACAAGCAGCCCTCCTCAAGTCCAGCTCAGCCCTCCTCAGGTCTAGCTCAGCCCTCCTGTGTCACTCACAAGCAGCCCCCCTCAAGTCCAGCTCAGCCCTCCTGTGTCACTCACAAGCAGCCCGCCTCAGGTCTAGCTCAGCCCTCCTGTGTCACTCACAAGCAGCCCTCCTCAGGGCCAGCTCAGCCCTCCTCAGGTCTAGCTCAGCCCTCCTGTGTCACTCACAAGCAGCCCTCCTCAAGTCCAGCTCAGCCCTCCTGTGTTACTCACAAGCAGCCTTCCTCAAGTCCAGCTCAGCCCTCCTCAGGTCTAGCTCAGCCCTCCTGTGTCACTCACAAGCAGCCCTCCTCAAGTTCAGCTCAGCCCTCCTGTGTCACTCACAAGCAGCCCTCCTCAAGTCCAGGTCAGCCCTCCTGTGTCACTCACAAGCAGCCCTCCTCAAGTCCAGCTCAGCACTCCTCAGGTCTAGCTCAGCCCTCCTGTGTCACTCACAAGCAGCCCTCCTCAAGTCCAGCTCAGCCCACCTCAGGTCTAGCTCAGCCCTCCTGTGTCACTCACAAGCAGCCCTCCTCAAGTCCAGCTCAGCCCTCCTGTGTCACTCACAAGCAGCCCGCCTCAGGTCTAGCTCAGCCCTCCTCAGGTCTAGCTCAGCCCTCCTGTGTCACTCACAAGCAGCCCTCCTCAAGTCCAACTCAGGCCTCCTCAGGTCTAGCTCAGCCCTCCTGTGTCACTCACAAGCAGCCCTCCTCAAGTCCAGCTCAGCCCTCCTGTGTTACTCACAAGCAGCCCACCTCAAGTCCAGCTCAGCACTCCTCAGGTCTAGCTCAGCCCTCCTGTGTCACTCACAAGCAGCCCTCCTCAAGTCCAGCTCAGCCGACCTCAGGTCCAGCTCAGCCCACCTCAGGTCTAGCTCAGCCCTCCTGTGTCACTCACAAGCAGCCCTCCTCAAGTCCAGCTCAGCCCTCCTGTGTCACTCACAAGCAGCCCGCCTCTGGTCTAGCTCAGCCCTCCTCAGGTCTAGCTCAGCCCTCCTGTGTCACTCACAAGCAGCCCTCCTCAAGTCCAACTCAGCCCTCCTGTGTCACTCACAAGCAGCCCTCTTCAGGTCCAGCTCAGCCCTCCTCAGGTCTAGCTCAGCCCTCCTGTGTCACTCACAAGCAGCCCTCCTCAAGTCCAGCTCAGCCTTCCTGTGTTACTCACAAGCAGCCTTCCTCAAGTCCAGCTCAGCCCTCCTCAGGTCTAGCTCAGCCCTCCTGTGCCACTCACAAGCAGCCCTCCTCAAGTTCAGCTCAGCCCTCCTGTGTCACTCACAAGCAGCCCTCCTCAAGTCCAGCTCAGCCCTCCTGTGTTACTCACAAAGCAGCCTTCCTCAAGTCCAGCTCAGCCCTCCTCAGGTCTAGCTCAGCCCTCCTGTGCCACTCACAAGCAGCCCTCCTCAAGTTCAGCTCAGCCCTCCTGTGTCACTCACAAGCAGCCCTCCTCAAGTCCAGGTCAGCCCTCCTGTGTCACTCACAAGCAGCCCTCCTCAAGTCCAGCTCAGCACTCCTCAGGTCTAGCTCAGCCCTCCTGTGTCACTCACAAGCAGCCCTCCTCAAGTCCAGCTCAGCCCACCTCAGGTCTAGCTCAGCCCTCCTGTGTCACTCACAAGCAGCCTTCCTCAAGTCCAACTCAGCCCTCCTCAGGTCTAGCTCAGCCCTCCTGTGTCACTCACAAGCAGCCCTCCTCAAGTCCAGCTCAGCCCTCCTCAAGTCCAGCTCAGCCCTCCTGTGCCACTCACAAGCAGCCCTCCTCAAGTTCAGCTCAGCCCTCCTGTGTCACTCACAAGCAGCCCTCCTCAAGTCCAGCTCAGCCCTCCTATGCCACTCACAAGCAGCCCTCCTCAAGTCCAGCTCAGCCCTCCTGTGTCACTCACAAGCAGCCCTCCTCAAGTTCAGCTCAGCCCTCCTGTGTGACTCACAAGCAGCCTTCCTCAGGTCCAGCTCAGCCCTCCTGTGTCACTCACAAGCAGCCCTCAAGTCCAGCTCAGCCCTCCTGTGTCACTCACAAGCAGCCCTCCTCAAGTCCAGCTCAGCCCTCCTCAGGTCTAGCTCAGCCCTCCTGTGCCACTCACAAGCAGCCCTCCTCAAGTCCAGGTCAGCCCTCCTGTGTCACTCATAAGCAGCCCTCCTCAAGTCCAGCTCAGCACTCCTCAGGTCTAGCTCAGCCCTCCTCAAGTCCAGCTCAGCCCACCTCAGGTCTAGCTCAGCCCTCCTGTGTCACTCACAAGCAGCCTTCCTCAAGTCCAACTCAGCCCTCCTCAGGTCTAGCTCAGCCCTCCTGTGTCACTCACAAGCAGCCCTCCTCAAGTCCAGCTCAGCCCTCCTCAGGTCTAGCTCAGCCCTCCTGTGTCACTCACAAGCAGCCCCCCTCAAGTCCAGCTCAGCCCTCCTGTGTCACTCACAAGCAGCCCGCCTCAGGTCTAGCTCAGCCTTCCTGTGTCACTCACAAGCAGCCCTCCTCAGGGCCAGCTCAGCCCTCCTCAGGTCTAGCTCAGCCCTCCTGTGTCACTCAAAAGCAGCCCTCCTCAAGTCCAGCTCAGCCCTCCTGTGTTACTCACAAGCAGCCTTCCTCAAGTCCAGCTCAGCCCTCCTCAGGTCTAGCTCAGCCCTCCTGTGTCACTCACAAGCAGCCCTCCTCAAGTCCAGCTCAGCCCTCCTGTGCCACTCACAAGCAGCCCTCCTCAAGTTCAGCTCAGCCCTCCTGTGTCACTCACAAGCAGCCCTCCTCAAGTCCAGGTCAGCCCTCCTGTGTCACTCACAAGCAGCCCTCCTCAAGTCCAGCTCAGCACTCCTCAGGTCTAGCTCAGCCCTCCTGTGTCACTCACAAGCAGCCCTCCTCAAGTCCAGCTCAGCCCACCTCAGGTCTAGCTCAGCCCTCCTGTGTCACTCACAAGCAGCCCTCCTCAAGTCCAGCTCAGCCCTCCTGTGTCACTCACAAGCAGCCCGCCTCAGGTCTAGCTCAGCCCTCCTCAGGTCTAGCTCAGCCCTCCTGTGTCACTCACAAACAGCCCTCCTCAAGTCCAGCTCAGCCCTCCTGTGTTACTCACAAGCAGCCTTCCTCATGTCCAGCTCAGCCCTCCTCAGGTCTAGCTCAGCCCTCCTGTGTCACTCACAAGCAGCCCTCCTCAAGTCCAGCTCAGCCCTCCTGTGCCACTCACAAGCAGCCCTCCTCAAGTTCAGCTCAGCCCTCCTGTGTCACTCACAAGCAGCCCTCCTCAAGTCCAGGTCAGCCCTCCTGTGTCACTCACAAGCAGCCCTCCTCAAGTCCAGCTCAGCACTCCTCAGGTCTAGCTCAGCCCTCCTGTGTCACTCACAAGCAGCCCTCCTCAAGTCCAGCTCAGCCCACCTCAGGTCTAGCTCAGCCCTCCTGTGTGACTCACAAGCAGCCTTCCTCAGGTCCAGCTCAGCCCTCCTGTGTCACTCACAAGCAGCCCTCAAGTCCAGCTCAGCCCTCCTGTGTCACTCACAAGCAGCCCTCCTCAAGTCCAGCTCAGCCCTCCTCAGGTCTAGCTCAGCCCTCCTGTGCCACTCACAAGCAGCCCTCCTCAAGTCCAGGTCAGCCCTCCTGTGTCACTCATAAGCAGCCCTCCTCAAGTCCAGCTCAGCACTCCTCAGGTCTAGCTCAGCCCTCCTCAAGTCCAGCTCAGCCCACCTCAGGTCTAGCTCAGCCCTCCTGTGTCACTCACAAGCAGCCTTCCTCAAGTCCAACTCAGCCCTCCTCAGGTCTAGCTCAGCCCTCCTGTGTCACTCACAAGCAGCCCTCCTCAAGTCCAGCTCAGCCCTCCTCAGGTCTAGCTCAGCCCTCCTGTGTCACTCACAAGCAGCCCCCCTCAAGTCCAGCTCAGCCCTCCTGTGTCACTCACAAGCAGCCTGCCTCAGGTCTAGCTCAGCCTTCCTGTGTCACTCACAAGCAGCCCTCCTCAGGGCCAGCTCAGCCCTCCTCAGGTCTCGCTCAGCCCTCCTGTGTCACTCACAAGCAGCCCTCCTCAAGTTCAGCTCAGCCCTCCTGTGTTACTCACAAGCAGCCTTCCTCAAGTCCAGCTCAGCCCTCCTCAGGTCTAGCTCAGCCCTCCTGTGTCACTCACAAGCAGCCCTCCTCAAGTCCAGCTCAGCCCTCCTGTGCCACTCACAAGCAGCCCTCCTCAAGTTCAGCTCAGCCCTCCTGTGTCACTCACAAGCAGCCCTCCTCAAGTCCAGGTCAGCCCTCCTGTGTCACTCACAAGCAGCCCTCCTCAAGTCCAGCTCAGCACTCCTCAGGTCTAGCTCAGCCCTCCTGTGTCACTCACAAGCAGCCCTCCTCAAGTCCAGCTCAGCCCACCTCAGGTCTAGCTCAGCCCTCCTGTGTCACTCACAAGCAGCCCTCCTCAAGTCCAGCTCAGCCCTCCTGTGTCACTCACAAGCAGCCCGCCTCAGGTCTAGCTCAGCCCTCCTCAGGTCTAGCTCAGCCCTCCTGTGTCACTCACAAGCAGCCCTCCTCAAGTCCAACTCAGGCCTCCTCAGGTCTAGCTCAGCCCTCCTGTGTCACTCACAAGCAGCCCTCCTCAAGTCCAGCTCAGCCCTCCTGTGTTACTCACAAGCAGCCCACCTCAAGTCCAGCTCAGCACTCCTCAGGTCTAGCTCAGCCCTCCTGTGTCACTCACAAGCAGCCCTCCTCAAGTCCAGCTCAGCCCACCTCAGGTCTAGCTCAGCCCTCCTGTGTCACTCACAAGCAGCCCTCCTCAAGTCCAGCTCAGCCCTCCTGTGTCACTCACAAGCAGCCCGCCTCAGGTCTAGCTCAGCCCTCCTCAGGTCTAGCTCAGCCCTCCTGTGTCACTCACAAGCAGCCCTCCTCAGGTCCAGCTCAGCCCTCCTCAGGTCTAGCTCAGCCCTCCTGTGTCACTCACAAGCAGCCCTCCTCAAGTCCAGCTCAGCCCTCCTGTCTTACTCACAACCAGCCTTCCTCAAGTCCAGCTCAGCCCTCCTCAGGTCTAGCTCAGCCCTCCTGTGCCACTCACAAGCAGCCCTCCTCAAGTTCAGCTCAGCCCTCCTGTGTCACTCACAAGCAGCCCTCCTCAAGTCCAGGTCAGCCCTCCTGTGTCACTCACAAGCAGCCCTCCTCAAGTCCAGCTCAGCACTCCTGAGGTCTAGCTCAGCCCTCCTGTGTCACTCACAAGCAGCCCTCCTCAAGTCCAGCTCAACCCACCTCAGGTCTAGCTCAGCCCTCCTGTGTCACTCACAAGCAGCCCTCCTCAAGTCCAGCTCAGCCCTCCTTAGGTCTAGCTCAGCCCTCCTGTGCCACTCACAAGCAGCCCTCCTCAAGTCCAGCTCAGCCCTCCTTAGGTCTAGCTCAGCCCTCCTGTGCCACTCACAAGCAGCCCTCCTCAAGTCCAGGTCAGCCCTCCTGTGTCACTCATAAGCAGCCCTCCTCAAGTCCAGCTCAGCACTCCTCAGGTCTAGCTCAGCCCTCCTCAAGTCCAGCTCAGCCCACCTCAGGTCCAGCTCAGCCCTCCTTAGGTCTAGCTCAGCCCTCCTGTGCCACTCACAAGCAGCCCTCCTCAAGTCCAGGTCAGCCCTCCTGTGTCACTCACAAGCAGCCTTCCTCAAGTCCAACTCAGCCCTCCTCAGGTCTAGCTCAGCCCTCCTGTGTCACTCACAAGCAGCCCTCCTCAAGTCCAGCTCAGCCCTCCTCAGGTCTAGCTCAGCCATCCTGTGTCACTCACAAGCAGCCCTCCTCAAGTCCAGCTCAGCCCTCCTGTGTCACTCACAAGCAGCCCGCCTCAGGTCTAGCTCAGCCCTTCTGTGTCACTCACAAGCAGCCCTCCTCAGGTCCAGCTCAGCCCTCCTGTGTCACTCACAAGCAGCCCTCCTCAAGTCCAGCTCAGCCCTCCTGTGTTACTCACAAGCAGCCTTCCTCAAGTCCAGCTCAGCCCTCCTCAGGTCTAGCTCAGCCCTCCTGTGCCACTCACAAGCAGCCCTCCTCAAGTCCAGCTCAGCCCTCCTGTGTCACTCACAAGCAGCCCTCCTCAAGTCCAGCTCAGCCCTCCTGTGTCACTCACAAGCAGCCTTCCTCAGGTCCAGCTCAGCCCTCATCAAGTCCAGGTCAGCCCTCCTGTGTCACTCACAAGCAGCCCTCCTCAAGTCCAGCTCAGCCCTCCTCAGGTCTAGCTCAGCCCTCCTGTGCCACTCACAAGCAACCCTCCTCAAGTCCAGGTCAGCCCTCCTGTGTCACTCACAAGCAGCCCTCCTCAAGTCCAGCTCAGCCCTCCTGTGTCACTCAGAAGCAGCCCTCCTCAAGTCCAGCTCAGCCCTCCTGTGTCACTCACAAGCAGCCCTCCTCAAGTCCAGCTCAGCCCTCCTCAGGTTTAGCTCAGCCCTCCTGTGCCACTCACAAGCAGTCCTCCTCAAGTCCAGCTCAGCCCTCCTGTGTCACTCATAAGCAGCCCTCCTCAAGTCCAGCTCAGCACTCCTCAGGTCTAGCTCAGCCCTCCTCAAGTCCAGCTCAGCCCACCTCAGGTCTAGCTCAGCCCTCCTGTGTCACTCACAAGCAGCCTTGCTCAAGTCCAACTCAGCCCTCCTCAGGTCTAGCTCAGCCCTCCTGTGTCACTCACAAGCAGCCCTCCTCAAGTCCAGCTCAGCCCTCCTCAGGTCTAGCTCAGCCCTCCTGTGTCACTCACAAACAGCCCTCCTCAAGTCCAGCTCAGCCCTCCTGTGTCACTCACAAGCAGCCCGCCTCAGGTCTAGCTCAGCCCTTCTGTGTCACTCACAAGCAGCCCTCCTCAGGTCCAGCTCAGCCCTCCTGTGTCACTCACAAGCAGCCCTCCTCAAGTCCAGCTCAGCCCTCCTGTGTCACTCACAAGCAGCCTTCCTCAGGTCCAGCTCAGCCCTCATCAAGTCCAGCTCAGCCCTCCTGTGTCACTCAAGCAGCCCTCCTCAAGTCCAGCTCAGCCCTCCTCAGGTCTAGCTCAGCCCTCCTGTGCCACTCACAAGCAGCCCTCCTCAAGTCCAGGTCAGCCCTCCTGTGTCACTCACAAGCAGCCCTCCTCAAGTCCAGCTCAGCCCTCCTGTGTCACTCACAAGCAGCCCTCCTCAAGTCCAGCTCAGCCCTCCTGTGTCACTCACAAGCAGCCCTCCTCAAGTCCAGCTCAGCCCTCCTGTGTCACTCACAAGCAGCCCTCCTCAAGTCCAGCTCAGCCCTCCTCAGGTCTAGCTCAGCCCTCCTGTGCCACTCACAAGCAGCCCTCCTCAAGTCCAGGTCAGCCCTCCTGTGTCACTCATAAGCAGCCCTCCTCAAGTCCAGCTCAGCACTCCTCAGGTCTAGCTCAGCCCTCCTCAAGTCCAGCTCAGCCCACCTCAGGTCTAGCTCAGCCCTCCTGTGTCACTCACAAGCAGCCTTCCTCAAGTCCAACTCAGCCCTCCTCAGGTCTAGCTCAGCCCTCCTGTGTCACTCAGAAGCAGCCCTCCTCAAGTCCAGCTCAGCCCTCCTCAGGTCTAGCTCAGCCCTCCTGTGCCACTCACAAAGCAGCCCTCCTCAAGTCCAGGTCAGCCCTCCTGTGTCACTCACAAGCAGCCCTCCTCAAGTCCAGCTCAGCCCTCCTGTGTCACTCACAAGCAGCCCTCCTCAAGTCCAGCTCAGCCCTCCTGTGTCACTCACAAGCAGCCCTCCTCAAGTCCAGCTCAGCCCTCCTGTGTCACTCACAAGCAGCCCTCCTCAAGTCCAGCTCAGCCCTCCTCAGGTCTAGCTCAGCCCTCCTGTGCCACTCACAAGCAGCCCTCCTCAAGTCCAGGTCAGCCCTCCTGTGTCACTCATAAGCAGCCCTCCTCAAGTCCAGCTCAGCACTCCTCAGGTCTAGCTCAGCCCTCCTCAAGTCCAGCTCAGCCCACCTCAGGTCTAGCTCAGCCCTCCTGTGTCACTCACAAGCAGCCTTCCTCAAGTCCAACTCAGCCCTCCTCAGGTCTAGCTCAGCCCTCCTGTGTCACTCACAAGCAGCCCTCCTCAAGTCCAGCTCAGCCCTCCTCAGGTCTAGCTCAGCCCTCCTGTGTCACTCACAAGCAGCCCTCCTCAAGTCCAGCTCAGCCCTCCTGTGTCACTCACAAGCAGCCCTCCTCAGGTCCAGCTCAGCCCTCCTGTGTCACTCACAAGCAGCCCTCCTCAAGTCCAACTCAGCCCTCCTGTGTTACTCACAAGCAGCCTTCCTCAAGTCCAGCTCAGCCCTTCTCAGGTCTAGCTCAGCCCTCCTGTGCCACTCACAAGCAGCCCTCCTCAAGTCCAGCTCAGCCCTCCTCTGTCACTCACAAGCAGCCCTCCTCAAGTCCAGCTCAGCCCTCCTGTGTCACTCACAAGCAGCCTTCCTCAGGTCCAGCTCAGCCCTCATCAAGTCCAGCTCAGCCCTCCTGTGTCACTCACAAGCAGCCCTCCTCAAGTCCAGGTCAGCCCTCCTGTGTCACTCACAAGCAGCCCTCCTCAATTCCAGCTCAGCCCTCCTGTGTCACTCACAAGCAGCCCTCCTCAAGTCCAGCTCAGCCCTCCTGTGTCACTCACAAGCAGCACTCCTCAAGTCCAGCTCAGCCCTTCTGTGTCACTCACAAGCAGCCCTTCTCAAGTCCAGGTCAGCCCTCCTGTGTCACTCACAAGCAGCCCTCCTCAAGTCCAGCTCAGCCCTCCTCAGGTCTAGCTCCGCCCTCCTGTGCCACTCACAAGCAGCCCTCCTCAAGTCCAGCTCAGCCCTCCTGTGTCACTCATAAGCAGCCCTCCTCAAGTCCAGCTCAGCCCACCTCAGGTCTAGCTCAGCCCTCCTGTGTCACTCACAAGCAGCCTTCCTCAAGTCCAACTCAGCCCTCCTCAGGTCTAGCTCAGCCCTCCTGTGTCACTCACAAGCAGCCCTCCTCAAGTCCAGCTCAGCCCTCCTGTGTCACTCACAAGCAGCCCGCCTCAGGTCTAGCTCAGCCCTTCTGTGTCACTCACAAGCAGCCCTCCTCAGGACCAGCTCAGCCCTCCTGTGTCACTCACAAGCAGCCCTCCTCAAGTCCAGCTCAGCCCTCCTGTGTTACTCAGAAGCAGCCTTCCTCAAGTCCAGCTCAGCCCTCCTCAGGTCTAGCTCAGCCCTCCTGTGCCACTCACAAAGCAGCCCTCCTCAAGTCCAGCTCAGCCCTCCTCTGTCACTCACAAGCAGCCCTCCTCAAGTCCAGCTCAGCCCTCCGGTGTCACTGACAAGCAGCCTTCCTCAGGTCCAGCTCAGCCCTCATCAAGTCCAGCTCAGCCCTCCTGTGTCACTCACAAGCAGCCCTCCTCAAGTCCAGCTCAGCCCTCCTCAGGTCTAGCTCAGCCCTCCTGTGCCACTCACAAGCAGCCCTCCTCAAGTCCAGGTCAGCCCTCCTGTGTCACTCACAAGCAGCCCTCCTCAAGTCCAGCTCAGCCCTCCTGTGTCACTCACAAGCAGCCCTCCTCAAGTCCAGCTCAGCCCTCCTGTGTCACTCACAAGCAGCCCTCCTCAAGTCCAGCTCAGCCCTCCTGTGTCACTCACAAGCAGCCCTCCTCAAGTCCAGCTCAGCCCTCCTCAGGTCTAGCTCAGCCCTCCTGTGTCACTCATAAGCAGCCCTCCTCAAGTCCAGCTCAGCCCTCCTCAAGTCCAGCTCAGCCCACCTCAGGTCTAGCTCAGCCCTCCTGTGTCACTCACAAGCAGCCTTCCTCAAGTCCAACTCAGCCCTCCTCAGGTCTAGCTCAGCCCTCCTGTGTCACTCACAAGCAGCCCTCCTCAAGTCCAGCTCAGCCCTCCTCAGGTCTAGCTCAGCCCTCCTGTGTCACTCACAAGCAGCCCTCCTCAAGTCCAGCTCAGCCCTCCTGTGTCACTCACAAGCAGCCCGCCTCAGGTCTAGCTCAGCCCTTCTGTGTCACTCACAAGCAGCCCTCCTCAGGTCCAGCTCAGCCCTCCTGTGTCACTCACAAGCAGCCCTCCTCAAGTCCAGCTCAGCCCTCCTGTGTTACTCACAAGCAGCCTTCCTCAAGTCCAGCTCAGCCCTTCTCAGGTCTAGCTCAGCCCTCCTGTGCCACTCACAAGCAGCCCTCCTCAAGTCCAGCTCAGCCCTCCTCTGTCACTCACAAGCAGCCCTCCTCAAGTCCAGCTCAGCCCTCCTGTGTCACTCACAAGCAGCCTTCCTCAGGTCCAGCTCAGCCCTCATCAAGTCCAGCTCAGCCCTCCTGTGTCACTCACAAGCAGCCCTCCTCAAGTCCAGCTCAACCCTCCGCAGGTCTAGCTCAGCCCTCCTGTGCCACTCACAAGCAGCCCTCCTCAAGTCCAGGTCAGCCCTCCTGTGTCACTCACAAGCAGCCCTCCTCAAGTCCAGCTCAGCCCTCCTGTGTCACTCACAAGCAGCCCTCCTCAAGTCCAGCTCAGCCCTCCTGTGTCACTCACAAGCAGCACTCCTCAAGTCCAGCTCAGCCCTTCTGTGTCACTCACAAGCAGCCCTTCTCAAGTCCAGCTCAGCCCTCCTGTGCCACTCACAAGCAGCACTCCTCAAGTCCAGCTCAGCCCTCCTCAGGTCTAGCTCAGCCCTCTTGTGTCACTCACAAGCAGCCCTCCTCAAGTCAAACTCAGCCCTCCTCTGGTCCAGCTCAGCCCTCCTGTGTCACTCACCAGCAGCCCACTTCAGGTCTAGGTCAGCCCTCCTGTGTCACTCACAAGCAGCACTGCTGAAGTCCAGCTCAGCCCTTCTGTGTCACTCACAAGCAGCGCTTCTCAAGTCCAGCTCAGCCCTCCTGTGCCACTCACATGCAGCACTCCTCAAGTCCAGCTTAGCCCTCCTCAGGTCTAGCTCAGCCCTCTTGTGTCACTGATAAGCAGCCCTCCTCAAGTCGAACTCAGCCCTCCTCTGGTCCAGCTCAGCCCTCCTGTGTCACTCACCAGCAGCCCTCCTCAAGTCCAGCTCAGCCCTCCTGTGCCACTCACAAGCAGCCTTCTTCAGGTCCAGCTCAGCCATCATCAAGTCCAGCTCAGCTATCTTGTGTCACTCACAAGCAGTACAAATTGTACACTTAAGTTGATATTTAAATTTTAATTAAATAACATTTAAACTGCCTATGAAATGTTTTTGCCCAGTATTTGCACTTAAAATATGCAATTGCACTTGAGATACTCTGCATATTTACTCTTGAAAAACTGCTGAATAAATATGTTAAATGTATATTGTCTTTGTTTTCATTTAAGTTTACCCAATTCAAATATTGTCTGTTTTTATAGGTGTGGTGAAATGACAGTTAAAATGTCAACTTTACAGAAGTGTAAATCTACAGTAAATTGCCGACTACTGAGTTGCACTATTACAGTTGATATGTCAAAATACAGGTGATTACTGTAATTCTACAGCAGCATATCACAGTAATTCCATGGTTAGGTTGACTGAAATTGCAGCACACAGTTATTTCATAAAGATTTACTGATAATACGATATGGAAATTACTGTGAAAGTAATGCAATTAGTAGCCAGAAATTTACTGTAAATTTAAAGTGAACTATTTTACAGTGTGTATTTTACAGTGGGGGGGGGGGGGGGGGGGGGTGTGTTTGGGGTTTGCTTCACCAAACATTTTGGTCAGCAGCCGCCACTGACCACAGTACATAACAATAAACAAACAATGTCGAAGCCCCGAACGAACGAAACGGTAGGCTTATATAGCTCTCAGTGACCACGAACAGGTGTAAACGCTAACAGAAGCTCCGCCCACTCAGCAGGGTGGAGCAAGCATCTACCAAAAGGGCAGCGCCCTCGCGTGGCCACTGAGGAAAACGACCGCATAGAGAAACAGGGTTCAAAACCATGACAATAGGTAGGCCTATGCTACGCATGGATGTTTTTCCCAGTAGCCTACTGTAAGTGTATGTGCAGTGGTAGCGATAGCCTACTGAACTATGTCGGTTATTCTGTAATGACCGTCTTTAAAACAAACGTTTGTGAACATGTGTCATGGTTTGCTCCTGACTTTCTTTTGTTCTATGGTCGTTTGTTCTTTTTTGTTCAACGGGGCAATCTATCGGATTTTTCGGAGTTCCACGCCGGGGTTTCCGTTCTTTCCGGCACTTAGTAAGTGCACCTGTTGCGGATTTCCTACTTCTATTTAAGCCTCGGATTTCCTTCTTCCGGTGATTGGTTGTCATTGGCTCATTTTGACTTTAAGCCAGTAAGGTATATGTAGGCACTCTTAGGAGACCTCTTTACTTCATTGCCCTGCTTTGGAGTTACGAGGCACTTGCCTTTTTGTGCGTTAGACACACATAGGATACACATTTCCTTTGCTTTTTCTGTCCCTCGCTCCTGCTACCGCTCTGGGGTGCGTTTCCCAAAAGCATTGTTAGGCTAAGACGTCGTAAAACCCTTCGTACGAAGCTTCTTGAACTTTGGGTGCGTTTCCCAAAAGCATCTTAACTTAGGACACTCTTAGAAACGCTCATAGATTAACAATTACTCCAGACCAGTCGTTGACGGTTAAGTGCGTTTTAGAAGCCCATAAATCACATACTTTATTTAATTTTTCGTGTTAGTGTTCATTTCATTTTACGGTTACCATAACCACTAATCAGTGGTTATGGTAACCGTAAAATGAAATGAACACTAACACGAAAAATTTTTTAGTTTTTTTTTTATAGTGATGTTAGATGCAACAATATTTACGTTTATTTATTTATTTTTAATTCACTTATTTTTATATATTTGGAAATTACCCATAAAAGCCATTCCTTAAATAGTCCTACAAATAAAGAAGTTTGAGACAAGTAAAATAAGTGAGAAAAAGATTTTATTTCAAAAGAAACTTTGACGTGCCTAAGCGGCCATATTGGGCATCACAATGGGGTTTGCATCTCCCAATCTATCGCCCCTCCTCCTCTCGTATCAGCAGGGATCAGAAAGGAAAAGTCCTGCTATGTGTTTCTTCCACCCATGAACTCAGCCAGCTGATTTCACTTATTAGTTCTACCTCCTGGCTGAAGAATTGTGCAAATTAGCAAATCCAGGTGATTGGAACTAAGTACTGGGGAGGACCTTTTACTTTCTGAACCCGGATTTTGCACCTCTGGTTAAGTAGCACTTAAGAGGTGACTGCGCATTCACGCTTTAAGAACTGTTTTGGGAAACGCGTGTTACAAATTAAAAATCCATCGTAGAATCGCTCGTCGAAATCGCACTTAAAGGGATAGTTTGAAATTTTGGACATAATGTCTCAATTACGACTTACCCATGATGTAGTTGATTGATGGAAACCATTTTCAACTAATTCTATGCTGTCCCTTCTTTTGGACATACACACGTTGCTAATGCTAGCGCAACTCTAAGGTAACCGGTAGCATCCACTGCCAAACGCACTTAAACACTCCACAGCGCACACAAAGCAAATAAAATATGACCTCTCGATGATTTCCTGACAGCACGAGTTGGAGAGGAATGGTAGAGTGTGTGACCCAGAATTCTTCCGTCCAGGGCGAGTGCAGTGATAGGGGCAGACAGAGGTTCCACCGGTATCCCGGTTTTCTTGACGAAATTGGAATTGAAGGCGGCAGTGTAGTATAATGGTTAAGGTACTGGCCTTGTAACCGAAAGGTTGCAGGTTCGATTCCCAGCTAGGACACTGCCGTTGTACCCTTGAGCAAGGTACTTAACCTGCATCGCTTCAGTATATATCCAGCTGTATAAATGGATAATATGTAAAAAATGCTAAACAGTTGTGTAAGTCGCTCTGGATAAGAGCGTCTGCTAAATGCCTGTAATGTAATGGAATCAATGAAGTTGGCGTCGGCTCCCGAGTCGACCAGCGCCAGCAAAGACGCGACTTGATTATTCCACAAAAGGGTTGCCTTCAGTTCAACCCGGTTCTGAGCAGAGTGAATGGTGGAGATAGGGCTCACCAGCACGCCCAGTCTTACTGGCGAGCCACGCCTTTTGGGCGAATCGGACAAGAGGCTAAGTGATGATCAGGGTTGCCACAGTACAGACAGGAATTGGTGCAAATTCTCTGGCGCCGCTCCTCAGCATCAATGGACACTTTACCCAGTTGCATGGGTTCTCCCTCTGATTGGATAAACGTGGAGGTGGATGGTTTGCTGGAAGGTGAAGATGTACGAGCGCGGAATGCGGTAAACGGAGTGTGCGGCTGGCCCTTCTTCCTCTCCCAGGCCCGGAGACGGTTGTCAATGGAGATGGCAAGGCTGATGAGGCTATTCAGCGAACTGGACTCTTCGCGGGTTGCCAGCTGATCCTTCAGTTCCTCGTTCAGGGCTTGCAAGAAGGACCCCTGGACGCCTGTCATTCCATCCCGCTTCCACTGCCAAGGTACGGAACTGGACCGCCATTTCTGCGACACTGCGGCTGCCCTGGCGTATATGGAGTAGGCGCTGGGTGGCGTCCCGTCCGCAGACCGGATGGTCGAACACCCAACGCATCTCAGCAGTGAAGGAGGCGAAGTGAAAACAGGCAGGTGATTGACTCTCCCACAGTGTAGTAGCCCACTCCCAAACTGCTCATCACAAAAGCGATTTTGCTTGAATCCGTGGCAAAGGAGGCAGGCTGGATGCGGAATATGATGTCACATTGGAGGAGAAACTCACAGCACTTTCCCAGGTCCCCTAGGTAATGCTCGGGGTGTTGCACTCGCAGTTCCTTGCCAGAGAGAGGCGGTGACGCTGCGGGCTGCAGCTCCAGGGCAGGTGGTGCAGGACTGGCGTGAGTCCTCGGAAGAGGAAGATAAATCGCCATCTGACTCATTAGGTCCGAGAGATTTTTCAGAGTCTCCTGGACGTCATCCATGCGATGGCTCAGTTGATCGCTGACAGCGTTCTGACAAGCAAGAGCGTGATGGATCTGATCCAAGTCGGATGAGTCCATAGTTGGCCAGTTCGTTCTGTTACGGTTCCGAGTATGAACTGGACTCAAATGCACGATTCAATACACAGGAAGTTCAATGACTCCAATATTTTATTGCTTTGACCAGAATTCCTCCTGAAGTATAGGGAGAACAAGAATAGACAGTTACGGTTCTGAATAGGAACTGGACTCAAATGCATGGCACCCAACACAGGGAGTTCAATAAATGCAATAAATTATTGCTTCGACCAGAATTCCTCCTGAAGCATAGGGAGAACATGAATAGACAGACAATCAGGGAATGAGTTCAGCAGGGGATCAGCAGGAGCGGGAGAGGCCAGGGACTGGTGGTGGTGGCAGGAACAGCTACAGGTTAGCAGAGCTGGGGTCCCGGCTGGACGTGCACACAGCAGCAGGTTGGCAGCAGCACAAGCAGGAGGCACGCACTGCCGCCGGTTAGCAGAGCTGGAGCACCGGCTGCATGCATACACAGCAGCTGGTTGGCAGGAACAGCAGCACAAGCAGGATATATGAACAACTGCAGGCTGGTAGACTCAGAGCAGACAAAAGTTAGTACAGCGAGGCAGGACAGACTGAACAGCGTGTTTGCGCCGTTCCTGGCGAGAGCTGATCAAAGCTGGACAGAGCTGGCAATGGCGAGTTAACGCAGAATGCAAGACAAAGCTTTTAAAGTTGGCAAGACAGGACTAGATACTATGTATCCACGAGACAAGATCTGTAAGGGGGGAGTGAAAGGTTCGGAGAACCAAACGCCACAACCAAGGAATCTGAAAGCGTAATTCGTTAGAAATACGCCACTAAGCGGACAGCTCCGCAGTAACAGGGGAAGTTAAACAAAATAATGGGAATAAAAACTTCCCGGCGTAAGCAAACACAAAACAACCCCAAAAGAGGACAAACTCGGCGATAGCGAGTAGTAAACAACAAAGGAACCTCACGCACTCACACAAGAGGCGTATTACTAGAGGTCAGAGAAAAACAAAAGAAAGCCCGTGTAACAAGGGCGAAAGAAACGTAATAGAAAAATAACCTGTTACCTACAGCTCTAGGTGTGAACGAGCTGAACAAAAGGTAACAGGTAGAGTAAAATAAAAGGATAAAGAGAGAAGGAAACAAAAAGACTACTACCTACGTTTTTGACGAGTAACAACCAGAAACGTAGAGACCATAGCGGTTTACCTTACCGACTCCGATAGTCAAAAGCAAAGACAATCTCGAAGCGTTGGCAAAGCGGAACTCCTGTGCTATTTATAACTGGCAGGAAATCCAAAACAGGTCAAAGGAATAATTGCCGGGCGAGATTCAAACACCGAAACGGATGCAGAAAAATCCGATAGATCGCCCCGATGTCGTCAAACAAAAGAACGACCGCAGAAACAACAGCAGGCTGCCAGAAACCATGACAAGATCAGAGAGTTACTACAAAGAGACTTAATGAACTGGCACAGGACAAAGAACACCGGGTGACTAAATACAAACATTAACAAGTATTAATTAGGTGCCGCATGCGAATGTATGCGTGAGTGATTAACGGAGCAGAGTGTGTGGAATGCATGTAGAAGGGAGGAAAGGGATAGGCGGATAACGAGTAGTGGAACAGAGTGACACGAAAGGGAAAACCGCGCCCAACCTGCAGCACGAGGGAAACAAACAAGGAAAAAACAAACATGATACGAGAGGGAACAGGTAAAACACAGGACACAACAGGACGGGAGTGAGAACATCACATTTGTCTGTGATTCTGTGATGTGTCCACATTAGTTTGAAGCATTTTTATAGGGCGATATGCTTGGGAGAGCTGTTATGCAATGTTGTTATCCAATGGGGAGAATTAGGGTAACAAGGGTATTGTAACGTTCCGTTCCTATTCTGTCCGGTTTCCGTGTTTTCCCTTATCCCTCTGTGCCATGTTTGACTACCATTGTCCGTGTTTTCCCCCCGTGTTGCAGGCTGGGCGTGTTCCCTACATTTGTTCCACTCAATTACACCACTTCTATCTCAGCCTATCCCCTCTTCCCATTTTGCATACATTCCTCACACTCCGCTCTGTTCAATTAAACACACACACATTCGCACGCTTTTCTAAATTGGTATCAATTGCACTCCGTATTTAACTCACCCTCTTTCATCTGTTCACGGCCAGTTCGTTAACGTTGTTGTTCGTTATTGTTGTTGTTCGTTATCGTTGTTGTTGAAACCTCTGGTCTAGTAAATTCCTTGTCTTAGTCTTGATGCACAGTTCGGTTCCGTATTGGTGTTAGTTCACCCTGCCGGCGTGTTAAACTGTGAATCCTGTGTTTGGTTCCGTTTGGTGCTTATGGCACTCTGCCAAACTACAACCCTTTATCCTGTACTGTTTGTGCGACAGTACCTGCTGTGCAATAACCTGTCTGAGTAACCTCTTCTTTGTTTGAAGTCTGCCAGCCTGCAGTCGTTGTTCGACTCCCTGTTTGTGTTGCGGTACCCCCGCTCTCCACCTGACATTGTGCCCGCAGCGGGGCACTCTGCTCTCCCACTCTACAGCTGTTCCTGCGTCCGGCCGTGGCAACCGCCAGTGCTACGGTTACGGTTGCGCCAGCTGCTGTTGTCCTGCTGCCACATCTGGTCCAGTTCCGTTTTGGAACATTTCCAGGTGTTCCGTCAAGTCCGGTCCCGGTTTGGAACATTTCCAGGTGTTCCAGTCTGTGTCCCGATCCAGTCCAGCTCCGGCTTGGAGCTTCCTGTCAAAGTCCAGCTCCGGCTTGGAGCAAGTGTGATGTTCCGGTGAAGATCCGGGGAAATTATTGTTGTGTATTGTTGTGTACTGCTTGGGACTGCCCCAAGTACAAATAAATAATCTGTTTTTGTACCTTTGCCTCCTTGTCGTTGCATTTGGGTTCAGCCCGTGTTCAGGTTCGTGACAGGTATGGCAGGAAAAATAAGAAGAAGAAGAGTGAGAAGAAGAAGCAGAAGAGGAAGGAGAAAAACCGGCAAAATAACCCAAGTTTGGAGCTTTATTGTGTGGATGTGTGAAGTTGTATCTGAATGCTGTGTGGTTACATGAGGTCAGAACATACAGAAGTTATTGTTTTAAGGGCTGAGAGTCTGTGGTCATTGTGGTTACTTCTGTAGGAAACCCTGAAAAGTGCCAAACTCTCAGTGCTGTATAGGTATGGGGCATGCCCCGCCAAGCCGTAACTTGACGGATGGCATACCTGCCATCCCAATATCCCAACTCTTGATATCTTATTTTCTGGTACTCCTACAAGCGATACTATAACCTCTCTGCATTTGAATGGATCTCTATGGGAATTAGGGGGTGGGACTAGATTTAGCTGTAAATTACACTGGAACAGTATGGAACACATGGTTGGCTAAATGGCTGTAAGTCATCCATCATTCTGCTGCCAATAATGCAGTAGATATGGATGGATAATTTGAAGGGTTTCTGCTCCTGACTTATTTTTCCATAGAGTTCAATAGGACAATTTGTCAGGAGAAACAACCCTTAGTGATCCATCCATATCTACTGCATATCTGGCAGCAGAGTGATGGTATGAGGCTCGTTTGATACCTCATACCCTTGATGACTTACAGCCATTTCGCCAATCATGTATTCCATACTGTTCCAGCATAATTTACAGCTAAATCTAGTCTGAGGTTTCAAACGAGCCTCAAACCTTCACTCTGCTGCCAGATATGTAATAGATATGGATGGATCATTTAAAGGGTTGTTTCTCCTGACTTATTTTCCATACTATTCCCATGCAATTTACAGCTTAATCTAGTCCCACCCCCCTATTCCCGTATGATATCCATTCAAATGCAGCGAAGTAATAGTATCGCTTGTAAAAGTACCAGAAAATAAGATATCAAGAGTCTTTTGATGTTGTTGGGTCACAGACATCAGAAGGTCATGTCATGCAAAGGGTAAGTGACCAAGTATTAAAAATGATTACTTTATTCTACATTATGTTAAACTGTCCAATATGTTTTGATGGGGGGACTATGTACAAAAGGTTCTATAATTTCTAAACGGTTCATCCAAAATGGATGAAAATACCCTCAAATGAAAGCTGACAGTCTGCACTTCACTCTTTGTCATTGTATCCTTTCAAACTCAAAGTGCTAGAGTACAGAACCAAAATAACAAAACGTGTCACTGTCTAATGAATTATGGTGCTCACTGTATATCTGGAGTTACGTGGGAGATGAGTGGCCTATTGGTGCGGAACATTGATGGAGTGTGTGGGGCTAAAAGGTTGCAACGTTTCAGGGAAGGTAGAAAAGAAGATAGCATGACAGTCTTGCTGAGCTTTGACTGTGAAGAATTGCCAGATTGAGTATTCCTATGATACTGTAGTTATCCAGTAAGGCCATTTGTACCCTCACTGCTAAAATGCAGAAGATGCCAAGCCTCCGGGCATGTAACTGCTGTATGTAGAAGAGCAACGCCAAGATGTGAAAAGTGTGCTGAAGAACATCTGAGCCGAGACCAGTGTGAGGTACAGAAATTGCAGAGGAGCTCACGGGGCTGAATATGCTAGATGCCTAAGAAAGTTAAAAGAAGTGGACATAACTTGAACAATAATACAGGAGAAGATATCACACACAGAGGCAGTGAAAAGAGTGGAAGAGAGGGAAATAGAGTAGAAGAGACAAAAGAGAGTGATATTGCAGATAGGCCTAACAAAGAGCAATGTAGTTTTGACAGCAAGGTTTGCCATGGTTGTGCATTGTGCAGCAGAGATTGAGAGAGTTTGAAGTTGTTAGGGTTAGTGATGAAGGCTGCTAAGAGATTTCTCGGGATCCGGGATATTTCAGTTGAGGAGTTACAAAATATTCTGGAGAACAAGAATGCTTTCAGTGTCTGGGCACCGTACATATGGAATGAATTTCAAGAATCACTTAATCTGACCTCCCTCATGCCTTTTGAACATTTTAAATCCTTGGTGCTAAGTCTACTGGAAAATGAGAATATATGCAATTGCCTAACAAAGAGCTGTGTGTGTATATATATATATATTATATTATATACATATATTTATTTTAAGCTATTTTTTATTGTATGTTTTGTTTTTGTTACTTTGCTTATTCTTACCATTTTCTTGCTCTATCTCTGTATTGTAATTTCTATGTGCACGCAGGGCCCCCCTGAAAAAGAGATCTCGGTCCCTGCTAAAATAAAGGATAAATTAAAAATTTAAAATAAAGCTCAGGCATCTCAGGGCGGTGAAGGTACAGCAAGTGCATAATACATTATAACGTTAGATAGAGATGAAATTGGATTTTTATTAATTTATTTTTTTCGTTTTTCTTTACACAGAGTTAGTGAATAGTATTAAAATGTAAAATATTAAATTACATGAAATACACACTCCCGTACAGTAGGTGGCGATATGCACCTTTCCGTTGGTCTATTTTCTGCCATTAAACAGGGAAGAAGAAGATCACTTTTGCATGTACAGCAATGTGAATGGGCCTGACATTGCGGTTTGCGTCGAGACATTAATTAATATGTAACCATTAATACGTAATTAAGATGTAATCAACAACATTAGATTAAAACACAAAGATCCGTTTCCGGGGCACGGAGGTGGTAGTGGAAGAAAGGAGGGTGCATTTTTCGAGTATTGGGACGAACCCCGAGAGAAACAACAATGTTCCAGGCTCCTCAATATTGTAATTTCAGTTTGGGAATATTTTAGCGTTTCTTTCTGCCCCCTGTTACCGATTACAGGCAAACTGTATGCAATTTATTTGCTGTCTGGTATTTCATGTTCCGGTTAATGTCAAGGAGACGTATGAGTATTGCCATTTCTTTCCACTAACGTTAGCATTTTCTGTCACGTCATGACCGGTTTTATCGACTGCCATTGCCACATCTCTGCCAAAGATTTTGACAATGTAAGTAACATTACCACACACTTGGGAAGCTATGTAGCTATGATTAGCTGAGCATCATAGATTGATGGCGATAACCACAATTTCACCTAGATACCTGTTATGCGGTAAGGAAATGTATTTTTGTTACAGCTCGCTCTGCTATCTTGCTTTTACTATGACCCTTTTGGCTAAGTTAAGTGGCTACCGACCTAATCTTACAGTTACATTATTGCCCCGTTTAATGATTTAAATAAGCTACACTACCTGTATAGCTAACGCATGCAGTTGTACGTGATAGTATAAATATATTGATCAACGCCTTTTCTTGCAGGATATTGAAGATGTTATAGAAAACTCCAAACAAGTAAGCACACCATTAGCTCCTGTTACAAAGAGTCCCATCAGTGCTGAAATACATCTTTTGAAGTTACAAATTATAATTGATCAAACATTATTCCATTCCTTTTCCTGCCGCGTGGGTTTCCCACGTGTAAAGCTGACGTTGCTGTCAGTTGCCAGATGCTCATGATGACTGCTCGAATTTCTGCTAACGCCCTAGTCCATACAATTTTGAAGACTCCCCATAACTTTTAAAATTGCCCATCTACATTGACTTCCATATGTTTTTCTCCGAAAGTTATCCAGTGTATTTAAAAAAACAACAACTCTATTTTAGAAGAGCTCTGGAAACTCTGTGTGTACAATTGCATACTTGCATGCAGTCATTTTAAGCAGTATGTGTTAAGGTTTCATGTAATTGCCAAATTTAATTATTATAGATATTGTCTGCTTTTTTAAGGCAGGAATTCTGGCGCTTGTGGCTGTGGCTGAGCATGCAGGAGAGTTTGAGAAAATCATTCAGCTTTCAGAAAGGTATATTATTTTCATGAAAACTATTAAACAGGAATTTCCTCATTCTTAAAAATAGAAGTGAATTTACCAAATGCTTGGGATGACACATCATATAACTACCTTTAATAAAGTGTTACAAGAATATTTTTTATATAACATTTCCAGTTTGAATCCTGGGAGGGGCATGTTGTATTTAGCTTGAACTGTGTTCAGTTAACCCTATGCTTGAGGAAAAATATGAACGTTTTTGCGTTCAACAAAGTCATTGCGGCCAATACAATGCATTTCAATGAGCAGGAGATTATAAAGTGTTAAAGTGAAGATGCAACCAGTGACTACAAACATTTGACATGGACATTAACTGCTGCTGTCAGTAGCCCTGCTATAAGGCAGGGATGGTAAAGGAAAATTTGACTCTCTTAATTTCAAACAGACGATTATCATTGTCATGCAGCTGCTCCTTCCCAGTGAACATTTTTTATGTTGAACAAAAATCGGTGAAACGCGCATCCTCTTTTGTCTACAAACATGAAATAGGTCAATTATTACCCTATATTCTACAGTCTATGGATGGATTGAGCACATGCGAGGAACAAACTGCATTGAAATGACAATAGCCACCAGCCTATCAGTCATAGTTATCCAGTAAGGGATAATTGCTATTATCATGTAATATAATTTCAGAATGATGTTACTCGTAAAATAAGAAGAGTTCATATTTAAAAAAAATTATAAAATAATAATAATAATTTAAAATGAGAAAGAATACAGTGCAACTCCGCCCTTCCAGTGGGGCACCCCCCCCCCCCCCCCCCCGCCGATCCACTACAGGTTAGAGAGGAGCAGCAGCAGGACAGGGAGGTGCTGAGGAGCATGCTCACTGCAGCCACAGAACAGGGAGGTGCTGAGGAGCATGCTCACTGCAGCCACAGAACAGGGAGGGAGCTCACTACATCCACTCTGACTGAGACAGGCCCAACACAGGACAGCCTAGTCACTCCCACCCACCCCACATTTCAGAACGGGATGAAAACACACCAAACAAAAAATTTCCTATTGAACGCTATGGAAAAATAAGTCCGGAGAAGAAACCCCTCAAGTTATCCATCCATATTTACTGTATTTATGGCAGCAGAGTGATGATTTAAGGCTTGTTTGATACGTCAGACCCTTGATGACTTAGAGCCATTTAGCCAACCATGTGTTTCCATACTGTTCCAGTGTAATTTACAGCTAAATCTAGTCCCACCCCCCAATTCCCATAGAGATCCATTCAAATGCAGAGACGTTATAGTATCGCTTGTAAGAGTACCAGAAAATAAGATATCAAGAGTCTTTTGATGTTGTTTGGGTCACAGACATCAGAAGTCATGGCATGCAAAGGATATGCGACCAAATATTAAAATTTTAAAGGCACAGTCAACTTAGTGTATGTAAACTTCTGACCCACTGGAATTGTGATATAGTGAATTAAAAGTGAAATAATCTGTCTGTAAACAATTGTTGGAAAAATTACTATGCACAAAGTAGATGTCCTAACTGACTTGCCAACACTATAGTTTGCTACCATGAAATTTGTGGAGTGGTTAAAAATGAGTTTTAATGCCTTCAACCTAAGTGTATGTAAACTTCCGACTTCAACTGTAAGTAACGATAATATTGTGGTCGCTTTTTTCTAGGTTCCCTGGCTTTGTTTGGCCCTGTCTTGGGGTTCACCCTGTCCAGGGAGCACCTCCAGATCCTGAGAGGGGAGCCACAATGGAGGTACTGCTGAGTCATAGTCATTCATGCTTTGAATGAAAAAGGCTGTCTTATGACATAAACCCAGTGAGCCAGGCTACGGGAGGGTTCAGTTGGTCAGGAGTCTGCGTTGCATTGCTCTCTAGTGACCCTTGCTGGTAGATTGGGCAACTGTCAACTTCATGCCAAAAGCCCAGTGACGGCGTCAGGAACTTTTTTCTCCCTAGGCAAAGGGTGGGCTAGGTCAATACATGTGACTGCTAAGGTAATTTTGTGTGCAGGGTGGGGGGGGGGGGGGGGGGGGGGGGGGGGGGGGTTGTTGTGGTGTGGGATGGATAGGGGTAGGGGGTGGGTTCAATTGCATTTTTTATTCCCCCCCCCAGTTGGATTTTGTCAGCACTGACACACACAACCCTTGTAATGTTACTCCCATTTCCCTGTTTAATTTTTCAGTTTCGACTGTGTTGTACGCTACAGTAGGTACAGACTAGGCCCCTCAATAAAACTCCTGTCTGCCCTGCCTGTCTTCACTGCCTGCTGGTGCTGCCTGCACAAGTCGCAGAGCATCCATACAACAGTTAGAATTGTTTAATTCTGTAAAGTCAAGTGGCATTATTTATATCATTTGGCTTCATCAAAAAAATGCTTAAAAATATCAGACATCAAAGAAATTGAGAGAACGAACTAGTTTAAGTTTAACGTTATGTAAAAAAAGATGGCTAAAATATTGTTTAACCTGTGATTGGGATATTTAGGAGTTTCATTATCTAATGAAGATCACAAACTTTACTTCATTGGTTACGCTCCTAGACGTGTTTCATAAAGCTGCACCGTAACGTTTACATTGGTTTTTGTATTAACAAAACGGCTTCCACTGTCACCATTCTCCCCCATCTCATTTAGCCTATACATTTACATGGAAGAAAGATGAGGGGCCGGATTCACAAAAATCTTCTTAAGAAAACACGTAGGATATAGGATTTAGGAAGTTCCAAAGAATGTCCTCAAATGCAATTCTTTAACATTTTCTTAAGAAATGAGCATTATCCTACGAACTTCTTAATTTTAGCCAATTACTAACTTCTTAACCATCATCTTATCTTTATTATCATTTTGGCCCACTAAATACAGACATAGGCTAGATTGAAAAAATATTTTAGGTCATTAAAAACATTTGCTTTTCCTGTAGTAGTTTAAAAAAAAAGAATTTTATAAGAAACGTTTCAAACGGTTTTTATTAAACTTGCCCCCTTACCTTAATGTTACATAATGTTACTTAATGTTTGTTGCTCAATTGTTAGCTAATGGAAATGGAAATGGAAAGGCCCGTCGCCCAGTTTCTCAAAGCAAGAGTTGGAGGTTATGGTGGAGGAGGTCATAACAAGGAAGCGGCTACTGCTGGGACAATGTTGTGACAGCCGAAGCTAAAAAAAAAATGTTGTGACAGCCGAAGCTAAAAAAAAAAAAAAAGGGTTTAGCCTACAATGTTGCTAATGGTGATTATCACTGATTACGTGAAACAAACAAAAGCACCTAACAAAAGGCCTATAAAATTGAGACTGAAACAAATCATATAGAGTACTCAAGTCAGTCGTGGGTGGAGTCTGGTTTAGGAAGTAAATTCCCTACGGAAGACAGAATGGCCTTCGGAGACTATCGACTATTTCTTGAAATCTAATTTATAGAATGAGCCAAAACGTTCCTGGATTAGCCTGTGTGGTAAGGATATATTCCATATATCGCATGTTCCAATTTATTTATTTTTTTAAAGTAATGCATGAATGAATGTAGTTGGACTTGTAGTCCACTTTAACGGACTATATATCCAGTACTGCAATGCACGGGTGGTTCTCGACCAATAAGGTATTCAATTCAATTTTATTTATATAGCGCTTTTCACAGATGACTGTCACAAAGATGCTTTACAGAACAGAAAGGGGAGGAAAGGGGAAATGGGAAATGCCAGCTCTAAGCCCCCAGATAGCAGAGGTAAAAACTCTAGTAGGAGAGAAAACCCTCATACTGTGGCGAGAAAAAACTCCCCGATGGGAAGAAATCTCGAGAGGAACCCGGCTATTGGGGGGATGCCCATCCTCCACTGGCCTATGGGTTGATTATGTCATAGGGAGGTATTCTATTCTGATGACTCCATCATGTAGAGATCAGCAGTGGCAGGTGGGGGGCGCCTAGCTGGTCTTGGGCTGGAGCTCCGGGCCAGGAGGGGGGCGGGGGAAGGACGCGGGAAACTTGGGCTAGAGCTCCGGCCAGGTGCCCAGAGCAGGGAAGAGGAAAAAAGAAAAAAAACATTGTTAGGGGGTTCAGATGGTAGCAGAACAAGCACAGCAGGAGAGACAGAGGTGCCTGCTGCGATAAGGAAACCCCGGCAGAATAAGGCTATGGCAGCATAGCTAAGGGCTAAACAGAGGCAGGGGCCAATACAGCCATGAGGGCAGGCTTGAGACAGTCACCACTAGACCATGACCGGTCGAGCTTAACACAACACTACCAATAATGATCCAGTGACAGCACTGACCGCTTAGTCCACCAGAGACTCTATAGCTAATGCCAGCCACCCACTCCTGCCCCTCAACTATAGGACAGACTAAAAAGATGAGTTTTAAGCCTAGCTTTAAATAGACTGACAGTGTCTGCACCCCGAACATGAGCAGGCAATTTGTTCCATAGGAGAGGAGCACGATAGGAAAAGGCTCTACCACCTATGGTACTTTTAGCTATTTTAGGAATTACAAGGAGGCCTGCGCCCTGCGAACGGAGCGTTCGTGAGGGATTATAAGGGAAAAGTAAATCCCTTAAATATAAGGGGGCAAGCCCATGTAAGGCTTTAAAGGTAAGTAATAGAATCTTATAGTCTATTCGAAATTTGACTGGCAACCAGTGAAGTGAAGCTAACACTGGGCTGATGTGTTCAAATCTTCTAGTTCTCGTGAGAATACGAGCTGCTGTATTTTGAATTAGCTGAAGCCCTTTCAGAGAGGAATGTGTACATCCAGACAAAAGAGCATTACAATAATCTAATCTAGAAGTAACAAAAGCATGGACTAGCTTTTCAGCATCATGTAGGGACAGTATTTTTCGAATTTTTGAGATATTCCTCAAGTGATAGAAAGCAACCCTAGAAGATCTTTAATGACAGCACTTGAGGTGATTGAAATTCCATCAATGTTAGGCATATAGCCAGATAGTTTGCATCTCAGGGACTTGGGCCCCACTACCATTACCTCTGTCTTATCAGAGTTTAGCAAGAGAAAGTTATGGGTCATCCATTCCTTTATATCTATAAGACAAGCTTCCATTTTTGACAGCAGGACAACTTCATCAGGCTTGACTGATAGATACAGCTGGGTGTCATCTGCATAGCAGTGGAAGTTAATGCCATGTTTACAAATGATTTGTCCCAGGGGAAGCATGTATAGAGAGAAGAGCAAAGGCCCAAGGACAGATCCTTGTGGTACTCCATATCTAACCCTAGACTTATAGGAGGAGTCATTGTTAAGATGCACAAATTGATATCGGTCTGATAAGTATGATCTAAACCAGGAAAGAGCCAGTCCACGGAGGCCAACAATATTTTCAAGCCTATCCAGAAGGATGAGGTGATCAACTGTGTCAAATGCTGCACTTAAATCCAGAAGCATGAGTACAGAGATATAGCCACTATCAGAAGCAAGGAGTAGGTCATTGAATACTTTGACTAGGGCTGTTTCAGTGCTATGAGAGGGTCGAAAACCAGATTGAAAAACTTCCAATATTTGATTAGGGTGCAAAAATGACCAGAGTTGTTTTGAAATTACCTTTTCTATTATTTTAGAGAGAAACGGAAGGTTTGAGATAGGCCTATAGTTAGACAAGTCGTTCATATCCAAGTTTGGCTTCTTAAGAAGGGGTTTGATGACTGCAAGTTTGAGAGTCGGTGGTATATGTCCAGAGGATAAAGAAGCATTAACAATATGGAACAGTGGTGTTCCAATCACTGGCAGTAGCTCCTTCAGTAGCTTCGTTGGGATAGGGTCTAGAAGACAGGTAGAAGATTTTGAAGAATTTACTATAGTATTAAATTCAGTGAGATCTATTGGAGCAAAAGAGTTCAGATAGGCCACCCGTCCATCTGAAGATTCTGCATCCAAGTGTTGAGTGGACGGAAGGGCAGACCCTGTATGAGGGGTGGTAGAAGAACTTTGAATCTTGTCCCTGATTTTTATAATTTTGTCATCAAAGAAATTCATAAAGTCATTACTATTAAATGGGATTGAAACACAGGGATCAACATGATTCTTAGTCAGTCGGGCAACAGTGTTAAACAGGTGCCTAGGATTGTTTCTATTTTCATCTATCAAAATAGAGAAATATAAGGAACGCGCTGTGATAAGGGCATGTTTATAATAGAGAAGGCTGTCTTTCCAGGCATGGAGGAAAACATGCAATTTAGAGGAACGCCATTTGCGCTCAAGTTGGCGTGAAGCTTGTTTGAGAGCACGAGTATGGTCATTGTACCAGGGAGCTAATTTCTTATTGCAGACTTTCCTCTTTTTAAGAGGTGCGATAGTATCCAGGGTTCTACTAAGTACGTTATTAATGTTGTCAGTCAGCTGATCAATTGAGTTTATGTCTGCATTTGTATACGCATTTTGGCTGGAGCCAAGAAAATCCCCACAGTGCACAAATGAGCCTGGGAGCTCATTAATAAAATCATTTGTAGATCTGGAGGAGAGCTTACGACTAAAGTAGAATGTAGTATCTGATGGCACATGACAGACTTGTGAAAGGTAATTAATGGTCTGATAACACAGGATTTTTAGGCATGACTGCTATGTTTGCTATTTCTGTATTATACGTTAAGACCAGATCAAGAGTATGGTTATGAGAATGGGTGGACTGATGTATATGTTGATTAAAGCCAATGGGTTCAATAATTGACAAGAATGCAGATCTGAGAGGATCACCTTCACTATCCATGTGAATATTAAAATCACCTACAATTACTATTTTATCTGAATGAATAACCAGGCTGGAAAGGAAATCAGCAAACTCAAGTAAAAAACCACTGTATGGACCTGGTGGCCTATATAAAATGACAAGGGTAAAACTGATTGCTTTTCTGTCTGGATGTGCAAAACTGAGAACAAGCACTTCAAAACAGTTAAATTTGTAGGCAGATTTCAGAGTAGCAAAGAGATTAGAATTATATATAGCAGCAACACCACCTCCACGACCTGTCAGACGGGGAATGTGTGTATAACTGTAACCAGGAGGAGTGGATTCATTTAATGCAATATATTCATCAATTTTAAGCCAAGTTTCAGTTAAGCGTAGGATCTCAACTTGGTGATCAGTAATGAATTAATTTATCAGAGTTGCCTTAGGGGCTAGTGATCTGATATTAATCAAGCCAATTTTTGGCTCTCTCTGTTCAGCCCCATTATTAGTAGAATACAAAGCCAACACCGTTTGCAGGGCACCAAACAGACAGCCAGTGATTTAGTGATGTCAATCTGCTGTAGATTTCGTCACCACGTCGAGCGGGGATGGGACCAGAGCAAATTACTGTATCATCTCGTCTGTCTGACTGGCAGATGGGAGTATCCTACTGCCGCTGAACGTTAGCTTGCTAAGTAGAGAAGCCCGCCCGACAAGGTCAGAAACTGCGCTATGGTTAACCACATAAAGCAATTCTAGATTTTAGTCCTTCAAGCTAGCTAGCTAACGTGAGAAAAAAGTGTTTAAAAAGCTGTGTGCTACTGCTGGCTAACATTATATGACAACGTCTGGAGACAAGGCTGCACATTCGGAGGGAATTATGGGACGTGAAGTTTTTAAACAGTGCCAGCGCTGGTATGTTCACAAAAAAAAACAACTAAAACATAAGATATACTCGAAGCTGGTCCAGAAAAACGACAGTTTGCGAATGGGCGTTATATTGAACAATACAGGAAATTGACGGTAAGACATAATCAGTAGAAATGGTTTAAAAGTAAGCTTTAGTTAATGTCTACGCTCTAAGTGAATGGGGAATTTACTTCCGAAACCAGCGTGACGTAGTCACTTGAGTACTCTATACTTGTTTTTATAATAATAATATCAGCTAAGGATTGAAAATTGTGGTTTACCTCTTCAATGCAGTGAATAGCCTTAAGACAAGTGTGGAGCTATCTTAGTGATAAGAATGAATATGAGAAGAAACATAAGAACTTTGTTTTCAAGAATCCCATTTATTTGTTAGTTTTCTCTTAAGAAGAAACTTATGAAGAAAGTTAGGAAAATACTTAAGAAGTTTTTTGTGAATAGTAAATTTCTTCTTAAGTCATAAGTTAGGGAAAAATGCCGTTTAGGAAGTTTTTTGTTCTTAAGGTTTTGTGAATCCGGCCCGAGATCTTTAACATTACGTGACCATTTTTTGGAGGCAAGCTCCTCTTATTAGCTGAAGATGACGAAGATTGCATATTATCTTTTAGCTAATTTAGGTTAGTTATTCGATTTCCAAATCTACTCATCTGTGCGTGGCCAAGCATCCAATCGTTGTGTGATTAGTCTACCACCAATCAAAACACTGTAGTTTTACACTTGGAGTTGGTTATAGGCTACTGAGGGAAGTCCACACACTCCACAAATTTTTTGAAATCCGAAGACGGATCACAAAATGGAGAACTTACAATTTTCTCTTGATTTTTAAATGATAGTAAATTAGTTTTCATACAATGACATTTATATTTTTAAACGGGGCGGTAAACTCTGTAGGGGCAAGTATTGTAGGGGAAACACTGGTTAGCTAACGTTAGAAATCAGTTTTCGTTATTTTTTAATTTGCGTGAGCTCCCCACACACACCCACACCCGTACTTCTTAGCGTAGCTACACATGTGGCGTAGCCAGGGTGAATAGACAGAGACCCTCACTATCACTATCAGTCTGGCCATGTCAAAAGTGTCAGCTTTAGTGGTGGCTTTCACTTCAGCAGTGGTGGTGAGCAAGTGAGTAGCGTGGATGTTATCATTTTAGTTGTTTTTTTGAAAACGCGCTTGTTGGACATCATTTCAAATGACCAATTTTATAAATTATTTTAAATAATTATTTACAGCCCATTGAATCATAGTATGCATAGTATTTTCTCCGAAAAGTATGGAGGTCTATATCCGAAAAGGATTACAATTGTTGATTTACTTTTATATATTTCTTTAGTATAATTATAAAAATTGTATTAAAATGCCTGGGGGGGTTAAACCGGGGGTAAGCAGATTTGTGACGGGACTTGCCCCACCCTTGCCCCAGTGTAGCGCCATCCATGCAAAAGCCATATATCAAATGTCTTCCTCTGACTTAACTCTATGTGAGCTTGGCTGTGTTGTGCTGAAAAGAGAGAAAGCTGGTGACACCATGTGTTTCGGAGGAGAACTGTGTACAGATCCTTTCCAAAAAATTTGAATATCATGGAAAAGTTTTTTTTTTTTCCATAATTCCATTCAAAAAGTGAAACTTTCATAGATTATAGATTCATTACACACAAAGTGAAATATTTCTAGCCTTTATTTGTTTCATTTTTCATAATTTTGGCTTACAGCTCCAGAAAACCCCCAAAACAGTATTTCAAGAAATTAGAATAGTGTGTCGAAAATCAGCATTTACTTCAGTTATTTCAGAGAATGAATGTTTTAGACTGTCACACTCTAATCATCTAATTTACTCAAAACACCTACAAAGTTTTTCTACAGGTGTGTCGTTAAATTGGACAGGTATCTCAGTTTGGTTCAGTATGGGGAAGACTGCAGACTTGACAATTGGCCAGAAGACCATCATTGACACCCTCCAGAAGATGGGTAAGCCACAAAAGGTCATCGCTAAGGAGGCTGGCTGTTCACAGAGTGCAGTGTCCAAGCATATCAATAGAAAGTTTAGTGGAAGGGAAAAATGTGGCAGGAGAAGGTGCACAAGCAAAAGAGATGACCGTAGGCTTCAGCGGATTGTCAAGCAAAGACGATTCCAAAATTTGGCGGAGATGCAGAGGGAGTGGACTGAGGCTGGAGTCAGTGCTTCAAAAACCACCACGTACAGAGTGTGACACTCAGTCTAAAACATTAATTCTCTGAAATAACTGAAGTAAATGCTGATTTTCAACACAAGCCAAAATTATGGAAAATGAAACAAATAAAGGCTAGAAATATTTCACTTTGTGTGTAATGAATCTATAATCTATGAAAGTTTCACTTTTTGAATGGAATTATGGAAAAAAAAAAAAACTTCCAAGATATTAAAATTTTTTGGAAAGGATCTGTATGTCCTCACTCTTCTGAATCAGCCATTCGCCCATGAACATGGCTACAAATAGTTAATCAGACATTCAAAATTTGGGTTGGAAGTGGACATGTTCAGCCCCACATTAGGCACCAAATTTATAAAAATAAAAAAAACCCAGGAAACATGATTTTGTAGGATACCGATTAATCAGACTTTCTGAGGGTCACTTGGTACTATGTAACCACAGTAATCTGTGCAACTATAACCCCCCCCCCCCTCCCGACATGTGAACCTATGACCAAATAGGACATTTTAAGGATATCTTTGTTTTCCTGTGTCATTTATGAAGCAGGTTGTATAAGGAATGCCACTAAAACCTGTTATGTTTCTGTCTACTTAGGATTTAGATGCTGCCCTACCTCTGATAGAAAAATATCAAGACTGCCTTTTAGCTATTGGAGAGGTAATTATAATAATGTCTTAAATATTCTGTATTCACCTACCTACCAGCTACAAATTACAAATAACATTTATTGGGAGGGATTGTATTTCCAGCTTGTGTGTTACCACTGCTGGTCACAGTGCTTATTTACGATTAACCGATAGGTTGGACTGGACTTCACTCCTCGATTCGTCAGCAGTGACAGAGGGAAGAATGAGCAGAGGGAAGTGTTGGTTCGGCAGGCTGAAATAGCCAAACGGCTGGATTTACCTCTGTGAGGCCTGGTCTGATCGCACACGCCAACCTTTTACTTTGGGCTGCAGGTCACTATATTAAAGGTATACTATGTAGTTTCAGAACACTAGATGGCGATATTGAGCACGTAGGAGAAAAGGGCTCCCCGAAAATTGCTTATCACGTGTTCTTCTCAGAGGCGCACGACGACGCACGAGTATTGTGGTGACGTTTCACACACATTTTCTCTGACCGCAGGTATATATTGTGCTGCCAGGTCACAGCACGTCCTCTCCTCTCCTAAGAGGATCAGGAGTTTTTGGATGTCAAAATTTTTTAAATTGAGGGTATCTGTGTTGTTTTTCTTTCTTGTAATGTTTTTTTTTTTTCTTCGTTTTTGCTAGTTTGTTTTGTTCGTTTGTTTGATTGTTTGTTCTAGTTTTATTTTGATCTTTTCCTGTTCTTTGTCAGTTCTGTATGAGGAGTATTGCTTTTGGGGGTGTGGGGTGACCCTGTGCTTTGTTGTCCTTTTCTGTTCTTTCGGGGTCTTATAGTGTTGGCTACAGTGCAAAGAAAAAAGAGAGAGAGAGAGAAAAAAAATAAATAATAATAATAATAATTAAAGAATTAAGCAGGGTCCCCCAATGCGGGGGGGTGGTGGTGGGCAATAAAAAAAAAAATAAAAAAAAATAAAAAAATTGAGGGTATCTGATTTATTTTGGGAAAATATTTATATATAAATATTAGGGGTGTAACGTACACAAAAGTCACGGTTCGGTACGTACTTCGGTTTTGAAGTCACGCTTCGCTAACAGAGTGTATAATTGCTGCGTCGTGGATCGTCTAGGCTACACTCGGACTCAGATAAGCGTATCTTTTTTCATTGCTTTCAGCTGTTGTTAGTTAATTGAACAGATTGGAGTCACTCGGTAGCTTAGTTTATTTTGAATTGTTTGCAGTTAGTCCATAGCTTGCTCGCTGTAGTTGGGCCAGCTACCCGTCTTTTGTGTTGCTAATTTAGTTGGAACCAGTTTCACCTGTGTGTATATTAAGCGTGTTTGCAGCTCACTAACTCGCTCGCTAGCTCGTAGCCCACACATGGAAGGTTGGTGTTACGCATCCGGCAATCCAGTGTCGAATAGCCTAACGTTAAATGTATTTCATTTTCTCTAGAATACTAATAGCCCTATTTTAAAACTGTATTTCCATATTTTACTGATGCAAACTATTTTGGCTGTAGTAGCTATTTAGGCTGTATGTCTTTCAGCTAGAATATGTTTGCGTCTAGCCCATTGTGCATGCATGTCTCCATATAGACTCATTAATTTACATGCTTCTTCATGATCCATAGCTCAGGTGGTGCTGTTCATTGTATTTCATTACACATTAAATACTGCTCATCTACAAACTCATTTAATGTAATTGTGTGCTGTCTGTAATAGGATAACTGTTCTCATTCTTGTCAATAGAGGGCGCTATGGTTACGCGAATGCATGCATTCTTCATGCATTATTCATCATTAGTTAGCTATAAAAAAGAAGTTATATCAGATCAAAAACGTCTACGACATTAAAAAAAGCCAAGTTACTCACGCATAGCCTACAGAGCACTGTCTATAAGTCCTTAATTCCAACTTGCAAAAACTAGGCCTGCCTTTAAAAGTATTGATATCAAAATGTGGCCAAGTTACAACTAACAATATTGCCTATCGTAGCTCACACTAAATAAACTAGCTCTATTCCAAAGCAATGCTATCCAAACTTTCCTAAATTATTTAATGCAACTTGGCCCTGTGTTTCTTCATCTTACCATCTCAAGAGATTGTGGTCAATGAAACTCTATGTGCCACATCAAACTGCAAAATGAAAATAATTTCTAGTGGAAATACTCAGAAATTAAAAATACTTAGAAATTAAACAGAAAAATTACTACACTATAGGGCATGTTCAAACAATTGTCTGCATCTACTGCTTTGGGTCTATGAAAAGCACAGAATGAATAAAATGTATTATTATTATGTATTTATTGATTTATTTATTTGGATTTCTATCAAAACCTGTGTGGTCCTACAGAGCATAGATATCCTTGTGTTCACAAAATTCTGTTTGCAAATATCATAACTACTATTATGTTAAGAAAATTGGTACTATTACTTATTTGCCACCATCTGACCCACAAACATGTCTGGATATGTTTGTAAAAATGCTATATGTACACTATTTTCTAGGTAAAAATATTACAAATTTGTATCTGCATTTATTTATTCATCACCGCTTTCTCTATTGTACACAATGTTTCTTGATATAAATGTATGTTTGTGAATTGTAAAGAAATCTGTAGCAGCAGTTAACATTTTTAAACCTGTACATTTTCTAAAGTAAACTTGCCAACAAAGTACAACCATATCCTTTCTGGAGTGTAATTATTCATTAACTGTTAAAACCATTAATTGAAGTCATATGTTGTTCCATGAGGCACAATCTCTTCACATGCAAAGATGAAGAAACACAGGGCCAAGTTGCATTAAATAATTTAGGAAAGTTTGGATAACATTTCTTTGGAATAGAGCTAGTTTATTTAGTGTGAGCTACGATAGGCAATATTGTTGTAACTTGGCCACATTTTGATATCAATACTTTTAAAGGCAGGCCTAGTTTTTGCAAGTTGGAATTAAGGACTTATAGACAGCGCAATGTAGGCTATGCGTGAGTAACTTGGGTTTTTTTTTTTACGTCGTAGACGTTTTTGATCTGATTTAATATACATATTAGGAAATTAGTTCGCGTAGTTCGAAGTGTCCACGTTCATGTATTTGCGTGAGGAATGTTTCGGTCCTAAGCTAAAATAAGAGTTTACCTGGAAGCCTGCCCACATGGCCTGGCCATGTCAATCAAATGAGCAGGAACCGCCCATTCATGACGTTTACACCATTTTAGCTGTTTCTGGCTTTAAAAATGGCGGCGGGATGTCAACAGTGTAACATTCAAAACATTAACAAAAAAACACTTTGCGAACGACTTATGAGGTAGGAAATACATTCAACATGTTTTTGGGGAGAAAATTTGAATGTAAACAAAGAACGAGTTGTTTACAATGAAACTACATAGTATACCTTTAACCTTTATAGTTTCCATTCATGTCGCTGATTTATTAGAGCTCGCACCATTCTTTGCACTTTCAGAAATTGTTTTAATTAATTAATTTGATCAAAGTTGCCTTCCCACTCCTGGAAAGATCCAGCCTGGTTACTGTCTGCTCATTCTTTGTATTTCCTTCCTCACTAATATAGGCTGTTCTCATTTCTTGGTTTCCTAGGAACGTTCACTCAAGATCTGCTGGAAGGCCTACCATTCATCTGTTGAAGGAACAAGGTACAGATCTGGTTTGGAACAAAGCTGAAACCTACACAGTGTTGTAAGCCACATGAGCATCAGTATATATTGATGGGCTTTCTGTCCTCTAGGTGTGGAAAAGGCACTTCTGCATGCTTTTGATGGGAAGCCCTCTGTGGCAATGGAAGGTGTGAAGGCAGGGTATTTCTTCTCCATCCCCCCTGCCATAATAAGAAGTGAACAGGTAAAAACACTTTGGCAGGACTGTCACACATGTCCTGGAGTATCAATTGTACACTAGATACACTCTTGCTCCAAAATCTGTTTTAATTGCAAAGTACGTTTAAAGTTTTTTTTGTAAATTATATTTAATATGCATATACGTATACTGTTAGAGCCATTGCACTTTACATGCACTTTCTTAACCATTTGGCGCCGGTGCCATGAAATTGCTGAACTGAGACATTCATTGCTCCTCCAACAAACCTATGAGTGGAAACAACAAACTCCATGTTCTATCTTTATTAGTACACAATTTGTGAAAACACTGCCGAATACGGAGTTTCTAAGTGCCAGTATTGTCACATAGTCCATTTAAAAAGCAACCCCTCACCCAGTCTCACCTGCAACTTTACCGACCTATGCGTGACCCCATGGACAATAGCGCCTGTCTGTGAGTTCATTAAAATATTTTTTCACCACCAATAATTTGTGTTCCGTCATAGCAACAAGCTATAGCCTGAAGGTGTGCCAAAACAGGGCACCAAAGCGATACTATAACCTCTGCATTTGAATGGATCTCTATGGGAATTGGGGGGTGAGACTAGATTCAGCTGTAAATTACACTGGTACCGTATGGAACACATGACTGGCTAAATGGCTGTAAGTCATCCAGGGTCTAAGGTATCAAACGAGCCCCAAACCATCACTCTGCGGCCAGATATGGAGTAGATGTGGATGGATCACTGCAAGGGTTATTTCTCCTTACTCATTTTTCTATAGAACTCTATGGGGAAAAATGTCAGGAGAAGAAACCCTTCAAGTTATCCATCCATATCTACCGTATTTCTGGCAGCAGAGTGATGGTTTAAGGCTTGTTTGATACGTCAGACCCTTGATGACTTAGAGCCATTTAGCCAACCATGTGTTCCATACTGTTCCAGTGTAATTTACAGCTGAATCTAGTCCCCCCCCCCCCAATTCCCATAGAGATCCATTCAAATGCAGAGAGGTTATAGTATCGCTTGTAACAGTACCTGAAAATAAGATATTGAGTCTTCTGATATTGATGGGTCACATACTTCAGGAAGTAACAGCATGCAAAGGATATGCGACAAAATATTAAATATGATACTTTAAAAATACGTATGATCCAAGGGTTCACATACTTTTTCCAACAAAGCATTTAATGTTGGATAATTTTGCTCAATAAATAAATTATAAAAGAGTAATGTTTTTTGTGTTTTTTTGTTGAGCTGGGTTCACTTTATCAAGTTTTAGGACTTAGATGAAGATGTAATCACATTTTAGATCGAATTTATGCAGATGTGGGTCAATGACAAATAAGGATTTCAAAATGAAAAAAAAGAATACTGACCAAAATAGATTTTAAATACATTCTTAATTCCACAAGAATGTATCCTGTGTATTTATATTTGTTTCATAGCTTTTAAGGTGATGTAAATACATTTTTAAACAAGATTTCAGATTTTACCACCCAGAAATGTCAGGTGGCGCAGCCATATGTGAATTTTGAATAATACACTTTTAATGTATTTACCACTACTGAAAACCTGCGAATATGAATCATTGTAGTGTGTAAAATACACATCACATGGTAAATTCCACTTTAATTTCTTTATTTATGACAGTTTTATTCCATTTATAGAAACGGCCACAACTTTTTCTTTTCAAACACCTTATTTTCCATAGAGAGAAAGAAAACAAAAATTCTAACTGTAAAAATGATTTGTATACATTATTTAAAGATTTTCAGTTATATTTCTGATTTAATTTTGCAGACTGCAATGGGAATTGATACATTTAAATTTAAATTTGCTAGTCGTGCCACCTGACATTGTGCTCAATAACGATTGAAATTCACTAAATAAAAAGAAAGATATGTAAATTCATTTTACTCTGGTTTCATTTGGCTTTTATTTGAAACCTGAGCATTTTATACTGGAACTTAATCATACAATTACATTTAATTCAGGCCAGCAACAAAACAACATTTGATCAATGCTTTAAAAATAAAACTGAAACATGAAGTCTCAAGGAACACATTTAAATAATGAAATGCAACTGGATAGTTTTTTAAACTATCTCTATGCCGTGCTGTATTTTTATTTTGCTTGATAATGGCATCTACAAAAATGAATGAAAAAATAATAACTTAAAAGGTACAATATGCAACTTTGAGTATCAATTTTGGTTATATAGTCCTATATTCTTGAAGAGTAGGACTTTTTCACCTTTAAACAACTTAATATCATACAGAAACATGTATATACACTACTCACAAAAAGTTAGGGATATTCGGCTTTCGGGTGAAATTTCAGGATGAACCTAAAATGCACTATAACCTTTACAGGTGAAATTAATTTGACCTTCTCTAAACTTTTGAATGCACATGTCCAACTATTCAATGTTTCAGTACTTTTTGCACAACTTGCTGTTCTCTAACAAGGAGCTGAACGGCAAAATTCACAACAGGTGTTTGATCCATGAATCGACCAATAAATTTCCTGGTTCAATTAGAATTGGCATTTAAACAGTCCTCTTCATCATGCTGTTCACATTTTGACATCATGAGACCAAGACGACACCTAACAATTGATCAACAGTACCTCGCCATTGCGAGGCTTCAAACAGGATGTTCTCAGAGGGAAGTGGCCACTGAGCTTAGAGTGTCACAGTGTGTCATCAGCAGGTTGCAACAGAGATACAGAGAGACTGGAAGAGTCACAGAAAGGCATAGAAGTGGACGTCCTTTGGCCACATCCCACACTGATGACCGCTTCATTGTGAACAGTGCCCTGCGGAACCGGATGATGAATGCCACTCAACTCCAGGCACATTTAAGGGAGGTGAGAGGCACCCAAGTGTCACGTCAGACCATTCGAAACCGTTTACATCAGCGTGGTCTGCGTGCTAGACGACCTGCAAGGGTACCTGACCACACCACCAGGCACAGGCGTCATCGTCTTGCATGGGCCAGGGAGCATTTACGCTGGACGAGGGACCAGTGGGCCTCAGTGCTGTTCTCTGATGAAAGTCGATTCACGTTGAGCAGAAATGATGGCCGCCAACGATGTTGGAGACGTCAAGGAGAGCGCTATGCATCAGCCACTGTTGTCACCAGACGACCCTTTGGTGGTGGCGGTGTTGCAGTGTGGGCAGGTGTGTCTAGTCAATACAGAACTGCCCTACACTTTGTGAATGGTACAGTGACAAGCCCATACTACCTGAATAACATCATTAATCCAGTCATTGTGCCCCTGCATGAACAACACAGGCCTAATTTCATCTTCATGGACGACAATGCTCCAGCTCATCGAGGTCGCATCATTAGGGAAAGGCTGCTGGAGACTGGGGTACCTCAAATGGAGTGGCCTGCACTTTCTCCAGACCTGAATCCCATAGAAAACCTATGGGATCAGCTGACTCACCGTGTAGAGGCTCGTAACTCTGTACCCCAGAACCTCAATGACCTGAGGGCTGCCCTTCAAGAAGAGTGGGATGCCATGCCTCAGCAGACAATAAGTCGACTTGTGAACAGCATGAGACGTCGTTGTCAAGCTGTAATTGATGCTCAAGGGCACATGACAAGTTATTGAGACATTGACATTTTTGTTGTGGTATACCCACCACTGTTGTTGGCTTTTGTTTCAATACATTGTTTGAGATGAGGAAATCACCATTGCATGCTTCTACTTAAATGCCCTACTTTCATGATACGTATAATATCACTGTAGCGTGAACTTACATTTTCCATAAATTTCACCCGAAAGCCAAATATCCCTAACTTTTTGTGAGTAGTGTATTTAAGAAAATGTATTTAATATCTTCAAACACATTAATTAACATCACTTTTTCAATTGGTTTAACTGTAATTTTAGTCGTGCCACCTGACATATTGGTCGCACCACCTGACTTTTCAAACTCAATTCAAATCTAACAGGAATTAACTTGGTCACCTATATACATTTTTGTCCTTGAACTCAAGGTTATACATATATGTTTTCAATCAAATACACATTTTCTGAATAAAAACTAATTTTCATAGTTTTCCAGGGGTCATACCACCTGACATGGTAAGTTGAACCAACCTCAACATTACTCAAAAATGTCAAATTATGTAATATTTGTGGGAGAGTTATTAACCTTGTTACTGCATGACAGGGGTCCTGTGGGGTCTTCTGTGTGATGTCACACCCTGTTGCATCGTTTTCTTACAGGCACAGTACATAAAATTATGTTTTTATGTCGCCCCCCCCCCCCCCCCGACATTTGGAGAAGTAAATTTCTCGGGCAAAGGTTTTTTAAGTAATAGAATAGTTTTGAAATAGGACTGTTAAACTACTTTCTACTACATTTATAAGCGATCTAACATAAAATCATGCCAAACTATTTGATTAGGAATTTTATTGAGAAAATTATCCTTTTTATTGAAGTTTTGTTCTCTGCATGTATGTTCGGACGGTCGCACCACCTTTTGGGACTTTAGAACACCAAAACTCGAAAAATAAATAGAATTTCAATAAAATGAGAAGGGTTTCTCATAAAGGAGATATTGTAGTGCAATTTGATATATAACGTTTTTTTTATTATTGTTTTTAGGAAAGTAATGAATTCGGACACAAAAAAATCACGTCATGTCATTGACCCATATACAGAAAAATCTAAAGAAACTTATGAGCAGCACTGTATATATAATTTTTTACAGTTTCAAAATAATAAAAAATGGAAAAAGGCCCTGTGCAAAAGTTTGGGAACCCTTTTGTATTATTCTTTGTTACTTTTTAAAAAGACCCAGGTGATTTACTTGTTTGGGCTTCAATGGGCTTCAATGAGTGAATATAATTCCAGGGCTCAACGATTTATTCTGAAGTAACTCCATGCCTTCTAAAGCATCCGACTGCGGTGACTGTTCTGTCTGGTGTTAACAACCATGGGTTCCTCTAAACAGTTGTCCAAGGATGTCAGAATCAAGATAGTTCACTTCCACCAACACGGAGAAGGCTACAAAAAACTCTCTCAACGTTTCAAACTACCTATTTCCACTGTTAGAAACATTATAAGAAAATGGAAGATAAATGGAACAGTTGAAGTCAAGGCAAGATATGGAAGACCAAGAACAATTTCAGATAGAATGGCCCAAGACCTGGTGAGAAATGCTCAGAAGAACCCACGCATCACTAAAGATCTGCAAAAAAAAGTAGCAGACACAGGTCTAGTTGTTCACAGGACAACAATGCAACATACTTCAAGCAACAAAGACCTATATGGCAGAGTTGCCAGAAAGAAGCCTTAAAGCCCCTGAAGTATACAGAAGAACAAAAAAAGAACACCTTGCCTGTTAAGCATGGAGGTGGATCCATTATGCTTTGCGGTTGTGTGGCAGCAGGGGGCACAGGAAATATTGTGTGGGTGGAAGAATGTATTTCACCAAATATCAAGAAATTCTAGAAGCTGATGTTCGAAGGTGGGTAAAAAAAAGTCTAAAGCCTAGTGTAGGCTATTCCTGAGTCTAGGCTATATTGTTTTCTTTCCAAAACGTTGTTGTCATGCTATGCTAGCCTAGGCTATATCATGAAATGTAGCCTAGTCAGATCGGCTAGCTAATGCTAATGTTGCTAGGTTATTACTCTGACGAAGATATATAAATTAGGCTACTTACATTTTTCAAATAGTTTGTCAAATTCGTAGTTCCACCATGGTATGCCAATTTCTGCTGGCATATTTGGCATTTGACCTTTTTTGGATTGTCAGCGGTAATATTAAAATGTTTCCACACAGCTGACTTCTTTGACATTTTGTAACTTCACCTCAGGCTTTGGGCAACAGCGTAGCGAGGAAGTGGAAGGCTGAACCACGCTAGCAGGCATATGTTCGATAAACTTCCAGGCGATTCAAAGCTCAATCAGTATAGAATAAACACTTACATGTTGACAAAAAACCAGTAAACCATCCATTTTATTCTTCTTTTTTGAGGGGGAAAAAATGTTTAGTTTTTTTTTTTGTGGAAAAAAAACGAGCTATTCGAAACTGAATTTATGATCCGAATCCCAATTCAACGAACGAAGCTTTGGACCTCCGAAGCAATCTGCTCAGCCCTAGTAGCCTATGATCAATATTATGGCTTCCCTTAGAAAACGCCAAATTAGCCTGCTTGTTGAACACATTTTGTTTGATTATGCAATGAAGCAATGAACTCATGTTCAGGCTTCATCCGAAGTTCATTACATGCATTCTAATTTTGATTAATAACATAAATAACGTTATTTTGCCTTAATGATGACACTGAATACAATAAAGCTGTCAGGTTGGCAGCCTATAGGTTCACGCATATTTTCCCTTGTTTTATAATGTCCTGCTTATGGAAATGTGATCGACCTATTTTACTGGTAGCGTAATGCTTTAAAACAATCCACTTTCCCAGGAAGACTGTGAAAAGTGCGATTTACGGCAGGGGAAACAGACCTGCTCCTGCAGAGAATGACAGAGAATGGCATTAAAATTAATTGTGTAACGTGCTGCAAATTTATTTTAGTTTCTAATTAAACGCTTAGTTCTCTTTAAAATCTTTTGTTCAGTTATGGAATAACAGGTGAAATCAGTGGGGTTTTAATAAGCTGAGAGTATGGAGACCTTGTCAAAACTATTCTATTTACTTACAGGCTGTAGGCCTAGAGAGCTGTAGCTATTGTAATGACATCTGGGGCCGGTTGCACCAGCTATACGTAAGTTCAAACGTAGGCTAGTTATAACGTAAGTGTTTACTAAATGAAGGTTTACACATTACTAAATAAAAATGGGTTGCACCACACAAACTAGTTTGTACGTTGAGCTTAGTAGCTACTAAATATTTACACCTACCCCTAAGGAGGTGTAAATTGTGGCGTAACCATAACCAACGGAAAACAAAATGAAAACATGGCCCGTTTAGAGCGTTTCGGAGGCTCTTACCGTTATTCCTACTAAACCGTTGTTTTGAAATCTTGTTGCCATTCGGTTGTTGCAAGCAAATATAAAAAAAATACACAAATAAACTGTAACCGTCTGTTCATCTAATTGGCTACCTCCGCCGTTTCTTCAGAAAACACTGTAAAAATAGTTGACGCGTGGAAAACGTTCAGTTTCAAAACAAAGTTCTTTATAGTTCAAAAGAGAGGCAAACAGAACACTCCCGTTATGTAACTTAGGTATGTAACTTGTAAGTTTCCATATATTTTCAAAGCACATAATGGCTGTAACATAAATAAATAGGCTAAACAAACAAATAAGGATATTTAGAATTTTTTTCGTAAAAACATAAACATGCACACATTGTAATTCTGTTCAATGTTCTATTTTTTTCCATGGAATGCAAAATAGACGTAGCCTGTTAAACTCAATGCAAGTTGATTTCCGTGTTTACATTGTAGCTTGTTGATTGATTGGTTATGAATTTGTTATCGTCATGATAAAGCGACAATGTTTACCTTAGTATTGAACTAAGCATTACTTAGTTTTCACTAGCTAAGACATTACTTACGTATTGGTGGTGCAACCGAATTTAGTAAACGATAGTTTGAAACTAACTAGTAGCAACTAAGGACCTAGTAAATACTTTACGCGCAAACTTAGTCACAAACTTAAGTATGACCGGTGCAACCCAGCCCTGAAGTGTATTTTCAGAACTCAAATGTCCGTCTATTGCAGTGTGGAAGTTTTCCATTGAATGACAATTCACGCATTTGGTGTAAATGACAATTTGCGCATTAGGCTTGATATAGGTGTTATCAGCAAAGTTTTTAATGGATAGCCATTGTCCCGTAACAGAAGATTGTCCCCCCAGAAGATTAGGCTACAGGAACTATTGGCAAATATAGCTTGATCCAGGATAATTGCGAATAGTCTATACATGTAACCTTACACATACCATCGCACATCGCCTGGATGTTGATGGAGTGGGCTGAAAGCAATTTAATGCGGTACTCCCCTTCGCTGAGGGACAGGTATGTGGTCTTTGACCTATGGACCTTTTTGGTATAGCCTACACAATAATAATATTAATATTTCACATTGTAATCTTGATATTTTAGTCATACTTGTGCACACGCCTATGTAGACGCACTTATATGCGCCATATGTAAACAAATGTGACATGACTTTTGACCAGGTTTCTGGTGGTTTTAGCACATATTTGAATTGATTACAATTGCTGTTTTATTTTGCTGTTTACAGCTCCAAATAACACCAGAAAGCAGGATTAATGAGTTAGCTGGATATCTGCACTGAGTAGCTATTACCCGGAACCCTCCCAAATCTGGAACATGGACTAAAGTAAAAAGTACTTAGTGCAGTTATCCAGCGAAGTAATCCTGCTGTCCCAGATGTAGCCTTATAGTGATAACATGTAAAACTAAATTAGACTATTTATTTTCAGAAGGAAGCCATCTAATTTATCAAAACAACCACATAGCCTGCTCTTCTAGGTTTTATTCCGATAAGGTATAGGATTGTATTTGGACTGCTGCAGCAAGTGGCAAAAAAAATTCTGAAAATAGATAGGCTAGCATGTGGAAATATTCTATTCCAAATTGCTAAAATGAAAAAAACACCAAAAACAAAATTAGCTTTAGCAACAGTTTATTTGCAGAATCACATGGGAAAATGAACAAAGTGGTCAGTGCATTTTTCTTCTTTGAATGTTTTTTTCCCGCACCATGGACCTGTTGCCTGAAGCAGTAGAGCATTATGATGTCTGTAAAGCACGGTAATTCCTTTGCTTCTTTATCCTTTATTTGTAATGATGTTTTATTTTTCAAGAGGGAAATCATTTTAGATTTTCGGCAATTATATGGTTTTAGCCTATATATGCTGTTTACAACTCCTAATAACATGGGTGTAGCCTAATAGAGATTTCACGTAAATATATAAAAATATGTAAAAACAAATACAAGTTTGCCATGTAAATTAACAATCTGATCAAAAACATCTCCGACGTAAAAAGCCAAGTTACTCACGCATAGCCTACAGAGTGCTGTCTATAAATCCTTAATTCCAACTTGCAAAAACTAGGCCTGCCTTGAAACACCGGGCCAAGTTGCATTAAATAATTTAGGAAAGTTTGGATAGCATTGCTTTGGAATAGAGCTAGTTTATTTAGTGTGAGCTACGATAGGCAATATTGTTAGTTGTAACTTGGCCACATTTTGATATCAATACTTTTAAAGGCAGATTTAGTTTTTGCAAGTTGGAATTAAGGACTTATAGACAGCGCTCTGTAGGCTATGCGTGAGTAACTTGGCTTTTTTTACGTTGGAGACGTTGTTTTTCAGATATAACTTATTTTTGAGAACTAACTAATGATGAATAATACATGAAGATAATGACATCGAGAGAGACATGCATGCAGAATACATGCATTCAAAATAAATGCATGCATTTATGCATGCTTACATTCGCGTAAGCATAATGCCCTGTACTGGCGAGAATGAGAATATTTCTCCTATTACCGATAGCCCACAATTACATTGTTTAATGCCTAATGAAATACAATGAATAGTTTAGTTTTCTGTAGTGCAGTGGATGTATAAGGCATGTTGATTCGCTTCGTAGTAGCCTAGCTTGTACCTGCTTCCTGACTAGCAGCTGACTGATGTTTCTCTGGCAAAACTAACATTGGTTAACAAGCTTCATTGGACAATGCATATTTCCCAGGAATCTTAGCCAGAAAGAAAACAATAGATACTACTAAGAAAGTAGCCTACCAGAGATTATTCTTCTTCTCATTACTATAATTAACCCCTTGGCGCAGATGGCAAATTTCACCTATTTAGGGGTGCTCTGTTTAAGGCTTTATAACTCCAGGTGTGAGCATCACATAAACTTGGTAAATGGCTTAAATGAAAAAAGACAGGTGTACTATTTACAATACAAACTTAGATTTGTTTATTTTCATAATTTAAGTCAAAATAAAGTGCCACAAATGCAAAGAAACTTTGGGAAAAAAAATTTAAAAATAGTTTTTTTTTAAATTTTGCTGAGAGCTACATAAGTGAAATCGGTAATATATATACATTTCCTGGATCATAAACTCCATGTCCACAAGTTTTGCAAAATCTGAGGATGATATGCAGAACTACTAAAGGTCTATGATGCAAAATATAGCAGTGTATCCTGTTGTCCATTAGTGTCTCCAAATCTATCCAAATGGCTAAATTGTGCACTGCTGCAAATAAAAAAAATAATGATATATTTAACTACAAATCAACAGTGTGTACCTCAATAAAACATCACTTGTCCCTGTACTCTACAGTATGTATACTTTTGTCCTGGGGTTGCATTTTTCTGTATTCTTTTAATCTTTTAAGTTTTCCTATTCATAATGACTCCAAGGAAATTTTTACCTTAATCTACCACATATCAGCGCACAGTAAATTGGAATGAGCAGTTGTCATGCCCTAAGAGACTAGTATACGCCATAGCCTATATTATGTATGATAACATGAACATAAAATAGTTTTCCACCATCTATAAAATGCTGCCAAGTGTTCTATCTTCAATGAACATCGGTAGCCTACTTCAAAAATACATTTAGCTAACGATTGCACTACAGTATGTGAAATGCACTCAAAATGCGAAAATAAAAATAAGGCTATCAGACATATTGGAAAGACAGTGCTCAAGTGGAAACACGAACGTACGTATGTAGCCAGCGAGACCAACGGTATTTTAGATGCAAAAATACTTACATATCACAAAAGGGAAATTCCCCTGCATAATGCGTATTGTATAGCGCTTGCGTAATACTAGACAGTTAAAACGAAAACTGCCGTTACGCTGGGCTGTAGTAAATTGCTCAAAGCACCCAAAAAGACTTGGCATATACCGTTGCGAAGGTTATAATGTACTCTATTGGATAAAAAAGCCGACAATTAAACCAGAATGAACTGTAATGCATGAGACAGGCTTACAGGGCATGGGGCTATTATGCGGCGACGTTTCAGATAGTGTAATAGCGGTATAAAGTGTTGTAGTATTTCTCAAACCGATTGTACCAGACAATAAATGACAACTGAATTTTGAAAGGAACATCTCGATGTGTAAAACCAATGGTAGGATTGTATATTTATTTCATATTTAGTAGCATATATTGCTAGTAGAATACATGGTAGAATGAGATAGTACTTTCACAGTTTATTTTGCATTTGAGTGAGCAGGGCTTTTCACTGCTTTTCTGGCATACGATCAGGCTATTGTTGGGTTTATCTCGTTGCTATGACGTTATTCTAATTTTATATGATGAATAAATATATTTATGAACTCAAACATAGACTGTATTGTCCACTATGTCACGCATAGGTAGGTATAGACTAGGTGGGGGGTTGCTTGATAAATGGACTTGCTACAGGGAAATAGTGACACTTAGAAACTACGTATTCGGCAGAAATCGTCACGAACCGTCTACTAATAAATTTAAAACACAGAGTTTGTGATTTCCAATAATAGTTCGGCTGCAGTAGCAACGAATGTCTCAGTTGAGCAAAAAGGTGATGCCGGCGCCACCTTCTGCGCAAAGATGTTAAAAGTGTTTGCAGTAAGCTACATTGTCTACAGAGTAGCGTAGACTAGAGCAATGTTCGGAGGCTATTCTATAATTTTTTTAGGTGACTAGCCATGGTAATTGGAGGTTTATAAATCCGATCTCTTAGGGGAGTTCAGTTTATAGTAGGCTATCATCAATTCTTAATGTATTATTGTAAATTCTTAATTTTCCTAGTAGTTAATTTTATGGTGACGTTGTGTTATGTGTGAAAAGGATAAACTGAACAGAGCTGAAGTGAAGAAATGAATGAAGACATAATAAAGAAATGTTGGCCGAGGCGAGCGATGAAGGTTCGGTTTCCACAGTGAGTCAGACATGACCACGGCAGAAGAGGACAGCAGGCTCCACACAGACAAACATTTTTGTCGGCATTTGTGTGAGATTAAAACATGTAGCCAATGGCAGTTATTTATAGAATTTGTTTTTGACATTAGTGCAACAACGCGATGTTAACCAGATGATATTCTGTGTTGAAACTTTTTTCCTTGCTTGACAAATGGTCATGGGATACCTGTTCCCATAACATTAGCTAGCCTATTGCATTACTGATGTGTCCACTGACTGAATTGTTTAACTAACAGGCTACAAGTGAACAGTTAATATTGTATATGTGTCTTTTCAATAAATAAACATTATTGTATGAGAAAACCATAACATGTGCACACTGTTTGAGTCCAAAATGAAATTACACTTTGGTACCAACCAGGCGAGGTACGAACCCACGTCTCTCACATTCAAAGGCTTGACGCTATAACCAGAAGACCAAAGGGATACAGTCACGTGATATAGGCTATAGGCCATTTGTCAGTGTCTGTCTGACTTTTACCATTTCGCTGTAGTACAAGTGAAATACAAGTGAAACATTGAACAGTTAATGTTGGAAACGTATTTTGCCTTTGCAATAAATATACGTTTGTTAATGTGAAAATAATAACAGTAAGTAATAAATGAAAAGTATTCAACAGTTGCACATTGTTTTTGTCGAAAATAAATTTGTGTTCTGTTGGGCTTGAACCCCCAACCTCTGTTTGAGGGCAGCAACGCTAACCAGTAGGCCACAGTAGCTTCGTGAAATACACAAAGCCATAGCGGTTTTGTCTGTGATTCTGGGATGTGTGCAGATTAGTTTGAAGCGTTTTTATTGGGCGATAAGCCTGGGAGAGCAGGTACGCGATGTTGTTATCCAATGGGGAGAATTATTCTTTGAGGGTATGGAGGCAGGCTGGTAGTGAGAGTCTCTGGGTAGGCAGGAAAAATCGGAAGAAGAAGAAGAAGAAGAGGAAGCAGAAGCAAAATAACCCAAGTTTGGGGTTTTATTATGTGGATGTGTGAAGTTGTATCTGAATGCTGTGTGGTTAAATGAGGTCAGAACATACAGATGCATCGATGTATCTTTACACCACTACTGGATTTCATAGAAGGGGTTTTGGGAGGTGACTATGGCACTGTATACAGCCTTTGTTCCAGTAGGCTCTAGGCCTACATAACATGGTGAAATGGTGTGGAAGCAGTTCATTAATGTACAAAGACACTTGAAGTTATTTGTAATATGCAATTGGGAAAGCACAAAGCTTGAAAATAAAACACTGATTGTGGAATCAAACTATTATGCAAATTGATTGTGGTCAGCTCAAATAATCGCGAACACATGATCATACTACAATTGTGAGTGGTGATTATAGTAGAATGTGTCCAGTTAAAAAATAAGTTGGAAAGTTTATTGTGTGATGTAATTTCTCCAAGAAGCAGAAGCTGGTGAAGCAGTTGCCTTTGGAAAGCATATGTCTGGAGACAGATTCACCAGCCCTAGGACCAGAGAAGCAGGTAAACTCCTTTCTTATTCATTGCAAAATTCTGGCCTTTGTAGAAACGCTCATATACAACTTGTTTTGATAAACTAACATACTTAATGAGGACAGACTTATGTGCTTTACATCCATGCTAGAGGGCTATTCTCATTATGGCGATCAATGGATGGGTAAAAGGCTCCCTGTCCTGTAGTATTACATAGGACATAGCTAACCCTCATCTAGTCCTTACTAGGCCCTACCAGTAGATTAAGCTAACCTCATGTGATTTGTAACCAGCTTTATACTTTGTCATTATTTATTGAGCTAGCAATAAGCCAACATGCCATGTATGAAAAAGTCAGTTCACCCTGACATCTCCCATATCAATTAAGAAGGTTATTAGATCCAGGTGCTCCTAATCAAGTACACACAAATAGTTGATCTTCAGGAAGTGCCACCACCTGTATATAAAAGCAGAAACTTTGCCAGTTTGGTCTTTGTGTTAACACAGCAAGGACAGATCTCAGAGAAGCAATTGTTGCTGCTCATCAGTCTGGTTATAAAGCCATTTACAAACAATATGAAGTCCATAATCCCACAGTGAGAAAGCTCATTACAAATGGAGAATACTCATGGCAGTTACCGTATGATGTTCGGAGAAATTCCAAAGAACCCTAAAGCTACATTCAGGCATCAACATACCTCTGTCGATATGGTAAATGTTAGAGTTCTTGCTCTACCATTAGGAAGATACAAGTATGGCCTTCGTGGAAGGGTAGCCAGTAGAAAACCCCTTTTCTCCAAAAAGAACATTGCAGCATGGCTTAGGTTTGCCGCAATTATAATAGCATGATATGAAAATGATGTGGAGCGTTATCGGTATGAGCGTGCAGTGGAGAGTTTTGCTACAGCCTGGTAAAGCTGGTGGCACTTGACTTTGCTACAGGTGAGGAACGAGCCACGGAACATTGCCGTCTCTGCTGAGTTCATCGCCAAGGTCAAAGGGATCCCACTGGAGAGGGTGGTTGAGGTGACCATGCAAAATGCCCTCCGTCTCTTCCCAAAGCTGCAGGCCTGGATCCGGGTGTGACATGGTGGAACAGGATAGATTTGACCATGTCTGTTCTCACTTTTAGACAAATGCCCAATGTGTCAATGATTATATCACCTAAATATATCTTTAGTTCCCCTTTACGCTTCTAAATCATTTTCTATGGCCTATTCTTTTCATTTAGCTGATTGCCATGATGGTAAATCAGTAAAAATAAATAAATAAGGATTTTCTGTACATGCTGCACAATATAGAGGGTGCTTATTTATGTTTAATATTTCTGACTACTAGTAGCTACAGTAATGGTGTGTTTTCACTTGTTGGCCTCCAGTAATAGAAATCTATGCTTTTTGCTGAGTTGTTCATTGGTTCTAAAGTTTAACTTTTACTATTCCAGACCTATCAGAGGAGATATTATGTATTTGTATCATGACCTCTACCATGTGTCAAATGTGAGTACTTATGCAAAAGAAGACAGATAAGACAATGGTTGGGACCCGAACAGTGCAGAATCAATTAGAATTCAGCATACAGGAGTAACCAGCTTTACCCTAAATTACACAGTCTCCTGTTAATGCTTTTACAGAAAAAACACCTAAGAATGTGATGACATATTCAATGTGAAAATGTGGTTTTAAAACCTCAATAAAAGCAAATTGCCCTAATGAGTGAGTCCTCACAGTCAATTGTTACATCCGCTGCCCCATGATTGCGTCCTGCTGATTCTTTTGTATGCTAACCAGTTTCCTTCTGCTCTGGGCCTCGATTGGAAATTGCAGAATGCAGACACCTGTGGTGGATTTCCCGGGAGCATATGTACTTGCAAGTTGCAACGTTCTCTAGCCCGTGTTCTTTTTCATTTTAGGCCCCCATTGCCTATAAAAAGTATATATATAATTTAAAAAATAAAATCAGTGAAAAAAAGAACCGCCGACCCTGTAGTTTTCCCATTCAGTCACTGTAGGCGCTGTTCCTTACTCAAGCTATTTCAGTGCTTCTCCTTATTTTTCTAGTCTATGGATCTGCAGATACCACAGAACTGTGGCAGTCTGGCAGGTAAGCCTACTCACTTGACTATTTCTGACTCACAGCAAAACACTTGCTGATAGCTACGATGTCAGAATGATCACATACAGTACATTGGGATGGCAGGTATGCCATCCGCCAAGTTGGAGAGGCATGCCCCATACCTATACAGCACCAAGAGTTTGGCACTTTTCAGGGTTTCCTACAGAAGTAACCACAATGACCATAGACTCTGAGCCCTTAAAAACATTAACTTCTGTATGTTCTGACCTCATGTAACCACACAGCATTCATATACAACTTCACACATCCACACAATAAAGCCCCAAACTTGGGTTATTTTGCCGTTTTTCTCCTTCCTCTTCCGCTTCTTCTTCTTCCCATTTCTCCTGCCAAACTGCAATCTCCTGCCTCCGTCGCGATATCCAGTGGGGAGAATTATTCTTTGAGGGTATGGTCCTTATACCTGCTCATCAAGCTTATCGCCCAATAAAAACGCTTCATACTAATGTTTATTAATGTTAATATAGCTAATGGCTTCATGCTTTCCAAGAAGTTACTGTGGCCTAATGGATAGAGGTGCCGACTCTCACACAGGATTGTGGGTTCGAGCCCAGCAGGGCACATGTTTCTTTTCCACAAAAACAATGTGCAACTGTTAAGTACTTTTCATTTATTACACTGTTATTATTTTCACATTAACACATTAACGTATTTTTATTGCAAAGGCAAAAGAGGTTTCCAATATTAACTGTTCAATGTTTCACTCACACTTGACGCTTGCTCTTGTCTGGTTTGTGGAGGGTGTTAAGCTGTGCTCTTGCGGTCATGACTGACTGACTGGAACCGAATCTCAACGTACCCTTGGCTCGGCCAACATTTCTTTATTCATTAATTTCTTCACTTCAGCTCTGTTCACTTTATCCTTTTCACACATAACACAATGTCACCATAAAATTAACTACTAGGAAAATTAAGAATTTACGATAATAGCCTACATTAAGAATTGATGATAGCCTCATTTAAGCTGCAATCCTTCAAGAGATCGGATTCATAAACCTCCAATTCCCGAAACATATCTCATTCATGGTTAGTCATTTAAATGAAAAAGAAAAATAGCCTCCGAATGTGGCTGTAGTCTACGCTACTCTGCAGATAATGTAGCTTACTACAAACACTTTTAATTATAATAATAATAAGAAGAATAAGAAGAATCTCTGGTATGTACTTTCTTAGTAGTATCTATTGTTTTCTTTCTGGCTAAGATTCCTGGGAAATATGCATTGTCCAATTAAGCTTGTTAGCCAACCTTACTGTTGCCAGAGAAGCGTCAGTCTGCTTCTAGTCAGGAAGCAGATACAAGCTAGGCTACTACGAAGCGAATCAACATGCCTTATAGCCTACATTCATTGCACTACAGAAAACTAAACTAAACCTAGCTGTCCAGTACCAAAACATTTCCCGCAGGTAACGTTCTACACTAACGGAAAAAAAACTGTGAAGGAATTTCTGCAAATGAACTCGCTCGCTCGCTCACTGGCTCGTAGCTCACACATGGAAGGTTGGAGTTACGCATCCGGCAATCCAGTGTTGAATAGCCTAACGTTAAATGTATTTAATTTTCTATAGAATACTAATAGCCCTATTTTAAAACTGTATTTCCATATTTTACTGATGCAAACTGTTTAGGCTGTACTAGCTATTTAGGCTGTATGTCTTTCAGCTAGAATGTGTTTGCGTCTAGCCCATTGTGCATGCATGTCTCCATGTAGACTTGGTTCATTAATTTACATGCTTCTTCATGATCCATAGCTCAGGTGGTGCTGTTCATTGTATTTCATTACACATTAAATACTGCTCATCTACAAACTCTTTTAATGTAATTGTGTGCTGTCTGTAATAGGATAACTGTTCTCATTCTTGTCAATAGAGGGCGTTATGGTTACGCAAATGTCTGCATGCATTTCTTTGGAATGCATGTCTCTCCATGTTTATCTTCATGCATTATTCATCATTAGTTAGCTATAAAAAATAAGTGATATCAGATCAAAAACGTCTACGACGTAAAAAAAGCCAAGTTACTTACGCATAGCCTACATAGCGCTGTCCTTAATTCCAACTTGCAAAAACTAGGCCTGCCTTTAAAAGTCTTGATGTCAAAATGTGGCCAAGTTACAACTAACAATATTGCCTATCGTAGCTCACACTAAATAAACTAGCTCTATTCCAAAGCAATGCTATCCAAATTTTCCTAAATTATTTAATGCAACTTGGTCCTGTGTTTCTTCATCTTACCATCTCAAGAGAATGTGGTCAATGAAACTATGTGCCACATCAAACTGCAAAATTAAAATAATTTATAGTGGAAATACTCTGATTCAGATGTGTTGCACTTAGAAATTAAACAGAAAAATTACTACACTATAGGGCATGTTTGAACAATTGTCTGCATCCACTGCTTTGGGTCTATGAAAAGCACAGAATGAATAAAATGTATTATTATTATTATTATGTATTTATTGATTTATTTATTTGGATTTCTATCAAAACCTGTGTGGTCCTACAGAGCATAGATATCATTGTGTTCACAAAATTCTGTTTGCAAATATCATAAATACTATTATGTTAAGAAAATTGGTACTATTACTTATTTGCCACCATCTGACCCACAGACATGACTGGATACGTTTGTAAAACTGCTATATGTACGCTATTTTCTAGGTAAAAATATTACTAATTTTTATCTGCATTTATTTATTCATCACCCCTTTCTCTATTGTACATGATGTTTCTTGATATGAATTGTAAAGAATTCTGTAGCAGCAGTTAACATTTTAAAACCTGTACATTTTCTAAAGTAAACTTGCCAACAAAGTACAACCATATCCTTTCTGGAATGTAATTATTCATTAACTGTTAAAAACATTCATTGAAATCATATGTTGTTCCATGAGGCACAATCTCTTCACATGCAAAGATGAAGAAACACAGGGCCAAGTTGCATTAAGTAATTTAGAGCTAGTTTATTTAGTGTGAGCTACGATAGGTAATATTGTTAGTTGTAACTTGGCCACATTTTGATATCGAGACTTTTAAAGGCAGGCCTAGTTTTTGCAACTTGGAATTAAGGACTTATAGACAGCGCTATGTAGGCTATGCGTGAGTAACTTGGCTTTTTTTACGTTGTAGATGTTTTTGATCGGATTCATAATACAACGGAACAGGTATGTGCATAATTCGGATAAAATACATAGCCCAATGTATTTATATACCTTAAAAAGTAACGTTACGTGTGTTTTTATATAACAGCAACGTAGGCTATTACAGCCGCGATAGCGCTGTGGTAACATCAACGTTCAACATTCAACAGAAACCAGTTGTAGAATCGTTACGAAGTAGGATATTTGGTCCCTTAATCTGTTTATCAGAGATTTGTAGAAATTTTTTTTTACATTATACTGAAAGTAGCTACAATGGGTAGGCGTAACCTACGCAAAGGAAAATGCACCAAATGTTTATTTGTAACAGTTTAAACTTTTTAATAATAGCCTATAGGCTAGCCTATATCGGAACAAATGTTTATGTGGTGTGTAGTAGAAACGGTACATTTTATGCACGTTATTGTGTGACTGTGGCAAGATGGTTGTAAACGGGTTTGGGCTATTTTATCGTGCAATGCAACTTGAGAGGTTGATGTGTGCACAAGCGGCGACTCTGCAGCAATCCTACATTGGAATTTTGAGGGTTTAAAGTTGTTCACAATTTCAGAGAAATATGAATAGGCTACTATAATTGGGACATTGACGACTAGGCTAGCACCGTAGATAGGGCTAATAGCCTGCGTGTTCATGGCAAAAGAGCGCATTGCGCTTGATGCAGCATTTGTTGTAGTTATAGTCCAATGGCAATGATTATTATTTTTGAAAGCTAAAGTGAGTATGATCATTTCAGTTGCAGAAGGAAGTAGGCTACGTCGTTAGCTATGGAATTTGTCGTCGGCATTTTTCCAAGGTTGTTGACAGAACGTTAAGTTATTCAAAAATCAGCTCAGTGCTCACACTGAGCATTCTCACCGTGAGCTAGCCTACTGCACGTGCCCATTGACCCCCATTCATTTTTTGGTGATAAAATGTCAGATATCTCAAAAAGTGTATATGGTATAAAGGTAAAAAGTAATAGCAACCTGGAGGGGGTATAAAGGTATAATATGAGGTATGAATGGTGTCGATGGTGTGAACGGTGTAGGAGGAGATAGGTTCTCAAAAATCGGCGGAAGAATAATAATGGTCAGTTTGAGCGACAAAAGTAGGTGTGGTTTTTCAACCACACCTAATTAATAAGAACATACCATTCACCCCTACAAGACTATCTGACCGATTAGGATGGTTTATCTTATGTTACAGGGCCAAATGTACTCTGAAACCTGGACCTTAATGAATATTTCTGCACCAAACTGAGGATTATACATTTATCCACATAGGCGGCACTGGGGGGGCTTGAGCACCCCCAAGAAAGGCCATAGCACCCTCGTAGCACCCCCAAGAAATTTTGTAACTTTAACATTTTGTAACATTTCATTTTTTCACTGAATAAAATTAATTGTTCAACTGTGTGACATTATCTGGCCCTATTAATAGATGACTGATAATACATTATTTACGGTAGGCTACCTTCACTAGCACCGCCCGATAATACATTATTTAAGGTACGTTCGCTAGCGCAGGTGTGATTGGCTAATGGCTAGTTGGGCTTGTTTAATGATCGAAGGCGCATTTTCAATGCCAAAGTCAGTCACCAATATCTTCCGAAATGGATCGTTTCTTGGTCTCCAAACGGTCACGTTTTGTGGATGATGAACCCGCAACAGTTGATAGCGAGTCTCCTGAAACAAGTTTAGAGATGGGAGATCAGCAGGAGGGGAATCAGTTTGACGATGCTACGGCCAACTTGGATGGAAACGTGGATGTTATCCACAGGAAGGGTCAAGACGTCCAATTCTTAAAGCATAGGCCTACCGAGTTCCTGTCACTTATGAGCCCATACAAGGATGCCTTTATGGACTTGTATAAACTGATATGTATATCAATAACACTCCCCGTGTCATCAGCAAGCTGCGAGCGGAGTTTCTCTTGCCTCCGGCGTTTAAAAACGTAGGCCTACCTGAGGAACAGCAGTGGCGACACCCGGAACAGTAACCTGGCATTGTTGGCCATAAACACGAGGAGGACAAAAGATCTAGGCCCGTATTTATCAAGCTTCTCAGAATTACTCTTAAGAACACTGGTAAGAATTGACTTTACAGAGTTTACATTCAACACACATTTGACAATAAAGAATTTTCAAGAGAATACATTATGATATAGCCTAAACATTGGAAATTAGAGATAAAAACATTTCCGACACGTTCCAACCATTTCTTAATTATAAATTTGAAACAGGTGTGCTGTTAACAGACTTGCCTATATATATAGCCTAGATTTGTAATCATATCATAGCAATGGAGTCCAAAAGAAAGCCGAACTGGAGGGAGGAAGAAGCACTACTGCTTGCTGAATTGGTGGAACAACGCAAAAGTAATCAAAGGAAAGTTCAGCCCAACATTAACTGACGCTGACAAAGAAAAGGCATGGAAGGACATCTCCAGCGATTTAATGCTTCACAAGTTGCATGCATTCGGTCACCATCTGACTGCGAGAAGAAATGGTACAACATCCTGAGCAAAAGCCGCGCTGAAATAGCCGCCTTCAAGTCCAACCTTTTGCGCACAGGTATGTATAGTTAATTTCTTTCTCATTTGCATGCGTAGGCCCTTTTCCATTAGCCCTACCCTATTTACTTATAGTCTATATTACAACTGATATTCACACTCAGGCGGAGGCCCCCCAGGCAAACCACTGAGCGCCCTTTGTGAGGTGGTGCAGCGCATTCTTGGGGAGGACAACGCTGTCATCTCCGGAGTGGAGGGGAGCCAGGATCCTGCAGCAATGAAGCTTCCAAGTCTATCACAAGGGTGAGATCCACATTCTTTTTTTGGTTTAATCAAAACCATGACTACAATATTCAACATCTCAAACAATTATTTTATTTTTCAGTTATAATGAAGACGCAGGGGAGTCGCCTGACCCGGCCAGCCTAAACACGGGCTCTCCGTGTGCCTCCCATGCCAGCACCTCACGTCAGGTAAGCCTGGCAGAGGACTGCATAGTGGTGGATGATGACGGCCCGGCTGAAGACCCGCTCCCAGATGACCTGCAAGCACTGCAGAGAGAAAAATTTAAACTTCAAATTAAAGTATTGAGATTGCAACACGAATACTACAGCCTACCACTGAAAAAAAGAAAACTCGAGTGACAAATACAATGGCCTGATCAAACCACTTGTGTGTATTTGTGATATATTAATTATTATGCGTACCCAAAGTGGAGGTTGGCGAAGTGTTGTCTGAAGGCTGCCCCATCACATGGATTGATGTTGCTCGGGGGGCTGGCATCTCCGGCTCCTCCATCGTTGTCATCATAGTCATCCTCTGGTGGGGGTGGGATGTTGCGCCTCTTGCAAATATTATGCAGTATTGCACATGCCATTATGATACGGCACACTCTTTCGGGGGAGTACCGAATTTCTGAGTGCAGAATGTGGAATCTGCGCTTCCACTGGCCAATCCCTCTCTCCACCACACTTCTTGTGATATGATGTGCCCTGTGAAGGGAATTAAAGCCTTATTTATAGCCTACATCAGGATACACATACACAGTAGGCTATTTTATTAATGTATTAAACTAAAACAATTGTGTGTGTATATACATATATATAGGCTACCTTTTGTAGTTGATTTGGGCTTCTGTCAGTGGCATATGGAAAGGGGTGAGCAGTCACCTGCGTAGAGGGTATCCTTTATGTCCGAATAGGTCACACCCCTGTGGCACAAAGTGCCTTTCGAACAGCTGCTTCAGTCCGCTTTCGTTCAGCATCTGTGCGTCATGGGTAGACCTAGGCCATTTGGGCACCACATCCAAAATGTTGTACTCTGCATCAAACACAACTTGAGTGTTGATGCTGTGGTACCATTTCCTGTTCACATAAACATTTTAATTTACTCTGGGAGCAATGATCTTTATATGAGTTCCATCAATTGCACCTACTACTCCTGGGAAGCCGGCTACTTGCATGAATTGTGTTTGCTTCTGTAGGATTACGTGGGGTGCTGTTGGGAAATCGATGAAACGCGTGACAATGTGTGGAGCTGTAAGTGCCATAATTGTTTCCATGACAATTCGGCTTATTGATGGTTGTGATGGCCCCAAATCATCAGCATTGCATTTTCCTGTTGCAAGGAAACGAAGCATCATCACCACCTTCAAATTAGCTGAAAACGCATTGCTGTGTAAAGTCAGTGGTGAGATGATGTCCCTTGCCAAGTTGGTGACAACGATGATGCCTGCTCTGTCCAAACGATACCGTTTGATTAACTGTGCGTTGTCAAACAATTCAAAAACATTCTTCCTCTCCTGGAAGGTTCGCGCACGTCTCTGTCTCCTCAGTGCCATCGCAACCCCCTACTGGCAACTCCTAACCACTTGAGAGACCTCTGGAGCTGTCTTAAATAACTGGGAGAGTAAGAGTGATTCTTAGCTTTAAGAAATTTGATAACGTGCTTTTATACTTAAGTTTGAGAGTAGGAGTAAATTTCATAAATTCTCAGCACTTAAGACTAAAATGGCACTTTGAGAAGCTTGATAAATACGGGTCCTGGACACCGATGAAATCATCTATGCCTTTGCCAACAATCACAATAACAGACGCATTGTTCTTCTATGAAGACGTCTAATGGTGAGTGACTGTCTTATAATGGTGCTGTACTATTACTATTACTGCTGTAATATTGCAATAGGCTACTTGTATGACAGTTGTTCTCATGCTTCACCATTATTCTTTATTTATATTCTGTAAGTTATTCTTTATTCCATGTGCTGTGCAGTCAGTGCTTAGCTACTAGGGAGCCAGCATTGTTATGTACCTGGAGATGTATGTTCTGCTAGGCGTCTAACGGTTTGTTGCGGTTTTTGCCATGTCGGAGAGAAATGGCAGTCGCGGTGTGTTATCTCGCGTTTGTACAGTTTTGGTTTTGATCTGGATCGAGGTATGATACGCTGTTTTTAGACCAACAGCGGTGCATGAGTAGGGCTGTCGCGGTTTGAAATTTTCCCATTGGCTCATTGCCGCGGGGTGCGGTGGTACCGCCCATTTTTTTTATTATTTTTTTTTATAAAGACATGCGAGTTAACCCGCGATCGGTTGGTCGTAAGACAACAGCGGGTCCTAAGAACAGGAAAAAAAATTCTAACGTCGTAGGAGTCCCGAAACAGTTTCGAACATGTTCGAAAACATCTATCCATTTGTCCCTCAACATTCTGAAATGTGATAAAAGTAGGGAGGTGAACGTGTAGCCTACACAAAGTTTGAATCATAAACGTTTAGAAAAAATCCCTATGCAAAAAACGTATTATTATTATTATTGATAATTTATTATTTTTTTACACAAAAAATACATTCATAACAAACTGTAGCCTAACCTACAATCGTTGTCATAAATGGGAAAATAAATACCTACCTACTAAATACCAAGCGTCTTTCAAAACAATCACATTAGTTAATCATGTTAACCAGCCAATGGGTGCGCGCGCTCGTAAATTCACTCTCAGACTCTCAGCGAACGTCAAAATGCAGACACAGCGAAGCTCTTCGTAGCAGTTTTTCTACAAAATTGTGGGAGATTACCAAACAGAGCAATGTATATAGCAATGTGTATATTTATTATCTGAACAAAAACGTCTCCGACGTAAAAAACAAAAGCCAAGTTACTCACGCATAGCCTACAGAGCGCTGTCTATAAGTCCTTAATTCCAACTTGCAAAAACTAAATCTGCCTTTAAAGGTATTGATATCAAAATGTGGCCAAGTTACAACTAACAATATTGCCTATCGTAGCTCACACTAAATAAACTAGCTCTATTCCAAAGCAATGCTATCCAAACTTTCCTAAAATATTTAATGCAACTTGGCCCGGTGTTTCAAGGCAGGCCTAGTTTTTGCAAGTTGGAATTAAGGATTTATAGACAGCACTCTGTAGGCTATGCGTGAGTAACTTGGCTTTTTACGTCGGAGATGTTTTTGATCAGATTGTTAATTTACATGGCAAACTTGTATTTGTTTTTACATATTTTTATATATTTACGTGGAATCTCTATTAGGCTACACCCATGTTATTAGGAGTTGTAAACAGCATATATAGGCTAAAACCATATAATTGCCGAAAATCTAAAATGATTTCCCTCTTGAAAAATAAAACATCATTACAAATAAAGGATAAAGAAGCAAAGGAATTACCGTGCTTTACAGACATCATAATGCTCTACTGCTTCAGGCAACAGGTCCATGGTGCGGGAAAAAAACATTCAAAGAAGAAAAATGCACTGACCACTTTGTTCATTTTCCCATGTGATTCTGCAAATAAACTGTTGCTAAAGCTAATTTTGTTTTTGGTGTTTTTTTAATTTTAGCAATTTGGAATAGAATATTTCCACATGCTAGCCTATCTATTTTCAGAATTTTTTTTTCCACTTGCTGCAGCAGTCCAAATACAATCCTATACCTTATCGGAATAAAACCTAGAAGAGCAGGCTATGTGGTTGTTTTGATAAATTAGATGGCTTCCTTCTGAAAATAAATAGTCTAATTTAGTTTTACATGTTATCACTATAAGGCTACATCTGGGACAGCAGGATTACTTCGCTGGATAACTGCACTAAGTACTTTTTACTTTAGTCCATGTTCCAGATTTGGGAGGGTTCCGGGTAATAGCTAATAGCTAAAAGTATTGATATCAAAATATGGCCAAGTTACAACTAACAATATTGCCTATCATAGCTCACACTAAATAAACTAGCTCTATTCCAAAGCAATGCTATCCAAACTTTCCTAAATTATTTAATGCAACTTGGCCCTGTGTTTCTTCATCTTACCATCTCAAGAGAATGTGGTCAATGAAACTGTATGTTCCACATCAAACTGCAAAATGAGAATAATTTATAGTGGAAATACTCTGATACAGATCTGTAAACAGAAAAATTACGACACTATAGGGCTTGTTTGAATAATTGTCTGCATCCACTGCTTTGGGTCTATGAACAGCACAGAATGAATAAAATGTATTATAATTATTATTATTATTATTATTATTATTATTATTATGTATTTATTTATTTATTTGGAATATTTGGATTTCTATCAAAACCTGTGTGGTCCTACAGAGCATAGATGTCCTTGTGTTCACAAAATTCTGTTTGCAAATATCATAACTATTATTATGTTAAGAAAATTAGTACTATTACTTATTTTCCATCATCTGACCCACAAACATGTCTGGATAAGTTTGTAAAAATGCTATATGTACGCTATTTTAACAATATTACTTATTTTTATCTTCATTTATTTATTCATCCCCCTTTCTTTATTGTACATGTTTCTTGATATAAATATCTGCTTGTGAATTGTAAAGAAATCTGTAACATTTTAAAACCTGTACATTTTCTAAAGTAAACTTTTATCCTTTCTGGAGTATAATTATTCATGAACTGTTAAAAACATTAATTGAAATCATATGTTTTTCCATGAGGCACAATCTCTTCATATGCTAAGATGAAGAAACACAGGGCCAAGTTGCATTAAATAACTTAGGAAAGTTTGGATAGCATTGCTTTGGAATAGAGCTAGTTTATTTAGTGTGAGCTACAATAGGCAATATTGTTAGTTGTAACTTGGCCACATTTTGATATCAATATTTTTAAAGGCATGCCTAGTTTTTGCAAGTTGTAATTAATGACTTATAGATAGCGCTCTGTAGGCTATATGCGTGAGTAACTTGGCTTTTCTTTTTACGTCGGAGACGTTTTTGTTCAGATTAAATTTACATGAACTTGAAGCCTAACTTGGAACCTTATTCATTTATTTGGAAAATAAAATGAGCTCTTACTTTTTTCAACCATTGCTTTTCATATTAATAAGGGACTGGCAATCACAGAAATATCATTGACAAAAGAAGAATGAAAAAAAGTTTGTCACTGGTTCAATTTTTAAAAGTGTACCGGGACTATACTGAACCTGGCCCCAGTTTTCCTGTAATTAAGTCTTTTGGGGGTATATTTCTAGCACGCTTATTGCTGGTAGCATTGGAAACAGCTTGGGATGAGGCCTGGATCACGGACGAACGCTGGCTCACAGAGCAAAGGCTGATGGGAATCATAATCACCGTCAGACAGAACATTCTTTTTGTTTCTCTGCCAGTTAGAGGATTCTCCACTACAAGTCAGCAGCACAGAAGCTCAGAAAACACTCACACACTTCCCATGTTACACATCACTCACACTCCACGACATCATGTTACACATCACTCACACTCCACAAAAACGTGTTACCCATCACTCACACATTCCACAAAAACATGTTAAAGATACACAAATCACATTTTATATTTACACAATTTACACAGCGTTTTTCCTGACAGAACTGGCACATGGGCAGAATGCAAATTTCAAACTGAAATGTAATTATTTTAATTATGTAACAGAAAAATTGTTCAGTTTCTTTGGATTTTATCCAAAACATAAAGAAACATCTTTTGCAACATTTTCATAACTAACGAACATTCGTCTCACCAAACTTTCATATTGAAGAAGTTTTACAGACAATGCATAATTATGGACAGTAATGTTTGTAGCTGTAGTAATCTGTTTTTCCAAGCATACAAAGATATTTTTTTAAACGGTTAACAATCTTCCATTCCTCTAGTGAGCCTTCAGCTTGTTTCAGTCACAACTGCGTACAATAAAAATGATGTAAATTCCATTATGTAATTCCATTTAAGTTCAATAAAACCCAAAACACCAACTGCCATTTTGTGTTCAGTTAAAATGTCTTGTTCTGTAAGTACATTTATACATTTTTAAAAACAGAGATAAAATGTTTCTGAGTTTGAAATAAGCATTTAAAACATTGTTCAGTTGATGTTGTAAATATATATCTGAACAAAAAAAAAAGCCAAGTTACTCACGCATAGCCTACAGAGCGCTGTCTATAAGTCCTTAATTCCAACTTGCAAAAACTAGGCCTGCCTTTAAAAGTATTGATATCAAAATGTGGCCAAGTTACAACTAACAATATTGCCTATCGTAGCTCACACTAAATAAACTAGCTCTATTCCAAAGCAATGCTATCCAAACTTTCCTAAATTATTTAATGCAACTTGGTCCTGTGTTTCTTCATCTTAGCATATGAAGAGATTGTGCCTCATGGAACAACATATGATTTCAATTAATTTTTTTAACAGTTCATGAATAATTACACTCCAGAAAGGATAAAAGTTTACTTTAGAAAATGTACAGGTTTTTAAAATGTTACAGATTTCTTTACAATTCACAAGCAGATATTTATATCAAGAAACATCATGTACAATAGAGAAAGGGGGGATGAATAAATAAATGAAGATAAAAATAAGTAATATTGTTAAAATAGTGTACATATAGCATTTTTACAAACTTATCCAGACATGTTTGTGGGTCAGATGATGGAAAATAAGTAATAGTACTAATTTTATTAACATAATAATAGTTATGATATTTGCAAACAGAATTTTGTGAACACAAGGATATCTATGCTCTGTAGGACCACACAGGTTTTGATAGAAATCCAAATATTCCAAATAAATAAATCAATAAATACATCATAATAATATTAATAATAATAATAATAATAATTATAATAATAATAACCAGACAATAGCGAGCGTCCGGTTTGGGGAGGGTGTGATATAGTACAAGTGAAACATTGAACAGTTAATATTGGAAACCTCTTTTGCCTTTGCAATAAAAATATGTTAATGTGAAAATAATAACAGTGTAATAAATTAAATAGATTGCATTTGGTCGGTCGGTCGGTCGTGCGTGTGTATACTGGTATATCCACAGTTCCGTAGCACCCCCAATTAATAGTCAAGCTCCCCCTCAGCAACCCCAATAAAAATCCCCTGGCGCCGCCACAGTTTATCCAGAATGTCTTTCTTCAGATAGCAGATACACTAGGTTGGGTATTAGTAGGAGGGGATTTTATTTTGTTTAGGTGCAGTTTTGGATACATCTTCTGATAAACCCACCTCACCTACAAAATCTGCTAAATCTACAGTCTCTTATATGAGAAACTTTGAGATTATTCATTTTTTTCACATCCACATGGTACGCATACATGTATTGATTATTTTTTACTCTCCACCCAACTGTGCCATAGGGCAATTGATGGTCAATACCTTACAAGAACTTATAGTGATCATTTCCCATTAGAACTTTCTATTGCTATCCCTACGAGGGTAAGGGGTATAGATAGAGGTTGAATTCAACCCTTCTTAGACAACCTGAATTCTGCACTTTTATTAGAGAACAGATTACATTTTTCATTATAATAAATAAATTGCCTGCCCCTAACATTTTTATCTTTTGGAATACATTAAAAGCATATCTCATGGGCCAAAATATTGTGTATGTGATATGATTAAAGAATAAACTTAATTCTTTGTTGAATTTGAAATTTTTACACTTGAGAAAACGCATCAAAAAGCCTCAACTAAACAATTATATAGAGAGTTAGTAAATAAAAAATGTAAGTATAATACATTAAATACGTATCATGCGGAGAAGACCATTATTAAATCTAAACAGCGCTACTATGAACTTGGGGAGAAAACACAAAGTCTTGGCATGGCAACTGAAGGTTGATGAAAATAAGAGGGCAATTAATGCTATAGAGACTTCTGCTAATGGTGTATCATATAAGCCTATTGATTGATTGATTGATTGATTGATTTTTATTTTGGGTAAAACAAAATACATACATCATAAGATGCAAGTACTGCCCAAAGGATAGCACATTAAAGTATTTAAAACACTTATTTCCAATGTGGTCCTTGGTCTCAACACAAAAACATCAATGACAGATACATTCAGAAAAATACATGTCAACACAATCACAATAAAACCATGGGTACCATAGATACAAAATCACAATAAAATAAAAACATACAACATTAGATCCAATGTGACAACCTAATTGTTGTATAATATATAAAGACCTAATCAGCCACTGACTTCCATAGGTACTGCTTCACCTGCTTCTTATACACTCCTCTACTCTGGCACTGTTTTATGTGCAGGGGAAGACTATTCCACAGGGAGATGCCAGTGTAAAAAAAAGTGACTCTTGCAGTACTATTTGCACGGGGAATTTTGCAAGACATGACACTTGCTCGTGTGTTATGGTTATGCTGTACCATTTCAATGTGAGATTTCAGGTACCTTGGGGCGTGACCATTTATCACTTCAAACATTTTTATGAGTTTCAACTGGTCAACTCTGTGCTCAACTGGTAACAGGCCAACTTGCTGGAATTCATGAAATCCTACGTGGGTCCTCGGTGAAGCATTTAATAAGAATCTGACAATGTTATTTTGCATCACCTGCATTCTATATTTAAGCTGCCGGGACAAGCCGCTATACCATGCCACACAGGCATAGTCAAAGTGGCATTGGATAAGAGCTGAAACCAATATTTGTTTTACTTCCAAACTAAAACACCTTGTATTACGATACAAGAATTTTAGTTTGTTAGAAGTTTTTTTTAGTATTTCAGCAGCTATCAGCTCCCCAGAGAGGCATTGATCTAGAGATACCCCAAGATATGTGACACTTGTTTTTGACTCAATGCTGTTGGCTGCATAATTTACTTTTATTTTATCCACCTTTTGTAGGCTACGTTTGGTACCAAATAAGATAGACTCTGTTTTCCCCAAATGTAAGGAGAGCCTATTATCAACTAGCCATTGTCTCACAGAGTCCAACTCCCTACTTAATGTGTCTTGTATTTCCCTAGTGTCTCTCCCTGACACAAAGCTGAGTCGTCAGCATACAGGAGAAGTTTGCACTGCACTGCAGCTGCCATGTCATTGACATATATCAGAAACAAGAGAGGGCCCAGTATAGATCCCTGGGGCACTCCACGGTTAAGCTCTCTTGCGTCTGATACAGCATCTCCTACGTTACAGACCTGTTCTCTACTGGTTAGATAGGACTGGAACCAGCTTACTGCTACCTCATTTAGACCCATGCATTTCAGTTTCATTAGCAGAATGCTGTGGTCTATAGTATCAAACGCCTTCTGTAAATCTAATAAAACCATTCCAGTATAATTACCCCTTTCACTCTCCATCCTGATGTGATCAAACAGATGAATGAGACACGTGTCAGTGGAGTGGGCAGTTCTAAATCCAGACTGGTATTCATAGAGCAGTTTATGTTTCAGAAGGAATTCTTCTAACTGATTAAAAACCAGTCTCTCAAATACCTTAGATATAGAGCTAAGGATTGATACAGGCCTATAATTGCCTACATCTGTTTTTCTACCCTTTTTATGGTGCGGGACCACTCTGGCCATTTTTAAATCATTGGGGAAAGTAGCATTTCGTGTGGAAATATTAAAAATATGTGTTAAGATTTTTGCTGTGACAGAAGCACTGTCCTTGACAAACCTTGCAGGGAGGTTATCAAGACCGGTTGCTTTTTTAGTGCTCATTGAGCACAGCAAGTTAGCTACTGTGTCCTCTGTTTCCACATGCAGCTCAAAAATGTCCTTAGAGAGGTTTTTATTGCTATAGAATCTCTCCAAGAAAAAGCGGCCGTAGTGACCAGAGCCTATTGGTAACTTTGCCACCAGAGATGAGGTCACTGTGGTAAAAAAATAAAAAATAAAAGTATTAAACTGGTTAGCTACCTTTATCGTGTCATGACATACATCATCATCAATCTTTAGACTGATACTACAGGATTTTGCCTTGGTTGTAGCTGATGAGCCCATTTCCTTTAAAACCTTCCATAATTTATGAGGCTGATGCAAGTTGTCATTCATAGCATCTTTATAATACTGGGATTTAGCTTTATCTATTTTATATCTTACTTGATTCCTGCATTTTATATATCCCTCATAATCTTGTTTTAACTGTGACCTTTTAAAATTAGCTAAAAACGATTTCTTATCCTGATAAGATCTATAATCTCACTAGTAATCCATTTACTTGTTCTCTGCTTAATCCGGATTTGTTTCATTGGAGCCATAGAGTCAAGAACGGCCAAGAATGTTTCTTTAAAAAGTTGCCAGCTTTTATCAACATCCTCATAATTTAGCACCTCAGTCCAATCCTGCTCAATTAGGGCCTGAACAAAACGTTCTTTCGTGTAAAGTTTCATAGAACGAACCTTTATATAGTTGTTACCCATCTCCATTGGCACTTTGGTGATTTTACGGGTGCAGTAAACTACCATGTGATCGCTGATGCCAACATTTAAAACACCTGATTGACAGATTTTTTCTTTGTCTGACACCATAATTAAATCTAAGATTGATGCACTGTCAATACACACCCGTGTTGGCTCCTCAATCAGCTGTTTCAAACCAAATAGTTGCTTAAATTTGGTAAGAGCATCTACAAGTGCACTTTTCTTAGGTGACAGTTTCACATTTGTATTAAAATCACCTAGTAGGATACATTCCCTTCCTGCAAAAACATTTTGATCAACACAAGCTGTTTCAAATAGGTTATAAAAATCAGTCTGTTTTGGGGGCCTGTAACAGACTCCGACTAAAATGGGCCGAGTCTTTGGGAGAAAAACGTCTATCCATATCATTTCAATGTCCGCGTTTTCCAAATCTGGACGAGGGTTGAATTTCAGATTGTTGTTAATGAAGACACATACCTCGCCCCCGTTCCGATTTCGGTCACGTCGTTGGATGGAGTATCCAGGAAGCTCCACCTCCATGTCGCCAACTGATTGCTCCAGCCAGGTCTCCGTCACCGCTACCACAGCGGCTTTTGTTTTCTCGGCAAGCAACTTTACTTTATGTGAATCTATATACCTCTCAGTCAGGTGAAGACCTTACTGAAATGGATGAATTCCTGAACTCAATTAAACTTTCAGTTTTATCAGAAGAGGACAGAGAAAGTTTGAGAACCATTCTCAGTGTCTGAATTGACTGAAGCTATTAAATCTCTACCCTCCAATAAATCCCCTGGGAAAGATGGTTTTCCTTTTTTTTAAATAAGGAATTTGGTTCTCACCTTATATCAATTATAGTGGAAGTTTTTGAACAAGCAACAGAGAATAATTGTTTTCCAGAATCTTTCTACCAGGCTATAAGGTGAGGAACGGTTATTTATAAGAAAGGTAAAGATCCCACAAAGTGCGCCTCCTATCGGCCAATTTCCTTGCTTAACCAAGATTACAAACTGGTCACAAAAATGCTGTCAAAAAGATTAGAACTATATCTTCCCTGGCTGGTCAAACCAGACCAAACAGGTTTTATAGCTAATAGACAATCTTCAAATAAACTAAGACGACTTTAATATTATTAATTTTGCAAATATAAATGTCAGGTGGTGAAAGTAGATTGGGATGGGAACGGAGTAATTGGAAACCACGTGAGGAATGTGATTGAATGCGCGTGTAACAACGAATGTGAGTGGGATGTGTGTGTGTGATTGGTGTGAGATTATTGGCATTTGATTGAGGAGGGGATAAAAGAAAGGTAGAGGGCAGGTGGGAGAGAGATTTTTTTTTTGCACTTTATTTTGTCTGTGGTGTAAGGAACTGAGGGGGGAGTGTGGAGAAGCTCCCGATTTCGTTACATGGTTATCCCGACCGGGCAGGCGGCGATCCCGGAGTGGAGTATTAGCGGATACCGGAGCTTTGCTCCACTACCACAGGGAAGTGCCTAACTGTAGAACACGCTTGTGTGGGTGTGCTTTGTGTGTGAAAGTGCTGGTCCTCAGGTCCGCTGTTCCTCTCCTTATTGCAGCATTTCCCCAGCCGGCTGTGCGATTGAAAGCTGGACCGGAGTGGAGGGGGCGTGGCCAGGCGAACGCGGAAGACGCAACTTAAGACTGTCCTGACGTGCACCCAGGAAGGGGAAGGATTCGTTTGTTTTTTTTCCTAATTTTTTATTTTTTTGGGGGGAGCTATAGGCTGGCCCAGTGGCGTGGCCTGAAGCTATCTCCCCCGGGGTTTATTAAATTGTGGCAAAGTGAGTGCCACCCCTCGGTTCAAGAGGCGAGACACAACAGTTCGTTTGGAGCTCACTCCCTTTATTTGTCGTTCGCCTTTCACTGGCGTTTAAACACATACAAAAACACACACAAGTTTGTCTCTCTCCTCGAACTCCCAGCAGTCTCCTTTTATGCCCTCAGGCTCACTGTCGAACAATCAAAGCAATTGGTTAATTACACAATTAATAAACAATCATCAATCACCAATTGCATGATTTCCGGCAGCTGTGCTGGCTCCACGAACCACACGAGTTCACTCTCTCTCTTGCCGGCAGCGCCTAAAACCACGCCCCCCTACCACATACCCCCACCGCCCGACTTAGGCCGGGAAGCCATCCGGCCGCCGACCAACCGCCCCCCCCCCTCCCCCCCCCTCCCCCACCGGTCGAGAGAGAAAGTCGGCCACCACCATCTGCGCTCCCGGCCTATGAACCACCTTGAAATTAAAAGGCTGTAAAGCCAGATACCAACGAGTGATTCGGGCGTTGGTATCCTTCATGCGGTGGAGCCATTGGAGGGGAGCATGGTCCGAACAGAGGGTGAATGGGCGACCCAGTAGGTAATAACGGAGGGACCCGACCGCCCACCGAATGGCCAGACATTCTTTCTCGACCGTGCTGTACTTAGCTTCCCGCTGCGATAGCTTCCTGCTAATATACAGCACTGGTCGGTCGAGCCCCTCCACCTGCTGAGTCAAAACGGCCCCCAGCCCTCTGTCCGATGCGTCCGTCTGCAAATTAAAAGGGAGAGAGAAATTAGGGGTGAACAAGAGCGGTTTCCCACAAAGAGCTTCCTTTACCCGCTCAAACGCCTGCCTGCACAGCTCCGTCCACTGGACCGGATCTGAGGCACCTTTCCGAGTCAAGTCGGATAAGGGACTGGTCAGCTCTGAGTAAGCAGGAATAAACCTCCTGTAGTAGCCGGCCAGTCCCAAAAACCTCCTCACCTCTTTTTTTGTCTTGGGTCGGGGACAGGTAGCAATTGCTGTGGTTTTATCCACGAGAGGCCGCACCTGTCCACTTCCCAAGTGGTACCCCAAATACCGTACCTCCGCTCGGCCAATTGCACACTTCTTTGGGTTAGCCGTGAGCCCCGCCTGTCTCAGGGACTCGAGCACCACCCCCACATGCCGCACATGCTGAGCCCAGCTGCTGCTGTGGATGATGATGTCATCCAGATAGGCTGCAGCGAAAGCAGCATGCGGACGCAGCACCCTGTCCATCAGACGTTGAAACGTGGCAGGGGCCCCGAATAACCCAAACGGAAGTGTCCGGAATTGGTATAACCCGCCCGGAGCGGAGAAAGCCGTTTTTTCCTTGGACTCAGGAGACAAGGGAATCTGCCAGTAGCCCTTGGTTAAATCCAGTGTCGAAAAAAAACGAGCCGTGCCTAGCCGATCCAAGAGCTCGTCGACCCGAGGCATAGGATAGGCATCAAAACGTGACACTTCATTCACCTTACGATAGTCTACACAGAACCGAATAGATCCATCAGGCTTACCCACTAACACGATGGGACTATTCCACGCACTGTTAGACTCCTCTATTACCCCCAATTCCAGCATTGCCTTTATTTCTGCCTGAACCAATTTCTTTTTATGTTCTGGCAGTCTATAGGGCCGTGAACGCGCCGTCACGCCCGGGGTTGTCTCAATGTGGTGGTTTATGAGGTGAGTGCGACCTGGTAGAGGGGAAAACACATCCGCAAACCGCTTTTGCAACAAGGCAAGATCCGCTCTCTGATTCGGTAAGAGATGGCTATCTGAAAGGGGTGAGGTTTGATTGGTAGAATTTGGTACCTCTGGCCCCAGCTCATCTCTTTCCTGATCGACCGTAACCAGGGAGACCGGTACCACCTCTTTCCATGCTTTTAATAGGTTGAGATGATAAATCTGTTTCGCCCCCTCTCTATCAGATCGCTCTACCTCATAATCGACTTCCCCCACTCGTCATGTGACCACAAAGGGTCCTTGCCACTTGGCGAGTAATTTTGCGCTGGAAGTCGGGAGCAATACTAGGACTTTATCTCCCGGTGAAAATTGCCGTAGCTTAGTTCCTTTATTGTAGTGCCTCAGCTGACGTTCCTGAGCCTCGAGCAAATTCTCCCGTGACAATCTACCCAGTGTATGGAGTTTTGCTCGTAGGTCCATAACGTATTGAATTTTGTTTTTACTGGGACTTGGACCCTCCTCCCAGCTTTCTTTAACTAGGTCCAAGACACCCCGTGGTTTTCTACCGAACAACAATTCAAAGGGAGAAAATCCCGTGGAGGCCTGGGGAACCTCTCGCACTGCGAACAATAGAGGAACTAACCATTTATCCCAATTTCGGCTATCATCGTGTACGAACTTACGAATCATCGATTTTAAAGTCCTATTAAAACGCTCAACGAGCCCATCCGTTTGCGGATGGTATACGCTGGTTTTAATGGACTGAACTCCCAATAATTCATATAGTTCGCGTAATGTGCGTGACATAAAAGATGTGCCTTGATCCGTCAGAATCTCTTTCGGGATTCCGACGCGGAAGATTATCTGAAACAATGCCTGCGCAACACTCTTGGCCGAGATATTGCGCAACGGCACTGCTTCGGGATACCGGGTTGCATAATCCACCAGAACTAATACAAATCGGTAACCCTGGGTGCTCCTGTCAAATGGCCCGATGAGGTCCATGCCCACTCTATCAAAAGGGACCTCAATTAACGGTAGAGGGCGCAACGGCGCTTTTGGGATAGCCGGGGAATTCACTAGCTGACAATCTGGACAGGCCGCACACCACCGACGTACGGACGTACGTCGGTGGTGTGCGGCCTGTCCAGATTGTCAGGGGTTTTGGGGGAAGTCGATTATGAGGTAGAGCGATCTGATAGAGAGGGGGCGAAACAGATTTATCATCTCAACCTATTAAAAGCATGGAAAGAGGTGGTACCGGTCTCCCTGGTTACGGTCGATCAGGAAAGAGATGAGCTGGGGCCAGAGGTACCAAATGCCCGGCCAGTAGAAACGGGCCATTATCCGGTTTAGTGTTTTTTCATATCCCAAATGACCAGACATGGGGTTGTAGTGAGCCGCCTGGAAAATAATTTCCCGGCGGCTTTTAGGTACCAACAACTGGGTTATTTCCTCACCTATCTGAGTGTCACAACTAACTCTGTACAATCTGTCCCTAATAATTGCAAAATATGGGTGAGATCGTGCAGCATCCGGGCGCACTAGCTGACCATCAACAGATATCACTTGGTCAAAAGCGAAGCGTAGGGTATCGTCACGAGACTGAGCGAGTGGGAAATCCTCCACGGGGCGGAACACCGGCACCTGGGGAGTCTCCACTGGAGGCTCTCCCGATGCCGCCTCCCCCTCGACAGTGTCGGACGAACACGCGTCACCATTGTCCACTGCACACACCTCACACTTCCCTAGCGGTCGTGATCGCACCCCCATCAATTTCTCCGCTACCAGTTTAAATCCTGTCCAATCAGTGCCCAAAATCAGAGGGTGCGAGAGGCGGGAGCTAACCGCAGCCTCCAAAATATGTGTTTTATTTTTGATGCAAATTTCCACTGGTACTATAGGATATTTGTGTATATCCCCGTGCACACACTTAATAGTTACCCAACGTGCCGGTACCAAAGCCTCTGGTCGAACCAGGCTCTGTTGGATCATGGTCTGCCTAGCCCCTGAATCCAACAGCGCCCGGTGTTCACTCCCTTGCACCCTTACCGGAATGCAGTACGCCCCGTCTGGATCGGGAGCGGAGGTGGGCGGGCCGACAACACGGACCACCTGCCCCACCTCCATGAGCGGACAATCGTGGCACAGGTGGCCCGGCTGTCCGCACCGCCAACACCCCGGTCCAGGTGTCTGAGGAGCTCCCTGTGGGCCGGACTGCACCGCCACTGAGCCTGAGTGGGGAGAAGGGGAAGAAAACCGAGGGAAGTTAACAAGAGGGAAGGAGGGGTTTTGGGGACAGGAAACGGGAAGGGGAATAGACCGGGTAAAAAACTTTTTCCGGTTTCTGCTGCTGGGGAAGGGGATGTTGTGCTAGGTGGTCCTCCGCCAGGGTGACGGCGTTATCTAGGTTGGTGGGCCGATGGCACTGGACCCAATTGGCTGTATCCGCCGGCAACCCCGCGATGAATCGTTTCAGGACCACCTGCTCCACTATTCCCGCAGCTGATCTTATTTCCGGCCGGAGCCAGCGCCTCGCCATGTCCGTCAGCCGCTGGGCGTAGGCGAACGGTCGGTCCTCTTCCGTCAGGGAGGTCTCCTGGAACCGACGTCGGTGGTCTTCCGGGCTGAAACCCGTTCGGTCGAGGACCGCCTTCTTCAGATTACGGAAGTCCGCCCGAGCGGCTGCCGGCAGGCTATGTGCAGCCTTCTGCGCTTCCCCCGATAAGAGGGGCAGGAGACGTACTGACCACTCCTCTGGTGGCCACGTGCACGCTCCCGCTGCCACCTCAAATGCCTCTAGGAAGGCTTGAGCGTCGTCGTCCGCGGTCATCTTTGGTATATGAAATTTTGGGGACGCGATGCTCTGCCTTCCCCTGGCCTCACCGGACGCAGCCAGCTGTAGTAGCGCCTGGGTCTGGAGGTTAGCCTGCGCATGCAGGGCTTCCATCTGCTCGGCATGAGCTGCCGACTGTCGCTCCTGCATGGCAGCTATTCCCTCCAGCATTTTCCCCAGCGCTACTATCGATGACGACTGCTCCGGCTGTTCCTGGCTGTGGTCCATCCTGCCTCTTGAATTTTCTTGATCCCCGTACGGGCCACCACTGTGGCAAAGTGAGTGCCACCCCTCGGTTCAAGAGGCGAGACACAACAGTTCGTTTGGAGCTCACTCCCTTTATTTGTCGTTCGCCTTTCACTGGCGTTTGAACACATACAAAAACACACACAAAACACACACAAGTTCGTCTCTCTCCTCAAACTCCCAGCAGTCTCCTTTTATGCCCTCAGGCTCACTGTCGAACAATCAAAGCAATTGGTTAATTACACAATTAATAAACAATCATCAATCACCAATTGCATGATTTCCGGCAGCTGTGCCGGCTCCACGAACCACACGAGTTCACTCTCTCTCTTGCCGGTAGCGCCTAAAACCATGCCCCCCTACCACATAGATTTTTTTGTGTGCTGTTGTGTATGCCTGTTGTGTGGTTGAAGCCCTGGGATACTACTCCTTAGGGGTAAAGGGGGAGGGTGGAAGACTGCTGCAAGAGCTACAGGAGTAGTGGGAGAGGGGTAGCTTAATAACGGGTAGTAGGGGAGAGAATAGTGAGTGTATCCCTTCCTTAAGTGGAGTGTATTGTGCAGTGGGTGTGTGTGAGCTGTTTAAGCGGGTTGCCGCCTTGCGGGTGTGTGCTGTGCTTTGCCCGCCCTGACTCCACCGCTTACGGGCTTCGCTTGCAGTAGGAGAGGGGTGGAGTGTTTAAGGGGGAGAAGGAACCAGGGTTAGTGTGTATGAGTGGACTTGTTTGTTTTTAAATGAATTGAAAAATATTTTTTATTTTTTTATTTTCTACCTATCTGTCCGTGTGCTGTTTGGGTTGTCCCCAGGGTTGATTCCTTAAAATATAAGGAGGGGAATCTTTAGTTAAAGGGGTTTGGGGTAATTCAGGTTTTTTTGCACCGACATAAATAAGATATCAAGTGCTGCCATTTCTCTTAATGCTTATCTATTTTGTGTTTTGGAAAAGTTTGGACTTGGCCCTGTATTTATCAATATGATAAAATCTCTATATAAATGTCCTAAAGCTCCGATAGCTACTAATGGGATCACTTAGAGTTTTTCCCCCTTTTTACAGAACTTTGTTTTAACATAATGTTGTATAGCTACCTGGCACTGATATTAGTCCGAATATTCAAGCTCACCTTCATGAGTTGCTCCAGTGGTCAGAAACTGACCACCAAAGAATGACGTTTTTTCTCTCTCCATTCACTTCCATTGCGAAAGAGGTGTCAAAAACACACTTTTAGCACATAGACGAATGCAAACAATTATGCCGAAATATAAAATCATCCAGAACCGAACATTTGAAACCTTTGAACCAATTTTTGATTTTGAAGAACTTTAACTCAGAAAGCTCCCTCTTACATTTAATAGATTTATTAGACACATATAGCTCTTTCTCTGGTTTTAAAGTTAATTTTGATAAAAGTGAAATTTTACCTTTATCAGTGTTTGACTATGAAATTGTCAGATATAAGTTTCCTTTTAAGATTCCGTCAATGGGTGTTAAATACTTGGGAATTCTAGTTAATGGCAATCTTAGGAATCTTACTTGATCCAAATTTGACCAGCTTTTTGCAAAGGGTGGAGAATTTTGGCCCATTCCTCCTGACAGAACTGGTGTAACTCAGTCAGGTTTGTAGGCCTCCTTGTTCGCACACGCTTTTACAGTTCTGCCCACAAATTTTCAATTGGATTGAGGTCAGGACTTTGTGATGGCCACTCCAATACCTTGACTTTGTTGTCCTTAAGCCATTTTGCCACAACTTTGGAAGTATGCTTTGGGTCATTGTCCATTTGGAAGAGCCATTTGCGACCAAGCTTTAACTTCCTGGCTGATGTCTGGAGATTTTGATTCAATATATCCACATAATTTTCCTTCCTCATGATGCCATCTATTTTATGAAATGCACCAGTCCCTCCTGCAGCACCCCCACAACATGATGCTGCCACCCTGGTGCTTCACGGTTGGGATGGTGTTCTTTGGCTTGCAAGCCTCACCCTTTTTCCTCCAAACATAACGATGGTCATTATGGCCAAACAGTTCAATTTTTGTTTCATCAGACCAGAAGACATTTCTCCAAAAAGTAAGATCTTTGTTGCCATTTGCAGTTGCAAACTGTAGTCTGGCTTTTTTATGGCGGTTTTGGAGTAGTGGCTTCTTCCTTGCTGAGCAGCCTTTCAGGTTATGTTGATATATGACTCGTTTTACTGTGGATATAGATACTTTTGTACCTGTTCCATCCAGCATCTTCACAAGGTCCTTTGCTGTTGTTCTGGGATTGATTTGCACTTTTCACACCAAAGCATATTCATCTCTAGGAGACAGAACGTGCTCCTTCCTGAGTGGTATGACGGCTGCGTGATCCCATGGTGTTTATACTTGCATACTATTGTTTGTACAGACGAACGTGGTACCTTCAGGCGTTTGGAAATTGCTCCCAAGGATGAACCAGACGTGGAGGTCTACAATTTTCTTTCTGAGGTCTTGGCTGATTTCTTTTGATTTTCCCATGATGTCAAGCAAGGTAGGCCTTAAAATACATCCACAGGTACACCTCCAATTGACTCAAATAATGTCAATTAGCAGAAGTTTCTAAAGCCATGACATCATTTTCTGGAATTTTCCAAGCTGTTTAAATGCACAATCAACTTGTGTATGTCTGTAAACAATTGTTGGAAAAATTACTTGTGTCATGCACAAAGTAGATAACTGACTTGCCAACACTATAGTTTGCTAACAAGAAATCTGTGGAGTGGTTAAAAATGAGTTTTAATGACTTCAACCTAAGTGTATGTAAACTTCTGACTTCAACTGTTGTTAATTGGCTGACAAAGTGAAAACACCTGCATGAATTACTAATGCCACGCTTATAACGTCTGCCTAAATGAAATTTCACATTAATTTCTTTAACCTTTTCTGCAGCACCATAGACAGCGACGCATTAACTAGTGCATATTCACGCTTTAAGAACTGTTACGGGAAACGTGTGTTACAAAGAGCCTTCATAGAATCACTCGATGAAATCGCACTTAACCCTATGATCGTTATCGGGAAATGCAGCCCTAAGTAATTGGATGGATTTACCATTGACAGGGAGAATAAATGTAATTAAAATGAATATACTACCTAGTCAGTAGTATTTATATTTATTTCAGTCACTCCCAGTGTTAGTATATCAGACATTCTTCACCTCTCTCAACAAGATGATTAGGAAATTTATCTGGCAGGGCAAAACTCCAAGGGTTGGAAAACGTACTTTTAATTATGACCACTGGCCCAGCATCTTCCATTGTAAGTGGTATTCTCTTAACGATGCAAATATTGTGCAGCACAGCAGTTGCACAGATGATGGTACACACCCTTCTGGCTCCATTCTGATCTCACCATGCAAACAGTAGAATCTTGAAAAACAAACAAAATCTGCATCTTTTTTAAACAAAGGTATGCATATTTTCAGCCCAAAAGAAAATCAATCAACCATACCACCATCTAAATTATAGCATGATCCACACACACACCTGCATTTCAGAGCGCCTATGCAGCACTCAATGATGGACCTCGTTTGTGAATGCACAAAGTTGTAATGCCGTTCCTTCTCTGTCCAGGGTGCCAAGACAGGTGTCAGCTGTCTCGAGATTTCTTCCCATCGGGGAGTTTTTTCTCACCACTGTATGAGGGTTTTCTCTCCCTACCAGAGAGTTTTTACCTCTGCTATCTGGGGGCTTAGAGCTGGCATTTCCTATTTCCCCTTTTCTCCCCTTTCTGTTCTGTAAAGCGTCTTTGTGACAGTCATTTCTGAAAAGCGCTATATAAATAAAATTGAATTGAATTGAATTAGCCACTTTTTCAAGGGATAGCCACTGTCTCCCAGCATGACACCTGAAAGCTGGCCTTCTTCACACACTCTCGCCAGTGCGCTCTCCCTCAAGATGCGTGCGTCATGGGCAGACCCATACAAACGCGCCACTACATCAATTAATTTCATGTGTGCATCTTCGACAACCTGAACATGCAATGAACAAAATCCTTTTCGGTTTACAAAAAGGTGCTCGTCCTTTGATGGTGCCAGGATGCGCACGTGTGCCATCGATGCATACAAAAATGCCGGGTATGCCAGAATCTCTCCGAAATCGCTCTTTGGTCTGTGTAACCTCTTGCTGGCTAGGTAGGCGCACATATTGGTGCGCTTGATTTTGAAATGCCAGGGACACTCAACGTATGGCTCAGCATGCTGTACTCTTGTACACATGTTATTCACTTCACCTGTCAGTGGTTTTAATGTTGTGGCTGATCGGTGTATGTACAAACCTACCAACGCTGAATTTGAGAGTGAAGAAATTCCACAACTAGATAACTGCATTCTCTGGCTTCACAGGTGGTGACAGAATGGTGGGTTTCAAGCAGATACTAAGTTTCCATGTAATAATAAAGCACACTTCTTAACTTTGTTATAACATTTGTTTCTTCCAATGAAGACGTGGATATGGCTGCTAGTTAGCTAGCTAGGTGACGTTGGGTAGCTCCACAGAACTATATGAGAACTGTGGGTCGCTCCGCTCTGCTTCAGTTCTGTTAATTAACTGCGCTGTATCCAGTACCAGCGATGAGAAGGCATACATGACATTATTAGTTAACGTTAGTGTTACACAACCAACGTCAGCCAAGATACGCGTAACGTTACTGAAAGTAATAAATCCACAGGGCTAGCTAACTTACTGGCTGTGTTCGAATAAGGCATTAATGCAGGAACGCATTCATTTTCATAAATGCTGGTGGGAGGGACAAGTGACATCAGCCTTGTGATTGGTTTTGGATTAGTGACGTCACTATTCCCAAGTATAGTACCGCCCAACTTCAATCCAAAAACAAGGGTAAAACTGTCTAGTATCTCTGGAATTCAGAAAGTAATTATTTCCTAAACAAATATATGCATATTGTATGTCCACAAGACCCAAATTAACCTAATTAGAAGGCAATCATAAATATTTGTTCCCTGAGGCTTTAACTCCACCGGTATAGAATGATTAACAATCTAAATAAATTACAAGCAAATTAGTTAATGATAATGCATGATCACTTCATACTACCACAAATCCTCACAATAAACAAAGAAAAGACTCCAGACACAAAAATTCAATTAATCAAACTTTCTCAAAACTTCATTTTTTAAAAACCATTCATAAAATGTATGTTAAATCCCGCTGTCTCCTATCCTCCCTCTCCCTGTTTTCATTTTCTCTCCTCTCCAGCCACTCCCTCTCCCTCTTTTCCTCTCTTCTGCTGCTCCTCTCTCTCCATTGCCTCTCTCTCTCTTCTTTCCTCTCGGTCCAGGCAAATCCTCTCCCTCTCTTCATCCCTTTCCGTAACAATTTTTAGGATTTGCACCCACTCTGGCTTCCGCTTCCTGTTACCAGGGTTGTCTGGCTCAGTTGGAAGGAGAGACCACTACCACATCCTCGCTGGATGAGTCAATGACAACCGGAGGCCTAATGCTAGGCCTCAAGCTGATTGCCTCATCCATGAGTTTGTATCACTTCCAGGATGCGGCATTGGTCTCTCCTCCCTCCGTGCTCACCCCTGTTCTCGGGTATGGTAGGCCGGACAGTTCAAAAGCCGACGCAAACTAGCCACCGTATATCCAGTTGCTCTGCGCTACCCAGTTTTTAAGCGAGATATATTCAGTTAACAAGACACCACCTATCCTAGCCAGCTAGATATCTCTTTGGAATTAGCCTACAGGATATGTGTATCTTGTTTGGCCGTGTTTATGAATTGTTAAACAAACAAAGGTTGCAAGAATTTGTCCAATCTATATAAAAAAAAGTATTCAACTACAATTTATGTGACGCCATTATATCGTAGAGCGGAGCTGGCTGGTCACCAGGGCAAGTGTTATTCTGTGTGTAAAGTGCGTAGGCCTACGTGTGTTTTGTTGACAGTAGTGTAGCTAGATAGCCACAGTACAGCTAGCTAGGTCATGCAATATGTTTATGATGACAGTTTGCAGTATTATCGCCAGTTCAGTATAAAAATGTCTGTACATTTCAGTCTGTGTAATCCTCTGTGTACTGAGAACATTGGCTTGCAATAAAAGCAACGAGTGAATCCGCCTGGTCTGTCTGATGTGGTCACTACAATATTATATTATTAATGCATAGGTGTCAACCTCTGGAAAGAGCTGCCCTCATTTTCATGCCTGCAAAACTGTATAAATTCACCAAAAACCGTATAGAACATTATCTATCGATTTATCTATTAAAATCACTAGCCACCAGAGTTATTTTTCTGATTCAAGTTTATTTAATATATTCCTGTATTTAGCTTTTCACATAATAATGACAGTCTAGCTACAAATTCATTAAGATTCTCATTTTAAAACAGGTAAACAGACACTCCGCACACTTACTACCCAGTGCAGGAGAGAGATGCATAGATACAAGCATAGATACAGCTTTGATAGCCTAAGTAGGCAAGGTTAGCATTAATGTAGCCTACATACGGTTATAAAATTAGCTAATCTTAATTTGAATAGTTTTCTAGTAACAGTTAACATTAAGTTAAGACTAGTTATTTTACTGGGTAGCTTCGTGGTTCGTTGTCATGAAGTGCATTACAGTCCTGAAGCCGCTACTTGCTGTCCCCGCAGCCTCAGAAATCGAGAGTAGGCTAGCTATAGCAGAGAGGGAGAAATAAAATGTGATTGCTGCGTTTGAATGAATTATGTTGGAAACAACACAGGCTAGAGAACACTAGAGCAATGTGGAAGCTAGCAAAATATATGAAAGAACAGGGATTATTCTTTTAAATAAATTGCATATTTAACCTATAATGTTGTTTCATTTTTGCTGGTGGACTGGGGACTTGATGTAGAGAGAGAAGAGGAGAGGATCAAGGAATGACGCCTGGAGGGCACATGTTAACATGTTAACAGTTTCTGAGGTCTCGACACTGCAGCCCCTCCATGCACCCTGGAACGAGCAACAGTCAAGGTGGGAAGAAAACCAGTTGAGAGCTGTTCCATGAATCCCCAAGGTTTTCAGGGAATACAGCAGGAGTTGGTGGCTAACCATTTGAAATGCTGCAGATAGACTGAGGCGGAAAAGAACTGAGAAGAGAGAAACTGTCTTTGGCGGGTAACTCCTCATTGACTGTAACGAGGGCCATCTCCGTTGAATGGCCAGCAGTGAAGCTCGAATGGTGAGGGTTGAGAAGGCTGTGCCGTGATAGAAAGGGAGTGAATTAGTTGAAAACAACACGCTCAAAGATTCTGCAGAGAAAGGGCAAGAAGAAAGCAAATGGTAGTTCTGCATGACAGAGGGCTTAAGGATGGGATTATATGGCAATTATTTAAATTACAATGATTTAGCAGACAGTGTTATCCAGTGGAATGTATTGAAGTGGAGAACATCAGCGTAACTCTGTGGAATACAAACATGTGATACGAAAAACAAGGCAGAGGCACATTAATAATCTCTGAGCATAATATTAGCCTAGGAACCGACAATCTGTACTGTACCCTAAGAAAGTACCACAAGAAAAAAAGCTAAAAACTCCACGCACCAGAACCTATAACAATATTCAGAGAAAAAATTTAATAATGAAGGTAAACCTTCTATCTGTCTTAACATACAAGTTTCTAGTCTGCGTCATACGATGGGCAGATGCTCTGCTGTTCTGATTGCAGTGGGGAGATCTTTCCTCAAATGTGGTGAAGGAACCAGACTGGAGAGTGTGTGGCAAGTTATGATCATTTCAACATACAGGCTAAAGAACAGCACAAAGAAACACAGTTGCATTGGCCGGAAATCGATCCCAGGCCTCCCGTGTGGCAGGCGAGAATTCTACCACTGAACCACCAATGCTTGTATATTGCAGCTGCCACAGTGGGTCACACCCTTCTGCAGATGGTTACCTCTGAAAGGACAGGGATGAATTAATGAAATTAGACAACATTACTTTGCATACCAGTTGGCGTGTAAGGTCAGATGATATTTTGAGCATGTAACAGAACTTTCCCTATAGCAGCTTAATAGACCAGTTCCAAGATTTAGAATATGATGCAAGCTAATTAAGGTAGCCATTGGAGGGATATGAGAGTGAAATGGCTGAGTCTGCGGTGCTTGCAGATATGGAAGGCAGTAGATTTCTGGATGAGCTACAGAGGTCTGATTCCAGATGCAGAGAGGCCAGCAAGGAACGAGTTGCAGTAGTCAAGGACGGTCATGATGAATGCTTGGACTATGAGCTTGGTTAAGTAGGTGGTATGAAATGGGCAGATTATCCAAATGTTGTGGAGGAAGAAACTGCATGCTTGACATACTGCCATGATTTCCAACGACAGGGTAGTTTGTCATGAAATACTGATCTGAGATTCCTGGCGGATTACAAAGGTGGCACTGGTGCCATCTAGGGTGAAGGTAGGTCCACCTGGGGAAAGCACTGAGCCTGGATGTAGGGAGTTTGAGTTTTATCCAATTAGAGCTTAAGTTGCTGATTTTACATCCAACTTCATGTGTCTTTTAGGAAATCTGAGATGTGTGCTTAGAACAATGTATAGGGGGGTAGAGTTTTGTGTTGCCATTATATGAGTAAGACAGTACATGGGAAGAGATTACAGAGCCTGGGGACTTGATGTAGAGAGAGAAGAGGAGAGGATCAAGGAATGACGCCTGGAGGGCACATGTTAACATGTTAACAGTTTCTGAGGTCTCGACACTGCAGCCCCTCCATGCACCCTGGAACGAGCAACAGTCAAGGTGGGAAGAAAACCAGTTGAGAGCTGTTCCATGAATCCCCAAGGTTTTCAGGGAATACAGCAGGAGTTGGTGGCTAACCATTTGAAATGCTGCAGATAGACTGAGGCGGAAAAGAACTGAGAAGAGAGAAACTGTCTTTGACGGGTAACTCCTCATTGACTGTAACGAGGGCCATCTCCGTTGAATGGCCAGCAGTGAAGCTCGACTGGTGAGGGTTGAGAAGGCTGTGCCATGATAGAAAGGGAGTGAATTAGTTGAAAACAACACGCTCAAAGATTCTGCAGAGAAAGGGCAAGAAGAAAGCAGATGGTAGTTCTGCATGACAGAGGGCTTAAGGATGGGATTATATGGCAATTATTTAAATTACAATGATTTAGCAGACAGTGTTATCCAGTGGAATGTACTGAAGTGGAGAACATCAGCGTAACTCTGTGGAATACAAACATGTGATACAAAAAACAAGGCAGAGGCACATTAATAATCTCTGAGCATAATATTAGCCTAGGAACCGACAATCTGTACTGTACCCTAAGAAAGTACCACAAGAAAAAAAGCTAAAAACTTCACGCACCAGAACCTATAACAATATTCAGAGAAAAAATTTAATAATGAAGGTAAACCTTCTATCTGTCTTAACATACAAGTTTCTAGTCTGCGTCATACGATGGGCAGATGCTCTGCTGTTCTGATTGTACTGGGGAGATCTTTCCTCAAATGTGGTGCAGGAACCAGACTGGAGAGTGTGTGGCAAGTTATGATCATTTCAACATACAGGCTAAAGAACAACACAAAGAAACACAGCTGCATTGGCCGGGAATCGAACCCGGGCCTCCCGCGTGGCAGGCGAGAATTCTACCACTGAACCACCAATGCTTGTATATTGCAGCTGCCACAGTGGGTCACACCCTTCTGCAAGATGGTTACCTCTGAAAGGACAGGGATGAATTAATGAAATTAGACAACATTACTTTGCATACCAGTTGGCGTGTAAGGTCAGATGATATTTTGAGCATGTAACAGAACTTTCCCTATAGCAGCTTAATAGACCAGTTCCAAGATTTAGAATATGATGCAAGCTAATTAAGGTAGCCATTGGAGGGATATGAGAGTGAAATGGCTGAGTCTGCGGTGCTTGCAGATATGGAAGGCAGTAGATTTCTGGATGAGCTACAGAGGTCTGATTCCAGATGCAGAGAGGCCAGCAAGGAACGAGTTGCAGTAGTCAAGGACGGTCATGATGAATGCTTGGACTATGAGCTTGGTTAAGTAGGTGGTATGAAATGGGCAGATTATCCAAATGTTGTGGAGGAAGAAACTGCATGCTTGACATACTGCCATGATTTCCAACGACAGGGTAGTTTGTCATGAAATACTGATCTGAGATTCCTGGCGGATTACAAAGGTGGCACTGGTGCCATCTAGGGTGAAGGTAGGTCCACCTGGGGAAAGCACTGAGCCTGGATGTAGGGAGTTTGAGTTTTATCCAATTAGAGCTTAAGTTGCTGATTTTACATCCAACTTCATGTGTCTTTTAGGAAATCTGAGATGTGTGCTTAGAACAATGTATAGGGGGGTAGAGTTTTGTGTTGCCATTATATGAGTAAGACAGTACATGGGAAGAGATTACAGAGCCTGGGGACTTGATGTAGAGAGAGAAGAGGAGAGGATCAAGGAATGACGCCTGGAGGGCACATGTTAACATGTTAACAGTTTCTGAGGTCTCGACACTGCAGCCCCTCCATGCACCCTGGAACGAGCAACAGTCAAGGTGGGAAGAAAACCAGTTGAGAGCTGTTCCATGAATCCCCAAGGTTTTCAGGGAATACAGCAGGAGTTGGTGGCTAACCATTTGAAATGCTGCAGATAGACTGAGGCGGAAAAGAACTGAGAAGAGAGAAACTGTCTTTGGCGGGTAACTCCTCATTGACTGTAACGAGGGCCATCTCCGTTGAATGGCCAGCAGTGAAGCTCGACTGGTGAGGGTTGAGAAGGCTGTGCCGTGATAGAAAGGGAGTGTATTAGTTGAAAACAACACGCTCAAAGATTCTGCAGAGAAAGGGCAAGAAGAAAGCAGATGGTAGTTCTGCATGACAGAGGGCTTAAGGATGGGATTATATGGCAATTATTTAAATTACAATGATTTAGCAGACAGTGTTATCCAGTGGAATGTACTGAAGTGGAGAACATCAGCGTAACTCTGTGGAATACAAACATGTGATACAAAAAACAAGGCAGAGGCACATTAATAATCTCTGAGCATAATATTAGCCTAGGAACCGACAATCTGTACTGTACCCTAAGAAAGTACCACAAGAAAAAAAGCTAAAAACTTCACGCACCAGAACCTATAACAATATTCAGAGAAAAAATTTAATAATGAAGGTAAACCTTCTATCTGTCTTAACATACAAGTTTCTAGTCTGCGTCATACGATGGGCAGATGCTCTGCTGTTCTGATTGTACTGGGGAGATCTTTCCTCAAATGTGGTGCAGGAACCAGACTGGAGAGTGTGTGGAAAGTTATGATCATTTCAACATACAGGCTAAAGAACAGCACAAAGAAACACAGCTGCATTGGCCGGGAATCGAACCCGGGCCTGCCGCGCGGGAGCCGAGAATTGTTTAGCTAAACGCCCCTAAACCAAAACCCATTCATTCTCAATGGTAGTCCTAAACCACTACCGATGCAATATATTTCTGGCCGCAACGTAGGTTGCGATGGAGCCGTGGCGCTGTTTCGCGCTTTACACAGGATACAATGAGACTGCGAGCAGGCCTCCCGGAGCGCGAGAGAGAGAGAGAGAGGTCGGAGAGAGCGCGAAGCGAAGCACTGAAGTTCCTGAGGAGAATCGTTTTCGTTTTTCACACGTAACGACTTTGAGGAGAATATATACATATATATATATATATACTGAGGAGAATTGTTTAGCTAAACAAAAAAATAAAATAAAATAGCCACTTCATTCATTCGTCGATCTATCAACATTGAGGTAAGTCATCCGTAACGTTCACTGACAGTCACATTTGTGACAACTCAGTTATGGCTTGGTGCCAAATGGGGAAGATACAGTGTCGCATATGCAAGCTATGTGTAAAGGGGAAATGAACCTTTTAACAGAGTTGATGGGAAAACAGTTTTCGTTACTTACTACAGTAATGTTTACTTTTATTGGTAACATTATCGATCTAGGGACGCTGTCCACATCAGCTGATCACCATCGCAATATCAACACAGTCTAGGTGTTAGGCTAACGTTACTTATAGTGGTAGGTGTGTATAAATAAACACCGAGAAGAATGAATGAATGAATTAATAAATAAACATGGGGTTATCTATTGATTTCTGTGTCCATTTAATATGTATTTTTATCATACTTTTATAGTATTTATTGCAATATTTATTAATTTAGCTATTCATTTCTTAATTCTTCATTTTGGTAGCCGATTTCTGGTCCTCCACATAAGGGACCGGCTTAATTGGAAATCAGTCTGGAATCAATAGTCTCTAACTTTCAGTTGAGTGCATAGACTCATGTCAGCCTGTATGCCTTTTTTTGTTTATACCTTTATGATTCTGTAACTACTGCATGTGACTAATGAGGACTTTTAGACCGCAAACATTTCTCACAGTCAAACAATGCAAATGGTAGATTGTCTTGTACTATAATGCTATGAATGTTTAGCGCTCACACAAACAGGATATTGCATAGCTCAAGGAGTTTCAGCTGATATTGATTAATTATGTACACTTTTCTTTCTTGTTTTTGTACAGATGGCCCAAAAAGCAGGCCCTTTCTTCCCTGGGAAGGTGACGGTTCATTTTAGAAAGGGGGCCCTGGGCTTTTTAAGGCAGGATCCCACTGAATCAGCAAGACTCATAAAAAATAACCCCTCCTTGCAAGACAGGTCAGCGCCAATCAAACAGGAGGTGGTCAGACATAATGCACACGCTGTGGTCTTCCAGAACGGGGGGGACTACACTGACCGGACTGAGTTGCTGGGGGAATACATCCTCCAGTTCGGAAAGTACAAGGGCAAGAGCTTCAAATGGCTTTTAGAAAATGACATAGGGTACACCATATACCTGAGCAGAAGAGTGGACAAAGAGACCACGGCTGGCACATTTACAGCAGAGGGGCACAGCAAAGACAGCCTGTTGTCTTTCCTGGAATATGCCCACAGCTTCCAGGAAATCCAGGACCTGTTGGCATATGAAGGAAAGAAACAGGCACCACCTGTGAGTGTCGCCTCTGTCGGTGACAATTTGGTTGGTTTTGGGCAGAGGGCTCTTAGCACCTGGAAAGACGTGTGGGAGAGCAGGGCTGATGGCTACGCGTATTTTATCCTGGCAAGGAAATGTGCTCCTGGAACACAGATGCACAAGCTGCAACAATTCCTGCTGCTGCAACAACGGCAACAGGAAGTTGCTACGGCAACTGTTGTGGCATCAACCCGCTCTGCTCAGGGCTCACAACTCGGTAAGTTGATCAAATACATTTACATCCAATACATAAACTAATAATGCTCAAGACACAAGCTTAATATAATGTTTCATTATTTTAACAGTCATGGATGATGATGAGGAGTTGGAGGCAGCAATGCTGAGCTTGTCACCTTCCAAGCTTGAGACTCAGCCATGTAAGTAAATTTATGCTTTGTTTAAATTACAACATTTTAGTTTTTACAAACTTTTTTTGTATCTGTCATTATTTCTCAAGTACAATGAAGATTTGCATATCTTCTGAGCAAAGTCTTGTCTATTTCTTCAGGTTCAGTACCAGCCGCAGTCACAAGAACTCCAGCTACATCTACAGGCAGAGGTTCTGTTTTCTAAAATATTTGTTATTCTCCCATAGCAAATATTTTATTACCTTGGTTTGTTTTTTTGGCTGTGTTCTAGCTGTGTTCTTTGTTCTCCTCTCGTGTTCTATTAAGAGAGAATCTTGCTGTGTCAAACAACTTTTAAAGGAATGGTGAGTTCACAATTTTTATCTTTGAAATATAGCATTCATAATAAGGGATAGAAATAGTATCAAGAGGTGAGAGTGACTCTGGCTTTTTCCTTCAGTGCTGAGCCGTCCCACATCGACGGTGTCCAAACCAGGAGCCACTTCTGCAAATGTGCTTGCCTCTTCCTTACATGGTAAATATTCATAACCATTACATCATGTGCATTGAGTTTTACTTGTATATGCTACAATTAGACCCTAACATACATTTTTCACCTGATTAGCTTCCCCTGCAACCTGCACCAAGAATCAGCCCACAGCCCCTGCATCAAGAACAGAAGGCCCTGATGTGCCTTCAGCACCAGTGAAGACCCCTGTTCCAGTCCCAGTGGAACTGCTGCGCGTGTTCCCTAAGGCAACTGAAACAGTAGTGCAAAGTATGTCATTGAATCCTAACACAATAGCAAATATTCCATTAAGAGCCATTTACAAAACTTATTTTGTGATAATATAACTAGATGTACAAATAATATTACAATCTGACTGATGACCCTGTTTCTCAAAGTTCATAGCAGGGCTGCTACAACAAGACCACGTGTCTCTGCTGACACAACATTGTCTGCTCCTGCTCCTCCCTTATGTGGTAAATAGAATTTAACTTGTCATGTTATTATCAGTCAATTTTGACACATTTCCTGTTTTACTATATGAACTCTATTGACATTACAGTATGTCCTCTTGCAGATGCTCCAGCCCCTGCCAAAAATTTGAAAGAGACACTACTGCATGAAGGTGAGCCTCACTCCACTGATTATTGGGTGTTACTGTGCCAGTTCATAGATACTTGGTTAATTTACCACCCCCAGATCACAATTATTATCACAGGCAAATAGCCAAATTAATGTATAACTGTGATTTTCAGAATTACTTTAAATTGTTTTAAGAGAAAGATGTAAAAATACACAAAATTCAAGGTAGGGGGAATGTTTAGTTGAAGAGCGGTGTGCGTGCATATGTGTGTGTGCAGATGTGTGTCTATGGAGGGGTTAATATTGTTTTAGGTCATTAAAGATATAGTACATTTTGTGTTTTGCAGCAGTAACACAGCCAACAACACTTCCTGCCCCTCCGCCTCCACTCCCTCCCACCTATGATCAGGAGCTCCTTCACTGGAACTGTTCACAACAGCAGAGGGTGTGGATGAAAACAGAACTGGGTGTTTTGGGCCTATGGCCAGGGTCGCTTCCTGTGCGACACCCCATGAATATGGTCTCTCTATGGCGTCACCCTCCTCAGCCAGAGCTCATTGACAATTTATCAGACCTGCCCTCTCCCAAATATTTCCAGCTCCATCCATATTTTATTTGGAAGCCGGAGAGCTCCCTAATGGAGAGGGCGAGAAACAATTATGTGCTGCCCTGTCTCCATGGCTGCCCTCAACCCCAGATTGTCTCTGCAGGTGTGGGAAGGCCACGAGCAGTTGTAGGAATTAGTGGGCAGTACTACGTGTTTGCGTCCAGGCTTTGCTGCAAAGCATGCAGGAAGCACTGGTTTGCAGATAACCCCCAGTGGCTGTGCAGGCTGCCACTCAGATTGAGGAACATCCTCCCAGCCGTACTCACTTACAAAAAGGCTATATGCAAAACCATCATGCACGAGCTGAGACGGACTGGGAAGTCTCCAGGTGATATGGCAAACCAGGTCATGGAGATGCTTCACCTAAAATATGAGCAGGCACACTTGGCCTACCTCCACAGTGTGGAAAATGTGAGAGATGGCGAAGTTGGAGTGCTTGGACATCGTACCATCACTGGCTTCATTAGGGGGGATACTGAAGCCGCACCCTTCGGAAGGTACAGCGATGCAGACGGGTGGTCTGGTGTGTCGATATCGGCGTTTTACCTGACCGACTGCCTCCTCCACGAATTCCAAAGGCAAGAGGAGGATATTAATCTCCTCCTCCAGGGCACCTTTGGCCAGGTCCTCAGATCTGACCACACCCGGAAGGTCGCCAGGAAGGTGACCTTGACATCAGGCACCATGTCCTCATACGCGGTCATGAATGAGAACTGGATGATCCTTTCCTGGGTGATGGTCCAGTCTGAGAGCGAGGCATCGCTGGAGCCACTTTATGAAGGCTTGGCACAGAGATACACCACGGCGGGAGTACAAAAAGCCAGCTACCAGTGGATGGACAGGTAAAAAATTCAATATTTCTCAGGCCAGTCACATTTCATTTCAATCTGTGTCAAAAATGTGTTTGCTCTATACGGTCACAATACCTATTTCATGTATTCTGTTTTTTTCTATATTTCTTTTTCATCAGGGATTGTTGTGCAGCATTCAAGGTGTTGGATTCCAAGCCTAATGAGCACCTCTCCTGGGACTCCTGGAAGACCACAGAGGCCATTGTTGCAGAGGCGACAGGTGGTAATTTTTTAAACAAATGCGCATCAAGGAGCAAGTTCAACAAGGACATTGTTGTGAAATTGGACTTGTTCCACTGCATGCAGCGGTTCTGCAGGGAGTGTGTCTCAGAGCACCATGCACTCTACAGCTCTTTCTGCCAGTTCCTGTCGTATGCATTCACTGTGGTGGACCAGCAGGATCTCCGGAAGCTGAAGGAGGCATACACCTTCTGTGGAATTGTGCCAGCAGAACCCACAAAACAGCACATCCGTGACCACTGCCGGAAGAAAATCCCACCCCCAGCGGAACTGGCAGAGAGGGTTGAGAGTGTCCTTTGGCATTTCCACCTTGCCACGGACCCCAACAACCTCCCTCTCTTTAAGCCATCCATGTTAAAGACCTGGCGGATCCAGCGGGTGCACATACTCAGGGGCTGCCTCAGTGACCCAGAGTTGGAGGATGGTATCCAGTACCGTTACGGGGGCACACTGCAGCTCAATCATGTCCAGGGAGAGGGGGCTGTCGTGCCCATCTGGATTCCTGTAAGAGGCACCTCTCAACAGGAAGGCTACCACTTCCACCAAGCACAGTGGGTGACAGGCAACAAAGTGTCTCCGGAATTATTCCAGGCACAGGGGATAACTGGTGTTGCTCGCTGGAATTTCCAACGACTGGTGGACCTCAAACAGCCAGGTGTGGTTTTACCGGCAGTATTTGACCCGCTGCTTATGGCAGAGCTCAATGCTGTCTCTGACAGAGTTACGGGGCAACCTAAATATCCAGCACTCCAAGTCTCCAACAAAGACACAGGAGAGAGATTTGGTCTGAGATACCACGAGCCTGGTTGCCGACCTACGCCAATTGACTGGAATAAGCACAGGACCCTTAAACACAAGGACATGTCTGTGTTCATGACCCCTCTCCCCGTGGCAGATCTAGCACAGACGGCCCCACATCCTCTGCCGCTCCAGCCTGCACCACAGCCTCCTCTGCCGCTCCAGTCTGCACCACAGCCTCCTCTGCCACTCCAGCCTGCACCACAGCCTCCTCTCCTGCACCAGCCTGCACCACAGCCTCCTCTCCTGCACCAGCCTGCACCACAGCCTCCTCTCCTGCACCAGCCTGCACCACAGCCTCCTCTCCTGCACCAGCCTGCACCACAGCCTCCTCTCCTGCACCAGCCTGCACCACAGCATCCTCTGCTGCACCAGCCTGCACCACAGCCTCCTCTGCCGCTCAAGCCTGTACCACAGCCTCATCTGCCACTCCAGCCGGCACCACAGCATCCTCTGCCGCTCAAGCCTGTACCACAGCCTCCTCTCCTGCACCAGCCTGCACCACAGCCTCCTCTCCTGCACCAGCCTGCACCACAGCCTCCTCTCCTGCACCAGCCTGCACCACAGCCTCCTCTCCTGCACCAGCCTGCACCACAGCCTCCTCTCCTGCACCAGCCTGCACCACAGCCTCCTCTCCTGCACCAGCCTGCACCACAGCCTCCTCTCCTGCACCAGCCTGCACCACAGCCTCCTCTCCTGCACCAGCCTGCACCACAGCCTCCTCTCCTGCACCAGCCTGCACCACAGCATCCTCTCCTGCACCAGCCTGCAGCACAGTATCCTCTCCTGCACCAGCCTGCACCACAGCCTCCTCTCCTGCACCAGCCTGCACCACAGCATCCTCTCCTGCACCAGCCTGCACCACAGCATCCTCTCCTGCACCAGCCTGCACAGCCACGCACTGTGCAGTCAGAGGGCTCTGGATTGCATGAGATGGATACAGGTGATTTCTCTCTCTCTCTCTCTCTCTCACATACACACACATACACACGCAGCTCGGGTCACATCGGCTGATAGTACATTTTACATATTTTTGTAGTTTATTAAAAACTCACATTCATGTGAATTGTTTTACATCATCATAATTCATATTTATTTCTTGTGCCAATTTCTCTCTTTTGTAGGTGTGCCAAGATCTCTTCCCCTCCCTGTCTCTGCTTCACCACGAAGCATACGTACGGGGCCTATAAAAACAGGTGGCAGGCTGTTTGTTCTGGACCACAGCAGGTGGACACAGGCAATGCGGGCAGCAATAGATGGTCTACTCACCAAATATCATGGTCAGAAAGACTTCCTTAAATTAGTAGATCATGACTATGCTGCAATGGTGCACCACTCAAGCACTGATCCCAATAGCCTCCTACACCCTACAACAAAGGTACACATCTCCAGGTATGTCAAACACCTTGCGAAGCTACAGAACACCAGCTCTTCTCTGAATCCAAGCCCAGAGAAGCTTTTTGAAACTCAACAGCTGTGGAAACGCCTGACTACTGACAGCGTAGTCAGCATACCAGTCGTGCCTTTGCCCCCTGCACCTGTCAACCCCCCAGCAGTAACTGCTCCTTTAACGGAAGCTGCTGTGGAGAAGATGGTCGTCAACATCTTGCAAAAGCAGCAGCAACAACAACAGCAGCAGCCTCCACTAAAGAAGAGGACCAAGACATGTCTAGCATGTGGCCAACCAAAGTCGCGCTACGAAAATAAGGGGTCCTCTGTTCATTTTTTTTACCAGGGTGGACAAGAAAGGTATTTTTACTGCTCCACAAAAGTATATAATACTTACAAGGGAGAGGGGCTTACAAACCCACAAATGAGCTTTGTGGACTTCATGCAAACACCCTTTTTCCAAAGGGAGATGGATGCCATGAAGCTCAGAGTCCAAGAAAAGAGACTGAAGAGGACCAGTGCAGAAAAAGTGCAGAAGGGACGGTTGTGCAGGTTTTGCCACAAAGAACTGAAACAGGGCCCAAATAGCCCACATATCCATACAGGATTCCCAGGTGTGGCTGGGAAATACATATACTGCCCTGCTAAAGTATTCTCAGAATACGAACAACAAGGCATGGCAAGGGAGATGACCTGGCGAGAGTTTCAGGCCTCCACTTTTTATGAGAAAGAGAAACAGAGATGGTTAGCTGAGAAAGGAAAGTAAGGCGCACACACACACACACACACATACACATACACACACACACACACACACAAATACAGTAAATACTACCAAGTGGCTAAGAACTTGTAAAATGCCTTTTTTAAGCACATTTTTGTGCAGTCAAAATGTACAGTATATTTCATAACTTTAAATAATTTAAGTGTGCAGCTTACAAGTTGATTTTGCAGTTTAAACATTTAGTTCTGTCCCTTTTTTGTGTGAGTGTATTTTTGTGCTGTTGCTACACTTTGTTGTTTTACAGAGCGGTTGCTTATATATATATATATATATATATATATGTATATAAGCAACCGCTCTGTAAAACAACTGGATTGTACTGGATTGGGGTATACATAGGTGTGTATTGGTGTATATAAGTGCTGTATAGGGGTGTAGTATATGTTTGTGCATGTGGGTGTTTGCGGGTACTGTATAGAGGTGTGTTTATGTGTGGGCATGTGGGTGTTTGTGGGTACTGTATAGGGGTGTGTATATGTGTGCCTGTGGTAATATGAGTGAATTGAATAAATTATATTTGTATTTAAAGCAATGACTCCAGTGTTGTACTGTCTTGATGGTATTTATGATTCATTTGTTTGACTGAAATGTTGTCAAGAAAACAACAAGGACATATATTTGCATACAGGTAGAAGACAAGGATTCATTTCCCATCATTAAGGCCTACCTGAATTGTTCTGAAAAAGGTATTGTGTCCTTTAGGTGGTTATTATCTCTTAGGCCTGCATAAAATCACTAAATGGTAAGTGCTTTTAAATATTTTATGGATATTACCTGTACTTTGACATACAAATAACGACAGGCTCTGGACTGTTTCAGAGGAAGCACTTACAATGACACAACCATTGCAGTTAGGTATAAGGGGCCACATAAGGTCAAAATTCATGTTATGCGCATCAGACCTGGGTCAAATAATCATTTAAAATATTGCATAAATATGTTATTGACTTTGTTTATTTTAAGTACTTTATTTTTTACATTTGTCAGATACAGAAAACACACTCTGGATTCAGCGGAGTTAATATTCATCCAGTTATCAGGACTGAATGGCTTTAAATACTTGAAATACCCTTCTTCACGCGTTTTCTGAGATTTAACACAGAAATGTATATTCAAAGGAATGTTCTTTGATTTAAGTAAACCAGCGTCTGGCTTCCTTAAATCAATCAGACTGCTAATCATTGGGGGGGTTGATGTTCCAGTTTCCAGAGGCCTAGACAGGAAACAATCTATTGTAGTGTTAATCAAGAGTCCTTGTTTGGAATAGTTCATGATCACCCACTCCCAGTTGAGTACTATGCCTTATACTTATGAACTATATTTTTCTTACCAAAAGTTGCCCAAAAATATCAGGGTGGCAGGCTTAACTTAGAATCAATTTAGAATCAACTTAGAATCTTACAAAGGTTAAGTTTATAATGCTTAAACAACAGACAGATCATGTTTGAGTTTTGTTCATTAAGGTTTTTCTAGAGATTCCATATTATACAAACAAGTAATACACGGGGAAAACAAAGCATACATGGGAAAAACAACAATGGAACTGAAACAAAGAATTGCTGAACACCAAAGTACAATCAGGTGTTGCAATGCCAGTTATCTCATGCTTATTGAAAAAACTATGCTGTCCAAATGTAGTTTGATAATTCTAGATTAAAAAGATTTAAAATAATTTATGAACGCATTGAGTCCTTTTGGTTTTAATATTGGATCTGACCTTGCACACAATCATTGATAAGTTTTTTTAAAAAGTGATTGTTGGGTCTCGGCTGGATTCGAACCCATATTTGAAGAAAGGGGTAGCCTGACGTCAAAATCGCTGTTACAGCAATCCGTGACTGGCCGCCGCGTGGCAGGCGAGAATTCTACCACTGAACCACCAATGCTTGTATATTGCAGCTGCCACAGTGGGTCACACCCTTCTGCAGATGGTTACCTCTGAAAGGACAGGGATGAATTAATGAAATTAGACAACATTACTTTGCATACCAGTTGGCGTGTAAGGTCAGATGATATTTTGAGCATGTAACAGAACTTTCCCTATAGCAGCTTAATAGACCAGTTCCAAGATTTAGAATATGATGCAAGCTAATTAAGGTAGCCATTGGAGGGATATGAGAGTGAAATGGCTGAGTCTGCGGTGCTTGCAGATATGGAAGGCAGTAGATTTCTGTTTGAGCTACAGAGGTCTGATTCGAGATGCAGAGAGGCCAGCAAGGAACGAGTTGCAGTAGTCAAGGACGGTCATGATGAATGCTTGGACTATGAGCTTGGTTAAGTAGGTGGTATGAAATGGGCAGATTATCCAAATGTTGTGGAGGAAGAAACTGCATGCTTGACATACTGCCATGATTTCCAAAGACAGGGTAGTTTGTCATGAAATACTGATCTGAGATTCCTGGCGGATTACAAAGGTGGCACTGGTGCCATCTAGGGTGAAGGTAGGTCCACCTGGGGAAAGCACTGAGCCTGGATGTAGGGAGTTTGAGTTTTATCCAATTAGAGCTTAAGTTGCTGATTTTACATCCAACTTCATGTGTCTTTTAGGAAATCTGAGATGTGTGCTTAGAACAATGTATAGGGGGGTAGAGTTTTGTGTTGCCATTATATGAGTAAGACAGTACATGGGAAGAGATTACAGAGCCTGGGGACTTGATGTAGAGAGAGAAGAGGAGAGGATCAAGGAATGAAGCCTGGAGGGCACATGTTAACATGTTAACAGTTTCTGAGGTCTCGACACTGCAGACCCTCCATGCACCCTGGAACGAGCAACAGTCAAGGTGGGAAGAAAACCAGTTGAGAGCTGTTCCATGAATCCCCAAGGTTTTCAGGGAATACAGCAGGAGTTGGTGGCTAACCATTTGAAATGCTGCAGATAGACTGAGGCGGAAAAGAACTGAGAAGAGAGAAACTGTCTTTGGCGGGTAACTCCTCATTGACTGTAACGAGGGCCATCTCCGTTGAATGGCCAGCAGTGAAGCTCGACTGGTGAGGGTTGAGAAGGCTGTGCCGTGATAGAAAGGGAGTGAATTAGTTGAAAACAACACGCTCAAAGATTCTGCAGAGAAAGGGCAAGAAGAAAGCAGATGGTAGTTCTGCATGACAGAGGTCTTAAGGATGGGATTATATGGCAATTATTTAAATTACAATGATTTAGCAGACAGTGTTATCCAGTGGAATGTACTGAAGTGGAGAACATCAGCGTAACTCTGTGGAATACAAACATGTGATACAAAAAACAAGGCAGAGGCACATTAATAATCTCTGAGCATAATATTAGCCTAGGAACCGACAATCTGTACTGTACCCTAAGAAAGTACCACAAGAAAAAAAGCTAAAAACTTCACGCACCAGAACCTATAACAATATTCAGAGAAAAAATTTAATAATGAAGGTAAACCTTCTATCTGTCTTAACATACAAGTTTCTAGTCTGCGTCATACGATGGGCAGATGCTCTGCTGTTCTGATTGTAGTGGGGAGATCTTTCCTCAAATGTGGTGCAGGAACCAGACTGGAGAGTGTGTGGAAAGTTATGATCATTTCAACATACAGGCTAAAGAACAGCACAAAGAAACACAGCTGCATTGGCCGGGAATCGAACCCGGGCCTCCCGCGTGGCAGGCGAGAATTCTACCACTGAACCACCAATGCTTGTATATTGCAGCTGCCACAGTGGGTCACACCCTTCTGCAGATGGTTACCTCTGAAAGGACAGGGATGAATTAATGAAATTAGACAACATTACTTTGCATACCAGTTGGCGTGTAAGGTCAGATGATATTTTGAGCATGTAACAGAACTTTCCCTATAGCAGCTTAATAGACCAGTTCCAAGATTTAGAATATGATGCAAGCTAATTAAGGTAGCCATTGGAGGGATATGAGAGTGAAATGGCTGAGTCTGCGGTGCTTGCAGATATAGAAGGCAGTAGATTTCTGGATGAGCTACAGAGGTCTGATTCCAGATGCAGAGAGGCCAGCAAGGAACGAGTTGCAGTAGTCAAGGACGGTCATGATGAATGCTTGGACTATGAGCTTGGTTAAGTAGGTGGTATGAAATGGGCAGATTATCCAAATGTTGTGGAGGAAGAAACTGCATGCTTGACATACTGCCATGATTTCCAACGACAGGGTAGTTTGTCATGAAATACTGATCTGAGATTCCTGGCGGATTACAAAGGTGGCACTGGTGCCATCTAGGGTGAAGGTAGGTCCACCTGGGGAAAGCACTGAGCCTGGATGTAGGGAATTTGAGTTTTATCCAATTAGAGCTTAAGTTGCTGATTTTACATCCAACTTCATGTGTCTTTTAGGAAATCTGAGATGTGTGCTTAGAACAATGTATAGGGGGGTAGAGTTTTGTGTTGCCATTATATGAGAAAGACAGTACATGGGAAGAGATTACAGAGCCTGGGGACTTGATGTAGAGAGAGAAGAGGAGAGGATCAAGGAATGAAGCCTGGAGGGCACATGTTAACATGTTAACAGTTTCTGAGGTCTCGACACTGCAGCCCCTCCATGCACCCTGGAACGAGCAACAGTCAAGGTGGGAAGAAAACCAGTTGAGAGCTGTTCCATGAATCCCCAAGGTTTTCAGGGAATACAGCAGGAGTTGGTGGCTAACCATTTGAAATGCTGCAGATAGACTGAGGCGGAAAAGAACTGAGAAGAGAGAAACTGTCTTTGGCGGGTAACTCCTCATTGACTGTAACGAGGGCCATCTCCGTTGAATGGCCAGCAGTGAAGCTCGACTGGTGAGGGTTGAGAAGGCTGTGCCATGATAGAAAGGGAGTGAATTAGTTGAAAACAACACGCTCAAAGATTCTGCAGAGAAAGGGCAAGAAGAAAGCAGATGGTAGTTCTGCATGACAGAGGGCTTAAGGATGGGATTATATGGCAATTATTTAAATTACAATGATTTAGCAGACAGTGTTATCCAGTGGAATGTACTGAAGTGGAGAACATCAGCGTAACTCTGTGGAATACAAACATGTGATACAAAAAACAAGGCAGAGGCACATTAATAATCTCTGAGCATAATATTAGCCTAGGAACCGACAATCTGTACTGTACCCTAAGAAAGTACCACAAGAAAAAAAGCTAAAAACTTCACGCACCAGAACCTATAACAATATTCAGAGAAAAAATTTAATAATGAAGGTAAACCTTCTATCTGTCTTAACATACAAGTTTCTAGTCTGCGTCATACGATGGGCAGATGCTCTGCTGTTCTGATTGTAGTGGGGAGATCTTTCCTCAAATGTGGTGCAGGAACCAGACTGGAGAGTGTGTGGAAAGTTATGATCATTTCAACATACAGGCTAAAGAACAGCACAAAGAAACACAGCTGCATTGGCCGGGAATCGAACCCGGGCCTCCCGCGTGGCAGGCGAGAATTCTACCACTGAACCACCAATGCTTGTATATTGCAGCTGCCACAGTGGGTCACACCCTTCTGCAGATGGTTACCTCTGAAAGGACAGGGATGAATTAATGAAATTAGACAACATTACTTTGCATACCAGTTGGCGTGTAAGGTCAGATGATATTTTGAGCATGTAACAGAACTTTCCCTATAGCAGCTTAATAGACCAGTTCCAAGATTTAGAATATGATGCAAGCTAATTAAGGTAGCCATTGGAGGGATATGAGAGTGAAATGGCTGAGTCTGCGGTGCTTGCAGATATGGAAGGCAGTAGATTTCTGTTTGAGCTACAGAGGTCTGATTCGAGATGCAGAGAGGCCAGCAAGGAACGAGTTGCAGTAGTCAAGGACGGTCATGATGAATGCTTGGACTATGAGCTTGGTTAAGTAGGTGGTATGAAATGGGCAGATTATCCAAATGTTGTGGAGGAAGAAACTGCATGCTTGACATACTGCCATGATTTCCAAAGACAGGGTAGTTTGTCATGAAATACTGATCTGAGATTCCTGGCGGATTACAAAGGTGGCACTGGTGCCATCTAGGGTGAAGGTAGGTCCACCTGGGGAAAGCACTGAGCCTGGATGTAGGGAGTTTGAGTTTTATCCAATTAGAGCTTAAGTTGCTGATTTTACATCCAACTTCATGTGTCTTTTAGGAAATCTGAGATGTGTGCTTAGAACAATGTATAGGGGGGTAGAGTTTTGTGTTGCCATTATATGAGTAAGACAGTACATGGGAAGAGATTACAGAGCCTGGGGACTTGATGTAGAGAGAGAAGAGGAGAGGATCAAGGAATGAAGCCTGGAGGGCACATGTTAACATGTTAACAGTTTCTGAGGTCTCGACACTGCAGCCCCTCCATGCACCCTGGAACGAGCAACAGTCAAGGTGGGAAGAAAACCAGTTGAGAGCTGTTCCATGAATCCCCAAGGTTTTCAGGGAATACAGCAGGAGTTGGTGGCTAACCATTTGAAATGCTGCAGATAGACTGAGGCGGAAAAGAACTGAGAAGAGAGAAACTGTCTTTGGCGGGTAACTCCTCATTGACTGTAACGAGGGCCATCTCCGTTGAATGGCCAGCAGTGAAGCTCGACTGGTGAGGGTTGAGAAGGCTGTGCCGTGATAGAAAGGGAGTGAATTAGTTGAAAACAACACGCTCAAAGATTCTGCAGAGAAAGGGCAAGAAGAAAGCAGATGGTAGTTCTGCATGACAGAGGTCTTAAGGATGGGATTATATGGCAATTATTTAAATTACAATGATTTAGCAGACAGTGTTATCCAGTGGAATGTACTGAAGTGGAGAACATCAGCGTAACTCTGTGGAATACAAACATGTGATACAAAAAACAAGGCAGAGGCACATTAATAATCTCTGAGCATAATATTAGCCTAGGAACCGACAATCTGTACTGTACCCTAAGAAAGTACCACAAGAAAAAAAGCTAAAAACTTCACGCACCAGAACCTATAACAATATTCAGAGAAAAAATTTAATAATGAAGGTAAACCTTCTATCTGTCTTAACATACAAGTTTCTAGTCTGCGTCATACGATGGGCAGATGCTCTGCTGTTCTGATTGTAGTGGGGAGATCTTTCCTCAAATGTGGTGCAGGAACCAGACTGGAGAGTGTGTGGAAAGTTATGATCATTTCAACATACAGGCTAAAGAACAGCACAAAGAAACACAGCTGCATTGGCCGGGAATCGAACCTGGGCCTCCCGCGTGGCAGGCGAGAATTCTACCACTGAACCACCAATGCTTGTATATTGCAGCTGCCACAGTGGGTCACACCCTTCTGCAGATGGTTACCTCTGAAAGGACAGGGATGAATTAATGAAATTAGACAACATTACTTTGCATACCAGTTGGCGTGTAAGGTCAGATGATATTTTGAGCATGTAACAGAACTTTCCCTATAGCAGCTTAATAGACCAGTTCCAAGATTTAGAATATGATGCAAGCTAATTAAGGTAGCCATTGGAGGGATATGAGAGTGAAATGGCTGAGTCTGCGGTGCTTGCAGATATGGAAGGCAGTAGATTTCTGTTTGAGCTACAGAGGTCTGATTCGAGATGCAGAGAGGCCAGCAAGGAACGAGTTGCAGTAGTCAAGGACGGTCATGATGAATGCTTGGACTATGAGCTTGGTTAAGTAGGTGGTATGAAATGGGCAGATTATCCAAATGTTGTGGAGGAAGAAACTGCATGCTTGACATACTGCCATGATTTCCAAAGACAGGGTAGTTTGTCATGAAATACTGATCTGAGATTCCTGGCGGATTACAAAGGTGGCACTGGTGCCATCTAGGGTGAAGGTAGGTCCACCTGGGGAAAGCACTGAGCCTGGATGTAGGGAGTTTGAGTTTTATCCAATTAGAGCTTAAGTTGCTGATTTTACATCCAACTTCATGTGTCTTTTAGGAAATCTGAGATGTGTGCTTAGAACAATGTATAGGGGGGTAGAGTTTTGTGTTGCCATTATATGAGTAAGACAGTACATGGGAAGAGATTACAGAGCCTGGGGACTTGATGTAGAGAGAGAAGAGGAGAGGATCAAGGAATGAAGCCTGGAGGGCACATGTTAACATGTTAACAGTTTCTGAGGTCTCGACACTGCAGCCCCTCCATGCACCCTGGAACGAGCAACAGTCAAGGTGGGAAGAAAACCAGTTGAGAGCTGTTCCATGAATCCCCAAGGTTTTCAGGGAATACAGCAGGAGTTGGTGGCTAACCATTTGAAATGCTGCAGATAGACTGAGGCGGAAAAGAACTGAGAAGAGAGAAACTGTCTTTGGCGGGTAACTCCTCATTGACTGTAACGAGGGCCATCTCCGTTGAATGGCCAGCAGTGAAGCTCGACTGGTGAGGGTTGAGAAGGCTGTGCCGTGATAGAAAGGGAGTGAATTAGTTGAAAACAACACGCTCAAAGATTCTGCAGAGAAAGGGCAAGAAGAAAGCAGATGGTAGTTCTGCATGACAGAGGTCTTAAGGATGGGATTATATGGCAATTATTTAAATTACAATGATTTAGCAGACAGTGTTATCCAGTGGAATGTACTGAAGTGGAGAACATCAGCGTAACTCTGTGGAATACAAACATGTGATACAAAAAACAAGGCAGAGGCACATTAATAATCTCTGAGCATAATATTAGCCTAGGAACCGACAATCTGTACTGTACCCTAAGAAAGTACCACAAGAAAAAAAGCTAAAAACTTCACGCACCAGAACCTATAACAATATTCAGAGAAAAAATTTAATAATGAAGGTAAACCTTCTATCTGTCTTAACATACAAGTTTCTAGTCTGCGTCATACGATGGGCAGATGCTCTGCTGTTCTGATTGTAGTGGGGAGATCTTTCCTCAAATGTGGTGCAGGAACCAGACTGGAGAGTGTGTGGAAAGTTATGATCATTTCAACATACAGGCTAAAGAACAGCACAAAGAAACACAGCTGCATTGGCCGGGAATCGAACCCGGGCCTCCCGCGTGGCAGGCGAGAATTCTACCACTGAACCACCAATGCTTGTATATTGCAGCTGCCACAGTGGGTCACACCCTTCTGCAGATGGTTACCTCTGAAAGGACAGGGATGAATTAATGAAATTAGACAACATTACTTTGCATACCAGTTGGCGTGTAAGGTCAGATGATATTTTGAGCATGTAACAGAACTTTCCCTATAGCAGCTTAATAGACCAGTTCCAAGATTTAGAATATGATGCAAGCTAATTAAGGTAGCCATTGGAGGGATATGAGAGTGAAATGGCTGAGTCTGCGGTGCTTGCAGATATAGAAGGCAGTAGATTTCTGGATGAGCTACAGAGGTCTGATTCCAGATGCAGAGAGGCCAGCAAGGAACGAGTTGCAGTAGTCAAGGACGGTCATGATGAATGCTTGGACTATGAGCTTGGTTAAGTAGGTGGTATGAAATGGGCAGATTATCCAAATGTTGTGGAGGAAGAAACTGCATGCTTGACATACTGCCATGATTTCCAACGACAGGGTAGTTTGTCATGAAATACTGATCTGAGATTCCTGGCGGATTACAAAGGTGGCACTGGTGCCATCTAGGGTGAAGGTAGGTCCACCTGGGGAAAGCACTGAGCCTGGATGTAGGGAATTTGAGTTTTATCCAATTAGAGCTTAAGTTGCTGATTTTACATCCAACTTCATGTGTCTTTTAGGAAATCTGAGATGTGTGCTTAGAACAATGTATAGGGGGGTAGAGTTTTGTGTTGCCATTATATGAGAAAGACAGTACATGGGAAGAGATTACAGAGCCTGGGGACTTGATGTAGAGAGAGAAGAGGAGAGGATCAAGGAATGAAGCCTGGAGGGCACATGTTAACATGTTAACAGTTTCTGAGGTCTCGACACTGCAGCCCCTCCATGCACCCTGGAACGAGCAACAGTCAAGGTGGGAAGAAAACCAGTTGAGAGCTGTTCCATGAATCCCCAAGGTTTTCAGGGAATACAGCAGGAGTTGGTGGCTAACCATTTGAAATGCTGCAGATAGACTGAGGCGGAAAAGAACTGAGAAGAGAGAAACTGTCTTTGGCGGGTAACTCCTCATTGACTGTAACGAGGGCCATCTCCGTTGAATGGCCAGCAGTGAAGCTCGACTGGTGAGGGTTGAGAAGGCTGTGCCGTGATAGAAAGGGAGTGAATTAGTTGAAAACAACACGCTCAAAGATTCTGCAGAGAAAGGGCAAGAAGAAAGCAGATGGTAGTTCTGCATGACAGAGGTCTTAAGGATGGGATTATATGGCAATTATTTAAATTACAATGATTTAGCAGACAGTGTTATCCAGTGGAATGTACTGAAGTGGAGAACATCAGCGTAACTCTGTGGAATACAAACATGTGATACGAAAAACAAGGCAGAGGCACATTAATAATCTCTGAGCATAATATTAGCCTAGGAACCGACAATCTGTACTGTACCCTAAGAAAGTACCACAAGAAAAAAAGCTAAAAACTTCACGCACCAGAACCTATAACAATATTCAGAGAAAAAATTTAATAATGAAGGTAAACCTTCTATCTGTCTTAACATACAAGTTTCTAGTCTGCGTCATACGATGGGCAGATGCTCTGCTGTTCTGATTGTACTGGGGAGATCTTTCCTCAAATGTGGTGCAGGAACCAGACTGGAGAGTGTGTGGCAAGTTATGATCATTTCAACATACAGGCTAAAGAACAGCACAAAGAAACACAGCTGCATTGGCCGGGAATCGAACCCGGGCCTCCCGCGTGGCAGGCGAGAATTCTACCACTGAACCACCAATGCTTGTATATTGCAGCTGCCACAGTGGGTCACACCCTTCTGCAGATGGTTACCTCTGAAAGGACAGGGATGAATTAATGAAATTAGACAACATTACTTTGCATACCAGTTGGCGTGTAAGGTCAGATGATATTTTGAGCATGTAACAGAACTTTCCCTATAGCAGCTTAATAGACCAGTTCCAAGATTTAGAATATGATGCAAGCTAATTAAGGTAGCCATTGGAGGGATATGAGAGTGAAATGGCTGAGTCTGCGGTGCTTGCAGATATAGAAGGCAGTAGATTTCTGGATGAGCTACAGAGGTCTGATTCCAGATGCAGAGAGGCCAGCAAGGAACGAGTTGCAGTACTCAAGGACGGTCATGATGAATGCTTGGACTATGAGCTTGGTTAAGTAGGTGGTATGAAATGGGCAGATTATCCAAATGTTGTGGAGGAAGAAACTGCATGCTTGACATACTGCCATGATTTCCAACGACAGGGTAGTTTGTCATGAAATACTGATCTGAGATTCCTGGCGGATTACAAAGGTGGCACTGGTGCCATCTAGGGTGAAGGTAGGTCCACCTGGGGAAAGCACTGAGCCTGGATGTAGGGAATTTGAGTTTTATCCAATTAGAGCTTAAGTTGCTGATTTTACATCCAACTTCATGTGTCTTTTAGGAAATCTGAGATGTGTGCTTAGAACAATGTATAGGGGGGTAGAGTTTTGTGTTGCCATTATATGAGAAAGACAGTACATGGGAAGAGATTACAGAGCCTGGGGACTTGATGTAGAGAGAGAAGAGGAGAGGATCAAGGAATGAAGCCTGGAGGGCACATGTTAACATGTTAACAGTTTCTGAGGTCTCGACACTGCAGCCCCTCCATGCACCCTGGAACGAGCAACAGTCAAGGTGGGAAGAAAACCAGTTGAGAGCTGTTCCATGAATCCCCAAGGTTTTCAGGGAATACAGCAGGAGTTGGTGGCTAACCATTTGAAATGCTGCAGATAGACTGAGGCGGAAAAGAACTGAGAAGAGAGAAACTGTCTTTGGCGGGTAACTCCTCATTGACTGTAACGAGGGCCATCTCCGTTGAATGGCCAGCAGTGAAGCTCGACTGGTGAGGGTTGAGAAGGCTGTGCCATGATAGAAAGGGAGTGAATTAGTTGAAAACAACACGCTCAAAGATTCTGCAGAGAAAGGGCAAGAAGAAAGCAGATGGTAGTTCTGCATGACAGAGGGCTTAAGGATGGGATTATATGGCAATTATTTAAATTACAATGATTTAGCAGACAGTGTTATCCAGTGGAATGTACTGAAGTGGAGAACATCAGCGTAACTCTGTGGAATACAAACATGTGATACAAAAAACAAGGCAGAGGCACATTAATAATCTCTGAGCATAATATTAGCCTAGGAACCGACAATCTGTACTGTACCCTAAGAAAGTACCACAAGAAAAAAAGCTAAAAACTTCACGCACCAGAACCTATAACAATATTCAGAGAAAAAATTTAATAATGAAGGTAAACCTTCTATCTGTCTTAACATACAAGTTTCTAGTCTGCGTCATACGATGGGCAGATGCTCTGCTGTTCTGATTGTAGTGGGGAGATCTTTCCTCAAATGTGGTGCAGGAACCAGACTGGAGAGTGTGTGGAAAGTTATGATCATTTCAACATACAGGCTAAAGAACAGCACAAAAAAACACAGCTGCATTGGCCGGGAATCGAACCCGGGCCTCCCGCGTGGCAGGCGAGAATTCTACCACTGAACCACCAATGCTTGTATATTGCAGCTGCCACAGTGGGTCACACCCTTCTGCAGATGGTTACCTCTGAAAGGACAGGGATGAATTAATGAAATTAGACAACATTACTTTGCATACCAGTTGGCGTGTAAGGTCAGATGATATTTTGAGCATGTAACAGAACTTTCCCTATAGCAGCTTAATAGACCAGTTCCAAGATTTAGAATATGATGCAAGCTAATTAAGGTAGCCATTGGAGGGATATGAGAGTGAAATGGCTGAGTCTGCGGTGCTTGCAGATATGGAAGGCAGTAGATTTCTGTTTGAGCTACAGAGGTCTGATTCGAGATGCAGAGAGGCCAGCAAGGAACGAGTTGCAGTAGTCAAGGACGGTCATGATGAATGCTTGGACTATGAGCTTGGTTAAGTAGGTGGTATGAAATGGGCAGATTATCCAAATGTTGTGGAGGAAGAAACTGCATGCTTGACATACTGCCATGATTTCCAAAGACAGGGTAGTTTGTCATGAAATACTGATCTGAGATTCCTGGCGGATTACAAAGGTGGCACTGGTGCCATCTAGGGTGAAGGTAGGTCCACCTGGGGAAAGCACTGAGCCTGGATGTAGGGAGTTTGAGTTTTATCCAATTAGAGCTTAAGTTGCTGATTTTACATCCAACTTCATGTGTCTTTTAGGAAATCTGAGATGTGTGCTTAGAACAATGTATAGGGGGGTAGAGTTTTGTGTTGCCATTATATGAGTAAGACAGTACATGGGAAGAGATTACAGAGCCTGGGGACTTGATGTAGAGAGAGAAGAGGAGAGGATCAAGGAATGAAGCCTGGAGGGCACATGTTAACATGTTAACAGTTTCTGAGGTCTCGACACTGCAGCCCCTCCATGCACCCTGGAACGAGCAACAGTCAAGGTGGGAAGAAAACCAGTTGAGAGCTGTTCCATGAATCCCCAAGGTTTTCAGGGAATACAGCAGGAGTTGGTGGCTAACCATTTGAAATGCTGCAGATAGACTGAGGCGGAAAAGAACTGAGAAGAGAGAAACTGTCTTTGGCGGGTAACTCCTCATTGACTGTAACGAGGGCCATCTCCGTTGAATGGCCAGCAGTGAAGCTCGACTGGTGAGGGTTGAGAAGGCTGTGCCGTGATAGAAAGGGAGTGAATTAGTTGAAAACAACACGCTCAAAGATTCTGCAGAGAAAGGGCAAGAAGAAAGCAGATGGTAGTTCTGCATGACAGAGGTCTTAAGGATGGGATTATATGGCAATTATTTAAATTACAATGATTTAGCAGACAGTGTTATCCAGTGGAATGTACTGAAGTGGAGAACATCAGCGTAACTCTGTGGAATACAAACATGTGATACAAAAAACAAGGCAGAGGCACATTAATAATCTCTGAGCATAATATTAGCCTAGGAACCGACAATCTGTACTGTACCCTAAGAAAGTACCACAAGAAAAAAAGCTAAAAACTTCACGCACCAGAACCTATAACAATATTCAGAGAAAAAATTTAATAATGAAGGTAAACCTTCTATCTGTCTTAACATACAAGTTTCTAGTCTGCGTCATACGATGGGCAGATGCTCTGCTGTTCTGATTGTAGTGGGGAGATCTTTCCTCAAATGTAGTGCAGGAACCAGACTGGAGAGTGTGTGGAAAGTTATGATCATTTCAACATACAGGCTAAAGAACAGCACAAAGAAACACAGCTGCATTGGCCGGGAATCGAACCCGGGCCTCCCGCGTGGCAGGCGAGAATTCTACCACTGAACCACCAATGCTTGTATATTGCAGCTGCCACAGTGGGTCACACCCTTCTGCAGATGGTTACCTCTGAAAGGACAGGGATGAATTAATGAAATTAGACAACATTACTTTGCATACCAGTTGGCGTGTAAGGTCAGATGATATTTTGAGCATGTAACAGAACTTTCCCTATAGCAGCTTAATAGACCAGTTCCAAGATTTAGAATATGATGCAAGCTAATTAAGGTAGCCATTGGAGGGATATGAGAGTGAAATGGCTGAGTCTGCGGTGCTTGCAGATATAGAAGGCAGTAGATTTCTGGATGAGCTACAGAGGTCTGATTCCAGATGCAGAGAGGCCAGCAAGGAACGAGTTGCAGTAGTCAAGGACGGTCATGATGAATGCTTGGACTATGAGCTTGGTTAAGTAGGTGGTATGAAATGGGCAGATTATCCAAATGTTGTGGAGGAAGAAACTGCATGCTTGACATACTGCCATGATTTCCAACGACAGGGTAGTTTGTCATGAAATACTGATCTGAGATTCCTGGCGGATTACAAAGGTGGCACTGGTGCCATCTAGGGTGAAGGTAGGTCCACCTGGGGAAAGCACTGAGCCTGGATGTAGGGAATTTGAGTTTTATCCAATTAGAGCTTAAGTTGCTGATTTTACATCCAACTTCATGTGTCTTTTAGGAAATCTGAGATGTGTGCTTAGAACAATGTATAGGGGGGTAGAGTTTTGTGTTGCCATTATATGAGAAAGACAGTACATGGGAAGAGATTACAGAGCCTGGGGACTTGATGTAGAGAGAGAAGAGGAGAGGATCAAGGAATGAAGCCTGGAGGGCACATGTTAACATGTTAACAGTTTCTGAGGTCTCGACACTGCAGCCCCTCCATGCACCCTGGAACGAGCAACAGTCAAGGTGGGAAGAAAACCAGTTGAGAGCTGTTCCATGAATCCCCAAGGTTTTCAGGGAATACAGCAGGAGTTGGTGGCTAACCATTTGAAATGCTGCAGATAGACTGAGGCGGAAAAGAACTGAGAAGAGAGAAACTGTCTTTGGCGGGTAACTCCTCATTGACTGTAACGAGGGCCATCTCCGTTGAATGGCCAGCAGTGAAGCTCGACTGGTGAGGGTTGAGAAGGCTGTGCCGTGATAGAAAGGGAGTGAATTAGTTGAAAACAACACGCTCAAAGATTCTGCAGAGAAAGGGCAAGAAGAAAGCAGATGGTAGTTCTGCATGACAGAGGGCTTAAGGATGGGATTATATGGCAATTATTTAAATTACAATGATTTAGCAGACAGTGTTATCCAGTGGAATGTACTGAAGTGGAGAACATCAGCGTAACTCTGTGGAATACAAACATGTGATACAAAAAACAAGGCAGAGGCACATTAATAATCTCTGAGCATAATATTAGCCTAGGAACCGACAATCTGTACTGTACCCTAAGAAAGTACCACAAGAAAAAAAGCTAAAAACTTCACGCACCAGAACCTATAACAATATTCAGAGAAAAAATTTAATAATGAAGGTAAACCTTCTATCTGTCTTAACATACAAGTTTCTAGTCTGCGTCATACGATGGGCAGATGCTCTGCTGTTCTGATTGTACTGGGGAGATCTTTCCTCAAATGTGGTGCAGGAACCAGACTGGAGAGTGTGTGGAAAGTTATGATCATTTCAACATACAGGCTAAAGAACAGCACAAAGAAACACAGCTGCATTGGCCGGGAATCGAACCCGGGCCTCCCGCGTGGCAGGCGAGAATTCTACCACTGAACCACCAATGCTTGTATATTGCAGCTGCCACAGTGGGTCACACCCTTCTGCAGATGGTTACCTCTGAAAGGACAGGGATGAATTAATGAAAGTAGACAACATTACTTTGCATACCAGTTGGCGTGTAAGGTCAGATGATATTTTGAGCATGTAACAGAACTTTCCCTATAGCAGCTTAATAGACCAGTTCCAAGATTTAGAATATGATGCAAGCTAATTAAGGTAGCCATTGGAGGGATATGAGAGTGAAATGGCTGAGTCTGCGGTGCTTGCAGATATGGAAGGCAGTAGATTTCTGGATGAGCTACAGAGGTCTGATTCCAGATGCAGAGAGGCCAGCAAGGAACGAGTTGCAGTAGTCAAGGACGGTCATGATGAATGCTTGGACTATGAGCTTGGTTAAGTAGGTGGTATGAAATGGGCAGATTATCCAAATGTTGTGGAGGAAGAAACTGCATGCTTGACATACTGCCATGATTTCCAACGACAGGGTAGTTTGTCATGAAATGCTGATCTGAGATTCCTGGCGGATTACAAAGGTGGCACTGGTGCCATCTAGGGTGAAGGTAGGTCCACCTGGGGAAAGCACTGAGCCTGGATGTAGGGAATTTGAGTTGTATCCAATTAGAGCTTAAGTTGCTGATTTTACATCCAACTTCATGTGTCTTTTAGGAAATCTGAGATGTGTGCTTAGAACAATGTATAGGGGGGTAGAGTTTTGTGTTGCCATTATATGAGAAAGACAGTACATGGGAAGAGATTACAGAGCCTGGGGACTTGATGTAGAGAGAGAAGAGGAGAGGATCAAGGAATGAAGCCTGGAGGGCACATGTTAACATGTTAACAGTTTCTGAGGTCTCGACACTGCAGCCCCTCCATGCACCCTGGAACGAGCAACAGTCAAGGTGGGAAGAAAACCAGTTGAGAGCTGTTCCATGAATCCCCAAGGTTTTCAGGGAATACAGCAGGAGTTGGTGGCTAACCATTTGAAATGCTGCAGATAGACTGAGGCGGAAAAGAACTGAGAAGAGAGAAACTGTCTTTGGCGGGTAACTCCTCATTGACTGTAACGAGGGCCATCTCCGTTGAATGGCCAGCAGTGAAGCTCGACTGGTGAGGGTTGAGAAGGCTGTGCCGTGATAGAAAGGGAGTGAATTAGTTGAAAACAACACGCTCAAAGATTCTGCAGAGAAAGGGCAAGAAGAAAGCAGATGGTAGTTCTGCATGACAGAGGTCTTAAGGATGGGATTATATGGCAATTATTTAAATTACAATGATTTAGCAGACAGTGTTATCCAGTGGAATGTACTGAAGTGGAGAACATCAGCGTAACTCTGTGGAATACAAACATGTGATACAAAAAACAAGGCAGAGGCACATTAATAATCTCTGAGCATAATATTAGCCTAGGAACCGACAATCTGTACTGTACCCTAAGAAAGTACCACAAGAAAAAAAGCTAAAAACTTCACGCACCAGAACCTATAACAATATTCAGAGAAAAAATTTAATAATGAAGGTAAACCTTCTATCTGTCTTAACATACAAGTTTCTAGTCTGCGTCATACGATGGGCAGATGCTCTGCTGTTCTGATTGTACTGGGGAGATCTTTCCTCAAATGTGGTGCAGGAACCAGACTGGAGAGTGTGTGGCAAGTTATGATCATTTCAACATACAGGCTAAAGAACAGCACAAAGAAACACAGCTGCATTGGCCGGGAATCGAACCCGGGCCTCCCGCGTGGCAGGCGAGAATTCTACCACTGAACCACCAATGCTTGTATATTGCAGCTGCCACAGTGGGTCACACCCTTCTGCAGATGGTTACCTCTGAAAGGACAGGGATGAATTAATGAAATTAGACAACATTACTTTGCATACCAGTTGGCGTGTAAGGTCAGATGATATTTTGAGCATGTAACAGAACTTTCCCTATAGCAGCTTAATAGACCAGTTCCAAGATTTAGAATATGATGCAAGCTAATTAAGGTAGCCATTGGAGGGATATGAGAGTGAAATGGCTGAGTCTGCGGTGCTTGCAGATATAGAAGGCAGTAGATTTCTGGATGAGCTACAGAGGTCTGATTCCAGATGCAGAGAGGCCAGCAAGGAACGAGTTGCAGTACTCAAGGACGGTCATGATGAATGCTTGGACTATGAGCTTGGTTAAGTAGGTGGTATGAAATGGGCAGATTATCCAAATGTTGTGGAGGAAGAAACTGCATGCTTGACATACTGCCATGATTTCCAACGACAGGGTAGTTTGTCATGAAATACTGATCTGAGATTCCTGGCGGATTACAAAGGTGGCACTGGTGCCATCTAGGGTGAAGGTAGGTCCACCTGGGGAAAGCACTGAGCCTGGATGTAGGGAATTTGAGTTTTATCCAATTAGAGCTTAAGTTGCTGATTTTACATCCAACTTCATGTGTCTTTTAGGAAATCTGAGATGTGTGCTTAGAACAATGTATAGGGGGGTAGAGTTTTGTGTTGCCATTATATGAGAAAGACAGTACATGGGAAGAGATTACAGAGCCTGGGGACTTGATGTAGAGAGAGAAGAGGAGAGGATCAAGGAATGAAGCCTGGAGGGCACATGTTAACATGTTAACAGTTTCTGAGGTCTCGACACTGCAGCCCCTCCATGCACCCTGGAACGAGCAACAGTCAAGGTGGGAAGAAAACCAGTTGAGAGCTGTTCCATGAATCCCCAAGGTTTTCAGGGAATACAGCAGGAGTTGGTGGCTAACCATTTGAAATGCTGCAGATAGACTGAGGCGGAAAAGAACTGAGAAGAGAGAAACTGTCTTTGGCGGGTAACTCCTCATTGACTGTAACGAGGGCCATCTCCGTTGAATGGCCAGCAGTGAAGCTCGACTGGTGAGGGTTGAGAAGGCTGTGCCGTGATAGAAAGGGAGTGAATTAGTTGAAAACAACACGCTCAAAGATTCTGCAGAGAAAGGGCAAGAAGAAAGCAGATGGTAGTTCTGCATGACAGAGGTCTTAAGGATGGGATTATATGGCAATTATTTAAATTACAATGATTTAGCAGACAGTGTTATCCAGTGGAATGTACTGAAGTGGAGAACATCAGCGTAACTCTGTGGAATACAAACATGTGATACAAAAAACAAGGCAGAGGCACATTAATAATCTCTGAGCATAATATTAGCCTAGGAACCGACAATCTGTACTGTACCCTAAGAAAGTACCACAAGAAAAAAAGCTAAAAACTTCACGCACCAGAACCTATAACAATATTCAGAGAAAAAATTTAATAATGAAGGTAAACCTTCTATCTGTCTTAACATACAAGTTTCTAGTCTGCGTCATACGATGGGCAGATGCTCTGCTGTTCTGATTGTAGTGGGGAGATCTTTCCTCAAATGTGGTGCAGGAACCAGACTGGAGAGTGTGTGGAAAGTTATGATCATTTCAACATACAGGCTAAAGAACAGCACAAAGAAACACAGCTGCATTGGCCGGGAATCGAACCCGGGCCTCCCGCGTGGCAGGCGAGAATTCTACCACTGAACCACCAATGCTTGTATATTGCAGCTGCCACAGTGGGTCACACCCTTCTGCAGATGGTTACCTCTGAAAGGACAGGGATGAATTAATGAAATTAGACAACATTACTTTGCATACCAGTTGGCGTGTAAGGTCAGATGATATTTTGAGCATGTAACAGAACTTTCCCTATAGCAGCTTAATAGACCAGTTCCAAGATTTAGAATATGATGCAAGCTAATTAAGGTAGCCATTGGAGGGATATGAGAGTGAAATGGCTGAGTCTGCGGTGCTTGCAGATATAGAAGGCAGTAGATTTCTGGATGAGCTACAGAGGTCTGATTCCAGATGCAGAGAGGCCAGCAAGGAACGAGTTGCAGTAGTCAAGGACGGTCATGATGAATGCTTGGACTATGAGCTTGGTTAAGTAGGTGGTATGAAATGGGCAGATTATCCAAATGTTGTGGAGGAAGAAACTGCATGCTTGACATACTGCCATGATTTCCAACGACAGGGTAGTTTGTCATGAAATACTGATCTGAGATTCCTGGCGGATTACAAAGGTGGCACTGGTGCCATCTAGGGTGAAGGTAGGTCCACCTGGGGAAAGCACTGAGCCTGGATGTAGGGAATTTGAGTTTTATCCAATTAGAGCTTAAGTTGCTGATTTTACATCCAACTTCATGTGTCTTTTAGGAAATCTGAGATGTGTGCTTAGAACAATGTATAGGGGGGTAGAGTTTTGTGTTGCCATTATATGAGAAAGACAGTACATGGGAAGAGATTACAGAGCCTGGGGACTTGATGTAGAGAGAGAAGAGGAGAGGATCAAGGAATGAAGCCTGGAGGGCACATGTTAACATGTTAACAGTTTCTGAGGTCTCGACACTGCAGCCCCTCCATGCACCCTGGAACGAGCAACAGTCAAGGTGGGAAGAAAACCAGTTGAGAGCTGTTCCATGAATCCCCAAGGTTTTCAGGGAATACAGCAGGAGTTGGTGGCTAACCATTTGAAATGCTGCAGATAGACTGAGGCGGAAAAGAACTGAGAAGAGAGAAACTGTCTTTGGCGGGTAACTCCTCATTGACTGTAACGAGGGCCATCTCCGTTGAATGGCCAGCAGTGAAGCTCGACTGGTGAGGGTTGAGAAGGCTGTGCCGTGATAGAAAGGGAGTGAATTAGTTGAAAACAACACGCTCAAAGATTCTGCAGAGAAAGGGCAAGAAGAAAGCAGATGGTAGTTCTGCATGACAGAGGTCTTAAGGATGGGATTATATGGCAATTATTTAAATTACAATGATTTAGCAGACAGTGTTATCCAGTGGAATGTACTGAAGTGGAGAACATCAGCGTAACTCTGTGGAATACAAACATGTGATACGAAAAACAAGGCAGAGGCACATTAATAATCTCTGAGCATAATATTAGCCTAGGAACCGACAATCTGTACTGTACCCTAAGAAAGTACCACAAGAAAAAAAGCTAAAAACTTCACGCACCAGAACCTATAACAATATTCAGAGAAAAAATTTAATAATGAAGGTAAACCTTCTATCTGTCTTAACATACAAGTTTCTAGTCTGCGTCATACGATGGGCAGATGCTCTGCTGTTCTGATTGTACTGGGGAGATCTTTCCTCAAATGTGGTGCAGGAACCAGACTGGAGAGTGTGTGGCAAGTTATGATCATTTCAACATACAGGCTAAAGAACAGCACAAAGAAACACAGCTGCATTGGCCGGGAATCGAACCCGGGCCTCCCGCGTGGCAGGCGAGAATTCTACCACTGAACCACCAATGCTTGTATATTGCAGCTGCCACAGTGGGTCACACCCTTCTGCAGATGGTTACCTCTGAAAGGACAGGGATGAATTAATGAAATTAGACAACATTACTTTGCATACCAGTTGGCGTGTAAGGTCAGATGATATTTTGAGCATGTAACAGAACTTTCCCTATAGCAGCTTAATAGACCAGTTCCAAGATTTAGAATATGATGCAAGCTAATTAAGGTAGCCATTGGAGGGATATGAGAGTGAAATGGCTGAGTCTGCGGTGCTTGCAGATATAGAAGGCAGTAGATTTCTGGATGAGCTACAGAGGTCTGATTCCAGATGCAGAGAGGCCAGCAAGGAACGAGTTGCAGTACTCAAGGACGGTCATGATGAATGCTTGGACTATGAGCTTGGTTAAGTAGGTGGTATGAAATGGGCAGATTATCCAAATGTTGTGGAGGAAGAAACTGCATGCTTGACATACTGCCATGATTTCCAACGACAGGGTAGTTTGTCATGAAATACTGATCTGAGATTCCTGGCGGATTACAAAGGTGGCACTGGTGCCATCTAGGGTGAAGGTAGGTCCACCTGGGGAAAGCACTGAGCCTGGATGTAGGGAATTTGAGTTTTATCCAATTAGAGCTTAAGTTGCTGATTTTACATCCAACTTCATGTGTCTTTTAGGAAATCTGAGATGTGTGCTTAGAACAATGTATAGGGGGGTAGAGTTTTGTGTTGCCATTATATGAGAAAGACAGTACATGGGAAGAGATTACAGAGCCTGGGGACTTGATGTAGAGAGAGAAGAGGAGAGGATCAAGGAATGAAGCCTGGAGGGCACATGTTAACATGTTAACAGTTTCTGAGGTCTCGACACTGCAGCCCCTCCATGCACCCTGGAACGAGCAACAGTCAAGGTGGGAAGAAAACCAGTTGAGAGCTGTTCCATGAATCCCCAAGGTTTTCAGGGAATACAGCAGGAGTTGGTGGCTAACCATTTGAAATGCTGCAGATAGACTGAGGCGGAAAAGAACTGAGAAGAGAGAAACTGTCTTTGGCGGGTAACTCCTCATTGACTGTAACGAGGGCCATCTCCGTTGAATGGCCAGCAGTGAAGCTCGACTGGTGAGGGTTGAGAAGGCTGTGCCATGATAGAAAGGGAGTGAATTAGTTGAAAACAACACGCTCAAAGATTCTGCAGAGAAAGGGCAAGAAGAAAGCAGATGGTAGTTCTGCATGACAGAGGGCTTAAGGATGGGATTATATGGCAATTATTTAAATTACAATGATTTAGCAGACAGTGTTATCCAGTGGAATGTACTGAAGTGGAGAACATCAGCGTAACTCTGTGGAATACAAACATGTGATACAAAAAACAAGGCAGAGGCACATTAATAATCTCTGAGCATAATATTAGCCTAGGAACCGACAATCTGTACTGTACCCTAAGAAAGTACCACAAGAAAAAAAGCTAAAAACTTCACGCACCAGAACCTATAACAATATTCAGAGAAAAAATTTAATAATGAAGGTAAACCTTCTATCTGTCTTAACATACAAGTTTCTAGTCTGCGTCATACGATGGGCAGATGCTCTGCTGTTCTGATTGTAGTGGGGAGATCTTTCCTCAAATGTGGTGCAGGAACCAGACTGGAGAGTGTGTGGAAAGTTATGATCATTTCAACATACAGGCTAAAGAACAGCACAAAAAAACACAGCTGCATTGGCCGGGAATCGAACCCGGGCCTCCCGCGTGGCAGGCGAGAATTCTACCACTGAACCACCAATGCTTGTATATTGCAGCTGCCACAGTGGGTCACACCCTTCTGCAGATGGTTACCTCTGAAAGGACAGGGATGAATTAATGAAATTAGACAACATTACTTTGCATACCAGTTGGCGTGTAAGGTCAGATGATATTTTGAGCATGTAACAGAACTTTCCCTATAGCAGCTTAATAGACCAGTTCCAAGATTTAGAATATGATGCAAGCTAATTAAGGTAGCCATTGGAGGGATATGAGAGTGAAATGGCTGAGTCTGCGGTGCTTGCAGATATGGAAGGCAGTAGATTTCTGTTTGAGCTACAGAGGTCTGATTCGAGATGCAGAGAGGCCAGCAAGGAACGAGTTGCAGTAGTCAAGGACGGTCATGATGAATGCTTGGACTATGAGCTTGGTTAAGTAGGTGGTATGAAATGGGCAGATTATCCAAATGTTGTGGAGGAAGAAACTGCATGCTTGACATACTGCCATGATTTCCAAAGACAGGGTAGTTTGTCATGAAATACTGATCTGAGATTCCTGGCGGATTACAAAGGTGGCACTGGTGCCATCTAGGGTGAAGGTAGGTCCACCTGGGGAAAGCACTGAGCCTGGATGTAGGGAGTTTGAGTTTTATCCAATTAGAGCTTAAGTTGCTGATTTTACATCCAACTTCATGTGTCTTTTAGGAAATCTGAGATGTGTGCTTAGAACAATGTATAGGGGGGTAGAGTTTTGTGTTGCCATTATATGAGTAAGACAGTACATGGGAAGAGATTACAGAGCCTGGGGACTTGATGTAGAGAGAGAAGAGGAGAGGATCAAGGAATGAAGCCTGGAGGGCACATGTTAACATGTTAACAGTTTCTGAGGTCTCGACACTGCAGCCCCTCCATGCACCCTGGAACGAGCAACAGTCAAGGTGGGAAGAAAACCAGTTGAGAGCTGTTCCATGAATCCCCAAGGTTTTCAGGGAATACAGCAGGAGTTGGTGGCTAACCATTTGAAATGCTGCAGATAGACTGAGGCGGAAAAGAACTGAGAAGAGAGAAACTGTCTTTGGCGGGTAACTCCTCATTGACTGTAACGAGGGCCATCTCCGTTGAATGGCCAGCAGTGAAGCTCGACTGGTGAGGGTTGAGAAGGCTGTGCCGTGATAGAAAGGGAGTGAATTAGTTGAAAACAACACGCTCAAAGATTCTGCAGAGAAAGGGCAAGAAGAAAGCAGATGGTAGTTCTGCATGACAGAGGTCTTAAGGATGGGATTATATGGCAATTATTTAAATTACAATGATTTAGCAGACAGTGTTATCCAGTGGAATGTACTGAAGTGGAGAACATCAGCGTAACTCTGTGGAATACAAACATGTGATACAAAAAACAAGGCAGAGGCACATTAATAATCTCTGAGCATAATATTAGCCTAGGAACCGACAATCTGTACTGTACCCTAAGAAAGTACCACAAGAAAAAAAGCTAAAAACTTCACGCACCAGAACCTATAACAATATTCAGAGAAAAAATTTAATAATGAAGGTAAACCTTCTATCTGTCTTAACATACAAGTTTCTAGTCTGCGTCATACGATGGGCAGATGCTCTGCTGTTCTGATTGTAGTGGGGAGATCTTTCCTCAAATGTAGTGCAGGAACCAGACTGGAGAGTGTGTGGAAAGTTATGATCATTTCAACATACAGGCTAAAGAACAGCACAAAGAAACACAGCTGCATTGGCCGGGAATCGAACCCGGGCCTCCCGCGTGGCAGGCGAGAATTCTACCACTGAACCACCAATGCTTGTATATTGCAGCTGCCACAGTGGGTCACACCCTTCTGCAGATGGTTACCTCTGAAAGGACAGGGATGAATTAATGAAATTAGACAACATTACTTTGCATACCAGTTGGCGTGTAAGGTCAGATGATATTTTGAGCATGTAACAGAACTTTCCCTATAGCAGCTTAATAGACCAGTTCCAAGATTTAGAATATGATGCAAGCTAATTAAGGTAGCCATTGGAGGGATATGAGAGTGAAATGGCTGAGTCTGCGGTGCTTGCAGATATAGAAGGCAGTAGATTTCTGGATGAGCTACAGAGGTCTGATTCCAGATGCAGAGAGGCCAGCAAGGAACGAGTTGCAGTAGTCAAGGACGGTCATGATGAATGCTTGGACTATGAGCTTGGTTAAGTAGGTGGTATGAAATGGGCAGATTATCCAAATGTTGTGGAGGAAGAAACTGCATGCTTGACATACTGCCATGATTTCCAACGACAGGGTAGTTTGTCATGAAATACTGATCTGAGATTCCTGGCGGATTACAAAGGTGGCACTGGTGCCATCTAGGGTGAAGGTAGGTCCACCTGGGGAAAGCACTGAGCCTGGATGTAGGGAATTTGAGTTTTATCCAATTAGAGCTTAAGTTGCTGATTTTACATCCAACTTCATGTGTCTTTTAGGAAATCTGAGATGTGTGCTTAGAACAATGTATAGGGGGGTAGAGTTTTGTGTTGCCATTATATGAGAAAGACAGTACATGGGAAGAGATTACAGAGCCTGGGGACTTGATGTAGAGAGAGAAGAGGAGAGGATCAAGGAATGAAGCCTGGAGGGCACATGTTAACATGTTAACAGTTTCTGAGGTCTCGACACTGCAGCCCCTCCATGCACCCTGGAACGAGCAACAGTCAAGGTGGGAAGAAAACCAGTTGAGAGCTGTTCCATGAATCCCCAAGGTTTTCAGGGAATACAGCAGGAGTTGGTGGCTAACCATTTGAAATGCTGCAGATAGACTGAGGCGGAAAAGAACTGAGAAGAGAGAAACTGTCTTTGGCGGGTAACTCCTCATTGACTGTAACGAGGGCCATCTCCGTTGAATGGCCAGCAGTGAAGCTCGACTGGTGAGGGTTGAGAAGGCTGTGCCGTGATAGAAAGGGAGTGAATTAGTTGAAAACAACACGCTCAAAGATTCTGCAGAGAAAGGGCAAGAAGAAAGCAGATGGTAGTTCTGCATGACAGAGGGCTTAAGGATGGGATTATATGGCAATTATTTAAATTACAATGATTTAGCAGACAGTGTTATCCAGTGGAATGTACTGAAGTGGAGAACATCAGCGTAACTCTGTGGAATACAAACATGTGATACAAAAAACAAGGCAGAGGCACATTAATAATCTCTGAGCATAATATTAGCCTAGGAACCGACAATCTGTACTGTACCCTAAGAAAGTACCACAAGAAAAAAAGCTAAAAACTTCACGCACCAGAACCTATAACAATATTCAGAGAAAAAATTTAATAATGAAGGTAAACCTTCTATCTGTCTTAACATACAAGTTTCTAGTCTGCGTCATACGATGGGCAGATGCTCTGCTGTTCTGATTGTACTGGGGAGATCTTTCCTCAAATGTGGTGCAGGAACCAGACTGGAGAGTGTGTGGAAAGTTATGATCATTTCAACATACAGGCTAAAGAACAGCACAAAGAAACACAGCTGCATTGGCCGGGAATCGAACCCGGGCCTCCCGCGTGGCAGGCGAGAATTCTACCACTGAACCACCAATGCTTGTATATTGCAGCTGCCACAGTGGGTCACACCCTTCTGCAGATGGTTACCTCTGAAAGGACAGGGATGAATTAATGAAAGTAGACAACATTACTTTGCATACCAGTTGGCGTGTAAGGTCAGATGATATTTTGAGCATGTAACAGAACTTTCCCTATAGCAGCTTAATAGACCAGTTCCAAGATTTAGAATATGATGCAAGCTAATTAAGGTAGCCATTGGAGGGATATGAGAGTGAAATGGCTGAGTCTGCGGTGCTTGCAGATATGGAAGGCAGTAGATTTCTGGATGAGCTACAGAGGTCTGATTCCAGATGCAGAGAGGCCAGCAAGGAACGAGTTGCAGTAGTCAAGGACGGTCATGATGAATGCTTGGACTATGAGCTTGGTTAAGTAGGTGGTATGAAATGGGCAGATTATCCAAATGTTGTGGAGGAAGAAACTGCATGCTTGACATACTGCCATGATTTCCAACGACAGGGTAGTTTGTCATGAAATGCTGATCTGAGATTCCTGGCGGATTACAAAGGTGGCACTGGTGCCATCTAGGGTGAAGGTAGGTCCACCTGGGGAAAGCACTGAGCCTGGATGTAGGGAATTTGAGTTGTATCCAATTAGAGCTTAAGTTGCTGATTTTACATCCAACTTCATGTGTCTTTTAGGAAATCTGAGATGTGTGCTTAGAACAATGTATAGGGGGGTAGAGTTTTGTGTTGCCATTATATGAGAAAGACAGTACATGGGAAGAGATTACAGAGCCTGGGGACTTGATGTAGAGAGAGAAGAGGAGAGGATCAAGGAATGAAGCCTGGAGGGCACATGTTAACATGTTAACAGTTTCTGAGGTCTCGACACTGCAGCCCCTCCATGCACCCTGGAACGAGCAACAGTCAAGGTGGGAAGAAAACCAGTTGAGAGCTGTTCCATGAATCCCCAAGGTTTTCAGGGAATACAGCAGGAGTTGGTGGCTAACCATTTGAAATGCTGCAGATAGACTGAGGCGGAAAAGAACTGAGAAGAGAGAAACTGTCTTTGGCGGGTAACTCCTCATTGACTGTAACGAGGGCCATCTCCGTTGAATGGCCAGCAGTGAAGCTCGACTGGTGAGGGTTGAGAAGGCTGTGCCGTGATAGAAAGGGAGTGAATTAGTTGAAAACAACACGCTCAAAGATTCTGCAGAGAAAGGGCAAGAAGAAAGCAGATGGTAGTTCTGCATGACAGAGGTCTTAAGGATGGGATTATATGGCAATTATTTAAATTACAATGATTTAGCAGACAGTGTTATCCAGTGGAATGTACTGAAGTGGAGAACATCAGCGTAACTCTGTGGAATACAAACATGTGATACAAAAAACAAGGCAGAGGCACATTAATAATCTCTGAGCATAATATTAGCCTAGGAACCGACAATCTGTACTGTACCCTAAGAAAGTACCACAAGAAAAAAAGCTAAAAACTTCACGCACCAGAACCTATAACAATATTCAGAGAAAAAATTTAATAATGAAGGTAAACCTTCTATCTGTCTTAACATACAAGTTTCTAGTCTGCGTCATACGATGGGCAGATGCTCTGCTGTTCTGATTGTACTGGGGAGATCTTTCCTCAAATGTGGTGCAGGAACCAGACTGGAGAGTGTGTGGCAAGTTATGATCATTTCAACATACAGGCTAAAGAACAGCACAAAGAAACACAGCTGCATTGGCCGGGAATCGAACCCGGGCCTCCCGCGTGGCAGGCGAGAATTCTACCACTGAACCACCAATGCTTGTATATTGCAGCTGCCACAGTGGGTCACACCCTTCTGCAGATGGTTACCTCTGAAAGGACAGGGATGAATTAATGAAATTAGACAACATTACTTTGCATACCAGTTGGCGTGTAAGGTCAGATGATATTTTGAGCATGTAACAGAACTTTCCCTATAGCAGCTTAATAGACCAGTTCCAAGATTTAGAATATGATGCAAGCTAATTAAGGTAGCCATTGGAGGGATATGAGAGTGAAATGGCTGAGTCTGCGGTGCTTGCAGATATAGAAGGCAGTAGATTTCTGGATGAGCTACAGAGGTCTGATTCCAGATGCAGAGAGGCCAGCAAGGAACGAGTTGCAGTACTCAAGGACGGTCATGATGAATGCTTGGACTATGAGCTTGGTTAAGTAGGTGGTATGAAATGGGCAGATTATCCAAATGTTGTGGAGGAAGAAACTGCATGCTTGACATACTGCCATGATTTCCAACGACAGGGTAGTTTGTCATGAAATACTGATCTGAGATTCCTGGCGGATTACAAAGGTGGCACTGGTGCCATCTAGGGTGAAGGTAGGTCCACCTGGGGAAAGCACTGAGCCTGGATGTAGGGAATTTGAGTTTTATCCAATTAGAGCTTAAGTTGCTGATTTTACATCCAACTTCATGTGTCTTTTAGGAAATCTGAGATGTGTGCTTAGAACAATGTATAGGGGGGTAGAGTTTTGTGTTGCCATTATATGAGAAAGACAGTACATGGGAAGAGATTACAGAGCCTGGGGACTTGATGTAGAGAGAGAAGAGGAGAGGATCAAGGAATGAAGCCTGGAGGGCACATGTTAACATGTTAACAGTTTCTGAGGTCTCGACACTGCAGCCCCTCCATGCACCCTGGAACGAGCAACAGTCAAGGTGGGAAGAAAACCAGTTGAGAGCTGTTCCATGAATCCCCAAGGTTTTCAGGGAATACAGCAGGAGTTGGTGGCTAACCATTTGAAATGCTGCAGATAGACTGAGGCGGAAAAGAACTGAGAAGAGAGAAACTGTCTTTGGCGGGTAACTCCTCATTGACTGTAACGAGGGCCATCTCCGTTGAATGGCCAGCAGTGAAGCTCGACTGGTGAGGGTTGAGAAGGCTGTGCCGTGATAGAAAGGGAGTGAATTAGTTGAAAACAACACGCTCAAAGATTCTGCAGAGAAAGGGCAAGAAGAAAGCAGATGGTAGTTCTGCATGACAGAGGTCTTAAGGATGGGATTATATGGCAATTATTTAAATTACAATGATTTAGCAGACAGTGTTATCCAGTGGAATGTACTGAAGTGGAGAACATCAGCGTAACTCTGTGGAATACAAACATGTGATACAAAAAACAAGGCAGAGGCACATTAATAATCTCTGAGCATAATATTAGCCTAGGAACCGACAATCTGTACTGTACCCTAAGAAAGTACCACAAGAAAAAAAGCTAAAAACTTCACGCACCAGAACCTATAACAATATTCAGAGAAAAAATTTAATAATGAAGGTAAACCTTCTATCTGTCTTAACATACAAGTTTCTAGTCTGCGTCATACGATGGGCAGATGCTCTGCTGTTCTGATTGTAGTGGGGAGATCTTTCCTCAAATGTGGTGCAGGAACCAGACTGGAGAGTGTGTGGAAAGTTATGATCATTTCAACATACAGGCTAAAGAACAGCACAAAGAAACACAGCTGCATTGGCCGGGAATCGAACCCGGGCCTCCCGCGTGGCAGGCGAGAATTCTACCACTGAACCACCAATGCTTGTATATTGCAGCTGCCACAGTGGGTCACACCCTTCTGCAGATGGTTACCTCTGAAAGGACAGGGATGAATTAATGAAATTAGACAACATTACTTTGCATACCAGTTGGCGTGTAAGGTCAGATGATATTTTGAGCATGTAACAGAACTTTCCCTATAGCAGCTTAATAGACCAGTTCCAAGATTTAGAATATGATGCAAGCTAATTAAGGTAGCCATTGGAGGGATATGAGAGTGAAATGGCTGAGTCTGCGGTGCTTGCAGATATAGAAGGCAGTAGATTTCTGGATGAGCTACAGAGGTCTGATTCCAGATGCAGAGAGGCCAGCAAGGAACGAGTTGCAGTAGTCAAGGACGGTCATGATGAATGCTTGGACTATGAGCTTGGTTAAGTAGGTGGTATGAAATGGGCAGATTATCCAAATGTTGTGGAGGAAGAAACTGCATGCTTGACATACTGCCATGATTTCCAACGACAGGGTAGTTTGTCATGAAATACTGATCTGAGATTCCTGGCGGATTACAAAGGTGGCACTGGTGCCATCTAGGGTGAAGGTAGGTCCACCTGGGGAAAGCACTGAGCCTGGATGTAGGGAATTTGAGTTTTATCCAATTAGAGCTTAAGTTGCTGATTTTACATCCAACTTCATGTGTCTTTTAGGAAATCTGAGATGTGTGCTTAGAACAATGTATAGGGGGGTAGAGTTTTGTGTTGCCATTATATGAGAAAGACAGTACATGGGAAGAGATTACAGAGCCTGGGGACTTGATGTAGAGAGAGAAGAGGAGAGGATCAAGGAATGAAGCCTGGAGGGCACATGTTAACATGTTAACAGTTTCTGTGGTCTCGACACTGCAGCCCCTCCATGCACCCTGGAACGAGCAACAGTCAAGGTGGGAAGAAAACCAGTTGAGAGCTGTTCCATGAATCCCCAAGGTTTTCAGGGAATACAGCAGGAGTTGGTGGCTAACCATTTGAAATGCTGCAGATAGACTGAGGCGGAAAAGAACTGAGAAGAGAGAAACTGTCTTTGGCGGGTAACTCCTCATTGACTGTAACGAGGGCCATCTCCGTTGAATGGCCAGCAGTGAAGCTCGACTGGTGAGGGTTGAGAAGGCTGTGCCGTGATAGAAAGGGAGTGAATTAGTTGAAAACAACACGCTCAAAGATTCTGCAGAGAAAGGGCAAGAAGAAAGCAGATGGTAGTTCTGCATGACAGAGGGCTTAAGGATGGGATTATATGGCAATTATTTAAATTACAATGATTTAGCAGACAGTGTTATCCAGTGGAATGTACTGAAGTGGAGAACATCAGCGTAACTCTGTGGAATACAAACATGTGATACAAAAAACAAGGCAGAGGCACATTAATAATCTCTGAGCATAATATTAGCCTAGGAACCGACAATCTGTACTGTACCCTAAGAAAGTACCACAAGAAAAAAAGCTAAAAACTTCACGCACCAGAACCTATAACAATATTCAGAGAAAAAATTTAATAATGAAGGTAAACCTTCTATCTGTCTTAACATACAAGTTTCTAGTCTGCGTCATACGATGGGCAGATGCTCTGCTGTTCTGATTGTACTGGGGAGATCTTTCCTCAAATGTGGTGCAGGAACCAGACTGGAGAGTGTGTGGAAAGTTATGATCATTTCAACATACAGGCTAAAGAACAGCACAAAGAAACACAGCTGCATTGGCCGGGAATCGAACCCGGGCCTCCCGCGTGGCAGGCGAGAATTCTACCACTGAACCACCAATGCTTGTATATTGCAGCTGCCACAGTGGGTCACACCCTTCTGCAGATGGTTACCTCTGAAAGGACAGGGATGAATTAATGAAATTAGACAACATTACTTTGCATACCAGTTGGCGTGTAAGGTCAGATGATATTTTGAGCATGTAACAGAACTTTCCCTATAGCAGCTTAATAGACCAGTTCCAAGATTTAGAATATGATGCAAGCTAATTAAGGTAGCCATTGGAGGGATATGAGAGTGAAATGGCTGAGTCTGCGGTGCTTGCAGATATAGAAGGCAGTAGATTTCTGGATGAGCTACAGAGGTCTGATTCCAGATGCAGAGAGGCCAGCAAGGAACGAGTTGCAGTAGTCAAGGACGGTCATGATGAATGCTTGGACTATGAGCTTGGTTAAGTAGGTGGTATGAAATGGGCAGATTATCCAAATGTTGTGGAGGAAGAAACTGCATGCTTGACATACTGCCATGATTTCCAACGACAGGGTAGTTTGTCATGAAATACTGATCTGAGATTCCTGGCGGATTACAAAGGTGGCACTGGTGCCATCTAGGGTGAAGGTAGGTCCACCTGGGGAAAGCACTGAGCCTGGATGTAGGGAATTTGAGTTTTATCCAATTAGAGCTTAAGTTGCTGATTTTACATCCAACTTCATGTGTCTTTTAGGAAATCTGAGATGTGTGCTTAGAACAATGTATAGGGGGGTAGAGTTTTGTGTTGCCATTATATGAGAAAGACAGTACATGGGAAGAGATTACAGAGCCTGGGGACTTGATGTAGAGAGAGAAGAGGAGAGGATCAAGGAATGAAGCCTGGAGGGCACATGTTAACATGTTAACAGTTTCTGTGGTCTCGACACTGCAGCCCCTCCATGCACCCTGGAACGAGCAACAGTCAAGGTGGGAAGAAAACCAGTTGAGAGCTGTTCCATGAATCCCCAAGGTTTTCAGGGAATACAGCAGGAGTTGGTGGCTAACCATTTGAAATGCTGCAGATAGACTGAGGCGGAAAAGAACTGAGAAGAGAGAAACTGTCTTTGGCGGGTAACTCCTCATTGACTGTAACGAGGGCCATCTCCGTTGAATGGCCAGCAGTGAAGCTCGACTGGTGAGGGTTGAGAAGGCTGTGCCGTGATAGAAAGGGAGTGAATTAGTTGAAAACAACACGCTCAAAGATTCTGCAGAGAAAGGGCAAGAAGAAAGCAGATGGTAGTTCTGCATGACAGAGGGCTTAAGGATGGGATTATATGGCAATTATTTAAATTACAATGATTTAGCAGACAGTGTTATCCAGTGGAATGTACTGAAGTGGAGAACATCAGCGTAACTCTGTGGAATACAAACATGTGATACAAAAAACAAGGCAGAGGCACATTAATAATCTCTGAGCATAATATTAGCCTAGGAACCGACAATCTGTACTGTACCCTAAGAAAGTACCACAAGAAAAAAAGCTAAAAACTTCACGCACCAGAACCTATAACAATATTCAGAGAAAAAATTTAATAATGAAGGTAAACCTTCTATCTGTCTTAACATACAAGTTTCTAGTCTGCGTCATACGATGGGCAGATGCTCTGCTGTTCTGATTGTAGTGGGGAGATCTTTCCTCAAATGTGGTGCAGGAACCAGACTGGAGAGTGTGTGGCAAGTTATGATCATTTCAACATACAGGCTAAAGAACAGCACAAAGAAACACAGCTGCATTGGCCGGGAATCGAACCCAGGCCTCCCGCGTGGCAGGCGAGAATTCTACCACTGAACCACCAATGCTTGTATATTACTGCTGCCACAGTGGGTCACACCCTTCTGCAGATGGTTACCTCTGAAAGGACAGGGATGAATTAATGAAATTAGACAACATTACTTTGCATACCAGTTGGCGTGTAAGGTCAGATGATATTTTGAGCATGTAACAGAACTTTCCCTATAGCAGCTTAATAGACCAGTTCCAAGATTTAGAATATGATGCAAGCTAATTAAGGTAGCCATTGGAGGGATATGAGAGTGAAATGGCTGAGTCTGCGGTGCTTGCAGATATAGAAGGCAGTAGATTTCTGGATGAGCTACAGAGGTCTGATTCCAGATGCAGAGAGGCCAGCAAGGAACGAGTTGCAGTAGTCAAGGACGGTCATGATGAATGCTTGGACTATGAGCTTGGTTAAGTAGGTGGTATGAAATGGGCAGATTATCCAAATGTTGTGGAGGAAGAAACTGCATGCTTGACATACTGCCATGATTTCCAACGACAGGGTAGTTTGTCATGAAATACTGATCTGAGATTCCTGGCGGATTACAAAGGTGGCACTGGTGCCATCTAGGGTGAAGGTAGGTCCACCTGGGGAAAGCACTGAGCCTGGATGTAGGGAATTTGAGTTGTATCCAATTAGAGCTTAAGTTGCTGATTTTACATCCAACTTCATGTGTCTTTTAGGAAATCTGAGATGTGTGCTTAGAACAATGTATAGGGGGGTAGAGTTTTGTGTTGCCATTATATGAGAAAGACAGTACATGGGAAGAGATTACAGAGCCTGGGGACTTGATGTAGAGAGAGAAGAGGAGAGGATCAAGGAATGAAGCCTGGAGGGCACATGTTAACATGTTAACAGTTTCTGAGGTCTCGACACTGCAGCCCCTCCATGCACCCTGGAACGAGCAACAGTCAAGGTGGGAAGAAAACCAGTTGAGAGCTGTTCCATGAATCCCCAAGGTTTTCAGGGAATACAGCAGGAGTTGGTGGCTAACCATTTGAAATGCTGCAGATAGACTGAGGCGGAAAAGAACTGAGAAGAGAGAAACTGTCTTTGGCGGGTAACTCCTCATTGACTGTAACGAGGGCCATCTCCGTTGAATGGCCAGCAGTGAAGCTCGACTGGTGAGGGTTGAGAAGGCTGTGCCGTGATAGAAAGGGAGTGAATTAGTTGAAAACAACACGCTCAAAGATTCTGCAGAGAAAGGGCAAGAAGAAAGCAGATGGTAGTTCTGCATGACAGAGGGCTTAAGGATGGGATTATATGGCAATTATTTAAATTACAATGATTTAGCAGACAGTGTTATCCAGTGGAATGTACTGAAGTGGAGAACATCAGCGTAACTCTGTGGAATACAAACATGTGATACAAAAAACAAGGCAGAGGCACATTAATAATCTCTGAGCATAATATTAGCCTAGGAACCGACAATCTGTACTGTACCCTAAGAAAGTACCACAAGAAAAAAAGCTAAAAACTTCACGCACCAGAACCTATAACAATATTCAGAGAAAAAATTTAATAATGAAGGTAAACCTTCTATCTGTCTTAACATACAAGTTTCTAGTCTGCGTCATACGATGGGCAGATGCTCTGCTGTTCTGATTGTAGTGGGGAGATCTTTCCTCAAATGTGGTGCAGGAACCAGACTGGAGAGTGTGTGGAAAGTTATGATCATTTCAACATACAGGCTAAAGAACAGCACAAAGAAACACAGCTGCATTGGCCGGGAATCGAACCCGGGCCTCCCGCGTGGCAGGCGAGAATTCTACCACTGAACCACCAATGCTTGTATATTGCAGCTGCCACAGTGGGTCACACCCTTCTGCAGATGGTTACCTCTGAAAGGACAGGGATGAATTAATGAAATTAGACAACATTACTTTGCATACCAGTTGGCGTGTAAGGTCAGATGATATTTTGAGCATGTAACAGAACTTTCCCTATAGCAGCTTAATAGACCAGTTCCAAGATTTAGAATATGATGCAAGGTAATTAAGGTAGCCATTGGAGGGATATGAGAGTGAAATGGCTGAGTCTGCGGTGCTTGCAGATATGGAAGGCAGTAGATTTCTGGATGAGCTACAGAGGTCTGATTCCAGATGCAGAGAGGCCAGCAAGGAACGAGTTGCAGTAGTCAAGGACGGTCATGATGAATGCTTGGACTATGAGCTTGGTTAAGTAGGTGGTATGAAATGGGCAGATTATCCAAATGTTGTGGAGGAAGAAACTGCATGCTTGACATACTGCCATGATTTCCAACGACAGGGTAGTTTGTCATGAAATACTGATCTGAGATTCCTGGCGGATTACAAAGGTGGCACTGGTGCCATCTAGGGTGAAGGTAGGTCCACCTGGGGAAAGCACTGAGCCTGGATGTAGGGAATTTGAGTTTTATCCAATTAGAGCTTAAGTTGCTGATTTTACATCCAACTTCATGTGTCTTTTAGGAAATCTGAGATGTGTGCTTAGAACAATGTATAGGGGGGTAGAGTTTTGTGTTGCCATTATATGAGAAAGACAGTACATGGGAAGAGATTACAGAGCCTGGGGACTTGATGTAGAGAGAGAAGAGGAGAGGATCAAGGAATGAAGCCTGGAGGGCACATGTTAACATGTTAACAGTTTCTGAGGTCTCGACACTGCAGCCCCTCCATGCACCCTGGAACGAGCAACAGTCAAGGTGGGAAGAAAACCAGTTGAGAGCTGTTCCATGAATCCCCAAGGTTTTCAGGGAATACAGCAGGAGTTGGTGGCTAACCATTTGAAATGCTGCAGATAGACTGAGGCGGAAAAGAACTGAGAAGAGAGAAACTGTCTTTGGCGGGTAACTCCTCATTGACTGTAACGAGGGCCATCTCCGTTGAATGGCCAGCAGTGAAGCTCGACTGGTGAGGGTTGAGAAGGCTGTGCCGTGATAGAAAGGGAGTGAATTAGTTGAAAACAACACGCTCAAAGATTCTGCAGAGAAAGGGCAAGAAGAAAGCAGATGGTAGTTCTGCATGACAGAGGGCTTAAGGATGGGATTATATGGCAATTATTTAAATTACAATGATTTAGCAGACAGTGTTATCCAGTGGAATGTACTGAAGTGGAGAACATCAGCGTAACTCTGTGGAATACAAACATGTGATACAAAAAACAAGGCAGAGGCACATTAATAATCTCTGAGCATAATATTAGCCTAGGAACCGACAATCTGTACTGTACCCTAAGAAAGTACCACAAGAAAAAAAGCTAAAAACTTCACGCACCAGAACCTATAACAATATTCAGAGAAAAAATTTAATAATGAAGGTAAACCTTCTATCTGTCTTAACATACAAGTTTCTAGTCTGCGTCATACGATGGGCAGATGCTCTGCTGTTCTGATTGTAGTGGGGAGATCTTTCCTCAAATGTGGTGCAGGAACCAGACTGGAGAGTGTGTGGAAAGTTATGATCATTTCAACATACAGGCTAAAGAACAGCACAAAGAAACACAGCTGCATTGGCCGGGAATCGAACCCGGGCCTCCCGCGTGGCAGGCGAGAATTCTACCACTGAACCACCAATGCTTGTATATTGCAGCTGCCACAGTGGGTCACACCCTTCTGCAGATGGTTACCTCTGAAAGGACAGGGATGAATTAATGAAATTAGACAACATTACTTTGCATACCAGTTGGCGTGTAAGGTCAGATGATATTTTGAGCATGTAACAGAACTTTCCCTATAGCAGCTTAATAGACCAGTTCCAAGATTTAGAATATGATGCAAGCTAATTAAGGTAGCCATTGGAGGGATATGAGAGTGAAATGGCTGAGTCTGCGGTGCTTGCAGATATGGAAGGCAGTAGATTTCTGTTTGAGCTACAGAGGTCTGATTCGAGATGCAGAGAGGCCAGCAAGGAACGAGTTGCAGTAGTCAAGGACGGTCATGATGAATGCTTGGACTATGAGCTTGGTTAAGTAGGTGGTATGAAATGGGCAGATTATCCAAATGTTGTGGAGGAAGAAACTGCATGCTTGACATACTGCCATGATTTCCAACGACAGGGTAGTTTGTCATGAAATACTGATCTGAGATTCCTGGCGGATTACAAAGGTGGCACTGGTGCCATCTAGGGTGAAGGTAGGTCCACCTGGGGAAAGCACTGAGCCTGGATGTAGGGAATTTGAGTTTTATCCAATTAGAGCTTAAGTTGCTGATTTTACATCCAACTTCATGTGTCTTTTAGGAAATCTGAGATGTGTGCTTAGAACAATGTATAGGGGGGTAGAGTTTTGTGTTGCCATTATATGAGAAAGACAGTACATGGGAAGAGATTACAGAGCCTGGGGACTTGATGTAGAGAGAGAAGAGGAGAGGATCAAGGAATGAAGCCTAGAGGGCACATGTTAACATGTTAACAGTTTCTGAGGTCTCGACACTGCAGCCCCTCCATGCACCCTGGAACGAGCAACAGTCAAGGTGGGAAGAAAACCAGTTGAGAGCTGTTCCATGAATCCCCAAGGTTTTCAGGGAATACAGCAGGAGTTGGTGGCTAACCATTTGAAATGCTGCAGATAGACTGAGGCGGAAAAGAACTGAGAAGAGAGAAACTGTCTTTGGCGGGTAACTCCTCATTGACTGTAACGAGGGCCATCTCCGTTGAATGGCCAGCAGTGAAGCTCGACTGGTGAGGGTTGAGAAGGCTGTGCCGTGATAGAAAGGGAGTGTATTAGTTGAAAACAACACGCTCAAAGATTCTGCAGAGAAAGGGCAAGAAGAAAGCAGATGGTAGTTCTGCATGACAGAGGACTTAAGGATGGGATTATATGGCAATTATTTAAATTACAATGATTTAGCAGACAGTGTTATCCAGTGGAATGTACTGAAGTGGAGAACATCAGCGTAACTCTGTGGAATACAAACATGTGATACAAAAAACAAGGCAGAGGCACATTAATAATCTCTGAGCATAATATTAGCCTAGGAACCGACAATCTGTACTGTACCCTAAGAAAGTACCACAAGAAAAAAAGCTAAAAACTTCACGCACCAGAACCTATAACAATATTCAGAGAAAAAATTTAATAATGAAGGTAAACCTTCTATCTGTCTTAACATACAAGTTTCTAGTCTGCGTCATACGATGGGCAGATGCTCTGCTGTTCTGATTGTACTGGGGAGATCTTTCCTCAAATGTGGTGCAGGAACCAGACTGGAGAGTGTGTGGAAAGTTATGATCATTTCAACATACAGGCTAAAGAACAGCACAAAGAAACACAGCTGCATTGGCCGGGAATCGAACCCGGGCCTCCCGCGTGGCAGGCGAGAATTCTACCACTGAACCACCAATGCTTGTATATTGCAGCTGCCACAGTGGGTCACACCCTTCTGCAGATGGTTACCTCTGAAAGGACAGGGATGAATTAATGAAAGTAGACAACATTACTTTGCATACCAGTTGGCGTGTAAGGTCAGATGATATTTTGAGCATGTAACAGAACTTTCCCTATAGCAGCTTAATAGACCAGTTCCAAGATTTAGAATATGATGCAAGCTAATTAAGGTAGCCATTGGAGGGATATGAGAGTGAAATGGCTGAGTCTGCGGTGCTTGCAGATATGGAAGGCAGTAGATTTCTGGATGAGCTACAGAGGTCTGATTCCAGATGCAGAGAGGCCAGCAAGGAACGAGTTGCAGTAGTCAAGGACGGTCATGATGAATGCTTGGACTATGAGCTTGGTTAAGTAGGTGGTATGAAATGGGCAGATTATCCAAATGTTGTGGAGGAAGAAACTGCATGCTTGACATACTGCCATGATTTCCAACGACAGGGTAGTTTGTCATGAAATACTGATCTGAGATTCCTGGCGGATTACAAAGGTGGCACTGGTGCCATCTAGGGTGAAGGTAGGTCCACCTGGGGAAAGCACTGAGCCTGGATGTAGGGAATTTGAGTTTTATCCAATTAGAGCTTAAGTTGCTGATTTTACATCCAACTTCATGTGTCTTTTAGGAAATCTGAGATGTGTGCTTAGAACAATGTATAGGGGGGTAGAGTTTTGTGTTGCCATTATATGAGAAAGACAGTACATGGGAAGAGATTACAGAGCCTGGGGACTTGATGTAGAGAGAGAAGAGGAGAGGATCAAGGAATGAAGCCTGGAGGGCACATGTTAACATGTTAACAGTTTCTGAGGTCTCGACACTGCAGCCCCTCCATGCACCCTGGAACGAGCAACAGTCAAGGTGGGAAGAAAACCAGTTGAGAGCTGTTCCATGAATCCCCAAGGTTTTCAGGGAATACAGCAGGAGTTGGTGGCTAACCATTTGAAATGCTGCAGATAGACTGAGGCGGAAAAGAGCTGAGAAGAGAGAAACTGTCTTTGGCGGGTAACTCCTCATTGACTGTAACGAGGGCCATCTCCGTTGAATGGCCAGCAGTGAAGCTCGACTGGTGAGGGTTGAGAAGGCTGTGCCGTGATAGAAAGGGAGTGAATTAGTTGAAAACAACACGCTCAAAGATTCTGCAGAGAAAGGGCAAGAAGAAAGCAGATGGTAGTTCTGCATGACAGAGGTCTTAAGGATGGGATTATATGGCAATTATTTAAATTACAATGATTTAGCAGACAGTGTTATCCAGTGGAATGTACTGAAGTGGAGAACATCAGCGTAACTCTGTGGAATACAAACATGTGATACAAAAAACAAGGCAGAGGCACATTAATAATCTCTGAGCATAATATTAGCCTAGGAACCGACAATCTGTACTGTACCCTAAGAAAGTACCACAAGAAAAAAAGCTAAAAACTTCACGCACCAGAACCTATAACAATATTCAGAGAAAAAATTTAATAATGAAGGTAAACCTTCTATCTGTCTTAACATACAAGTTTCTAGTCTGCGTCATACGATGGGCAGATGCTCTGCTGTTCTGATTGTACTGGGGAGATCTTTCCTCAAATGTGGTGCAGGAACCAGACTGGAGAGTGTGTGGCAAGTTATGATCATTTCAACATACAGGCTAAAGAACAGCACAAAGAAACACAGCTGCATTGGCCGGGAATCGAACCCGGGCCTCCCGCGTGGCAGGCGAGAATTCTACCACTGAACCAACAATGCTTGTATATTGCAGCTGCCACAGTGGGTCACACCCTTCTGCAGATGGTTACCTCTGAAAGGACAGGGATGAATTAATGAAATTAGACAACATTACTTTGCATACCAGTTGGCGTGTAAGGTCAGATGATATTTTGAGCATGTAACAGAACTTTCCCTATAGCAGCTTAATAGACCAGTTCCAAGATTTAGAATATGATGCAAGCTAATTAAGGTAGCCATTGGAGGGATATGAGAGTGAAATGGCTGAGTCTGCGGTGCTTGCAGATATAGAAGGCAGTAGATTTCTGGATGAGCTACAGAGGTCTGATTCCAGATGCAGAGAGGCCAGCAAGGAACGAGTTGCAGTAGTCAAGGACGGTCATGATGAATGCTTGGACTATGAGCTTGGTTAAGTAGGTGGTATGAAATGGGCAGATTATCCAAATGTTGTGGAGGAAGAAACTGCATGCTTGACATACTGCCATGATTTCCAACGACAGGGTAGTTTGTCATGAAATACTGATCTGAGATTCCTGGCGGATTACAAAGGTGGCACTGGTGCCATCTAGGGTGAAGGTAGGTCCACCTGGGGAAAGCACTGAGCCTGGATGTAGGGAATTTGAGTTTTATCCAATTAGAGCTTAAGTTGCTGATTTTACATCCAACTTCATGTGTCTTTTAGGAAATCTGAGATGTGTGCTTAGAACAATGTATAGGGGGGTAGAGTTTTGTGTTGCCATTATATGAGAAAGACAGTACATGGGAAGAGATTACAGAGCCTGGGGACTTGATGTAGAGAGAGAAGAGGAGAGGATCAAGGAATGAAGCCTGGAGGGCACATGTTAACATGTTAACAGTTTCTGAGGTCTCGACACTGCAGCCCCTCCATGCACCCTGGAACGAGCAACAGTCAAGGTGGGAAGAAAACCAGTTGAGAGCTGTTCCATGAATCCCCAAGGTTTTCAGGGAATACAGCAGGAGTTGGTGGCTAACCATTTGAAATGCTGCAGATAGACTGAGGCGGAAAAGAACTGAGAAGAGAGAAACTGTCTTTGGCGGGTAACTCCTCATTGACTGTAACGAGGGCCATCTCCGTTGAATGGCCAGCAGTGAAGCTCGACTGGTGAGGGTTGAGAAGGCTGTGCCGTGATAGAAAGGGAGTGAATTAGTTGAAAACAACACGCTCAAAGATTCTGCAGAGAAAGGGCAAGAAGAAAGCAGATGGTAGTTCTGCATGACAGAGGGCTTAAGGATGGGATTATATGGCAATTATTTAAATTACAATGATTTAGCAGACAGTGTTATCCAGTGGAATGTACTGAAGTGGAGAACATCAGCGTAACTCTGTGGAATACAAACATGTGATACAAAAAACAAGGCAGAGGCACATTAATAATCTCTGAGCATAATATTAGCCTAGGAACCGACAATCTGTACTGTACCCTAAGAAAGTACCACAAGAAAAAAAGCTAAAAACTTCACGCACCAGAACCTATAACAATATTCAGAGAAAAAATTTAATAATGAAGGTAAACCTTCTATCTGTCTTAACATACAAGTTTCTAGTCTGCGTCATACGATGGGCAGATGCTCTGCTGTTCTGATTGTAGTGGGGAGATCTTTCCTCAAATGTGGTGCAGGAACCAGACTGGAGAGTGTGTGGAAAGTTATGATCATTTCAACATACAGGCTAAAGAACAGCACAAAGAAACACAGCTGCATTGGCCGGGAATCGAATCCGGGCCTCCCGCGTGGCAGGCGAGAATTCTACCACTGAACCACCAATGCTTGTATATTGCAGCTGCCACAGTGGGTCACACCCTTCTGCAGATGGTTACCTCTGAAAGGACAGGGATGAATTAATGAAATTAGACAACATTACTTTGCATACCAGTTGGCGTGTAAGGTCAGATGATATTTTGAGCATGTAACAGAACTTTCCCTATAGCAGCTTAATAGACCAGTTCCAAGATTTAGAATATGATGCAAGCTAATTAAGGTAGCCATTGGAGGGATATGAGAGTGAAATGGCTGAGTCTGCGGTGCTTGCAGATATGGAAGGCAGTAGATTTCTGTTTGAGCTACAGAGGTCTGATTCGAGATGCAGAGAGGCCAGCAAGGAACGAGTTGCAGTAGTCAAGGACGGTCATGATGAATGCTTGGACTATGAGCTTGGTTAAGTAGGTGGTATGAAATGGGCAGATTATCCAAATGTTGTGGAGGAAGAAACTGCATGCTTGACATACTGCCATGATTTCCAAAGACAGGGTAGTTTGTCATGAAATACTGATCTGAGATTCCTGGCGGATTACAAAGGTGGCACTGGTGCCATCTAGGGTGAAGGTAGGTCCACCTGGGGAAAGCACTGAGCCTGGATGTAGGGAGTTTGAGTTTTATCCAATTAGAGCTTAAGTTGCTGATTTTACATCCAACTTCATGTGTCTTTTAGGAAATCTGAGATGTGTGCTTAGAACAATGTATAGGGGGGTAGAGTTTTGTGTTGCCATTATATGAGTAAGACAGTACATGGGAAGAGATTACAGAGCCTGGGGACTTGATGTAGAGAGAGAAGAGGAGAGGATCAAGGAATGAAGCCTGGAGGGCACATGTTAACATGTTAACAGTTTCTGAGGTCTCGACACTGCAGCCCCTCCATGCACCCTGGAACGAGCAACAGTCAAGGTGGGAAGAAAACCAGTTGAGAGCTGTTCCATGAATCCCCAAGGTTTTCAGGGAATACAGCAGGAGTTGGTGGCTAACCATTTGAAATGCTGCAGATAGACTGAGGCGGAAAAGAACTGAGAAGAGAGAAACTGTCTTTGGCGGGTAACTCCTCATTGACTGTAACGAGGGCCATCTCCGTTGAATGGCCAGCAGTGAAGCTCGACTGGTGAGGGTTGAGAAGGCTGTGCCGTGATAGAAAGGGAGTGAATTAGTTGAAAACAACACGCTCAAAGATTCTGCAGAGAAAGGGCAAGAAGAAAGCAGATGGTAGTTCTGCATGACAGAGGTCTTAAGGATGGGATTATATGGCAATTATTTAAATTACAATGATTTAGCAGACAGTGTTATCCAGTGGAATGTACTGAAGTGGAGAACATCAGCGTAACTCTGTGGAATACAAACATGTGATACAAAAAACAAGGCAGAGGCACATTAATAATCTCTGAGCATAATATTAGCCTAGGAACCGACAATCTGTACTGTACCCTAAGAAAGTACCACAAGAAAAAAAGCTAAAAACTTCACGCACCAGAACCTATAACAATATTCAGAGAAAAAATTTAATAATGAAGGTAAACCTTCTATCTGTCTTAACATACAAGTTTCTAGTCTGCGTCATACGATGGGCAGATGCTCTGCTGTTCTGATTGTAGTGGGGAGATCTTTCCTCAAATGTGGTGCAGGAACCAGACTGGAGAGTGTGTGGAAAGTTATGATCATTTCAACATACAGGCTAAAGAACAGCACAAAGAAACACAGCTGCATTGGCCGGGAATCGAACCCGGGCCTCCCGCGTGGCAGGCAAGAATTCTACCACTGAACCACCAATGCTTGTATATTGCAGCTGCCACAGTGGGTCACACCCTTCTGCAGATGGTTACCTCTGAAAGGACAGGGATGAATTAATGAAATTAGACAACATTACTTTGCATACCAGTTGGCGTGTAAGGTCAGATGATATTTTGAGCATGTAACAGAACTTTCCCTATAGCAGCTTAATAGACCAGTTCCAAGATTTAGAATATGATGCAAGCTAATTAAGGTAGCCATTGGAGGGATATGAGAGTGAAATGGCTGAGTCTGCGGTGCTTGCAGATATGGAAGGCAGTAGATTTCTGTTTGAGCTACAGAGGTCTGATTCGAGATGCAGAGAGGCCAGCAAGGAACGAGTTGCAGTAGTCAAGGACGGTCATGATGAATGCTTGGACTATGAGCTTGGTTAAGTAGGTGGTATGAAATGGGCAGATTATCCAAATGTTGTGGAGGAAGAAACTGCATGCTTGACATACTGCCATGATTTCCAAAGACAGGGTAGTTTGTCATGAAATACTGATCTGAGATTCCTGGCGGATTACAAAGGTGGCACTGGTGCCATCTAGGGTGAAGGTAGGTCCACCTGGGGAAAGCACTGAGCCTGGATGTAGGGAATTTGAGTTTTATCCAATTAGAGCTTAAGTTGCTGATTTTACATCCAACTTCATGTGTCTTTTAGGAAATCTGAGATGTGTGCTTAGAACAATGTATAGGGGGGTAGAGTTTTGTGTTGCCATTATATGAGAAAGACAGTACATGGGAAGAGATTACAGAGCCTGGGGACTTGATGTAGAGAGAGAAGAGGAGAGGATCAAGGAATGAAGCCTGGAGGGCACATGTTAACATGTTAACAGTTTCTGAGGTCTCGACACTGCAGCCCCTCCATGCACCCTGGAACGAGCAACAGTCAAGGTGGGAAGAAAACCAGTTGAGAGCTGTTCCATGAATCCCCAAGGTTTTCAGGGAATACAGCAGGAGTTGGTGGCTAACCATTTGAAATGCTGCAGATAGACTGAGGCGGAAAAGAACTGAGAAGAGAGAAACTGTCTTTGGCGGGTAACTCCTCATTGACTGTAACGAGGGCCATCTCCGTTGAATGGCCAGCAGTGAAGCTCGACTGGTGAGGGTTGAGAAGGCTGTGCCGTGATAGAAAGGGAGTGAATTAGTTGAAAACAACACGCTCAAAGATTCTGCAGAGAAAGGGCAAGAAGAAAGCAGATGGTAGTTCTGCATGACAGAGGGCTTAAGGATGGGATTATATGGCAATTATTTAAATTACAATGATTTAGCAGACAGTGTTATCCAGTGGAATGTACTGAAGTGGAGAACATCAGCGTAACTCTGTGGAATACAAACATGTGATACAAAAAACAAGGCAGAGGCACATTAATAATCTCTGAGCATAATATTAGCCTAGGAACCGACAATCTGTACTGTACCCTAAGAAAGTACCACAAGAAAAAAAGCTAAAAACTTCACGCACCAGAACCTATAACAATATTCAGAGAAAAAATTTAATAATGAAGGTAAACCTTCTATCTGTCTTAACATACAAGTTTCTAGTCTGCGTCATACGATGGGCAGATGCTCTGCTGTTCTGATTGTAGTGGGGAGATCTTTCCTCAAATGTGGTGCAGGAACCAGACTGGAGAGTGTGTGGAAAGTTATGATCATTTCAACATACAGGCTAAAGAACAGCACAAAGAAACACAGCTGCATTGGCCGGGAATCGAATCCGGGCCTCCCGCGTGGCAGGCGAGAATTCTACCACTGAACCACCAATGCTTGTATATTGCAGCTGCCACAGTGGGTCACACCCTTCTGCAGATGGTTACCTCTGAAAGGACAGGGATGAATTAATGAAATTAGACAACATTACTTTGCATACCAGTTGGCGTGTAAGGTCAGATGATATTTTGAGCATGTAACAGAACTTTCCCTATAGCAGCTTAATAGACCAGTTCCAAGATTTAGAATATGATGCAAGCTAATTAAGGTAGCCATTGGAGGGATATGAGAGTGAAATGGCTGAGTCTGCGGTGCTTGCAGATATGGAAGGCAGTAGATTTCTGTTTGAGCTACAGAGGTCTGATTCGAGATGCAGAGAGGCCAGCAAGGAACGAGTTGCAGTAGTCAAGGACGGTCATGATGAATGCTTGGACTATGAGCTTGGTTAAGTAGGTGGTATGAAATGGGCAGATTATCCAAATGTTGTGGAGGAAGAAACTGCATGCTTGACATACTGCCATGATTTCCAAAGACAGGGTAGTTTGTCATGAAATACTGATCTGAGATTCCTGGCGGATTACAAAGGTGGCACTGGTGCCATCTAGGGTGAAGGTAGGTCCACCTGGGGAAAGCACTGAGCCTGGATGTAGGGAGTTTGAGTTTTATCCAATTAGAGCTTAAGTTGCTGATTTTACATCCAACTTCATGTGTCTTTTAGGAAATCTGAGATGTGTGCTTAGAACAATGTATAGGGGGGTAGAGTTTTGTGTTGCCATTATATGAGTAAGACAGTACATGGGAAGAGATTACAGAGCCTGGGGACTTGATGTAGAGAGAGAAGAGGAGAGGATCAAGGAATGAAGCCTGGAGGGCACATGTTAACATGTTAACAGTTTCTGAGGTCTCGACACTGCAGCCCCTCCATGCACCCTGGAACGAGCAACAGTCAAGGTGGGAAGAAAACCAGTTGAGAGCTGTTCCATGAATCCCCAAGGTTTTCAGGGAATACAGCAGGAGTTGGTGGCTAACCATTTGAAATGCTGCAGATAGACTGAGGCGGAAAAGAACTGAGAAGAGAGAAACTGTCTTTGGCGGGTAACTCCTCATTGACTGTAACGAGGGCCATCTCCGTTGAATGGCCAGCAGTGAAGCTCGACTGGTGAGGGTTGAGAAGGCTGTGCCGTGATAGAAAGGGAGTGAATTAGTTGAAAACAACACGCTCAAAGATTCTGCAGAGAAAGGGCAAGAAGAAAGCAGATGGTAGTTCTGCATGACAGAGGTCTTAAGGATGGGATTATATGGCAATTATTTAAATTACAATGATTTAGCAGACAGTGTTATCCAGTGGAATGTACTGAAGTGGAGAACATCAGCGTAACTCTGTGGAATACAAACATGTGATACAAAAAACAAGGCAGAGGCACATTAATAATCTCTGAGCATAATATTAGCCTAGGAACCGACAATCTGTACTGTACCCTAAGAAAGTACCACAAGAAAAAAAGCTAAAAACTTCACGCACCAGAACCTATAACAATATTCAGAGAAAAAATTTAATAATGAAGGTAAACCTTCTATCTGTCTTAACATACAAGTTTCTAGTCTGCGTCATACGATGGGCAGATGCTCTGCTGTTCTGATTGTAGTGGGGAGATCTTTCCTCAAATGTGGTGCAGGAACCAGACTGGAGAGTGTGTGGAAAGTTATGATCATTTCAACATACAGGCTAAAGAACAGCACAAAGAAACACAGCTGCATTGGCCGGGAATCGAACCCGGGCCTCCCGCGTGGCAGGCAAGAATTCTACCACTGAACCACCAATGCTTGTATATTGCAGCTGCCACAGTGGGTCACACCCTTCTGCAGATGGTTACCTCTGAAAGGACAGGGATGAATTAATGAAATTAGACAACATTACTTTGCATACCAGTTGGCGTGTAAGGTCAGATGATATTTTGAGCATGTAACAGAACTTTCCCTATAGCAGCTTAATAGACCAGTTCCAAGATTTAGAATATGATGCAAGCTAATTAAGGTAGCCATTGGAGGGATATGAGAGTGAAATGGCTGAGTCTGCGGTGCTTGCAGATATGGAAGGCAGTAGATTTCTGTTTGAGCTACAGAGGTCTGATTCGAGATGCAGAGAGGCCAGCAAGGAACGAGTTGCAGTAGTCAAGGACGGTCATGATGAATGCTTGGACTATGAGCTTGGTTAAGTAGGTGGTATGAAATGGGCAGATTATCCAAATGTTGTGGAGGAAGAAACTGCATGCTTGACATACTGCCATGATTTCCAAAGACAGGGTAGTTTGTCATGAAATACTGATCTGAGATTCCTGGCGGATTACAAAGGTGGCACTGGTGCCATCTAGGGTGAAGGTAGGTCCACCTGGGGAAAGCACTGAGCCTGGATGTAGGGAATTTGAGTTTTATCCAATTAGAGCTTAAGTTGCTGATTTTACATCCAACTTCATGTGTCTTTTAGGAAATCTGAGATGTGTGCTTAGAACAATGTATAGGGGGGTAGAGTTTTGTGTTGCCATTATATGAGAAAGACAGTACATGGGAAGAGATTACAGAGCCTGGGGACTTGATGTAGAGAGAGAAGAGGAGAGGATCAAGGAATGAAGCCTGGAGGGCACATGTTAACATGTTAACAGTTTCTGAGGTCTCGACACTGCAGCCCCTCCATGCACCCTGGAACGAGCAACAGTCAAGGTGGGAAGAAAACCAGTTGAGAGCTGTTCCATGAATCCCCAAGGTTTTCAGGGAATACAGCAGGAGTTGGTGGCTAACCATTTGAAATGCTGCAGATAGACTGAGGCGGAAAAGAACTGAGAAGAGAGAAACTGTCTTTGGCGGGTAACTCCTCATTGACTGTAACGAGGGCCATCTCCGTTGAATGGCCAGCAGTGAAGCTCGACTGGTGAGGGTTGAGAAGGCTGTGCCGTGATAGAAAGGGAGTGAATTAGTTGAAAACAACACGCTCAAAGATTCTGCAGAGAAAGGGCAAGAAGAAAGCAGATGGTAGTTCTGCATGACAGAGGGCTTAAGGATGGGATTATATGGCAATTATTTAAATTACAATGATTTAGCAGACAGTGTTATCCAGTGGAATGTACTGAAGTGGAGAACATCAGCGTAACTCTGTGGAATACAAACATGTGATACAAAAAACAAGGCAGAGGCACATTAATAATCTCTGAGCATAATATTAGCCTAGGAACCGACAATCTGTACTGTACCCTAAGAAAGTACCACAAGAAAAAAAGCTAAAAACTTCACGCACCAGAACCTATAACAATATTCAGAGAAAAAATTTAATAATGAAGGTAAACCTTCTATCTGTCTTAACATACAAGTTTCTAGTCTGCGTCATACGATGGGCAGATGCTCTGCTGTTCTGATTGTAGTGGGGAGATCTTTCCTCAAATGTGGTGCAGGAACCAGACTGGAGAGTGTGTGGAAAGTTATGATCATTTCAACATACAGGCTAAAGAACAGCACAAAGAAACACAGCTGCATTGGCCGGGAATCGAACCCGGGCCTCCCGCGTGGCAGGCGAGAATTCTACCACTGAACCACCAATGCTTGTATATTGCAGCTGCCACAGTGGGTCACACCCTTCTGCAGATGGTTACCTCTGAAAGGACAGGGATGAATTAATGAAATTAGACAACATTACTTTGCATACCAGTTGGCGTGTAAGGTCAGATGATATTTTGAGCATGTAACAGAACTTTCCCTATAGCAGCTTAATAGACCAGTTCCAAGATTTAGAATATGATGCAAGCTAATTAAGGTAGCCATTGGAGGGATATGAGAGTGAAATGGCTGAGTCTGCGGTGCTTGCAGATATGGAAGGCAGTAGATTTCTGGATGAGCTACAGAGGTCTGATTCCAGATGCAGAGAGGCCAGCAAGGAACGAGTTGCAGTAGTCAAGGACGGTCATGATGAATGCTTGGACTATGAGCTTGGTTAAGTAGGTGGTATGAAATGGGCAGATTATCCAAATGTTGTGGAGGAAGAAACTGCATGCTTGACATACTGCCATGATTTCCAACGACAGGGTAGTTTGTCATGAAATACTGATCTGAGATTCCTGGCGGATTACAAAGGTGGCACTGGTGCCATCTAGGGTGAAGGTAGGTCCACCTGGGGAAAGCACTGAGCCTGGATGTAGGGAATTTGAGTTGTATCCAATTAGAGCTTAAGTTGCTGATTTTACATCCAACTTCATGTGTCTTTTAGGAAATCTGAGATGTGTGCTTAGAACAATGTATAGGGGGGTAGAGTTTTGTGTTGCCATTATATGAGAAAGACAGTACATGGGAAGAGATTACAGAGCCTGGGGACTTGATGTAGAGAGAGAAGAGGAGAGGATCAAGGAATGAAGCCTGGAGGGCACATGTTAACATGTTAACAGTTTCTGAGGTCTCGACACTGCAGCCCCTCCATGCACCCTGGAACGAGCAACAGTCAAGGTGGGAAGAAAACCAGTTGAGAGCTGTTCCATGAATCCCCAAGGTTTTCAGGGAATACAGCAGGAGTTGGTGGCTAACCATTTGAAATGCTGCAGATAGACTGAGGCGGAAAAGAACTGAGAAGAGAGAAACTGTCTTTGGCGGGTAACTCCTCATTGACTGTAACGAGGGCCATCTCCGTTGAATGGCCAGCAGTGAAGCTCGACTGGTGAGGGTTGAGAAGGCTGTGCCGTGATAGAAAGGGAGTGAATTAGTTGAAAACAACACGCTCAAAGATTCTGCAGAGAAAGGGCAAGAAGAAAGCAGATGGTAGTTCTGCATGACAGAGGTCTTAAGGATGGGATTATATGGCAATTATTTAAATTACAATGATTTAGCAGACAGTGTTATCCAGTGGAATGTACTGAAGTGGAGAACATCAGCGTAACTCTGTGGAATACAAACATGTGATACAAAAAACAAGGCAGAGGCACATTAATAATCTCTGAGCATAATAGTAGCCTAGGAACCGACAATCTGTACTGTACCCTAAGAAAGTACCACAAGAAAAAAAGCTAAAAACTTCACGCACCAGAACCTATAACAATATTCAGAGAAAAAATTTCATAATGAAGGTAAACCTTCTATCTGTCTTAACATACAAGTTTCTAGTCTGCGTCATACGATGGGCAGATGCTCTGCTGTTCTGATTGTAGTGGGGAGATCTTTCCTCAAATGTGGTGCAGGAACCAGACTGGAGAGTGTGTGGCAAGTTATGATCATTTCAACATACAGGCTAAAGAACAGCACAAAGAAACACAGCTGCATTGGCCGGGAATCGAACCCGGGCCTCCCGCGTGGCAGGCGAGAATTCTACCACTGAACCACCAATGCTTGTATATTACAGCTGCCACAGTGGGTCACACCCTTCTGCAGATGGTTACCTCTGAAAGGACAGGGATGAATTAATGAAATTAGACAACATTACTTTGCATACCAGTTGGCGTGTAAGGTCAGATGATATTTTGAGCATGTAACAGAACTTTCCCTATAGCAGCTTAATAGACCAGTTCCAAGATTTAGAATATGATGCAAGGTAATTAAGGTAGCCATTGGAGGGATATGAGAGTGAAATGGCTGAGTCTGCGGTGCTTGCAGATATGGAAGGCAGTAGATTTCTGGATGAGCTACAGAGGTCTGATTCCAGATGCAGAGAGGCCAGCAAGGAACGAGTTGCAGTAGTCAAGGACGGTCATGATGAATGCTTGGACTATGAGCTTGGTTAAGTAGGTGGTATGAAATGGGCAGATTATCCAAATGTTGTGGAGGAAGAAACTGCATGCTTGACATACTGCCATGATTTCCAACGACAGGGTAGTTTGTCATGAAATACTGATCTGAGATTCCTGGCGGATTACAAAGGTGGCACTGGTGCCATCTAGGGTGAAGGTAGGTCCACCTGGGGAAAGCACTGAGCCTGGATGTAGGGAATTTGAGTTTTATCCAATTAGAGCTTAAGTTGCTGATTTTACATCCAACTTCATGTGTCTTTTAGGAAATCTGAGATGTGTGCTTAGAACAATGTATAGGGGGGTAGAGTTTTGTGTTGCCATTATATGAGAAAGACAGTACATGGGAAGAGATTACAGAGCCTGGGGACTTGATGTAGAGAGAGAAGAGGAGAGGATCAAGGAATGAAGCCTGGAGGGCACATGTTAACATGTTAACAGTTTCTGAGGTCTCGACACTGCAGCCCCTCCATGCACCCTGGAACGAGCAACAGTCAAGGTGGGAAGAAAACCAGTTGAGAGCTGTTCCATGAATCCCCAAGGTTTTCAGGGAATACAGCAGGAGTTGGTGGCTAACCATTTGAAATGCTGCAGATAGACTGAGGCGGAAAAGAACTGAGAAGAGAGAAACTGTCTTTGGCGGGTAACTCCTCATTGACTGTAACGAGGGCCATCTCCGTTGAATGGCCAGCAGTGAAGCTCGACTGGTGAGGGTTGAGAAGGCTGTGCCGTGATAGAAAGGGAGTGAATTAGTTGAAAACAACACGCTCAAAGATTCTGCAGAGAAAGGGCAAGAAGAAAGCAGATGGTAGTTCTGCATGACAGAGGGCTTAAGGATGGGATTATATGGCAATTATTTAAATTACAATGATTTAGCAGACAGTGTTATCCAGTGGAATGTACTGAAGTGGAGAACATCAGCGTAACTCTGTGGAATACAAACATGTGATACAAAAAACAAGGCAGAGGCACATTAATAATCTCTGAGCATAATATTAGCCTAGGAACCGACAATCTGTACTGTACCCTAAGAAAGTACCACAAGAAAAAAAGCTAAAAACTTCACGCACCAGAACCTATAACAATATTCAGAGAAAAAATTTAATAATGAAGGTAAACCTTCTATCTGTCTTAACATACAAGTTTCTAGTCTGCGTCATACGATGGGCAGATGCTCTGCTGTTCTGATTGTAGTGGGGAGATCTTTCCTCAAATGTGGTGCAGGAACCAGACTGGAGAGTGTGTGGAAAGTTATGATCATTTCAACATACAGGCTAAAGAACAGCACAAAGAAACACAGCTGCATTGGCCGGGAATCGAACCCGGGCCTCCCGCGTGGCAGGCGAGAATTCTACCACTGAACCACCAATGCTTGTATATTGCAGCTGCCACAGTGGGTCACACCCTTCTGCAGATGGTTACCTCTGAAAGGACAGGGATGAATTAATGAAATTAGACAACATTACTTTGCATACCAGTTGGCGTGTAAGGTCAGATGATATTTTGAGCATGTAACAGAACTTTCCCTATAGCAGCTTAATAGACCAGTTCCAAGATTTAGAATATGATGCAAGCTAATTAAGGTAGCCATTGGAGGGATATGAGAGTGAAATGGCTGAGTCTGCGGTGCTTGCAGATATGGAAGGCAGTAGATTTCTGTTTGAGCTACAGAGGTCTGATTCGAGATGCAGAGAGGCCAGCAAGGAACGAGTTGCAGTAGTCAAGGACGGTCATGATGAATGCTTGGACTATGAGCTTGGTTAAGTAGGTGGTATGAAATGGGCAGATTATCCAAATGTTGTGGAGGAAGAAACTGCATGCTTGACATACTGCCATGATTTCCAACGACAGGGTAGTTTGTCATGAAATACTGATCTGAGATTCCTGGCGGATTACAAAGGTGGCACTGGTGCCATCTAGGGTGAAGGTAGGTCCACCTGGGGAAAGCACTGAGCCTGGATGTAGGGAATTTGAGTTTTATCCAATTAGAGCTTAAGTTGCTGATTTTACATCCAACTTCATGTGTCTTTTAGGAAATCTGAGATGTGTGCTTAGAACAATGTATAGGGGGGTAGAGTTTTGTGTTGCCATTATATGAGAAAGACAGTACATGGGAAGAGATTACAGAGCCTGGGGACTTGATGTAGAGAGAGAAGAGGAGAGGATCAAGGAATGAAGCCTGGAGGGCACATGTTAACATGTTAACAGTTTCTGAGGTCTCGACACTGCAGCCCCTCCATGCACCCTGGAACGAGCAACAGTCAAGGTGGGAAGAAAACCAGTTGAGAGCTGTTCCATGAATCCCCAAGGTTTTCAGGGAATACAGCAGGAGTTGGTGGCTAACCATTTGAAATGCTGCAGATAGACTGAGGCGGAAAAGAACTGAGAAGAGAGAAACTGTCTTTGGCGGGTAACTCCTCATTGACTGTAACGAGGGCCATCTCCGTTGAATGGCCAGCAGTGAAGCTCGACTGGTGAGGGTTGAGAAGGCTGTGCCGTGATAGAAAGGGAGTGAATTAGTTGAAAACAACACGCTCAAAGATTCTGCAGAGAAAGGGCAAGAAGAAAGCAGATGGTAGTTCTGCATGACAGAGGGCTTAAGGATGGGATTATATGGCAATTATTTAAATTACAATGATTTAGCAGACAGTGTTATCCAGTGGAATGTACTGAAGTGGAGAACATCAGCGTAACTCTGTGGAATACAAACATGTGATACAAAAAACAAGGCAGAGTCACATTAATAATCTCTGAGCATAATATTAGCCTAGGAACCGACAATCTGTACTGTACCCTAAGAAAGTACCACAAGAAAAAAAGCTAAAAACTTCACGCACCAGAACCTATAACAATATTCAGAGAAAAAATTTAATAATGAAGGTAAACCTTCTATCTGTCTTAACATACAAGTTTCTAGTCTGCGTCATACGATGGGCAGATGCTCTGCTGTTCTGATTGTAGTGGGGAGATCTTTCCTCAAATGTGGTGCAGGAACCAGACTGGAGAGTGTGTGGAAAGTTATGATCATTTCAACATACAGGCTAAAGAACAGCACAAAGAAACACAGCTGCATTGGCCGGGAATCGAACCCGGGCCTCCCGCGTGGCAGGCGAGAATTCTACCACTGAACCACCAATGCTTGTATATTGCAGCTGCCACAGTGGGTCACACCCTTCTGCAGATGGTTACCTCTGAAAGGACAGGGATGAATTAATGAAATTAGACAACATTACTTTGCATACCAGTTGGCGTGTAAGGTCAGATGATATTTTGAGCATGTAACAGAACTTTCCCTATAGCAGCTTAATAGACCAGTTCCAAGATTTAGAATATGATGCAAGCTAATTAAGGTAGCCATTGGAGGGATATGAGAGTGAAATGGATGAGTCTGCGGTGCTTGCAGATATGGAAGGCAGTAGATTTCTGGATGAGCTACAGAGGTCTGATTCGAGATGCAGAGAGGCCAGCAAGGAACGAGTTGCAGTAGTCAAGGACGGTCATGATGAATGCTTGGACTATGAGCTTGGTTAAGTAGGTGGTATGAAATGGGCAGATTATCCAAATGTTGTGGAGGAAGAAACTGCATGCTTGACATACTGCCATGATTTCCAACGACAGGGTAGTTTGTCATGAAATACTGATCTGAGATTCCTGGCGGATTACAAAGGTGGCACTGGTGCCATCTAGGGTGAAGGTAGGTCCACCTGGGGAAAGCACTGAGCCTGGATGTAGGGAATTTGAGTTTTATCCAATTAGAGCTTAAGTTGCTGATTTTACATCCAACTTCATGTGTCTTTTAGGAAATCTGAGATGTGTGCTTAGAACAATGTATAGGGGGGTAGAGTTTTGTGTTGCCATTATATGAGAAAGACAGTACATGGGAAGAGATTACAGAGCCTGGGGACTTGATGTAGAGAGAGAAGAGGAGAGGATCAAGGAATGAAGCCTGGAGGGCACATGTTAACATGTTAACAGTTTCTGAGGTCTCGACACTGCAGCCCCTCCATGCACCCTGGAACGAGCAACAGTCAAGGTGGGAAGAAAACCAGTTGAGAGCTGTTCCATGAATCCCCAAGGTTTTCAGGGAATACAGCAGGAGTTGGTGGCTAACCATTTGAAATGCTGCAGATAGACTGAGGCGGAAAAGAACTGAGAAGAGAGAAACTGTCTTTGGCGGGTAACTCCTCATTGACTGTAACGAGGGCCATCTCCGTTGAATGGCCAGCAGTGAAGCTCGACTGGTGAGGGTTGAGAAGGCTGTGCCGTGATAAGAAAGGGAGTGAATTAGTTGAAAACAAAACGCTCAAAGATTCTGCAGAGAAAGGGCAAGAAGAAAGCAGATGGTAGTTCTGCATGACAGAGGGCTTAAGGATGGGATTATATGGCAATTATTTAAATTACAATGATTTAGCAGACAGTGTTATCCAGTGGAATGTACTGAAGTGGAGAACATCAGCGTAACTCTGTGGAATACAAACATGTGATACAAAAAACAAGGCAGAGTCACATTAATAATCTCTGAGCATAATATTAGCCTAGGAACCGACAATCTGTACTGTACCCTAAGAAAGTACCACAAGAAAAAAAGCTAAAAACTTCACGCACCAGAACCTATAACAATATTCAGAGAAAAAATTTAATAATGAAGGTAAACCTTCTATCTGTCTTAACATACAAGTTTCTAGTCTGCGTCATACGATGGGCAGATGCTCTGCTGTTCTGATTGTAGTGGGTAGATCTTTCCTCAAATGTGGTGCAGGAACCAGACTGGAGAGTGTGTGGAAAGTTATGATCATTTCAACATACAGGCTAAAGAACAGCACAAAGAAACACAGCTGCATTGGCCGGGAATCGAACCCGGGCCTCCCGCGTGGCAGGCGAGAATTCTACCACTGAACCACCAATGCTTGTATATTGCAGCTGCCACAGTGGGTCACACCCTTCTGCAGATGGTTACCTCTGAAAGGACAGGGATGAATTAATGAAATTAGACAACATTACTTTGCATACCAGTTGGCGTGTAAGGTCAGATGATATTTTGAGCATGTAACAGAACTTTCCCTATAGCAGCTTAATAGACCAGTTCCAAGATTTAGAATATGATGCAAGCTAATTAAGGTAGCCATTGGAGGGATATGAGAGTGAAATGGCTGAGTCTGCGGTGCTTGCAGATATGGAAGGCAGTAGATTTCTGGATGAGCTACAGAGGTCTGATTCGAGATGCAGAGAGGCCAGCAAGGAACGAGTTGCAGTAGTCAAGGACGGTCATGATGAATGCTTGGACTATGAGCTTGGTTAAGTAGGTGGTATGAAATGGGCAGATTATCCAAATGTTGTGGAGGAAGAAACTGCATGCTTGACATACTGCCATGATTTCCAACGACAGGGTAGTTTGTCATGAAATACTGATCTGAGATTCCTGGCGGATTACAAAGGTGGCACTGGTGCCATCTAGGGTGAAGGTAGGTCCACCTGGGGAAAGCACTGAGCCTGGATGTAGGGAATTTGAGTTTTATCCAATTAGAGCTTAAGTTGCTGATTTTACATCCAACTTCATGTGTCTTTTAGGAAATCTGAGATGTGTGCTTAGAACAATGTATAGGGGGGTAGAGTTTTGTGTTGCCATTATATGAGAAAGACAGTACATGGGAAGAGATTACAGAGCCTGGGGACTTGATGTAGAGAGAGAAGAGGAGAGGATCAAGGAATGAAGCCTGGAGGGCACATGTTAACATGTTAACAGTTTCTGAGGTCTCGACACTGCAGCCCCTCCATGCACCCTGGAACGAGCAACAGTCAAGGTGGGAAGAAAACCAGTTGAGAGCTGTTCCATGAATCCCCAAGGTTTTCAGGGAATACAGCAGGAGTTGGTGGCTAACCATTTGAAATGCTGCAGATAGACTGAGGCGGAAAAGAACTGAGAAGAGAGAAACTGTCTTTGGCGGGTAACTCCTCATTGACTGTAACGAGGGCCATCTCCGTTGAATGGCCAGCAGTGAAGCTCGACTGGTGAGGGTTGAGAAGGCTGTGCCGTGATAAGAAAGGGAGTGAATTAGTTGAAAACAACACGCTCAAAGATTCTGCAGAGAAAGGGCAAGAAGAAAGCAGATGGTAGTTCTGCATGACAGAGGGCTTAAGGATGGGATTATATGGCAATTATTTAAATTACAATGATTTAGCAGACAGTGTTATCCAGTGGAATGTACTGAAGTGGAGAACATCAGCGTAACTCTGTGGAATACAAACATGTGATACAAAAAACAAGGCAGAGGCACATTAATAATCTCTGAGCATAATATTAGCCTAGGAACCGACAATCTGTACTGTACCCTAAGAAAGTACCACAAGAAAAAAAGCTAAAAACTTCACGCACCAGAACCTATAACAATATTCAGAGAAAAAATTTAATAATGAAGGTAAACCTTCTATCTGTCTTAACATACAAGTTTCTAGTCTGCGTCATACGATGGGCAGATGCTCTGCTGTTCTGATTGTAGTGGGGAGATCTTTCCTCAAATGTGGTGCAGGAACCAGACTGGAGAGTGTGTGGAAAGTTATGATCATTTCAACATACAGGCTAAAGAACAGCACAAAGAAACACAGCTGCATTGGCCGGGAATCGAACCCGGGCCTCCCGCGTGGCAGGCGAGAATTCTACCACTGAACCACCAATGCTTGTATATTGCAGCTGCCACAGTGGGTCACACCCTTCTGCAGATGGTTACCTCTGAAAGGACAGGGATGAATTAATGAAATTAGACAACATTACTTTGCATACCAGTTGGCGTGTAAGGTCAGATGATATTTTGAGCATGTAACAGAACTTTCCCTATAGCAGCTTAATAGACCAGTTCCAAGATTTAGAATATGATGCAAGCTAATTAAGGTAGCCATTGGAGGGATATGAGAGTGAAATGGCTGAGTCTGCGGTGCTTGCAGATATGGAAGGCAGTAGATTTCTGGATGAGCTACAGAGGTCTGATTCGAGATGCAGAGAGGCCAGCAAGGAACGAGTTGCAGTAGTCAAGGACGGTCATGATGAATGCTTGGACTATGAGCTTGGTTAAGTAGGTGGTATGAAATGGGCAGATTATCCAAATGTTGTGGAGGAAGAAACTGCATGCTTGGCATACTGCCATGATTTCCAACGACAGGGTAGTTTGTCATGAAATACTGATCTGAGATTCCTGGCGGATTACAAAGGTGGCACTGGTGCCATCTAGGGTGAAGGTAGGTCCACCTGGGGAAAGCACTGAGCCTGGATGTAGGGAATTTGAGTTTTATCCAATTAGAGCTTAAGTTGCTGATTTTACATCCAACTTCATGTGTCTTTTAGGAAATCTGAGATGTGTGCTTAGAACAATGTATAGGGGGGTAGAGTTTTGTGTTGCCATTATATGAGAAAGACAGTACATGGGAAGAGATTACAGAGCCTGGGGACTTGATGTAGAGAGAGAAGAGGAGAGGATCAAGGAATGAAGCCTGGAGGGCACATGTTAACATGTTAACAGTTTCTGAGGTCTCGACACTGCAGCCCCTCCATGCACCCTGGAACGAGCAACAGTCAAGGTGGGAAGAAAACCAGTTGAGAGCTGTTCCATGAATCCCCAAGGTTTTCAGGGAATACAGCAGGAGTTGGTGGCTAACCATTTGAAATGCTGCAGATAGACTGAGGCGGAAAAGAACTGAGAAGAGAGAAACTGTCTTTGGCGGGTAACTCCTCATTGACTGTAACGAGGGCCATCTCCGTTGAATGGCCAGCAGTGAAGCTCGACTGGTGAGGGTTGTGAAGGCTGTGCCGTGATAAGAAAGGGAGTGAATTAGTTGAAAACAACACGCTCAAAGATTCTGCAGAGAAAGGGCAAGAAGAAAGCAGATGGTAGTTCTGCATGACAGAGGGCTTAAGGATGGGATTATATGGCAATTATTTAAATTACAATGATTTAGCAGACAGTGTTATCCAGTGGAATGTACTGAAGTGGAGAACATCAGCGTAACTCTGTGGAATACAAACATGTGATACAAAAAACAAGGCAGAGGCACATTAATAATCTCTGAGCATAATATTAGCCTAGGAACCGACAATCTGTACTGTACCCTAAGAAAGTACCACAAGAAAAAAAGCTAAAAACTTCACGCACCAGAACCTATAACAATATTCAGAGAAAAAATTTAATAATGAAGGTAAACCTTCTATCTGTCTTAACATACAAGTTTCTAGTCTGCGTCATACGATGGGCAGATGCTCTGCTGTTCTGATTGTAGTGGGGAGATCTTTCCTCAAATGTGGTGCAGGAACCAGACTGGAGAGTGTGTGGAAAGTTATGATCATTTCAACATACAGGCTAAAGAACAGCACAAAGAAACACAGCCTGCATTGGCCGGGAATCGAACCCGGGCCTCCCGCGTGGCAGGCGAGAATTCTACCACTGAACCACCAATGCTTGTATATTGCAGCTGCCACAGTGGGTCACACCCTTCTGCAGATGGTTACCTCTGAAAGGACAGGGATGAATTAATGAAATTAGACAACATTACTTTGCATACCAGTTGGCGTGTAAGGTCAGATGATATTTTGAGCATGTAACAGAACTTTCCCTATAGCAGCTTAATAGACCAGTTCCAAGATTTAGAATATGATGCAAGCTAATTAAGGTAGCCATTGGAGGGATATGAGAGTGAAATGGCTGAGTCTGCGGTGCTTGCAGATATGGAAGGCAGTAGATTTCTGGATGAGCTACAGAGGTCTGATTCGAGATGCAGAGAGGCCAGCAAGGAACGAGTTGCAGTAGTCAAGGACGGTCATGATGAATGCTTGGACTATGAGCTTGGTTAAGTAGGTGGTATGAAATGGGCAGATTATCCAAATGTTGTGGAGGAAGAAACTGCATGCTTGGCATACTGCCATGATTTCCAACGACAGGGTAGTTTGTCATGAAATACTGATCTGAGATTCCTGGCGGATTACAAAGGTGGCACTGGTGCCATCTAGGGTGAAGGTAGGTCCACCTGTGGAAAGCACTGAGCCTGGATGTAGGGAATTTGAGTTTTATCCAATTAGAGCTTAAGTTGCTGATTTTACATCCAACTTCATGTGTCTTTTAGGAAATCTGAGATGTGTGCTTAGAACAATGTATAGGGGGGTAGAGTTTTGTGTTGCCATTATATGAGAAAGACAGTACATGGGAAGAGATTACAGAGCCTGGGGACTTGATGTAGAGAGAGAAGAGGAGAGGATCAAGGAATGAAGCCTGGAGGGCACATGTTAACATGTTAACAGTTTCTGAGGTCTCGACACTGCAGCCCCTCCATGCACCCTGGAACGAGCAACAGTCAAGGTGGGAAGAAAACCAGTTGAGAGCTGTTCCATGAATCCCCAAGGTTTTCAGGGAATACAGCAGGAGTTGGTGGCTAACCATTTGAAATGCTGCAGATAGACTGAGGCGGAAAAGAACTGAGAAGAGAGAAACTGTCTTTGGCGGGTAACTCCTCATTGACTGTAACGAGGGCCATCTCCGTTGAATGGCCAGCAGTGAAGCTCGACTGGTGAGGGTTGAGAAGGCTGTGCCGTGATAAGAAAGGGAGTGAATTAGTTGAAAACAACACGCTCAAAGATTCTGCAGAGAAAGGGCAAGAAGAAAGCAGATGGTAGTTCTGCATGACAGAGGGCTTAAGGATGGGATTATATGGCAATTATTTAAATTACAATGATTTAGCAGACAGTGTTATCCAGTGGAATGTACTGAAGTGGAGAACATCAGCGTAACTCTGTGGAATACAAACATGTGATACAAAAAACAAGGCAGAGGCACATTAATAATCTCTGAGCATAATATTAGCCTAGGAACCGACAATCTGTACTGTACCCTAAGAAAGTACCACAAGAAAAAAAGCTAAAAACTTCACGCACCAGAACCTATAACAATATTCAGAGAAAAAATTTAATAATGAAGGTAAACCTTCTATCTGTCTTAACATACAAGTTTCTAGTCTGCGTCATACGATGGGCAGATGCTCTGCTGTTCTGATTGTAGTGGGGAGATCTTTCCTCAAATGTGGTGCAGGAACCAGACTGGAGAGTGTGTGGAAAGTTATGATCATTTCAACATACAGGCTAAAGAACAGCACAAAGAAACACAGCCTGCATTGGCCGGGAATCGAACCCGGGCCTCCCGCGTGGCAGGCGAGAATTCTACCACTGAACCACCAATGCTTGTATATTGCAGCTGCCACAGTGGGTCACACCCTTCTGCAGATGGTTACCTCTGAAAGGACAGGGATGAATTAATGAAATTAGACAACATTACTTTGCATACCAGTTGGCGTGTAAGGTCAGATGATATTTTGAGCATGTAACAGAACTTTCCCTATAGCAGCTTAATAGACTAGTTCCAAGATTTAGAATATGATGCAAGCTAATTAAGGTAGCCATTGGAGGGATATGAGAGTGAAATGGCTGAGTCTGCGGTGCTTGCAGATATGGAAGGCAGTAGATTTCTGGATGAGCTACAGAGGTCTGATTCCAGATGCAGAGAGGCCAGCAAGGAACGAGTTGCAGTAGTCAAGGACGGTCATGATGAATGCTTGGACTATGAGCTTGGTTAAGTAGGTGGTATGAAATGGGCAGATTATCCAAATGTTGTGGAGGAAGAAACTGCATGCTTGACATACTGCCATGATTTCCAACGACAGGGTAGTTTGTCATGAAATACTGATCTGAGATTCCTGGCGGATTACAAAGGTGGCACTGGTGCCATCTAGGGTGAAGGTAGGTCCACCTGGGGAAAGCACTGAGCCTGGATGTAGGGAATTTGAGTTTTATCCAATTAGAGCTTAAGTTGCTGATTTTACATCCAACTTCATGTGTCTTTTAGGAAATCTGAGATGTGTGCTTAGAACAATGTATAGGGGGGTAGAGTTTTGTGTTGCCATTATATGAGAAAGACAGTACATGGGAAGAGATTACAGAGCCTGGGGACTTGATGTAGAGAGAGAAGAGGAGAGGATCAAGGAATGAAGCCTGGAGGGCACATGTTAACATGTTAACAGTTTCTGAGGTCTCGACACTGCAGCCCCTCCATGCACCCTGGAACGAGCAACAGTCAAGGTGGGAAGAAAACCAGTTGAGAGCTGTTCCATGAATCCCCAAGGTTTTCAGGGAATACAGCAGGAGTTGGTGGCTAACCATTTGAAATGCTGCAGATAGACTGAGGCGGAAAAGAACTGAGAAGAGAGAAACTGTCTTTGGCGGGTAACTCCTCATTGACTGTAACGAGGGCCATCTCCGTTGAATGGCCAGCAGTGAAGCTCGACTGGTGAGGGTTGAGAAGGCTGTGCCGTGATAAGAAAGGGAGTGAATTAGTTGAAAACAACACGCTCAAAGATTCTGCAGAGAAAGGGCAAGAAGAAAGCAGATGGTAGTTCTGCATGACAGAGGGCTTAAGGATGGGATTATATGGCAATTATTTAAATTACAATGATTTAGCAGACAGTGTTATCCAGTGGAATGTACTGAAGTGGAGAACATCAGCGTAACTCTGTGGAATACAAACATGTGATACAAAAAACAAGGCAGAGGCACATTAATAATCTCTGAGCATAATATTAGCCTAGGAACCGACAATCTGTACTGTACCCTAAGAAAGTACCACAAGAAAAAAAGCTAAAAACTTCACGCACCAGAACCTATAACAATATTCAGAGAAAAAATTTTATAATGAAGGTAAACCTTCTATCTGTCTTAACATACAAGTTTCTAGTCTGCGTCATACGATGGGCAGATGCTCTGCTGTTCTGATTGTACTGGGGAGATCTTTCCTCAAATGTGGTGCAGGAACCAGACTGGAGAGTGTGTGGAAAGTTATGATCATTTCAACATACAGGCTAAAGAACAGCACAAAGAAACACAGCTGCATTGGTCGGGAATCGAACCCGGGCCTCCCGCGTGGCAGGCGAGAATTCTACCACTGAACCACCAATGCTTGTATATTGCAGCTGCCACAGTGGGTCACACCCTTCTGCAGATGGTTACCTCTGAAAGGACAGGGATGAATTAATGAAAGTAGACAACATTACTTTGCATACCAGTTGGCGTGTAAGGTCAGATGATATTTTGAGCATGTAACAGAACTTTCCCTATAGCAGCTTAATAGACCAGTTCCAAGATTTAGAATATGATGCAAGCTAATTAAGGTAGCCATTGGAGGGATATGAGAGTGAAATGGCTGAGTCTGCGGTGCTTGCAGATATGGAAGGCAGTAGATTTCTGGATGAGCTACAGAGGTCTGATTCCAGATGCAGAGAGGCCAGCAAGGAACGAGTTGCAGTAGTCAAGGATGGTCATGATGAATGCTTGGACTATGAGCTTGGTTAAGTAGGTGGTATGAAATGGGCAGATTATCCAAATGTTGTGGAGGAAGAAACTGCATGCTTGACATACTGCCATGATTTCCAACGACAGGGTAGTTTGTCATGAAATACTGATCTGAGATTCCTGGCGGATTACAAAGGTGGCACTGGTGCCATCTAGGGTGAAGGTAGGTCCACCTGGGGAAAGCACTGAGCCTGGATGTAGGGAATTTGAGTTTTATCCAATTAGAGCTTAAGTTGCTGATTTTACATCCAACTTCATGTGTCTTTTAGGAAATCTGAGATGTGTGCTTAGAACAATGTATAGGGGGGTAGAGTTTTGTGTTGCCATTATATGAGAAAGACAGTACATGGGAAGAGATTACAGAGCCTGGGGACTTGATGTAGAGAGAGAAGAGGAGAGGATCAAGGAATGAAGCCTGGAGGGCACATGTTAACATGTTAACAGTTTCTGAGGTCTCGACACTGCAGCCCCTCCATGCACCCTGGAACGAGCAACAGTCAAGGTGGGAAGAAAACCAGTTGAGAGCTGTTCCATGAATCCCCAAGGTTTTCAGGGAATACAGCAGGAGTTGGTGGCTAACCATTTGAAATGCTGCAGATAGACTGAGGCGGAAAAGAACTGAGAAGAGAGAAACTGTCTTTGGCGGGTAACTCCTCATTGACTGTAACGAGGGCCATCTCCGTTGAATGGCCAGCAGTGAAGCTCGACTGGTGAGGGTTGAGAAGGCTGTGCCGTGATAGAAAGGGAGTGAATTAGTTGAAAACAACACGCTCAAAGATTCTGCAGAGAAAGGGCAAGAAGAAAGCAGATGGTAGTTCTGCATGACAGAGGTCTTAAGGATGGGATTATATGGCAATTATTTAAATTACAATGATTTAGCAGACAGTGTTATCCAGTGGAATGTACTGAAGTGGAGAACATCAGCGTAACTCTGTGGAATACAAACATGTGATACAAAAAACAAGGCAGAGGCACATTAATAATCTCTGAGCATAATATTAGCCTAGGAACCGACAATCTGTACTGTACCCTAAGAAAGTACCACAAGAAAAAAAGCTAAAAACTTCACGCACCAGAACCTATAACAATATTCAGAGAAAAAATTTAATAATGAAGGTAAACCTTCTATCTGTCTTAACATACAAGTTTCTAGTCTGCGTCATACGATGGGCAGATGCTCTGCTGTTCTGATTGTACTGGGGAGATCTTTCCTCAAATGTGGTGCAGGAACCAGACTGGAGAGTGTGTGGCAAGTTATGATCATTTCAACATACAGGCTAAAGAACAGCACAAAGAAACACAGCTGCATTGGCCGGGAATCGAACCCGGGCCTCCCGCGTGGCAGGCGAGAATTCTACCACTGAACCACCAAAGCTTGTATATTACAGCTGCCACAGTGGGTCACACCCTTCTGCAGATGGTTACCTCTGAAAGGACAGGGATGGATTAATGAAATTAGACAACATTACTTTGCATACCAGTTGGCGTGTAAGGTCAGATGATATTTTGAGCATGTAACAGAACTTTCCCTATAGCAGCTTAATAGACCAGTTCCAAGATTTAGAATATGATGCAAGCTAATTAAGGTAGCCATTGGAGGGATATGAGAGTGAAATGGCTGAGTCTGCTGTGCTTGCAGATATGGAAGGCAGTAGATTTCTGGATGAGCTACAGAGGTCTGATTCCAGATGCAGAGAGGCCAGCAAGGAACGAGTTGCAGTAGTCAAGGACGGTCATGATGAATGCTTGGACTATGAGCTTGGTTAAGTAGGTGGTATGAAATGGGCAGATTATCCAAATGTTGTGGAGGAAGAAACTGCATGCTTGACATACTGCCATGATTTCCAACGACAGGGTAGTTTGTCATGAAATACTGATCTGAGATTCCTGGCGGATTACAAAGGTGGCACTGGTGCCATCTAGGGTGAAGGTAGGTCCACCTGGGGAAAGCACTGAGCCTGGATGTAGGGAATTTGAGTTTTATCCAATTAGAGCTTAAGTTGCTGATTTTACATCCAACTTCATGTGTCTTTTAGGAAATCTGAGATGTGTGCTTAGAACAATGTATAGGGGGGTAGAGTTTTGTGTTGCCATTATATGAGAAAGACAGTACATGGGAAGAGATTACAGAGCCTGGGGACTTGATGTAGAGAGAGAAGAGGAGAGGATCAAGGAATGAAGCCTGGAGGGCACATGTTAACATGTTAACAGTTTCTGAGGTCTCGACACTGCAGCCCCTCCATGCACCCTGGAACGAGCAACAGTCAAGGTGGGAAGAAAACCAGTTGAGAGCTGTTCCATGAATCCCCAAGGTTTTCAGGGAATACAGCAGGAGTTGGTGGCTAACCATTTGAAATGCTGCAGATAGACTGAGGCGGAAAAGAACTGAGAAGAGAGAAACTGTCTTTGGCGGGTAACTCCTCATTGACTGTAACGAGGACCATCTCCGTTGAATGGCCAGCAGTGAAGCTCGACTGGTGAGGGTTGAGAAGGCTGTGCCGTGATAGAAAGGGAGTGAATTAGTTGAAAACAACACGCTCAAAGATTCTGCAGAGAAAGGGCAAGAAGAAAGCAGATGGTAGTTCTGCATGACAGAGGGCTTAAGGATGGGATTATATGGCAATTATTTAAATTACAATGATTTAGCAGACAGTGTTATCCAGTGGAATGTACTGAAGTGGAGAACATCAGCGTAACTCTGTGGAATACAAACATGTGATATAAAAAACAAGGCAGAGGCACATTAATAATCTCTGAGCATAATATTAGCCTAGGAACCGACAATCTGTACTGTACCCTAAGAAAGTACCACAAGAAAAAAAGCTAAAAACTTCACGCACCAGAACCTATAACAATATTCAGAGAAAAAATTTAATAATGAAGGTAAACCTTCTATCTGTCTTAACATACAAGTTTCTAGTCTGCGTCATACGATGGGCAGATGCTCTGCTGTTCTGATTGTACTGGGGAGATCTTTCCTCAAATGTGGTGCAGGAACCAGACTGGAGAGTGTGTGGAAAGTTATGATCATTTCAACATACAGGCTAAAGAACAGCACAAAGAAACACAGCTGCATTGGCCGGGAATCGAACCCGGGCCTCCCGCGTGGCAGGCGAGAATTCTACCACTGAACCACCAATGCTTGTATATTGCAGCTGCCACAGTGGGTCACACCCTTCTGCAGATGGTTACCTCTGAAAGGACAGGGATGAATTAATGAAATTAGACAACATTACTTTGCATACCAGTTGGCGTGTAAGGTCAGATGATATTTTGAGCATGTAACAGAACTTTCCCTATAGCAGCTTAATAGACCAGTTCCAAGATTTAGAATATGATGCAAGCTAATTAAGGTAGCCATTGGAGGGATATGAGAGTGAAATGGCTGAGTCTGCTGTGCTTGCAGATATGGAAGGCAGTAGATTTCTGGATGAGCTACAGAGGTCTGATTCCAGATGCAGAGAGGCCAGCAAGGAACGAGTTGCAGTAGTCAAGGACGGTCATGATGAATGCTTGGACTATGAGCTTGGTTAAGTAGGTGGTATGAAATGGGCAGATTATCCAAATGTTGTGGAGGAAGAAACTGCATGCTTGACATACTGCCATGATTTCCAACGACAGGGTAGTTTGTCATGAAATACTGATCTGAGATTCCTGGCGGATTACAAAGGTGGCACTGGTGCCATCTAGGGTGAAGGTAGGTCCACCTGGGGAAAGCACTGAGCCTGGATGTAGGGAATTTGAGTTTTATCCAATTAGAGCTTAAGTTGCTGATTTTACATCCAACTTCATGTGTCTTTTAGGAAATCTGAGATGTGTGCTTAGAACAATGTATAGGGGGGTAGAGTTTTGTGTTGCCATTATATGAGAAAGACAGTACATGGGAAGAGATTACAGAGCCTGGGGACTTGATGTAGAGAGAGAAGAGGAGAGGATCAAGGAATGAAGCCTGGAGGGCACATGTTAACATGTTAACAGTTTCTGAGGTCTCGACACTGCAGCCCCTCCATGCACCCTGGAACGAGCAACAGTCAAGGTGGGAAGAAAACCAGTTGAGAGCTGTTCCATGAATCCCCAAGGTTTTCAGGGAATACAGCAGGAGTTGGTGGCTAACCATTTGAAATGCTGCAGATAGACTGAGGCGGAAAAGAACTGAGAAGAGAGAAACTGTCTTTGGCGGGTAACTCCTCATTGACTGTAACGAGGACCATCTCCGTTGAATGGCCAGCAGTGAAGCTCGACTGGTGAGGGTTGAGAAGGCTGTGCCGTGATAGAAAGGGAGTGAATTAGTTGAAAACAACACGCTCAAAGATTCTGCAGAGAAAGGGCAAGAAGAAAGCAGATGGTAGTTCTGCATGACAGAGGGCTTAAGGATGGGATTATATGGCAATTATTTAAATTACAATGATTTAGCAGACAGTGTTATCCAGTGGAATGTACTGAAGTGGAGAACATCAGCGTAACTCTGTGGAATACAAACATGTGATATAAAAAACAAGGCAGAGGCACATTAATAATCTCTGAGCATAATATTAGCCTAGGAACCGACAATCTGTACTGTACCCTAAGAAAGTACCACAAGAAAAAAAGCTAAAAACTTCACGCACCAGAACCTATAACAATATTCAGAGAAAAAATTTAATAATGAAGGTAAACCTTCTATCTGTCTTAACATACAAGTTTCTAGTCTGCGTCATACGATGGGCAGATGCTCTGCTGTTCTGATTGTACTGGGGAGATCTTTCCTCAAATGTGGTGCAGGAACCAGACTGGAGAGTGTGTGGAAAGTTATGATCATTTCAACATACAGGCTAAAGAACAGCACAAAGAAACACAGCTGCATTGGCCGGGAATCGAACCCGGGCCTCCCGCGTGGCAGGCGAGAATTCTACCACTGAACCACCAATGCTTGTATATTGCAGCTGCCACAGTGGGTCACACCCTTCTGCAGATGGTTACCTCTGAAAGGACAGGGATGAATTAATGAAATTAGACAACATTACTTTGCATACCAGTTGGCGTGTAAGGTCAGATGATATTTTGAGCATGTAACAGAACTTTCCCTATAGCAGCTTAATAGACCAGTTCCAAGATTTAGAATATGATGCAAGCTAATTAAGGTAGCCATTGGAGGGATATGAGAGTGAAATTGCTGAGTCTGCTGTGCTTGCAGATATGGAAGGCAGTAGATTTCTGGATGAGCTACAGAGGTCTGATTCCAGATGCAGAGAGGCCAGCAAGGAACGAGTTGCAGTAGTCAAGGACGGTCATGATGAATGCTTGGACTATGAGCTTGGTTAAGTAGGTGGTATGAAATGGGCAGATTATCCAAATGTTGTGGAGGAAGAAACTGCATGCTTGACATACTGCCATGATTTCCAACGACAGGGTAGTTTGTCATGAAATACTGATCTGAGATTCCTGGCGGATTACAAAGGTGGCACTGGTGCCATCTAGGGTGAAGGTAGGTCCACCTGGGGAAAGCACTGAGCCTGGATGTAGGGAGTTTGAGTTTTATCCAATTAGAGCTTAAGTTGCTGATTTTACATCCAACTTCATGTGTCTTTTAGGAAATCTGAGATGTGTGCTTAGAACAATGTATAGGGGGGTAGAGTTTTGTGTTGCCATTATATGAGTAAGACAGTACATGGGAAGAGATTACAGAGCCTGGGGACTTGATGTAGAGAGAGAAGAGGAGAGGATCAAGGAATGAAGCCTGGAGGGCACATGTTAACATGTTAACAGTTTCTGAGGTCTCGACACTGCAGCCCCTCCATGCACCCTGGAACGAGCAACAATCAAGGTGGGAAGAAAACCAGTTGAGTGCTGTTCCATGAATCCCCAAGGTTTTCAGGGAATACAGCAGGAGTTGGTGGCTAACCATTTGAAATGCTGCAGATAGACTGAGGCGGAAAAGAACTGAGAAGAGAGAAACTGTCTTTGGCGGGTAACTCCTCATTGACTGTAACGAGGGCCATCTCCGTTGAATGGCCAGCAGTGAAGCTCGACTGGTGAGGGTTGAGAAGGCTGTGCCGTGATAGAAAGGGAGTGAATTAGTTGAAAACAACACGCTCAAAGATTCTGCAGAGAAAGGGCAAGAAGAAAGCAGATGGTAGTTCTGCATGACAGAGGGCTTAAGGATGGGATTATATGGCAATTATTTAAATTACAATGATTTAGCAGACAGTGTTATCCAGTGGAATGTACTGAAGTGGAGAACATCAGCGTAACTCTGTGGAATACAAACATGTGATACAAAAAACAAGGCAGAGGCACATTAATAATCTCTGAGCATAATATTAGCCTAGGAACCGACAATCTGTACTGTACCCTAAGAAAGTACCACAAGAAAAAAAGCTAAAAACTTCACGCACCAGAACCTATAACAATATTCAGAGAAAAAATTTAATAATGAAGGTAAACCTTCTATCTGTCTTAACATACAAGTTTCTAGTCTGCGTCATACGATGGGCAGATGCTCTGCTGTTCTGATTGTACTGGGGAGATCTTTCCTCAAATGTGGTGCAGGAACCAGACTGGAGAGTGTGTGGAAAGTTATGATCATTTCAACATACAGGCTAAAGAACAGCACAAAGAAACACAGCTGCATTGGCCGGGAATCGAACCCGGGCCTCCCGCGTGGCAGGCGAGAATTCTACCACTGAACCACCAATGCTTGTATATTGCAGCTGCCACAGTGGGTCACACCCTTCTGCAGATGGTTACCTCTGAAAGGACAGGGATGAATTAATGAAATTAGACAACATTACTTTGCATACCAGTTGGCGTGTAAGGTCAGATGATATTTTGAGCATGTAACAGAACTTTCCCTATAGCAGCTTAATAGACCAGTTCCAAGATTTAGAATATGATGCAAGCTAATTAAGGTAGCCATTGGAGGGATATGAGAGTGAAATGGCTGAGTCTGCGGTGCTTGCAGATATGGAAGGCAGTAGATTTCTGGATGAGCTACAGAGGTCTGATTCGAGATGCAGAGAGGCCAGCAAGGAACGAGTTGCAGTAGTCAAGGACGGTCATGATGAATGCTTGGACTATGAGCTTGGTTAAGTAGGTGGTATGAAATGGGCAGATTATCCAAATGTTGTGGAGGAAGAAACTGCATGCTTGACATACTGCCATGATTTCCAACGACAGGGTAGTTTGTCATGAAATACTGATCTGAGATTCCTGGCGGATTACAAAGGTGGCACTGGTGCCATCTAGGGTGAAGGTAGGTCCACCTGGGGAAAGCACTGAGCCTGGATGTAGGGAATTTGAGTTTTATCCAATTAGAGCTTAAGTTGCTGATTTTACATCCAACTTCATGTGTCTTTTAGGAAATCTGAGATGTGTGCTTAGAACAATGTATAGGGGGGTAGAGTTTTGTGTTGCCATTATATGAGTAAGACAGTACATGGGAAGAGATTACAGAGCCTGGGGACTTGATGTAGAGAGAGAAGAGGAGAGGATCAAGGAATGAAGCCTGGAGGGCACATGTTAACATGTTAACAGTTTCTGAGGTCTCGACACTGCAGCCCCTCCATGCACCCTGGAACGAGCAACAGTCAAGGTGGGAAGAAAACCAGTTGAGAGCTGTTCCATGAATCCCCAAGGTTTTCAGGGAATACAGAAGGAGTTGGTGGCTAACCATTTGAAATGCTGCAGATAGACTGAGGCGGAAAAGAACTGAGAAGAGAGAAACTGTCTTTGGCGGGTAACTCCTCATTGACTGTAACGAGGGCCATCTCCGTTGAATGGCCAGCAGTGAAGCTCGACTGGTGAGGGTTGAGAAGGCTGTGCCGTGATAGAAAGGGAGTGAATTAGTTGAAAACAACACGCTCAAAGATTCTGCAGAGAAAGGGCAAGAAGAAAGCAGATGGTAGTTCTGCATGACAGAGGGCTTAAGGATGGGATTATATGGCAATTATTTAAATTACAATGATTTAGCAGACAGTGTTATCCAGTGGAATGTACTGAAGTGGAGAACATCAGCGTAACTCTGTGGAATACAAACATGTGATACAAAAAACAAGGCAGAGTCACATTAATAATCTCTGAGCATAATATTAGCCTAGGAACCGACAATCTGTACTGTACCCTAAGAAAGTACCACAAGAAAAAAAGCTAAAAACTTCACGCACCAGAACCTATAACAATATTCAGAGAAAAAATGTAATAATGAAGGTAAACCTTCTATCTGTCTTAACATACAAGTTTCTAGTCTGCGTCATACGATGGGCAGATGCTCTGCTGTTCTGATTGTAGTGGGGAGATCTTTCCTCAAATGTGGTGCAGGAACCAGACTGGAGAGTGTGTGGAAAGTTATGATCATTTCAACATACAGGCTAAAGAACAGCACAAAGAAACACAGCTGCATTGGCCGGGAATCGAACCCGGGCCTCCCGCGTGGCAGGCGAGAATTCTACCACTGAACCACCAATGCTTGTATATTGCAGCTGCCACAGTGGGTCACACCCTTCTGCAGATGGTTACCTCTGAAAGGACAGGGATGAATTAATGAAATTAGACAACATTACTTTGCATACCAGTTGGCGTGTAAGGTCAGATGATATTTTGAGCATGTAACAGAACTTTCCCTATAGCAGCTTAATAGACCAGTTCCAAGATTTAGAATATGATGCAAGCTAATTAAGGTAGCCATTGGAGGGATATGAGAGTGAAATGGATGAGTCTGCGGTGCTTGCAGATATGGAAGGCAGTAGATTTCTGGATGAGCTACAGAGGTCTGATTCGAGATGCAGAGAGGCCAGCAAGGAACGAGTTGCAGTAGTCAAGGATGGTCATGATGAATGCTTGGACTATGAGCTTGGTTAAGTAGGTGGTATGAAATGGGCAGATTATCCAAATGTTGTGGAGGAAGAAACTGCATGCTTGACATACTGCCATGATTTCCAACGACAGGGTAGTTTGTCATGAAATACTGATCTGAGATTCCTGGCGGATTACAAAGGTGGCACTGGTGCCATCTAGGGTGAAGGTAGGTCCACCTGGGGAAAGCACTGAGCCTGGATGTAGGGAATTTGAGTTTTATCCAATTAGAGCTTAAGTTGCTGATTTTACATCCAACTTCATGTGTCTTTTAGGAAATCTGAGATGTGTGCTTAGAACAATGTATAGGGGGGTAGAGTTTTGTGTTGCCATTATATGAGAAAGACAGTACATGGGAAGAGATTACAGAGCCTGGGGACTTGATGTAGAGAGAGAAGAGGAGAGGATCAAGGAATGAAGCCTGGAGGGCACATGTTAACATGTTAACAGTTTCTGAGGTCTCGACACTGCAGCCCCTCCATGCACCCTGGAACGAGCAACAGTCAAGGTGGGAAGAAAACCAGTTGAGAGCTGTTCCATGAATCCCCAAGGTTTTCAGGGAATACAGCAGGAGTTGGTGGCTAACCATTTGAAATGCTGCAGATAGACTGAGGCGGAAAAGAACTGAGAAGAGAGAAACTGTCTTTGGCGGGTAACTCCTCATTGACTGTAACGAGGGCCATCTCCGTTGAATGGCCAGCAGTGAAGCTCGACTGGTGAGGGTTGAGAAGGCTGTGCCGTGATAAGAAAGGGAGTGAATTAGTTGAAAACAAAACGCTCAAAGATTCTGCAGAGAAAGGGCAAGAAGAAAGCAGATGGTAGTTCTGCATGACAGAGGGCTTAAGGATGGGATTATATGGCAATTATTTAAATTACAATGATTTAGCAGACAGTGTTATCCAGTGGAATGTACTGAAGTGGAGAACATCAGCGTAACTCTGTGGAATACAAACATGTGATACAAAAAACAAGGCAGAGTCACATTAATAATCTCTGAGCATAATATTAGCCTAGGAACCGACAATCTGTACTGTACCCTAAGAAAGTACCACAAGAAAAAAAGCTAAAAACTTCACGCACCAGAACCTATAACAATATTCAGAGAAAAAATTTAATAATGAAGGTAAACCTTCTATCTGTCTTAACATACAAGTTTCTAGTCTGCGTCATACGATGGGCAGATGCTCTGCTGTTCTGATTGTAGTGGGTAGATCTTTCCTCAAATGTGGTGCAGGAACCAGACTGGAGAGTGTGTGGAAAGTTATGATCATTTCAACATACAGGCTAAAGAACAGCACAAAGAAACACAGCTGCATTGGCCGGGAATCGAACCCGGGCCTCCCGCATGGCAGGCGAGAATTCTACCACTGAACCACCAATGCTTGTATATTGCAGCTGCCACAGTGGGTCACACCCTTCTGCAGATGGTTACCTCTGAAAGGACAGGGATGAATTAATGAAATTAGACAACATTACTTTGCATACCAGTTGGCGTGTAAGGTCAGATGATATTTTGAGCATGTAACAGAACTTTCCCTATAGCAGCTTAATAGACCAGTTCCAAGATTTAGAATATGATGCAAGCTAATTAAGGTAGCCATTGGAGGGATATGAGAGTGAAATGGCTGAGTCTGCGGTGCTTGCAGATATGGAAGGCAGTAGATTTCTGGATGAGCTACAGAGGTCTGATTCGAGATGCAGAGAGGCCAGCAAGGAACGAGTTGCAGTAGTCAAGGACGGTCATGATGAATGCTTGGACTATGAGCTTGGTTAAGTAGGTGGTATGAAATGGGCAGATTATCCAAATGTTGTGGAGGAAGAAACTGCATGCTTGACATACTGCCATGATTTCCAACGACAGGGTAGTTTGTCATGAAATACTGATCTGAGATTCCTGGCGGATTACAAAGGTGGCACTGGTGCCATCTAGGGTGAAGGTAGGTCCACCTGGGGAAAGCACTGAGCCTGGATGTAGGGAATTTGAGTTTTATCCAATTAGAGCTTAAGTTGCTGATTTTACATCCAACTTCATGTGTCTTTTAGGAAATCTGAGATGTGTGCTTAGAACAATGTATAGGGGGGTAGAGTTTTGTGTTGCCATTATATGAGAAAGACAGTACATGGGAAGAGATTACAGAGCCTGGGGACTTGATGTAGAGAGAGAAGAGGAGAGGATCAAGGAATGAAGCCTGGAGGGCACATGTTAACATGTTAACAGTTTCTGAGGTCTCGACACTGCAGCCCCTCCATGCACCCTGGAACGAGCAACAGTCAAGGTGGGAAGAAAACCAGTTGAGAGCTGTTCCATGAATCCCCAAGGTTTTCAGGGAATACAGCAGGAGTTGGTGGCTAACCATTTGAAATGCTGCAGATAGACTGAGGCGGAAAAGAACTGAGAAGAGAGAAACTGTCTTTGGCGGGTAACTCCTCATTGACTGTAACGAGGGCCATCTCCGTTGAATGGCCAGCAGTGAAGCTCGACTGGTGAGGGTTGAGAAGGCTGTGCCGTGATAAGAAAGGGAGTGAATTAGTTGAAAACAACACGCTCAAAGATTCTGCAGAGAAAGGGCAAGAAGAAAGCAGATGGTAGTTCTGCATGACAGAGGGCTTAAGGATGGGATTATATGGCAATTATTTAAATTACAATGATTTAGCAGACAGTGTTATCCAGTGGAATGTACTGAAGTGGAGAACATCAGCGTAACTCTGTGGAATACAAACATGTGATACAAAAAACAAGGCAGAGGCACATTAATAATCTCTGAGCATAATATTAGCCTAGGAACCGACAATCTGTACTGTACCCTAAGAAAGTACCACAAGAAAAAAAGCTAAAAACTTCACGCACCAGAACCTATAACAATATTCAGAGAAAAAATTTAATAATGAAGGTAAACCTTCTATCTGTCTTAACATACAAGTTTCTAGTCTGCGTCATACGATGGGCAGATGCTCTGCTGTTCTGATTGTAGTGGGGAGATCTTTCCTCAAATGTGGTGCAGGAACCAGACTGGAGAGTGTGTGGAAAGTTATGATCATTTCAACATACAGGCTAAAGAACAGCACAAAGAAACACAGCTGCATTGGCCGGGAATCGAACCCGGGCCTCCCGCGTGGCAGGCGAGAATTCTACCACTGAACCACCAATGCTTGTATATTGCAGCTGCCACAGTGGGTCACACCCTTCTGCAGATGGTTACCTCTGAAAGGACAGGGATGAATTAATGAAATTAGACAACATTACTTTGCATACCAGTTGGCGTGTAAGGTCAGATGATATTTTGAGCATGTAACAGAACTTTCCCTATAGCAGCTTAATAGACCAGTTCCAAGATTTAGAATATGATGCAAGCTAATTAAGGTAGCCATTGGAGGGATATGAGAGTGAAATGGCTGAGTCTGCGGTGCTTGCAGATATGGAAGGCAGTAGATTTCTGGATGAGCTACAGAGGTCTGATTCGAGATGCAGAGAGGCCAGCAAGGAACGAGTTGCAGTAGTCAAGGACGGTCATGATGAATGCTTGGACTATGAGCTTGGTTAAGTAGGTGGTATGAAATGGGCAGATTATCCAAATGTTGTGGAGGAAGAAACTGCATGCTTGACATACTGCCATGATTTCCAACGACAGGGTAGTTTGTCATGAAATACTGATCTGAGATTCCTGGCGGATTACAAAGGTGGCACTGGTGCCATCTAGGGTGAAGGTAGGTCCACCTGGGGAAAGCACTGAGCCTGGATGTAGGGAATTTGAGTTTTATCCAATTAGAGCTTAAGTTGCTGATTTTACATCCAACTTCATGTGTCTTTTAGGAAATCTGAGATGTGTGCTTAGAACAATGTATAGGGGGGTAGAGTTTTGTGTTGCCATTATATGAGAAAGACAGTACATGGGAAGAGATTACAGAGCCTGGGGACTTGATGTAGAGAGAGAAGAGGAGAGGATCAAGGAATGAAGCCTGGAGGGCACATGTTAACATGTTAACAGTTTCTGAGGTCTCGACACTGCAGCCCCTCCATGCACCCTGGAACGAGCAACAGTCAAGGTGGGAAGAAAACCAGTTGAGAGCTGTTCCATGAATCCCCAAGGTTTTCAGGGAATACAGCAGGAGTTGGTGGCTAACCATTTGAAATGCTGCAGATAGACTGAGGCGGAAAAGAACTGAGAAGAGAGAAACTGTCTTTGGCGGGTAACTCCTCATTGACTGTAACGAGGGCCATCTCCGTTGAATGGCCAGCAGTGAAGCTCGACTGGTGAGGGTTGAGAAGGCTGTGCCGTGATAAGAAAGGGAGTGAATTAGTTGAAAACAACACGCTCAAAGATTCTGCAGAGAAAGGGCAAGAAGAAAGCAGATGGTAGTTCTGCATGACAGAGGGCTTAAGGATGGGATTATATGGCAATTATTTAAATTACAATGATTTAGCAGACAGTGTTATCCAGTGGAATGTACTGAAGTGGAGAACATCAGCGTAACTCTGTGGAATACAAACATGTGATACAAAAAACAAGGCAGAGGCACATTAATAATCTCTGAGCATAATATTAGCCTAGGAACCGACAATCTGTACTGTACCCTAAGAAAGTACCACAAGAAAAAAAGCTAAAAACTTCACGCACCAGAACCTATAACAATATTCAGAGAAAAAATTTAATAATGAAGGTAAACCTTCTATCTGTCTTAACATACAAGTTTCTAGTCTGCGTCATACGATGGGCAGATGCTCTGCTGTTCTGATTGTAGTGGGGAGATCTTTCCTCAAATGTGGTGCAGGAACCAGACTGGAGAGTGTGTGGAAAGTTATGATCATTTCAACATACAGGCTAAAGAACAGCACAAAGAAACACAGCCTGCATTGGCCGGGAATCGAACCCGGGCCTCCCGCGTGGCAGGCGAGAATTCTACCACTGAACCACCAATGCTTGTATATTGCAGCTGCCACAGTGGGTCACACCCTTCTGCAGATGGTTACCTCTGAAAGGACAGGGATGAATTAATGAAATTAGACAACATTACTTTGCATACCAGTTGGCGTGTAAGGTCAGATGATATTTTGAGCATGTAACAGAACTTTCCCTATAGCAGCTTAATAGACCAGTTCCAAGATTTAGAATATGATGCAAGCTAATTAAGGTAGCCATTGGAGGGATATGAGAGTGAAATGGCTGAGTCTGCGGTGCTTGCAGATATGGAAGGCAGTAGATTTCTGGATGAGCTACAGAGGTCTGATTCGAGATGCAGAGAGGCCAGCAAGGAACGAGTTGCAGTAGTCAAGGACGGTCATGATGAATGCTTGGACTATGAGCTTGGTTAAGTAGGTGGTATGAAATGGGCAGATTATCCAAATGTTGTGGAGGAAGAAACTGCATGCTTGGCATACTGCCATGATTTCCAACGACAGGGTAGTTTGTCATGAAATACTGATCTGAGATTCCTGGCGGATTACAAAGGTGGCACTGGTGCCATCTAGGGTGAAGGTAGGTCCACCTGGGGAAAGCACTGAGCCTGGATGTAGGGAATTTGAGTTTTATCCAATTAGAGCTTAAGTTGCTGATTTTACATCCAACTTCATGTGTCTTTTAGGAAATCTGAGATGTGTGCTTAGAACAATGTATAGGGGGGTAGAGTTTTGTGTTGCCATTATATGAGAAAGACAGTACATGGGAAGAGATTACAGAGCCTGGGGACTTGATGTAGAGAGAGAAGAGGAGAGGATCAAGGAATGAAGCCTGGAGGGCACATGTTAACATGTTAACAGTTTCTGAGGTCTCGACACTGCAGCCCCTCCATGCACCCTGGAACGAGCAACAGTCAAGGTGGGAAGAAAACCAGTTGAGAGCTGTTCCATGAATCCCCAAGGTTTTCAGGGAATACAGCAGGAGTTGGTGGCTAACCATTTGAAATGCTGCAGATAGACTGAGGCGGAAAAGAACTGAGAAGAGAGAAACTGTCTTTGGCGGGTAACTCCTCATTGACTGTAACGAGGGCCATCTCCGTTGAATGGCCAGCAGTGAAGCTCGACTGGTGAGGGTTGAGAAGGCTGTGCCGTGATAAGAAAGGGAGTGAATTAGTTGAAAACAACACGCTCAAAGATTCTGCAGAGAAAGGGCAAGAAGAAAGCAGATGGTAGTTCTGCATGACAGAGGGCTTAAGGATGGGATTATATGGCAATTATTTAAATTACAATGATTTAGCAGACAGTGTTATCCAGTGGAATGTACTGAAGTGGAGAACATCAGCGTAACTCTGTGGAATACAAACATGTGATACAAAAAACAAGGCAGAGGCACATTAATAATCTCTGAGCATAATATTAGCCTAGGAACCGACAATCTGTACTGTACCCTAAGAAAGTACCACAAGAAAAAAAGCTAAAAACTTCACGCACCAGAACCTATAACAATATTCAGAGAAAAAATTTAATAATGAAGGTAAACCTTCTATCTGTCTTAACATACAAGTTTCTAGTCTGCGTCATACGATGGGCAGATGCTCTGCTGTTCTGATTGTAGTGGGGAGATCTTTCCTCAAATGTGGTGCAGGAACCAGACTGGAGAGTGTGTGGAAAGTTATGATCATTTCAACATACAGGCTAAAGAACAGCACAAAGAAACACAGCCTGCATTGGCCGGGAATCGAACCCGGGCCTCCCGCGTGGCAGGCGAGAATTCTACCACTGAACCACCAATGCTTGTATATTGCAGCTGCCACAGTGGGTCACACCCTTCTGCAGATGGTTACCTCTGAAAGGACAGGGATGAATTAATGAAATTAGACAACATTACTTTGCATACCAGTTGGCGTGTAAGGTCAGATGATATTTTGAGCATGTAACAGAACTTTCCCTATAGCAGCTTAATAGACTAGTTCCAAGATTTAGAATATGATGCAAGCTAATTAAGGTAGCCATTGGAGGGATATGAGAGTGAAATGGCTGAGTCTGCGGTGCTTGCAGATATGGAAGGCAGTAGATTTCTGGATGAGCTACAGAGGTCTGATTCGAGATGCAGAGAGGCCAGCAAGGAACGAGTTGCAGTAGTCAAGGACGGTCATGATGAATGCTTGGACTATGAGCTTGGTTAAGTAGGTGGTATGAAATGGGCAGATTATCCAAATGTTGTGGAGGAAGAAACTGCATGCTTGACATACTGCCATGATTTCCAACGACAGGGTAGTTTGTCATGAAATACTGATCTGAGATTCCTGGCGGATTACAAAGGTGGCACTGGTGCCATCTAGGGTGAAGGTAGGTCCACCTGGGGAAAGCACTGAGCCTGGATGTAGGGAATTTGAGTTTTATCCAATTAGAGCTTAAGTTGCTGATTTTACATCCAACTTCATGTGTCTTTTAGGAAATCTGAGATGTGTGCTTAGAACAATGTATAGGGGGGTAGAGTTTTGTGTTGCCATTATATGAGAAAGACAGTACATGGGAAGAGATTACAGAGCCTGGGGACTTGATGTAGAGAGAGAAGAGGAGAGGATCAAGGAATGAAGCCTGGAGGGCACATGTTAACATGTTAACAGTTTCTGAGGTCTCGACACTGCAGCCCCTCCATGCACCCTGGAACGAGCAACAGTCAAGGTGGGAAGAAAACCAGTTGAGAGCTGTTCCATGAATCCCCAAGGTTTTCAGGGAATACAGCAGGAGTTGGTGGCTAACCATTTGAAATGCTGCAGATAGACTGAGGCGGAAAAGAACTGAGAAGAGAGAAACTGTCTTTGGCGGGTAACTCCTCATTGACTGTAACGAGGGCCATCTCCGTTGAATGGCCAGCAGTGAAGCTCGACTGGTGAGGGTTGAGAAGGCTGTGCCGTGATAAGAAAGGGAGTGAATTAGTTGAAAACAACACGCTCAAAGATTCTGCAGAGAAAGGGCAAGAAGAAAGCAGATGGTAGTTCTGCATGACAGAGGGCTTAAGGATGGGATTATATGGCAATTATTTAAATTACAATGATTTAGCAGACAGTGTTATCCAGTGGAATGTACTGAAGTGGAGAACATCAGCGTAACTCTGTGGAATACAAACATGTGATACAAAAAACAAGGCAGAGGCACATTAATAATCTCTGAGCATAATATTAGCCTAGGAACCGACAATCTGTACTGTACCCTAAGAAAGTACCACAAGAAAAAAAGCTAAAAACTTCACGCACCAGAACCTATAACAATATTCAGAGAAAAAATTTAATAATGAAGGTAAACCTTCTATCTGTCTTAACATACAAGTTTCTAGTCTGCGTCATACGATGGGCAGATGCTCTGCTGTTCTGATTGTACTGGGGAGATCTTTCCTCAAATGTGGTGCAGGAACCAGACTGGAGAGTGTGTGGAAAGTTATGATCATTTCAACATACAGGCTAAAGAACAGCACAAAGAAACACAGCTGCATTGGTCGGGAATCGAACCCAGGCCTCCCGCGTGGCAGGCGAGAATTCTACCACTGAACCACCAATGCTTGTATATTGCAGCTGCCACAGTGGGTCACACCCTTCTGCAGATGGTTACCTCTGAAAGGACAGGGATGAATTAATGAAAGTAGACAACATTACTTTGCATACCAGTTGGCGTGTAAGGTCAGATGATATTTTGAGCATGTAACAGAACTTTCCCTATAGCAGCTTAATAGACCAGTTCCAAGATTTAGAATATGATGCAAGCTAATTAAGGTAGCCATTGGAGGGATATGAGAGTGAAATGGCTGAGTCTGCGGTGCTTGCAGATATGGAAGGCAGTAGATTTCTGGATGAGCTACAGAGGTCTGATTCCAGATGCAGAGAGGCCAGCAAGGAACGAGTTGCAGTAGTCAAGGATGGTCATGATGAATGCTTGGACTATGAGCTTGGTTAAGTAGGTGGTATGAAATGGGCAGATTATCCAAATGTTGTGGAGGACGAAACTGCATGCTTGACATACTGCCATGATTTCCAATGACAGGGTAGTTTGTCATGAAATACTGATCTGAGATTCCTGGCGGATTACAAAGGTGGCACTGGTGCCATCTAGGGTGAAGGTAGGTCCACCTGGGGAAAGCACTGAGCCTGGATGTAGGGAATTTGAGTTTTATCCAATTAGAGCTTAAGTTGCTGATTTTACATCCAACTTCATGTGTCTTTTAGGAAATCTGAGATGTGTGCTTAGAACAATGTATAGGGGGGTAGAGTTTTGTGTTGCCATTATATGAGAAAGACAGTACATGGGAAGAGATTACAGAGCCTGGGGACTTGATGTAGAGAGAGAAGAGGAGAGGATCAAGGAATGAAGCCTGGAGGGCACATGTTAACATGTTAACAGTTTCTGAGGTCTCGACACTGCAGCCCCTCCATGCACCCTGGAACGAGCAACAGTCAAGGTGGGAAGAAAACCAGTTGAGAGCTGTTCCATGAATCCCCAAGGTTTTCAGGGAATACAGCAGGAGTTGGTGGCTAACCATTTGAAATGCTGCAGATAGACTGAGGCGGAAAAGAACTGAGAAGAGAGAAACTGTCTTTGGCGGGTAACTCCTCATTGACTGTAACGAGGGCCATCTCCGTTGAATGGCCAGCAGTGAAGCTCGACTGGTGAGGGTTGAGAAGGCTGTGCCGTGATAGAAAGGGAGTGAATTAGTTGAAAACAACACGCTCAAAGATTCTGCAGAGAAAGGGCAAGAAGAAAGCAGATGGTAGTTCTGCATGACAGAGGTCTTAAGGATGGGATTATATGGCAATTATTTAAATTACAATGATTTAGCAGACAGTGTTATCCAGTGGAATGTACTGAAGTGGAGAACATCAGCGTAACTCTGTGGAATACAAACATGTGATACAAAAAACAAGGCAGAGGCACATTAATAATCTCTGAGCATAATATTAGCCTAGGAACCGACAATCTGTACTGTACCCTAAGAAAGTACCACAAGAAAAAAAGCTAAAAACTTCACGCACCAGAACCTATAACAATATTCAGAGAAAAAATTTAATAATGAAGGTAAACCTTCTATCTGTCTTAACATACAAGTTTCTAGTCTGCGTCATACGATGGGCAGATGCTCTGCTGTTCTGATTGTAGTGGGGAGATCTTTCCTCAAATGTGGTGCAGGAACCAGACTGGAGAGTGTGTGGAAAGTTATGATCATTTCAACATACAGGCTAAAGAACAGCACAAAGAAACACAGCCTGCATTGGCCGGGAATCGAACCCGGGCCTCCCGCGTGGCAGGCGAGAATTCTACCACTGAACCACCAATGCTTGTATATTGCAGCTGCCACAGTGGGTCACACCCTTCTGCAGATGGTTACCTCTGAAAGGACAGGGATGAATTAATGAAATTAGACAACATTACTTTGCATACCAGTTGGCGTGTAAGGTCAGATGATATTTTGAGCATGTAACAGAACTTTCCCTATAGCAGCTTAATAGACCAGTTCCAAGATTTAGAATATGATGCAAGCTAATTAAGGTAGCCATTGGAGGGATATGAGAGTGAAATGGCTGAGTCTGCGGTGCTTGCAGATATGGAAGGCAGTAGATTTCTGGATGAGCTACAGAGGTCTGATTCGAGATGCAGAGAGGCCAGCAAGGAACGAGTTGCAGTAGTCAAGGACGGTCATGATGAATGCTTGGACTATGAGCTTGGTTAAGTAGGTGGTATGAAATGGGCAGATTATCCAAATGTTGTGGAGGAAGAAACTGCATGCTTGGCATACTGCCATGATTTCCAACGACAGGGTAGTTTGTCATGAAATACTGATCTGAGATTCCTGGCGGATTACAAAGGTGGCACTGGTGCCATCTAGGGTGAAGGTAGGTCCACCTGGGGAAAGCACTGAGCCTGGATGTAGGGAATTTGAGTTTTATCCAATTAGAGCTTAAGTTGCTGATTTTACATCCAACTTCATGTGTCTTTTAGGAAATCTGAGATGTGTGCTTAGAACAATGTATAGGGGGGTAGAGTTTTGTGTTGCCATTATATGAGAAAGACAGTACATGGGAAGAGATTACAGAGCCTGGGGACTTGATGTAGAGAGAGAAGAGGAGAGGATCAAGGAATGAAGCCTGGAGGGCACATGTTAACATGTTAACAGTTTCTGAGGTCTCGACACTGCAGCCCCTCCATGCACCCTGGAACGAGCAACAGTCAAGGTGGGAAGAAAACCAGTTGAGAGCTGTTCCATGAATCCCCAAGGTTTTCAGGGAATACAGCAGGAGTTGGTGGCTAACCATTTGAAATGCTGCAGATAGACTGAGGCGGAAAAGAACTGAGAAGAGAGAAACTGTCTTTGGCGGGTAACTCCTCATTGACTGTAACGAGGGCCATCTCCGTTGAATGGCCAGCAGTGAAGCTCGACTGGTGAGGGTTGAGAAGGCTGTGCCGTGATAAGAAAGGGAGTGAATTAGTTGAAAACAACACGCTCAAAGATTCTGCAGAGAAAGGGCAAGAAGAAAGCAGATGGTAGTTCTGCATGACAGAGGGCTTAAGGATGGGATTATATGGCAATTATTTAAATTACAATGATTTAGCAGACAGTGTTATCCAGTGGAATGTACTGAAGTGGAGAACATCAGCGTAACTCTGTGGAATACAAACATGTGATACAAAAAACAAGGCAGAGGCACATTAATAATCTCTGAGCATAATATTAGCCTAGGAACCGACAATCTGTACTGTACCCTAAGAAAGTACCACAAGAAAAAAAGCTAAAAACTTCACGCACCAGAACCTATAACAATATTCAGAGAAAAAATTTAATAATGAAGGTAAACCTTCTATCTGTCTTAACATACAAGTTTCTAGTCTGCGTCATACGATGGGCAGATGCTCTGCTGTTCTGATTGTAGTGGGGAGATCTTTCCTCAAATGTGGTGCAGGAACCAGACTGGAGAGTGTGTGGAAAGTTATGATCATTTCAACATACAGGCTAAAGAACAGCACAAAGAAACACAGCCTGCATTGGCCGGGAATCGAACCCGGGCCTCCCGCGTGGCAGGCGAGAATTCTACCACTGAACCACCAATGCTTGTATATTGCAGCTGCCACAGTGGGTCACACCCTTCTGCAGATGGTTACCTCTGAAAGGACAGGGATGAATTAATGAAATTAGACAACATTACTTTGCATACCAGTTGGCGTGTAAGGTCAGATGATATTTTGAGCATGTAACAGAACTTTCCCTATAGCAGCTTAATAGACTAGTTCCAAGATTTAGAATATGATGCAAGCTAATTAAGGTAGCCATTGGAGGGATATGAGAGTGAAATGGCTGAGTCTGCGGTGCTTGCAGATATGGAAGGCAGTAGATTTCTGGATGAGCTACAGAGGTCTGATTCGAGATGCAGAGAGGCCAGCAAGGAACGAGTTGCAGTAGTCAAGGACGGTCATGATGAATGCTTGGACTATGAGCTTGGTTAAGTAGGTGGTATGAAATGGGCAGATTATCCAAATGTTGTGGAGGAAGAAACTGCATGCTTGACATACTGCCATGATTTCCAACGACAGGGTAGTTTGTCATGAAATACTGATCTGAGATTCCTGGCGGATTACAAAGGTGGCACTGGTGCCATCTAGGGTGAAGGTAGGTCCACCTGGGGAAAGCACTGAGCCTGGATGTAGGGAATTTGAGTTTTATCCAATTAGAGCTTAAGTTGCTGATTTTACATCCAACTTCATGTGTCTTTTAGGAAATCTGAGATGTGTGCTTAGAACAATGTATAGGGGGGTAGAGTTTTGTGTTGCCATTATATGAGAAAGACAGTACATGGGAAGAGATTACAGAGCCTGGGGACTTGATGTAGAGAGAGAAGAGGAGAGGATCAAGGAATGAAGCCTGGAGGGCACATGTTAACATGTTAACAGTTTCTGAGGTCTCGACACTGCAGCCCCTCCATGCACCCTGGAACGAGCAACAGTCAAGGTGGGAAGAAAACCAGTTGAGAGCTGTTCCATGAATCCCCAAGGTTTTCAGGGAATACAGCAGGAGTTGGTGGCTAACCATTTGAAATGCTGCAGATAGACTGAGGCGGAAAAGAACTGAGAAGAGAGAAACTGTCTTTGGCGGGTAACTCCTCATTGACTGTAACGAGGGCCATCTCCGTTGAATGGCCAGCAGTGAAGCTCGACTGGTGAGGGTTGAGAAGGCTGTGCCGTGATAAGAAAGGGAGTGAATTAGTTGAAAACAACACGCTCAAAGATTCTGCAGAGAAAGGGCAAGAAGAAAGCAGATGGTAGTTCTGCATGACAGAGGGCTTAAGGATGGGATTATATGGCAATTATTTAAATTACAATGATTTAGCAGACAGTGTTATCCAGTGGAATGTACTGAAGTGGAGAACATCAGCGTAACTCTGTGGAATACAAACATGTGATACAAAAAACAAGGCAGAGGCACATTAATAATCTCTGAGCATAATATTAGCCTAGGAACCGACAATCTGTACTGTACCCTAAGAAAGTACCACAAGAAAAAAAGCTAAAAACTTCACGCACCAGAACCTATAACAATATTCAGAGAAAAAATTTTATAATGAAGGTAAACCTTCTATCTGTCTTAACATACAAGTTTCTAGTCTGCGTCATACGATGGGCAGATGCTCTGCTGTTCTGATTGTACTGGGGAGATCTTTCCTCAAATGTGGTGCAGGAACCAGACTGGAGAGTGTGTGGAAAGTTATGATCATTTCAACATACAGGCTAAAGAACAGCACAAAGAAACACAGCTGCATTGGTCGGGAATCGAACCCGGGCCTCCCGCGTGGCAGGCGAGAATTCTACCACTGAACCACCAATGCTTGTATATTGCAGCTGCCACAGTGGGTCACACCCTTCTGCAGATGGTTACCTCTGAAAGGACAGGGATGAATTAATGAAAGTAGACAACATTACTTTGCATACCAGTTGGCGTGTAAGGTCAGATGATATTTTGAGCATGTAACAGAACTTTCCCTATAGCAGCTTAATAGACCAGTTCCAAGATTTAGAATATGATGCAAGCTAATTAAGGTAGCCATTGGAGGGATATGAGAGTGAAATGGCTGAGTCTGCGGTGCTTGCAGATATGGAAGGCAGTAGATTTCTGGATGAGCTACAGAGGTCTGATTCCAGATGCAGAGAGGCCAGCAAGGAACGAGTTGCAGTAGTCAAGGATGGTCATGATGAATGCTTGGACTATGAGCTTGGTTAAGTAGGTGGTATGAAATGGGCAGATTATCCAAATGTTGTGGAGGACGAAACTGCATGCTTGACATACTGCCATGATTTCCAATGACAGGGTAGTTTGTCATGAAATACTGATCTGAGATTCCTGGCGGATTACAAAGGTGGCACTGGTGCCATCTAGGGTGAAGGTAGGTCCACCTGGGGAAAGCACTGAGCCTGGATGTAGGGAATTTGAGTTTTATCCAATTAGAGCTTAAGTTGCTGATTTTACATCCAACTTCATGTGTCTTTTAGGAAATCTGAGATGTGTGCTTAGAACAATGTATAGGGGGGTAGAGTTTTGTGTTGCCATTATATGAGAAAGACAGTACATGGGAAGAGATTACAGAGCCTGGGGACTTGATGTAGAGAGAGAAGAGGAGAGGATCAAGGAATGAAGCCTGGAGGGCACATGTTAACATGTTAACAGTTTCTGAGGTCTCGACACTGCAGCCCCTCCATGCACCCTGGAACGAGCAACAGTCAAGGTGGGAAGAAAACCAGTTGAGAGCTGTTCCATGAATCCCCAAGGTTTTCAGGGAATACAGCAGGAGTTGGTGGCTAACCATTTGAAATGCTGCAGATAGACTGAGGCGGAAAAGAACTGAGAAGAGAGAAACTGTCTTTGGCGGGTAACTCCTCATTGACTGTAACGAGGGCCATCTCCGTTGAATGGCCAGCAGTGAAGCTCGACTGGTGAGGGTTGAGAAGGCTGTGCCGTGATAGAAAGGGAGTGAATTAGTTGAAAACAACACGCTCAAAGATTCTGCAGAGAAAGGGCAAGAAGAAAGCAGATGGTAGTTCTGCATGACAGAGGTCTTAAGGATGGGATTATATGGCAATTATTTAAATTACAATGATTTAGCAGACAGTGTTATCCAGTGGAATGTACTGAAGTGGAGAACATCAGCGTAACTCTGTGGAATACAAACATGTGATACAAAAAACAAGGCAGAGGCACATTAATAATCTCTGAGCATAATATTAGCCTAGGAACCGACAATCTGTACTGTACCCTAAGAAAGTACCACAAGAAAAAAAGCTAAAAACTTCACGCACCAGAACCTATAACAATATTCAGAGAAAAAATTTAATAATGAAGGTAAACCTTCTATCTGTCTTAACATACAAGTTTCTAGTCTGCGTCATACGATGGGCAGATGCTCTGCTGTTCTGATTGTACTGGGGAGATCTTTCCTCAAATGTGGTGCAGGAACCAGACTGGAGAGTGTGTGGCAAGTTATGATCATTTCAACATACAGGCTAAAGAACAGCACAAAGAAACACAGCTGCATTGGCCGGGAATCGAACCCGGGCCTCCCGCGTGGCAGGCGAGAATTCTACCACTGAACCACCAAAGCTTGTATATTACAGCTGCCACAGTGGGTCACACCCTTCTGCAGATGGTTACCTCTGAAAGGACAGGGATGGATTAATGAAATTAGACAACATTACTTTGCATACCAGTTGGCGTGTAAGGTCAGATGATATTTTGAGCATGTAACAGAACTTTCCCTATAGCAGCTTAATAGACCAGTTCCAAGATTTAGAATATGATGCAAGCTAATTAAGGTAGCCATTGGAGGGATATGAGAGTGAAATGGCTGAGTCTGCTGTGCTTGCAGATATGGAAGGCAGTAGATTTCTGGATGAGCTACAGAGGTCTGATTCCAGATGCAGAGAGGCCAGCAAGGAACGAGTTGCAGTAGTCAAGGACGGTCATGATGAATGCTTGGACTATGAGCTTGGTTAAGTAGGTGGTATGAAATGGGCAGATTATCCAAATGTTGTGGAGGAAGAAACTGCATGCTTGACATACTGCCATGATTTCCAACGACAGGGTAGTTTGTCATGAAATACTGATCTGAGATTCCTGGCGGATTACAAAGGTGGCACTGGTGCCATCTAGGGTGAAGGTAGGTCCACCTGGGGAAAGCACTGAGCCTGGATGTAGGGAATTTGAGTTTTATCCAATTAGAGCTTAAGTTGCTGATTTTACATCCAACTTCATGTGTCTTTTAGGAAATCTGAGATGTGTGCTTAGAACAATGTATAGGGGGGTAGAGTTTTGTGTTGCCATTATATGAGAAAGACAGTACATGGGAAGAGATTACAGAGCCTGGGGACTTGATGTAGAGAGAGAAGAGGAGAGGATCAAGGAATGAAGCCTGGAGGGCACATGTTAACATGTTAACAGTTTCTGAGGTCTCGACACTGCAGCCCCTCCATGCACCCTGGAACGAGCAACAGTCAAGGTGGGAAGAAAACCAGTTGAGAGCTGTTCCATGAATCCCCAAGGTTTTCAGGGAATACAGCAGGAGTTGGTGGCTAACCATTTGAAATGCTGCAGATAGACTGAGGCGGAAAAGAACTGAGAAGAGAGAAACTGTCTTTGGCGGGTAACTCCTCATTGACTGTAACGAGGACCATCTCCGTTGAATGGCCAGCAGTGAAGCTCGACTGGTGAGGGTTGAGAACGCTGTGCCGTGATAGAAAGGGAGTGAATTAGTTGAAAACAACACGCTCAAAGATTCTGCAGAGAAAGGGCAAGAAGAAAGCAGATGGTAGTTCTGCATGACAGAGGGCTTAAGGATGGGATTATATGGCAATTATTTAAATTACAATGATTTAGCAGACAGTGTTATCCAGTGGAATGTACTGAAGTGGAGAACATCAGCGTACCTCTGTGGAATACAAACATGTGATATAAAAAACAAGGCAGAGGCACATTAATAATCTCTGAGCATAATATTAGCCTAGGAACCGACAATCTGTACTGTACCCTAAGAAAGTACCACAAGAAAAAAAGCTAAAAACTTCACGCACCAGAACCTATAACAATATTCAGAGAAAAAATTTAATAATGAAGGTAAACCTTCTATCTGTCTTAACATACAAGTTTCTAGTCTGCGTCATACGATGGGCAGATGCTCTGCTGTTCTGATTGTACTGGGGAGATCTTTCCTCAAATGTGGTGCAGGAACCAGACTGGAGAGTGTGTGGAAAGTTATGATCATTTCAACATACAGGCTAAAGAACAGCACAAAGAAACACAGCTGCATTGGCCGGGAATCGAACCCGGGCCTCCCGCGTGGCAGGCGAGAATTCTACCACTGAACCACCAATGCTTGTATATTGCAGCTGCCACAGTGGGTCACACCCTTCTGCAGATGGTTACCTCTGAAAGGACAGGGATGAATTAATGAAATTAGACAACATTACTTTGCATACCAGTTGGCGTGTAAGGTCAGATGATATTTTGAGCATGTAACAGAACTTTCCCTATAGCAGCTTAATAGACCAGTTCCAAGATTTAGAATATGATGCAAGCTAATTAAGGTAGCCATTGGAGGGATATGAGAGTGAAATGGCTGAGTCTGCTGTGCTTGCAGATATGGAAGGCAGTAGATTTCTGGATGAGCTACAGAGGTCTGATTCCAGATGCAGAGAGGCCAGCAAGGAACGAGTTGCAGTAGTCAAGGACGGTCATGATGAATGCTTGGACTATGAGCTTGGTTAAGTAGGTGGTATGAAATGGGCAGATTATCCAAATGTTGTGGAGGAAGAAACTGCATGCTTGACATACTGCCATGATTTCCAACGACAGGGTAGTTTGTCATGAAATACTGATCTGAGATTCCTGGCGGATTACAAAGGTGGCACTGGTGCCATCTAGGGTGAAGGTAGGTCCACCTGGGGAAAGCACTGAGCCTGGATGTAGGGAGTTTGAGTTTTATCCAATTAGAGCTTAAGTTGCTGATTTTACATCCAACTTCATGTGTCTTTTAGGAAATCTGAGATGTGTGCTTAGAACAATGTATAGGGGGGTAGAGTTTTGTGTTGCCATTATATGAGTAAGACAGTACATGGGAAGAGATTACAGAGCCTGGGGACTTGATGTAGAGAGAGAAGAGGAGAGGATCAAGGAATGAAGCCTGGAGGGCACATGTTAACATGTTAACAGTTTCTGAGGTCTCGACACTGCAGCCCCTCCATGCACCCTGGAACGAGCAACAGTCAAGGTGGGAAGAAAACCAGTTGAGTGCTGTTCCATGAATCCCCAAGGTTTTCAGGGAATACAGCAGGAGTTGGTGGCTAACCATTTGAAATGCTGCAGATAGACTGAGGCGGAAAAGAACTGAGAAGAGAGAAACTGTCTTTGGCGGGTAACTCCTCATTGACTGTAACGAGGGCCATCTCCGTTGAATGGCCAGCAGTGAAGCTCGACTGGTGAGGGTTGAGAAGGCTGTGCCGTGATAGAAAGGGAGTGAATTAGTTGAAAACAACACGCTCAAAGATTCTGCAGAGAAAGGGCAAGAAGAAAGCAGATGGTAGTTCTGCATGACAGAGGGCTTAAGGATGGGATTATATGGCAATTATTTAAATTACAATGATTTAGCAGACAGTGTTATCCAGTGGAATGTACTGAAGTGGAGAACATCAGCGTAACTCTGTGGAATACAAACATGTGATACAAAAAACAAGGCAGAGGCACATTAATAATCTCTGAGCATAATATTAGCCTAGGAACCGACAATCTGTACTGTACCCTAAGAAAGTACCACAAGAAAAAAAGCTAAAAACTTCACGCACCAGAACCTATAACAATATTCAGAGAAAAAATTTAATAATGAAGGTAAACCTTCTATCTGTCTTAACATACAAGTTTCTAGTCTGCGTCATACGATGGGCAGATGCTCTGCTGTTCTGATTGTACTGGGGAGATCTTTCCTCAAATGTGGTGCAGGAACCAGACTGGAGAGTGTGTGGAAAGTTATGATCATTTCAACATACAGGCTAAAGAACAGCACAAAGAAACACAGCTGCATTGGCCGGGAATCGAACCCGGGCCTCCCGCGTGGCAGGCGAGAATTCTACCACTGAACCACCAATGCTTGTATATTGCAGCTGCCACAGTGGGTCACACCCTTCTGCAGATGGTTACCTCTGAAAGGACAGGGATGAATTAATGAAATTAGACAACATTACTTTGCATACCAGTTGGCGTGTAAGGTCAGATGATATTTTGAGCATGTAACAGAACTTTCCCTATAGCAGCTTAATAGACCAGTTCCAAGATTTAGAATATGATGCAAGCTAATTAAGGTAGCCATTGGAGGGATATGAGAGTGAAATGGCTGAGTCTGCGGTGCTTGCAGATATGGAAGGCAGTAGATTTCTGGATGAGCTACAGAGGTCTGATTCGAGATGCAGAGAGGCCAGCAAGGAACGAGTTGCAGTAGTCAAGGACGGTCATGATGAATGCTTGGACTATGAGCTTGGTTAAGTAGGTGGTATGAAATGGGCAGATTATCCAAATGTTGTGGAGGAAGAAACTGCATGCTTGACATACTGCCATGATTTCCAACGACAGGGTAGTTTGTCATGAAATACTGATCTGAGATTCCTGGCGGATTACAAAGGTGGCACTGGTGCCATCTAGGGTGAAGGTAGGTCCACCTGGGGAAAGCACTGAGCCTGGATGTAGGGAATTTGAGTTTTATCCAATTAGAGCTTAAGTTGCTGATTTTACATCCAACTTCATGTGTCTTTTAGGAAATCTGAGATGTGTGCTTAGAACAATGTATAGGGGGGTAGAGTTTTGTGTTGCCATTATATGAGTAAGACAGTACATGGGAAGAGATTACAGAGCCTGGGGACTTGATGTAGAGAGAGAAGAGGAGAGGATCAAGGAATGAAGCCTGGAGGGCACATGTTAACATGTTAACAGTTTCTGAGGTCTCGACACTGCAGCCCCTCCATGCACCCTGGAACGAGCAACAGTCAAGGTGGGAAGAAAACCAGTTGAGAGCTGTTCCATGAATCCCCAAGGTTTTCAGGGAATACAGAAGGAGTTGGTGGCTAACCATTTGAAATGCTGCAGATAGACTGAGGCGGAAAAGAACTGAGAAGAGAGAAACTGTCTTTGGCGGGTAACTCCTCATTGACTGTAACGAGGGCCATCTCCGTTGAATGGCCAGCAGTGAAGCTCGACTGGTGAGGGTTGAGAAGGCTGTGCCGTGATAGAAAGGGAGTGAATTAGTTGAAAACAACACGCTCAAAGATTCTGCAGAGAAAGGGCAAGAAGAAAGCAGATGGTAGTTCTGCATGACAGAGGGCTTAAGGATGGGATTATATGGCAATTATTTAAATTACAATGATTTAGCAGACAGTGTTATCCAGTGGAATGTACTGAAGTGGAGAACATCAGCGTAACTCTGTGGAATACAAACATGTGATACAAAAAACAAGGCAGAGTCACATTAATAATCTCTGAGCATAATATTAGCCTAGGAACCGACAATCTGTACTGTACCCTAAGAAAGTACCACAAGAAAAAAAGCTAAAAACTTCACGCACCAGAACCTATAACAATATTCAGAGAAAAAATTTAATAATGAAGGTAAACCTTCTATCTGTCTTAACATACAAGTTTCTAGTCTGCGTCATACGATGGGCAGATGCTCTGCTGTTCTGATTGTAGTGGGGAGATCTTTCCTCAAATGTGGTGCAGGAACCAGACTGGAGAGTGTGTGGAAAGTTATGATCATTTCAACATACAGGCTAAAGAACAGCACAAAGAAACACAGCTGCATTGGCCGGGAATCGAACCCGGGCCTCCCGCGTGGCAGGCGAGAATTCTACCACTGAACCACCAATGCTTGTATATTGCAGCTGCCACAGTGGGTCACACCCTTCTGCAGATGGTTACCTCTGAAAGGACAGGGATGAATTAATGAAATTAGACAACATTACTTTGCATACCAGTTGGCGTGTAAGGTCAGATGATATTTTGAGCATGTAACAGAACTTTCCCTATAGCAGCTTAATAGACCAGTTCCAAGATTTAGAATATGATGCAAGCTAATTAAGGTAGCCATTGGAGGGATATGAGAGTGAAATGGATGAGTCTGCGGTGCTTGCAGATATGGAAGGCAGTAGATTTCTGGATGAGCTACAGAGGTCTGATTCGAGATGCAGAGAGGCCAGCAAGGAACGAGTTGCAGTAGTCAAGGACGGTCATGATGAATGCTTGGACTATGAGCTTGGTTAAGTAGGTGGTATGAAATGGGCAGATTATCCAAATGTTGTGGAGGAAGAAACTGCATGCTTGACATACTGCCATGATTTCCAACGACAGGGTAGTTTGTCATGAAATACTGATCTGAGATTCCTGGCGGATTACAAAGGTGGCACTGGTGCCATCTAGGGTGAAGGTAGGTCCACCTGGGGAAAGCACTGAGCCTGGATGTAGGGAATTTGAGTTTTATCCAATTAGAGCTTAAGTTGCTGATTTTACATCCAACTTCATGTGTCTTTTAGGAAATCTGAGATGTGTGCTTAGAACAATGTATAGGGGGGTAGAGTTTTGTGTTGCCATTATATGAGAAAGACAGTACATGGGAAGAGATTACAGAGCCTGGGGACTTGATGTAGAGAGAGAAGAGGAGAGGATCAAGGAATGAAGCCTGGAGGGCACATGTTAACATGTTAACAGTTTCTGAGGTCTCGACACTGCAGCCCCTCCATGCACCCTGGAACGAGCAACAGTCAAGGTGGGAAGAAAACCAGTTGAGAGCTGTTCCATGAATCCCCAAGGTTTTCAGGGAATACAGCAGGAGTTGGTGGCTAACCATTTGAAATGCTGCAGATAGACTGAGGCGGAAAAGAACTGAGAAGAGAGAAACTGTCTTTGGCGGGTAACTCCTCATTGACTGTAACGAGGGCCATCTCCGTTGAATGGCCAGCAGTGAAGCTCGACTGGTGAGGGTTGAGAAGGCTGTGCCGTGATAAGAAAGGGAGTGAATTAGTTGAAAACAACACGCTCAAAGATTCTGCAGAGAAAGGGCAAGAAGAAAGCAGATGGTAGTTCTGCATGACAGAGGGCTTAAGGATGGGATTATATGGCAATTATTTAAATTACAATGATTTAGCAGACAGTGTTATCCAGTGGAATGTACTGAAGTGGAGAACATCAGCGTAACTCTGTGGAATACAAACATGTGATACAAAAAACAAGGCAGAGTCACATTAATAATCTCTGAGCATAATATTAGCCTAGGAACCGACAATCTGTACTGTACCCTAAGAAAGTACCACAAGAAAAAAAGCTAAAAACTTCACGCACCAGAACCTATAACAATATTCAGAGAAAAAATTTAATAATGAAGGTAAACCTTCTATCTGTCTTAACATACAAGTTTCTAGTCTGCGTCATACGATGGGCAGATGCTCTGCTGTTCTGATTGTAGTGGGTAGATCTTTCCTCAAATGTGGTGCAGGAACCAGACTGGAGAGTGTGTGGAAAGTTATGATCATTTCAACATACAGGCTAAAGAACAGCACAAAGAAACACAGCTGCATTGGCCGGGAATCGAACCCGGGCCTCCCGCGTGGCAGGCGAGAATTCTACCACTGAACCACCAATGCTTGTATATTGCAGCTGCCACAGTGGGTCACACCCTTCTGCAGATGGTTACCTCTGAAAGGACAGGGATGAATTAATGAAATTAGACAACATTACTTTGCATACCAGTTGGCGTGTAAGGTCAGATGATATTTTGAGCATGTAACAGAACTTTCCCTATAGCAGCTTAATAGACCAGTTCCAAGATTTAGAATATGATGCAAGCTAATTAAGGTAGCCATTGGAGGGATATGAGAGTGAAATGGCTGAGTCTGCGGTGCTTGCAGATATGGAAGGCAGTAGATTTCTGGATGAGCTACAGAGGTCTGATTCGAGATGCAGAGAGGCCAGCAAGGAACGAGTTGCAGTAGTCAAGGACGGTCATGATGAATGCTTGGACTATGAGCTTGGTTAAGTAGGTGGTATGAAATGGGCAGATTATACAAATGTTGTGGAGGAAGAAACTGCATGCTTGACATACTGCCATGATTTCCAACGACAGGGTAGTTTGTCATGAAATACTGATCTGAGATTCCTGGCGGATTACAAAGGTGGCACTGGTGCCATCTAGGGTGAAGGTAGGTCCACCTGGGGAAAGCACTGAGCCTGGATGTAGGGAATTTGAGTTTTATCCAATTAGAGCTTAAGTTGCTGATTTTACATCCAACTTCATGTGTCTTTTAGGAAATCTGAGATGTGTGCTTAGAACAATGTATAGGGGGGTAGAGTTTTGTGTTGCCATTATATGAGAAAGACAGTACATGGGAAGAGATTACAGAGCCTGGGGACTTGATGTAGAGAGAGAAGAGGAGAGGATCAAGGAATGAAGCCTGGAGGGCACATGTTAACATGTTAACAGTTTCTGAGGTCTCGACACTGCAGCCCCTCCATGCACCCTGGAACGAGCAACAGTCAAGGTGGGAAGAAAACCAGTTGAGAGCTGTTCCATGAATCCCCAAGGTTTTCAGGGAATACAGCAGGAGTTGGTGGCTAACCATTTGAAATGCTGCAGATAGACTGAGGCGGAAAAGAACTGAGAAGAGAGAAACTGTCTTTGGCGGGTAACTCCTCATTGACTGTAACGAGGGCCATCTCCGTTGAATGGCCAGCAGTGAAGCTCGACTGGTGAGGGTTGAGAAGGCTGTGCCGTGATAAGAAAGGGAGTGAATTAGTTGAAAACAACACGCTCAAAGATTCTGCAGAGAAAGGGCAAGAAGAAAGCAGATGGTAGTTCTGCATGACAGAGGGCTTAAGGATGGGATTATATGGCAATTATTTAAATTACAATGATTTAGCAGACAGTGCTATCCAGTGGAATGTACTGAAGTGGAGAACATCAGCGTAACTCTGTGGAATACAAACATGTGATACAAAAAACAAGGCAGAGGCACATTAATAATCTCTGAGCATAATATTAGCCTAGGAACCGACAATCTGTACTGTACCCTAAGAAAGTACCACAAGAAAAAAAGCTAAAAACTTCACGCACCAGAACCTATAACAATATTCAGAGAAAAAATTTAATAATGAAGGTAAACCTTCTATCTGTCTTAACATACAAGTTTCTAGTCTGCGTCATACGATGGGCAGATGCTCTGCTGTTCTGATTGTAGTGGGGAGATCTTTCCTCAAATGTGGTGCAGGAACCAGACTGGAGAGTGTGTGGAAAGTTATGATCATTTCAACATACAGGCTAAAGAACAGCACAAAGAAACACAGCCTGCATTGGCCGGGAATCGAACCCGGGCCTCCCGCGTGGCAGGCGAGAATTCTACCACTGAACCACCAATGTTTGTATATTGCAGCTGCCACAGTGGGTCACACCCTTCTGCAGATGGTTACCTCTGAAAGGACAGGGATGAATTAATGAAATTAGACAACATTACTTTGCATACCAGTTGGCGTGTAAGGTCAGATGATATTTTGAGCATGTAACAGAACTTTCCCTATAGCAGCTTAATAGACTAGTTCCAAGATTTAGAATATGATGCAAGCTAATTAAGGTAGCCATTGGAGGGATATGAGAGTGAAATGGCTGAGTCTGCGGTGCTTGCAGATATGGAAGGCAGTAGATTTCTGGATGAGCTACAGAGGTCTGATTCGAGATGCAGAGAGGCCAGCAAGGAACGAGTTGCAGTAGTCAAGGACGGTCATGATGAATGCTTGGACTATGAGCTTGGTTAAGTAGGTGGTATGAAATGGGCAGATTATCCAAATGTTGTGGAGGAAGAAACTGCATGCTTGACATACTGCCATGATTTCCAACGACAGGGTAGTTTGTCATGAAATACTGATCTGAGATTCCTGGCGGATTACAAAGGTGGCACTGGTGCCATCTAGGGTGAAGGTAGGTCCACCTGGGGAAAGCACTGAGCCTGGATGTAGGGAATTTGAGTTTTATCCAATTAGAGCTTAAGTTGCTGATTTTACATCCAACTTCATGTGTCTTTTAGGAAATCTGAGATGTGTGCTTAGAACAATGTATAGGGGGGTAGAGTTTTGTGTTGCCATTATATGAGAAAGACAGTACATGGGAAGAGATTACAGAGCCTGGGGACTTGATGTAGAGAGAGAAGAGGAGAGGATCAAGGAATGAAGCCTGGAGGGCACATGTTAACATGTTAACAGTTTCTGAGGTCTCGACACTGCAGCCCCTCCATGCACCCTGGAACGAGCAACAGTCCAGGTGGGAAGAAAACCAGTTGAGAGCTGTTCCATGAATCCCCAAGGTTTTCAGGGAATACAGCAGGAGTTGGTGGCTAACCATTTGAAATGCTGCAGATAGACTGAGGCGGAAAAGAACTGAGAAGAGAGAAACTGTCTTTGGCGGGTAACTCCTCATTGACTGTAACGAGGACCATCTCCGTTGAATGGCCAGCAGTGAAGCTCGACTGGTGAGGGTTGAGAAGGCTGTGCCGTGATAGAAAGGGAGTGAATTAGTTGAAAACAACACGCTCAAAGATTCTGCAGAGAAAGGGCAAGAAGAAAGCAGATGGTAGTTCTGCATGACAGAGGGCTTAAGGATGGGATTATATGGCAATTATTTAAATTACAATGATTTAGCAGACAGTGTTATCCAGTGGAATGTACTGAAGTGGAGAACATCAGCGTAACTCTGTGGAATACAAACATGTGATATAAAAAACAAGGCAGAGGCACATTAATAATCTCTGAGCATAATATTAGCCTAGGAACCGACAATCTGTACTGTACCCTAAGAAAGTACCACAAGAAAAAAAGCTAAAAACTTCACGCACCAGAACCTATAACAATATTCAGAGAAAAAATTTAATAATGAAGGTAAACCTTCTATCTGTCTTAACATACAAGTTTCTAGTCTGCGTCATACGATGGGCAGATGCTCTGCTGTTCTGATTGTACTGGGGAGATCTTTCCTCAAATGTGGTGCAGGAACCAGACTGGAGAGTGTGTGGAAAGTTATGATCATTTCAACATACAGGCTAAAGAACAGCACAAAGAAACACAGCTGCATTGGCCGGGAATCGAACCCGGGCCTCCCGCGTGGCAGGCGAGAATTCTACCACTGAACCACCAATGCTTGTATATTGCAGCTGCCACAGTGGGTCACACCCTTCTGCAGATGGTTACCTCTGAAAGGACAGGGATGAATTAATGAAATTAGACAACATTACTTTGCATACCAGTTGGCGTGTAAGGTCAGATGATATTTTGAGCATGTAACAGAACTTTCCCTATAGCAGCTTAATAGACCAGTTCCAAGATTTAGAATATGATGCAAGCTAATTAAGGTAGCCATTGGAGGGATATGAGAGTGAAATGGCTGAGTCTGCTGTGCTTGCAGATATGGAAGGCAGTAGATTTCTGGATGAGCTACAGAGGTCTGATTCCAGATGCAGAGAGGCCAGCAAGGAACGAGTTGCAGTAGTCAAGGACGGTCATGATGAATGCTTGGACTATGAGCTTGGTTAAGTAGGTGGTATGAAATGGGCAGATTATCCAAATGTTGTGGAGGAAGAAACTGCATGCTTGACATACTGCCATGATTTCCAACGACAGGGTAGTTTGTCATGAAATACTGATCTGAGATTCCTGGCGGATTACAAAGGTGGCACTGGTGCCATCTAGGGTGAAGGTAGGTCCACCTGGGGAAAGCACTGAGCCTGGATGTAGGGAATTTGAGTTTTATCCAATTAGAGCTTAAGTTGCTGATTTTACATCCAACTTCATGTGTCTTTTAGGAAATCTGAGATGTGTGCTTAGAACAATGTATAGGGGGGTAGAGTTTTGTGTTGCCATTATATGAGAAAGACAGTACATGGGAAGAGATTACAGAGCCTGGGGACTTGATGTAGAGAGAGAAGAGGAGAGGATCAAGGAATGAAGCCTGGAGGGCACATGTTAACATGTTAACAGTTTCTGAGGTCTCGACACTGCAGCCCCTCCATGCACCCTGGAACGAGCAACAGTCCAGGTGGGAAGAAAACCAGTTGAGAGCTGTTCCATGAATCCCCAAGGTTTTCAGGGAATACAGCAGGAGTTGGTGGCTAACCATTTGAAATGCTGCAGATAGACTGAGGCGGAAAAGAACTGAGAAGAGAGAAACTGTCTTTGGCGGGTAACTCCTCATTGACTGTAACGAGGACCATCTCCGTTGAATGGCCAGCAGTGAAGCTCGACTGGTGAGGGTTGAGAAGGCTGTGCCGTGATAGAAAGGGAGTGAATTAGTTGAAAACAACACGCTCAAAGATTCTGCAGAGAAAGGGCAAGAAGAAAGCAGATGGTAGTTCTGCATGACAGAGGGCTTAAGGATGGGATTATATGGCAATTATTTAAATTACAATGATTTAGCAGACAGTGTTATCCAGTGGAATGTACTGAAGTGGAGAACATCAGCGTAACTCTGTGGAATACAAACATGTGATATAAAAAACAAGGCAGAGGCACATTAATAATCTCTGAGCATAATATTAGCCTAGGAACCGACAATCTGTACTGTACCCTAAGAAAGTACCACAAGAAAAAAAGCTAAAAACTTCACGCACCAGAACCTATAACAATATTCAGAGAAAAAATTTAATAATGAAGGTAAACCTTCTATCTGTCTTAACATACAAGTTTCTAGTCTGCGTCATACGATGGGCAGATGCTCTGCTGTTCTGATTGTACTGGGGAGATCTTTCCTCAAATGTGGTGCAGGAACCAGACTGGAGAGTGTGTGGAAAGTTATGATCATTTCAACATACAGGCTAAAGAACAGCACAAAGAAACACAGCTGCATTGGCCGGGAATCGAACCCGGGCCTCCCGCGTGGCAGGCGAGAATTCTACCACTGAACCACCAATGCTTGTATATTGCAGCTGCCACAGTGGGTCACACCCTTCTGCAGATGGTTACCTCTGAAAGGACAGGGATGAATTAATGAAATTAGACAACATTACTTTGCATACCAGTTGGCGTGTAAGGTCAGATGATATTTTGAGCATGTAACAGAACTTTCCCTATAGCAGCTTAATAGACCAGTTCCAAGATTTAGAATATGATGCAAGCTAATTAAGGTAGCCATTGGAGGGATATGAGAGTGAAATGGCTGAGTCTGCTGTGCTTGCAGATATGGAAGGCAGTAGATTTCTGGATGAGCTACAGAGGTCTGATTCCAGATGCAGAGAGGCCAGCAAGGAACGAGTTGCAGTAGTCAAGGACGGTCATGATGAATGCTTGGACTATGAGCTTGGTTAAGTAGGTGGTATGAAATGGGCAGATTATCCAAATGTTGTGGAGGAAGAAACTGCATGCTTGACATACTGCCATGATTTCCAACGACAGGGTAGTTTGTCATGAAATACTGATCTGAGATTCCTGGCGGATTACAAAGGTGGCACTGGTGCCATCTAGGGTGAAGGTAGGTCCACCTGGGGAAAGCACTGAGCCTGGATGTAGGGAGTTTGAGTTTTATCCAATTAGAGCTTAAGTTGCTGATTTTACATCCAACTTCATGTGTCTTTTAGGAAATCTGAGATGTGTGCTTAGAACAATGTATAGGGGGGTAGAGTTTTGTGTTGCCATTATATGAGTAAGACAGTACATGGGAAGAGATTACAGAGCCTGGGGACTTGATGTAGAGAGAGAAGAGGAGAGGATCAAGGAATGAAGCCTGGAGGGCACATGTTAACATGTTAACAGTTTCTGAGGTCTCGACACTGCAGCCCCTCCATGCACCCTGGAACGAGCAACAGTCAAGGTGGGAAGAAAACCAGTTGAGTGCTGTTCCATGAATCCCCAAGGTTTTCAGGGAATACAGCAGGAGTTGGTGGCTAACCATTTGAAATGCTGCAGATAGACTGAGGCGGAAAAGAACTGAGAAGAGAGAAACTGTCTTTGGCGGGTAACTCCTCATTGACTGTAACGAGGGCCATCTCCGTTGAATGGCCAGCAGTGAAGCTCGACTGGTGAGGGTTGAGAAGGCTGTGCCGTGATAGAAAGGGAGTGAATTAGTTGAAAACAACACGCTCAAAGATTCTGCAGAGAAAGGGCAAGAAGAAAGCAGATGGTAGTTCTGCATGACAGAGGGCTTAAGGATGGGATTATATGGCAATTATTTAAATTACAATGATTTAGCAGACAGTGTTATCCAGTGGAATGTACTGAAGTGGAGAACATCAGCGTAACTCTGTGGAATACAAACATGTGATACAAAAAACAAGGCAGAGGCACATTAATAATCTCTGAGCATAATATTAGCCTTGGAACCGACAATCTGTACTGTACCCTAAGAAAGTACCACAAGAAAAAACGCTAAAAAATTCACGCACCAGAACCTATAACAATATTCAGAGAAAAAATTTAATAATGAAGGTAAACCTTCTATCTGTCTTAACATACAAGTTTCTAGTCTGCGTCATACGATGGGCAGATGCTCTGCTGTTCTGATTGTAGTGGGGAGATCTTTCCTCAAATGTGGTGCAGGAACCAGACTGGAGAGTGTGTGGCAAGTTATGATCATTTCAACATACAGGCTAAAGAACAGCACAAAGAAACACAGCTGCATTGGCCGGGAATCGAACCCGGGCCTCCCGCGTGGCAGGCGAGAATTCTACCACTGAACCACCAATGCTTGTATATTGCAGCTGCCACAGTGGGTCACACCCTTCTGCAGATGGTTACCTCTGAAAGGACAGGGATGAATTAATGAAATTAGACAACATTACTTTGCATACCAGTTGGCGTGTAAGGTCAGATGATATTTTGAGCATGTAACAGAACTTTCCCTATAGCAGCTTAATAGACCAGTTCCAAGATTTAGAATATGATGCAAGCTAATTAAGGTAGCCATTGGAGGGATATGAGAGTGAAATGGCTGAGTCTGCTGTGCTTGCAGATATGGAAGGCAGTAGATTTCTGGATGAGCTACAGAGGTCTGATTCCAGATGCAGAGAGGCCAGCAAGGAACGAGTTGCAGTAGTCAAGGACGGTCATGATGAATGCTTGGACTATGAGCTTGGTTAAGTAGGTGGTATGAAATGGGCAGATTATCCAAATGTTGTGGAGGAAGAAACTGCATGCTTGACATACTGCCATGATTTCCAACGACAGGGTAGTTTGTCATGAAATACTGATCTGAGATTCCTGGCGGATTACAAAGGTGGCACTGGTGCCATCTAGGGTGAAGGTAGGTCCACCTGGGGAAAGCACTGAGCCTGGATGTAGGGAGTTTGAGTTTTATCCAATTAGAGCTTAAGTTGCTGATTTTACATCCAACTTCATGTGTCTTTTAGGAAATCTGAGATGTGTGCTTAGAACAATGTATAGGGGGGTAGAGTTTTGTGTTGCCATTATATGAGTAAGACAGTACATGGGAAGAGATTACAGAGCCTGGGGACTTGATGTAGAGAGAGAAGAGGAGAGGATCAAGGAATGAAGCCTGGAGGGCACATGTTAACATGTTAACAGTTTCTGAGGTCTCGACACTGCAGCCCCTCCATGCACCCTGGAACGAGCAACAGTCAAGGTGGGAAGAAAACCAGTTGAGTGCTGTTCCATGAATCCCCAAGGTTTTCAGGGAATACAGCAGGAGTTGGTGGCTAACCATTTGAAATGCTGCAGATAGACTGAGGCGGAAAAGAACTGAGAAGAGAGAAACTGTCTTTGGCGGGTAACTCCTCATTGACTGTAACGAGGGCCATCTCCGTTGAATGGCCAGCAGTGAAGCTCGACTGGTGAGGGTTGAGAAGGCTGTGCCGTGATAGAAAGGGAGTGAATTAGTTGAAAACAACACGCTCAAAGATTCTGCAGAGAAAGGGCAAGAAGAAAGCAGATGGTAGTTCTGCATGACAGAGGTCTTAAGGATGGGATTATATGGCAATTATTTAAATTACAATGATTTAGCAGACAGTGTTATCCAGTGGAATGTACTGAAGTGGAGAACATCAGCGTAACTCTGTGGAATACAAACATGTGATACAAAAAACAAGGCAGAGGCACATTAATAATCTCTGAGCATAATATTAGCCTAGGAACCGACAATCTGTACTGTACCCTAAGAAAGTACCACAAGAAAAAAAGCTAAAAACTTCACGCACCAGAACCTATAACAATATTCAGAGAAAAAATTTAATAATGAAGGTAAACCTTCTATCTGTCTTAACATACAAGTTTCTAGTCTGCGTCATACGATGGGCAGATGCTCTGCTGTTCTGATTGTACTGGGGAGATCTTTCCTCAAATGTGGTGCAGGAACCAGACTGGAGAGTGTGTGGCAAGTTATGATCATTTCAACATACAGGCTAAAGAACAGCACAAAGAAACACAGCTGCATTGGCCGGGAATCGAACCCGGGCCTCCCGCGTGGCAGGCGAGAATTCTACCACTGAACCACCAATGCTTGTATATTACAGCTGCCACAGTGGGTCACACCCTTCTGCAGATGGTTACCTCTGAAAGGACAGGGATGGATTAATGAAATTAGACAACATTACTTTGCATACCAGTTGGCGTGTAAGGTCAGATGATATTTTGAGCATGTAAAAGAACTTTCCCTATAGCAGCTTAATAGACCAGTTCCAAGATTTAGAATATGATGCAAGCTAATTAAGGTAGCCATTGGAGGGATATGAGAGTGAAATGGCTGAGTCTGCTGTGCTTGCAGATATGGAAGGCAGTAGATTTCTGGATGAGCTACAGAGGTCTGATTCCAGATGCAGAGAGGCCAGCAAGGAACGAGTTGCAGTAGTCAAGGACGGTCATGATGAATGCTTGGACTATGAGCTTGGTTAAGTAGGTGGTATGAAATGGGCAGATTATCCAAATGTTGTGGAGGAAGAAACTGCATGCTTGACATACTGCCATGATTTCCAACGACAGGGTAGTTTGTCATGAAATACTGATCTGAGATTCCTGGCGGATTACAAAGGTGGCACTGGTGCCATCTAGGGTGAAGGTAGGTCCACCTGGGGAAAGCACTGAGCCTGGATGTAGGGAATTTGAGTTTTATCCAATTAGAGCTTAAGTTGCTGATTTTACATCCAACTTCATGTGTCTTTTAGGAAATCTGAGATGTGTGCTTAGAACAATGTATAGGGGGGTAGAGTTTTGTGTTGCCATTATATGAGAAAGACAGTACATGGGAAGAGATTACAGAGCCTGGGGACTTGATGTAGAGAGAGAAGAGGAGAGGATCAAGGAATGAAGCCTGGAGGGCACATGTTAACATGTTAACAGTTTCTGAGGTCTCGACACTGCAGCCCCTCCATGCACCCTGGAACGAGCAACAGTCAAGGTGGGAAGAAAACCAGTTGAGAGCTGTTCCATGAATCCCCAAGGTTTTCAGGGAATACAGCAGGAGTTGGTGGCTAACCATTTGAAATGCTGCAGATAGACTGAGGCGGAAAAGAACTGAGAAGAGAGAAACTGTCTTTGGCGGGTAACTCCTCATTGACTGTAACGAGGGCCATCTCCGTTGAATGGCCAGCAGTGAAGCTCGACTGGTGAGGGTTGAGAAGGCTGTGCCGTGATAGAAAGGGAGTGAATTAGTTGAAAACAACACGCTCAAAGATTCTGCAGAGAAAGGGCAAGAAGAAAGCAGATGGTAGTTCTGCATGACAGAGGGCTTAAGGATGGGATTATATGGCAATTATTTAAATTACAATGATTTAGCAGACAGTGTTATCCAGTGGAATGTACTGAAGTGGAGAACATCAGCGTAACTCTGTGGAATACAAACATGTGATATAAAAAACAAGGCAGAGGCACATTAATAATCTCTGAGCATAATATTAGCCTAGGAACCGACAATCTGTACTGTACCCTAAGAAAGTACCACAAGAAAAAAAGCTAAAAACTTCACGCACCAGAACCTATAACAATATTCAGAGAAAAAATTTAATAATGAAGGTAAACCTTCTATCTGTCTTAACATACAAGTTTGTAGTCTGCGTCATACGATGGGCAGACGCTCTGCTGTTCTGATTGTACTGGGGAGATCTTTCATCAAATGTGGTGCAGGAACCAGACTGGAGAGTGTGTGGAAAGTTATGATCATTTCAACATACAGGCTAAAGAACAGCACAAAGAAACACAGCTGCATTGGCCGGGAATCGAACCCGGGCCTCCCGCGTGACAGGCGAGAATTCTACCACTGAACCACCAATGCTTGTATATTGCAGCTGCCACAGTGGGTCACACCCTTCTGCAGATGGTTACCTCTGAAAGGACAGGGATGAATTAATGAAAGTAGACAACATTACTTTGCATACCAGTTGGCGTGTAAGGTCAGATGATATTTTGAGCATGTAACAGAACTTTCCCTATAGCAGCTTAATAGACCAGTTCCAAGATTTAGAATATGATGCAAGCTAATTAAGGTAGCCATTGGAGGGATATGAGAGTGAAATGGCTGAGTCTGCGGTGCTTGCAGATATGGAAGGCAGTAGATTTCTGGATGAGCTACAGAGGTCTGATTCCAGATGCAGAGAGGCCAGCAAGGAACGAGTTGCAGTAGTCAAGGACGGTCATGATGAATGCTTGGACTATGAGCTTGGTTAAGTAGGTGGTATGAAATGGGCAGATTATCCAAATGTTGTGGAGGAAGAAACTGCATGCTTGACATACTGCCATGATTTCCAACGACAGGGTAGTTTGTCATGAAATACTGATCTGAGATTCCTGGCGGATTACAAAGGTGGCACTGGTGCCATCTAGGGTGAAGGTAGGTCCACCTGGGGAAAGCACTGAGCCTGGATGTAGGGAATTTGAGTTTTATCCAATTAGAGCTTAAGTTGCTGATTTTACATCCAACTTCATGTGTCTTTTAGGAAATCTGAGATGTGTGCTTAGAACAATGTATAGGGGGGTAGAGTTTTGTGTTGCCATTATATGAGAAAGACAGTACATGGGAAGAGATTACAGAGCCTGGGGACTTGATGTAGAGAGAGAAGAGGAGAGGATCAAGGAATGAAGCCTGGAGGGCACATGTTAACATGTTAACAGTTTCTGAGGTCTCGACACTGCAGCCCCTCCATGCACCCTGGAACGAGCAACAGTCAAGGTGGGAAGAAAACCAGTTGAGAGCTGTTCCATGAATCCCCAAGGTTTTCAGGGAATACAGCAGGAGTTGGTGGCTAACCATTTGAAATGCTGCAGATAGACTGAGGCGGAAAAGAACTGAGAAGAGAGAAACTGTCTTTGGCGGGTAACTCCTCATTGACTGTAACGAGGGCCATCTCCGTTGAATGGCCAGCAGTGAAGCTCGACTGGTGAGGGTTGAGAAGGCTGTGCCGTGATAGAAAGGGAGTGTATTAGTTGAAAACAACACGCTCAAAGATTCTGCAGAGAAAGGGCAAGAAGAAAGCAGATGGTAGTTCTGCATGACAGAGGGCTTAAGGATGGGATTATATGGCAATTATTTAAATTACAATGATTTAGCAGACAGTGTTATCCAGTGGAATGTACTGAAGTGGAGAACATCAGCGTAACTCTGTGGAATACAAACATGTGATACAAAAAACAAGGCAGAGGCACATTAATAATCTCTGAGCATAATATTAGCCTTGGAACCGACAATCTGTACTGTACCCTAAGAAAGTACCACAAGAAAAAACGCTAAAAACTTCACGCACCAGAACCTATAACAATATTCAGAGAAAAAATTTAATAATGAAGGTAAACCTTCTATCTGTCTTAACATACAAGTTTCTAGTCTGCGTCATACGATGGGCAGATGCTCTGCTGTTCTGATTGTAGTGGGGAGATCTTTCCTCAAATGTGGTGCAGGAACCAGACTGGAGAGTGTGTGGCAAGTTATGATCATTTCAACATACAGGCTAAAGAACAGCACAAAGAAACACAGCTGCATTGGCCGGGAATCGAACCCGGGCCTCCCGCGTGGCAGGCGAGAATTCTACCACTGAACCACCAATGCTTGTATATTGCAGCTGCCACAGTGGGTCACACCCTTCTGCAGATGGTTACCTCTGAAAGGACAGGGATGAATTAATGAAATTAGACAACATTACTTTGCATACCAGTTGGCGTGTAAGGTCAGATGATATTTTGAGCATGTAACAGAACTTTCCCTATAGCAGCTTAATAGACCAGTTCCAAGATTTAGAATATGATGCAAGCTAATTAAGGTAGCCATTGGAGGGATATGAGAGTGAAATGGCTGAGTCTGCTGTGCTTGCAGATATGGAAGGCAGTAGATTTCTGGATGAGCTACAGAGGTCTGATTCCAGATGCAGAGAGGCCAGCAAGGAACGAGTTGCAGTAGTCAAGGACGGTCATGATGAATGCTTGGACTATGAGCTTGGTTAAGTAGGTGGTATGAAATGGGCAGATTATCCAAATGTTGTGGAGGAAGAAACTGCATGCTTGACATACTGCCATGATTTCCAACGACAGGGTAGTTTGTCATGAAATACTGATCTGAGATTCCTGGCGGATTACAAAGGTGGCACTGGTGCCATCTAGGGTGAAGGTAGGTCCACCTGGGGAAAGCACTGAGCCTGGATGTAGGGAGTTTGAGTTTTATCCAATTAGAGCTTAAGTTGCTGATTTTACATCCAACTTCATGTGTCTTTTAGGAAATCTGAGATGTGTGCTTAGAACAATGTATAGGGGGGTAGAGTTTTGTGTTGCCATTATATGAGTAAGACAGTACATGGGAAGAGATTACAGAGCCTGGGGACTTGATGTAGAGAGAGAAGAGGAGAGGATCAAGGAATGAAGCCTGGAGGGCACATGTTAACATGTTAACAGTTTCTGAGGTCTCGACACTGCAGCCCCTCCATGCACCCTGGAACGAGCAACAGTCAAGGTGGGAAGAAAACCAGTTGAGTGCTGTTCCATGAATCCCCAAGGTTTTCAGGGAATACAGCAGGAGTTGGTGGCTAACCATTTGAAATGCTGCAGATAGACTGAGGCGGAAAAGAACTGAGAAGAGAGAAACTGTCTTTGGCGGGTAACTCCTCATTGACTGTAACGAGGGCCATCTCCGTTGAATGGCCAGCAGTGAAGCTCGACTGGTGAGGGTTGAGAAGGCTGTGCCGTGATAGAAAGGGAGTGAATTAGTTGAAAACAACACGCTCAAAGATTCTGCAGAGAAAGGGCAAGAAGAAAGCAGATGGTAGTTCTGCATGACAGAGGGCTTAAGGATGGGATTATATGGCAATTATTTAAATTACAATGATTTAGCAGACAGTGTTATCCAGTGGAATGTACTGAAGTGGAGAACATCAGCGTAACTCTGTGGAATACAAACGTGATACAAAAAACAAGGCAGAGGCACATTAATAATCTCTGAGCATAATATTAGCCTAGGAACCGACAATCTGTACTGTACCCTAAGAAAGTACCACAAGAAAAAAAGCTAAAAACTTCACGCACCAGAACCTATAACAATATTCAGAGAAAAAATTTAATAATGAAGGTAAACCTTCTATCTGTCTTAACATACAAGTTTCTAGTCTGCGTCATACGATGGGCAGATGCTCTGCTGTTCTGATTGTACTGGGGAGATCTTTCCTCAAATGTGGTGCAGGAACCAGACTGGAGAGTGTGTGGCAAGTTATGATCATTTCAACATACAGGCTAAAGAACAGCTCAACGAAACACAGCTGCATTGGCCGGGAATCGAACCCGGGCGTCCCGCGTGGCAGGCGAGAATTCTACCACTGAACCACCAATGCTTGTACATTGCAGCTGCCACAGTGGGTCACACCCTTCTGCAAGATGGTTACCTCTGAAAGGACAGGGATGAATTAATGAAATTAGACAACATTACTTTGCATACCAGTTGGCGTGTAAGGTCAGATGATATTTTGAGCATGTAACAGAACTTTCCCTATAGCAGCTTAATAGACCAGTTCCAAGATTTAGAATATGATGCAAGCTAATTAAGGTAGCCATTGGAGGGATATGAGAGTGAAATGGCTGAGTCTGCGGTGCTTGCAGATATGGAAGGCAGTAGATTTCTGGATGAGCTACAGAGGTCTGATTCCAGATGCAGAGAGGCCAGCAAGGAACGAGTTGCAGTAGTCAAGGACGGTCATGATGAATGCTTGGACTATGAGCTTGGTTAAGTAGGTGGTATGAAATGGGCAGATTATCCAAATGTTGTGGAGGAAGAAACTGCATGCTTGACATACTGCCATGATTTCCAACGACAGGGTAGTTTGTCATGAAATACTGATCTGAGATTCCTGGCGGATTACAAAGGTGGCACTGGTGCCATCTAGGGTGAAGGTAGGTCCACCTGGGGAAAGCACTGAGCCTGGATGTAGGGAATTTGAGTTTTATCCAATTAGAGCTTAAGTTGCTGATTTTACATCCAACTTCATGTGTCTTTTAGGAAATCTGAGATGTGTGCTTAGAACAATGTATAGGGGGGTAGAGTTTTGTGTTGCCATTATATGAGTAAGACAGTACATGGGAAGAGATTACAGAGCCTGGGGACTTGATGTAGAGAGAGAAGAGGAGAGGATCAAGGAATGAAGCCTGGAGGGCACGTTAACATGTTAACAGTTTCTGAGGTCTCGACACTGCAGCCCCTCCATGCACCCTGGAACGAGCAACAGTCAAGGTGGGAAGAAAACCAGTTGAGTGCTGTTCCATGAATCCCCAAGGTTTTCAGTGAATACAGCAGGAGTTGGTGGCTAACCATTTGAAATGCTGCAGATAGACTGAGGCGGAAAAGAACTGAGAAGAGAGAAACTGTCTTTGGCGGGTAACTCCTCATTGACTGTAACGAGGGCCATCTCCGTTGAATGGCCAGCAGTGAAGCTCGACTGGTGAGGGTTGAGAAGGCTGTGCCGTGATAGAAAGGGAGTGAATTAGTTGAAAACAACACGCTCAAAGATTCTGCAGAGAAAGGGCAAGAAGAAAGCAGATGGTAGTTCTGCATGACAGAGGGCTTAAGGATGGGATTATATGGCAATTATTTAAATTACAATGATTTAGCAGACAGTGTTATCCAGTGGAATGTACTGAAGTGGAGAACATCAGCGTAACTCTGTGGAATACAAACATGTGATACAAAAAACAAGGCAGAGGCACATTAATAATCTCTGAGCATAATATTAGCCTAGGAACCGACAATCTGTACTGTACCCTAAGAAAGTACCACAAGAAAAAAAGCTTAAAACTTCATGCACCAGAACCTATAACAATATTCAGAGAAAAAATTTAATAATGAAGGTAAACCTTCTATCTGTCTTAACATACAAGTTTCTAGTCTGCGTCATACGATGGGCAGATGCTCTGCTGTTCTGATTGTACTGGGGAGATCTTTCCTCAAATGTGGTGCAGGAACCAGACTGGAGAGTGTGTGGCAAGTTATGATCATTTCAACATACAGGCTAAAGAACAGCACAAAGAAACACAGCTGCATTGGCCGGGAATCGAACCCGGGCCTCCCGCGTGGCAGGCGAGAATTCTACCACTGAACCACCAATGCTTGTATATTGCAGCTGCCACAGTGGGTCACACCCTTCTGCAAGATGGTTACCTCTGAAAGGACAGGGATGAATTAATGAAATTAGACAACATTACTTTGCATACCAGTTGGCGTGTAAGGTCAGATGATATTTTGAGCATGTAACAGAACTTTCCCTATAGCAGCTTAATAGACCAGTTCCAAGATTTAGAATATGATGCAAGCTAATTAAGGTAGCCATTGGAGGGATATGAGAGTGAAATGGCTGAGTCTGCGGTGCTTGCAGATATGGAAGGCAGTAGATTTCTGGATGAGCTACAGAGGTCTGATTCCAGATGCAGAGAGGCCAGCAAGGAACGAGTTGCAGTAGTCAAGGACGGTCATGATGAATGCTTGGACTATGAGCTTGGTTAAGTAGGTGGTATGAAATGGGCAGATTATCCAAATGTTGTGGTGGAAGAAACTGCATGCTTGACATACTGCCATGATTTCCAACGACAGGGTAGTTTGTCATGAAATACTGATCTGAGATTCCTGGTGGATTACAAAGGTGGCACTGGTGCCATCTAGGGTGAAGGTAGGTCCACCTGGGGAAAGCACTGAGCCTGGATGTAGGGAGTTTGAGTTTTATCCAATTAGAGCTTAAGTTGCTGATTTTACATCCAACTTCATGTGTCTTTTAGGAAATCTGAGATGTGTGCTTAGAACAATGTATAGGGGGGTAGAGTTTTGTGTTGCCATTATATGAGTAAGACAGTACATGGGAAGAGATTACAGAGCCTGGGGACTTGATGTAGAGAGAGAAGAGGAGAGGATCAAGGAATGACGCCTGGAGGGCACATGTTAACATGTTAACAGTTTCTGAGGTCTCGACACTGCAGCCCCTCCATGCACCCTGGAACGAGCAACAGTCAAGGTGGGAAGAAAACCAGTTGAGAGCTGTTCCATGAATCCCCAAGGTTTTCAGGGAATACAGCAGGAGTTGGTGGCTAACCATTTGAAATGCTGCAGATAGACTGAGGCGGAAAATAACTGAGAAGAGAGAAACTGTCTTTGGCGGGAAACTCCTCATTGACTGTAACGAGGGCCATCTCCGTTGAATGGCCAGCAGTGAAGCTCGACTGGTGAGGGTTGAGAAGGCTGTGCCGTGATAGAAAGGGAGTGTATTAGTTGAAAACAACACGCTCAAAGATTCTGCAGAGAAAGGGCAAGAAGAAAGCAGATGGTAGTTCTGCATGACAGAGGGCTTAAGGATGGGATTATATGGCAATTATTTAAATTACAATGATTTAGCAGACAGTGTTATCCAGTGGAATGTACTGAAGTGGAGAACATCAGCGTAACTCTGTGGAATACAAACATGTGATACAAAAAACAAGGCACAGGCACATTAATAATCTCTGAGCATAATATTAGCCTTGGAACCGACAATCTGTACTGTACCCTAAGAAAGTACCACAAGAAAAAACGCTAAAAACTTCACGCACCAGAACCTATAACAATATTCAGAGAAAAAATTTAATAATGAAGGTAAACCTTCTATCTGTCTTAACATACAAGTTTCTAGTCTGCGTCATACGATGGGCAGATGCTCTGCTGTTCTGATTGTAGTGGGGAGATCTTTCCTCAAATGTGGTGCAGGAACCAGACTGGAGAGTGTGTGGCAAGTTATGATCATTTCAACATACAGGCTAAAGAACAGCACAAAGAAACACAGCTGCATTGGCCGGGAATCGAACCCGGGCCTCCCGCGTGGCAGGCGAGAATTCTACCACTGAACCACCAATGCTTGTATATTGCAGCTGCCACAGTGGGTCACACCCTTCTGCAGATGGTTACCTCTGAAAGGACAGGGATGAATTAATGAAATTAGACAACATTACTTTGCATACCAGTTGGCGTGTAAGGTCAGATGATATTTTGAGCATGTAACAGAACTTTCCCTATAGCAGCTTAATAGACCAGTTCCAAGATTTAGAATATGATGCAAGCTAATTAAGGTAGCCATTGGAGGGATATGAGAGTGAAATGGCTGAGTCTGCGGTGCTTGCAGATATGGAAGGCAGTAGATTTCTGGATGAGCTACAGAGGTCTGATTCCAGATGCAGAGAGGCCAGCAAGGAACGAGTTGCAGTAGTCAAGGACGGTCATGATGAATGCTTGGACTATGAGCTTGGTTAAGTAGGTGGTATGAAATGGGCAGATTATCCAAATGTTGTGGAGGAAGAAACTGCATGCTTGACATACTGCCATGATTTCCAACGACAGGGTAGTTTGTCATGAAATACTGATCTGAGATTCCTGGCGGATTACAAAGGTGGCACTGGTGCCATCTAGGGTGAAGGTAGGTCCACCTGGGGAAAGCACTGAGCCTGGATGTAGGGAATTTGAGTTTTATCCAATTAGAGCTTAAGTTGCTGATTTTACATCCAACTTCATGTGTCTTTTAGGAAATCTGAGATGTGTGCTTAGAACAATGTATAGGGGGGTAGAGTTTTGTGTTGCCATTATATGAGTAAGACAGTACATGGGAAGAGATTACAGAGCCTGGGGACTTGATGTAGAGAGAGAAGAGGAGAGGATCAAGGAATGACGCCTGGAGGGCACATGTTAACATGTTAACAGTTTCTGAGGTCTCGACACTGCAGCCCCTCCATGCACCCTGGAACGAGCAACAGTCAAGGTGGGAAGAAAACCAGTTGAGAGCTGTTCCATGAATCCCCAAGGTTTTCAGGGAATACAGCAGGAGTTGGTGGCTAACCATTTGAAATGCTGCAGATAGACTGAGGCGGAAAATAACTGAGAAGAGAGAAACTGTCTTTGGCGGGAAACTCCTCATTGACTGTAACGAGGGCCATCTCCGTTGAATGGCCAGCAGTGAAGCTCGACTGGTGAGGGTTGAGAAGGCTGTGCCGTGATAGAAAGGGAGTGTATTAGTTGAAAACAACACGCTCAAAGATTCTGCAGAGAAAGGGCAAGAAGAAAGCAGATGGTAGTTCTGCATGACAGAGGGCTTAAGGATGGGATTATATGGCAATTATTTAAATTACAATGATTTAGCAGACAGTGTTATCCAGTGGAATGTACTGAAGTGGAGAACATCAGCGTAACTCTGTGGAATACAAACATGTGATACAAAAAACAAGGCACAGGCACATTAATAATCTCTGAGCATAATATTAGCCTTGGAACCGACAATCTGTACTGTACCCTAAGAAAGTACCACAAGAAAAAACGCTAAAAACTTCACGCACCAGAACCTATAACAATATTCAGAGAAAAAATTTAATAATGAAGGTAAACCTTCTATCTGTCTTAACATACAAGTTTCTAGTCTGCGTCATACGATGGGCAGATGCTCTGCTGTTCTGATTGTAGTGGGGAGATCTTTCCTCAAATGTGGTGCAGGAACCAGACTGGAGAGTGTGTGGCAAGTTATGATCATTTCAACATACAGGCTAAAGAACAGCACAAAGAAACACAGCTGCATTGGCCGGGAATCGAACCCGGGCCTCCCGCGCGGGAGCCGAGAATTGTTTAGCTAAACGCCCCTAAACCAAAACCCATTCATTCTCAATGGTAGTCCTAAACCACTACCGATGCAATATATTTCTGGCCGCAACGTAGGTTGCGATGGAGCCGTGGCGCTGTTTCGCGCTTTACACAGGATACAATGAGACTGCGAGCAGGCCTCCCGGAGCGCGAGAGAGAGAGAGAGAGGTCGGAGAGAGCGCGAAGCGAAGCACTGAAGTTCCTGAGGAGAATCGTTTTCGTTTTTCACACGTAACGACTTTGAGGAGAATATATACATATATATATATATATATATACTGAGGAGAATTGTTTAGCTAAACAAAAAAATAAAATAAAATAGCCACTTCATTCATTCGTCGATCTATCAACATTGAGGTAAGTCATCCGTAACGTTCACTGACAGTCACATTTGTGACAACTCAGTTATGGCTTGGTGCCAAATGGGGAAGATACAGTGTCGCATATGCAAGCTATGTGTAAAGGGGAAATTAACCTTTTAACAGAGTTGATGGGAAAACAGTTTTCGTTACTTACTACAGTAATGTTTACTTTTATTGGTAACATTATCGATCTAGGGACGCTGTCCACATCAGCTGATCACCATCGCAATATCAACACAGTCTAGGTGTTAGGCTAACGTTACTTATAGTGGTAGGTGTGTATAAATAAACACCGAGAAGAATGAATGAATGAATGAATAAATAAACATGGGGTTATCTATTGATTTCTGTGTCCATTTAATATGTATTTTTATCATACTTTTATAGTATTTATTGCAATATTTATTAATTTAGCTATTCATTTCTTAATTCTTCATTTTGGTAGCCGATTTCTGGTCCTCCACATAAGGGACCGGCTTAATTGGAAATCAGTCTGGAATCAATAGTCTCTAACTTTCAGTTGAGTGCATAGACTCATGTCAGCCTGTATGCCTTTTTTTGTTTATACCTTTATGATTCTGTAACTACTGCATGTGACTAATGAGGACTTTTAGACCGCAAACATTTCTCACAGTCAAACAATGCAAATGGTAGATTGTCTTGTACTATAATGCTATGAATGTTTAGCGCTCACACAAACAGGATATTGCATAGCTCAAGGAGTTTCAGCTGATATTGATTAATTATGTACACTTTTCTTTCTTGTTTTTGTACAGATGGCCCAAAAAGCAGGCCCTTTCTTCCCTGGGAAGGTGACGGTTCATTTTAGAAAGGGGGCCCTGGGCTTTTTAAGGCAGGATCCCACTGAATCAGCAAGACTCATAAAAAATAACCCCTCCTTGCAAGACAGGTCAGCGCCAATCAAACAGGAGGTGGTCAGACATAATGCACACGCTGTGGTCTTCCAGAACGGGGGGGACTACACTGACCGGACTGAGTTGCTGGGGGAATACATCCTCCAGTTCGGAAAGTACAAGGGCAAGAGCTTCAAATGGCTTTTAGAAAATGACATAGGGTACACCATATACCTGAGCAGAAGAGTGGACAAAGAGACCACGGCTGGCACATTTACAGCAGAGGGGCACAGCAAAGACAGCCTGTTGTCTTTCCTGGAATATGCCCACAGCTTCCAGGAAATCCAGGACCTGTTGGCATATGAAGGAAAGAAACAGGCACCACCTGTGAGTGTCGCCTCTGTCGGTGACAATTTGGTTGGTTTTGGGCAGAGGGCTCTTAGCACCTGGAAAGACGTGTGGGAGAGCAGGGCTGATGGCTACGCGTATTTTATCCTGGCAAGGAAATGTGCTCCTGGAACACAGATGCACAAGCTGCAACAATTCCTGCTGCTGCAACAACGGCAACAGGAAGTTGCTACGGCAACTGTTGTGGCATCAACCCGCTCTGCTCAGGGCTCACAACTCGGTAAGTTGATCAAATACATTTACATCCAATACATAAACTAATAATGCTCAAGACACAAGCTTAATATAATGTTTCATTATTTTAACAGTCATGGATGATGATGAGGAGTTGGAGGCAGCAATGCTGAGCTTGTCACCTTCCAAGCTTGAGACTCAGCCATGTAAGTAAATTTATGCTTTGTTTAAATTACAACATTTTATTTTTTACAAACTTTTTTTGTATCTGTCATTATTTCTCAAGTACAATGAAGATTTGCATATCTTCTGAGCAAAGTCTTGTCTATTTCTTCAGGTTCAGTACCAGCCGCAGTCACAAGAACTCCAGCTACATCTACAGGCAGAGGTTCTGTTTTCTAAAATATTTGTTATTCTCCCATAGCAAATATTTTATTACCTTGGTTTGTTTTTTTGGCTGTGTTCTAGCTGTGTTCTTTGTTCTCCTCTCGTGTTCTATTAAGAGAGAATCTTGCTGTGTCAAACAACTTTTAAAGGAATGGTGAGTTCACAATTTTTATCTTTGAAATATAGCATTCATAATAAGGGATAGAAATAGTATCAAGAGGTGAGAGTGACTCTGGCTTTTTCCTTCAGTGCTGAGCCGTCCCACATCGACGGTGTCCAAACCAGGAGCCACTTCTGCAAATGTGCTTGCCTCTTCCTTACATGGTAAATATTCATAACCATTACATCATGTGCATTGAGTTTTACTTGTATATGCTACAATTAGACCCTAACATACATTTTTCACCTGATTAGCTTCCCCTGCAACCTGCACCAAGAATCAGCCCACAGCCCCTGCATCAAGAACAGAAGGCCCTGATGTGCCTTCAGCACCAGTGAAGACCCCTGTTCCAGTCCCAGTGGAACTGCTGCGCGTGTTCCCTAAGGCAACTGAAACAGTAGTGCAAAGTATGTCATTGAATCCTAACACAATAGCAAATATTCCATTAAGAGCCATTTACAAAACTTATTTTGTGATAATATAACTAGATGTACAAATAATATTACAATCTGACTGATGACCCTGTTTCTCAAAGTTCATAGCAGGGCTGCTACAACAAGACCACGTGTCTCTGCTGACACAACATTGTCTGCTCCTGCTCCTCCCTTATGTGGTAAATAGAATTTAACTTGTCATGTTATTATCAGTCAATTTTGACACATTTCCTGTTTTACTATATGAACTCTATTGACATTACAGTATGTCCTCTTGCAGATGCTCCAGCCCCTGCCAAAAATTTGAAAGAGACACTACTGCATGAAGGTGAGCCTCACTCCACTGATTATTGGGTGTTACTGTGCCAGTTCATAGATACTTGGTTAATTTACCACCCCCAGATCACAATTATTATCACAGGCAAATAGCCAAATTAATGTATAACTGTGATTTTCAGAATTACTTTAAATTGTTTTAAGAGAAAGATGTAAAAATACACAAAATTCAAGGTAGGGGGAATGTTTAGTTGAAGAGCGGTGTGCGTGCATATGTGTGTGTGCAGATGTGTGTCTATGGAGGGGTTAATATTGTTTTAGGTCATTAAAGATATAGTACATTTTGTGTTTTGCAGCAGTAACACAGCCAACAACACTTCCTGCCCCTCCGCCTCCACTCCCTCCCACCTATGATCAGGAGCTCCTTCACTGGAACTGTTCACAACAGCAGAGGGTGTGGATGAAAACAGAACTGGGTGTTTTGGGCCTATGGCCAGGGTCGCTTCCTGTGCGACACCCCATGAATATGGTCTCTCTATGGCGTCACCCTCCTCAGCCAGAGCTCATTGACAATTTATCAGACCTGCCCTCTCCCAAATATTTCCAGCTCCATCCATATTTTATTTGGAAGCCGGAGAGCTCCCTAATGGAGAGGGCGAGAAACAATTATGTGCTGCCCTGTCTCCATGGCTGCCCTCAACCCCAGATTGTCTCTGCAGGTGTGGGAAGGCCACGAGCAGTTGTAGGAATTAGTGGGCAGTACTACGTGTTTGCGTCCAGGCTTTGCTGCAAAGCATGCAGGAAGCACTGGTTTGCAGATAACCCCCAGTGGCTGTGCAGGCTGCCACTCAGATTGAGGAACATCCTCCCAGCCGTACTCACTTACAAAAAGGCTATATGCAAAACCATCATGCACGAGCTGAGACGGACTGGGAAGTCTCCAGGTGATATGGCAAACCAGGTCATGGAGATGCTTCACCTAAAATATGAGCAGGCACACTTGGCCTACCTCCACAGTGTGGAAAATGTGAGAGATGGCGAAGTTGGAGTGCTTGGACATCGTACCATCACTGGCTTCATTAGGGGGGATACTGAAGCCGCACCCTTCGGAAGGTACAGCGATGCAGACGGGTGGTCTGGTGTGTCGATATCGGCGTTTTACCTGACCGACTGCCTCCTCCACGAATTCCAAAGGCAAGAGGAGGATATTAATCTCCTCCTCCAGGGCACCTTTGGCCAGGTCCTCAGATCTGACCACACCCGGAAGGTCGCCAGGAAGGTGACCTTGACATCAGGCACCATGTCCTCATACGCGGTCATGAATGAGAACTGGATGATCCTTTCCTGGGTGATGGTCCAGTCTGAGAGCGAGGCATCGCTGGAGCCACTTTATGAAGGCTTGGCACAGAGATACACCACGGCGGGAGTACAAAAAGCCAGCTACCAGTGGATGGACAGGTAAAAAATTCAATATTTCTCAGGCCAGTCACATTTCATTTCAATCTGTGTCAAAAATGTGTTTGCTCTATACGGTCACAATACCTATTTCATGTATTCTGTTTTTTTCTATATTTCTTTTTCATCAGGGATTGTTGTGCAGCATTCAAGGTGTTGGATTCCAAGCCTAATGAGCACCTCTCCTGGGACTCCTGGAAGACCACAGAGGCCATTGTTGCAGAGGCGACAGGTGGTAATTTTTTAAACAAATGCGCATCAAGGAGCAAGTTCAACAAGGACATTGTTGTGAAATTGGACTTGTTCCACTGCATGCAGCGGTTCTGCAGGGAGTGTGTCTCAGAGCACCATGCACTCTACAGCTCTTTCTGCCAGTTCCTGTCGTATGCATTCACTGTGGTGGACCAGCAGGATCTCCGGAAGCTGAAGGAGGCATACACCTTCTGTGGAATTGTGCCAGCAGAACCCACAAAACAGCACATCCGTGACCACTGCCGGAAGAAAATCCCACCCCCAGCGGAACTGGCAGAGAGGGTTGAGAGTGTCCTTTGGCATTTCCACCTTGCCACGGACCCCAACAACCTCCCTCTCTTTAAGCCATCCATGTTAAAGACCTGGCGGATCCAGCGGGTGCACATACTCAGGGACTGCCTCAGTGACCCAGAGTTGGAGGATGGTATCCAGTACCGTTACGGGGGCACACTGCAGCTCAATCATGTCCAGGGAGAGGGGGCTGTCGTGCCCATCTGGATTCCTGTAAGAGGCACCTCTCAACAGGAAGGCTACCACTTCCACCAAGCACAGTGGGTGACAGGCAACAAAGTGTCTCCGGAATTATTCCAGGCACAGGGGATAACTGGTGTTGCTCGCTGGAATTTCCAACGACTGGTGGACCTCAAACAGCCAGGTGTGGTTTTACCGGCAGTATTTGACCCGCTGCTTATGGCAGAGCTCAATGCTGTCTCTGACAGAGTTACGGGGCAACCTAAATATCCAGCACTCCAAGTCTCCAACAAAGACACAGGAGAGAGATTTGGTCTGAGATACCACGAGCCTGGTTGCCGACCTACGCCAATTGACTGGAATAAGCACAGGACCCTTAAACACAAGGACATGTCTGTGTTCATGACCCCTCTCCCCGTGGCAGATCTAGCACAGACGGCCCCACATCCTCTGCCGCTCCAGCCTGCACCACAGCCTCCTCTGCCGCTCCAGTCTGCACCACAGCCTCCTCTGCTGCACCAGCCTGCACCACAGCCTCCTCTGCTGCACCAGCCTGCACCACAGCCTCCTCTCCTGCACCAGCCTGCACCACAGCCTCCTCTCCTGCACCAGCCTGCACCACAGCCTCCTCTCCTGCACCAGCCTGCACCACAGCCTCCTCTCCTGCACCAGCCTGCACCACAGCCTCCTCTCCTGCACCAGCCTGCACCACAGCCTCCTCTCCTGCACCAGCCTGCACCACAGCCTCCTCTCCTGCACCAGCCTGCACCACAGCATCCTCTCCTGCACCAGCCTGCACCACAGCCTCCTCTCCTGCACCAGCCTGCACCACAGCCTCCTCTCCTGCACCAGCCTGCACCACAGCCTCCTCTCCTGCACCAGCCTGCACCACAGCCTCCTCTCCTGCACCAGCCTGCACCACAGCCTCCTCTCCTGCACCAGCCTGCACCACAGCATCCTCTCCTGCACCAGCCTGCACAGCCACGCACTGTGCAGTCAGAGGGCTCTGGATTGCATGAGATGGATACAGGTGATTTCTCTCTCTCTCTCTCTCTCTCTCACACACACACACATACACACGCAGCTCGGGTCACATCGGCTGATAGTACATTTTACATATTTTTGTAGTTTATTAAAAACTCACATTCATGTGAATTGTTTTACATCATCATAATGATTGCATTATGATTGCATATTTATTTCTTGTGCCAATTTCTCTCTTTTGTAGGTGTGCCAAGATCTCTTCCCCTCCCTGTCTCTGCTTCACCACGAAGCATACGTACGGGGCCTATAAAAACAGGTGGCAGGCTGTTTGTTCTGGACCACAGCAGGTGGACACAGGCAATGCGGGCAGCAATAGATGGTCTACTCACCAAATATCATGGTCAGAAAGACTTCCTTAAATTAGTAGATCATGACTATGCTGCAATGGTGCACCACTCAAGCACTGATCCCAATAGCCTCCTACACCCTACAACAAAGGTACACATCTCCAGGTATGTCAAACACCTTGCGAAGCTACAGAACACCAGCTCTTCTCTGAATCCAAGCCCAGAGAAGCTTTTTGAAACTCAACAGCTGTGGAAACGCCTGACTACTGACAGCGTAGTCAGCATACCAGTCGTGCCTTTGCCCCCTGCACCTGTCAACCCCCCAGCAGTAACTGCTCCTTTAACGGAAGCTGCTGTGGAGAAGATGGTCGTCAACATCTTGCAAAAGCAGCAGCAACAACAACAGCAGCAGCCTCCACTAAAGAAGAGGACCAAGACATGTCTAGCATGTGGCCAACCAAAGTCGCGCTACGAAAATAAGGGGTCCTCTGTTCATTTTTTTTACCAGGGTGGACAAGAAAGGTATTTTTACTGCTCCACAAAAGTATATAATACTTACAAGGGAGAGGGGCTTACAAACCCACAAATGAGCTTTGTGGACTTCATGCAAACACCCTTTTTCCAAAGGGAGATGGATGCCATGAAGCTCAGAGTCCAAGAAAAGAGACTGAAGAGGACCAGTGCAGAAAAAGTGCAGAAGGGACGGTTGTGCAGGTTTTGCCACAAAGAACTGAAACAGGGCCCAAATAGCCCACATATCCATACAGGATTCCCAGGTGTGGCTGGGAAATACATATACTGCCCTGCTAAAGTATTCTCAGAATACGAACAACAAGGCATGGCAAGGGAGATGACCTGGCGAGAGTTTCAGGCCTCCACTTTTTATGAGAAAGAGAAACAGAGATGGTTAGCTGAGAAAGGAAAGTAAGGCACACACACACACACACACACACATACACATACACACACACACACACACACACAAATACAGTAAATACTACCAAGTGGCTAAGAACTTGTAAAATGCCTTTTTTAAGCACATTTTTGTGCAGTCAAAATGTACAGTATATTTCATAACTTTAAATAATTTAAGTGTGCAGCTTACAAGTTGATTTTGCAGTTTAAACATTTAGTTCTGTCCCTTTTTTGTGTGAGTGTATTTTTGTGCTGTTGCTACACTTTGTTGTTTTACAGAGCGGTTGCTTATATATATATATATATATATATATATATATGTATATAAGCAACCGCTCTGTAAAACAACTGGATTGTACTGGATTGGGGTATACATAGGTGTGTATTGGTGTATATAAGTGCTGTATAGGGGTGTAGTATATGTTTGTGCATGTGGGTGTTTGCGGGTACTGTATAGAGGTGTGTTTATGTGTGGGCATGTGGGTGTTTGTGGGTACTGTATAGGGGTGTGTATATGTGTGCCTGTGGTAATATGAGTGAATTGAATAAATTATATTTGTATTTAAAGCAATGACTCCAGTGTTGTACTGTCTTGATGGTATTTATGATTCATTTGTTTGACTGAAATGTTGTCAAGAAAACAACAAGGACATATATTTGCATACAGGTAGAAGACAAGGATTCATTTCCCATCATTAAGGCCTACCTGAATTGTTCTGAAAAAGGTATTGTGTCCTTTAGGTGGTTATTATCTCTTAGGCCTGCATAAAATCACTAAATGGTAAGTGCTTTTAAATATTTTATGGATATTACCTGTACTTTGACATACAAATAACGACAGGCTCTGGACTGTTTCAGAGGAAGCACTTACAATGACACAACCATTGCAGTTAGGTATAAGGGGCCACATAAGGTCAAAATTCATGTTATGCGCATCAGACCTGGGTCAAATAATCATTTAAAATATTGCATAAATATGTTATTGACTTTGTTTATTTTAAGTACTTTATTTTTTACATTTGTCAGATACAGAAAACACACTCTGGATTCAGCGGAGTTAATATTCATCCAGTTATCAGGACTGAATGGCTTTAAATACTTGAAATACCCTTTTTCACGCGTTTTCTGAGATTTAACACAGAAATGTATATTCAAAGGAATGTTCTTTGATTTAAGTAAACCAGCGTCTGGCTTCCTTAAATCAATCAGACTGCTAATCATTGGGGGGGTTGATGTTCCAGTTTCCAGAGGCCTAGACAGGAAACAATCTATTGTAGTGTTAATCAAGAGTCCTTGTTTGGAATAGTTCATGATCACCCACTCCCAGTTGAGTACTATGCCTTATACTTATGAACTATATTTTTCTTACCAAAAGTTGCCCAAAAATATCAGGGTGGCAGGCTTAACTTAGAATCAATTTAGAATCAACTTAGAATCTTACAAAGGTTAAGTTTATAATGCTTAAACAACAGACAGATCATGTTTGAGTTTTGTTCATTAAGGTTTTTCTAGAGATTCCATATTATACAAAACAAGTAATACACGGGGAAAACAAAGCATACATGGGAAAAACAACAATGGAACTGAAACAAAGAATTGTTGAACACCAAAGTACAATCAGGTGTTGCAATGCCAGTTATCTCATGCTTATTGAAAAAACTATGCTGTCCAAATGTAGTTTGATAATTCTAGATTAAAAAGATTTAAAATAATTTATGAACGCATTGAGTCCTTTTGGTTTTAATATTGGATCTGACCTTGCACACAATCATTGATAAGTTTTTTTAAAAAGTGATTGTTGGGTCTCGGCTGGATTCGAACCCATATTTGAAGAAAGGGGTAGCCTGACGTCAAAATCGCTGTTACAGCAATCCGTGACTGGCCCCCGCGTGGCAGGCGAGAATTCTACCACTGAACCACCAATGCTTGGATATTGCAGCTGCCACAGTGGGTCACACCCTTCTGCAGATGGTTACCTCTGAAAGGACAGGGATGAATTAATGAAATTAGACAACATTACTTTGCATACCAGTTGGCGTGTAAGGTCAGATGATATTTTGAGCATGTAACAGAACTTTCCCTATAGCAGCTTAATAGACCAGTTCCAAGATTTAGAATATGATGCAAGCTAATTAAGGTAGCCATTGGAGGGATATGAGAGTGAAATGGCTGAGTCTGCGGTGCTTGCAGATATGGAAGGCAGTAGATTTCTGTTTGAGCTACAGAGGTCTGATTCGAGATGCAGAGAGGCCAGCAAGGAACGAGTTGCAGTAGTCAAGGACGGTCATGATGAATGCTTGGACTATGAGCTTGGTTAAGTAGGTGGTATGAAATGGGCAGATTATCCAAATGTTGTGGAGGAAGAAACTGCATGCTTGACATACTGCCATGATTTCCAACGACAGGGTAGTTTGTCATGAAATACTGATCTGAGATTCCTGGCGGATTACAAAGGTGGCACTGGTGCCATCTAGGGTGAAGGTAGGTCCACCTGGGGAAAGCACTGAGCCTGGATGTAGGGAATTTGAGTTTTATCCAATTAGAGCTTAAGTTGCTGATTTTACATCCAACTTCATGTGTCTTTTAGGAAATCTGAGATGTGTGCTTAGAACAATGTATAGGGGGGTAGAGTTTTGTGTTGCCATTATATGAGAAAGACAGTACATGGGAAGAGATTACAGAGCCTGGGGACTTGATGTAGAGAGAGAAGAGGAGAGGATCAAGGAATGAAGCCTGGAGGGCACATGTTAACATGTTAACAGTTTCTGAGGTCTCGACACTGCAGCCCCTCCATGCACCCTGGAACGAGCAACAGTCAAGGTGGGAAGAAAACCAGTTGAGAGCTGTTCCATGAATCCCCAAGGTTTTCAGGGAATACAGCAGGAGTTGGTGGCTAACCATTTGAAATGCTGCAGATAGACTGAGGCGGAAAAGAACTGAGAAGAGAGAAACTGTCTTTGGCGGGTAACTCCTCATTGACTGTAACTAGGGCCATCTCCGTTGAATGGCCAGCAGTGAAGCTCGACTGGTGAGGGTTGAGAAGGCTGTGCCGTGATAGAAAGGGAGTGAATTAGTTGAAAACAACACGCTCAAAGATTCTGCAGAGAAAGGGCAAGAAGAAAGCAGATGGTAGTTCTGCATGACAGAGGGCTTAAGGATGGGATTATATGGCAATTATTTAAATTACAATGATTTAGCAGACAGTGTTATCCAGTGGAATGTACTGAAGTGGAGAACATCAGCGTAACTCTGTGGAATACAAACATGTGATACAAAAAACAAGGCAGAGTCACATTAATAATCTCTGAGCATAATATTAGCCTAGGAACCGACAATCTGTACTGTACCCTAAGAAAGTACCACAAGAAAAAAAGCTAAAAACTTCACGCACCAGAACCTATAACAATATTCAGAGAAAAAATTTAATAATGAAGGTAAACCTTCTATCTGTCTTAACATACAAGTTTCTAGTCTGCGTCATACGATGGGCAGATGCTCTGCTGTTCTGATTGTAGTGGGGAGATCTTTCCTCAAATGTGGTGCAGGAACCAGACTGGAGAGTGTGTGGAAAGTTATGATCATTTCAACATACAGGCTAAAGAACAGCACAAAGAAACACAGCTGCATTGGCCGGGAATCGAACCCGGGCCTCCCGCGTGGCAGGCGAGAATTCTACCACTGAACCACCAATGCTTGTATATTGCAGCTGCCACAGTGGGTCACACCCTTCTGCAGATGGTTACCTCTGAAAGGACAGGGATGAATTAATGAAATTAGACAACATTACTTTGCATACCAGTTGGCGTGTAAGGTCAGATGATATTTTGAGCATGTAACAGAACTTTCCCTATAGCAGCTTAATAGACCAGTTCCAAGATTTAGAATATGATGCAAGCTAATTAAGGTAGCCATTGGAGGGATATGAGAGTGAAATGGCTGAGTCTGCGGTGCTTGCAGATATGGAAGGCAGTAGATTTCTGTTTGAGCTACAGAGGTCTGATTCGAGATGCAGAGAGGCCAGCAAGGAACGAGTTGCAGTAGTCAAGGACGGTCATGATGAATGCTTGGACTATGAGCTTGGTTAAGTAGGTGGTATGAAATGGGCAGATTATCCAAATGTTGTGGAGGAAGAAACTGCATGCTTGACATACTGCCATGATTTCCAACGACAGGGTAGTTTGTCATGAAATACTGATCTGAGATTCCTGGTGGATTACAAAGGTGGCACTGGTGCCATCTAGGGTGAAGGTAGGTCCACCTGGGGAAAGCACTGAGCCTGGATGTAGGGAGTTTGAGTTTTATCCAATTAGAGCTTAAGTTGCTGATTTTACATCCAACTTCATGTGTCTTTTAGGAAATCTGAGATGTGTGCTTAGAACAATGTATAGGGGGGTAGAGTTTTGTGTTGCCATTATATGAGTAAGACAGTACATGGGAAGAGATTACAGAGCCTGGGGACTTGATGTAGAGAGAGAAGAGGAGAGGATCAAGGAATGACGCCTGGAGGGCACATGTTAACATGTTAACAGTTTCTGAGGTCTCGACACTGCAGCCCCTCCATGCACCCTGGAACGAGCAACAGTCAAGGTGGGAAGAAAACCAGTTGAGAGCTGTTCCATGAATCCCCAAGGTTTTCAGGGAATACAGCAGGAGTTGGTGGCTAACCATTTGAAATGCTGCAGATAGACTGAGGCGGAAAATAACTGAGAAGAGAGAAACTGTCTTTGGCGGGAAACTCCTCATTGACTGTAACGAGGGCCATCTCCGTTGAATGGCCAGCAGTGAAGCTCGACTGGTGAGGGTTGAGAAGGCTGTGCCGTGATAGAAAGGGAGTGTATTAGTTGAAAACAACACGCTCAAAGATTCTGCAGAGAAAGGGCAAGAAGAAAGCAGATGGTAGTTCTGCATGACAGAGGGCTTAAGGATGGGATTATATGGCAATTATTTAAATTACAATGATTTAGCAGACAGTGTTATCCAGTGGAATGTACTGAAGTGGAGAACATCAGCGTAACTCTGTGGAATACAAACATGTGATACAAAAAACAAGGCACAGGCACATTAATAATCTCTGAGCATAATATTAGCCTTGGAACCGACAATCTGTACTGTACCCTAAGAAAGTACCACAAGAAAAAACGCTAAAAACTTCACGCACCAGAACCTATAACAATATTCAGAGAAAAAATTTAATAATGAAGGTAAACCTTCTATCTGTCTTAACATACAAGTTTCTAGTCTGCGTCATACGATGGGCAGATGCTCTGCTGTTCTGATTGTAGTGGGGAGATCTTTCCTCAAATGTGGTGCAGGAACCAGACTGGAGAGTGTGTGGCAAGTTATGATCATTTCAACATACAGGCTAAAGAACAGCACAAAGAAACACAGCTGCATTGGCCGGGAATCGAACCCGGGCCTCCCGCGTGGCAGGCGAGAATTCTACCACTGAACCACCAATGCTTGTATATTGCAGCTGCCACAGTGGGTCACACCCTTCTGCAGATGGTTACCTCTGAAAGGACAGGGATGAATTAATGAAATTAGACAACATTACTTTGCATACCAGTTGGCGTGTAAGGTCAGATGATATTTTGAGCATGTAACAGAACTTTCCCTATAGCAGCTTAATAGACCAGTTCCAAGATTTAGAATATGATGCAAGCTAATTAAGGTAGCCATTGGAGGGATATGAGAGTGAAATGGCTGAGTCTGCGGTGCTTGCAGATATGGAAGGCAGTAGATTTCTGGATGAGCTACAGAGGTCTGATTCCAGATGCAGAGAGGCCAGCAAGGAACGAGTTGCAGTAGTCAAGGACGGTCATGATGAATGCTTGGACTATGAGCTTGGTTAAGTAGGTGGTATGAAATGGGCAGATTATCCAAATGTTGTGGAGGAAGAAACTGCATGCTTGACATACTGCCATGATTTCCAACGACAGGGTAGTTTGTCATGAAATACTGATCTGAGATTCCTGGCGGATTACAAAGGTGGCACTGGTGCCATCTAGGGTGAAGGTAGGTCCACCTGGGGAAAGCACTGAGCCTGGATGTAGGGAGTTTGAGTTTTATCCAATTAGAGCTTAAGTTGCTGATTTTACATCCAACTTCATGTGTCTTTTAGGAAATCTGAGATGTGTGCTTAGAACAATGTATAGGGGGGTAGAGTTTTGTGTTGCCATTATATGAGTAAGACAGTACATGGGAAGAGATTACAGAGCCTGGGGACTTGATGTAGAGAGAGAAGAGGAGAGGATCAAGGAATGAAGCCTGGAGGGCACATGTTAACATGTTAACAGTTTCTGAGGTCTCGACACTGCAGCCCCTCCATGCACCCTGGAACGAGCAACAGTCAAGGTGGGAAGAAAACCAGTTGAGAGCTGTTCCATGAATCCCCAAGGTTTTCAGGGAATACAGCAGGAGTTGGTGGCTAACCATTTGAAATGCTGCAGATAGACTGAGGCGGAAAAGAACTGAGAAGAGAGAAACTGTCTTTGGCGGGTAACTCCTCATTGACTGTAACGAGGGCCATCTCCGTTGAATGGCCAGCAGTGAAGCTCGACTGGTGAGGGTTGAGAAGGCTGTGCCGTGATAGAAAGGGAGTGAATTAGTTGAAAACAACACGCTCAAAGATTCTGCAGAGAAAGGGCAAGAAGAAAGCAGATGGTAGTTCTGCATGACAGAGGTCTTAAGGATGGGATTATATGGCAATTATTTAAATTACAATGATTTAGCAGACAGTGTTATCCAGTGGAATGTACTGAAGTGGAGAACATCAGCGTAACTCTGTGGAATACAAACATGTGATACAAAAAACAAGGCAGAGGCACATTAATAATCTCTGAGCATAATATTAGCCTAGGAACCGACAATCTGTACTGTACCCTAAGAAAGTACCACAAGAAAAAAAGCTAAAAACTTCACGCACCAGAACCTATAACAATATTCAGAGAAAAAATTTAATAATGAAGGTAAACCTTCTATCTGTCTTAACATACAAGTTTCTAGTCTGCGTCATACGATGGGCAGATGCTCTGCTGTTCTGATTGTAGTGGGGAGATCTTTCCTCAAATGTGGTGCAGGAACCAGACTGGAGAGTGTGTGGCAAGTTATGATCATTTCAACATACAGGCTAAAGAACAGCACAAAGAAACACAGCTGCATTGGCCGGGAATCGAACCCGGGCCTCCCGCGTGGCAGGCGAGAATTCTACCACTGAACCACCAATGCTTGTACATTACAGCTGCCACAGTGGGTCACACCCTTCTGCAGATGGTTACCTCTGAAAGGACAGGGATGAATTAATGAAATTAGACAACATTACTTTGCATACCAGTTGGCGTGTAAGGTCAGATGATATTTTGAGCATGTAACAGAACTTTCCCTATAGCAGCTTAATAGACCAGTTCCAAGATTTAGAATATGATGCAAGCTAATTAAGGTAGCCATTGGAGGGATATGAGAGTGAAATGGCTGAGTCTGCGGTGCTTGCAGATATGGAAGGCAGTAGATTTCTGGATGAGCTACAGAGGTCTGATTCCAGATGCAGAGAGGCCAGCAAGGAACGAGTTGCAGTAGTCAAGGACGGTCATGATGAATGCTTGGACTATGAGCTTGGTTAAGTAGGTGGTATGAAATGGGCAGATTATCCAAATGTTGTGGAGGAAGAAACTGCATGCTTGACATACTGCCATGATTTCCAACGACAGGGTAGTTTGTCATGAAATACTGATCTGAGATTCCTGGCGGATTACAAAGGTGGCACTGGTGCCATCTAGGGTGAAGGTAGGTCCACCTGGGGAAAGCACTGAGCCTGGATGTAGGGAATTTGAGTTTTATCCAATTAGAGCTTAAGTTGCTGATTTTACATCCAACTTCATGTGTCTTTTAGGAAATCTGAGATGTGTGCTTAGAACAATGTATAGGGGGGTAGAGTTTTGTGTTGCCATTATATGAGAAAGACAGTACATGGGAAGAGATTACAGAGCCTGGGGACTTGATGTAGAGAGAGAAGAGGAGAGGATCAAGGAATGAAGCCTGGAGGGCACATGTTAACATGTTAACAGTTTCTGAGGTCTCGACACTGCAGCCCCTCCATGCACCCTGGAACGAGCAACAGTCAAGGTGGGAAGAAAACCAGTTGAGAGCTGTTCCATGAATCCCCAAGGTTTTCAGGGAATACAGCAGGAGTTGGTGGCTAACCATTTGAAATGCTGCAGATAGACTGAGGCGGAAAAGAACTGAGAAGAGAGAAACTGTCTTTGGCGGGTAACTCCTCATTGACTGTAACGAGGGCCATCTCCGTTGAATGGCCAGCAGTGAAGCTCGACTGGTGAGGGTTGAGAAGGCTGTGCCGTGATAGAAAGGGAGTGAATTAGTTGAAAACAACACGCTCAAAGATTCTGCAGAGAAAGGGCAAGAAGAAAGCAGATGGTAGTTCTGCATGACAGAGGGCTTAAGGATGGGATTATATGGCAATTATTTAAATTACAATGATTTAGCAGACAGTGTTATCCAGTGGAATGTACTGAAGTGGAGAACATCAGCGTAACTCTGTGGAATACAAACATGTGATACAAAAAACAAGGCAGAGGCACATTAATAATCTCTGAGCATAATATTAGCCTAGGAACCGACAATCTGTACTGTACCCTAAGAAAGTACCACAAGAAAAAAAGCTAAAAACTTCACGCACCAGAACCTATAACAATATTCAGAGAAAAAATTTAATAATGAAGGTAAACCTTCTATCTGTCTTAACATACAAGTTTCTAGTCTGCGTCATACGATGGGCAGATGCTCTGCTGTTCTGATTGTAGTGGGGAGATCTTTCCTCAAATGTGGTGCAGGAACCAGACTGGAGAGTGTGTGGAAAGTTATGATCATTTCAACATACAGGCTAAAGAACAGCACAAAGAAACACAGCTGCATTGGCCGGGAATCGAACCCGGGCCTCCCGCGTGGCAGGCGAGAATTCTACCACTGAACCACCAATGCTTGGATATTGCAGCTGCCACAGTGGGTCACACCCTTCTGCAGATGGTTACCTCTGAAAGGACAGGGATGAATTAATGAAATTAGACAACATTACTTTGCATACCAGTTGGCGTGTAAGGTCAGATGATATTTTGAGCATGTAACAGAACTTTCCCTATAGCAGCTTAATAGACCAGTTCCAAGATTTAGAATATGATGCAAGCTAATTAAGGTAGCCATTGGAGGGATATGAGAGTGAAATGGCTGAGTCTGCGGTGCTTGCAGATATGGAAGGCAGTAGATTTCTGTTTGAGCTACAGAGGTCTGATTCGAGATGCAGAGAGGCCAGCAAGGAACGAGTTGCAGTAGTCAAGGACGGTCATGATGAATGCTTGGACTATGAGCTTGGTTAAGTAGGTGGTATGAAATGGGCAGATTATCCAAATGTTGTGGAGGAAGAAACTGCATGCTTGACATACTGCCATGATTTCCAACGACAGGGTAGTTTGTCATGAAATACTGATCTGAGATTCCTGGCGGATTACAAAGGTGGCACTGGTGCCATCTAGGGTGAAGGTAGGTCCACCTGGGGAAAGCACTGAGCCTGGATGTAGGGAATTTGAGTTTTATCCAATTAGAGCTTAAGTTGCTGATTTTACATCCAACTTCATGTGTCTTTTAGGAAATCTGAGATGTGTGCTTAGAACAATGTATAGGGGGGTAGAGTTTTGTGTTGCCATTATATGAGAAAGACAGTACATGGGAAGAGATTACAGAGCCTGGGGACTTGATGTAGAGAGAGAAGAGGAGAGGATCAAGGAATGAAGCCTGGAGGGCACATGTTAACATGTTAACAGTTTCTGAGGTCTCGACACTGCAGCCCCTCCATGCACCCTGGAACGAGCAACAGTCAAGGTGGGAAGAAAACCAGTTGAGAGCTGTTCCATGAATCCCCAAGGTTTTCAGGGAATACAGCAGGAGTTGGTGGCTAACCATTTGAAATGCTGCAGATAGACTGAGGCGGAAAAGAACTGAGAAGAGAGAAACTGTCTTTGGCGGGTAACTCCTCATTGACTGTAACGAGGGCCATCTCCGTTGAATGGCCAGCAGTGAAGCTCGACTGGTGAGGGTTGAGAAGGCTGTGCCGTGATAGAAAGGGAGTGAATTAGTTGAAAACAACACGCTCAAAGATTCTGCAGAGAAAGGGCAAGAAGAAAGCAGATGGTAGTTCTGCATGACAGAGGGCTTAAGGATGGGATTATATGGCAATTATTTAAATTACAATGATTTAGCAGACAGTGTTATCCAGTGGAATGTACTGAAGTGGAGAACATCAGCGTAACTCTGTGGAATACAAACATGTGATACAAAAAACAAGGCAGAGGCACATTAATAATCTCTGAGCATAATATTAGCCTAGGAACCGACAATCTGTACTGTACCCTAAGAAAGTACCACAAGAAAAAAAGCTAAAAACTTCACGCACCAGAACCTATAACAATATTCAGAGAAAAAATTTAATAATGAAGGTAAACCTTCTATCTGTCTTAACATACAAGTTTCTAGTCTGCGTCATACGATGGGCAGATGCTCTGCTGTTCTGATTGTAGTGGGGAGATCTTTCCTCAAATGTGGTGCAGGAACCAGACTGGAGAGTGTGTGGAAAGTTATGATCATTTCAACATACAGGCTAAAGAACAGCACAAAGAAACACAGCTACATTGGCCGGGAATCGAACCCGGGCCTCCCGCGTGGCAGGCGAGAATTCTACCACTGAACCACCAATGCTTGTATATTGCAGCTGCCACAGTGGGTCACACCCTTCTGCAGATGGTTACCTCTGAAAGGACAGGGATGAATTAATGAAATTAGACAACATTACTTTGCATACCAGTTGGCGTGTAAGGTCAGATGATATTTTGAGCATGTAACAGAACTTTCCCTATAGCAGCTTAATAGACCAGTTCCAAGATTTAGAATATGATGCAAGCTAATTAAGGTAGCCATTGGAGGGATATGAGAGTGAAATGGCTGAGTCTGCGGTGCTTGCAGATATGGAAGGCAGTAGATTTCTGTTTGAGCTACAGAGGTCTGATTCGAGATGCAGAGAGGCCAGCAAGGAACGAGTTGCAGTAGTCAAGGACGGTCATGATGAATGCTTGGACTATGAGCTTGGTTAAGTAGGTGGTATGAAATGGGCAGATTATCCAAATGTTGTGGAGGAAGAAACTGCATGCTTGACATACTGCCATGATTTCCAACGACAGGGTAGTTTGTCATGAAATACTGATCTGAGATTCCTGGCGGATTACAAAGGTGGCACTGGTGCCATCTAGGGTGAAGGTAGGTCCACCTGGGGAAAGCACTGAGCCTGGATGTAGGGAATTTGAGTTTTATCCAATTAGAGCTTAAGTTGCTGATTTTACATCCAACTTCATGTGTCTTTTAGGAAATCTGAGATGTGTGCTTAGAACAATGTATAGGGGGGTAGAGTTTTGTGTTGCCATTATATGAGAAAGACAGTACATGGGAAGAGATTACAGAGCCTGGGGACTTGATGTAGAGAGAGAAGAGGAGAGGATCAAGGAATGAAGCCTGGAGGGCACATGTTAACATGTTAACAGTTTCTGAGGTCTCGACACTGCAGCCCCTCCATGCACCCTGGAACGAGCAACAGTCAAGGTGGGAAGAAAACCAGTTGAGAGCTGTTCCATGAATCCCCAAGGTTTTCAGGGAATACAGCAGGAGTTGGTGGCTAACCATTTGAAATGCTGCAGATAGACTGAGGCGGAAAAGAACTGAGAAGAGAGAAACTGTCTTTGGCGGGTAACTCCTCATTGACTGTAACGAGGGCCATCTCCGTTGAATGGCCAGCAGTGAAGCTCGACTGGTGAGGGTTGAGAAGGCTGTGCCGTGATAAGAAAGGGAGTGAATTAGTTGAAAACAACACGCTCAAAGATTCTGCAGAGAAAGGGCAAGAAGAAAGCAGATGGTAGTTCTGCATGACAGAGGGCTTAAGGATGGGATTATATGGCAATTATTTAAATTACAATGATTTAGCAGACAGTGTTATCCAGTGGAATGTACTGAAGTGGAGAACATCAGCGTAACTCTGTGGAATACAAACATGTGATACAAAAAACAAGGCAGAGGCACATTAATAATCTCTGAGCATAATATTAGCCTAGGAACCGACAATCTGTACTGTACCCTAAGAAAGTACCACAAGAAAAAAAGCTAAAAACTTCACGCACCAGAACCTATAACAATATTCAGAGAAAAAATTTAATAATGAAGGTAAACCTTCTATCTGTCTTAACATACAAGTTTCTAGTCTGCGTCATACGATGGGCAGATGCTCTGCTGTTCTGATTGTACTGGGGAGATCTTTCCTCAAATGTGGTGCAGGAACCAGACTGGAGAGTGTGTGGAAAGTTATGATAATTTCAACATACAGGCTAAAGAACAGCACAAAGAAACACAGCTGCATTGGCCGGGAATCGAACCCGGGCCTCCCGCGAGCCGAGAATAGTAAAGCTTAACTCTCTTAACTTTTTCCATTCATTCTCTATGGTAGTTCTTATCACTACGGATGTAATATATTTTTGGCCACAAGCGAGATTTTGGTGGCGCTGTTTCCCCGTTTTGGATAAAGTTAAGGAGACCCCGTTTTCACATTGACAGTTGACTCACATTGACAGTTGACACACACTGACAGACAGCGGAGCATCGGTAGCAGGAGCTTACAGGTTGTTTTTCCGTTCTTCTGCATTTGATCACGGCAAAGACAAACTTATCAAACGTAAGTCGGGCTCATTTCTTTAAGTAACGTTAGTAAATGAACGCTTCTCAGTCGTATATGAACTGTTTTTATAATAGTTGGCTTAAGTTATGTTGTTTTAGCATTGACAGGTTCTAATTCGGTTTGTTGTTAGCTAAGGTAGCTAGTACATTAAGGTTAGTAGGTATGTATATGTCAGCGTTAACAGGAGCTCATTTTATTACATTGCACATCTGGAAGAGCTGTCAATCAGGTTTTTAATTTCTGTCTTGCTGACACTGATCCAAAATCCTGCTTTCTTTGACTCTTTCGTTGTGTTTTGTCTTTAAGAATCACATTAAGCCTTTTGTGTCATCATTATGTTATCAATTCATCAGTTCATCAATTCTCATTGTGAATATTTTGCTACAGTTGCAAGTTATGATCATTTCAACAGACAGGCTAAAGAAAAGCACAAAGAAACACAGCTGCATTGGCTGGGAATCGAACCCGGGCCTCCCGCGTGGCAGGCGATAACTCTACCACTGAACCACCAATGCTTGTATATTGCAGCTGCCACAGTGGGTCACACCCTTCTGCAGATGGTTACCTCTGAAAGGACAGGGATGAATTAATGAAATTAGACAACATTACTTTGCATACCAGTTGGCGTGTAAGGTCAGATGATATTTTGAGCATGTAACAGAACTTTCCCTATAGCAGCTTAATAGACCAGTTCCAAGATTTAGAATATGATGCAAGCTAATTAAGGTAGCCATTGGAGGGATATGAGAGTGAAATGGCTGAGTCTGCGGTGCTTGCAGATATGGAAGGCAGTAGATTTCTGGATGAGCTACAGAGGTCTGATTCCAGATGCAGAGAGGCCAGCAAGGAACGAGTTGCAGTAGTCAAGGACGGTCATGATGAATGCTTGGACTATGAGCTTGGTTAAGTAGGTGGTATGAAATGGGCAGATTATCCAAATGTTGTGGAGGAAGAAACTGCATGCTTGACATACTGCCATGATTTCCAACGACAGGGTAGTTTGTCATGAAATACTGATCTGAGATTCCTGGCGGATTACAAAGGTGGCACTGGTGCCATCTAGGGTGAAGGTAGGTCCACCTGGGGAAAGCACTGAGCCTCGATGTAGGGAATTTGAGTTTTATCCAATTAGAGCTTAAGTTGCTGATTTTACATCCAACTTCATGTGTCTTTTAGGAAATCTGAGATGTGTGCTTAGAACAATGTATAGGGGGGTAGAGTTTTGTGTTGCCATTATATGAGTAAGACAGTACATGGGAAGAGATTACAGAGCCTGGGGACTTGATGTAGAGAGAGAACAGGAGAGGATCAAGGAATGAAGCCTGGAGGGCACATGTTAACATGTTAACAGTTTCTGAGGTCTCGACACTGCAGCCCCTCCATGCACCCTGGAACGAGCAACAGTCAAGGTGGGAAGAAAACCAGTTGAGAGCTGTTCCATGAATCCCCAAGGTTTTCAGGGAATACAGCAGGAGTTGGTGGCTAACCATTTGAAATGCTGCAGATAGACTGAGGCGGAAAAGAACTGAGAAGAGAGAAACTGTCTTTGGCGGGTAACTCCTCATTGACTGTAACGAGGGCCATCTCCGTTGAATGGCCAGCAGTGAAGCTCGAATGGTGAGGGTTGAGAAGGCTGTGCCGTGATAGAAAGGGAGTGAATTAGTTGAAAACAACACGCTCAAAGATTCTGCAGAGAAAGGGCAAGAAGAAAGCAGATGGTAGTTCTGCATGACAGAGGGCTTAAGGATGGGATTATATGGCAATTATTTAAATTACAATGATTTAGCAGACAGTGTTATCCAGTGGAATGTACTGAAGTGGAGAACATCAGCGTAACTCTGTGGAATACAAACGTGATACAAAAAACAAGGCAGAGGCACATTAATAATCTCTGAGCATAATATTAGCCTAGGAACCGACAATCTGTACTGTAGCCTAAGAAAGTACCACAAGAAAAAAAGCTAAAAACTTCGCGCACCAGAACCTATAACAATATTCAGAGAAAAAATTTAATAATGAAGGTAAACCTTCTATCTGTCTTAACATACAAGTTTCTAGTCTGCGTCATACGATGGGCAGATGCTCTGCTGTTCTGATTGCAGTGGGGAGATCTTTCCTCAAATGTGGTGAAGGAACTAGACTGGAGAGTGTGTGGCAAGTAATGATCATTTCAACATACAGGCTAAAGAACAGCACAAAGAAACACAGTTGCATTGGCCGGGAATCAAACCCGGGCCTCCCGCGTGGCAGGCGAGAATTCTACCACTGAACCACCAATGCTTGTATATTGCAGCTGCCACAGTGGGTCACACCCTTCTGCAGATGGTTACCTCTGAAAGGACAGGGATGAATTAATGAAATTAGACAACATTACTTTGCATACCAGTTGGCGTGTAAGGTCAGATGATATTTTGAGCATGTAACAGAACTTTCCCTATAGCAGCTTAATAGACCAGTTCCAAGATTTAGAATATGATGCAAGCTAATTAAGGTAGCCATTGGAGGGATATGAGAGTGAAATGGCTGAGTCTGCGGTGCTTGCAGATATGGAAGGCAGTAGATTTCTGGATGAGCTACAGAGGTCTGATTCGAGATGCAGAGAGGCCAGCAAGGAACGAGTTGCAGTAGTCAAGGACGGTAATGATGAATGCTCGGACTATGAGCTTGGTTAAGTAGGTGGTATGAAATGGGCAGATTATCCAAATGTTGTGGAGGAAGAAACTGCATGCTTGACATACTGCCATGATTTCCAACGACAGGGTAGTTTGTCATGAAATACTGATCTGAGATTCCTGGCGGATTACAAAGGTGGCACTGGTGCCATCTAGGGTGAAGGTAGGTCCACCTGGGGAAAGCACTGAGCCTGGATGTAGGGAGTTTGAGTTTTATCCAATTAGAGCTTAAGTTGCTGATTTTACATCCAACTTCATGTGTCTTTTAGGAAATCTGAGATGTGTGCTTAGAACAATGTATAGGGGGGTAGAGTTTTGTGTTGCCATTATATGAGTAAGACAGTACATGGGAAGAGATTACAGAGCCTGGGGACTTGATGTAGAGAGAGAAGAGGAGAGGATCAAGGAATGAAGCCTGGAGGGCACATGTTAACATGTTAACAGTTTCTGAGGTCTCGACACTGCAGCCCCTCCATGCACCCTGGAACGAGCAACAGTCAAGGTGGGAAGAAAACCAGTTGAGAGCTGTTCCATGAATCCCCAAGGTTTTCAGGGAATACAGCAGGAGTTGGTGGCTAACCATTTGAAATGCTGCAGATAGACTGAGGCGGAAAAGAACTGAGAAGAGAGAAACTGTCTTTGGCGGGTAACTCCTCATTGACTGTAACGAGGGCCATCTCCGTTGAATGGCCAGCAGTGAAGCTCGAATGGTGAGGGTTGAGAAGGCTGTGCCGTGATAGAAAGGGAGTGAATTAGTTGAAAACAACACGCTCAAAGATTCTGCAGAGAAAGGGCAAGAAGAAAGCAGATGGTAGTTCTGCATGACAGAGGGCTTAAGGATGGGATTATATGGCAATTATTTAAATTACAATGATTTAGCAGACAGTGTTATCCAGTGGAATGTACTGAAGTGGAGAACATCAGCGTAACTCTGTGGAATACAAACATGTGATACAAAAAACAAGGCAGAGGCACATTAATAATCTCTGAGCATAATATTAGCCTAGGAACCGACAATCTGTACTGTAGCCTAAGAAAGTACCACAAGAAAAAAAGCTAAAAACTTCGCGCACCAGAACCTATAACAATATTCAGAGAAAAAATTTAATAATGAAGGTAAACCTTCTATCTGTCTTAACATACAAGTTTCTAGTCTGCGTCATACGATGGGCAGATGCTCTGCTGTTCTGATTGCAGTGGGGAGATCTTTCCTCAAATGTGGTGAAGGAACTAGACTGGAGAGTGTGTGGCAAGTAATGATCATTTCAACATACAGGCTAAAGAACAGCACAAAGAAACACAGTTGCATTGGCCGGGAATCAAACCCGGGCCTCCCGCGTGGCAGGCGAGAATTCTACCACTGAACCACCAATGCTTGTATATTGCAGCTGCCACAGTGGGTCACACCCTTCTGCAGATGGTTACCTCTGAAAGGACAGGGATGAATTAATGAAATTAGACAACATTACTTTGCATACCAGTTGGCGTGTAAGGTCAGATGATATTTTGAGCATGTAACAGAACTTTCCCTATAGCAGCTTAATAGACCAGTTCCAAGATTTAGAATATGATGCAAGCTAATTAAGGTAGCCATTGGAGGGATATGAGAGTGAAATGGCTGAGTCTGCGGTGCTTGCAGATATGGAAGGCAGTAGATTTCTGGATGAGCTACAGAGGTCTGATTCGAGATGCAGAGAGGCCAGCAAGGAACGAGTTGCAGTAGTCAAGGACGGTAATGATGAATGCTCGGACTATGAGCTTGGTTAAGTAGGTGGTATGAAATGGGCAGATTATCCAAATGTTGTGGAGGAAGAAACTGCATGCTTGACATACTGCCATGATTTCCAACGACAGGGTAGTTTGTCATGAAATACTGATCTGAGATTCCTGGCGGATTACAAAGGTGGCACTGGTGCCATCTAGGGTGAAGGTAGGTCCACCTGGGGAAAGCACTGAGCCTGGATGTAGGGAGTTTGAGTTTTATCCAATTAGAGCTTAAGTTGCTGATTTTACATCCAACTTCATGTGTCTTTTAGGAAATCTGAGATGTGTGCTTAGAACAATGTATAGGGGGGTAGAGTTTTGTGTTGCCATTATATGAGTAAGACAGTACATGGGAAGAGATTACAGAGCCTGGGGACTTGATGTAGAGAGAGAAGAGGAGAGGATCAAGGAATGAAGCCTGGAGGGCACATGTTAACATGTTAACAGTTTCTGAGGTCTCGACACTGCAGCCCCTCCATGCACCCTGGAACGAGCAACAGTCAAGGTGGGAAGAAAACCAGTTGAGAGCTGTTCCATGAATCCCCAAGGTTTTCAGGGAATACAGCAGGAGTTGGTGGCTAACCATTTGAAATGCTGCAGATAGACTGAGGCGGAAAAGAACTGAGAAGAGAGAAACTGTCTTTGGCGGGTAACTCCTCATTGACTGTAACGAGGGCCATCTCCGTTGAATGGCCAGCAGTGAAGCTCGACTGGTGAGGGTTGAGAAGGCTGTGCCGTGATAGAAAGGGAGTGAATTAGTTGAAAACAACACGCTCAAAGATTCTGCAGAGAAAGGGCAAGAAGAAAGCAGATGGTAGTTCTGCATGACAGAGGGCTTAAGGATGGGATTATATGGCAATTATTTAAATTACAATGATTTAGCAGACAGTGTTATCCAGTGGAATGTACTGAAGTGGAGAACATCAGCGTAACTCTGTGGAATACAAACATGTGATACAAAAAACAAGGCAGAGGCACATTAATAATCTCTGAGCATAATATTAGCCTAGGAACCGACAATCTGTACTGTACCCTAAGAAAGTACCACAAGAAAAAAAGCTAAAAACTTCACGCACCAGAACCTATAACAATATTCAGAGAAAAAATTTAATAATGAAGGTAAACCTTCTATCTGTCTTAACATACAAGTTTCTAGTCTGCGTCATACGATGGGCAGATGCTCTGCTGTTCTGATTGTAGTGGGGAGATCTTTCCTCAAATGTGGTGCAGGAACCAGACTGGAGAGTGTGTGGAAAGTTATGATCATTTCAACATACAGGCTAAAGAACAGCACAAAGAAACACAGCTGCATTGGCCGGGAATCGAACCCGGGCCTCCCGCGTGGCAGGCGAGAATTCTACCACTGAACCACCAATGCTTGGATATTGCAGCTGCCACAGTGGGTCACACCCTTCTGCAGATGGTTACCTCTGAAAGGACAGGGATGAATTAATGAAATTAGACAACATTACTTTGCATACCAGTTGGCGTGTAAGGTCAGATGATATTTTGAGCATGTAACAGAACTTTCCCTATAGCAGCTTAATAGACCAGTTCCAAGATTTAGAATATGATGCAAGCTAATTAAGGTAGCCATTGGAGGGATATGAGAGTGAAATGGCTGAGTCTGCGGTGCTTGCAGATATGGAAGGCAGTAGATTTCTGTTTGAGCTACAGAGGTCTGATTCGAGATGCAGAGAGGCCAGCAAGGAACGAGTTGCAGTAGTCAAGGACGGTCATGATGAATGCTTGGACTATGAGCTTGGTTAAGTAGGTGGTATGAAATGGGCAGATTATCCAAATGTTGTGGAGGAAGAAACTGCATGCTTGACATACTGCCATGATTTCCAACGACAGGGTAGTTTGTCATGAAATACTGATCTGAGATTCCTGGCGGATTACAAAGGTGGCACTGGTGCCATCTAGGGTGAAGGTAGGTCCACCTGGGGAAAGCACTGAGCCTGGATGTAGGGAATTTGAGTTTTATCCAATTAGAGCTTAAGTTGCTGATTTTACATCCAACTTCATGTGTCTTTTAGGAAATCTGAGATGTGTGCTTAGAACAATGTATAGGGGGGTAGAGTTTTGTGTTGCCATTATATGAGAAAGACAGTACATGGGAAGAGATTACAGAGCCTGGGGACTTGATGTAGAGAGAGAAGAGGAGAGGATCAAGGAATGAAGCCTGGAGGGCACATGTTAACATGTTAACAGTTTCTGAGGTCTCGACACTGCAGCCCCTCCATGCACCCTGGAACGAGCAACAGTCAAGGTGGGAAGAAAACCAGTTGAGAGCTGTTCCATGAATCCCCAAGGTTTTCAGGGAATACAGCAGGAGTTGGTGGCTAACCATTTGAAATGCTGCAGATAGACTGAGGCGGAAAAGAACTGAGAAGAGAGAAACTGTCTTTGGCGGGTAACTCCTCATTGACTGTAACGAGGGCCATCTCCGTTGAATGGCCAGCAGTGAAGCTCGACTGGTGAGGGTTGAGAAGGCTGTGCCGTGATAGAAAGGGAGTGAATTAGTTGAAAACAACACGCTCAAAGATTCTGCAGAGAAAGGGCAAGAAGAAAGCAGATGGTAGTTCTGCATGACAGAGGGCTTAAGGATGGGATTATATGGCAATTATTTAAATTACAATGATTTAGCAGACAGTGTTATCCAGTGGAATGTACTGAAGTGGAGAACATCAGCGTAACTCTGTGGAATACAAACATGTGATACAAAAAACAAGGCAGAGGCACATTAATAATCTCTGAGCATAATATTAGCCTAGGAACCGACAATCTGTACTGTACCCTAAGAAAGTACCACAAGAAAAAAAGCTAAAAACTTCACGCACCAGAACCTATAACAATATTCAGAGAAAAAATTTAATAATGAAGGTAAACCTTCTATCTGTCTTAACATACAAGTTTCTAGTCTGCGTCATACGATGGGCAGATGCTCTGCTGTTCTGATTGTAGTGGGGAGATCTTTCCTCAAATGTGGTGCAGGAACCAGACTGGAGAGTGTGTGGAAAGTTATGATCATTTCAACATACAGGCTAAAGAACAGCACAAAGAAACACAGCTACATTGGCCGGGAATCGAACCCGGGCCTCCCGCGTGGCAGGCGAGAATTCTACCACTGAACCACCAATGCTTGTATATTGCAGCTGCCACAGTGGGTCACACCCTTCTGCAGATGGTTACCTCTGAAAGGACAGGGATGAATTAATGAAATTAGACAACATTACTTTGCATACCAGTTGGCGTGTAAGGTCAGATGATATTTTGAGCATGTAACAGAACTTTCCCTATAGCAGCTTAATAGACCAGTTCCAAGATTTAGAATATGATGCAAGCTAATTAAGGTAGCCATTGGAGGGATATGAGAGTGAAATGGCTGAGTCTGCGGTGCTTGCAGATATGGAAGGCAGTAGATTTCTGTTTGAGCTACAGAGGTCTGATTCGAGATGCAGAGAGGCCAGCAAGGAACGAGTTGCAGTAGTCAAGGACGGTCATGATGAATGCTTGGACTATGAGCTTGGTTAAGTAGGTGGTATGAAATGGGCAGATTATCCAAATGTTGTGGAGGAAGAAACTGCATGCTTGACATACTGCCATGATTTCCAACGACAGGGTAGTTTGTCATGAAATACTGATCTGAGATTCCTGGCGGATTACAAAGGTGGCACTGGTGCCATCTAGGGTGAAGGTAGGTCCACCTGGGGAAAGCACTGAGCCTGGATGTAGGGAATTTGAGTTTTATCCAATTAGAGCTTAAGTTGCTGATTTTACATCCAACTTCATGTGTCTTTTAGGAAATCTGAGATGTGTGCTTAGAACAATGTATAGGGGGGTAGAGTTTTGTGTTGCCATTATATGAGAAAGACAGTACATGGGAAGAGATTACAGAGCCTGGGGACTTGATGTAGAGAGAGAAGAGGAGAGGATCAAGGAATGAAGCCTGGAGGGCACATGTTAACATGTTAACAGTTTCTGAGGTCTCGACACTGCAGCCCCTCCATGCACCCTGGAACGAGCAACAGTCAAGGTGGGAAGAAAACCAGTTGAGAGCTGTTCCATGAATCCCCAAGGTTTTCAGGGAATACAGCAGGAGTTGGTGGCTAACCATTTGAAATGCTGCAGATAGACTGAGGCGGAAAAGAACTGAGAAGAGAGAAACTGTCTTTGGCGGGTAACTCCTCATTGACTGTAACGAGGGCCATCTCCGTTGAATGGCCAGCAGTGAAGCTCGACTGGTGAGGGTTGAGAAGGCTGTGCCGTGATAAGAAAGGGAGTGAATTAGTTGAAAACAACACGCTCAAAGATTCTGCAGAGAAAGGGCAAGAAGAAAGCAGATGGTAGTTCTGCATGACAGAGGGCTTAAGGATGGGATTATATGGCAATTATTTAAATTACAATGATTTAGCAGACAGTGTTATCCAGTGGAATGTACTGAAGTGGAGAACATCAGCGTAACTCTGTGGAATACAAACATGTGATACAAAAAACAAGGCAGAGGCACATTAATAATCTCTGAGCATAATATTAGCCTAGGAACCGACAATCTGTACTGTACCCTAAGAAAGTACCACAAGAAAAAAAGCTAAAAACTTCACGCACCAGAACCTATAACAATATTCAGAGAAAAAATTTAATAATGAAGGTAAACCTTCTATCTGTCTTAACATACAAGTTTCTAGTCTGCGTCATACGATGGGCAGATGCTCTGCTGTTCTGATTGTACTGGGGAGATCTTTCCTCAAATGTGGTGCAGGAACCAGACTGGAGAGTGTGTGGAAAGTTATGATAATTTCAACATACAGGCTAAAGAACAGCACAAAGAAACACAGCTGCATTGGCCGGGAATCGAACCCGGGCCTCCCGCGAGCCGAGAATAGTAAAGCTTAACTCTCTTAACTTTTTCCATTCATTCTCTATGGTAGTTCTTATCACTACGGATGTAATATATTTTTGGCCACAAGCGAGATTTTGGTGGCGCTGTTTCCCCGTTTTGGATAAAGTTAAGGAGACCCCGTTTTCACATTGACAGTTGACTCACATTGACAGTTGACACACACTGACAGACAGCGGAGCATCGGTAGCAGGAGCTTACAGGTTGTTTTTCCGTTCTTCTGCATTTGATCACGGCAAAGACAAACTTATCAAACGTAAGTCGGGCTCATTTCTTTAAGTAACGTTAGTAAATGAACGCTTCTCAGTCGTATATGAACTGTTTTTATAATAGTTGGCTTAAGTTATGTTGTTTTAGCATTGACAGGTTCTAATTCGGTTTGTTGTTAGCTAAGGTAGCTAGTACATTAAGGTTAGTAGGTATGTATATGTCAGCGTTAACAGGAGCTCATTTTATTACATTGCACATCTGGAAGAGCTGTCAATCAGGTTTTTAATTTCTGTCTTGCTGACACTGATCCAAAATCCTGCTTTCTTTGACTCTTTCGTTGTGTTTTGTCTTTAAGAATCACATTAAGCCTTTTGTGTCATCATTATGTTATCAATTCATCAGTTCATCAATTCTCATTGTGAATATTTTGCTACAGTTGCAAGTTATGATCATTTCAACAGACAGGCTAAAGAAAAGCACAAAGAAACACAGCTGCATTGGCTGGGAATCGAACCCGGGCCTCCCGCGTGGCAGGCGATAACTCTACCACTGAACCACCAATGCTTGTATATTGCAGCTGCCACAGTGGGTCACACCCTTCTGCAGATGGTTACCTCTGAAAGGACAGGGATGAATTAATGAAATTAGACAACATTACTTTGCATACCAGTTGGCGTGTAAGGTCAGATGATATTTTGAGCATGTAACAGAACTTTCCCTATAGCAGCTTAATAGACCAGTTCCAAGATTTAGAATATGATGCAAGCTAATTAAGGTAGCCATTGGAGGGATATGAGAGTGAAATGGCTGAGTCTGCGGTGCTTGCAGATATGGAAGGCAGTAGATTTCTGGATGAGCTACAGAGGTCTGATTCCAGATGCAGAGAGGCCAGCAAGGAACGAGTTGCAGTAGTCAAGGACGGTCATGATGAATGCTTGGACTATGAGCTTGGTTAAGTAGGTGGTATGAAATGGGCAGATTATCCAAATGTTGTGGAGGAAGAAACTGCATGCTTGACATACTGCCATGATTTCCAACGACAGGGTAGTTTGTCATGAAATACTGATCTGAGATTCCTGGCGGATTACAAAGGTGGCACTGGTGCCATCTAGGGTGAAGGTAGGTCCACCTGGGGAAAGCACTGAGCCTCGATGTAGGGAATTTGAGTTTTATCCAATTAGAGCTTAAGTTGCTGATTTTACATCCAACTTCATGTGTCTTTTAGGAAATCTGAGATGTGTGCTTAGAACAATGTATAGGGGGGTAGAGTTTTGTGTTGCCATTATATGAGTAAGACAGTACATGGGAAGAGATTACAGAGCCTGGGGACTTGATGTAGAGAGAGAACAGGAGAGGATCAAGGAATGAAGCCTGGAGGGCACATGTTAACATGTTAACAGTTTCTGAGGTCTCGACACTGCAGCCCCTCCATGCACCCTGGAACGAGCAACAGTCAAGGTGGGAAGAAAACCAGTTGAGAGCTGTTCCATGAATCCCCAAGGTTTTCAGGGAATACAGCAGGAGTTGGTGGCTAACCATTTGAAATGCTGCAGATAGACTGAGGCGGAAAAGAACTGAGAAGAGAGAAACTGTCTTTGGCGGGTAACTCCTCATTGACTGTAACGAGGGCCATCTCCGTTGAATGGCCAGCAGTGAAGCTCGAATGGTGAGGGTTGAGAAGGCTGTGCCGTGATAGAAAGGGAGTGAATTAGTTGAAAACAACACGCTCAAAGATTCTGCAGAGAAAGGGCAAGAAGAAAGCAGATGGTAGTTCTGCATGACAGAGGGCTTAAGGATGGGATTATATGGCAATTATTTAAATTACAATGATTTAGCAGACAGTGTTATCCAGTGGAATGTACTGAAGTGGAGAACATCAGCGTAACTCTGTGGAATACAAACGTGATACAAAAAACAAGGCAGAGGCACATTAATAATCTCTGAGCATAATATTAGCCTAGGAACCGACAATCTGTACTGTAGCCTAAGAAAGTACCACAAGAAAAAAAGCTAAAAACTTCGCGCACCAGAACCTATAACAATATTCAGAGAAAAAATTTAATAATGAAGGTAAACCTTCTATCTGTCTTAACATACAAGTTTCTAGTCTGCGTCATACGATGGGCAGATGCTCTGCTGTTCTGATTGCAGTGGGGAGATCTTTCCTCAAATGTGGTGAAGGAACTAGACTGGAGAGTGTGTGGCAAGTAATGATCATTTCAACATACAGGCTAAAGAACAGCACAAAGAAACACAGTTGCATTGGCCAGGAATCAAACCCGGGCCTCCCGCGTGGCAGGCGAGAATTCTACCACTGAACCACCAATGCTTGTATATTGCAGCTGCCACAGTGGGTCACACCCTTCTGCAGATGGTTACCTCTGAAAGGACAGGGATGAATTAATGAAATTAGACAACATTACTTTGCATACCAGTTGGCGTGTAAGGTCAGATGATATTTTGAGCATGTAACAGAACTTTCCCTATAGCAGCTTAATAGACCAGTTCCAAGATTTAGAATATGATGCAAGCTAATTAAGGTAGCCATTGGAGGGATATGAGAGTGAAATGGCTGAGTCTGCGGTGCTTGCAGATATGGAAGGCAGTAGATTTCTGGATGAGCTACAGAGGTCTGATTCGAGATGCAGAGAGGCCAGCAAGGAACGAGTTGCAGTAGTCAAGGACGGTAATGATGAATGCTCGGACTATGAGCTTGGTTAAGTAGGTGGTATGAAATGGGCAGATTATCCAAATGTTGTGGAGGAAGAAACTGCATGCTTGACATACTGCCATGATTTCCAACGACAGGGTAGTTTGTCATGAAATACTGATCTGAGATTCCTGGCGGATTACAAAGGTGGCACTGGTGCCATCTAGGGTGAAGGTAGGTCCACCTGGGGAAAGCACTGAGCCTGGATGTAGGGAGTTTGAGTTTTATCCAATTAGAGCTTAAGTTGCTGATTTTACATCCAACTTCATGTGTCTTTTAGGAAATCTGAGATGTGTGCTTAGAACAATGTATAGGGGGGTAGAGTTTTGTGTTGCCATTATATGAGTAAGACAGTACATGGGAAGAGATTACAGAGCCTGGGGACTTGATGTAGAGAGAGAAGAGGAGAGGATCAAGGAATGAAGCCTGGAGGGCACATGTTAACATGTTAACAGTTTCTGAGGTCTCGACACTGCAGCCCCTCCATGCACCCTGGAACGAGCAACAGTCAAGGTGGGAAGAAAACCAGTTGAGAGCTGTTCCATGAATCCCCAAGGTTTTCAGGGAATACAGCAGGAGTTGGTGGCTAACCATTTGAAATGCTGCAGATAGACTGAGGCGGAAAAGAACTGAGAAGAGAGAAACTGTCTTTGGCGGGTAACTCCTCATTGACTGTAACGAGGGCCATCTCCGTTGAATGGCCAGCAGTGAAGCTCGAATGGTGAGGGTTGAGAAGGCTGTGCCGTGATAGAAAGGGAGTGAATTAGTTGAAAACAACACGCTCAAAGATTCTGCAGAGAAAGGGCAAGAAGAAAGCAGATGGTAGTTCTGCATGACAGAGGGCTTAAGGATGGGATTATATGGCAATTATTTAAATTACAATGATTTAGCAGACAGTGTTATCCAGTGGAATGTACTGAAGTGGAGAACATCAGCGTAACTCTGTGGAATACAAACATGTGATACAAAAAACAAGGCAGAGGCACATTAATAATCTCTGAGCATAATATTAGCCTAGGAACCGACAATCTGTACTGTAGCCTAAGAAAGTACCACAAGAAAAAAAGCTAAAAACTTCGCGCACCAGAACCTATAACAATATTCAGAGAAAAAATTTAATAATGAAGGTAAACCTTCTATCTGTCTTAACATACAAGTTTCTAGTCTGCGTCATACGATGGGCAGATGCTCTGCTGTTCTGATTGCAGTGGGGAGATCTTTCCTCAAATGTGGTGAAGGAACTAGACTGGAGAGTGTGTGGCAAGTAATGATCATTTCAACATACAGGCTAAAGAACAGCACAAAGAAACACAGTTGCATTGGCCGGGAATCAAACCCGGGCCTCCCGCGTGGCAGGCGAGAATTCTACCACTGAACCACCAATGCTTGTATATTGCAGCTGCCACAGTGGGTCACACCCTTCTGCAGATGGTTACCTCTGAAAGGACAGGGATGAATTAATGAAATTAGACAACATTACTTTGCATACCAGTTGGCGTGTAAGGTCAGATGATATTTTGAGCATGTAACAGAACTTTCCCTATAGCAGCTTAATAGACCAGTTCCAAGATTTAGAATATGATGCAAGCTAATTAAGGTAGCCATTGGAGGGATATGAGAGTGAAATGGCTGAGTCTGCGGTGCTTGCAGATATGGAAGGCAGTAGATTTCTGGATGAGCTACAGAGGTCTGATTCGAGATGCAGAGAGGCCAGCAAGGAACGAGTTGCAGTAGTCAAGGACGGTAATGATGAATGCTCGGACTATGAGCTTGGTTAAGTAGGTGGTATGAAATGGGCAGATTATCCAAATGTTGTGGAGGAAGAAACTGCATGCTTGACATACTGCCATGATTTCCAACGACAGGGTAGTTTGTCATGAAATACTGATCTGAGATTCCTGGCGGATTACAAAGGTGGCACTGGTGCCATCTAGGGTGAAGGTAGGTCCACCTGGGGAAAGCACTGAGCCTGGATGTAGGGAGTTTGAGTTTTATCCAATTAGAGCTTAAGTTGCTGATTTTACATCCAACTTCATGTGTCTTTTAGGAAATCTGAGATGTGTGCTTAGAACAATGTATAGGGGGGTAGAGTTTTGTGTTGCCATTATATGAGTAAGACAGTACATGGGAAGAGATTACAGAGCCTGGGGACTTGATGTAGAGAGAGAAGAGGAGAGGATCAAGGAATGAAGCCTGGAGGGCACATGTTAACATGTTAACAGTTTCTGAGGTCTCGACACTGCAGCCCCTCCATGCACCCTGGAACGAGCAACAGTCAAGGTGGGAAGAAAACCAGTTGAGAGCTGTTCCATGAATCCCCAAGGTTTTCAGGGAATACAGCAGGAGTTGGTGGCTAACCATTTGAAATGCTGCAGATAGACTGAGGCGGAAAAGAACTGAGAAGAGAGAAACTGTCTTTGGCGGGTAACTCCTCATTGACTGTAACGAGGGCCATCTCCGTTGAATGGCCAGCAGTGAAGCTCGACTGGTGAGGCTTGAGAAGGCTGTGCCGTGATAGAAAGGGAGTGAATTAGTTGAAAACAACACGCTCAAAGATTCTGCAGAGAAAGGGCAAGAAGAAAGCAGATGGTAGTTCTGCATGACAGAGGGCTTAAGGATGGGATTATATGGCAATTATTTAAATTACAATGATTTAGCAGACAGTGTTATCCAGTGGAATGTACTGAAGTGGAGAACATCAGCGTAACTCTGTGGAATACAAACATGTGATACAAAAAACAAGGCAGAGGCACATTAATAATCTCTGAGCATAATATTAGCCTAGGAACCGACAATCTGTACTGTACCCTAAGAAAGTACCACAAGAAAAAAAGCTAAAAACTTCACGCACCAGAACCTATAACAATATTCAGAGAAAAAATTGAATAATGAAGGTAAACCTTCTATCTGTCTTAACATACAAGTTTCTAGTCTGCGTCATACGATGGGCAGATGCTCTGCTGTTCTGATTGTAGTGGGGAGATCTTTCCTCAAATGTGGTGCAGGAACCAGACTGGAGAGTGTGTGGCAAGTTATGATCATTTCAACAGACAGGCTAAAGAAAAGCACAAAGAAACGCAGCTGCATTGGCTGGGAATCGAACCCGGGCCTCCCGCGGCGGGAGCCGAGAATTGTTTAGCTAAACGTCCCTGAACCAAAACCCATTCATTCTCAATGGTAGTTCTAAACCACTACCGATGCAATATATTTTTGGCCACAACGTAGGTTGCGATGGAGCTGTGGCGCTGTTTCACGCTTTACACTGGATGCAATGAGACTGCGAGCAGTTTAGTCCTCCCTGAGCGCGAGAGAGAGAGAGCAGCACTGAAGTTTCTGAGGAGAATCGATTTCGTTTTTTAATCTCACGTACTACATTTCATTGCCTGTTAAATCCAACCAAATTTAAGGTTGATTTTGTTGACTTCCATCGTCAGGACGAAAATAGCCACTTCATTCATTCGTCGATCTATCAACATTGAGGTAAGTCATCCGTAACGTTCACTGACATTTCTGACAACTCAGTTATGGCTTGGTGCCAAATGGGGAAGATACAGTGTCGCATATGCAAGCTATGTGTAAGGGGGAAATAAACCTTTTAACAGAGTTGATGGGAAAACAGTTTTCGTTACTTACTACAGTGATGTTTACTTTTATTGGTAATATTATCGATCTAGGCACGCTGTCCACATCAGCTGATCACCATTGCAATATCAACACAGTCTGATCAGTTCAAACAGAAATCAGTTGTTTCCTGTTTCCTGTTTGAACAACGTTTTTCCAAACAGCTGCTGAAAATTCGCTGCTGAATTATCGCTTTATTTTAATTTTTTGAATCTCGTTCTTATTCATCATCATCTGAAAGTAATCTTTGGACTACAGTACTACCAATAAAGCGCTTAAGTTCTCTCTACGTCCTATATCATCCACGAGCAAACAAACTCAATACAGCCAGATAAAAACGTAAGTAATTTACGGGGCTTAATGGCTGCTTTCGGCTCGCCGGTTTCGTCCATCCCTCACTCTGTCTCTCCTTCTTGGGCTGTCTCTTGCTCTGTATGCGATATGTTTAGTTATTTATTCTCCGTCGTTAATGATAATTTTACCTGTGATAAGTGTAAGTTAAATGCTAGGTTGACGGAGAAGATTGCTGAATTGGAAGCTCGCATCCGCACCTTACACGAAATTCGAGATACTGAAATGTTTTTAGAATCTTTTACGGTTCCGGATGCACCAGTTAGCCTGTCTTTAAGTAGGACCCTGGCAGAGCCTTCGCAGCAAGGCGGGTGGATTACAGTTCGGGAACGTAGACGAAAACCTAAGCCTCCACCAGTGCACAAACAACCCATTCACGTTTCCAACAGGTTCTCCCCCCTCAGTAACGCACCGGCTGTGAAACCTGTTAAAAAAAGAACTCTGGTGATTGGCGACTCTATTTTAAGAAACGTGAATTTAGCGACACCAGAGACCATAGTCCAATGTATCCCAGGGGCCAGAGCGACCGACATCAAAGCGAACTTAAAAGTGCTGGATAAACATAAGTTCTCTAAAATTGTTATTCATGTTGGCGCTAACGATGTCCAGTTGAAGCAATCGGAGATCACCAAAGATAATTTTAAATCGGTGTGTGATTTGGCTTAACGGATGTCTGCGTCAGTAATTTGCTCTGGTCCCATCCCCGCTCGACGTGGTGACGAAATCTACAGCAGATTGACATCACTAAATCACTGGCTGTCTTGGTGCCCTGCAAACGGTGTTGGCTTTGTAGACAACTGGAGTACTTTCTGGGGGAGGCCTGGTCTTTTGAAAAGAGATGGTATTCACCCCTCGTGGGAGGGTGCCGCTCTTATTTCCAGGAATCTATCTTATAGTCTCAGAAAGTCTATTTCCTGACACACCAGAGCCAAGACCAGGCAGCAGAACTACTGTCTTACACAGATTTCTGCATGTTCCCAAAAACTGCTGCCCAGGTTCCATGCTATTGAGACAGTGTCTGTCCCCCGACCTAGAGTAGGCTTTGCTAAAAAGCCCATTAGGGGTGTTTGTATGGCTAATTTTAAAAAAATCAGACCCTGTCATTCTACTAATAATGGGGCTGAACAGAGAGAGCCAAAAATTGGCTTGATTAATATCAGATCACTAGCCCCTAAGGCAACTCTTATAAATGAATTAATTACTGATCACCAAGTTGAGATCCTATGCTTAACTAAAACTTGGCTTAAAATTGATGAATATATTGCATTAAATGAATCCACTCCTCCTGGTTACAGTTATACACACATTCCCCGACTGACGGGTCGTGGAGGTGGTGTTGCTGCTATATATAATTCTAATCTCTTTGCTACTCTGAAATCTGCCTACAAATTTAACTGTTTTGAAGTGCTTGTTCTCAGTTTTGCACATCCAGACAGAAAAGCAATCAGTTTTACCCTTGTCATTTTATATAGGCCACCAGGTCCATACAGTGGTTTTTTACTTGAGTTTGCTGATTTCCTTTCCAGCCTGGTTATTCATTCAGATAAAATAGTAATTGTAGGTGATTTTAATATTCACATGGATAGTGAAGGTGATCCTCTCAGATCTGCATTCTTGTCAATTATTGAACCCATTGGCTTTAATCAACATATACATCAGTCCACCCATTCTCATAACCATACTCTTGATCTGGTCTTAACGTATAATACAGAAATAGCAAACATAGCAATCAGGCCTAAAAATCCTGTGTTATCAGACCATTACTTAATTACCTTTCACCTTTCACAAGTCTGTCATGTGCCATCAGATACTACATTCTACTTTAGTCGTAAGCTCTCCTCCAGATCTGCAAATGATTTTATTAATGAGCTCCCAGGCTCATTTGTGCACTGTGGGGATTTTCTTGGCTCCAGCCAAAATGCGTATACAAATGCAGACATAAACTCAATTGATCAGCTGACTGACAACATTAATAACGTACTTAGTAGAACCCTGGATACTATCGCACCTCTTAAAAAGAGGAAAGTCTGCAATAAGAAATTAGCTCCCTGGTACAATGACTATACTCGTGCTCTCAAACAAGCTTCACGCCAACTTGAGCGCAAATGGCGTTCCTCTAAATTGCCTGTTTTCCTCCATGCCTGGAAAGACAGCCTTCTCTATTATAAACATGCCCTTATCACAGCGCGTTCCTTATATTTCTCTATTTTGATAGATGAAAATAGAAACAATCCTAGGCACCCGTTTAACACTGTTGCCCGACTGACTAAGAATCATGTCGATCCCTGTGTTTCAATCCCATTTAATAGTAATGACTCTATGAATTTCTTTGATGACAAAATAATAAAAATCAGGGACAAGATTCAAAGTTCTTCTACCACCCCTCATACAGGGTCTGCCCCTCCGTCCACTCAACACTTGGATGCAGAATCTTCAGATGGACGGGTGGCCTATCTGAACTCCTTTGCTCCAATAGATCTCATTGAATTTAATACTATAGTAAATTCTTCAAAATCTTCTACCTGTCTTCTAGACCCTATCCCAACGAAGCTACTGAAGGAGCTACTGCCAGTGATTGGAACACCACTGTTGCATATTGTTAATGCTTCTTTAGCCTCTGGACATATACCACAGACTCTCAAACTTGCAGTCATCAAACCCCTTCTTAAGAAGCCAAACTTGGATATGAACGACTTGTCTAACTATAGGCCTATCTCAAACCTTCCGTTCCTCTCTAAAATAATAGAAAAGGTCATTTCAAAACAACTCTGGTCATTTTTGCACCCTAATCAAATATTGGAAGTTTTTCAATCTGGTTTTCGACCCTCTCATAGCACTGAAACAGCCCTAGTCAAAGTATTCAATGACCTACTCCTTGCTTCTGATAGTGGCTATATCTCTGTACTCATGCTTCTGGATTTAAGTGCAGCATTTGACACAGTTGATCACCTCATCCTTCTGGATAGGCTTGAAAATATTGTTGGCCTCCGTGGACTGGCTCTTTCCTGGTTTAGATCATACTTATCAGACCGATATCAATTTGTGCATCTTAACAATGACTCCTCCTATAAGTCTAGGGTTAGATATGGAGTACCACAAGGATCTGTCCTTGGGCCTTTGCTCTTCTCTCTATACATGCTTCCCCTGGGACAAATCATTCGTAAACATGGCATTAACTTCCACTGCTATGGAGATGACACCCAGCTGTATCTATCAGTCAAGACTGATGAAATTGTCCTGCTGTCAAAAATGGAAGCATGTCTTATAGATATAAAGGAATGGATGACCCATAACTTTCTCTTGCTAAACTCTGATAAGACAGAGGTAATGGTAGTGGGGCCCAAGTCCCTGAGATGCAAACTATCTGGCTATATGCCTAACATTGATGGAATTTCAATCACCTCAAGTGCTGTCATTAAAGATCTTGGTGTTACGTTTGATCCAGATCTAGTATTTGATACACACATTAAAGACATCTCTAGGGTTGCTTTCTATCACTTGAGGAATATCTCAAAAATTCGAAAAATACTGTCCCTACATGATGCTGAAAAGCTAGTCCATGCTTTTGTTACTTCTAGATTAGATTATTGTAATGCTCTTTTGTCTGGATGTACACATTCCTCTCTGAAAGGGCTTCAGCTAATTCAAAATACAGCAGCTCGTATTCTCACGAGAACTAGAAGATTTGAACACATCAGCCCAGTGTTAGCTTCACTTCACTGGTTGCCAGTCAAATTTCGAATAGACTATAAGATTCTATTACTTACCTTTAAAGCCTTACATGGGCTTGCCCCCTTATATTTAAGGGATTTACTTTTCCCTTATAATCCCTCACGAACGCTCCGTTCGCAGGGCGCAGGCCTCCTTGTTATTCTTAAAATAGCTAAAGTACCATAGGTGGTAGAGCCTTTTCCTATCGTGCTCCTCTCCTATGGAACAAATTGCCTGCTCATGTTCGGGGTGCAGACACTGTCAGTCTATTTAAAGCTAGGCTTAAAACTTATCTTTTTAGTCTGTCCTATAGTTGAGGGGCAGGAGTGGGTGGCTGGCATTAGCTATAGAGTCTCTGGTGGACTGAGCGGTCAGTGCTGTCACTGGATCATGGTCTAGTGGTGACTGTCTCAAGCCTGCCCTCATGGCTGTATTGGCCCCTGCCTCTGTTTAGCCCTTAGCTATGCTGCCATAGCCTTATTCTGCCGGGGTTTCCTTATCGCAGCAGACACCACTGTCTCTCCTGCTGCGCTTGTTCTGCTACCATCTGAACCCCCTAACAATGTTTTTTTCTTTTTTCCTCTTCCCTGCTCTGGGAACCTGTCTGGAGCTCTAGCCCAAGTTTCCCGAGTTTCCCGCGTCCCTCCCCCGCCCCCCTCCTGGCCCGGAGCTCCAGCCCAAGACCAGCTAGGCGCCCCCCACCTGCCACTGCTGATCTCTACATGATGGAGTCATCAGAATAGAATACCTCCCTATGACATAATCAAACCATAGGCCAGTGGAGGATGGGCATCCCCCCGGGTTCCTCTCGAGATTTCTTCCCATCGGGGAGTTTTTTCTCGCCACAGTATGAGGGTTTTCTCTCCTACTAGAGTTTTTACCTCTGCTATCTGGGGGCTTAGAGCTGGCTTAGAGCTGGCATTTCCCATTTCCCCTTTCCTCCCCTTTCTGTTCTGTAAAGCGTCTTTGTGACAGTCATCTGTGAAAAGTGCTATATAAATAAAATTGAATTGAATTGAATTGAATAGGTGTTAGGCTAACGTTACTTATAGTGGTAGGTGTGAATAAATAAACACCGAGAAGAATGAATGAATGAATTAATAAATAAACATTATTCTGGGGTTATCTATTGATTTCTGTGTCCATTTACTAATTTTTATACGTATTTTTTATCATTCTTTTATAGTATTTATTGCAATATTTATTTATTTAGCTATTCATTTATTAATTCTTCATTCTGGTAGCCTATTTCTGGTCCTCCATATAAGGGACCGGCTTAATATGTTTACATTGGAAATCAGTCTGGAATCAATAGTCTCTCATTTTCAGTTGAGCGCATAGACTCATGTCAGCTTCTATGCCTTTTTTTGTTTATACCTTTATGATTCTGTAACTATTGCATGTGACTAATGAGGACTTTTATGCATTTATCACAGTCAAACAATGCAAATGGTAGATTGTCTTGTCCTATAATGCTATGAATGTTTAGGACTAACACAAACAGGATATTGCATAGCTCAAGGAGTTTCAGCTGATATCAATTAATTATTTACTGTACACTTTTCTTTCTTGTTTTTGCACAGATGGCCCAAAAAGCAGGCCCTTTCTTCCCTGGGAAGGTGATGGTTCGTTTTAGAAGTGGGGCCCTGGGCTTTTTAAGGCAGGATCCCACTGAATCAGCAAGACTCATAAAAATAACCCCTCCTTGCAAGACAGGTCAGCGCCAATCAAACAGGAGGTGGTCAGACATAATGCACACGCTGTGGTCTTCCAGAACGGGGGGGACTACAATGACCGGACTGAGTTGCTGGGGGAATACCTCCAGTTCGGAAAGTACAAGGGCAAGAGCTTCAAATGGCTTTTAGAAAATGACGTAGGGTACACCATATACCTGAGCAGAAGAGTGGACAAAGAGACCACGGCTGACACATTTACAGCAGAGGGGCACAGCAAAGACAGCCTGTTGTCTTTCCTGGAATATGCCCACAGCTTCCAGGAAATCCAGAACCTGTTGGCATATGAAGGAAAGAAACAGGCACCACCTGTGACTGTCGCCTCTGTCGGAGACAATTTGGTTGGTTTTGGGCAGAGGGCCCTTAGCACCTGGAAAGAAGTGTGGGAGAGCAGGGCTACGCGTATTTTATCCTGGCAACGAAATGTGCTCCTGGAAGACGCACAGAAGATGCACAAGCTGCAACAATTCCTGCTGCTGCAACAACGGCAACAGGAAGTAGCTACGGCAACTGTTGTGGAATCAACCCGCTCTGCTCAGGGCTCACAACTCGGTAAGTTGATCAAATACATTTACATCCAATACATAAACAAATAATGCTCAAGACACAAGCTTAATATAATTTTTCATTATTTTAACAGTCATGGACGATGATGAAGAGTTGAGAGCTTGTCACCCTCCAAGCTTGAGACTCAGCCATGTAAGTAAATTTATGCTTTGTTTAAATTACAACCACATTTTATTTTTTACAAACTTTTTTTGTATCTGTCAGATAGGGTTATTTCTCAAGTACAATGATGATTTGCATATCTTCTGAGCAAAGTCTTGTCTATTTCTTCAGGTTCAGTACCAGCCGCAGTCACAAGAACTCCAGCTACATCTACAGGCAGAGGTTCTGTTTTCTAAAATATTTGTTATTCTCCCATAGCACATTTTTATTACGTTGGTTTGTTTTTTTGACTGTGTTCTAGCTGTGTTCTTTGTTCTCCTCTCATGTTCTATTAAGAGAGAATCTTGCTGTGTCAAACAACTTTTAAAGGAATGGTGAGTTCATAATTTTTATCTCTGAAATATAGCATTCATAATAAGGGATATAAATAGTATCAAGAGGTGAGAGTGACTCTGGCTTTTTCCTTCAGTGCTGAGCCGTCCCACATCGACGGTGTCCAAACCAGGCGCCACTTCTGCAAATGTGCTTGCCTCTTCCTTACATGGTAAATATTCATAACCATTACATCCTGTGCATTGAGTTTTACTTGTATATGCTACAATTAGACCCTAATATACATTTTTCACCTGATTAGCTTCCCCTGCAACCTGCACCAAGAATCAGCCCACAGCCCCTGCATCAAGAACAGAAGGCCCTGATGTGCCTTCAGAACCAGTGAAGACCCCTGTTCCAGTCCCTGTCATGGTTCTTAACCCTTTTTCCCTATGCGGTCGTTTTCCTCAGTGGCTACGCGAGGACGCTGCCCTTTTTGTAGATGCTTGCTCCGCCCTGCTTGGATTGCGGAGCTTCTGTTAGCATCCACACCTGTGCGTGGTCACCTTGAGAGCTATATAAGCCTCCCGTTGTCTTCGTTCGGGGCTTCTATATTGATTGTTTGTTGATTTGTATTGTGGTGTATTGTCGGGGATTATGTATGCTGTTTTGTGTGTGGTATTATTCTGCCCTTTGTATTTTAAGTCAGTATTATTTTGGTCTAGGTTTTTAAGGAACGTTTTGCTCCGTTGTGCTTCATTGAAGTTATGCGAGACTCGCCTATGTGGAAGTAGCTATTAGGACTCATCCCCCCTGGCGTACCGTCCTATGTGGATGTAGTTATTAGGACTCTTCCCCCCTGGCGTATTGGCCTATGTGGATGTAGTTATTCGGACTCTTCCCCCCTGGCTCTTTTCTGTCCTCGCTTCCTGGTTTTTCCTTTTTAGTCCGTTGCCTAGATTTTGCCGTTCTATGTCTCTTTCTCCTCTCTCTGTCTGCTTTCTTCCGTGAAGGCGAGAGGAGTTTGTTTGCATGTATCTGTATAGTAGGTTCTTACTAAGAGACAGGGCATTTTTATCATACTGACTTTAGGGCTTTATTTATTTGGTGTGTGTTATTTGTACCTTTCATGCTACTCACCTGTTTTAACGTCTCGTTGCTGAGGCAAGGCTTATTCTTGCTGGCTCTTTAGTTACTTATTTTGTAGAATTATGGGACCGCAGATCTCTGCTCTATTTCGCCTGTAAAATGTTTCTCCTGGGAGATCGGGCGTTCATGTTTCTACTTAGTTACTTAGCTTGTAGAAGTATAGGGTAGTAGTTCTTTGTTCGGTTTTCTTACTGAGAGACCTGGCGTTTGAGCTTCTACTCATTTCTGTGTTACAGTGAGCCGTTTAGTAGCTTCGGTACGTTTGTTCCCTGTTTTGTCTCCTTCTCGTGGACTACGTTCCCCTTTGTTGTGAGTCAGGGTTATTTCTATTATATTGAGGTAGTGCTTTCTATTTTCTATTAAGTTTGCGTTGGTCTTTTGTTGCAGCTGTCCTGTTCGCCCTTTTTACCTGCGGGACGATTTTGTTCGGAACTGTTGTTCTGTTCGTTCTCCGGGTGTGTCTCTCCTTATGTGGAGCTTGGGCAATGTTGTGGACATGTTTGTGTATGACTGCGTGTTTCTGAAAATAGCCTCGGAATGTTAGCTCTGTTCCTTTGCCTCATTACATATTCCTTTACTGAGAGGCTAGGGCATGTGTTTTCAATTAAGCTTGCGTTAGTCATGTTTAAAAGTAAAGTTATGGGATGACAGTGCTCCGTCGGCTCGCCTGTAAAATGTCTCCTCTCTCCTCCCTTTATGTTTTCTGCATGTGACTGCGAGCCTATGAAACTAGCCATGGAACGTTAAATCACAGTTCCTGTTTGCCTCGTTACATTCCTCTTGATGGAGAGGTAGGGTGTTTATTTTCAACTAATCTCGCTTTGGTCTTTTAGCCGGTAAATGTCCGATGCAGCCTGTCCTGTTCGTTCCTTTCGGTACCTTTCTCCGTACATGAGTTTTGACGATTTTGTTCAGAACTGTTGTTCTGTTTCGTCTTTCGGTGCATGTCTTCCTATAGGGAAGATTGGGCGATGTTGTGGACATGTTTGTGTGTGACCGTGAGTCTGAGAGTAGCCTTGGAACGTTGGATCTGTTCCTTTCGCCTCCTCATTCTATCGTATTATTTTGCAGCGTTTGTTAACAGTTTTATTTTTTGCCATTACGCTACTCGCCCGTTCTTGTGCGTCTCGTTGCCGAGACAGGGCGCGTATTATTTCTGGCTATTCAGAAACCTGTCCTTGCGCTTCTACTTATTTGCGTGTGACAGTCAGCCGGTTAGTAGCGTCTGTAGGCGTGTTCGTTGTCTTGTCTCCTCCCTTAACTGCGGGGTTTCCCGCCTTAGTGGCCTTAGGGCTTAAAGAATCCCCTTGCTGCGTTTGGCTCCTCCTACCTCACACATCACGCCCCATTACAGTCCCAGTGGAACTGCTGCACGTGTTCCCTAAGGCAACTGAAACAGTAGTGCAAAGTATGTCATTGAATCCTAACACAATAGCAAATATTCCATTAAGAGCCATTTACAAAACTTATTTTGTGATAATATAACTAGATGTACAAATAATATTACAATCTGACTGATGACCCTGTTTCTCAAAGTTCATAGCAGAGCTGCTACAAGACCAAATGTCTCTGCTGAGACAACATTGTCTGCTCCTGCTCCTCCCTTATGTGGTAAATAGAATTGAATTTGTCATGTTATTATCAGTCAATTTTGGCACATTTCCTGTTTTACTATATGAACTCTATTGACATTACAGTATGTCCTTGTAGATGCTCCAGCCCCTGCCAAAAATTTGAAAGAGACACTACTGCATGAAAGTGAGCCTCACTCCACTGATTATTGGGTGTTACTGTGCCAGTTCATAGATACTTGGTTAATTTACCACCCCCAGATCACAATTATGATCACAGGCAAATAGCCAAATGAATGTATAACTGTGATTTTCAGAATTACTTTAAATTGTTTTAAGAGAAAGATGTAAAAATACACAAAATTAAAGGTAGGGGGAATGTTTAGTTGAAAAGCGGTGTGCGTGCGTATGTGTGTGTGCAGATGTGTGTCTATGGAGGGGTTAATATTGTTTTAGGTCATTAAAGATTAAAGTCTCTCTATGGCGTCACCCTCCTCAGCCAGAGCTCATTGACAATTTATCAGACCTGCCCTCTCCCAAATATTTCCAGCTCCATCCATTTTTTATTTGGAAGCCGGAGAGCTCCCTAATGGAGAGGACGAGAAACAATTATGTGCTGCCCTGTCTCCATGGCTGCCCTCAACCCCAGATTGTCTCTGCAGGTGTGGGAAGGCCACGAGCAGTTGTGGGAATTAGTGGGCAGTACTACGTGTTTGCGTCCAGGCTTTGCTGAAAAGCATGCAGGAAGCACTGGTTTGCAGATAACCCCCAGTGGCTGTGCAGGCTGCCACTCAGATTAAGGAACATCCTCCCAGCCGTACTCACTTACAAAAAGGCTATATGCAAAACCATCATGCACAAGCTGAGACGGACTGGAAAGTCTCCAGGTGATATGGCAAACCAGGTCATGGAGATGCTTCACCTAAAATATGAGCAGGCACACTTAGCCTACCTCCACAGTGTGGAAAATGTGAGAGATGGTGAAGCTGGAGTGTTTGGACATCGTACCATCACTGGTTTCATTAGGGGGGATACTGAAGCCGCACCCTTCGGAAGGTACAGCGATGCAGACGGGTGGTCTGGTGTGTCGATATCGGCGTTTTACCTGACCGACTGCCTCCTCCATGAATTCCAAAGGCAAGAGGAGGATATTAATCTCCTCCTCCAGGGCACCTTTGGCCAGGTCCTCAGATCTGACTACACCCGGAAGGTCGCCAGGAAGGCAGGGCTGGATCTAGGGGGGGGCCAGAGGGGGCCGTGCCCCCCCAGATTTTTGCTGTGCCCCCACAAAACTTTGACCATTGACTTAAAATAATCAATTGCTTTGATCGATCCCTAGAAAAAATCCAAGTTATTTATTTATTTTTTTAACCGATATTTTGCATTCTTCAGGAGACTTAGCCAATCATAATGTTCTATTCAAAATATCAAAAAACAACAACTTGGCAATGTATTTCTGATTGGTTGGTTTGGCAGTTTAAAACTGGGAGACGGACCGATCTGCTGTCACTCTCTACATTTGTCGGTGTTTGTCTGTCACTTGAAGAGGTTAACGTTTGCCCACAGCAAAAATAAATAAAAATAATATAGGTCTAAAAGTTATTCTGTTTAAAAGTTTATAATTAAGCCTGTGTATTTTGAGTCTTGTCTTGTTGTTTCATTTTAGTGGTTTAGTGTTATTACTGTCTGAGGGGCTTAGTGGTGGTGGTTTTACGCAACGTTAGCTAGCTAGTTACAGTACTAGTTTACGTTAGACTAGCTAGGTAACGTTAACTGTTAGCTAGCTAATTGTCACCGTTATAGCTAAAGCTAACTAACGGTTAGGTCGCTAATGTGTTTTTCTTTCTTTTCTTATTCTCTGTGCTCCACGGTTCTTCTTTCCTTTTGGTGACAGTTACCCTACTTGCTTATACGGTATTAGCCTAAATCATTATGCATCGATTTTTGATTACTAAACCAAAGCACAGTAATGTTAACACAAATGCAGCTCTAGTTGTACATACCGGTTCAGAATCTTCATGCTCAGTATCGGATCCTGTGCCCGGTCCCAGTTCAGAAGAAAAGGCAGTCGGGGGTGCTTTCGTGGATCTTGGCCACAATTTAAATGATAACACACCATCTCAGCCAGTTCTAAAAGAATTTCCCAAACGGGAGTTTGGCAAAAAGGCTTGTTCTTTCAACCCAAGCTGGTATCAGTCATGATCATGGCTAGAATATTCAGTGAAACTAGATGCATGTTTCTGCTTCCCCTGTCGCAAGTTTTCAAGCACAAATGAGATCTAGTTTTTACCAAGACGGGGTTTATTAACTGGAAAACGGCATTAGAAAAGGACAGGGGATTATACAGGCATGCATCTAGCCATAGCCATTTGAATGCTGCACGATCATGGACAGAACTGAACACGAGAGTGGAAACTGGTGACACTATATCATGTCTCTTGGGAAAAACACAGGTTGAGAAAAACCGATACTACATCAGAAGCATAGGGGAAGTGGTGCAGTTTCTGGCTGTGAACGAACTTGCTTTTCGTGGAAGCACTGAAAGTCAGTCCGAAATAAACGATGACAGTGATATCTCTGCTGGGCTGTTCCTGAAATTGTTTGAGTACACTCTGGCTAAGGATTCCAAACTTGCTGAAATAGCAAAAAACATCCCTCAGAATGCAAAGTACACATCAAAAGGCATTCAAAATGAGATAATTAACACTCTAGCCAGTATGGTGTTGCATGAGGTGAAAAGAAAATATGATAATGCAGGTACAGTAGGGTTCTGCATCAAATGTGATGGAACCAGAGACAGGTGCAATGTTGAGAATCTTTCACTTGTGATTCAGTTTGTCTGTAATTCGGCTCCTGAGGAGCATTTGATTGGTTTACTGGACTTGAGTGGGTTGGATGCAGAATATATAACAACAGAAATGCTCAAACACCTGTTCAGTGAAGGTTACAGTGCTGATAATATAATCAGCCAATGTTATGATGGCGCATCAGTCATGAGTAGGATCAGGGGTGGGGTTCAAGCATTGTTGCAACAGAAGCTTGGCAGGCTCATTCCTTATGTACATTGCTACAACCATCAGCTGCACCTAGCAGTGGTGCATGCCATTCAGGAAGAGCCATGCGCCAAAACATTCTTTGAACTCTCCGGCTCACTACATTCCTTCGTTCGCCATCATTATGTAGCCCAGAACTATAATGCACCCTCTCTTAAAAGGTTACTCGAGATACGGTGGACCAGTCATTATGATGTAACAAAATGTCTGGTAGACAATGAGGATGCCATCTTGAACATTTTGTCAGCGATTTCTGAAGATAGTGTGGCAGCAATGGCTTTATGCACAGAGGCATCAGGGCTCCTAGTACAACTCAGGAAGCATCATTTTTTTGAATTTGGTAAATTCCTCATCAAACTTTTTGGTGTCTTGAAGCCAGCAAATTCTATTCTGCAGGCTAAGGCTGTGGATCTTTGCAGTGCTGTGGAGGTTATCAGTGCCTCACTGCAAGCTTTAAAAGATATCCGAGAAGATGATTCATGGGATAATTTCGAGATATTAGACAGCCCTGCTACAAAAAGAAGGAGAACAATGAGCAAACAGCTCAGACAGTTTTGTTCTCTCCACCGTTGGTCACACTGAGTCCGATTCCTCCAACACTCCCAGCCAGTCTTTGAGAAGAGCCCTCCTAAACATCTTGGACAGAGCTATTGCAGAGATTGAGGACAGGTTTTCCAGGAGAAATATTGACCTGATGAGGGCAGTAAGCTGTCTTGTTCCCCAGTCTACGTCTTTTCTAGAGTTGGCCCTATTGAAACCGCTGCAGCTACTTGCCGGTACTGATGCAACAACCAATAGTCTGAAAAATGAAATCGATGTGGCAAAATCCATGTTGCTCAAGAAGTTCTCCACTGACGCGAACCTGTCAACAGTGTGTCGACATATACAGGGCTATAAGGAAGCCTTTCCAGAGCTACATGCAGTGTATGCAACTGCACTGGTGATTGGTTGTATCCTCAGCATCATGTGAGAGTTCTTTCTCCACTCTGACACGTGTCCTAACACCCTTCCGCCGCACAATGCTGCATGAGAGAAAAAGGAATTTGGTGATTCTGGCACATGGAAAATTAATAACCAAGAGTATTGATTTGGATGAGTTTGTTAGGGCTTTTATGAAAACAAACAGAAGACTCATGCTTTGAGGCAATTACTTTGTGTTTTGGAGTGGGAATAGCTAGGCCTTTTTTCTTTTAACCATATTGTTAGAAATCTCCAACAGTTTTAAGAGAAACCATAGCCTACAAATCTTTTTTTTTTTTTGTTGACATTACCTTTGTTTGTAAAGTGCTTGAAAACAGTCCTGAGATTCGGTGTAGTGGTAGTTCAGCGTAATCACTGAATGGGTGATGTAGGCAACTGTAAGCTCCATGTTTGGGACAAAGACTTTTTTTTTCTTGATTTAGCTAAAGAGCACACACAGCTTTTATTTAAAGGGATAACCTTATTTCACTTTGGTACAACATAATTAATTTTGTGGAGCTTACCCCATTTTATTTGCATAAAGCAGCTGTCATTTGCCATGGTGGTATACAATAGTTAGCTCTGCTGTTAGCCTTCTACTTTTGCATAACATGTAAGACTGTTGTTATACTTCAAATATTATGTTAGGCTATTATAGAAAAGTGAGTTAAATTATTTAATATTCCAACAATAGGAATGTCAGTGCCAAAAAACAGTATTGTCTGCTTCTTTTTTTGTTGCAGAGCTGCAAACTGTGCTAACTTCATTTTTATCTGAATACAAACACGCATAATTAGGCCTCAAGAAATACAAATAGTGGCCTCTCTGAACACCCCTACACACATAACATAACATAACAAGGAAAGACGAGAACAGACCATTCAGCCCAACAATGCTTGTCTATTATTACCTCTAAACTGTACTAATAGTGTCTAACACTGAATCAAGCCGGGCCTTGAACACCCCCAGTGTTTCTGCCTCCACCACATGTTCAGGCAAGCTATTCCACGTATTGACCACTCTGTGTGAAAAAATATTTCCTAGTGTCTGTGAGAAATGCATTCTTTGCCAGTTTCCATTTATGCCCCCTCGTTCTGCTAACCGAGCTCAACTTGAATAATTTCCTGTAGTTCACTTTGTTGATCCCTTTAATAAATTTAAACGCCTCAATCAAATCCCCCCTAAGTCTCCTTTTACTAAGCTTGAAAAGTCCTAGCATTTCAAGCCTTTCCTCATAAATCTTTTATACCCGGGATCAATCTGGTTGCCCTTCTTTGGACCTTTTCCAGCGCCTCTATATCTTTCTTGTAGTAAGGTCCCCAGAACTGCAGACAGTACTCTAAGTGTGGTCTGACAAGGGCATTGTATAGTGTGAGTATGATCTCCTTAGATTTATACTCAATACTCCTGGCTATGTATCCCAGCATCCTGTTAGCTTTTTTTTACCGCTACAGCACATTGACCAGACCCTGATAGGCTTTGATCGACTATTACTCCCAAGTCTTTTTCTGCATGTGCACATTCTAGTTTTGTACCCCGCATAAAGTAATCCTGCCCTATGTTTTTATTCCCCACTTGTAGAACTTTACATATAGTTATATTGAATTTCATTTGCCAGGTTTCTGCCCACTTCTGGAATTTGTTTAAATCTTCTTGGATTACCTTAGTAGCTTCCAGACAGTTGGCTAAACCTCCCAGTTTTGTATCATCCGCAAATTTAACTAATGTACTTTCAATATCCGCATCTAGGTCATTTATGTAAATGAGGAAGAGCAGTGGACCCAGAACCGAACCCTGTGGAACTCCACTTCCCACTTTACCCAGCTCAGATAAGATCCCTCCTACTACTACCCTTTGTGTTCTATCCCGTAACCAGTTCCGAACCCACTCTGAAATGCATTTGGAAGTCTAAGTATATAATATCATAGGCCTTGCTCCCATCTAGACACACGTGTGTGTGGTTGCAAGGATACACACACACGCACACACACACACACTCACACACACACACACACAAATATATACAAACGAGGGGAAAAAGCCTGGGAACTGTATGGCACACACAGTGCCCTAAATAAAAAGGTGCCCCCCCTAAATTTCTGTCTGCCCCCCCAATCACAGCAGTCTAGAACCGGGGCTGCAGGAAGGTGACCTTGACATCAGGCACAATGTCCTCATATACGGTCATGAATGAAAACTGGATGATCCTTTCCTGGGTGATGGTCCAGTCTGAGAGCGAGGCATCGCTGGAGCCACTTTATGAAGGCTTGCAGGGCTCGACATTAACACTTGTCCGCTTGTCCGGGACAAGTAAAAAAAGTGGCCGGACAAGAATAATACAGCTTAACTTGCCCAAACGGACAAGTAAAAAAAAACAATAACGTTAGTAATTCCGTCTGATCAGAAAGTGTTGCAGTGTCGCACTGAAAACTCTCATTCTCTTCATTATGTGAATATCACTAGGTTCAATGATTGGGAGTGTTTGCGGCGCAAGTAATTTTAGTTCCAAATTGTGAAGCTCGTTGACTGACTGGAAATCGAAACAAGCAGCCTCCAAAACCTAACCAAGCCCCTGAGAAAGCAGCTGGCTCCAGATTAGTTTACGAGGTGAAACGAACAAGCTTCCGCGATTCGCCCGATACTGGAGACATACACTGCCTGGCCCAAAAAAAAGTTGCAGTTACACCAGTCACGCATAGTGCCCACTGTACAAGCCTCTGGAGGCAGTGTTATGATCTGGGGTTGCTTCAATTGGTCAGGTCTAGGCTCAGCAACGTTATGCAGCAATAAAATGAAGTCAGCTGAGTACCTGAATGTACTGAATGACCAGGTTATCCCATCAATGGGCATATTCCAGGACGACAATGCCAAGATTCATCGGGCTCAAATTGTGAAAGAGTGGTTCATGGAGCATGAGGAATCATTTTCACACATGAATTGGCCACCAGAGTCCTGACCTTAACCCCATTGAAAGTCTTTGGGATGTGCTGGAGAAGACTTCACGGAGTGGTTCGACTCTCCCATCGTCAATACAAGATCTCGGCCAAAAATTAATGCAAGTCTGGACGGAAATAAATGTTGTGACGTTGCATAAGGTTGTCGAAACAATGCCTCGATGAATGCGCGCCATAATCGAAGCTAAAGGCAGTCCAACAAAATATTACAGTGTGCGACTTTTTTTTTGGCCGGGCAGTGTATAAGTGCACTTAAAAAGTTAACAAACGTATATCCTCCTGTGTAATGATGATGAGCTGAAATTGAAATAAACCGTGACTGTGAGTGTGAAGTCTAAGTTAGCAAGCTAACCTTAATTGTCCTGGCTGACATTCAGGCAGTTGACAAAAGTTGTGTAGGTAAATGCTAACGTTAGGTCGGCAATTATTATCATTCCGACTTTGTCACATCATTGCATCAAGTCTCAACGAGAGAGTACACGTTATATTCAACGTTATAACGTCACAACTCTCTCAACGAGAGAGTACACGTTATACCTACTAGACCCCCACCAGTCCGGCTTCAGACCTGGCCACTCAACGGAGACCGCACTCCTCTCCGTCAGCGAGATGCTTCACGCAGCTCGGACAGCCTCCCTCTCCTCTGTGCTAATACTCCTAGACCTCTCTGCCGCCTTCGACACCGTAGATCACTCCATCCTCCTGTCGTCCCTGTCTGCAGCGGGGATCGGCGGCTCGGCCCTGGCCTGGATTGAGTCCTACCTCTCGGAGCGCTCCTCCCAGGTTGCCTGGGCTGGTAAAGTATCGGCACCCCGTCCCCTTACCACAGGAGTCCCCCAGGGCTCAGTCCTTGGCCCCCTCCTTTTCTCCACCTACACCAAATCCCTTGGCCCTGTTATCACTGCTCATGGTCTTTCTTACCACTGCTATGCTGACGATACTCAACTCTTTCTCTCCTTCTCACCCTCTGACACTCAGGCTTCAGCCCGCATCGCCGCTTGCCTGAGAGACATCCAGAGCTGGATGGACAACCACCATCTGAAGCTCAATCCAGGCAAGACTGAGCTCATTTACATTCCTGCTCTAACCTCTCCCCCTCTCAATCTCTCCATTTCCCTAGGGGACACTCCACTGACCCCAACGCCCTGTGCCAGGAACCTCGGAGTGGTGATGGACAACAGACTGTCCCTCTCCGAGAACATCGCAGTGGTAACCCGGGCGTGCAGGTTCTTCCTGTACAACATCAGGAGAATCCGCCCTTTCCTCACCACCCACTCAACCCAGCTCCTGGTCCAAGCAATGGTGCTGTCCCGCCTAGACTACTGCAACTCTCTCCTGGCTGGCCTGCCAGCATCGGCCATCAGACCCCTTCAGCTTATCCAGAACGCAGCAGCGCGCCTGGTCTTCAACCTCCCCCGACACTCCCATGTCACCCCCCTGCTCATTGACCTCCACTGGCTACCTGTGATGGCTCGCATCAAATTCAAAACATTGGTGCTCACCTTCCAGGCAGTCCGAGGATCAGCCCCTCCATACCTCCAAATGCTCATCAGACCCTACACACCTACCAGATCCCTGCGTTCAGCCTCCTCAGGACGACTGGTACCCCCCCCCACTTCATACTAGCACCCGGTCTCGACGTCTGTCTGTCCTGGCCCCACGGTGGTGGAATGAGCTCCCCATGGAGGTCAGAACAACAGAAAGTCTGACCGCCTTCAAGCGCAGATTGAAGACTCACCTCTTTATGCTGCACCTCTCTCCACCCCTCCCTACCTCCTTGTGACCTCCCTTGATTGTGTTCTATAAATGCTTGTTTAAGTGGTTGTAGCTTCTAGTTTAATACTTGTAAGGTTACTTATTGGCTTACTGTTGTGCACACCAATGATTGATATCGTGTGGTCCCCCACCCCCCCAAAAAAAAAAAAAATATATATATATATATATAATCATACTGACTGCGCCCGGTGTTTGAATTCGTATTTACCTTTTAGGGTTGTTTTTAACGCACTTGTTTCAGGTTGGAAAATGCACTAATGTACGTCGCTCTGGATAAGAGCGTCTGCCAAATGTCTAAAATGTAAAATGTAAAAATGTAATATTACGTTAACACACAAATCATTAGTTTGGGGGATTGGATTCTGAGTCGGGAGTTATTTCAGAAATGGGGGAGAATCTTTATTTGTGCAAGACAAAAAGAAAACGTTAAGATCGTGAAATATTTGGCATATTTTTTGCTAAATGCTTCTTTATTTGAAGCATATGGCTGTTAAGCTCCAAAGTTGACCAACAATGCAAATAATAATAGTAACAACAACTTTATTTATATAGAACTTTTTTAAACACTGGATTATAAAGTGCTGTA